>CM054130.1:93901031-95191031 GCA_028751855.1 Ambrosia trifida
AACATTTTTAAGTTGTAGATGTTACATAAATCTAACATGGGGATTATAAGTTGTAACATGGTAACAAAAATCATAATATACTATAAGTAAAAGATGTAACACGTAATAAAGAGTTGTTTCATGTATATACATGTTTTTATTATAAGTTAGCATTTTTGTAACATGTTTTTGTAACAAATACCAATGATACCTATAACATGTTACAACGTAACACATAAGTGTTACAGACAACTAACTGATGATACCTATGACATGTTAAAACGTAACACATAAGTGTTACAGGACAAATCTGACTGATCGAATAAATGTAAAAGAGAGGAAGAAAGATGAGAGAGATGCAGGAGATAAAAAGAGGAGAGAGGAGAGAGGAGAGAGGAGAGAATGTGTAAGTGATGGGTATGTGGAAAATACCAAATTACCCTTTATGTACCTTTTATGTCAAAGCCATTAATATTTTAAATTTTAAAAATATTGGTTTGATCTCCACCTTTGATTAAGTGTGATCAATGGCTATTATAGGGTTTCTTGGGTTTTCACAACTCACAAGGGTTTTTATTTTAGCCCAACCCTATATATATATATATATATATATATATATATATATATATATATATATATATATATATATATATATATATATATGGTAAGGATCCATGGAAAACCCTCATAAACTGGAAAACTGTGGAAACTCTGACTTCCCGAGCTTTTTAGGGCATGAAAATTTTAGGGCATGTAATATACATGATTTTAAGCATTTTGAGCCAACAAAATCAAAAAAGCGCCGAACGCTTTTTTATAAAAAAAAAATTAAGTTTTCGGGTAACACATGTTAAGCGAAATTAACATGTGTTAACAATGTGATACCCGAAAACTTATTTATTTTTTTTTTTAAAAAGTACTCGCCGCTTTTTTGATTTTTTTGGCTCAAAATGCTTAAAATCATGTATATTACACACCCTAAAATTTTTATATAAAAAAAAAGCTCGGGAAGTTAAAATTTCCAGAGTTTTCCAGTTTAGGAGGGTTTTCCTTTTATCCTTATACTATATATATATATATATATATATATATATATATATATATATATGGGAGGGTTATCTTGAGAACGCTAAATATTGTGAGAACCGTGAGAACAAGTAAAAAAATCAATCAAGATCAATTTTTTTTAATACAAACCTCATTATAATCAAAATACAACATTAATAAATGAATTTTCTTTCCAAATAATTCATCTTTTCTTGCAAAAACACTTTCAAATTAACTTTTTATCAATTTTTTTTAATACAAACCTCATTATAATCAAAATACAACATTAATAAATGAATTTTCTTTCCAAATAATTCATCTTTTCTTGCAAAAACACTTTCAAATTAACTTTTTACACATGTGTAAATGAAACAGTTTATACATGTATAAACAGTAAATTTACACATGTGTAAAAACAATTTATTTTCGCATACGTTTGAATTTTTACGCGTAAATTGTGTTTTTGAGATTGTATTTTAGTAATAAAGATAAATGTAAAAAGAAATTTTGAATTTGAATGGTTTTAGATGCCGTTCTCGACGGTTCGCACGAAATATAGGTGTTTTTAAATTAACTTTCCCATATATATATATATTTATATATATATATATATATATATATATATATATATATATATATATATATATATATATATATATATAGGGTATGGTTCAAATAAGAACCATGAGTTGTTTAGGAACCATAAGAACCATTTGTAGCCATTGATTTTGAATGGCAAGATAGTAAATAAATGCAAGTTGTTTTAATTGTTTATTTTAAATTAGGGCCAATATGGTAATTTTGTTATCTGATTCTATTAACTAAGAATTAATATGTTTCCTTTTTTTAATTTACAAGACCTCAAATTTTTCGCATATTTAGTTTCATATCATTTTCTCGCTTCATCCTAATTTATAGGCATTATTATATATAATTTTCCACATTTGCAGGCAAATTAAATGATAAAGTCGTAAATCAATAAAAAAAATGATTTTCTACTCTAATTAAAATGTTCACATGTGTATACATGTATATATAGAAATATACATGTGTGTATATGGTTTTTTTCCTCTGTATGTAACATTTTCTCGTTTCATCCTAATTTCGCATATTTAGTTACATATCATTTTCCTCGATTTTGCAGATCTTGATACGTGGTTCAATAAAAAAGCATATTTAATTCGATTTTAACATATTCAGTTCGATGTATAACTTGATTTTTTAATATGTTAATACATTGGTAGTCATGAATTTGAATTCAAAATCGCAGAAGATAACAATTCATGTATCATAGCTTTTAATTAAATTACGTATTGGGGAATTGTTGATGCATTATACACATACGTACTAATTAAGTTACGTATTGGGGACTTGTTGATGCATTATACACCGGTGTATTATGAACGGTGTATAAGTGTTTAAACGAAGATTTTCTTGAATAATATACACCAGTGTATATCTAGAGTAATAGTTAGTTATAATACACTGTTGTATACATTTTTATATCTAATATTGTCTAGAGTAATATGTTTTGAACAATATACACCAGTGTATGTCTAGATTAATATGTTTTCACTTTAATAAAAGGTTTAGCAAGATGCTTTGAATAGTATACATTGATGTACTACGTATATTTCATGAGTGGTGAATATGACATATACTATTTAGTTATAAATACACTGGTGTATACTACGTATATTACATGAGTGATAAATGACACATACTACTTAGTTATATATACATTGGTGTATACATGCACCTGTGTATTGATTTAAACAATATCATACTATTTAGTTATAAATACACTGGTGTATACTACGTATACTAACACTCCAATATCAAGATTATCTATATGTATATTATATAATATACATTGGTGAACATACGTTAATATTCATTACCGTATAACAATATACATTAACGTATAATGTAGAATTTGTCAACTGTAAAAATAGAGGAATATTTATTACATAATATACATAGATGCATATAGGGGATATACAGTAATGTATACTATCTAGTATCTACTGTAAGTAAATATATGTATATTATATAATATACACTAGTGAACATACGCTAATATTCATTGTCGTATAACAATATAAAAGATTTGTGTATCTCCTTTTGCACTTTCAAAAATCTTTTTCTTTGTAGATGTTGTTATGAAAAGACAAAAAATATCCACCTTTGTAACTGACGTACTCTATTAATTCAAAATTGAAGTGAAGAGTGTTTGTAGGAAATAAGTTACAAACTTCAAGCAATTGTTATATACGAATTTGGAATAAAAAGAAAACAAAAAGAGAAATATTATAATATAAAATTACACATTAATGCGAATATGGTGGCCTGGAAATCGAAATTTGTTTAAATCGAATATGTTGATTTCGATATTTGATGTGCCTGACGAATTGATAGTGTGTTAATTATGTGATTGAGATCGTGTGTTAATTATCTAAATTGAATTAGAGATAATGTGAATGAGATATTTAAGGAAACCATGTAACTGCCATGATTAACAATTATAATTATAAAAAAAGATAAATATTTCAATGTATATTTACACTAATACCCTTAAGATTAAAATTAAAGATGGATGGCTAGGATTGGTTTCTAAGTTCCTAACTAGGGTCTTGGTTCCTATTTGATCTTATTTCTCTCTCTCTCTCTCTCTATATATATATATATAAAATTTTAAATATTGATATTGTTTGATAATTGAAAGTTGAATTATTGAAAATTGAAAGTTCAAATTTGAATTTCACATAGGCCCACATTTTACTACCCGCACTAAGCTTATAACGTGTCAAGAATTCTATGAGACATCTCCAGGTATTTAATCATGAGCATATATACATAATTAGGTGATGAAGCAAGTTTTGTTTTTATGCACAAAAAGTTGGCTTTGGGAGTAACTTCTAACTAGAGTTAAATGTTAATTTCGTACCTAAGGTTTGCTCTAGTTTGCTGCTGCAGTTGAATTTTTTTTTTTTTTTTTTTTTTTTTTTTTTTGCAATGGAACCCATGAGGTTTGGATTTTCTTGCTATTTTCGTCCATTTCACTAACTCCGTTAAAAGTTAACGTTAACTGAGGAGCAATTTTGACAATTTACCACTTTTTTATGTTTTTTATTTTTTTTCATTCTTCTTTTGACTTTTAAAAAAACAAAATAAAAAAATCCAAAATCTTTCACAGTTAAGTCCCCCCCCCCCCCTCTCGCTCACTCTCCCCCCCTCTCTCTCTCATCAACCACCGTTCACCACCATCTCCTCTGCCTCCACCCTCCTATTCCGCCACCAAACACAAAACCCACAAATGCTCAGATAATAAAAACCCTAAAAAAACCTACCTATTTCTCCAATTCACTCTTTCTTGATGATAAAGCTGCAGATAACCTGGGCAATCGATCAAGCCCTCCATCACAACCACTGTCGATGGTGGTTTAGGGTTTGTTTGCAGGTGGTAGGTGACGACGGGGGTAGGCGACAGCGGGGGTTTAGGGCTTGTTTGTAGATGGTTTAGGGTTTGTTTGTAGGTGGTAGGTGACGACAGGGTTTAGGGTTTGCAGGTGGTAGGTAACGACGATGATTTTAGGGCATGTTTGCAGGTGGTAGATTTTTTTTGAACGACAAATTTCTACTCCTTATGGGACTTGAACCCATGACCTCCCCTTAGGTCTTCCTAGAAGCTTTGCTCCTACCATTGGGCCACCAACCCCAATGACTACAGGTGGTAGATGACGACGGAGGTTTAGGGTTTTGGTTTCAAGTTGTTAATTTTGATTATAGATACATGGGGGTTGTGTGACGATGAAGATGGTGGTGCTTGGTGGTTTCGGCGAAGGCTGCGGTGGTTGATGATGGATTTGGTGGTGTATAATGTTGACAATGACGATGGTGCGACGGTAATTGGTGGGTGTGACGATGAAGATGGTGGTGCTTGGTGGTTTCGGCAAAGGTTACGGTGGTTGTTGATGATGGATCTGGTGGTGTATGATGTTGACGATGATGGGGTTAGTAAAATGGACGAAAATAGCAAGAAAATTCAAACTTCAGGGTTCCATTGCAAAAAAAAAAAAAACATTTTTAAACTGAAGCAGCAAAATAGACCAAACCTCAGGGATGAAATTGACATTTAACTCCTTTTTACTTTTTTTGAGTTAATTGCTAATTTAGTCTCTAAAGTTTGTCGAAAATTGTCACTTTCATCCAAATCTTTTTTTGGGTCAATTTAGTCCCTGTGGTTTCATTTTTTTTTTTTTGTCATTTTAGTCCCTATGGACAAACAAGATTTGGATGAAAGTGACAATTTTTAACAAATATCAGGGACTAAAATGACAAAAAAATAAAACCACAAGGACTAAATTGACCAAAAAAAAAAGATTTGGATGAAAGTGGCAATTTTTGACAAATCTCAGGAACTAAATTGGCAATTAACTCTACTTTTTTTTTTTTTTATCAGCAAAGGACATTTCATTTCACCAAAAACTTAGCCAGGAGCTAGAATCACCAAAACAAAGCCATAATATAAAAATATAAAACACGAATAATCACCCCACGACATACAAAGCCGACCGCCCTAATATAATATAAGAACTATAAAAACACGCCATACCTTCCGGCCACGCTCAAAGTCCCTACTACAAATCGAACCTGAATCACATATATTTCTTGGGTGGATTGGTGTAATTTTGAATCGACTATGTTTGTATAGTTTTCTTTTATTTTGGCGGATGTATTTTGGTGGCTGTCTAACGGTTGGTTAGGCGGAATCTTCGGTGAATAAATTTTATTAGCCTTTCAAAAAAAATGTGATTCAGTACGTTACGAACATGGCTTACGAGTAGGAAGCCAAAAGTCTAGGTCACATGGTTGTGCACAAGTCACAACATCGAGATGAACCTTGTCCTTTAACAGTTTATCCTAAACATCACATCGCAAATTGATTTACTAAATAAAATATTATTAAAATTTTCTAGAGAAAAGTTCTGTCTTTTTTTTGAACGGCGAAACACTTTATAACTATATATAAAGAGCCAGCAAGGGGCTGGAACCCGCACACTACAAACACCAAAACAGAAAAGACCCTAAGAAACAAACAACAGCAAAAACACAGCTACAAGCAAAAGACTACATCAAACGCAGACCACAACTCCCAAGAAGGCATCTGAAGCTTGGACCGATTAGAGAGCCAAAGAAACGAATCCTCCTTTATGCGATCAACAGTCGTCCTTGGCGGAATGAAACTCCCATCGAACACCTTCGCATTACGAGCGAGCCAAATCCTCCAACGGGTGGCAAAAACCATAGTGGAGACCATTTTCTTCCACACTTTGGAACCGGGAATTTCATGAACATAATCCAGCAAGCTTCTAAGACTGTTAACATTCAACGGATAAGCAATCTTCATCCACACAAGTACATTCCACCACACAGTTTTGGCGAGGAGGCAGTTAAAGAAAGCATGGTCAGAATCTTCATCCGCAATGCCGCAACGTAAGCAACAGGTGTTGTTTAGATGGATACCCCTATTTGTCAGCTGAACCAAGGCATCCACTTTCCCTAACGACGCTCTCCAAAAGAGAATGTTGGCTTTAGGAGTTGCCCACGAGTTCCAGCAGAAAGACCCATCACCTTGGTCATTATTCGTAGCCGCAATAACCTCCCTTCGCACCACTCTAACCGAGAAATCCTCCCCTGATCAAAGCCACCTGTCGCTGACTCCATCTAGCTGAACCGAAGACAGAGCCTGCTACAAGCAGGCCACAACCCCGTTATCCGCCAGACCAGCAGCCCAGTCTCACTTCCAGTGACCAGCCGAAGGGTCCCCAGCCCACAAATCACTCACCAAAGCATCTTTCTTCGAAGCAGCTCTAAACAGCTCCAGGAATCTAACACGCAACGGTTCGAAATCACCCACGGGTCTTTCCAAAACCGAGTAGTCCTCCCATTACCCACTACTGCCTTCAACTTTTCAGAAATGCGAATCCCCATTTTAAAGAGTCTTTCCTCCACCTCACAAATGTCTTTCCACGCCCCCAGAATAGACTTCTTCACATGAACCAACTTCAAGTTATTATGATTCGCCAAAAGATGTATACTCCTAACCACTTTAACCCACATCTGATCTGGATCCTCCCTCATTCTCCACCACCACTTTGCGAGCATAGCAAGCTTGAGGTCTTCAATACCTCCTAACCCAAAACCACCTGCCTTCCTCGGCATCCTCATTTTACTCCACTTAATCCACCCCAACTTAGGGCGCAACCTCACATCACCCCACACAAAATCCCTACGCAAGGCTTTGAGTTTCTTGATAATAGTTTTCGGGGCTGAATATAAGGAAAGGTAATATGATGGGAGACTCCCTAATACCGCTTTAGCAAGAGTCTCCCTACCCGCCATACTTAACGTTTTAGCCTTCCAAGCGGAAAGTTTGCAATTGAACTTGTCCACAATCGGTTGCCAAAACTTTGGCCGCTTCATGTTTACACCGATGGGGATCCCAAGGTAAACAAACGGGAAAGACCCGGCTTTGCACTTAAGCAAACTCGCCATCCGGTCCACCTCCTCCTCATCTACCCCCACTCCAAACAAATGACATTTACTATAGTTCACCTTGAGCCCCGAAATGAGATAAAGCCACCTAAGGAACCGATTAAGACTCACCACATTGCTCGAAGACCATTCGCCAATAAAGATGACGTCGTCCGCATAGAAAAGATGCGAAATGGTCGGCCCATCATTAGGGAGTTTAATCCCTTTAAACAACTCCAAATCGACAGCCTGATTCATTAACATAGGGATCACTTCCATGGCTAAAATGAACAAGAAAGGAGAGAGGGGATCCCCTTGCCTTAGTCCTCTTTTAAACGCGAACTCCCCGGTAGGCGACCCGTTAAGTAACACGGAGCCCCGACCCGACCTTAAACAACCGTCAATCCACCCAACCCATTTGTCCGGGAATCCCATGAACGAGAGCATACGAAACAGGAACTTCCAATTCAGCAAATCATAGGCCCTTCGGAAGTCAACTTTGAACATTAACAGCTTCCTTTTTGTCTTTTTGGCCCACGAGACCACCTCGCTAATGATAAGGGGACTATCCAAGATATACCTCCCACCCACAAAGGTGGATTGGGTCGGTGAAATCAGCCTATTCATCACCCCTTTCAACCGCAACATAAGAGTTTTTGTAACACCCCGGTTTCAGGCCCAGAATTTTTCGCGCTGATTTAATAAAACCAATAAATAAAATGAACACATATATGGATTCGAAACCGAAACCCGAGTAATTACATAAAAGTATTATAAGAGAGTATACGATTGCGAGATCGAACCAATTAACGATACGAACCTGAACCCGACTCAAGACTAATCAAAGATTAGTCACAAGGACATGCCATATGTTTATTCCTCCTTTTGACAAACACACCCTCACCGTACACCTCATCCCCCACCCTCTATTTATTCATCCATCTCTTTTCACCATAATAAACTCACACACAAAAACATCAAGAGAAACAGAGGAGAGGTGTACTGCGGTTCCGCCGCCCCTACCATCATGTTCCGGCAAGCATAGGTAACCTTTAATAAAACCCCTTTTCTTTTCAGTTTTATTAAGAACTTGTGATGGTGATGTGTGAGTTCGATTGAGTTAGGCCCGATCAGTGAACATGAGTGGTGGTATCGAGTACCTCTTCAAACATTGAAGATAAAAGGGTTATGAAGGCTGCCATAAAGGTAATCGGTGGAGGCGCTGATTGAAGGTCCGGTTAGTTATAAGAAGAAATGATAGTTGAATGACAGATGATGATGGGTCTCGGTGTTGATGGGTGGTGGTTCGACTAGTTACAGGAACGACTGTAATATTAGAGGAGGATTACTGGAAGTAGAAGTTGCTCTAGTTACTGGTCAGCAACCGGGTTCTTTTGGCTGACTCGGTCAACACGAGGTCAAAAACGGATCAATGCAGTCCAACAGAAACTGGTCGGAAGGTACAACGCTAACGAGAACTACTACGACTATTTTTATAAATAAATATATAAAGTTATCGCGTGAGACACGTGTGGGACTCGACCTGTCACACCCCAATCCGAAACAGGCTGACGTGTCACACTTACAGATATCAAATACCAAACAAAGTCCATAAAACGTTAAATAGAAATCCAACAGAATAATAAAGTTCAAAATAAAGTTTCAAACTTATGTCTTATTAAAACTAAAATGCAAAACTAAATGTCTTTTAGCACTCGAACATCAACTCTCATCCCTAATTTCCCTGGTTTTCCCGATTACCTGCGAGACAAATAAGAAAACACAAAAAGAAAACTACGGCTGAGCCAAAAATTGCCCAGTAACGAAAAGAACAACAGTACATATAAAAGCGGTTTAAAGAAGCAAAATTTCAAAACGGAATACTGAAACAAAATTTGGTACAAGTCTATAACGAAACTTATTCAAAGCTTATCATATCATATCAAAGGCATATCAGAGAACATATACTAACTTACACGACTATAACGTGGTAATAAAACATGTCGTGTAATCGGAAGCACCCATAGCCAAAACAAAGGGGGTACATAGGTAGCTAATCCATGCACCAATGAGATAGTGAGTGTGGCGTGCACCCATTATTCCATCTCCACATACACATAACAGAGCTAAGATCGATCTATACGCCTCTAGGGGCCAAGTGCTAAACTAACACAACTAGAGACGCCGTGAAAATTTATAATGCACTGTCACGAACAGTACCATGCCGTTGACGCCCAAACGACATGTCAAACAGAGTGCCAGGGTGACAGAGTACAAAAAGACGAATATCGAATAAATACTTAATGAGGTCTAAGGAACATGCAACAATGATCTCAAATTTAAGGTATATTGCATGCTATCCAAAAATCCGTACTACAAAGTAACGGACCGAATTTATATATAAAAATATATGCTATAAAGAGAAGGAAACGGAATCCGTACCTTAAGGAGCATATTCAAACTTTACGCACTTTAACACCTTTATTTCTTCAATATCGTTGTAAAAAGAAGTAATTGTTTTCAATCATTTTCATTTTCATCGCTTGAATACTTCAGTTCAAACTAATCGATTCCTAAGATAATATACGTCTCCAATATATAGCCAAATAAATATCTATCTATATATATAAAAGAAAACGTATATGCTGACGTGGCGTGCAATGGAGGCCTCAACCCCACCTTGAATGTGCCACGTGGCATAATGAGGTGCATTTTTTTTATTTTTTGTTTTTTAATTAATTAAAATAATAAATCTATGTCATCTCCAACTAATTCTCGCGGTGCTCCGATTCCAACCGACCCAAAACCATTAACCTGACCCGTCATATATATATATATTCACCACTATTCCTTTTATTTTATTTATCTTCATCAAAACCCTACCTCAGGCGAATTTTCACAGTTTTGACGCCCTTCTGTCATTTGTTGCATCTACAAATCCAAGGTTAATTGTTCAAACGGTTGGAGATCTAGATGTGAATCAGGTGACCTCAGCCACAAATACAAACCCTAACCATTCCACTCCATTGTTTCATCTAATATGGTTAAAGATTTGTTTAATATATTTTAGTGCAAATATCAATGGGTGCTGTAACTCCAATCGAAGGATAGTTTTCTCTTATCCTCCAGCGAAGCACCAGTCAATTGGCCGTGTTCTTCGAAGACGACGAGAGCAGCTGAGATTCATAACATGTCTGAGAAGGTTTGTATTTTATTATAAATTAGAAAAAATTGCTACTGAGGAGGAGTAGGATTAATGAGAAATTGAAAGCATTGCAGACTTCGGTTCCAAATTCTAACAAGGTTAGATTTTATATTGATAATTCAAGAATTCATACAAGTTATCGTTTTAATTATTTGATTTTGGTTTGTTGCTGTGTGCCATAGACTGATAAGGCATCAATGTTGGATGAAGCTATTGATTATCTGAAGCAGCTTCAACCGAAAGTACAGGTATATGTTTCTTGATGTACATCATGTTCATCATTGTGTGTTTGGTATTGTTGGCCTTAATCTTGATCATCAATTTTGTTACTTACAGCTAAGTTTTTATGTCTCCGATTGTTTGTTCTTGATTAATCGTTTTTTTTTTTTAAATATTGTTTTAAAGTTATTGTGTATATAAATTTTTGGGGTTATTTAGGATGTCTAAGATTTGTACGTTTACAATTTTGACTTAAGTTCTTAGGTTTTAATGGTTTGGGGTTATTTGGGTTTTCTAAGAGTGTATGTTGTTGGTAAGTCGTTTGAGATTTTGAAGTGATTGTTTGTGTACATATTTGGGGTTATTTAGGGTTTCTAAGTTGTGTATGTTGACAGTATTATTTAGAGCTAAAAAATAGAGACATACTGAAATCATTAATCTTAAATAAAGAAGATATAAGAAAAAACATAAGTGTACTAATATAGATCGTATTTTAAAAATGAAACCCCTTGTAATATATGGGTCTATTATATGTAATTTATGAAGTGATCATATTTTTAGTAAAGCATATCAGTTAAATCTTTTTCATTTGAGCATGTTGGTTAGGGTGGAGAATGAATGTTGATGTTTTAAATATGTGTTATTTGAAGTTTTGTAATCAATAGTTTTATAGAGCACCAGTTTTGTAGGGCTTGAGTACTGGACACAGAGCAAGTGCTTTTGTTATTTTGTATTGATTCGATTCACTCTAAATCTTATGAGTTTGGCCGTCATCAAATAGCTAAGGAATTACATATTCTTCATCTTAGAACAGAAGGTTAAATGAAATCAAAACAAAGAGGTCTGCTATTTTGGTATGTATAGGTCCGTATTTAATGTTTTTATAATTCTTGATTTCTTTTTTAGAACAGAATTGAGTGATTGTATTGGATTGAATTTCATGTTTTTTTTTTTGTTGTGATGGTTACCATTTCTTTTTGATTTTGGTATTGCTTTCTCTTTAAAAATGAAGTTGTATCATTTAATTTGATTATGATTGTAGACTATTAAAATTTTTAATAAGCACTTATTAGAATATATGGATCTGTGTAAAAAGGTTAAATGCAGACACATAAACACTTGAGAGAATATAAGGTTGCAAGTTAGCATTTACGCCTGATGATTTATATAGTTGAGAGTAAGTACTAAATCGATTTTAGGTCATGCAATTTATTTGGTGTTGCTTCAACAATTAGAGTTGGATTGTGTATTATTTTGGGCATTGTAGCTCAAGAGCATGCTTGTCATGCTCTAGCCTTTTTTCCTAATTGCTTAATAGTAGCTGCCCAGTCCCTTTTGTTATGCTGCGTTTGCAAGTCGTTGCCCTTTAACTGAAAGTGTGCACCATTCTTTTATATACGTACTTCAGATGGTATGTTCTTTATCGTTAAAATTAATACATTTTTGTGACTAATATAATTAGTAATTAGATAGTATTGGTTCCAAAATATTTGATAACTAGTGGAATCCTCGGCGCTTTGCGCCGGACACTAAAGGCTACCTTCGATCTTGGACTGCTAAATGATCGTCGTCACCCGTCACCGTCCTGTTGGTCACCACAACGTTGGAGTCTGTCGTCTCTTTCCGCGCCGGAGTGTGATGGTGTGCACGCGGTTGCGCGGCCATCGCCATCGTGTGACCTTTACTCACCAGTTACTTCCCTTGTAGTTGTGTGGTTTCTGTGTTTTACTGTGGGTTGATGGTGGCGTGGTTGGCGGTACTCATCGTTTTCAGTGGATTGTGGGTGGTGTGGTGACATAGAAACCCTACTGTACTCAGCTGTTGGATGGGAGTAGATAGCATACCGTGACTGTCATGAGTATCCCTTTAGTGACAAAATTAAAGAAACATAAAGTACACATGGTTTTCCTAGTGGGAAGAAGACAAAAATTACCAAAATAGCCACAAAAGTACACGCATATTACAAACTACTATTCTGCCACGTAAAGTTACAATTTTGCCCTTAGTTCACACTTAAAATAACCTGTTTGCCACTATCCTTGAAATCCTAAAGAGGCTAAAACTTATTGCTTCTTACAATAGCATGATATCTTCACCCGAGGCTTTTGTCATGTGTTGATCCACAGTGAAGACTTGATTTGTAGAAACTTGTGTGGTCAAATCTTGAACTCAAAAAATCTACTATTGCGCAGACTTTTATGGTTTAGTATATATAGTAATTCCAATTTGTAAATTTTTGGTTTTTCTTGGAAAATCGTTTGGCTTTGATTTTGGAATACACAACTGGTGGATATGGAGTCGCTTGCTTGGTTTTAAAAAGCGCTAAGCGCACAAAAGCGACGAGGTCTAAGCGCATCGCGCAAAGCGCAAAAAACGTGGGATTTTCATACCCGAATCGCACACTAATTATATAATTTTTTATATATATCCCATATATATTCCATGAGTTTTTAGCTTCATTTACCCAAAATATAGCTATAAATAAGGTTTTTATGTGATTTTACCTATATGTACAACCTAAAAACACCAAGGTACAATATTTTTATGCATAAAAACATCCCGTGTACGTGAGGCGCGCGCCTCAAGTGAAAAGCGACTGATTTTTTGACCTGCGCCTTGATGCACCTTGCGCCTAGGCGCGCCTCAAACACACTTTTTTAAAACCCGTCGCTTGGAATACACAATTTATTATCTTGCTTAGATAATCTTCTTGTGGCTTTGATTTTGAAATATACACTCAATTTGTTTAACTATTTTTTCATTCATTTACCAAATTGGTAACGCTTGATTTTCATGAATGTCCCCATTGAAGAAGCAATTGTTGGTCCCTATACCATCTTTCAACTTGCAGTAACATTAAGTTATTACTTTGGCCATAATTAATCAATCTATTAAGATTCTAGAACTCACAGTTTGCGAAATTTCCCCGTTTGAATCTATTATACACAATTATTAATCACATGGGTTACCATACAATTCAATGCAGTGGCTATCTACTATAGGTTTGAGGTGTTTCATATGAGAAAATGAGGGTTTGGCTAGTGAGGCCACTATCCATGTTTTTTATGTGAAAAAAAAAACAGTTTCAAACAGGGAAGCACAAACTTAGGCTTTGGCAAGGCAAGGAAGTAGACTGATTAATTCGCTCTGTTAATTGTGGAAAGTTTTTGTAAACACGTTATATCTTTTTATATCAACAATGTCAAATTTCTCACAAATTAGATGTTATTATATGTGTAGGTTCTTAAAGAAGAGCGTTAGGAGAAGCTTGCGGATAAGCATTAAGGATGGTTAATCTAGCGAATTGATTGGTTGGACCGACTTGCTTTTAAAGGTATGGAAAAAAGTCAGACAAATTGAGTGGGGCGAGGAAGGTTGATAACGACTTACAAGGCGTAACTCTTTTGGTGTTGGTCAAAATGTCGTGGTGGTTGTTACTTAGGTTGACCCAAAACACTATTTGTTCATGTTCTTTTTTTTTTTTTATAAATATTTGGTGTGTTTAAGTAATATGGTTACAAAAGTGATATTATTTTCGTAATTATCCTTTGTGTTTAAATAAATAATTTTTGTAACTAAATTTTAGTTATGGTGATGTATTTATAACTAAATTTCACAAACATCACATCTTTATAGGATAGGGCTCTGTGATGTATTTGTGTATATAGGTCGGGTTGACTTAAGAATTTCAATGAAGTTATTTATTAGGTTTTATGCATTAAACAAAAGGACACTCTAAAATTTTGCTTATTATTTATTAGTGAATGGAATACTTAATGGTGTGATAGCTAAGAACTTACATTCAAATGTATACAAATATGATTGTATAGAGGTTGACATGAAGTAAGTGGTTGAATGTTGATCCGTATGACTGAGTTTATGTTTGGTATGTTTTCTTTCTTCTTTTATCATTTTTTATTAACTCATATTAGATTTTTCAACCCCGGGACCTTCCCGGAGTAATCAGCTAGTATTTTATATTTAAGTAATCAAAACCGTTTTTCGTTTTAAAAGCAACGAAACCAAGCTAAAAAAATAACAACCACTAGAATATTGTTCATCTTTGACCAAACATTTATCTATTATATTTAAATTTCAATAAAAAGGATAAAAGTATGTACGTTAACATACCATATCCATCCATCATGTTTAATTTTTGAAAATTTCAGAACTAAACATTCTAATTATTTATCAGAATTTAAAAGTGATATCTAATTATTAATATAACAATTCCCGTCCATCTTATGAATAGTATACGATTTGGACAGCTTATGAATGTTATTTACGGTTTTGCCACATCTTTCTTTCTTTTTGCTTTGCCAACCGGTTCTCACACATTTTTCCCTAAACAATAGACATATCTCTTCCCCTCTCTCACTGACGATACCAACCGGGTATGTCGGGTGGTTCAACCGGTTGTATTAGGTGGTTCAACCGGTTTAATCGGCCGGTATGAATGGTTAGGAATATTGGTTTAACCGGCCATACCAGACGGTTCAACCGGGTTTGTCGGGTGGTTCAACCGAACCGTCACAATACGTGAGATTGGTTCGTATAAATTTGTTAAAAATCGGTTTGCCCCGCGGCGAAGCGCGGGTGTTAAACCTAGTTTAAGATAAGGCGTGAGAATTTTTAATAATACGCACATAAATAGATTTTAAGTATGTATTTATTATGTTCAATAAAAAATCGGTTTGCCCCGCGGCGAAGCGCGGGTGTTAAACCTAGTTAAGAATAAGACATACGTTTATATATATATTTATATATATATATATATATTCAAAATGTGGTTGTATAATATTATTTTAAGTTTTAAAATTCGGGGTGTTACACGACCAATGTTTGAACCAACTTGACAATTACGACTAACTAAACATATAATTTTTATATATAAGTATGTGTAATAATGTAGATGAATAGATTAAACAAGAAGTATTAAATACTTGATTGTAATATTAGAGTACATAACTGATATGGCAATTGTGGATATTCGGATACTAGAGGAGATGTATGAACTAGGACATTGAGAGAATAGAGACATTGATTAAATGATGTATAAGAATTGTGATGCAGAAACGTGATACATTGGACATTAGTATATGCTTATGGACCTTTAGTTTTGAAAAGAAGATATTAGTATGCAAGACTTGGACAATCAAGATTGATAAGACATAGGATGGATATATTATCTCTAGAAACACTCAACACCATGATATGGACGTTGTGTACGGAATAATTGATTTGAATACGTACAAGTGTTTAATTACAAACTTTAATACTTTACATTATCATTATAACAACTACGTGAAACTAGATGATCATTACTTTACATTATCATTATAACAACTACGTGAAACTAGATGATCATTTCTATGAACTAAAGACATTAACAACAACTAAATGATTTGAACTACGAACCACGAAATAGGATGAGTTCACATTAACAATTAAAGGTCCTAGCTGCCCACACGTGTAACCGCAATGTTGGTTACACACGCTAATGTATATGAATTTGAATAGGATTTTGCGAGTGATTGGTGAATGGTATCTTGACTTGGGATGTTATATGACGTGACGTGACGTGATACGCTAACAAGGTGAGTTTCGTGAACCATTCCCCTTTTTGTGTTTTATAAACGTTTTGGGGTGAATACATGCTTGTGTGTGTTTTAACTACTTGATGTGACAAGATACTAGCTCCAGATATTACATTGACACTCATTAACCCATGGGATTTGGGCCACTTAATATGTGGGTAGTACTACTTGGGGAAACCCCCACACACAGTGGATCCGGAAGCCCGGAAAACCCTCCACTGAGGTCTACAGGGCCGTTGTGACATATATTTTGCCAAGTGAATCTATAATGGCAGTAGATAGATTCGGTGTATTAGGATTGAGGTGTCGCTTGTACATCACCATGTGTTGTGTTGTGGAACTTGTGAACTGGTTTTTGAGACGATAAACTTGTTTTGGATTTACTAAACTATTACACGGACTCACCAACGTAATTGCTGACCCAACTCTTTTAAGCATGTGTTCAGGTACTGCATTTGGATAAATGTGAAGCATACGGAATATGATTATGTGATGCGGAATAAAGGTGATGATTGTAGAGATTCGGACTATAAGACTTGCAGATTAGAGTTCTAAAGCTAAGTACAGATAGAGATTGGTTCGATTAGTGGAGTACACCCCGCAACTGCTTCGACGACCGCGCGTCTCGTCCCTGCAATAGACTTTAGTTATAATTATATATTGTATTTGTATTATTTTAAGACTAGAAATTGTAAAAACATTAAATATTAGTCATCGTTGCTTCCGTTGTGTAAGTCTGTTACCAAACTGTCGTAACGTCCAGCCCCCACCTGGTTGGGTTGTTACAGTTTTAGCGATAATTTTGTACAAATTTCCCACCAACGAAATCGGCCGGAAGTCACATTTGAGTTTACACTAGTAAGTAAGGGTCCTTCACATGTGGTATAGTGGTTGGCGACCAAAGATTCCTTTGGGATGTCTATGGTTCAATCCCCACAGGCAACATATGGGGGACATTTGCTAAGTGATGGTCGAAACTAGCATGCTTGCATGTGTCAGGTTCGATTCTGATAGCCCCCGGTTTTCTACTACCGTGCATTTACTCCAGAGAGGCTTGCCTCTTGTGGAGGGTGCACCATCTGTCAAGTGGCAGGTGGCGGGAAATTTTTCGGGTGGAAGCCTTAGTGCCCCTTATGCGCAGGCTCGACTCGTTTGTGGGCCAGCCACTCTCGTGTCAGCGTGGGCCCGGTTAAGATGTCACACCACGCCAATGGCGGAAACACGTGGCGCGACGGTTCAAGAGCATAAAGCCAAGATTAACGCAAATCATCAGTAATTAAGAAAATGGGTCATTTATTTAAGACGTCGAAACCACGTTTGATGTTCACACATAAACGAAAAATTGTTTTTAATACATCAAGGAGGCTTCTCAAATGTATCCCAAATCTTTGGGAAATAAAGTTGAAACCCCTTTGAAACACCCGACGCCCATATGAGAGATTCCCCCGACCCAGCTTGCCACATTGTCCATCATCTATCAATTACCTGAAAGATATGTTTAAAAAGTCGTCAATATATAAATATTGGTGAGTTCACAGGTTTTAGTTTATCAAACTTTATCTTTTGGGAATTCCCATGTTATGACAATTTATAGGAGTTGCAAGTTCCTACAATTCTACTTGAGCCTATAACCAAACCAAGACAAATAATAATAATGCCCCGCTCCAAGTCGTTACTCGGTATCCTACGACTTGATTTCAGAATACGTGCACCCCAGGCATACGCCGATGCATAATCGACGCTATCGATTAGGGGTGGGCCTTGTCAGGCACCAATAGTACTATTCAAATATTCCTTCGGTTTCGTTTCCCTGAATTAATGATTATAGTAGAGAGGTCTCAACCCCGAGTGGCGATCACAACCCAAGTACTTAACCCGTCAAACATTTCCCTAACATATCTTTCCCCCGAAAAACATAAAATAGTTTAAAATGGGGCCGTGAGACTCACTTGAATCTGTGCTTGGCTCAAAAAGGAAGATAGCAAGTTTTGTGGTCTCGCACCTACAAACGTCCTAGGCGTATAAGTCACTACACCTATAGTGCATGTGCCTTGGCAAGTTGTACACCCAACTCCCCGACCACGTGTTGTTCCAATTCCCGTTTAATTAGACGCGTATCCTAGGTTCATTGGCGATGGATTACCCCTTTTCTTACGAGTTATGTATTATTCTCGTTAATACTCTTTGTAACTTGTATACAATTATTCTCGACACGACTCTACCTAACGTATAATTATTTTCCCATTTAAATAATTATACTTAGGATCGTATCGTTCGATATAATGTATTCTTAATATCCGACTCGACTCACTTTGCCGCATATTTATTTTCCCATTTAAATAAATATGCTAAGGTCTTGTCGTTCGGTAGTATATTTTTAACGCTCGACTCGACTTACCATGTCGTACATTTATTTTCCCATTTAAATAAATATACTAGGATCTTGTCGGTATTCACATGTACATAGGTATATTTTGCCTACTCGTCTCGGTTTTCCTTCTCGCATATCTACTTTCCCATTCAAATTCAAATAGATATACTAGAATTTCGTCGAGACGAGCATGTATACATATATCAATGTGTGAATTTTCCTTGTTAAGTCCATACGTTGTTTAGCATTTTTAATTCTTTACGTTATGCTTTCTCCCACGAATGTTCTCTCTAACACTTAGGAAAGTGTTATATAATTTTCACCCATGTTATATATATTTTACTTTTTAAAATATATATATATTCACGTTTTGTCGCAATGACATTTTTCTCTAGTTTGTCCGTTTATTTGCTATAGTTAGTTTATGTAACTAAGTCCGATAGTTAAATTTTTCCAAGTTTCTTCAAATATGTGTTCTATAGAAATATTATTTATATTTCTTATT
Source organism: Ambrosia trifida (assembly GCA_028751855.1). Classification (NCBI taxonomy): domain Eukaryota; kingdom Viridiplantae; phylum Streptophyta; class Magnoliopsida; order Asterales; family Asteraceae; genus Ambrosia; species Ambrosia trifida. The sequence goes on from CM054130.1 coordinate 93,920,492, forward strand.
TACAAACACATATTACTTGGAAAGATATACTTTTGTATTTTTAGTCCAACTTGTTAACTTGTATTCCAAAAATGTTTCCGACACTTTTATATTCCCATTTATATAAAAGTATCTATTTTTGTACAAGTTTTCTCAAGTCTCTACTTTTGTCCAATATTTTATAAAAACCTCTATTTTTATAAAATCCTTATGTTAATTTAATTCCCTATTTTTATAAACTTCCCTTTTTATAAAAATACATTTTTCAATAAATACACAAGTAGGTTACTAGTGCTTATCAAAACTATACTTGGAAAAATCATTATTTATGCTTTTGACACCAAACTTTCCGTTAATGCATTCTTGGACCAAAGTTTCTAAAATATCTATTTTAGTCCATCAATCTTCAAAGTTACAACATTAGTCCCTTAACTTATAAATGTTGCATTTTCCATCCTAACTTCCAAAGTTAGCATTTTTCTTCCAAACTAGTGGACTTTAAAGAACCATCTTCTTCATGTTTGGTTATTTTTACATTATTCCACTTTTAATAGTCTTATATTTCATAAATAAGGCTACTAATATTTGTGTTTGGTGTATTTGTCCATCATATCCAAATTTCACTCATCTAAGTGAGTAGACTTTAATTTTGTAACTTTTTCATCTATGCCTTTCTAACATATTCCATCTTATTTTATACTTTAGATAGTCATTTTATGATGATTAAAACCATCTTTTAACACATTCAAGTTTCTTTCATAAATCATGCCCAAATCATCATCCATCTTAAGTGTATGTACATATTTTTATATTCTCTTGAAATACCACATTACTAATATCAAATCCATGATTTATCTACATATTATTACTCTTCCATTTTACTCTTGTAAAATATATTAAGACTTTATGTTTCAAAACCATATTTTACCCATTAATGTACAACTTGCTCATAAGAACACATATCATGAACATTAATAATCAAAGCAAGGTTAAAAACTTACTACTAGCTCAAGGCTAGGGAAGACAAAAACCTTGGATTTGAGTGGGGTTTAGTGTGTTCTTCCAAGTGATTAAGCTCCAAGCTCTTAAAACACACAATGGGGTTTTGAAAGATGAAGATTTAGAGATGATTTGGAGATGTAAAATTTGAAAAGAAAGTGTATGTGGGGTGGGTATATGCTACGGCTCAAGGGAAGAAGAAGAAGAAGTTTTTGGCTTTTTGATTCAAGTATGCTCACAAGATGCTTATAATATCCCTTCCAAATCCTCCAAAGATCACTTGATATCTTTCTTAGATTATGTAACCTTAGTGAAGATAATGTAGGATATGGAAAGATTTGTGGAAGATTATTAAGAGGGGTGTTTGGCCGTGAGGTTTAGAGAGAGAAGGGAGGTGATTTGGTGAATTTTTGTGTCCAATACTAACCCATGCAAACCAATGATTAATTTTAATTATATTTGGATTAAGGAGAATTGGAAGAGTTAATCACATGGGGTGGCCCTAGGCCGGCCCCTTTGGGGTGTTTGGGTGGGGTCCACTTTGCTAAATAATACCCATTATTGTTATGTTTAATTCCCTCTCGTTCGGGTACCGTCCGGGTATTTTTCGGGTTTTAATAGCGTGTTATCCGGATATTAAAAATACCTTTAAGAACCCTTAAACATAGTCCAGTTTAAACGTTGATAAGTTATTTAGGTTTTGCCGGGTGAAATTATAAGTTATGCGCGTATCGGGTGCGGTACGCGCACTTTATTCGTTACCGGGAGATTTGTATAACAAGCTTTCACGTATGGCTTTGGAGATCCAAAACCCATTATATTTTGTGAAATTACATTTTATTTTATATCCCGGGTGTCCGGGATCTGTTTCGCTTATTTAATTTTTACCGGGTAATCGTCAGTGTCCATACCGGATAGATTTACTCGCACATGATCCTATCATGATTTGTCATTAAACATATGCATTCCTATGCATTATTTGGGAATTGCTATCTTTCTTAGGCCTCAGTTAAGTAATCAACACATAATTGCATTTAATTACGTTAATCGCGTATAGTTAATTAGTACGGAATTACCTTATTTTTGCCGGTTGTTACATAAGACAACATAGTCTGACCATTGTAGAGTGGCTAGGGGATTCCCCTTCTGGGGGGTTGTGATGATCTCTGCCATAACATAGAAAATTCGCCTTCCAAAAAAAAAACGTAAGGGGGACGGGTGCTCCACTAGGGTTTTTTCAACTTCACTGATTTCTATCAATCTTGTACTGCCACATCATTTCACTGATTCACTTTATTGAAATAGTTTTTTGGAGGCAGCACTCCACTGGAAATAAAATAGAGAAAAAGACAAAAGGGGGAGAGAAAAACTCACGGGCACCAGCACGTTAACTACAACTAGATTTTGGTTCACGGGACCACTGCGAGCATGGGTGGCGGCGGTGTTACCATGCTGGTAGTAGGGTGCCCGTGACCAATTCTGGTGGCGCCCCGTCCCCCTAACATATTAATTCATATATGAACATTTTTTTTGAACGGTTAGCAAATTTTATTCATCAAGCTAGCATGATACTAGCATACACCTTACACACCTTGTATACAATCAAACATGGAACATATCACCAACCAATACTAGATACATTAAAAGAACACCAAAGACTCCAATTCAACGAAGATTGTTTCGCCATTGCCTTGATCCAAAACAAACTAAGAGCTTTAATGTGTCCAAGTACCTTTGTTAAGCAGACTTGTTTTTGACTGAATACCGCCTCGTTCCTTTGCTTCCAAATGCACCATATTGTAGTCAAAGAAATCATGTAAAAAGCCTTCTTCTTATCTTTTGAGCCACCAATGTATAGATGAATATCGAGTAAGTCCCTAAAATTAAAAGCATAAACCGGTCCCACTTTGCACCATTGCACCACTAGTTGCCAAATTGTTTGCGAAAATCCGCATGAGACGAAGAGATGTTCCGACGTTTCCGCATAATCACCACAAAACGGACATAATTCAGAACCCACATTAACATTCCTCATGACGAGTGCACTCCTAGTTGGGATCCTTTCCTGTTCAGCGTGCCAAGATAATATAATTACCTTGTTTGGAACCCAAGAGCATTTGTGAATGACGTATACCGCCTGCTTGAATCTGCAGACATGAAGATGTCTTCTGAAGTCCCCCACTGTGAATGATGTGTCGCTGGCCAACCCCCAGACCCACTTATCAGGAGAGCCAGACAGAACAGGGACAACAGTGCTAGCGCAAAGCTGACCCAGTTCAGCCTGTTCCTCAGTTGATAAAAGCACTCTTTTCCAATCCCATGACCACTCAGTTCCGGACTGCAGAACGCGATCAGAAACAAATGCCTTTTTGTTTTTCTCCAGTGCAAACAAAGTAGGAAATAGCACAGCTAGCGGATAATCCATGGCCCAGCTATCTAGCCAAAATGAAACACCCAACACATTGCCCACCACCCCTTTTATGGTCCAACCCACATCCACCCCAACCCGTTTAACAAGCTGCATAGAAGAATGGACTTGTTTCCATGGACCCAAAATTGATAATTTAGATGGGATAGGATTCCAATCCCGGCTAGAGTTATGTATTGTCCAAATAACCTTCCTCCAAAGAGCGTTTATTTCCGTCTTAAATCGCCACCACCATTTAGCCAACATTGATGAATTAACATCAACGAGAGAACCAAAGCCTAGACCACCAAAATCAACCGGAGCACAAACCCTTTGCCACACAATCCAATTCATTCTCGCCTTTTCTTCCGACTCCCCCCTAAAGAACACTCGCCTTAATTTGTCAAGTTAATCTAGTATCAACCCGAGTGCTTTAAACATAGAGAAATAATAAGTAGGCAAGGCGTTGAGGAACGATTTTATGAGTGTTACCTAACCTCCAAAAGACAATGATTTTGCTTTCCAAATAGATAACTTACTCCTAAAAGAATCCACCACCGGTTCCCAGTGTTTGCTAAGGTTCATATTGGCACCCACTTGCAATACACGGTATGTGAATGGAAGGGAATCGGCCCTGCACATTAGCGTCTCGGCCATAGATTGAACATCACTATTTTGTACCCCCACGCCAAAAACACGACAGTTGCCTAAATTAACTTTTAAGCCTGAAGCAAGATAAAAACACCTAAGTATTCGTTTGAGATTCTTGGCGTTTGTAGTGGACCATTCACCAAGAAACACCACGTCATCGGCGTACACCAAGTGAGACATTACTAGATTACCGTATCCACAAACTAAGCCCCGAAAAAGACCCACCTCAGTCGCCCGCCTCATCACTGATGATAAACCTTCCATGGCAATTACAAACGGAAACGGCGAAAGCGGATCACCTTGCCTTAGACCACGACTACGTACAAACTCATGTGTGGAAGAGCCATTTACCAAGACCGACGCTCGCACCGAAGTAACGATTGCCATCACCCATTTACACCACCTACTTGGGAAGTTCACTTGTAGCACTATTGATTTTAGGAACCCCAAATTCAACGAGTCGTAGGCCTTATCTATATCTTCCTTGAAAATCTTGCCTTGCCTTTTGACTTTTTTCATCCACCCAATCATTTCATTTAGAATTAACGGACCATCCGTAATGTTTCTACCTGAAAGAAATGCCGACTGCTCCGGGGAGATCAACTTGCCAATCACCAACTTGAGTCTTGCAACCAACACCTTAGACATCACCATATTGACACACCCAACCAAACTGATAGGACGATAATCTTGAAACCCAGTCAGATCCTTTTTCTTTGGAATTAGCGCAATGAATGAGGAGGCACATCCAGGTCCCAATTCAGCCCCGCTATGGAATTCCTCAAACAACCAAATAAAATCATTTTGGAATCTGTCCCAGCACCTCTTCAAAAACCTGAAATTAAACCCGTTCGGACCCGGTGCCTTGTCGCCATCACAATCCCACAACGCATCTTTTATCTCCTGTAAAGAAAAGGGCCTACCCAACATTTTGGCTTCAACATCCTACAACTTATTGATATCCGGACAAAGAATTTTAGGACGGACCGGCATAGGTTCTTTGAACTTATCCTCAAAAAATACGAAGGCCCTATGTTTGATGAATGTGGGGTTAGTAATCCAATCACCATCAACTAGTAGACCATTGATCCTCTTGGAAGATACGTTAGCATTGATAACCCTGTGGAAATACTTTGAGTTTTCGTCACCTTCGACTACACATTTCACCCTCACCTTTTCCTTAAGATCAATATTTTTGTGTCTTTCAAAATCTGACATAAAAGCCCTTGCTTCAGATCGGAAATTCAGCTCCTGACTACATAAATCTCTCGAATTGGCTAACAACTCTAAATTCTCAACCACCCCTTTGTAATATTCAATTAGTCCAGATTGCCTAGCCCTTTCCGCCCCAACCCACCCTTTTATCTTCTTCTTTAAAAACTTGAGTTTGGTAATGATAGCTAAATCGGTTGGCCCTGAGAACGAAAAACCATTGCACAATCTAGCCGCGTATACCAGAAAAGCCCGGAAGGTCTAACAAAGAATTGAAGAACCAAAATGGAATATGACTAAAGTCGCTTGCCACCACAGACAGGATAATCGGGCTATGATCCGACAGAAACCTAGCCAAAGCCGTGACCGATGCCTCACCCCATTTATTCATGAAAGCATCACAAACCAAAAACCTGTCAAGCTTACTCAACTTTTCGCCATTGTCAGACATGTACGTGTATTTGTGCCCTCCCATATTATACTCCCATATTAAAATAAGTAAGTTCACGACAATCACTCGGGCAAGGCAGTTCGGTGGTCCTTTCAGGATTTTACCTTTTATAAGGGGGAGGCATAGATGCGAGATCACATTTCAATTTTAACCTTAGAGAGGGTCTTAATTTTGAGTGAATTTTCCATTATGCCCACATGAGTTGTATATATAGTAGCAAATGTGATAAATTTAATGACTTTTAGTTGCTTCTCTCTCTAACACACACTATTATCTTCTATAAGTGCTTATACGGTTCTTATAGTTCTCTACTTAAATTTAGTTTTGTGTTTGAAGCTCTTCATAATATGTGCGTGTTCATATATTCTGCGTTAAATAAAAAGGGACATTTGAATGCATAGTCTAGTAAGTTATTTTTGAACGATGATCATATTATTTTAACATTTAAGATATATCAGCGGTGAGTTTGCAATTAATAGAGGTAAAAAAAGATTGTCTACTCTTTTTTTTCTTCTTAAATATTAATACGTTGTTGATTATAACGATGCATCTAAGCTAGACATAGAATTCGAGTTAAGCTCAAGCTCATTTATATTAAACACTAGTTTATACCCCGGGAGTGTCCCGAGTTGAGAAATCTAAGTAAAGTGAATAAAATCAGAAGTATCTAATCTATAAAAATGACATCTGCCAATATATGATTAATGAATATTATTATTATTATTATTATTATTATTATTTTAAACAAATCTCTGCCATAAGTTATCATATACTAATATAAAAAAAGGGTAATTGGGTCAGGTATCACCTAATCCTAGGTCTGACCCAAACCCACAATTTTTTTTAAACTAATTCCAAGCCGGACACAATACCTGTCGGGTTACAAAAAATAGTCGTTTTTTTTTCTCCGTTTTTTATATAGCACTATGGTACTCGTTGGAAAGATAATAAAACGCTCGTTAATTTGGTGTAATTTTTTTCTTTAAAAAATCTCGTATATAAAAGATATTAACGTTTAAAAGTTATGAGAGAAAACATGAGAGAGAAAATAATAAAGTTTTAATATTTACATTAGTAGATTAGGTATTTAATAGATTATTTAATAGATTATGTTAAATCATATTTAAATCATATTTAAACCATATTTATTCTTTTTTTTTAATTGGTCTAAAGTTACCACATCACATCCTATGTGGCATCTCCCATAAGAGAGATTGCATAATATTATGACATGTCATTCAAAATGCTTTGGTTTATTATCAGTCAGTGGCGGAGGCACAGCTAACCTTTGGTGGGCCTGTGCCCACCCTCCAAGCAGGCCAAGTGCCTTAATTTATTTGATAAAAACGTTCTAATGGCCCAAGTTCCCAGCCCAAGTGAATGACCACTGAACAAATTAATTGCGAAATTAACAATTCTCATTTTACTTAATTTATTGAACTTACAACAATTCTAACATTTATTTTGTTTCTAACCCTAATTGCTACCACACTCTATAATTCTACAACTTGCGTCGACCTGTAGCTAGTAAGTGTCTTTCTTTAGTAAATTATGAATTTATATATATTTATTCAATTCAATGAAATCAATTTATTAGTAATTTAATTTGAAAAGTTAAACTATAAACATTTATTTAAAGTTCCATCTGTTTTGTTTTGGATTTTGATTCTACCAATAGACCCTCCCCTCTTTAGTTGAATTATTATTATTATTATTATTATTATTATTATTATTATTATTATTATTATTATTATTATTATTATTATTATTTTTTCAGATTTACAATTTTTTGATGATTTCTTAAACCCTTGTGTAATTAATGTTGTGGAAGTAGATGATATGCTCAATATTACAAATGAAGATGCAATCGGGCGTTTATAAAAGATGAAAACAAGTAAAAGACAATTGTAATCGAGGTATTTATTTTATGTTTAAAGATTAAAGGAACTATGTTATTATTTACACATTTTTTTCTCTTGTCACATTTTATTCGATCTGTATTGTGCCCCCCGTAGAAAAATTTTCTGTATCCGCCACTGTTATCAGTGGCGAAGCTTGAGAGGAAGTTTTGGGGGGTCGGAAGTCAATGACAGGCCGAAGAAGTTTTTAAAAACATGACACTGTATATCCTAATTTCAATATGGCTTTTGAGTTAAAGTAATAAATGAAAATTAATAATACTAGTTAGATATGGGCTCATTTAAAAAAAAAAAAAAACAAAACAAAACAAAAAAGCCCAACTAAGAAAAAAAGGTTAAGACCCAACATATTTATATTTGTTTTGTCTTTTTCGGTAAACTAGTGGGGTGCCCGCGCGTTGCGGCGGGAGCACAACATTTACTAAAAATGAAAAATACAACAAAAATAAATATGTGATGATAAATGTAAACAAAGGTATGGCACGTGTCATATTGTCTTATTGCCTATTACATGAGACAAAGAAGGATATCATAGACTCATCATGAAGGCTTGGCACGATGACCAATCGTCGATATGCGTGTAAGTTTCGATATGCGTATTGCAATATTCTCGTACACAAAATCCCTTATGAATCTGCAAAAACAAAAGAAAATGGTTCATTAGTTGTTTTCATGGTAGAAGGCAACCATAAGATATCAGTAAGAATAAGGCCTCATAAATGTACAAATTGAAGAAAAAACAAGTGACAATGCTTACTAACAAACCAAAGATTATAAAGAGAATAAGGAATGAGAGAGTTGTTCATTGAGATGTATATTATAACAACATAATGGCCACTATTTATAGGGCTCTAATAGAAGGTATATACATAAATGAGAATAAAGGAGTTAGGAACATGGATAGTCACTAATAATATATAAAGGAGTTAGAAACATGGATAGTCACTAATAACTTTATTATTTCATAAGCAACTTAATTGTTAATGTAAAAAGACAACTTCACCCCTTTACCACATTCATTAAGTTATTGTACCATATGCATTATATGTTGTAATTACTTAAATTTGGTTGGAATCCTTCACTCATGCTTTATAATATAGTATAGATAGTAGGCATGCCCGCGCGTTGCGGCGGGTGTCCTGATTGATATCAAAATCAATCGTGATGTCTACTACGAACCAATCATTCCGGGTTTCAAATTTTTTATTTCATTCAACGAAAATTAGTTAGCCAAAAAAAGGTATTAACCCGAGAAGATGTATTCGAACTTACAATGTAGAATCAATGGATGCATGGTCTATAAGCTCAAACATATTAACGTTCCACCAAAATTAGCTAAACACTTCACCTTAGAAAAACAAAAAGCAAAAAACAAAACAAACAATAACAGTTCAAATAGAAATAGCCTAGAGGTAGTAAGTTTAGTTTGATTGCCTAAGCAACTTCATATTCTGGATCAAGGGATTATCATTTTTGCGTATGAGTTTATTTTGGGTGGACACACTCTTTACGATCAACTTCATGTGCTGCGTACCCCTCTTTCATGGATTAAGCGACTGGAAATATGCGTTGGTGTTGCTCCTGGGTTGCGGTACCTGCATGAAGTTGGCGTTATGCATGGCAACATTAGGAGCTCTAATGTTTTACTCACTGACAGTTTGGTACCCAAACGTACTGATTATGGCTTGTCGCAAATCAGTCTAACTGATAATTCCTCCTGGAGCTTTTGGCTATGTGGATCGCTTTTTTGTTTATTCTGGAGGCCTAACGATGAAGTCTGATGTCTTTTCACTTGGTGCGGTGTTGCTCGAATTGCTTTGTAGGAGGCCTATACTCGATGATGTCGACAAAGATGACCCATTAGGGACGCCTCTGGTGGCATGGTTTCAAGATCGTGTTGAATCTTCAACGGGGTTTGAGCCTATGATCGATTCCAATTTTTAGGATGAGAATATTACCCAGACTTGCACAATACCATGTTTTGATAAAATTGGTTGAAGTTGCATCTCTAACAATGAGTGATTAGGGAGAAATAATGCTAATGCAAATGCAAAATACCCACTGTATCCAGAAATATTTCTCCTAAACCACTCATTCTGGCAGCATATAGCACTTTTTTTTAAGTTAATAAGGAGGTATACTCACAAGCATAAGCGATATCATATCCATCAAAAGTGCTTGTTCCTCGGCCCAATTCATCAAGAATAACAAGAGAATCTTGAGATGCATTTTGCAAAACCGATGTTGTTTCTGTACATTCGATGAGAAAGGTACCTACAAAAAGGGTAAGAGAATTAAAAAGTAAACAAAGTAACCAACGCTCGAGGTGGCAAATAGGTGGGTCACGCGTTGATTAATGAGTCAAAATGAGTATTTTTGGTACGCCTGAAGCATGTTGGTCTGGCCTAGAAAACTTGTCCATACATATGATCTACTAAAGTAGATCGGTATTGCCCATATAATAAAAGCAGATCTTGGTCCATGGAATCCCAAGTGACCGGTCATGGTATCCATAGCGTTGCTTCTCTTTTGGCCAAATCCTGATTTCGTTTTGCTTTTCCCGGTCGTCGAGCCTGATCGACTCAACTCTTTTCCCTGCCACCAGCCTCACTTCGTTTCGTTCTTCTTCTGTACTGTCACTTGAATGAAGACACCCGATCGGCCCGACTTTACCAAATGCCCACCACTGGCCCTTCCACTTTCCGGGTCTGGATTTTTTGCGTTACGTGTGCCAAATATTATTTTAATAATAATGATCATTATAGATAAAAAAAATCAAAGGTATCTTCCTTCTAGGCCTTTCAATCATTTTACTCGTTTGATAAGTTTTTTTATAAACTGTCCTATTGTTAAGAATTAAAAAGGATTTTACATCTAATTAGAAACTTACTTTCACCAGTCATTATACGATAGCGCCAAGACGTGTGAAAATAATATCCACAGGTGACAGAACACACAATTCACAAGGTACATAGCAGACCAGCTGCAAACAGCAAAAAACATATTAAGATAAAACACATCAAGTTAGACACACACGGAAACTAAAAGTAGAAAAGATGCAGCCAACAACAAAGGCCAAGACTACAACAGCTCGGTTACATCGAACGAAGACCATTTATCCCACTCAGAGGAGATCTGTTTTGCGCGCTGACTGACCCAGACGAACGCATCCTCCTTTTTCAGCTTCACAATCTTCAGGACTGGTATGAACTTATCCTCAAAAACCTTAGCATTCCTGGCTTGCCACAATCTCCATACTGTTGCCAAGGCCACCGTATTGACGGTCTTTTTCCACCTCTTTGAGCCCGGGCTGTCCATCAACACCTTGATAATGTCATTCAGGTTACGCCTCTTGAGGCGAATGGAAAACGCCTTGAGGCTCATTTCCGTTCTTTTCATAGTCAAATTATATGTCTAATAAAAAATAAAATACTAACTTTATGCCCAGTAACGGTTCTTTTCATAGTCAAACTATATGTCTTATTAAAAATAAAATACTAACATACAATTTGTTAGAACTTAGAAACTGAGGTTATATGGGTGACAAGCTCAGAGCAAGGCTCATAGTCAAACCTGTTAACATGGACACCACCAAAATCAGTTGTCAATAGTTGTTTACGATTGATGATGTTGCAAGCTTATCCTTCACACATACATTTCATCAAGCAACTTGTGTACAATATTTAGAGACAATGAAACAATACAAATGCAAATTAGGTAACTTTTTTATGCTCATAATTGATAATCTAAGAGGTATGAGATCATATCAAAATGAAGAAAAACATGGATTTGCCTCTTCTGCATTATTCGATCAAGATGCCATCTACACTCCCAAACACAAAAATAACAAATATATTCTAATCAATTTCATATAAATCCTTCAACTTTCAAGCCAATGTCAATATGGTGGAACAATTGAATAATATTTATATTAATTAAATAGTTAACATTTGAAAAATTCTTACCTTTTCAAGCATCATGTATGCCTTACTAACGCTTGAGATGTGGTGGTGACCGCTCAAAGTGACCATCATGTATCGTACTGTCGTAGACCTGTTATCGATTTCGTCGTCGGGCCTCTAGTCGTATGGCCAGAAACCTAATGGTTCGGCTTGCTCCTCCGTTGTTGCGTGTCACCTGAACTCAAAACCTAATTCCTTTCATCTGAACTCAAAACCACCATCCATCTTCACCACCAGACGCCTTTGTGTCCTAAGCTAGGGTTCCGTAAGACTATAAGGAGTGGTGGGGGGGGGGGGGGGGAAGAGGTGGGGGGAAGCGCCATGTGGCACTTGTGGGGCCCTTGTGGGGGGGGGGGAAAATAATTGTGGGGAGTGGAAGGGGGGGGGGGGGAAGAGGTGGGGGGAAGTGACACTTGGCATTTCTTTTTTCTTTTTTTTTTCTTTTTTTTATAAATTAAATAATAATAATAACAATAACAATAATAATAATAATAATAATAATATAAACCGGAAAATATAATAAATTAATAAAAAAATAATTAATATTAAGTTAATAAAAAAATAATTAATATTAAAGTAATAAAATTTTAATCAGTATTTAATTTTACACTTTGAATTTCAAATTTTCCCACCACTGCTCCACACAGTACAAACATTAATTTTTCCCACCCAGAAGTTTGAATTTGAAATTTTGAATTTGAAACTCTGAATTTCAAAGTTTCCCCCCCACTGCTTCATCCTTCTAACCCTATAAATACAACACCTTACCAAATTCTCAGTCACACCTATTCCTCTTCCCTAAAGCAATGAATAACATGGGTGACGGTTTTCAAGCAGGAGCTGCTGGCCCGTCTAATATCCGGCAGTATTCTCGCCGGTATCCCAGGGGACGGGGCCGCCCCCGGAGACTACCATTCTCCTCATCTCCTCATCCTACTGCTCCACAACCTCCTATTTATCCTCCTCCTCCTCCTCCACAACATTGGTTACCTCCCCCTCCTGTTGCTGCTGCTGCACAACCAACCATTCCTCCTCATCCTCCTGCCGATGATGACTGGACGGATGAGGAATTGGTCTGGGCTATGGATTATGTCATGGCCCAGCAACAAATGGAGCGACTAACGTTGTCGCCCCCTACCCCCTGGGCTGCTTCACTCCCCCAACACCAGACTACTCCCACCCCCACCCCCATCCCCCAACAGCAACCTACCCCCATCCCCATCCCCCAACAGCAAACTACCCCCATCCCCATCCCCCAAGACCATGGGACTTCCCCAACTGAGGGGGACTTGGAAGCCCTGAGGGAGATTGAGGAGGAGGAGTACTACTATAGCCAACCTACCCCTCGTAGTGAGTACTACTACTTCCCCTCAGATGCGAGATCTGATGGACGGGACAGCTCACGTTCCGTCTCACCCGAGTACTACTTCCCCTGGGACAACTACTCTCCATAGTGGAGAAAATTAGGATTAATAATTAATTTAGGATTTATTTATGTTTAAATAAGTAATTTAGGAGTTATTTATGTTTAAATAAGTAATTTAGGAATTATTAGGATTATGTAATGGTTGTTTTAGTGTGTAATGGTTATTAAGTAATTTAATTATGTAATGTTTGTTATTTATTTTTTTTATTTAATTTAATTTTTTTTTTTAAAAACGGCCTTCAAAATGAATTAAATGTTGTGTTTTTTTTTTTAATTTCTAAAATTTCTTTTTTTTTTTTAATAAAACAGATTGTTGGTTTTTTTTTAATAAATTAAATCTATTCAAATAACTACTCTCCAATCATCAACTGCCACCTGTCCCTCCTCTCCCCCCCCACGCCAGTGATCCCCTCCCCGCCCTCAGCCCCACGCCACTAGTCCCGCCCCTATGGCGGCGGTGTTCCCCCCCCTTCCCGCCCCTCTCCCGCCCCCACTCCCACTAGTCTAAGAATATATAGAGAAGAGAGTTTGGTTGGAGAGATAAGGAAGATGAAGTGAGCAATCAGATTAAAAACAATTCAATTGCAATAAAACAAGGGAGGAGTTTCAATCTTGGCACCCGTTTCTATTCTAAACAAATTAAAGCAATCTAATAATATAAATGTGAGGGTAGGGATGTAATATGTTTTGAGGATGTGAGGTAGGAGACCATAGTAAAATTATATTGATATCCTTACAAGTGTCTTAATGTTCCACAAAGTTCTAATTATACCCTTGTGATATAAGCTTAATTTACTTGTACATGTTGCTATAATAGTTGAATGATGTACAAAATTACTATGTTGTACATCACTCCTCCTTAATAAGATAACTAGTGGAATGCCCGCGCGTTGCCGCGGGTATGTATTTTTATTCACATTTTAAATTGCCAAAACTTTATACACCATACTGTCATTTATCCAATCCGATTCGTGCTTGATTTTTATTTGCAACATTTAGTTACACACATAAACCAAAGAGCCTTTAGTCTACTGGTTACAAAGTGTTAAATAAGGCTTAGCCTTTTCTTGTGGTGATAATTCAAATTCCATTGGTAACAAAAAGTTAATCCATTAAAAAAAAGTTACATGAATTAATCTATTACTTGGTAATGGTTCTAGGTAACAAAAAGTTAATACATGAATTAAATGTATTGAATGGTGCAATTGATTTGTATTAGTGACTTGTACATAAGGGCATAGATGGAAGAAAATGGTAAAAATTAGAGATTTATGCATGAGACCTTTTGTATGCCATCTTAAAATGATGGTGAAATTACCTACTTACCCATCTCTCCTCCTTAATAAGGTAGTAGAGATAATCCTAATAACCATCTTCTATTCTTCTTCATACCAACTCTCCCCTGTAAATGGCTGTGCCATTGCAACCGGTTTTTTTACGGTGATGTTATATTCATTTTTCACTCTCCTCTCTTAATTTCTACTAATCTATTACATTAAGGGGGGCGATTTCAAATTTTTATAGTGAGCTATCCGACGGACGTCACCGGTTACGGGGGTCGAAACCGTATATACCAAAAAAAAATTATACGGATACTATATAACCGGAACTTCTGAGCGAAAATTTCGGGGGGTCGGCCGCCCCTCCCCGCCCCTATAAAGCTCCGCCCCTGTTTATTATATATATAGATATAGATATAGATATATAGATATTATCTAAAGTACAAATACAAAGAAATAAATATTTTCTTATGATTATCTCATGTTTTCCAAATGAACTCCAACCCTCCATAATACCTACAAAAATTCAGCAAGTGTTGAATCAACACCACTTTGGTGTGTAGCTTGGTTGTACGGATAAATAAGACACTTTGGACAAATAAAGTCAAAACACGACCACATACTTTGAATCAAGATTTCTGCACCTATAAAGAGAATTTGAGATTCTTAAAACAAACGACTGACAAAATCAAGATTCTATAAACAAAAGTGGTCAAACGGTTTTTGTTAGACGACACGTGTGATCACGGGATAAAAAGAGTATGGAGTGACATGTGACAACTATCTCAATTCTCCTCCAACCTTTAAAAAACCATGGGTGGTGGTGGCGTGAAACTTTTTTTGTTTTTTAATCAACAGACCAATAAAAAATTACCCGTAACCCAAGAATCAACCACAACCCATCCACATTGAAGGGATAGGGAGCCTAATCCAGAGGGAGGTGGCGTCCATATCCCCATAAGCCGGAATCCTGGCGCCATGTTACCTCCGCAGCGTTGGCGAGGCAGAAAGTAAGCCAGCGCGCAAGGTCGCCAAATGATAAGTAACACACAGCAGTTGATACGCGCGTGTGCCCACGCGCAGAATCTTCCCTTACTACTTTCGGTACGAGGTACAGAAGATCACAAAAGGAAGATTCAGCAAGGTTCCTGACAGAGTACGCGCCAATGGCAAGATGACAAGTGGCAGAGTTGGTACAACCACTAGTGACAGGAACAGCGACATGACTGTGCCCACGCTCCCACCATGCCGTCGTAAACAGTAACCAGCAGACATCCCCTACCACTGTCAGACGTCAAAACAGGTGGTAAAGGAAAGGTCAACAACTGTAGCCAGGGTAAGACCACTGTTCACCAGTCAGAGGCTGCCACGTGTCCGCCTCGAGCAACGATCATGATGCAGCCTGACGTCATCTACAGTGATCCGCCTTTTCCCGCCATTTTACTGAAGAGCCTGGAAAACTAGCTCCTACTTGGGAAGGTCCATACAAAATACAAGAAGTATTGGGCAAAGGCGCTTACACGCTAGAAAGACTGGATGGCACACCTATCCCACGATCTTGGAACGGCGCGCAACTGCGGCGCTGCTATTTGTAACATACTTGTAAAACGGCTACACATGCCGTCCTACCTATCAATGAAAAATGGTTTCCTATATCTGTATTTCTACTTGTTTTTCCCGCGCCAGGGTCTTCAAGACTTGGACAAAATCCATGTCGGACCAACACTGCTGGCTATCAAAGCAATGCAAGTCTTCAAGACGCGCCTTAAGCGCGTCGGACTTGCACAAACTTGCATACAGCACAACACACTATGGTCTTCAAGACAGGTTTACTTGCCGGACCTAACTGACGCGCAAAATATGTATATGCGGAAAACCCTTGTCTCCTAGGCTTGTTAAACACAAATCGGACAAGAGGAACACATACTACACAAAAGCGAAGTCAATGGTCTTCTAGGCAAGGCTCTTACGCGCCCAACTCGGACTCTATGGCACAAGTCACGCCTCGCTACAGTCTTCAAGGCAAAAGTATATTTACACTTAGTCACCGGACTGTCTAGCCAGGCGCGCGCCCTGACTTCTACTTACACACCGGGTGACGACTTGGTTAAATAAGTACACAGAAGTTAGAGTGAGAAACTCACATGATATAACAAACCACAAATCTTTCATTAATCTATGGGAATTAAAAACCCTTTCATATTTACAAGATGTTACAAGTCATCAAAAATAAAGGCGACTGCAATCACAATGCGGACCCTCCTGCTGCCCTTAAGTACTTTATAGAAAAATCTGATTAAATGGCGCGGAAGGCGGAGCGGAAGCGTCAAGAAGAGACGCGCCAGAAGGCTTCTGGCGAGGGTACCTCTGCCTTACATGATGAATAGGCATTACTCCTTTTATAAATTTTACTCATGGATTTCTTTTAATAAATGGACCATCGTATCCAAGTCACAAAGCTAAACTCTATTATTTATTTATTTGTTTATTTCATATAATTTCTATTACTAAAATTTTCTCTTAATATCAATATGTTAATTTAATCATAATATCACGCTTTTATTTACTTAAATAAATCTATTTTTTTTAACATATAATAATCTTTTTACTAATAACTCTTATAAGTGGGAGGCGGGTAAACGGGCCACAAGTTGCGCCGCTACCCCCTTTTAAATTGAAAAGCCTAATCTATTAAAAATAAAACTTAGGTCCTTCGTCGCTGAGAGTTGCTCTGCACTACCTTTTGAACTCTTTTTAAGAACCGGATTGCCTTGGGGCTAGACCTCCAAATGTGTCAAAAGTAAATGGCACAAAAACGTGTTGGTTCTCTAGACATGCAGCTTCATGTTTGACAACTTTATGGGATTCTGCTCTCAAGGCTGCTTGCCCTGCCACAAACCCCGAATCTCGAAGTCCCACCAACGGAGACACCCCTGTGAAATCAACGCACGCATGTTTGCCTTGTGCCCACCCGAACACAAGGATATCTGCTGGCCTTAGGGTAGACCGCCCTTCTAAAGGGTTCGTCAAAAAGTTAACCGAGGCTTCTTTTCTAGCCGAAATCCATTCATTTCTGGATTTTACACGAATTACACACATAATATTAGGTATTTAGCATATTCTGTTGATCATTCTCTTATATATAATGCTAGTGTTCTTATCTTATTTTTCTCCCCTTTAGATTTATTGTGCCATTAGCTTTTTCTTATGATAATAACATATAACATATCTTTATATAATATATAGATAGGGGAGGATCATTTGAGAAAAATTTTAATTTGAGAAGAAAAAGAAGAAATAACATTAAATACTTTAACTCATTTCACATTAATTATTCAATTAATTATTTTTAAATATTTTATCTTGCACACATCAAAACTTGTTCTACACATATCAAAATTCATCCTACACACATCGAAATTGTCATACTTTTATCTTATACATATCGAAAATATCATTAGGTTTATCCTACACATGTAGAAATTCATCCTATGCATACCGAAATTTATCCTTCACTATAAATTATCTTTGCTTTAAAAATATATAGTTTATGTGAGTTACAAAAACTTAATAATTTATTTAACATTAAATACAACTATTAAATGGAAGATTTCTATTGGTTTAAATTTCTTCCTTTTCTTCTTACAAGGAAATTTCTTCTTATTTGAACTCTCCAGCGCTTTCAGGCGCACCCTACCCACTATCCAGAGCCTCCGCCTAAGATATCACATCTGAAGACCCAGCAGTGCCAAAGGCGCAGCTACCACTCTGCGCGGGAGCACCAGTTGGCAACACCCGGGAACATCCCCATTGGAGCCCAACTTGCTACCTCCCGTCAGGTGTCAGCTGACAACTGGTCAGCCGCCTGACGCCTCCTGACATCAGAAGAAAAGGAGTCCCTTCTGCAGATCCAGCCACAACACGCCACGTGTATTAAAGACAAGGCACCGCCCAGCCGACCAACCACGAGTCGCCACGTGGCCCAATCAAAGGCAGCCCTCCTCAACTTGGATCACTTTATCTAACTAAGGATTGAGATCCAACGAGATGGGCTTGCAAGCAACCGGCTCGGGCCTCTAACCCGAGCCCATTAACGATTAAAGTGGGCCCGATAACCTCGGGCCCACACATCTCCTATAAAAGGAGGACTTGGCCTCCTTTCTTCAGGAGAAGAATCAACCAATTAGAACTAACACACTTGTATGCTTACTTGTATGATCACCTATATTTCTTATCAATAAAGATTACCCTTTTCCAGTGGACGTAGGTCTTACGAGACCGAACCACTTATACCCTTGCCTATTGCATCACTCTGCTTGTCGTTTGTGCACATAACCATAGGTTAACCATCGTTGTGAGCCAATGATTATACCCTGCAACGAACACGAGTCATTATACCCCACATTATCCCGTCCTACTCCTTCCTAATACTCGTTGTTTCTTCATTGGCGCCATCCGTGTCGGCTGAAAGAATCAAAAAACTTTCAAAACTACATCCTTTAAGCTCACCAAATGGCTGATCTAACCCCTGCCGGAGCCAAAGGAGCAACCCCTTCTACAGTCATTCAGACTGCCAGAACGGGAGCACTCCAAACTCCGGAGAAGGGCACTACACAAGCAACCACAAGGGAAGAAACACCGCCCTGGGCGGTTTCTTGCTCAGGCTCATCTGAATCTGACATACCCACTACACCGGTGGACCCCGACGAGTGGCTTTTCCGCAGACAGCTCAAAAATACAAAAATCTATCAAAACATGTTGGCAAAACTCCAAACCGACAGGTCCAAAAGCAAGCCACGCGTCCCAAGTCTCGGGGTGGAGATCACAGCAAGAACACGCGCGATCAGGACCTAGTAGACTCCGCGCCAGAATCCGATGGCTATCAGCCAACCAGCGACTCAGATGCCACAAACATCTCAAAATCCAAAAGGCGAAAACTCACAAAAAAATCAATCGGCGTCATCACACAAGAAGGAAGATGACGACTTAAACAAACCATACAGGCCCAAGTCGTTCGCTCTCAGCTCCAAATTTTGCCAGCGAATAGCCACCGCGCCTATAGAAAAACAGGCAAAACTCCCAAGCAGCATCGGCAGGTACGATGGCCTGCGAGACCCTACTGGCCACTTGCACGACTTCGAGTGCGCTGGAACCACAGTCCTCTGGCCTGTGCAAGTTTGGTGCCATCTGTTCGCGCAAACCCTTAGGCGCAACCAGAGTTTGGTTTGACAACCTTCCGATAGGAGGCATCCTAGACTTCGACGACCTTATCCAGAAGTTCAAAGATCACTTCTCCCATCTCATGCGACACAAACGAGATAAGGCCACATCCTCCTATGTCAGCGCACAGACAATGAATCAATAGAAGACTTCATTGTGCGCTACAACAAGGAGGCGCTGCAAATCGGCTGCGGAGAAGATCTCACGCACGCAGGCTTCATTAACGGAGTACGCAGCGAGGATTTGATGAAAACATTATCCGAAAAAACGGGCGTCCCAGATTCTTTGGAAGAAGTCATCAAAGCCTCCAAAATATATGCATCCTCGGAACGCTCCGTCAAGCAGCAACGCGGCTACAACCAAACAAACAACTCCAACAGGATCAAAGGCAAACAATCCGTCTGGTCACGCATTTCAGGACCAACGGACGAAGGTAAATACTCGTCCGCCAACGACGCGCGACAGACAATCACCAACAAGCAATCAAGGGATCAGAGAAGCCAATCCAAAAAGACTACCGACTGGACACCACTAACAAAAACTCCGTCACAAGTGCTCAAGACAGAGCAGGTCACTTTCAAGGAGCCCAAAGTACTGGGCAAAAGAAAGAACGTAGACCACACCAAGTACTGTGAATACCATAACGATTATGGTCACCTGACGGACAACTGCTACAGCCTAAAGCTAGAAATAGAGGCGGCACTAAAGATGGGCCAGCTCGGTCATCTTATTAAAAACGTCAACAAAGGTGGGCGCAACACCAACCAAGACGATAAACGTGAAGAACCCGGAAAGAAACAAATCCGGAACCTACAAACGAGTTACATCCGGCATACCCCGTACCATCATTGTAACATGATCTCCGCCGCGGAACACGCCAGAATAAGGGCAAGCGCCAAAGAGACACAGATGACTCCTGGAAGGAGGTGGACGTCCTCCTCCCCCGGGTCCGAGGCGGACCCTCGGCAAAAGCGCCACTAATTGTCACCGCCGTTTTAGGACATTACCGAACGCAATCCATGTTCCTAGACGGCGGAAGCAGCACTGACATAATCTATGATCAGTGTTTTCAACAACTAGACGACGATGACAAAGCCCGCCTCGTTCCAGTCAACGCACCAATCTCAAGCTTTATCGATGAAGTCATCATGCCACGCGGCATAATCACCTTCCCGGTCACCTTGACAGACGGTACCCATGAACGCACAGAAATGTGTGACTTCATGGTTTTACCAGTAACATCTCACCACGACGTCCTACTAGGACGGGAAGGCCTGGCGAAGTTCAACGCCAACGCCTCCACCCCCCACCAAATGGTAGGCTTCCCCACCCGAACCGGCATCGCAATAATCAAAGGAAAAAAACAATGCCACGCAATCGAGGTGGCAAAACCACAAAAACCGCAAACCCGTTTGGAACCGGAAAACTGGGTACTCAACCCCAAATTCCCGGACCAAACGGTCCTCATCGGCCATGAAATCTCCAACACCATAATAGCGCACCTCAAGCAACTCTTGGTCAAGAACATAGACATATTCGCCTGGCAACCATCCGACATGATCGGCGTTCCAAGAGAAATCGCGGAACACAAACTCAACACCTATAGATCTGTGGAGCCACTCGCCCAGAAGATGCGCAAAATGGGGCCAGAGAAAACAAAGGCGATGAATGAACAAGTCAACGAACTACTTCACGCAGGCATTATCCGCCCAATACGCTACCAAACCTGGGTAGCCAACCCAGTCATGGTAGGAAAAGCAACGGGTGGATGGCGCATGTGTGTCGACTACAAAGATTTGAACAAGGCCTATCCAAAGGATTGTTACCCTCTTCCAGAAATTGACTTAAAAGTGGACTCCCTCGCGCCATATCGCTTCAAATGCTTCCTCGACGCCTACAAAGGCTACCACCAAATCCAAATGGCAAAGGAAGATGAATACAAAACGGCCTTCCGCACGGATACAGGAATCTTCTGCTACACCAAAATGCCTTTCGGCCTAAAAAATGCGGGAGCCACATATCAACGACTCATGGACAGCGCTTTCATCGACGAGATAGGCGTACGCTTGGAAGTATACGTCGACGATCTCGTCATCAAAAGCAAGGACGAAGACAAAATGCTGGAAGACATTCAATCAACTGCGAAAGGTGCGCATGAAGCTTAACCCCAGAAAATGTTCCTTCGGCATGGAAGAAGGGAAATTCCTGGGAGTTATTGTCACGCGGGACGGGTTCCGCGCAAATCCAGACAAGGTCCTTGCCATTGAAAGAATGCCTTCACCAACATCCATCAAGGAAGTTCAAACCCTAATGGGACGCCTCGTCGCCCTCAATCGCTTCCTTTCCAATTATGCTTCCAAGTCTTTTCCATTTGTAGACACTCTAAAGAATTGTCTTAAAAAAAGTAATTTCCGCTGGACCCCTGAGGCGGAAAAAGCTTTTCAAGAAATGAAAGAATGTCTTATGAATTTACCTACTCTCACAGCACCATTACCCAGAGAACCGTTAACCCTATACCTCTCTGTCACAGAGCGGGCAATCGGCGTTGTACTCCTTGTAGACCGAAAAGGCGTTCAAACACCCATCTACTACATCAGCAGAACCCTGCTAGACGCAGAGACTAGGTACTCCACAATGGAAAAACTAGTACTAGCTCTCATTCACGCATCGCGCAGACTGCGCAGGTATTTCCACGGCCACCCAATGAATGTCCTTACAGACTACAGAATCAGCGATGTGCTACGAAAACCTGAAACCTCGGGTCGCCTAGCAAAATGGGCGATCGAACTGGGTGAACACACCATCAATTACAAACCCAAACCCGCAGTCAAGGGACAAGTACTCGCTGACTTCGCCACCGAGATACCGACAGACAAAATCGCAGAATGCCTAGCCGAGCAAGACCCCGCACCACCAACATCCGGAAATGAAAGCTGGAAACTTTACACCGACGGCGCCTCAAATAGCGACGGCGCAGGCGCAGGTTTACGCCTAATCAACCCAAACTAAAAAGAATACACTTACGCCATACGCTTAGATTTTGCCGCAACAAACAATGAGGCAGAATATGAAGCACTACTAGCAGGACTGTGCATCGCGCAGCAAATGGGAGCTTCCCACCTCGAAGCACACGTTGATTCACTGCTAGTAGCCGGGCACATCAATGGCACATATGACGCCAGGGACGCCACAATGGCCCTATACCTACAGCAGGCCAAGCAACTCTTGCGCAAATTCACTTCTTGTACGGTCACCCACATCAACCGGAGTGAGAACAAACCCGCCGACACATTAAGTAAAATAGCTTACACGGTCTTCGACTACATGGCCAAAAATGTTCGGGTTGAACTACAAGAAAGGCCATCCGTCCCAACAAGACAAGTAAACGTCATCCAAACAGGTACCATATCTTGGATGGCGCCACTCAAAGCATACTTGACATCTGGAACATTACCCGACAACAAGGCGGACGCACGAAAAATACAACACAAAGCCTTGCACTATAAGTTGACAGAGGGAACCCTCTACCGACGATCATACTTGGGTCCCCTACTGCGATGCGTCGACAAGGAGGACGCCTCCTTCCTCATCAGAGATATTCACGAGGGTATCTGCGGACTACATGCAGGACCCAGAATGGTAGTGGCCAAGTTAATGAGCGCAGGCTATTATTGGCCAGGCATGCACCCAGACGCAGTAGCAGAACTGCGCAAATGCGATTCTTGCCAGCGTCATGCGCCAAACACCTTGTGCCCCAAAAATGACTTGGTTCCCGTCACAGCGGCGTGGCCATTCCAGAAATGGGCGATAGACCTTGTCGGCCCATTTCCCACAGCGCCAGGAAACGTCAAATTCTTAATAGTGGCAATCGACTACTTCACAAAATGGATCGAAGCAAAGCCACTAGCAAAGATAGACGGCTCACACACCAAGAAATTCATATGGGAATTTATCATATGCAGGTTCGGCCTACCGTATCAGATCATAAGCGACAACGGAACCCACTTTACAGACCAACACTTGCAACAATGGCTGGCGCAAATGGGTGTCCAACAGATCTTCACATCAGTAGCTCATCCCCAAGGGAACGGCCAAGTCGAAAGAGGAAATCGAAGCATCATCGAAGGTATCAAAAAGCGGCTGGGAACCAAAAGAACAGGATGGGTGGACGAAGTTCCACACGTCCTATGGCAAATCGCATACTCGCCAAAACCAGCAATGGCGAAACTCCATTCAGCCTAACCTACGGTTCCAAAGCTGTTATACCCGCAGAGATTGGATGTCCCTCCGCAAGGGTACTCATGGCGGGTAAAGGACAAAACGACAAAGAGCTACGACTAAATTTAGACCTGCTTGAAGAGCGACGAGAGCTCGCCGCCATCAAAGAGGCCAGATACAAAAACCAGTTGGAGCGCTACTACAACCAAAAGGTTAAACTACACGCGTTTAACATTGGAGATTATGTTCTCAGGAATAATAGCGCTTCAAACACAGAAAAGCAAGGAAAACTTGCTCCAACCTTGGAAGGTCCTTACAGAGTTCAGGAGATCTTAGGCAAGGGCGCTTATGCGCTAGATAAAATCGATGGTACGCCTGTCCCACGTTCTTGGAACGCGGCACAGTTACGTTTCTATTATATGTAACTTTTGCAAACACTTAGGGGCTGTTTGGTAGCCTCTAAACGGAATGGTTAAGGCTGAATCATTAAGACTTGGGATGTTACTGAACCATTAAACACTGAATCATTAAGCACTGAACTAGGCTGAACGTTAATGAAACTCTCATACCAATGTGGGACAAGAAAATTAACCATTAAGAGGTCCAACTTAATGATTCAGCACTTAACCATTCAGACCTCTTAACCATTCAAACCTCTTAATGATTCAGCACTTAATCAACCAAACAGCCCCTTAGGCTACACATGCCTAAGTCCTTTTCTAAAGGATTCTAAGAAGTTTTTACCACTTAACTTATTGTGTGCACTACTGGAACCTCGGGTCTTCAAGGCATAGATATTAAACATAACTATCGCCGGACTCAGTAATCAAATCCAAACAAACATCACACAAAAAGTTAAAAACAAGTATATTCAAAACTAACTTAGAAGTGTTCCATCAAAACGGGGCGTTCAAGCTGCCCAAAGCTTTACAAACCATAAACATTAAAAAACAAACCATCCTAAACAAACTAGTCTTCTCCGGACTCTTCAAAGTCCACCAACTGCTCCTCCGTATCCTCCGGAACGGTCCCAGACGTCTCCCCTCCACCGGCTGCTTGCTTCCCTTTTTGCTGCGCCTCCGCACCCAAACGGCCAGATTCTTCAATAAAGTAACGGAGGGCGCCAGCAGGATCAGCATACTGATTACAGTCCGCCACTGTCTTTAGTATGGGGAATTCAACTTGCTCGAACTTGAGGAGTTCAGCTTCATTCTCTTTCTCCCTGGGTTTACCATCATGTGCACCTTCAGTTATACGCCCTCCATTTAGCGCATGGTAAAACCCAGTGTCGAATCCCTCGGCCTCCCCAGCAGCGCGCGCAGCAGCAGCAATGGCAGCAACCTGGTCGCCAAGATTGGGTTCATTCCAGAACCGCTTGAAAATCTACAAACAAGCAATAAAACAGTCAGAGATAAATTACACCGTGACACAAGACGCAGAAGGATAGGAAAAGACTTACCTCGGCGATACCCTCGGTCATCACCCAACGAACAGACTCCTGGGCCTTCTCCTGCGCAACGTTGGCTTCGTCCAGAAGACTCTTTGCATTCTCCGCCTCCGTTTGCGACAGGGTCAGGGATTCCTATAAGGAGGCCCTCTCCTCCGTCAATGCAGCCTTTTCCTTTACCCATGCCTCCTTCTCACTCGCCAACTCAGACAGCTGGGAAGAGGCGCTCACAAGCTCGTCATCTTTGTTGCGCAATTCAGAGCGCAGGCCTGCCACCACTGAATCCTTATCAGCTAACACTTTGGCATGACCTTCCGCAGTCTCTTGCAGCTTGGCATTCTCATTCTTCAACGCCTGGATCTGATCCTTAAGTCTCATTGTCTCTTGGTTAGTCAGTTGGCAGGCATCGATCCACCTTTGATGAGCTAGCGCATGTTCACGCTCAAGCTCCTTCACCTTATCTTCAGATTTGTACGCCCTAGCTCTATACCTCTCAACCTCCGACTTCAGCTTCTCCTCTCTTTGCGCCTGCACTGACCGCCTGGCGTTAAAGTCAGCAACATCACGGGCAAACGCTTCATCACGTCGCTTCAACGACTCCACAGCAGCAACCTGAAGAGCTTGCCCAACACAAATATCAGTAATCAGCTGCGAGCGAGGCAAGCTATCCTGATACTCCCTTTCCTTGGGAGGAACCACCCGAGACACAAACTCCTTAGCAGTAAGAGGATTTGCAAACCGGGAGTTCTCCCGAATACTCCAGTGCGGGCGCCAGATTACATCACCCGCGAAGTAACCCGGGTCACTCCGGTCAACACTTGACCTTCCACCGGAAGGCATACTACCACCACCACCCCCAGGAGAACTGCTAGAAAGCACCGGTTGGAAGGCAACCCTGGCGGCCTCATCCTCCTTAGCCTTGGCTTCCGCCTCCGCTTTCTCCTTCTCCAAACGCAGCTTTTCAGCTGCTGCTTTCTCCGCCTCAGCCTTCCTGGCTACCTCCTCCAAACGTAGCTTTTCAGCTGCAACCCTCTCCTCCTCCGCTTTCTTGGCAGCAGCTTCACTGGCCCGCTTCTCGGCCTCAGCTGCCTCTTACTCTGCCCGAGCCTTCTCAGCCCCCGCCCGCGCCTCCTCCTCCTCCCGCCTTTTCTTGGCAACTTCCTCCTCAAAAGGAGTTGGATCAGAGGAACCCTGAGCTCGCGGAGAAACAACTACAAATAAAGCAAAGCATAACACTTAGAAAAATATCACTATAACAAAAGGAAACAAAGAAAGCGGAACATCACTTACTAGTCACTTTTTTCAGTGTCTTCTGTATGAGAGGACGACGCTCTGGCGGTGGACTTATCTCCAAAGAAAACGGCGCCGGTCCGGCTCCGCCAGATTTTGAAGACCCAGACTTCCCACTCGGGACTTTACCCAGCTTCCGCTTCTTCTTAAGCGGACTCACAGCTCCATCATCTTCAGGGGCGGAGGAAGAAGATTCTGTACGCCGATCACGCTGACCAAAGTGTGGCCCTTCACCACCTGCACTCAAAGGCGTAGATTTAGCTTGGGATAACACCTTATGCTTATGAAAACGCGGCACACTCTTCTTACGACCACGCGGAGGCGATGGATTCACCAATTCTACAGAAGACCCAGTGGATTCCTGATCAGAGGAAACAACAAAACAAGGGTCTATCCCCATATGGGGAACAGAACATAAAGGATCAGGATTTATAAGATGCTCACGTGAAAAAAGAAGAACAGTTGGCTTGAACTCCAGATAGGGAAAGTAGAACCTATCAACCATCTGATCAATCACGGACACCCTACCCTCCGCAGGGTCTCTCCACTCCAATGGGGCTTTATCCCTCAACAAGAACGCATCAAACTTCGACATCCCTGAGTAAAACAGGATGAAACTCAGTCAAAAAGTAATAAAAACAACTGACAAAGTAGCTGGGAGACAAAAAACTTACCAGGTGTGGTGACCACAGGCTCTTTCCCCTCCACAAGCTGGACACGGCTCATACCCAACAACGCCAACATGGCTTCAGAACACATACCCGTGTCAAATGGGGAAGCACGAGCCACCAGTTCTATGAACCATGCTTGTTCGCTGAACCCCTCCATAACAGGATGGTCACCCACCTTTTGACGTTCAGCAACAACCTTCCATGGCATATCCACAGGTATAACCCCCCTCTTGACGTAGAAAAATTTCTCCTTCCAGTCATGAAGTGACTTAGGAGCAGTTGTCCCAACTGGTGGCACATGAGGACGTGGGACGAAGTTAAACCAAGATTGCTCCATGTTCAGCAAATAGAAGACATTGAACCATTCAAAAGATGGCTCAATGTCCAAGGCATGGCAATAAGCTTCGAAATGAACAAGACGAAGCATTCCAAACCCACTAACCTGGGTTACATGAACACCATACTTCACCAATGTGTCCACCTGGAACTTGGTGGCAGGTAGACGGAACCCACAGAGAGCAAGATGGGCCCCATACAACGTCATCTTCCCGGTGGGAGGGGCTAGAGCAGTACCCTTCGCACTCGGCAACTCCACTTCCCAGGACGGATCAAAGTCCATGGCCTCCACAAACTTGGCAAAACTCTTCACACCCCACTTACAGGTGGTATTATGGATCAACTTCTTGGATTTCTCAACAGCCTTCCCAGGGTTTCCCCCAACATCAGACTCCTCAGACATGATGACAAAGGTTTTTTTTTTAAAAAAAAGAGAAAAATAATTTTTTTTGTAGAAAGTCGCCGGAAAACTTGAATGTTCACCGGAGAAGATGAAGATTTTCGAAGAGAAGATTGAAGGATTTTTTGTAACAGGTGAGATTAGAAGAAACTCCAAAAGCCTCCTCGAATATATATACCCATCGCATTTAATGCGATGGGAACAGCTGGCAGAAAACCCTTCATATTGCCAGAAGAAGCGACATCTGGACGCTACACGTGGCATACAGCTGGATGACAGCAGTTACCTGGCAGCACGTGACTCCACGCGTCTGTCCCAAAGGACGACCTCTCACCTGCCAACCGTCAGCAGTCACTCTAACAACTTCCCCACTCGCGCGCGTGTACGGCTACTCGCCTGACACACGATGGATAACCTCCCACCCACGTGCTGACGTGACTGACAACTGTGCAAACATCCCCTTTGCACTCTGACACGTTCACCAAACGTCTCAGCTTCCCCAGCACGTTTCCTAATTTTAAGGAAACCTTTTCAAATTTTAAATTAATTAAAAGGATGGCACATTTAATACCCCAGGCTGCCACGTCATCACTTGGCGCTGGGTTGACGTAAAATCTAAAAGACGTTCTCCGCCGGATTTTACTACCTAACACCCTGACTGCCATGTCATCACTTGGCGCTGGGTTGACGTAAAATCTAAAAGACGTTCTCCGCCGGATTTTACTATATAACACCCAGCCTGCCACGTCATCACTTGGCGCTGGGTTGACGTAAAATCTAAAAGACGTTCTCCGCCGGATTTTACTACCTAACACCCTGACTGCCACGTCATCACTTGGCGCTGGGTTGACGTAAAATCTAAAGACGTTCTCCGCCGGATTTTACTATCTAACACCCAGCCTGCCACGTCATCACTTGGCGCTGGGTTGACGTAAAGTCTGAAAGACGTTCTCCGCCGAATTTCAACATCTCACACCCAGACTGCCACGTCATCACTTGGCGCTGGGTTGACGTAAAATTTAAAAACGCCTTCACCGGACTTTACAATAAAACTTTTTCACCCGCGCTAAGTCACAACTTGGCGCCGGTCTTTTATAAAGAGAGCCATGTACAAAGATAAGGGGACGCTTTTATCTTTCCACATGCCACCAGAGTAGCAACACGCACTCTTTGCTCATATTAACATTTCTTCCAGAGAGGCAACAATTACCCCTCTTTAAAGAAACACAAAGGAGAAGTACATCACAAAACACATATTAGTCCAGCGCCCCACCAGATCTCTAAGCAAGAACAGGAGACACCCTGGACTTGGGGGACTTAAAGGGGTAGGGTACTATTCTCCAGCGCTTTCAGGCGCACCCTACCCACTATCCAGAGCCTCCGCCTAAGATATCACATCTGAAGACCCAGCAGCGCCAAAGGCGCAGCTGCCACTCTGCGTGGGAGCACCAGTTGGCAACACCCGGGAACATCCCCCTTGGAGCCTAACTTGCTACCTCCCGTCAGGTGTCAGCTGACAACTGGTCAGCCGCCTGACGCCTCCTGACATCAGAAGAAAAGGAGTCCCTTCTGCAGATCCAGCCACAACACGCCACGTGTATTAAAGACAAGGCACCGCCCAGCCGACCAACCACGAGGCGCCACGTGGCCCAATCAAAGGCAGCCATCCTCAACTTGGATCACTTTATCTAACTAAGGATTGAGATCCAACGAGATGGGCTTGCAAGCAACCGGCTCGGGCCTCTAACCCGAGCCCATTAACGATTAAAGTGGGCCCGATAACCTCGGGCCCACACATCTCCTATAAAAGGAGGACTTGGCCTCCTTTCTTCAGGAGAGGAATCAACCAATTAGAACCAACACACTTGTATGCTTACTTGTATGATCACTTATATTTCTTATCAATAAAGATTACCCTTTTCTAGTGGACGTAGGTCTTACGAGACCGAACCACTTATACCCTTGCCTATTGCATCACTCTATTTGTCGTTTGTGCACATAACCATAGGTTAGCCATCGTTGTGAGCCAAGGATTATACCTAGGGGCGGCAATTATTGACACGACCCGAACCCGACACGAAAAAAATAGATTTGGGTCAACTAACACGACCCTTTTAAAAAAACGGGTTGGGTTGGGGTCAACTAACACGACCCGTTTAAAAAAATGGGTCGGGTTTGGGTTGACACATATATAAAATGGGTTGACCCGTTAACCCGTTTAAGTACATGGTTAATTATAATTGTGTTATTTTTGGCACACTGTATTATTTATTTGTCACACTTATATACTCACCATTAAACATTTTATTGATAACCCGCTTATAACTCATAAACATGTATTACTCATTTAAAAATATGGGTTAAACGGGTCGTCTTCGGGTTGACCCGGATTTTATGTGGGTTGGGTTAGGGTTGAAATATTTGACACGAATAATAATATGGGTTGGGTTTGGGTTGCACATTTCAACCCATCAACCCGCCAACCCGCAACCCATAAACCCGCCAACCGATCAACCCGACACGATTAACACCCCTAATTATACCCTGCAGCGAACACGAGTCATTATACCCCACATTATCCCGTCCTACTCCTTCCTAATACTCGTTGTTTCTTCAGATGTATATAAAGAATAAAAAAAATAAATCTAAGATTATTTTGTTTTGGCGATGAGAGAGCATTACACGATGACTAGGTACAGGCGGCCGAATGTGATTCTAATCGGACAGTCCAGATTTATTGGGCCCACTTGACCGAATCCTCAAAAATTAGGTTACCGGAAAAAAGCATTTATGATCGCATGGTCGTCATTCAATATCGAATGTTCTTTCTTAGTTCTTATCCGTCGATCATACCCCACGTCATCTTTCCATAATTAACTCTTTAATTTTCATTTAGATCCTTTTAGTATCTAGGTCATTCACATGCCCCCTTATGTTGTATTCAAGTATATTTACCTATGACCCTCTTACTATATTTAACTCCCTATTCTATACATCACCACTAATATCATCAATACTTAATTTACATAATCATACATTCAATTTCTTTTGGTCTGGAAATGATTAGTTTACTAATGAATTTAAACCTAGAATTAACAAGTGGACATCTAATAATATTACCAATATTGTTCTTAGTTATCCTAGTGGAGGTCACTAATCATGAGTCTATACTATCTTAGCGTGGATAATTCTAAAGTTAACATCTTTATAATCAATATCTTCAAAACATGTTGGTGATAGGTCATATATTTTTTTTATCGATATCTCTCATATAGACAAACGATATACGATTTACTCAAGATGTCACAACTAAATATACATTCTATCACTAACTACATTCATTATTTTTTAACCATTATATAAGTTAAATAGATAGGATAAAACATAATTTATCTTAATTATTATAAGAAGTATTGGATTTAAATAATCTCAACTATTAGCAATTGGTCGTCACTAGTCACAACTACCGAAATTTGTGCTAATGGAACATACTAACTGATTTTCTAAATGGAACATACTTATTTTTAGTTATAGTCCGTTGGTGACCAATATGTTAAAAGGTAGGACCGCCGACACATGTTTCACTAGTTGTAACTGATGGTGGCTAATAGCTCATGGTTAGAATTATTTAAATCCAATACTACTTATTATAAAGTATAAAACATTTAACATTTTTAAAACGAGCACTTATATTTCGCGAATCATAGAGTCTATCTTTTTCTCACATATAGTAAGCGGTTCATCACTTTATGGATTCCCTCTAGACATAGAACCAACATGTTAAGTCATTTCCTTTAAAATGTTAAGAAACTATAAAAGTCACTTTCACCATAACTTTATCATCATCATACATACACACATTTACACAAACCAAATCCACTACCATGTTATTGCAAATAGTGGAGGGTGCAAAGTGAACCTAATCCAAAAGTCACAAACTTATAATAGCCTTTTAATTTATCAAACAAACAAACAAACAATCAATCAATAATAATATTATAAAAATAATAAATATGAAAATATATATATATAGTCATACATGACCGCCTTACATTTTCCTTTCAATCCCTTTCGAGCTTCCCCAGTCTTTCCTCTTCTTTTCAGTCTTCACCGTCTGCCTCTCATTTACACACACACATACACACCAGAATCATCTTCTCCATCAATTTTTGTAGGTATTATTTATATTTTTAAATTCCTCTGTTTTTGCTCTGTTTTTCTTCTATGGCTTTTCATCATTAAATGCAGGTTTTTTCAATCAATTGACGTTAATTAATTAATGGGTATTAGTTTAATCGTATTGGGTGTCTGAAAACAGGTTAAAGATTGAAGCTTTCAAGTTCCATTTCTAGAAAGACATGGTAATTGAAAGTTTCTTAAATTTTGAAACAGAGTACACCCAATGATCAAAGTTTTGTTTTGTTTTTTTTTTTTTTTTTTTATAAATTAAATATGATTTTCCAACTTTTATTTGATTGCTAACATGGGTTTTATGTGGTTAGGTGAGTCCAATTGATAAAATGGAGCATCAAGAATTTGGGCCGCCATGGTTGATACCAATGTTGAGAGCTGATTACTTTGGTTCTTGTCGTTTTCATGGAGATGCGAACAAAAGTGAATGCAATATGTATTGTTTGGATTGTTGTGGTGAATCTCTATGCTCTTATTGTTTGAGTCATCACAAAGACCATCGTGTTGTTCAGGTAAAATTGGTTACAGAGCTTAATGCCTGTTATGTGCTCGATGAAATGCTTGACTGAATATTAGTTTGTTAATTTAAATATGTAATGTGATAATTTTTTTGGGGGTTTTGTTGTGATTGACTAGATAAGGAGATCTTCATACCATAACGTGGTTAGGGTGAATGAGATTCAAAGATTTTTGGACATTACTTGTGTGCAAACCTACATTATCAATAGCGCGAAGATTGTGTTCTTGAATGAACGACCACAGCCTAGGCCGGGCAAAGGAGTCACCAACCATTGCGAGATCTGTGGCCGGAGCCTAGTTGATGCTTTTCGGTTTTGTTCCCTTGGTTGCAAGGTATAAACCCTCTTCCAGTTTTTTTGCACATTTTCAGTTGATTCGTTTTGTTTTTTTTTTTTTTTTTTTTGGTTGTGTGTTTGTAATGGTCAGGGGCGGAACCAAATGGGGACCGTTAGTCACAAAGATTGGTTGATATATAAAATGTGAGTTTTGTTTTTTAAGGAAAACATGAGTTGAACCTTTTAGTTGTAACCGGTATAAAAAAGTCATTTGAATTTATTGGATTTTTTTTAATATAATATATAAATTTTGTTTTTAAGAAAAACATGAGTCGAACCTCCTAGTTCTAAGTGATACATAAGAGAACCTTATGATAACGCTACTAAATACATTCAGGCATTTGTTGAGTTTTAGGTTGTTCCAAATTTTAATGATACGCGGTTGTTCTATGGTTAGCTTGGTGGCATGAGGCGTGGTGATCGGGAACTGAGCTTCACCCATCGACTGAAGAATGGCCGGGATGGTTACGAGCCTGATGAGCCAATGACACCGAAGAAAGTGAGAAGATCACATTTGTTCAATCAGCTTATCGACACCCATATCTTTCAGTACAACCTTTATGGTCGAAATGGTCCTTTTGACATGTCATGTTCATCATCGGGTGATGAATCACCCGCCACCATGTCTCCCGGGACTCCGCCGCTGTTCAACCACCGGAATTCGAGTAGGAGAAAGGGTATACCTCGGCGGGCACCATTTTGATGATTGGGGGATGAAAGAAAGTCAAGGCAATATGGTAATTTGACATGGGTTCAAGTTCTATATACTTATGGGCATCATATAGTGTAGTTGTGAAAAAAGATGATATATATAAGTTAGTATAAGGTTTTATGTTGATTTACATACATACATACATATTTATATAAATAAATATGTATTTCTTTTTGAAGTTAGGGAAAAGAAAAATGGTGATAACTAGATGTTATATGAAATGTATAGAAGTAGATACGTGAATGTGTACATGTAAATATTGTGTGCTACTTTTTATATGAAAGTTTATAGTATATATACGGATGTGTATACATGGGTGTTCGATATTGTTGGATGTGTTTCAAGACCGTTTTATAGATATGATACATGGGTGTTTGGGATTGTTTATGAAGAGTGTTTTGCGTATTTTTAGTGTAAGTTTTTCTTTTTATTAAACAATCTAGAGTCGTTTAATGAAACAACTTATTTTAAGCTCAGTGTTTAATGTTTAATGAAGACTAATACACATACTATCTAGACACCTTCTTTTGAGCCGAATGATATGGCCAAAATAGTCATATGTTGATATTGGTCACATAAGGGTGGGTGGAGCGGTCATCACGGTGGGTTTTATCACACCTAAATAGATTGTGTCATCTCAATTTTTATCATTTCATCACACCCATCACTAATACATGGGGGTGGTGTATCACACCTCATCCCCACCCTTTACTGCGATGGCTGTCACGAGAATTGGCCCTCACGCCCGTGATGGTTTGATGGGGGCGATGGTCGTCATGGTCACGACCATCACGGACCACCCCGCCCATCCTAAGGCTGTGTAAAATGGCTTGTGTAACATCATACATCCTATATGATGTGAGGCTCATGTCTACTATTAAGGGTGGTGTTTTATCGCATCACTCTCTTTTAAAAGGAGCTTATTTGAAAACAAAAGCGTGTATCCATATGATTAAAAATAAAAGTGCAGCTTGTTACCCGTTTACCTGATGAAACTTGGTAAGTTTTTAATAAAGAATGTCTTTTCGTGAAAAAAATAAATAAATAATAAGTATATAAAATGGCCTTTTATCATTGTATGTGAATGTAACAAGTGTTCGGAGCAATGTATTTAACTATTTATGTATGGGTTAAAGTATGATGTACAAGAGTGGTCAATTTTTAGTGTGGGTGATGAAGAAGAGGCGTGAAGGATCTAAAGTAGTTTATGAGAAATAAAATAAAGGAGTGTAATGTCAATAGATGTCACTTTCTAAACTTTCATGTTTCATCGGTTTGTGTGTAGATTTGGTTCTATGTTTGTCGTTTTGGTAATGGAACACACATATGTGGCTTGTTTTATATACAACATTTGCGTGCAAATAGGTTTTAATTACAAGTGAACCGATCTTTAAACGATTAATCGACATGAGTAATGACAACTAAGTAAGACGTTTTTAGTTCTTAACTTCTATTCGTGATTTGAAACTTTATTTCTACATATTATGTGTACGTGGATGTGCAAATGATTTACTTGTAATTGTAAAGTCGAAATATCTTAAAGAGATGTAGAACCTATAATTCTTTAGATTTTCTGAAAAGTTATGTTTTTTTTTTTATGTGTCATTTTGTTGTGGAAAATTTCGATAGGTTGATTACCGTTTTCATGAATAAATTTTAATATCAAATAGATGCGCCACTTACGTTATAACCTAGTGGTAGAAAGAAAATCCTCTCTTGGATGAGCTTAGGAGTTTAACTTTAAGGATGTGCAAAAATGTGTAAAAAAAGAGGTGTAAGAAATTAGCCGTTAAAAAAAATAAAAAATCAAATAGATGCCTCCGGTTAATTTTATTATGGGATAATTAAGATGCTTTAGTTTAGGTAAAAAGAAGCTTAAGCAAAAGAGAAAGAAATTATAAGTGTGTGTATGTTAATTGCCTAAATGATGAATAATCAACCTCGAGACCGAATTCAACATATCTATGCAAACTAACTAATAAAAGAAAAATAGAACGTCGTAGGAAGTGTATCAAAGAGACTCTGATTAAACTCATTCAAGCAGCATCAGAACCGTCTTATCGAACTCTACAATCTTAGTTTTTATGTTTTCGTTTTTTTTTTTTTTTGGATTTTTAGCTTCTTTTTTTAGAAATTGTGTTAGATCATTATGTCTTTTATGTGACATTATGTCTTTTATTTTATTTTATTTATTGTGTCATTTTGGCGATTAATTGTTTCTTTTTTTTTATCAGCATTGTGTTATATTTCTTGATATTGTGTTATATTTTGTGACTCATTTTATTATATTTCGTGATCCATTATGTTTTTTTGTATCATTCTCATCATTCTCATTTATTTTACACTATGTAGGATCACTTAACCCTACTAAATAATGTATATTTTGATGAAATGACAAATATTTTGATATTGTTATATATATATGCCCTTTCAATGAGATGTTTAGACTTCTATCAAAATTTAGCGTGAAAATTAGTTAGGTCACATATTAGGTCATGTTTAGGCTCACTTTGTTATTATAAAACCAAACAAACATTGACTAAATTGATTTAATTGACATTATAGGGCTTTGAGACGATTAAGGTGTGTCAAATATCCATATTTTATCTCTTGGAGTCTTTCTTTCAATTGTTGGTATTTGTCCTTGTGGGTTGACCCACCACTCTAATCTTTGATTTGATTTGATTAACATGTTATCAACTTTTGATCATTAGCTTTGAAAGGTTTAGTTTTCACAATCAACTACGGAATATCAGCTTTTATTTCTTCAACACTGATTAATTCCAATGTTTTTAGTGAATTATGCCTAAGTTGACTAACACATGATCAATTTTTACAAATGTTAACATTTCACTAACCTTCTAAGCCGACCAAACTACAAATTGTCTAAGCTGACACATTGATTGTCGTAATAAAGTTGACATCTTTATAAAATTTTAACATATTGAAATCAATTTTACCATTAACATTTGTTACTTGTTAATTATGAATTTGGATTAGCTTATACTTGTTAATTTGAATTTCACCGTTTACATTTGTTACTTACTAAATCTTTATTAACCTTTAGAGATGCTTAATTATTAATTAAAATCAATTAAATATATAATTTTTTTCTCCTTGCATTGGACGTCGTCATGTATAACGCGGCTAAGTTTATTTCCCTTCTTTGCAAAGATATTGTTATTTATTAAAACTAAATACAAATAGGGCTGTACACGAGCCGAGCCAAGCCAGGCTGAGCTCGAGCTCGATTACAAAACGAGTCAGCTCATCTCGGCCCGTTTTTCTGGTCGAGCTGAAAAGTCGAGCTCGAGCGCGGCTTGTAAATGTTCGAGCTGAGCTCGAGCTGGCTCGGGCTAGCTCGTTATTTTTTTTAATTTTTTTTTTTAATTTTTTACAAATATTTATAAAAATAAATAAATAAAATTACACATATAAATGTATATTTTTTATTTTTCTAAGTTAGGGTTTAATGGATTATGAAGAGGTGGGGTAGATAGGTAGTATGAGTGGGACTTTCAAAATTTTAAAATTTAATTTATTTTAATTATAGTGAATACGGTATTGTTATTGTGGTTGAATCCAACACATGAGTCGCTCAAGGTTAATATGGTAAAGATGACCGTAAAAAAATAAAAGTATAATGCTAGACTAGAAATTGATGACCTATATTCAAATCATGCTCAAAACTTGGGCTTAGGACCAATTGTGGTTTGGCCTAACCAGTGATGAATACAAATATTTTATGTGTCGAGCAAAATACGGGTCGGGTCAAAATTGACCGGGTAAATATTTTTTTTTTAATGGCAAACTACTTTTATTCCATAACTCAATATATACATGATTATCTATTAGCAAGATGCTATAAAGATAAAATCTCCATTTGACACCCAACCCAAATTACAATTCACCCAAATAATATAGTGCAATTCATCTACAATGTCAAAATTAATTGTCAAATATGCACCATTTATTCCAGTCCTTTGTGATTCCGGTTGTTCTATTTGTTATCCAAAGGTGTGGTTGTGCCTTTATTTCGCCTAGGAGTTCTTCCAGCTTGATTCTTTTTCCTTGAAATATCTTCTTGTTTTTTCCGTTCCATATTATCCAGCATGTCGTGAGAATGATTGCATATATCGCCTCTTTTCTTGCTCTTTTAAGACCATTAACATTCCCGGCTTCAAATAGTTCTCTGAAGTTGAAGGCGAATATAGGTGGAATTTTACACCAATCCGCAACTTTTTGCCAAATGTTTGCAGCGACATAACAGTGTATTAATAGATGTGCAGCGTTTTCCGGATAATCGCCACATAAGCTGCACATAGGAGAGGAGTTGACAATCTTTCGCTTGGTTAGTCCTTCCATAGTCGATATCCTGTCTTGCTTTGCGCGCCACGCAAAGATGTTAACTTTTTTTGGTACCAGCTTCGACCATCTGAAGGGAAAGAAAGGTGCAGCCGATACAGTCAATAATCTGCGACACGAGGCTGCAGAAAAAGCACCCGCCGAGTCAGCCGTCCAGATCCAGTGGTCTGCCGAGTCAGAGAATGCAGCAGACAGCAGCAAGTGTTGGCATTCCAGTAGTTTAGCACGCTCAGTTTCCAGCAGAGGTTCACGCTTCCAATCCCAACCCACCACCCGAGATGATCCCTGCAAAACTAAACGGGCTGCCATAGTGCATCCCTTATTAGACTCTAACGAAAATAGATTGGGAAATTTATACCTGAGCGGGGTGCCCCCGAGCCAGCAGTCGAGCCAAAACCGAATGTACAATCCATTACCAAGTATACCCTTGAATAAATTCTCAACCTGTATGTTTATGTTTTCAAAATCTTTCCCAACCTTTATGATTGAATTCCAAACCCCCGGTATTGTTGATTTAATTGGAAGGAAGGCCCAAGATCGCTCATTGTGGTGGATAGATTCAATTACTTGTTTCCATAGGCTTGAAGTTTCGGTTTTAAAGCGCCACCACCATTTAAGAAGGAGGCTCATGTTCATGTGTTGTAGAGAACCCAAACCTATTCCACCTTTATTTTTTGGGCCGATTGAGTAAAAAGCCAAAATAAATAAATAATGATAGGATTGTTATAAAATCATATACACATCCTTCACCATAACTATCCATAACTGCTTTTGACGGTTATACATATGTATTGTATATATTTGTAGATGGATGTTAAAATCAATATACTCTCAATTTTCTCTCTAATTCTATACAAATGTCATTAATGTGTTTTTATCTTTTTGTAACCGCTCAATTACATAAACGATCAAATTAACAAAAACAATCAAACGATCATAACCAAAAAAAAAATAAATATAGATCAACATAACAAAATAATTAACATTGGTAAAAAAAAATGAGAGCAAGTTAAATACGAAGGTTAACATAAAATAACTCACAATTATTTAGAAACAATAAAAAATTATACCATATATCATACGCAAACAGAATAAAAAATAAAAATGATTAGAAAAAAAACCTTAAGTTCACTTTTCATAAAGTCAAAAGAAAAGTTCGTTTTATAACTAGTAATAGAAATAACTATAGAGTAGTTTAAAATGCAAAAACTTAAACAAAAAGGTTTTAGTTATAGCTACAATTAAGGGGGTGTATCTGAAATTTGTTTATCAATATTCAATACGTCTATGAATACTCAAAATCGCATACGACTTTTAAGCAAGTAGGGCTAAAAACAATAGCGTTACTTGGGTTTTCAAGATGTTCCGTTGTAAATTTTAAAATAAAACTTAGGTTATTTTCTTATTTCGCGGGCAGTTACAACCCCCACCCTCCAACGTTGGAAATTTGGAGTTGCATTTGAGCCTAACAAACATTTCCTTCCTAAAAAAGAAAGGGCAAAATCCTCTTTTGCGGCTGACTTCGTAGTTTACTCAATTATCCCCCGAATATCTCACTACATCTTCTCTTTCTAATCTCTCGTTCTCTCTCTATATGTTTGTATGTGTATATGGTTATTTATATGATACTAAATTTAATAGTCTGAGGATGGTCTTACGGCGTCAAAACCCATAATGTTGCAGTTCCCTTTAGGCTTGGAAAAGACCAAATCCGGTCTAAAGGTGTCCAATACCTGACCCTGGTATTATTTAATTGTTACATTTCTAAGTGTATGTGTAGTGGTGGGGGGGTTATGGGTATTAAAATATTAAAATAATAGAAGGGGGGTTATGGGGGGTTATGGAAAAAGAGGGTGTAGTGGGAATGGCGGTTATGGGGGGGGGGGGGGTTATAAATGATTGGGTAATCATTGGTTAATTATTTATTTCTTATTTAAATAATAATATTGATAAAAGAAAATAATAATAATAATAATAATAATAAATAAATAAATAAAATAATAAAACGTTTGAATTTTAAATCCCCCCCCCCCCCCCAAACGTTTGAATTTCAATCCCCCCCACCCAAACATTTGAATTTCAAAATTCCCCCCCCCCCCCCCCCCAAACGTTTGAAATTCAAAATCTCCCCCCCCCCCCCCCCCCCCAAACGTTTAAGTTTCAAATTTTGAATTTCAAACATTTTCCCCCCAAACGGTCATCTTTCTAACCCTATAAATACAACACAAAAACTGATTTTTCAGTCACACCTCCAATTCCTCATCCCCAAAATAATGAATAATATGGCCTGTTTTCACCCAGGAGTTGCCGGACTGTCTAATGTCTGGCAGTACTCTCGCCGGGTCCGGGGACGGGGCCGCCCCCGGAGACTACCATTCACCTCCTCTCCTCCTCCTACTGCTGCACAACCTCCTCTTCCTCCTCCTCCTCCTCCTCCTCCACAACATTGGTTATATCCCCCTCCTGCTGCTACTGCTGCACAACCAACCTTTCCTCCTCCTGAAGCCGATGATGACTTCACGGATGAGGAAATGGTCTGGGCCATGGATTTAGTGTTTAATTAAGTAATTTATGTAATGTGTTTTTATATGTTTTATATATTAAGGTGTTTATGTTTCATAGTTTACAAAATAAAACACTAAACATTAAACATAACTTTAAAGCATAACATTAAACATTACAACCTCCCAGGATAAGAAAATAAAGCCAAAACATTAAAAATTAAACATAGTGAAAACGCATCAGAGACCACGACAAAAGATTGATTGTGACACCCGGCAAATTCTGGTTAACAACGTTGTCTAGATGAAAGTCTACCTTAGCGAGTCACGCGTATATTGTACTTAACTGGGTTAGTTAAGTTGGGTTATGGTTCGGGAACTATTGGTTAGTCTAGAAGATCATTGGATGTTGGTCTAGAGGTTCGTTAGATGTCAGTCCTTAACCAAGTGTACAAACGGTGACGATTTGTAGG
Source organism: Ambrosia trifida (assembly GCA_028751855.1). Lineage (NCBI taxonomy): Eukaryota > Viridiplantae > Streptophyta > Magnoliopsida > Asterales > Asteraceae > Ambrosia > Ambrosia trifida. Next base: position 93,961,456 of record CM054130.1, read on the forward strand.
ATCGTCAGGGCATACGGAACGTACGAGTCTCGAGTCCCGGGAATTGGTGAACGAGTGTAAATATGTGTATTTACTTGTGTTATGTGTTTACAATCATTATATGACTTGTCGGTACGTGAATAGGTATTAACATATGTTAAAACGGGGTTTAACGCGCAAAACGCACCAAACCAACCCCTATAGGCGAGTAGGAGGCCTAATCACCTATAGGGGAGGCGAGTAGGGAACCCTAGGGGCGATTAGGGTCCTACTCGTGTGTAGTTAAGGGCGAGTAGGCCCAATCACATGAACATTCAGGCGATTACAAGCCCTAATCGCCTGAAACTGCTGCATACTCGCTAGTTACGTGCTGGACGACTAAAAACGACTATAAATACCATACTTAACCTTCTAAACTTCATTATACCAACCCTAGTCGTCCCATAACCCGCCCCAACACATAAACAACCTCTGGAAGGCGATTTTTGATCAAAACTCAAGGTTTCAAGCTTGAATCATCATATTTTCATAATCCTAAGGTTTGATTTTCATCCATAACTCTTTATAAACGTTTTTAATCAATCCCTAATGGTCCAGACCTGTTCTTAAACGAAAAAGCTTTCTGAAAATCGTCAATAAGGATTGTTAATCGGATTATAACTAATATGCATGCATTATGAGTGTGTATGATTAGAAAGTTAGGGTTTTTATGATTCATGATGATGATTTGATATGTTATTATGATAGATCAGTATTGATATTGATATTATGATAATAGGAATCTCAGTAATTGGATATTAGGGTTATGATTACGCGTGTTTGTATGATGTTGCATGCTATGTGAATTGGTGTTTGGATTACTTGGTTGCATGCAGGACTGATTATACGAGGTTAAACGAAGGATTTTGGGTTAAACATGTTTAGGATAGTGTTTGGGATGATATTGGGTGGTTACACACGTTCTGGATCTGATTTGGAGCGTTAAACGCGCGAAAAACCGGAACAGCAAGGTTACATGCGAGTAGCATTCCTAATCGCCTATGTTATAGGCGAGTAGGGTGCTAATCGCCCATATTATAGGCGAGTAGAGGTCTACTCTTGTGTAAGATCAGGTGATTAGCCCTAATTGCCTATAAGTTTAGGGGAATAGCCCTAATTGCCTATAAGTTCAGGGGAATAGCCCTAATTGCCTATAAGTTCAGGGGAATAGCCCTAATCGCTAGTAAGTTCAGGGGAGTAGCTCCTAATCGCCTATAATAGAGGCGAGTAGGGTTTCTAATTGCTAGTTGACCAACCTAATTGCTAGTTGACTTTTCCTAATCGCGTGTACTGCTGCTGTAAGTGTAAATTAGCATTCCGAGACCCAATTTAACATGTAGTAACATGCTAGGAACCCCGTAACATGTCTAATAACTTGGTAACATATATTCGGATGTATTCCGGTGATACGTGAACTATGTGCTATAACTTGTTGTGCGTTAACGTATGTTAAGTGTACTTGCGTTATTGTATGTTTTGGAGCGTAAACATAACACGGGGAGTCTCGGGTCACCAATGGGATGTCGAGTCTTGTACTTTGGATCAGTTAAACAGTCACGGTGTTTTCAAACGAACTTGGTTATGGTCTGGACATCTAGGGACTAATTAACCTGCGGGTTATTAGTCTAAGTACTTGTAACTGTCGTATGTTAGGTCGCCGCTTTACGGGACTAGCATAGCAGCTGAGTTTACTCAGGTTAAGGAGTAACGGAACTTAAGGTGAGTTTACGGCCCCTCTTTTAAACTGGTCCTGTTGACCCACCCCCACCCATGTGCACCTACAAGATGTTCCGGGACTGTAAGCCCCAGGAATTCTCTGGCACTGAGGGTGCGGTCAGCTTGCTTAGGTGGTTGGAGAAAGTGGAGTCGGTATTTCTGATGTGTAACTGTCTCCCAGAAGATCGGGTGAAGTATTCGGCTGCGTTATTTCAGGACGTGGCATTGACTTGGTGGAATGGCATCACCCAGAACATGGGTATTGGGGAGGCATATGCTATGCCATGGGAGAACTTTGTGCAGTTGCTGAAGCGTGAGTATTGTCCGAGGGAAGAGGTACAGAAACTGGAGCATGAGGTGTGGAACCTCAAGATGACTGGATCGGAAATCGAGAGGTATACTGTGAGGAGGAATGAGTTGGCAGTGCTGTGTCCCGATCTGCACGTGCCAGAGTATCGTAGGATTGAACATTATGTCTCAGGGTTAGTGCCGGAAATTGCAGGGTTGGTGGCTGCTGGAAATCATCCTACTTATGCGGAGGTAGTTCGATCGGCTCATAGGATGACCAACTTAAAGGTGAATGAGGGGATTTTGCCTGCGAAAGGTTCGACTGTTAAGGCCCCAGAGAGCAACAAGCGCAAGTGGGAAAATGACGGGAAAGGATCTGGGTCTACACAGCAGGGTAAAAGGTTTGATTATGGGGGTTCATCTTCTTCGGGTAACAAGCAGGGTGGTTATGCGGGAAAACTGCCCAAATGCAACAAGTGTGGACGCCATCACCAAGGGAACTGCGATAGTAACCGTTGTCACCGCTGCCAGCAAACAGGGCATTATGCTAAAGATTGTCGGGCTACACTTCCATCGACTCAGGCTCCGACTAACAGTTCAGCTCCGACTACTCAGGGGACTACAGGGAAACAAGGATGCTACAACTGTGGTGACACTGGGCATTACAAGAAGGATTGCCCAAAACTGAAGCAGGGTGGGAACAACGGGAATGGGAACAACGGGGGCGGCGGCAGAAATGCACGTGCCTTCATCATTGGAGCTGCTGAGGCTAGGCAGGACCCTGACACAGTCACCGGTACGTTTCTTCTCAATAATCGTTCTGTTAGTGTGTTATTTGATTCTGGTGCCGACAAGAGTTTTGTATCCATGGATGTTGGTCGACTGCTAGACGTAATACCTGTACCATTAGAGACCAAGTATATTATTGAGTTAGCTGACGGTAAAACGATTGAGGCTACTAGTGTTCTTCGGGAGTGTCAGTTAGAGTTGTCGGGTTTATCGTTTCCCATCGACCTTATGCCGGTACCTTTGGGTAGTTTTGACGTTGTGGTAGGAATGGATTGGTTATCTTTGTATCGCGCGGAGATTGTCTGTTACGATAAGGTTATTCGGATTCCTCTCCCTGATGGAGAATTCCTTTCTGTGTACGGTATCAAGGGTGGTGTTCCGCTAAACATCATCTCTAGCATGAAAGCCCTTAAGTGTCTTCGAAAGGGTTATCCAGCTGTTTTGGCGCTTTTATCTGTTTCCTCTGCTGATGAGAAGAAGATCGACGACATTCCGGTGGTACGCGAGTTTCCTGATGTTTTTCCCGATGATTTATCTGGTCTTCCTCCTCATCGTCAAGTCGAGTTCGGTATTGATCTTGTACCAGGGGCTGCTCCTATTGCTCGGGCCCCCTACCGTCTTGCACCTCCCGAGATGCAGGAATTGTCTAGTCAGTTGCAGGAACTCTTGGACAAGGGTTTCATCCGGCCAAGTTCTTCCCCTTGGGGAGCCCCGATTTTATTTGTTAAGAAGAAGGATGGGAGTTTCCGATTGTGCGTAGACTACAGAGAACTGAACAAATTGACCATCAAGAACCGTTATCCTCTTCCACGTATTGATGATCTATTCGACCAGCTTCAGGGTTCTAGTTATTATTCCAAGATCGATTTGAGGTCCGGTTATCACCAGCTGCGCGTCAGGGAGGCTGACGTTGCGAAGACTGCTTTTCGAACACGTTATGGCCATTTCGAATTCTTGGTCATGCCTTTCGGTCTCACGAACGCACCGGCGGTTTTCATGGACTTGATGAACCGCGTCTGTAAACCATATCTGGACAAATTCGTCATTGTATTCATTGATGACATTCTGATCTACTCTAAGGACAAGACCGAACATGAGGAACACTTGCGTTTGGTTTTGGAACTCTTGCGACGGGAACAACTTTACGCCAAGTTCTCAAAGTGTGACTTTTGGTTACGCGAAGTTCAATTCCTAGGACATGTGCTTAATGAACTAGGAATTCATGTCGATCCAGCTAAGATCGAAGCGATCAAGGACTGGGGAGCACCAAAGACGCCAACTGAGGTGCGGCAATTCCTAGGCCTTGCGGGCTACTATCGTCGTTTCATTAAGGGGTTCTCGAAGATTGCTCAACCCCTCACCACTCTCACTCAGAAGGATAGGAAGTTCGACTGGGGTGAATCACAAGAGTCCGCGTTTGAAGAACTGAAGTCTAAACTGTGTTCTGCTCCTATTTTGTCTTTACCTGAGGGTCCTGATGATTTCGTTGTTTACTGTGATGCTTCCATTCATGGACTCGGTTGCGTGTTGATGCAACGCGAGAAAGTGATTGCGTATGCTTCTCGTCAACTCAAAGTGCACGAGAAGAACTACACAACTCATGACTTGGAGTTGGGTGCCGTGGTATTCGCGTTGAAAATTTGGAGACATTACTTGTACGGTACCAAATGCACCATCTACACCGATCACAAGAGTCTCCAACACATTTTCGACCAACAACAGTTGAACATACGACAGCGTCGTTGGATCGAACTTTTGAACGACTATGATTGTGCTATTAAGTACCATCCTGGCAAGGCGAATGTTGTAGCAAACGCCTTGAGCAGGAAGGAATCTACTAAACCTCGTCGTGTTCGGGCGTTGCAACTCACTATCCATTCGTCGCTACCTGATCAACTCCGTTCTGTCCAGTTGGAAGCTTTGAAGGAGGAAAACCTTAAAGCTGAAACCATGCACGGTGCCGACAAGCACCTAGAGCGAAGGCCTGATGGCCTGCACTATTTCGCAGAACGTATATGGGTTCCTTTGTTCGGGGGACTACGGGAGCTTGTCCTTGATGAGGCTCATAAGTCCCGGTATTCTATTCATCCTGGTTCGGATAAGATGTACCAAGATCTGAAGGTGCTTTACTGGTGGCCAAACATGAGGTCGGACATAGCCTCATACGTGAGCAAATGCTTGACCTGTGCTAAGGTCAAGGTGGAATACCAGAAACCGTCGGGTCTCCTGCAACAACCTGAAATTTCGGAATGGAAATGGGAACGGATTACTATGGATTTTGTCACACAACTTCCTAAATCACCAAGCGGGAACGACAAGATATGGGTGATTGTCGATCGGTTGACGAAATCAGCTCATTTTCTTGCTATTAAGGAGACCGACACCATGGATCGTTTGGCTCGTCTTTACTTGAAAGAAGTTGTTTCTAAGCACGGGGTACCAGTTTCTATTATCTCGGATCGTGACTCCCATTTTACTTCTCACTTCTGGAAGTCTTTGCACAAGGCTTTGGGTACCCAACTAGACATGAGTACGGCTTACCATCCACAGACTGACGGTCAGAGTGAGCGTACGATTCAAACTTTAGAAGACATGCTGCGGGCGTGTGTGATCGATTTTGGCAGGGGTTGGGAAGCTCATCTACCGTTAGTAGAATTCTCGTATAATAACAGTTATCACACGAGCATCAAGGCTGCTCCGTTCGAAGCACTGTACGGACGGAAATGCCGTTCTCCTCTTTGTTGGGCTGAAGTGGGTGAGAGTCAACTCACTGGGCCTGAACTAGTGTACGAAACTTCGGAAAAGATCGTACAGATTCGAAATCGGTTGGCGGCGGCACGGGACCGGCAAAAGAGTTATGCTGATCAGCGTCGCAAACCACTGGAGTTCCAAGTCAATGACAAGGTACTTCTAAAAGTCTCACCGTGGAAGGGCGTCATACGCTTTGGGAAGCGTGGCAAACTCAATCCGCGATATGTCGGCCCATTTACGATCCTGGAACGGATTGGGCCGGTGGCATATCGACTTGATCTACCGACGGAGCTCGGTAACGTACATAACGTCTTTCACGTGTCAAACTTGAAGAAGTGTCTGGCTGACGAGTCTCTCATCGTTCCACTAGAAGAGATCAAGGTTGATGATCGTCTTCGGATTGTGGAAGAACCTGTGGAGATCCTTGATTACAAGATTCGTAGCCTACGTCACAGCAAGATTCGTATCGTTAAGGTTCGGTGGAACTCGGACCGGGGACCGGAATATACATGGGAACGGGAGGATCAGATGAAGTCTAAGTATCCTCATCTTTTTCCTAAGGAAGCGTTCGAGTCGAGACATGTCTCTTCGGCAGCTGAATGAATCTCGGGTCGAGATTCCTTTTAACGTGGGGATGATGTGACAACTCGGGTAAATCTCTCTTCTGGTTTCTATCTTTTTGTTTGTTTCCTTCGTTATTCTTTTGTTCTTTTGGTGCTTGTGCAATTTTCGGGACGAAAATTCTTTTAACGTGGGGATGATGTGACACCCGGCAAATTCTGGTTAACAACGTTGTCTAGATAAAAGTCTACCTTAGCGAGTCACGCGTATATTGTACTTAACTGGGTTAGTTAAGTCGGGTTATGGTTCGGGAACTATTGGTTAGTCTAGAAGATCATTGGATGTTGGTCTAGAGGTTCGTTAGATGTCAGTCCTTAACCAAGTGTACAAACGGTGACGATTTGTAGGATCGTCAGGGCATACGGAACGTACGAGTCTCGAGTCCCGGGAATTGGTGAACGAGTGTAAATATGTGTATTTACTTGTGTTATGTGTTTACAATCATTATATGACTTGTCGGTACGTGAATAGGTATTAACATATGTTAAAACGGGGTTTAACGCGCAAAACGCACCAAACCAACCCCTATAGGCGAGTAGGAGGCCTAATCACCTATAGGGGAGGCGAGTAGGGAACCCTAGGGGCGATTAGGGTCCTACTCGTGTGTAGTTAAGGGCGAGTAGGCCCAATCACATGAACATTCAGGCGATTACAAGCCCTAATCGCCTGAAACTGCTGCATACTCGCTAGTTACGTGCTGGACGACTAAAAACGACTATAAATACCATACTTAACCTTCTAAACTTCATTATACCAACCCTAGTCGTCCCATAACCCGCCCCAACACATAAACAACCTCTGGAAGGCGATTTTTGATCAAAACTCAAGGTTTCAAGCTTGAATCATCATATTTTCATAATCCTAAGGTTTGATTTTCATCCATAACTCTTTATAAACGTTTTTAATCAATCCCTAATGGTCCAGACCTGTTCTTAAACGAAAAAGCTTTCTGAAAATCGTCAATAAGGATTGTTAATCGGATTATAACTAATATGCATGCATTATGAGTGTGTATGATTAGAAAGTTAGGGTTTTTATGATTCATGATGATGATTTGATATGTTATTATGATAGATCAGTATTGATATTGATATTATGATAATAGGAATCTCAGTAATTGGATATTAGGGTTATGATTACGCGTGTTTGTATGATGTTGCATGCTATGTGAATTGGTGTTTGGATTACTTGGTTGCATGCAGGACTGATTATACGAGGTTAAACGAAGGATTTTGGGTTAAACATGTTTAGGATAGTGTTTGGGATGATATTGGGTGGTTACACACGTTCTGGATCTGATTTGGAGCGTTAAACGCGCGAAAAACCGGAACAGCAAGGTTACAGGCGAGTAGCATTCCTAATCGCCTATGTTATAGGCGAGTAGGGTGCTAATCGCCCATATTATAGGCGAGTAGAGGTCTACTCTTGTGTAAGATCAGGTGATTAGCCCTAATTGCCTATAAGTTCAGGGGAATAGCCCTAATTGCCTATAAGTTCAGGGGAATAGCCCTAATTGCCTATAAGTTCAGGGGAATAGCCCTAATCGCTAGTAAGTTCAGGGGAGTAGCTCCTAATCGCCTATAATAGAGGCGAGTAGGGTTTCTAATTGCTAGTTGACCAACCTAATTGCTAGTTGACTTTTCCTAATCGCGTGTACTGCTGCTGTAAGTGTAAATTAGCATTCCGAGACCCGATTTAACATGTAGTAACATGCTAGGAACCCCGTAACATGTCTAATAACTTGGTAACATATATTCGGATGTATTCCGGTGATACGTGAACTATGTGCTATAACTTGTTGTGCGTTAACGTATGTTAAGTGTACTTGCGTTATTGTATGTTTTGGAGCGTAAACATAACACGGGGAGTCTCGGGTCACCAATGGGATGTCGAGTCTTGTACTTTGGGTCAGTTAAACAGTCACGGTGTTTTCAAACGAACTTGGTTATGGTCTGGACATCTAGGGACTAATTAACCTGCGGGTTATTAGTCTAAGTACTTGTAACTGTCGTATGTTAGGTCGCCGCTTTACGGGACTAGCATAGCAGCTGAGTTTACTCGGGTTAAGGAGTAACGGAACTTAAGGTGAGTTTACGGCCCCTCTTTTAAACTGGTTTCACATTTTCGGGGGAGAAAACATGTGTTAAAACGATTATTTGGTAACTACTGTCATACTATGGGTTTCTATTGTGTACTACACGATCTTTGGAAGTACCGGGGGGAACCATGAATGTGCGGGTTTGCACAACGGGGAAATGTGAATAGCGCTATTGGGAGTGACCAACCCCGCTCGTCGACTTGGAGGGTCGGCGGGTGCATATTGTCTCAAACAGGAACAACAGGAACAACAGGAACTACATCGGGCATACTTTTGGTATTCGCGTTAGTAATGGTTTTCCAATCGTGGTAGTAACAAACGTACGCCTAGCTAGCGTATACTGGTTTTCGATTATTATAGTATGGACAGGTGGACTTGGTACTTGGATACAAAACCTGTAAACTCACCAGCATTTTTGTGCTGACGTAAACTTTTACATGTTTTCTCAGGTCGCTAAGGTAGCACGACTGGACTAGGGCGCACGCGTCTGCACGGCGTCTTACTAGGGTTGCATGGTCTTTTGAACGTTGAACTATTGTTTCATTATTGAGATATTGTTTTTGAATAAGCTTCCGCTGTAAACGGGATTTTTAAACTATGTTTTGAAATTGCATTTATATTCATTTAGACTTGTTTATTGTGATCGTTGGTTTGGATCCTGGTTTGTCATGCGCCTCGCGGTAAAACTCCGCAAGTGGATTTTGAGGGTGTGACATTGATGATGGGGAAGTCGCTGTCGTAGCGTTGACGATAGGCGTCGTGTGTCAACTGAATTGCCATCTGTTCGCTAACCCTAGGGTGCGCCTGCATCGTCGCTTCATAGACTGTATGCCATCTGTTAACATTATTTCGTATGGCAGACCACTTACTGGTGATCTGATCGACAGTACGGTGGTTCGTTCCGGTGATTTGGTTGAACTCGACCAACACATTGCGCCAAAAAGACTCCCTATTGGCTGGCGGGTTCTCTTTAGTGTTCATCCACGCCCTCACCAACTCGAGTTGCTCTTGATTCGTCCACACTGCCATTGATTTGGTAATCTTGGTTGTATTTGGGTTGTGTTTAGTGTTGGTGTGGTGGGGTGTTTGATGTATGTGTGGATGGATATATATATATATCTATATATCTATATATCTATATTATCTTATTAAGGAGGAGTGATGTACCACATAATCATTTTCATTGTCGTATAACTTAACAAGCAACATGTACAACATATTTAAGCATGAAATTTAAGGGTATTATGGGAATAATTGTGACTATTAAGACACTTAGTAGGGTAAAGTAGACATTTTACCCACCTCATCCTTTACAATATCAAATCACTTTTACAATCCTACCCTCATTTACCCTCCATGCCCTCACAATGATCCTTGGCCTTCTTGAAACCTACAAATCCAATCAAAGGTTTTTCAAATGAATGATTCATTGATGAGAAGTTACTATTGGAATTTGATCGGAACAGTGAAGTGTACATAGGTTGTCTTCCTTATGCAATTATTTGATTAAATTTTCAAACAACGTAATTCATAAAGGAGGGAATATTATTTCCCTTTTTGGGTTTTGTTAGAAATTGAGATTATTACTACTGTACATCATGAGAATATTATATCTCTTTTTGGGTTTTGTTTTGAAGATAACAAACTCCTTTTGGTTTATGATCTTCTGTCAAGAGGAAGTTTAGAGGATAATTTGCATGGTATGCTTATTTTTTGTGTTATTCACATGATAATTTTTCATTTCGTGTTTATTTTTTTTCTCATGGTATTTTGTTTTATTTAGGGGACAAGAAAGGTACCAAGTTCCGATGGAGTTAACGATATAAAGTTGCTACAGGTGTAGCTGAAGCACTTGTTTATGTTCACAGTAAGTGTGATAAGCCTGTGATTCATAGGGATGTTAAATCATCAAACATCTTGTCATGATTTTGAGCCACAGATGATCTGTCTTTGATATTTACTACATTAATAGGGTGTTTTGTGTTATTAATTCACACTCCTAACTTTGTCATGGATTTAAAGTTTATTTGTTGTTATTGCTTATTTCAGCTCTCTGATTTCGATCTTGCTAAATGGGCTACATTAACCGGACTGCAAATAACCTCTGCTAATGTTGCTGGCACATTCGGGTTTGCATCTTCAATTGCAACTTTCAATTTTTGTGTTAAAACTTTCTATGAAGTCACTTTATTTTTATCGCTAGAATCTAGATCATATGAAATGAAAGTGGCTTAATCAGTTCATGAACTTATAAAATGCAGTTATTTGGCTCCAAGTACTTTACACACGGAAAAGTTACGGAGAAAATAGATGTCTACGCATTTGGTGTTATGCTTCTTGAGCTTCTTACTAGAAGGAAACCGACAAGCAATGGACATCCAATAGGTGAAGACTGAAAAGAGTTTGGTTAGACTGTGTGTTGTGCACACGCGAGCGAGCCAACGCGATTCATCGACGTGACTCTCAAGTAACCCGGTCATGCCAGGCTGTTGTGGCTAAGGGTGAGCACCGACGCGACCACAACCTACAAATTCAACACAAATTCCTTTATTCGCGTCGTGAGCCGCGGTGAGCTTGCTCGCATTGGCTCGCTCGCGTCAGGTTAGCGTGGGGCTGTTGTGGTTGGGTGAGCGTGGGGCTGTTGTGTCTGGGGTGAGCGTGGGGCTGTTGTGGCTGCTCATGCCTGATCGCTCACGTGTCCACAACACACAGTCATATGTGGGTATGTAACTCAAATATGGTTTTTTTTTAAGCTTCATTTGGTTTTTTTTTCTCTAAAAAAACAAATTTATTCATGTTTAGGCAAAGCCAATTATAAGTAATGGGAAATTCGCACGATTGTTCGACCCCATTTTAGACGTTGACTATGATGTTGACCAAATGAAACGCATGGCTCTTGCTGTTATGCTTTGTATCAGACGTGTACCTAGGGCTCGTCCCCAAATCACCACTGTGAGTCTTGTTCTACTCAATTTTATGTTCTAAAGTAGGTAAACGAGCCACAACATAGATTGGGACCATAAGCAAATTTAACCATTGCCAAATATGATATAAATAGGACCCATAAATGAAGACGATCAAGGGATGGAAGCAAATGAGGCAAATGGCACCTATTACCCATGTCAAATTTAGGTAGATTTGATTAATCACATCTTAAAACTATAATCATACTTAATGAGAACAGTAAGAAATAAAAAGTCTTAATGAGAGTGCAAATGAGCTTGGTAATATCTGAAATTGTTTTGCTTCATCAATCAACGGTTGAAGCGCCACTAAAACACCAGATGGAATCAAGTAATGTTCTTTAAGTAAAAAGGGTAATGGGTCAATGGGTTGAACGCATTATAAGGCGTATATAGTCTATTTTTTTTTAACTCTGTTACATTCGCCTCTATTAAAAATGTATGTTATAGTTATAGAGACTTGTTTATGTATAGTATAGTTTTATAAATGTTGAAATATCACACGATTATTAGAAAACGCATACAAATAACATGTAACTTTAAAAACTTGGGGCACTCAAGGACTAATGCACACCCATGTCATGATAACAAATCATCCACAAACGCGATACACACACTACAAACCCCAACAACAACTATGAGGCAACAAAATAAACGCACCCGTAGCAACGCGCAGGCATTCTTACTAGTATATATATATATATATATATATATATATATAAAGAGAGTTAGAAAAAAAAGCAATGAACCGTTGCTTTAACGGTCAAAATGCACGAATCTCAAGAAAACCAAATTTGAAAACGCCCATTATACACACAACGGCCAAACACCAAAACGCCCTATAGCGTCCGAGGGGCGGTGTTCCCGGGCGCTATAGGCAATTATAACGCCCCATAACTTACCACTACACATACACTACCAATAAGATACTAAGGTACTAAAAACGAACTAGTATAATTCCTATACTAACAATTTTAATTGTCTACCGTTGTTATTCCTTATTGGTGCTTATATAATATTATTATATTAAGATTCTATTAAGTTTTAGTCTCTATTGGTGTTTATATATCATTTTTATATTAATATTTTATTATTGTTTATTATAGATATATTATTTTTAGTGTTAAAACTCCCGCGTTACGAAACCTAATTTATAACATGCTTATTTTTGTTGGCATTTCGCTGCGAATTTATTTTGCGCGGTTGACACCGGCATACAATCATGATTTGTTTAAATTACGACGTACTTTTGTGTCATTACGTTTTGACGTTTAGAGCCAAGTCATAGCTACAACAAACCGAACAATAGTAGATATTATTTTGATTATTTTTACGATTTTTTTTTTGTTTTCTTTATCGTTTATCACAAAGCGATACCAACCGAACTTCCACCGCGTCCCCGTCACAATGCCGTTTAGATGAAAGACTGCATGATCTATATTAACACTTCAATACACCATGTAACAAATTTAATTCTCTTTTTTATTTAACCGTATTGCTTTCTTATCATTATTGTCCATTAGATTAAAACCTAAATGATCTAAAATTATTCCATCGATATATCAGATAACAAATACATACCCGTCAATATTCTTTTATGACCCGCCGCGAAACGCGGAGTCAAATGCTAATTACTTATAATATTAAGTTATCGTAGTAATAAGATATTATTGTATTATTCCCACGTCTATATCACTAATTTTTAAACATTTAAACGGTTGAAATAGATGAACAAGCAAAGAAAAAAAATAATAAAAATTTTGGCCCAAAAAGAGAGTGAATGGGCTTAAGGTTGTACGCATGGTTATTTATTAAATTGTAATGTAACATCATTGAAACTTGAAAGTGATAAAATTTAATCTATTGAAAACGATTAAATTTAGTTTTCTAAATACATTTGGATGAGCCATAACTCGTCTATAAGTTTATACAATTATAATTAGGTATGAGCATACAAGTAGAGGTGTAAAAAAACCGGTTTTTAAACCCGATTCGAAAAAAAACCCGGAAAACCGGTTTGGCAAAAACCGGTCCGAACCCGACCCTATACATCGATTTTGGAGCGGTTTGTCAATTCGAGGAGCGGTTCGGTTTGAAAACCGGTTTTAAAGAAGAACCGGTTTGGGGTAAAAACCGGTTTTTTAGAAAAAAAAAAAAAAACCCGGTTTACGTAATGTATTTTGAATCTTGGATGACCGGTTTGGAAAAAAAAAACCGGTTTTAAACCCGGTCCAAATCGATGCTGATCGATGGTGGTGTTGTGTGCTAAAAACGGGTTTCAAAACCGGACCGGTTTGGCCAAAAACCGGTTTTACCATCTTAAAAAAAAAAAAAAAAAAAAAAAAAAAAAAAAAACCGATCCGGTTTATAACCCGGACCGGTTTGGAAAAAAAAAAACCGGTTTGTCCATCTCTACATACAAGGCCGAATACCGATCCCGTCCCGATCCCGATACCGTACCGAACCGATACCGAACCGAGGGGTTTCGGGATCGGTATCGGTACCCATATTTATGGATTTTCGGTTTCGGTATTATCGGTATCGGTATGGTATCGGTATTTTAAGGTAAAATACCGATACCATACCGGTACCGTACCGATACCATACCGGTACCGAACCGATACCGTACTGTACCGTATGTGTTCGGTATCGGTATTGGTTTTTTGGACTTTTCGGTATCAGTATTGTCGGGATCTGTATCGGTTCGGTACCGATACCGTCCCGAGCTCATCCCTAATTATAATCCAGCTTTGTATTATTATTTTTAAAAAGACAACTTCTAATACAACTTTTTTCACTCACTCGTGATCACAAATGCAGATGTGGCATTCGCAGACGAGCAAGCCATGAATGCTCACATCCTATGGATCTTTTTGTGTCCGTTTACCGTTAAGCTCACAAACAGGTTTGTAGCTAGTAATCTAATTGTACAAACTAAATAAATATGGTGGTGATGTACAAAAGATTGTCAAGGATGAAGGATAAAATGTCACGCGAGAAGAATGCATTAGAACACCCGTAGTGGGGCTTGAATTAGGCGTGAATCACCCCCAAAACGCCCCACTACGCTGCCCACCACCACTCCCAAGGGCGTTATGAACCAAAAGTGGTTTTTGGCGTGAAAAACTAACGCCACATTTGGGCGTGAACCTGCTTCTTTTTTTGGGTGTCAATCTCATTAGCCCAAGTGGATTGGGGCTTTTTTTTGTTGTGCCACTACATGTGGTCTTATAGTTGATTCAACTGATTTTGTTAATTATTAAATTTTGAATAACTAAACATAGAAGTTGTGATTTGCAAGGAAAAATCAGATGTGAATCAAACACAATAAACCTTTAAAAAGTTTTTTTTTTTTTAAGCGGACTTCATTAAAAACCGACCAACTTACAAATCGGGAAGGCCAACCAACAAAGAAACAATTACATACAAATAAATTTACACCAATTAGACAAAGACAATGTATTTAACTTAGATATATTCTTAGCCCACAAAAAATCCACCACTTTCACCTCCCCAATAATGTCTTTCATCCGTGCCAGCTTATTCTCAAACTTCAATCTATTCCGAGCCCTCTAAAAAGTTTCGATGCCCGTTAAACACATGGCCTCAAAGTTCTAGCTTAGGGCCTGTTTGGTAGCCTCTTAATGAGGCTCTAAACCATTCGGCTCTAAATAGTTCAGCATTCAGACTGTTTGTTTCAACCTAAAAATAGTACTGAATGAAATGGTTAAGAGCTGAATCATTCAGACTTGGTGTATAGCTGAACCATTCAACACTTAATCATTCGGAGCCTCTTAATCATCCTGACCTCTTAATGATTCAACACTTAATCAACCAAACAACCCCTTAATCAACCAAACAACCCTGAATTATACATGTACAATATGGTCTAATGCTTGATTTTAGTTTTCTTTTTTACCGGTTAAATAACACCCCTTCTGATATTATTCCTAAACCTACACATTTATCCACCATAAATTATTGCATTATTAACAACAATAAAAAATAAATTAGCGAACCTCCTTAGGTATATTATTTTCTCCAATATAGAATTGTTATTCTACTTTGCATAAATTTTTATCACAAATGTTATTACTTTTATTGTTGTTACAACAAATAATAAGGACAACTTTCTGTCACGCCTACAGTTTTCATTCACTTAGATGAAAATCACTTTAATGTTTGATTTTAGTTAAACTTTCGGTTTCTACCACTACCAATACCCTGCTTTTAAGATGGATGTAGATGTGTGTTCTAATGTCAAAGAGAGGACTATGTGGAAAATAATAGGTCTAACACGTGGATCCTGAGTAGAGACATTGGTAGACAATGATAGAAGACCCAGGGGATCATGTGTTTGATTTTTGAGCCATGCGGGTTTTACAAGTAATTTCATCGCCATGCCTATGTGCAGGTGAGTTACCGGGTTTCCCCGGAATTGGTGTTTAACAACTCAGGTACTATCGGAGTAGTTGAATTTTTCGAAAGAGTACCCGAAAGTGCTTGGGTTTGATTTGTTTGCCGTTAGAAAAAAAACACGTGGACAATAAATGGACACATGAAAGAGGCATGGAAAATCATTAAAATCTCTTTACTCTTCATTCCATTTGTTTTTTTAATAGAAAGGTTTTTAATATACTAGAAGTGATCCCGCGCTACGGAGCGGGAAAAACCAATTTTGAATGAAAATTAAATGGAAATGTAGACAAAATATTAATAATAACACTAATAAAAAAACCTAAAACTAATATATTGTAAAAAAAAATATTTAGTTTTCCCCAACGTCAATCGGTTCTAGGAGGTTTAGTTTATTTTTGTCCCATCGTGGTTTCTAGCCCGTGTCGATTTGGCCAAAGAACTTAAAAGAACCCAAACTTGTTTTAAACCCAAACTGGTTTGAGAAAAAAAGGGTTATCTCTAGGATAATTTAATGTAATGACACTTTTCGAGCCTTTTTTTTCTCTATTTTGTTGTCAAAGATGTTGAAATATAAGTTTCTTAAAAAACAATTCAATATCCATTTAGTATCAATAATTCATTTATTCGGAAGCACGAATAGAGAACTTGAACCGATATGAATATCTAGTAATTAATAATTGCATCGAAGTCATCTCCTCACGTCCCTTCAAATTATATTCTGTGCAAGAGTAATTTTTTATATAATGTTCCTAATAAGTAATACAGTGTTTTTTAGAAATAGATAACTTTAAGTCTATTTATTTGCTCTTTAGTTATAGATAATAACATAATACTATTACTTATTTTTTTTTTTATAAATTTCTTTAATTTTTTTTTGTTCTAATTATATATGTATCTCTACCTTATTTTTTTTATTTATAAATATAAAAATTATTGTTGAGAAAATGCATTTAGTTCATTTAATTATAATTATAAGTTTATTAAATAAAGTATTAATTAGTTAGAAGTTTATATTAAATAATGTATTAATGATTTGATGTAAATTACAATGATGTCCTTCTATAATGAAGTTCAATTACCTTGTTGCCTATCTAGATAGCACTATATAGTAGTAAGTATAGATAGATAAGGAAATTAAAAGGGTTTCAAGAAAAATGTTTTGATATTTAGTTTGTAAGCATTTAATAGGTAACTAGATTGTTAAAGTGACATTTTAAGCTGATGGTTTTCCATGTGTTGTAGTGAGGAGCTTTACATTTGAGGCCCCCTTTAATGATTGAGACACGTGGCATGTGAGTCAGTATGGGGCCTTAAAATCAGTGGCGGATCCAGGAAATTTTTTCATTGAGTTCCTTTTTTTAGGTGTTCCAATTTCATATGACCAAAATTAAAAATTTTGGGTCGGTTTGCCGGTTCGGGTCGGTTTAACAGTTCAGGTCAAGTAATGTTCATCACATAATAAAAATACGATACTACATAAAAATCATCTCTTCAACATTTCAAGTCATCTGTAATAGTGATCATCACTTGTTTGTTGCTTATATTTGTGCAGAAACTGATGATATTTAATGAGGGCTCTAGATGAATATGAAAAACATGAAGGCTTTGTTTTATGTTTGATCATCATTGTTGGTTTTATTGAAATGTTCTAATTCGTTTAATTGTTCCACCTATATTTTGGGCATGCCAAAGCCGTTAAATAACTTCAAGATTTTAAACAGTCATGTGAAGATTTAGAGAAACCATCTATACTAGTACGTTCAACCTTTATACTTCCTAATATTATACTACTAGCAGCTTTGGTTCTTTATTTGTGTATTTCCTTCACACTTATGTTTAACATTCATGGGCAGGTCTAGGTTATAAGACAACACTTCAGCCCAATAATATGCAACACCTTATGTTTTGATCAGTAATACAACCTAGTTACAAAGCACCGAGTAAAGCAAGAAGACCAGCAAAAGTGCAAAACTAGGACTCCAGCCTTTATACCTCCTAATACAACTTATCAAGTTCTACTATGAAATCATCAATCAAATACAATAACCCATGTCCTACTCTTTTAGTTTTTCATTGAGGAATTTTATTGAACACTTGGTGGGCAAAGAGCATAAACACAAACACTAGATTATAAGAAAACAAGCTATAAAATCAACAACCAATTCCATAAATAACACACATCAAAGCTTTTTGGGGGCAAAATCAACTTAAGAGACAAATGAAACCAGTTTATAATCTGGAAGCAAACTAAACCCACATAAAAACTAAAAACAATATACTTAACAAACAATAAATTAACTAATCGGACTATAAAAACAACTTGCCTGTAAGAAAGTGGAGCTATTTGATCAAGATGTTGGAGGGTCGGGCTAAGGATCTGATTAACAATTATGAATCTGAACATCCAAAATCGGTTCGGTTTCTTGATGTTGGAACCGGAGGAAGTTTAAGGAAAAGAAATAGAGAGCAAGTTTATTGGATGGTCGGGTATCGGGTCTGTTTTTGTTGTTTGCTCACCCATGCAGTGAAGCTTGAAGAAAACAAATAGAGAGAAGGTTTAAATAAAACCCAAAACCCTAATGTTGGTATAAAAAAATAGAAACCAATAACTGATTCCAAAAAATTAACTCAAATGCAGCTTGTGGGTGGCGAACTGGTGACCTCAACGTTAAAATAGGCGCTGACTTCCACTGGATCACTTAACATAGATTGTTATGGGTTCCTTCCTAAATTTATCTATCGGTTCCTTGTGTATTTTTTATATATATATTAACACTAAAATTTCGAAATCGACTGGGTTCCCGGGAACCCATTCCCAACAACGTAAATCCGCCCCTGCTTAAAATGAAATGAGGTGTAATGGAGGACTTTAAATTTAAAGCCCTAATTATTATTTTATTAAAAAAACTGAAGCATCAGTACATCACAGCCACAAACCCTTCACCACTTCTTCTTCTTCATCCCTTTCTCACACACAAACAACCTTCTTCTTCTTCTTCTTCTTCTTCTTCTTCTTCTTCTTCTTCTCTTTCTCTCTCTCACACACGCGCGCACACACACACACACACACACACACACACCGATCACCATCAGTCCATCACCACCACCATACAGTATCACCACCATTGTCCATCACCGCCACCGTACACCATCACAACCATCGATCATCTTCCTCTCTCTCTCCCCCTCTCTACGTGCGGTGTTGTGTGTGTGTGTGTGTGTGTATATATATATATATATTGAAGTTGGGGGAGAGAGAGACGTTAGGGGATAATAAGGTGTCAAGGTTTGATTGGTTTTGGTTATAAGCTGTAAAGCGTTAAAATTTTAAAGCCCTGCATTTTTTGATGTTTAGCGCCCAGGTGTGATGGTGTGGAGGGCGCTAACAAGCGCGAAATGGTGGTTAACACCCCATTTAAAGACCCAGTACGCATGGTCTAAAGTTTTATTTTGTGTTTTTTAACTTTTTTTTTTTTGTTATTTGAGAAATATAATAAAAAAACCTAAAAATAACAAATAGTTAAATATAAATATATTGGCAGTGGTGGGTGATGAAGAAGGAATTGGATCGGTTATGGTTGGTGTGTACGATGACGTTGATAGCCGACGAGTAGTAATGATTCAAGATAGGAGTAATTGGTTTGAAACAAGAAGAGGGAAATGATAAAATAACTTTTAATAGTTAGACTTTGGTTGGTTCAATTAAAAAGTAAAAAAATGATTATCGTGTTATTTTCACGGAGATCTTACTATCTAAGCCCTCTCAAAAGTGTGCAATAGTTTAACTAACAATTTTATTAAAATAAAGTTTAAATGAAATAATAAAAAATAAAAATTAAGACAAAAGTAGGTCATGTGTAAATATTTCATTGATTTAGAAAATTAGACTAAATGGGGAAAGAAAAAAAAAGGAGAAAGGGCGTAGATGCACCCGTTAACGAAATTTGGGTAATGGTGTGTGATGTGCTAAAAGTAGTTTAATAAAAATAACTAAATTAAACCTAAAACTAGACACCTGGTAATACTCTAGACTCTCTAAAACTAAACTACTGACAGGCAAGTGAACCTATCGACTCTAGTAAAGCTAAAGTAAGTCCGGATATCGAACCCACGAGACTCTAATGGAAAACGGTAACTATACTCGAAAACTTATCTAAAACTGAAATAAAACTATTTAATATTTTAGAGGGGGGGGGGGGTTTACTAAAAACTAAAATTGCAATAAAATAAAGATTAACTAAAACTAGAACTAACTGCACTAAAGACGCGAACCGAGCTGAACTAAATTCAAATAATGGTGGAAATACTACCTAGGTTAGAATCCTACTCATGACTGACGAACTTTTATGGTTATGGAACTAGCTATGGAACCGGGATCTTTAGATACTAAACTTACAGGATAAACTAGAGGACCCTCAACCCTTCTCAAGGAGAAACCTAAGGTTACCTATAAGCCGTTAAACTATTGATTGAGAGGTTACCCTTACAGGCTTACCTACTCTGATGATAAAGTACCCGCTAGACTGTCTACCTTACAGCGCGAAAGCCTCACTACACTAAGAGTGCAAGGGGTAACTATAGAAAACCTGACCTGACTCGATACGCAAGTAGTGGTAAGGAAACTAGGAAGATTTTCTTACAAAGCATCTAGATCTAGCAATTTAACACCCTAGACATATCGACAATCCCACACCTTACAGCTATTGGAATTGGAAGAATACCTAGAACTACTCAATTAAGAAAAACCACTCCTATGAAAAACACTAGCAATTTACCATAAACTAGTTGCTAACACACAGTCCACAACCTAACATGCATTCATACATGAAAGACATTCACAAAAACGCATGTGGAGTAAATAATTATCAATTGAGTAAAACTAAGCACACATATACACCAGATCAAAAATAATCAAAGTCTTTACTAAATTATCAACCCATAGTCAAAGTTCCAAAAAACCATAAAAAACATTCATTCAATCATGAGTATTCATCATAACCTAAGTAGTAATGAAAGTCTAGCCAATAAACATGTTCAAAACAGGAATAAAATCATTCTAAGTTCATGAAACATAGTTTGCAACTCAAAAGAACAAAGGAACGAAAATGTGCCTAACCCGTCGCGTAGCGCGACGGGACAAATCTTCGCAATTTTTCATTTTTTTCCTTCCCGATCAACCGCGACTCGTCCGGAGGCTCGTTTTTTCTCGTTTAAGCTCCATTTTACTTCCTTTCTTGTCCGGACTCCTGTGCAACACCAAATAATAAATAGAATACGAAAATACCACAGAAACGACACAAACCGACTCAAAAATAATATAAACTATAGACCGAAAACAGATGTATTTTGCAATACATCAAATATCCCCACACGTATGTTTTTTCATCCCTGAAAAAGAATTATGCTATGGAATCACAGTTAGGTTTACATCCAGTTTCAAAACATAGGTTACTTAATTAATAATCTACTAACGCGTTGATTGCGATTGCAGGTATATTGATCCTCTTAAACCCAAACCGGTTTCCAAGCCCCTTTTTATTTATGTTAAGTTCATGTTGATTAGTCTATCTAGGGTCTCACTCAAAGGAAGCCACAGTTCCTCCTAATCCTGCCTCAAGCTTATGAAGCTAAAGGAACGACCAATTGACCATTTCCCAACCGTCTTATGTAGAAAACCAAGAGAATTTAAAATCACTATTTTTTTATCTCAGTATACTTAACTCAGAGGGTGTGACCAATCCAAGTCGCTATCCCAGTGGCCAGGCACCTTAAGCTTCAACATTTTCGCTTTGATTTCTAATTTTTTTTCATGAGCTTTTTAGATACTTATTTTCAGACAATCCTAGAGGAAGTCAAGTCCGGAGTCACTATCCCTAGAAACGACACCATTGGCCTTGCCCTTATTTTATATCCAGCTCTTTTTTTTAAGTGATTAGAAATTCTAACAGTTTTAAACTTATAACGGTGCTTCTTATACTATTTTTTGACGGTTTCGGTCTCCCCGTTTCTCCTAGATGAGAACCCACAAAATAGCCTAACATAATTAATTTATTACTTTTCAAAGGAAACCTTTCTACCGGCCGAGCCTACCCACATATCCCAAATCAGACACGTTTTCAATCAATTTTAATCTCTTATTATACATACTCTTTGAAAACCGGACACCTAACTTTACCTATCATTTTTCCATATTTTATATAATGCAAACTTCAAAATCAGGGACATTTTTTTTGACTCGACTATGACAGACAGGTCCCATCCCCACACTTAAATTTTGCATTGTCCCCAATGCAGTAAAGAACAACTGACTCAAACGCAATAATACTGACACTAAACAAAAAGAAAAACAAAAAGAAAAGATAAAAAAAGAAAAAGACTTAGCTGGAAATATAGCGAGACTGTCATGTGCCAGTCTAATCCAAAAACATGCCCTCCAATTCGAACGTGCTCAGCAAACAATTCCAAACTCCCACACACGAACGAAAGCGGCTCATCATTCTAAACCACACTCACAAACCATAAACCACCAGATATATATATATATATATATATATATATATATAAACAAAACATCACCAACCAACCATCCCAGTACCCAAGTATCAAAATATATCAAGTTTAGTACAGACCATGATCAAATCAAAACATCAGATAAAAGAAAAATAAAGGAAAATACTAAACCAGTGATCATGCTGCACTTCCATCCCCACACTAAGTCTCATCAGCTCCACCTGGTGGCTCATCCCGCGGCACATGCGGCTCTGGGGCTCTGAAAATGTCTGGAATAGCAAGGTTCATTGCTCCCATCATACACCTCCACATGTCCTCCTGTCTGCGATGACCTGCAACAATCAACTCTCGTAACTCCAAATACTGCCTATCTGTCCTCTCACAAAGTGCCTTTAAAGTCAATGGTACTGGAGGTGGCTCTCTAAGAGGATACTGACGACCAGGCAACTCTCTCCTATGCCTAGGTCTCTGTAAACGAGTAGGGATGCCGGCCTAGTGTGACATTCGTCAATTATCTATAATTGAAACCCGAATCCAAACCCGTACTCGTTTCAACGACCTGTATTTTTATTTATTTTGAAAATTAATTTCTTCCGTACAGTAGGTATGTTCATTTAAAAACATCTTGAGACTCTTATTTAAATTTATACTTGAATAAATTACAAAACATACATTATAATTTCAATATATACCTACCTCTCTATGTTTTATTAATCTATAGAAATATCATAGAGGCTTTTAGACATATTATTTATTCTCATAGAATTTAGTAATTTTTTGGTCTAGATATTTAGTCTTGACCTTTAGATTTTATTTGATAATTTTATGGAACCTATTCAATTAAATATATATTTTTGACTGCTAAAATTTATATATTTAAATCCATAGACTTTTTAATGATTTTTTTGACTCGATCACATATCTGTATGTTTAGTAGATTATTAATCTAATTGCCTTTAATTTTTTTTTAATAATCTATTTGGCTAGTAATATTATCCAAATACAAATATATATATATATATATACATATATATATATATTAGTGTAGACATTTATTGTAACACCCTAATTTTTAGTGTATTTATATAATAACAATATTAGATTATTATCTTATTTTGTTCGTAATTTAAAAATTGAGTTACTGAAATAATGTGCTAAGTATTTGTCTTATACATTAGATAATAATGTTTATTAATGAATATAAATTAAAAAGATGAAAACATAATTTTTGGTTGAAACTTAAAGTGTAATTAAATAGCATTTAAGTATATGATGGACTCTTTGTAATTCCTAAACATTTTGTGATAAAGAAGAATATTTTCTTATTAATGCACTTTTAATTTTACCAAGAAAATGAGACTATAAAAATTCCTATATCCATTCATATGAGAGGCTCATTCGCATCCACCGTTTAGTTATATTTTTTTTCTTTTGGAATAGTTTGCTTTCCTCAAAAAAAAAAAAAAAAAAAAAAAAAAAAAAAAAAACATGATGCCATTGTTTTGCAACATTCTGCCACCGTTGGTACTTTTTATCAATTCTCGTAGTAGTTAAGGTTACTACTGTTATTTAGAGGAGTTATAGCAACTAATACGTTATGAACGATATTTTTTGGAGTTACCCGCACCGCTACAACTTGTGTCGGTCGTTTTTATTATTCTTCGCAACACGTGAGTATATCTTTCCCCTTTTTACTATTTACACTTTTGGGGTGATTCATGTACCATTATTATTAAACTTATGTATATTATTTACAAAGCAATGTGCTCTTTGATATGTTTTGTGTGAATTGTATGAACGATTTGTCAAAGTCATTAACCTTTGGACCGCACCTAACAATGAGTAGTACTACGAATTATATCCCTTGGTTACTTACGTGAACGAGTTAAGTCCTTGGTCATTGTTATGGTTTTTCTTGAACGATGTGTGAACGATTATTGAACGATGTGAGGCTTGATTTTGACCCTTTTACATATTACAATATCATAGCACATACATTGCGAAACACTTTTCTATTATATGTATTCAACAGGGTATGCTCACCAATACATTTTTGTATTGACCAAATTATTTTCGTACATGTTTCAGGTTCTTATGAGATCACTTCTAAGCTTTTGGAACTTAGGCTTAGATTGAGATTTACTGTATTTAGTTTAGATTACTAGTTTTTAATTGTTGTAATTCTTTTAATGTAATAAATTATTCAATTCAATGTATCAAAATTTACATTTCTAGTCCATGAGCTATTGAACAATTGTCACTACGTGACACCTCGATATTTCCGCCATCGGTTGGGGTGTTACAGATTGGTATCAGAGCCATGGTTATAGGGAATTAGGTTATTAGAATGCCTTTAGCCTAGTCTATAACTAATCTTACTTTCATGAGTCCTCTCGTGTATATTCCTCTTTATTCTTATATTTTCTTTCTAGGTATTTTTGCTATGATACTTTCTCGTTATTCTTTCGGTATTTTGCTTAGAAAAGAATACGCTCGTATTTCACAAACGAAACGATAGCACCAAGTTAGGAGTGACATCCATACCTTGGTGATTAGTTTCACTCCTCTATATGTTATTTATCTTAGGAATATGTCTTTGAGATAGGAGTGACATCCACACCTCAAAGAGTATTTCCTTCAAAAAGGAACTTAACCACTAAGCTGGGGGTGATATCCTTAACTTAGTGATTGGTTTCATTCCACAATAATTTTCAATTTTGAAATAACATCTTTGAGTTAGGAGTGAATTCCACATCTCAGGGATCTATTTCTACATCTCGTTTTTAATCTCGCTAAAGTTTTGAAATTCGCTAATATCCTCATTCACGCAATACTAATTTACACCCAGTTTAGGGAAGCCTATTCACTAGATTAATACACACCCCGCATACACCACGTGTCCTGAAACAAATTGCACGCTATAAGCCCAAAGAGATGCCTTAACGATCTTTATAAACAAACGATCTTTCAATGTAAAAATTTCGTAAAAGGTTGACAATTAAAAGGTTTCAAGTTTACCCAGTCCAAACGGGTAACACTTAGATTTTCTCAACATTTCATAAAAATTTAAAAAAAATCGACTTTTCAACCCACAAGTTAAAGAAATGTTTAATACAGAAAATTCTATTTTTTTTAAAAAATTCGTCAAGGCATCTGGGATCATTCACAACCTTCACGTCATTTTAAATCTTGGTCTTTTAAAACACATTAGATTTACAGATACTTCATGAAATGGTTTCATTTTGCATTTTATAAACTTGTATTGCATATTTTACAAGTCAAATGAAAACCCTTTGTTTTCATATAACGTATCCAATATATGTTTTCGAAAGAAACTTGCAACTAATAATAAGCCTTATAACATTTTTCAAACTCGACTTATCGTAAACACATATCTACGAAGATTTTTCAAATGAACCAGTTTTGAATCTAAAACACACTTCGGTTACTAAAAAGTTATCCTCATACATTACTACTATTCTTTCAAATATATCACAAAGATTGCACAAACTACGTTTTGATAAATGAAAATGTATCTTATTACACTTGCACTAATTATTAGTAGTTACTCTTACAACATTAGTTTTGAGCATTAATTTAACTCGTTTACTTTCATTTTATGCAAATTGTGCGATTTACTCGATTTACGTTATACTATTCTTTCAATCAAAATTTTATGCTATACTTATATACTTACATGAACGCATATTTGGTATGCATATATTTTTTTTCTGTTTTGAGCAAAACCCTGTTATACTTTACATTATTTTGTTCATCATCATGGTCAATGAACATACTAGTTGATAACTCGTATGAGATTTAAGCCAGTGCCCACGTACGACTCGGGTCAAAGTACTCCTCCAACCCGAGGGGAATGGTGAAATCCTCAGAGTCTATCAATGAGGGTGTTTAGAGCCTAACGATCTGAACAGAAATTGATCGGTTACTTAAGAGAGAACCCAAAAGGGGAGGAACCTCTAACCATGTCATGGTTACATATTGTCTTGAGCAGTGTCTATTACTTAACACATTTTAGTTGCACGCGTTGTGTCTTGAATCATTTATTTTAGTATCATGGAAGAGCATAACACCCTAGTGTAAGGTAAACCGGTGATTATGGTCCGGAACATAATTGTGGGTTTACAGGTACATGGGGGTGGTGTGTGATTCTACTTAGACTATTAGTAGACAATCAGTACGAGTCCAAAGTATCGGGAGTGTGGTGGGTTAGCTGCGGTACACCCTATATATAAGCATAAACGATACTGTTGGGTTGGACTAGGAGTCTGACCAAGAACCTACCCATTATTTTCTACATTTTCACATTTTGGGCTATTTAATAGCATTGGGTCCGACCTCTTTAATATGTCGTTGACCAACGCCTATCATATTTGACAAGAACATTTTTACACAAGCTTCAATTCGCCTTTCTGGAATCTTCTTTTTGACCACCCTCACAGAAAACTCAACTCTTGTATACATTTACACTATCTATTATTTAGAATCTCGTTGCATGTTCATTAGCAAAGATCGGTCAAAAACTTCTCTAAAGTAGGGGAGACTGCTATATCAGCGCCGTGCCCTCACCAGTTAATACTTTCCCAAACCTTTCTAAATGTAAACTCTCAAACTTTCTAACATCGGGTCAAATGTCGATGATTTTGAAACTTTTGCTTTGAATATTAGACAACTATTTTTAAATTTTTTCCAAATCATGACTAATGCATTTCTTAAAACCTATTTGCTTTTTTACAACGCCTTTTGTATCATGGAAGCCTCCACTTGAAAGGAATTTTCGGACGAATTTTTTTAAAGTAGAGGAGACTGTGACATTCGTCAATTATCTATAATTGAAACCCGAATCCAAACCCGTACTCGTTTCAACGACCTGTATTTTTATTTATTTTGAAAATTAATTTCTTCCATACAGTAGGTATGTTCATTTAAAAACATCTTGAGACTCTTATTTAAATTTATACTTGAATAAATTACAAAACATACATTATAATTTCAATGTATACCTACCTCTCTATGTTTTATTAATCTATAGAAATATCATAGAGGCTTTTAGACATATTATTTATTCTCATATAATTTAGTAATTTTTAGGTCTAGATATTTAGTCTTGACCTTTAGATTTTATTTGATAATTTTATGGAACCTATTCAATTAAATATATATTTTTGACTGCTAAAATTTATATATTTAAATCCATAGACTTTTTAATGATTTTTCTGACTCGATCACATATCTGTATGTTTAGTAGATTATTAATCTAATTGCCTTTAATTTTTTTTAATAATCTATTTGGCTAGTAATATTATCCAAATACATATATATATATATATATATATATATATATATATTAGTGTAGACATTTATTGTAACACCCTAATTTTTAGTGTATTTATATAATAACAATATTAGATTATTATTTTATTTTGTTCGTAATTTAAAAATTGAGTTACTGAAACAATGTGCTAAGTATTTGTCTTATACATTAAATAATAATTTTAATTAATGAATATAAATTAAAAAGATGATAACATAATTTTTGGTTGAAACTTAAAGTGTAATTAAATAACATTTAAGTATATGATGGACTCTTTGTAATTCCTAAACGTTTTGTGATAAAGAAGAATATTTTCTTATTAATGCACTTTTAATTTTACCAAGAAAATGAGACTATAAAAATTCCTATATCCGTTCATATGAAAGAGGCTCATTCTCATCCACCGTTTAGTTATATTTTTTTTTCTTTTGGAATAGTTTGCTTTCCTCAAAAAAAAAAAAAAAAAAAAAAAAAAAAAAAAAAAACATGATGCCATTGTTTTGCAACATTTTGCCACCGTTGGTACTTTTTATCAACTCTCGTAGTAGTTAAGGTTACTACTGTTATTTAGAGGAGTTATAGCAACTGATACGTTATGAACGATAGTTTTTGGAGTTACCCGCACCGCTACAACTTGTGTCAGTCGTTTTTATTATTCTTCGCAACACGTGAGTATATCTTTCCCCTTTCTACTATTTACACTTTTGGGGTGATTCATGTACTATTATTATTAAACTTACGTATATTATTTACAAAGCAATGTGCTCTTTGATATGTTTTGTGTGAATTGTATGAACGATTTGTCAAAGTCATTAACCTTTGGGCCGCACCTAACAATGAGTAGTGTAACATCGCAAAATTTTTCAAATTCTAATACATTAAAGCCCTTACTTTATCGTTAATTTTATACTATTAAGCCTAAATTTTTATCACCCAACTTATATTTATATATAATAATAATAATAATAATAATAATAATAATAATAATAATAAAGAAAAACTTTTACAAACACAAATAAAAACCCAACACCTTTGTAAACAGCCCCATGTTCGACCCAACTCCTTGGTCCATCACCACTAGCCCAGCCCAACCCAGCTGAACCTCGGCCCACCCAGAAATTCCGGCCCACTAGCCTTCCCCCCCCCCCCCTCGCTGTTTTAAAAAAATTATTCCTACTGGGTTTCGAACCGGAGTCAACGAGACATAACACACCCACGTAACCAACTGCTCTAGCCACAACTCTTGTTTGAATCCGGACACTTTATAAATATAACGCGATCCAGAATTCATCTTAGTTGACTTTGACTTGGAAAGTCAACTGAGATCAATGACCTTCCATAATCACAACCATTTGACTCGTAATTGATCGGGAATTGATTGGCAACATGATTACCGGCCTCATACGCGTACAACCTATTGATAATTATCATCAAATCATTTCAATTGTGGCCAATTATACTCGCATACATTCAATACGTGGTCAAACTTTCCAATCCAACAATCCAGACATCAACACTATAAATTGGGCATCATTGGACCATCACTACTCGCCGAATATCCTCTTCCAACCCCCCAATTTCTGTATTAAATCTGTTACTCTCGTATTATTGATCGCGTTTTTGACTTTGGGCTTTAACCTACCAATTCATATCGAAACGTAATTGTAAGTTTGTTTCTGTTATGGGTTTTGTTAATCGGAATGTACACAACGTTTACCCTATGGTTAATTAGGTTAATGTTGTGTAAAATGCTCGATTGCAGAATCTAGGGCTCGTGGCAAATATTGGGGAAGAACACGGTTCACTTATATTATTTATTTTAAATAAACGGAAACCAAACACAACCACTGGTCTGGACCAGGTGGTTGTGTCTGGTGCCATCTATCTGAGCCACGCGGGTTCGATACCCGGCTGTGGCAAACCTTTTCATTTTTGTTTTGTTTTTAATCAAACAATCAAGATTAATTATATATTACTTATATTTTATAAATTCGTTTTAAAATATTAAAACTCTTTTAAAAATTCTACAAAAATTATTTTGTATTAATCTGATGAAAAAGTTTAACTTACAATTTTTAGTTTTCAAAAATTTATTTATTTAATATATATAATAATTAAATTAAATTTATTCTATTATATTTATTAAATTCTATTAAAATATCAAAACAATTTTATAAATTTCCACAAAAATTATTCTGAGTTTATATAACAATAAACTTTTCTGAAATGATTTTTAATTCTGAAAAATCATTTATTTAATATTTTAAATCAATTTTTGTTAGTTTTAATCATAATTAAATCATAATAAATCCAATTTTTAATATTTTTGCACCAAAATTTTATACAAATTATTTCTGATTATTTAGAACAGAAATATAAATTTTAAACTAATAATTCTTTAATTTTAGTATTTTTAAAAATTAAAGTTTAATTTTGATAATTTGTTATAAATAGAATTAATATTCTATTTTAAAGAAAATAATTTTATAAAAATTATTTTTATACTTTAAACTCATTATTGTGACCATCTTAAATTTTATAAAAAGATTTTTTTCTATTTATTTACTAAATTTTTCTCAATTATCAAACATTTTTATTATTAATCAAATGAGCATTTATCCCCAAATTCGAAGCCCTTGAACATATACCTTTGTAGACTAGATAAACTTAGACATATTTATTACCTTATTATAGGGTGATACTTGACACATTTGAGCAACACCACTATTCAATTTTTCAACAGATATAACATTTTGCTAAGGTGAGTTTACATAGCCCCTTTTCTCTATTTTCACTATTTATGGGGTGAAACATGTTTAAACATTTTATACTATCATCTACTCATATTTACTTGTGATTCAAGTACATCATCATTCTATCATTTGACTGTAACAAAAAGACACAGTACAATCATTAACAATGATCAAGCCGCCTGTTTAGATTATAGCGCTATAGGTTTGACAAACCCATCCCCCCGCATAAATTCAGGGATGATTGATAACAGTAACAACATTAGACTAACTTGCGAGTTAGGCCTCAGTCGACACAAGGTTTGATTGTACAAAGACGCATTGTTACATGTCAGAATCATACTCTATCATCATACAACTGTGATTGTTGTACAAACTATTGTTATCAACTATATTCAAAAACCTATGTATTCTCACCAACATTTTTGTTGACCCAAAATATTTTCAACTTAACATGTTTCAGGTTCTACTTGCTTGAAGATTTGAATTAATGCTTGAAGATGTGTGCATAGTTTTATTCAATTTGATGTATGAATTCTTGTAGAACAATTGTATGTAATTTATTTAAATCATATGATGAAATTTATTATTCACCATGAGCTACTGAACAATCATCAATACGTGACATCCCGATGTTTCCGCCATCGGTTGGGGTGTTACAAGTAGTACTACGAATTATATCCCTTAGTTACTTACGTGAACGAGTTAAGTCCTTGGTCATTGTTATGGTTTTTCTTGAACGATGTGTGAACGATTATTGAACGATGTGAGGCTTGATTTTGACCCTTTTACATATTACAATATCATAGCACATACATTGCGAAACACTTTTCTATTATATGTGCTCACCAATACATTTTTATATTGACCAAATTATTTTCGTACATGTTTCAGGTTCTTATGAGATCACTTCTAAGCTTTTGGAACTTAGGCTTAGATTGAGATTTACTGTATTTAGTTTAGATTACTAGTTTTTAATTGTTGTAATTCTTTTAATGTAATAAATTATTCAATTCAATGTATCAAAATTTACATTTCTAGTCCATGAGCTATTGAACAATCGTCACTACGTGACACCTCGATGTTTCCGCCATCGGTTGGGGTGTTACACCTGGAGTGCCTCAGCTGCTGCTGACCCCTCGGGGGGTGGTACCTGTGGACCTGGGATGACTGTGGTCCATTCCACAAGATTAGTCGATACTAAAATGCCTGCCTGCTTAAGCTCTTTCTCTCCAAAATACTTTGCCATTGGCCCCCTCCACTAAATAACTCTTTTTATACCTGTTAAAAACCTTCAAATTCTCCGCTAAAACAGTAATATATGGACCCATGTCTAAAGCAGCCTGGTCTCCTCCCCTCCTGGGCCTAGCAAAAGACCAAGCCAACACACTAGCTAAATTGGCCTCTCGGCCCTGAACCATACATAACAAGCAGAAAAGCTCTATCCAGTTCACCTTATTCTCTCCTGATTTCCTACCCACCAAAGTACATGACAAAATCTTAAGTATATACCTGTAAACCGGATCCCGAATATCTGTTCCAGCCAAATTTTTAGAAAACGGTGTAATAGCAATGGTGTCCCAAAACTCAATTAAGTCCTGCACTGTCAAACTATGCAGGTTCCACGCCAGTTCCATAGCCATTAGAAATTTATCATTCATGTGTAGGATTCTAGCCTAGGTAGTGCCTTCCCATCACCTGATCTCAGTTGCGGTTTCAGTTCGTGTCCTCAATTATTTAAGTTTTATTTATTTATTTATTAGTTTATTAGAAACCCCCCCCCCCCCCTTTTTAAGCAACAAAACATTATTAAGTCAGTTTGTAGATAAGTGGTCGAGTCTAGTTTACGTTTTCCATTAGAGTCTCGTGGGTTCGATACTCGGACTTACTTTAGCTGTACTGCACTGACCGGTACACTTGCCGGTTGTGTGGTTTAGGTTTAGAGAGTCTTAGGTTATAAATTTAAAACTTAGAGTGTCTAGTTTAGGTTAATTTTAGGTAGATTTTACTAAACCACTTTGAGCACATCAAGTTTTTGGCGCCGTTGCCGGGGACTCTTGGCGATTGCGTTTACTAGCTTTGATTACACTTATCTGCTATATCTGTGCTACTTGTGTTTTGTGTTGAGTCTGTCTTTTTTGTATAGTGAGTCATAGGAGTCTAATTGTTTGTGTATTTTAATTTCTGTCGAGTCTGTAAATATGTTTGAAATTGGTGGAGGACCCTATTTTACCGTTAGATTTCCACAAAATGTGGGGTCCTCTGCACATTATTGTGCTAATTTCTTTGTGCAGCCGCAGCCATATTATTCACAGGGTTGTCCTACAAATTATTATGATGACTCGTATCAGCAGCCACATTTCAATCAGTATCCTGATCAATTTTCTGGAAGCAATTCTTGTGAGAATAGTGGTAATGATTGGAGTAAAATTGAGAGTCTGTTGACATTATTAGTTGCTAAGGATGCCAATACCCAGAACATGTTAGCAGAGCAGGACACCCTCCTAAAAAACCATGACATCCTCATAAAAGACCGACATGCTGCTCTTTTAGATCTTCAACGAACAGTAGAAGACATTGCTAGAAGGTTAAAGGAAGAGGAAGAAAAAGAAAAGGTTCAGCAAGAGCAGCTGCCGAAAGTCGATTATACATATGATGAGGAGGGCAACTACCTCGGGTACATGAACGCTCGAGGGGAGTTGTTTCCAACGTTTCCAGAAGAAGGGAAGGAGCCAATCATGGAATACGCAGATGAGTCAGATGAAGAGATCATCCCATAGGTATGATGTTTGGTGCAGATGAAGACAATGAGGATAGTGAAGAGTCGTTATCTGAGGAGGATGAATTTTTAGATTTGGATATAGATGGTTTACCTGTTTATGAAGAAGTAGGGGAGTTTGATCCCGATGGGGATATAGCATACCTAGATGCCCTACTTGAAGGTGAACCAACTGACATGACTGAACCTGCACCAGATGAGAGAAATAAGTGTGAGGATCATCCCATGGAAATGGTGGAAGAAGAAGCACATCATAGCTGGCCCGTGGTATTAGTAATAGATGGAACTTCAAAATCAACAACACCACGGGAGAGGGCAAGGAAGAGAAAAAGAAAGGATCGGAACCGGAAAAGGATCGAAGACTGGCACGAGTTGGAGAAAAAGAAGCCAGTGAAAGTCAAACACGACCAGTCTTCTTGCTATATGCCACGTATCCGGTTCATTCCAGGTAAGTTTAAATTCTGGTGGTTTGACCCATTAAAAATGCTTAAATTATTTTTCACTCCCACCAATAAATCTTCAATTTTTAATAAGAACCGGGTGGAATTAAACGGGTTAGATCGGGTCCAGATAAAAGAGAAGCCCCCTGATTAAGTTTAAGTGTGGGGAGGCTCTGTAGAGTTGTAAACTTATTTTTATATTTTTTTTCTAGCTGTTCATTTTTTTATTTGTGGTCCATCTTTCGATAGTTGTTCATAGGTTTTTATCTTTCTATTTTATTTTATCTTTGTGTCTTTGAGTGTGTTCGCAGGTTTGCGTGTTTGCTTAGGTAGAGGAAATTTCACTATGAGCGGATCCCATGTATCATCTTTATATATATTTTATGAGTGGGAGTTTTGGTAAAGGTTTGGGTAATAAAAGAGAATTTTTCTAAATAAATAAATAAATAAATAAATAAATAAATTAACTTTCTGTGAAAAAAGGCTTTTCACGTAATGTGAGGAGTCTGGGCTGACCTGTTCGCCTCATGCGACCAGCTATTACCCCGGAAAGTTATATATTTTTTTTTCGCTTGCAACGCGTGTTGTGATCACCAGTGTCCTTCACGTTGAGCGAGAACCAGATTTTTTTTTCTTATACCCATTTGGTTCTACCACCATTCACCGCCATTTTGCCAAGCAGGTACGTCTTCTTGTTTGTTGTTATATTATGAGTCTAAGTTAGTAGTTGTGTCTTTTTATTTTTGTGTGGTTCGGTATTATGCTCGGGTTTTGTCTGTTTCGTTTTGCGCAGGTTTGGATTGCACCACCCGTA
This sequence comes from Ambrosia trifida, assembly GCA_028751855.1. Lineage (NCBI taxonomy): Eukaryota > Viridiplantae > Streptophyta > Magnoliopsida > Asterales > Asteraceae > Ambrosia > Ambrosia trifida. The sequence goes on from CM054130.1 coordinate 93,995,744, forward strand.
CCCAATCTCCATTCGGGTGATTCCGAAGCTGTTTATCATTTATCAAGGCAAGCCCAGAGTTTACCATTGTGTCAGAGCCGATCGCGAATGAAATGCTATACGATCGAGCTGGATTGGACTAGATTTTTTGGAGCTTACGCGTTAATAAACCAGCTAAGTCCTTTCCAATTTGCCCTTTTCTTTCTATTTTTGTATTCAGAATTTATTTTGTTTTTAGTCGTTTTCTATTCCTACATTGAGGGCAATGTAGAGTTTAAGTGTGGGGATAGGAAACTGTCGTTTAGTTTGTATATAGTCATTTTGAGTAAAAAAAAAAAATCGAAAAATTTCAAAAAAAAAAAAAAAAAAAAGTCCCTGATTTTGAAGTTTGCATTATATAAAATATGGAAGATGATAGGTAAAGTTAGGTGTCCGGTTTTCAAATAATATGTATAATAAGAGATTAAAATTGATTGAAAGCGTGTCTGATTTGGGATATGTGGGTAGGCTCGGCCGGTAGAAAGGTTTCCTTTGAAAAGTAATAAATTAATTATGTTAGGCTATTTTGTGGGTTCTCATCTAGGAGAAACGGGGAGACCGAAACCGCCAAAAATAGTATAAGAAGCACCGTTATAAGTAGAAAACCGTTAGAATTTCTAATCACAAAAAAAAAAAAAAATTAGAAATCAAAGCAAAAATGCTGAAGCTTAAGGTGCCTGGCCACTGGGATAGCGACTTGGATTGGTCACACCCTCTGAGTTAAGTATGCTGAGATGAAAAAAAAATGCTGAAGCTTAAGGTGCCTGGCCACTGGGATAGCGACTTGGATTGGTCACACCCTCTGAGTTAAGTATGCCAAAAAAAAAAAAAAAATATAGTGATTTTAAATTCTCTTGGTTTTCTACATAAGACGGTTGGGGAATGGTCAATTGGTCGTTCCTTTAGCTTCATAAGCTTGAGGCGGGATTAGGAGAAACTGTGGCTTCCTTCGAGTGAGACCCTAGATAGACTAATCAACATGAACTTAACATAAATAAAAGGGGGCTTGGAAACCGGTGTGGGTTTAAGAGGATCAATATACCTGCAATCGCAATCAACACGTTAGTAGATTATTAATTAAGTAACCTATGTTTTGAAACTGGATGTAAACCTAACTGTGATTCCATAGCATAATTCTTTTTCAGGCTCGAAAAAGAGATAAGTGTGGAGATATTTGATGTATTGTAAAATACATCTATTTCCTGTGTAAAGTTTGTACAGTTTTTGAGTCGATTAGATAGTGTTTTTATTAGTTTTAGGCTTGTACCGGTCTATTTTATTTAGTATAGGTTGTTTATAGATTTTTATTAGTTTTGGGTCTTTTTAAGTATTTATTAATTTATTTTATATTTTGTAGGGGTTCATGAACGTTGGAGCGTAAACGAGCAACTTTGGTTAAGCCAAGAACACCCGAATTAAAAACACGGAGCTAGAATGTTATATATAATAATAGTATATTAATAATAATAATAATAATAATAATAATAATAATAATAATAATAATAATAATAATAATAAATAATGTGATAAAAAGTCACGTATGATTTATGGGCCATGGCCCCATATTATAAGGGCTCCATTAAACAAATTCTTGGAAAAAAACATTAAATAGGGGAGCTGCGCAGAATGTAGGAACATTATATTCAAAGAGGCGGCGCACATGAAAAGATAAATTGGGAGAGCTACGCAGGAGGGAATTTTTGGAGAGGATTGGAAGGAGCCAACCAAAATTAAGGTGAATATATTTGTTTGAGAGGTAGCAGAATTAATAGATTCTTGGAGAAGGCGACATATATTGAATTGGAAGGTGTTTTTGAGAGCCCAAAAGAATATTACTAATACTAAGAGCCACATCGACGAAGGAAGCTGCAGCATATAATTTGTAAAAAAAGAGAAGGAGGTGAAGGGTTGAGGCATAGGTGCCAGCACGGGTCGGTTCTAATTCAATATTTATTATTTATTTATTCTAACCCGTTGTGAACGCCATGAATATGTTTAGTTTTATTTGTTTTGATTTTATCATGCCTTTTATTGGCTAGACCTTTTCGCTACCTAGGTTAAAGATGATTGCACATGTTTGATTTATTTTCTTTTGGTCTTGGAACTTTTTGGTTGTGGGTTGAATTTTAAAGTAAAGAACTCTTTATTTTCTGGTTTGATGTATATGCATATTTAGTTTTGTTTAATTAATTTTTATAAACTCCACTTGCGTTTTTGTGAATGTCTTTCATGTATGAATGCGGGTTAGGTTGCGGACTGGGTGTTAGCAACTAGTTTATGGTTAATTTCTGCAGGTTATCCATAGGAGTTGTAATTGTTAGTTAGATGATTCTAAGTGTTCTACCAATTCTCAATAGCTGTGAGGTGCGAGATTGTTGGTCTGTCTAGGGTGTTAAATTGCTAGTTCTAGAGGCTTTGTGAGAAGATCTTCCTAGTTTCCCTAGCATTCCTTGTAGGCCAAGTCTTATCAGAAATATTGTAGTTACCCCTTGCACTTTAGGGTGTATTGTGACTTTCGCGCTGTGAGGTAGACTGTCTAGCGGGTACTTTAAGATTCGAGTAGGTAAGCCTGTGAGGGTAACCTCTCAACCGGTGGTTTAACGGCACAACAGTATTCTAGGGTTTCCCCTTGAGAAGGGTCGAGGGTGTCTAGTTTATTCTTGATGTTTAGTATTTTAAGATCCCGGTTCCACGCCAGTTCCATAGCCATTAGAAATTTATCATTCATGTGTAGGATTCTAGCCTAGGTAGTGCCTTCCCATCACCTGATCTCAGTTGCGGTTTCAGTTCGTGTCCTCAATTATTTAAGTTTTATTTATTTATTTATTAGTTTATTAGAAACCCCCCCCCCCCCCTTTTAAGCAACAAAACATTATTAAGTCAGTTTGTAGATAAGTGGTCGAGTCTAGTTTACGTTTTCCATTAGAGTCTCGTGGGTTCGATACTCGGACTTACTTTAGCTGTACTGCACTGACCGGTACACTTGCCGGTTGTGTGGTTTAGGTTTAGAGAGTCTTAGGTTATAAATTTAAAACTTAGAGTGTCTAGTTTAGGTTAATTTTAGGTAGATTTTACTAAACCACTTTGAGCACATCAAGTACCCTACCCAGAGAAAACGACACTGCATCCCGCTCGGCAAATGTGCCTTCCTTATGCTTAAATGTAGAGTGAAATCCAATGATCAGCTCCTCATACTGTTCTTTATCACAAGTTAAAACCCGCTTAAACCTAGGCCCCAGCAATCCCTCAATTCTCTCTCGCAGACCCACTGTATGTAGCCAATCCCAGTCAACGTGCGCGGTACTAAAAGCTCCGTATCAACCAAAACATCACACTTCTTTGCTTGTTTGGTACCTTCCTGAAACTGTAGGAGGGTATGCCGCCTGAGGTCCTCTCTTGTGCATATTGTGAGTGTCTCCGGTGCCGAATATCGAATCTCTCGGCATCTCTGATTTTTTTCTCGAGCATTCTCCTGCTGTGCTGGTACCTGCCTTGGGGGTGATGCGGGTGCCTTCTTCCGGTTTTGACCAGCGCGAGACGACGACTCACCTGCCATGCCTGTACTTGCTTTCTCGGTGTTCCCTTCTATGATTTAGCTATGAATTCCTGCATAATGCTGTCGACACACACAAACACAACCCGAAAAACGACAAAAACAAAAAAAACGGAAAACTACTAAGTAAGATATAAATTAAAAGAAAATGAACGTCTACAAACTCTACACTTGGGATTTTCACCCAAGAACTCTAAGTACTCATCTGCTCAGGAATTTCGAGAGGAGTTTCCTCACTCTCGCTCGTGTCTAACGGTCCTCCAATGTAATGCTTCAACCTGTGATCGTTAACCTTCCATGTTTTCCCTCATCTACGTGTAGTAGTTCAATGGTGCCATACGGGAACACTTCTTTCACCGTATATGGTCCCGCCCACTTAGATTTGAGCTTTCCGCCAAATAACTTCAGACGAGAATTATATAAAAGCACCTGATCACCCGTCTTAAACTCCTTCACACCTTTCAATCTCCTATCATGCAACGCTTTAGTTCTCTCCTTAATATTCAAAGATCGCGCATACGCTGCATCTCGAAGCTCCTCTAACTCATGAAGCTGAAAGTAACGTCGCTTCGCTTCTTCGGTCAGATCAAGATTAACCACCTTAAGGGCCCAAAGAGCTCGATGTTCTAGCTCAACGGGGAGATGACATGCTTTACCGTAGACAATCATAAACGGAGTAGTGCCTAACGGTGTTTTGTATGCAGTTCTAAATGCCCAAAGCGCATCATCTAGCTTGTCGGACCAATCCTTCCGACTTTTCCCAACGGTTTTTTCAAGGATTCTCTTCACTCCTCGGTTCGCATTCTCCACTTGACCGCTTGTTTGAGGATGGTAAGCGGTAGATAAATGGTGAGTGACCCCGTAGCGCGCTAACACCTTTTGCATCATGGTGTTACAAAAATGCGTACCACGGTCACTAATAAGTGCCTTGGTAGTACCAAACCAAGTGAACAACTTCTTCAAAAATTTCACCACCACTCAAGCATCATTAGTAGGTAAAGCTTGCGCTTCCACCCACTTGGAAACATAATCAATGGCCACGAGGATGTACCGGTTCCCTCCAGAAATGGGGAACGGTCCCATGAAATCAATGCTCCATACATCAAAAACTTCAAGAACCTAAATGGGGTTCTGAGGCATCTCATCCTTGGATGAAATATTACCGGTGCGTTGACAAGCATCACACCGCCTTACAAAATCGAGGGCATCCTTCACCACTGAAGGCCAATAGAAACCACTGTCAAAGACCTTCTGAGCTGTAGTGTGATGAGCATGGTGCCCTCCATAAAGACTCTCATGACAATGCCTAATGATCTCTAGACCCTCCTTTCTACTAACACATCTCCTCAAAATCCTATCACTTCCTATTCTAAACAGAAAAGGATCATCCCACACATACTTAGTAGCTTCTCTAAGAAACTTCCTGCGTTGTTGGGTATTCATACCCTCTACCAACATCCCATGAGCATAATAATTTGCCAAATCAGTGAACCATGGCATACCTTGCTTCTCAGCCTCAACAAAATCTATGGACTCGTGAGGGAATTTATCTCCAATCGCCTCCTCACGTATCTCCACCCTACTCGGATCCTCTAAACGAGAAAGGTGATCCGCAGCCACGTTCTCTGCTCCCCATTTATCCTTAATCTCAAAATCAAACTTAGAAAGCAAAAGAATCCACCGAATTAAACGAGGTTTGGCGTCCTTCTTTGCGAAAAGAAACCGCAAAGCCGAGTGATTAGTAAAGACGGTGGTTTTGGAAAGCACGAGATAAGAACAAAATTTATCAAAAGCAAACACAACCGCCAGGAGCTCTTTCTCAGTGTTTGGGTAGTTCTCTTGAGCATCATTTAGGGTCTTACTGGCGTAATAGATAGGATGAAAGTGTTTGTCACGCCTTTGCCCTAAGACTGCCCCGACTGCGTAGTCACTCGCATCACACATGAACTCAAAAGGCAAGCTCCAGTCGGGTGAAAATAAGATAGGAGCGCTCACTAACCGCTCCTTCAAAAACTCAAAAGCCTTAAGACACTTCCCATCAAAGACAAAAGGAACGTCTTTCTCAAGAAGACGGGTCATGGGGCGAGTGATTTTGGAAAAATCCTTAATGAACCTACGATAGAAACCCGCATGACCTAGAAAACTACGGATGGACTTGACATTGGTCGGAGGTGGAAGCCTACTAATGGTGTCAATCTTAGCCCTATCAACCTCTATACCATCCCTAGAAATCTTATGGCCTAGAACTATCCCCTCAGTCACCATAAAGTGACACTTCTCCCAATTCAACATTAACTTAGACTCTACACATCTCTCTAGGATTCTCTCTAAGTTAACCAAGCAAACATCAAAAGAGCTACCATAAACCAAAAAATCATCCATGAAAACCTCCATAGATGTCTCAATCATATCCTGAAAGATAGCTATCATGCAACGCTGAAAAGTGGCTGGAGCGTTACATAACCCAAACGGCATGCGAGGATACGCATAAGTGCCATAGGAGCATGTAAAGGTGGTCTTCTCTTGACCCTCCGATGCAATGGGGATCTGGAAATAACCTGAAAATCCGTCAAGGAAACAGTAAAACTGCTGCCCTGCCAAACGCTCCAACATCTGATCAATGAACGGGAGAGGAAAGTGGTCTTTTCTGGTGGCGTCATTCAGTCTCCTGTAATCAATACAAACACGCCAACCAGTAACAGTACGAGTGGGAATGAGCTCATTCTTCTCATTAGTGACCACAGTCATCCCTCCCTTCTTAGGGACAACCTGAGTCGGGCTCACCCACGGGGAGTCAGAGATGGGATAGATTAGACCAGCATCCATAAGCTTAAGGACCTCATTCCTAACTACTTCCTGCATGTTCGGATTTAGGCATCTCTGAGGCTGCACCACAGGCTTATAATCATCCTCCATGAGTATCCTGTGGGTACAGTAGGTAGGGCTGATACCCTTGATGTCAAAGAGCCTCCATGCAATGGCTTTCTTATGCGCCTTCAACACATCAAGCAACCGACTCTTCTCCTCCTCCATCAGTTTAGATGAAATAATGACGGGCAAACTAGCATTCTCCCCTAAGTAGGCATACTCTAAGTGAGAGGGTAAAACCTTAAGTTCTAAAGGCGGTGGTGTCTCTAATGAAGGTTTACTATTCTCCTCACGAACCTCACTAATCTCTAATGCCTCAGGAAACAAAGGGGCTTCGCCCTCAAAAGAACCTAACTCCTCATCATGGTCCTCAATGACCAAATCAACTCCACAGATGTAGTCAAGACATCGGTCCACACGAGAGATAAAAGAATTTATGAAGTAAACAGAGTCAGTGGGACCGCTAAAATCGTCTTGACTACCAGGGTATCTCATGGATTTGACGATCTCAAATGTGACCGTCTTATCTCCTACGCGTAGAGTGATCTTCCCGTCAAACACATCAATGAGTGCCTTGGCGGTACACAGAAACGGACGACCTAGAATTAGAGGTACTTTGTCGTCTACCTCCATGTCAAGAATAACGAAATCCACGGGGAAAACAAATTTATCAACTTTCACCAACAAGTTTTCCACAATGCCCCGTGGATATTTGACCGATCAGTCAGCAAGGGATAAAGTCATGCGCGTTGGGGTCAGGTCACCTAGGTCTAGTTTCTAATAAAGAGAATAAGGCATCAGGTTGATACTAGCACCTAAGTCTGCCAACGCGTGGTTTTAAGTGTCACTACCAAACATACACGGGATTGTAAAAATCCCAAGGTCTGTCAATTTCTCCGGTAGCTTGTTCAAAACCACCGCAGAACATCCCGCAGTCAATGGAATGTTTGAGACCTCCCCCAGCCTATCTTTCCTTTTCAGAAGATCTTTAAGGAATTTGGCATATTTAGGCATATGCTGGAGGGCCTCAATGAACGGGAGATTGATTTTAAGCTGCTTAAACATATCTAGAAAATGTCCATACTCCTTAGCATATTTCTGGTTCCTAAGGCGGGCTGGGAATGGAAGACGAAAAGGATCAATCTCAGGGGTAGGCCTAATCAGTGTGGGTGTCCTATCTACAACCTTCTCTATCCGAGGCTCACTATTTGGTGCGGTACTTACTGGGACTAGCCTAGGTTGCACCCTACTAGAAACCTCCATCTCTATCTCCTCATCTACTTGCTCCTCTACCTCACTCTCTACCTGCTCACTAACTCTCTCTGCCCCTCTACCACTACGAGTGGTGACTGCTTTTAGTTGGGAGGCTGGGTTGGGTTGAGTACTACCCGAGAACTGGCCTTGGGGCCGCTCTTCCAACCGCCTAGCAATATCACCAACAGTACGCTGAAGATCCAAAAATGCAGAGTGGTGATTTTTCAACAAGGTGTCATGCTCTGCTAGAGTTTTCTGGGTGTGGGCATCTTTAGCTACTAACTGGGTTAGAAGTTCTTTTATTTCACCCAAACCACCCTCAATACCCGAACCTACCTTATTACCCGAATTTCCACCCGAATACTGACCCTGCCCATGGTTATGAGTAGAGTTTGATGAGAAACCAGGGAGATTACAAGAAGATTTCCAGCTGAAGTTTGGATGATTCCTCCAACCTGGGTTGTAAGAATTTCCATAAGAGTTATTTGACCCGCGGTTCTGACCGCCTACAAAATCCACCTGTTCCTCCTGTTGAATCAAAGGGCATTCAGAAGTAGCATGCCCTCCCCTACACATCTCACACTTCTCAGATTTCAATTTCAACTCCTTCATTTCCTTAGTCAGAGCATCTAGAGCAGCAGCCACACTAGTGTCCAATGCGACTTGGTGAACACCTCGAGCTGGTGAGGTGGTACTAGGTGCAGGAATGGAATTCCTGAGTAAAGTCCGCTGCTCATGGTCTGTTTGGGCAAAAACTTCAAATAAGTCATTGCATTCGGCCGCAGTTTTCTTACCCATCATGTGGCCGCCTGCAGAAGTATCAAAGCGGTTCTTTGCCTCATAAGTTAGGCCATTGTAGAATTTCTCTACAAGGGCCCAATCAGTCAGACCATGTTGAGAGCACCTGCTAAACAGGTTTTGAAAACGCTCCCATGCAAGATAATAAGGCTCATCAGGTTCCATCCGGAACGAATGGATCTGATCGCGAAGGCGGGATGCCTTGCTAGGTGGAAAGTACTTATTCAGAAAAGCTTCTTTAACGGCATCCCAGGTGGTAAAAGTGTCAGTAGGGTGAGAGTCGAGCCAAGTGGCGGCTCGACCAGCAAGGGAAAAGGGAAACAGGTGGAGGAATTTAGCATCATCTGTAGCACCCTGTAGCTTAAAGGTAGCTAGGATGCGAGTCAGACGGGCTATCTGGGCTGGGGCATCCTCATCATCGCGGCCGTGGAATTGGTAGGTGTTAGCAATGGCCGTCATGATGTAGGAGGGTATCTTCCAGGACCCATCATTGTTGATGGCTGGAATGGTAATAGGGGAGTTAACTCCCGTAAAACCCTGGGTGGATTGTTGATGGACAGTGCGACGCTCAGCCATTTGGAAAAAGTTTGGTGGTGGACTGGGTGGTGGGGAAGAGGACCTAGAAGAACTAGAGCTAGAAGAACTTACCTCTTCAAGCTTAACTTCAGCAACTGACTTGCTCCTCGAACGAGTAACTGGCATAAAACTGCAGAGTAGACAATAAAAGAGGTAAGAGAATAACAGATAGAAGAAACTAAGAAAAATAGAAAAAGACTCGAAATAAAAATAAAAATTAAAAATTAACTGAAATAAAAATAACAAATAGCACAGATATATCAGATAAGTTCAATCAAAGCTAATTAACGCAATCGCCAAGAGTCCCCGGCAATGGCGCCAAAAACTTGATGTGCTAAAAGTAGTTTAATAAAAATAACTAAATTAAACCTAAAACTAGACACCTAGTAATACTCTAGACTCTCTAAAACTAAACTACTGACAGGCAAGTGAACCTATCGACTCTAGTAAACCTAAAGTAAGTCCGGATATCGAACTCACGAGACTCTAATGGAAAACGGTAACTAGAATAAAAAACTTATCAAAAACTGAAATAAAATGTGACATTCGTCATTTTTCGTATTTAGCCTTTCGCATTGTTCTATGTACGTTTGGGACTTCAAAGTAATAAAACGTCGCATTTTTTCTATCATTCTTATACGTTTTAAAAACATTTTGGAGTACTTTTGGACTCGTGTAATCATACTACCAACATAAAATAACTTTATATTTGTGAAATAATTATAAAAAAATAAAATGCATGGACCGGGACTCGAACCCGCGTCCATGGCCGGCCAAATACAACAACACGTTTTAACCAACTGGGCTACTGCCCGTTTAGGTGACAATTATCAAACGCTAACATAATTAAACCCTCCTTATTATTGCATAGTTGACTTTTGAAAGTCAATCTGCGAACAATCCTTTCCAAATCAAAAATCCGCGTTTTTTTTCTTACCAATCTGTTATGGTAAGTTTAGACCGACTTATACAGCTTGTAAATCACGCCAATCACATTCAAAACCTTCCAATTATATGTATTATACGCGTATATGATATTAGTACGGGTCAAAACTTCCAATATTACAATTACGAACGATTAGTATAAATAGGTACCTCCCACACGAGCTAAAAGCACCGATAAACACATCCCCATTCTCAATTTCCCCTAAAAATCCTTTCATTCTGCGTATTGTGCTTCGGTTTGACCGTATTCGTTGACCAAGCATTCATCACCTTAACACGTTGTAAGTACCATTTTTTATGGGTTTTATTATTCGGCACTATACGAACAATAGCCCCAAAGATTCAGGGGCTATTGCTTGCTAATTAACGTCATTGAAAAACTAGGGTTCATAAGTATTGAATTGGGGATAAACTAATCTGCAGACAAACCCTTAAATACATTTCAGAACCAAAACGTTAACCAACTGATCCACAGATCAGTTGGTAACGTGTTTAAACCTTAAAACAGAACCGGCCGAGGTCAGATCCCCACAGGCCTGTTTTTGTTTTTCTTTTTCCAAACAAATCATGAAACCAACCAAGTAACCTATATAATTAATTTAAACCAAGTTTAAACGTTCTCAGGGTCTAGACCAGATGGTCTAGGCTTGTGATATAAGACACGAACCGGCCAGAGGCCCGGGTTCGAGTCTGGGCACATGCAACCATTTTTTTCAATTCTTTTATACTTATATATTCAACATATTTTTTTAAAAATAGATTTTAAATACTAAACATGGCTTAAAAATTCTATAAAATTTATTTTAAGCTATTCTTATGATAACGTTTAATATCCAACTTTTAGTTTTTCAAAAATTATTTATTTATTATATATAATAAATATTACAAGTTTATTCAATTATAATTATAATTATAAAATTCTATAAAAATATCAAAACGACTTTATAAAATTCCACAAAAATTATTCTAAGCTTATAAACCAATAAACATTTTTGAAATAATTTTCATTTCAAAAAAATAATTTATTTAATATTTTTTAATTGATTTTGTTGTTTTAAACCATAAATAAATCATAATAAATTCATTTTTCAATATTTTTATCCCAAAATATCACATAAATTATTTCTATTCATTTAGAACAGAAATATAAATTTTAAGTTGAAATTTCTTTAATTTTAATATTTTTAGATATTAAAATCATATCTTTGACAAATAAGAATAAATATATTAAATATTTAATTCTTGAGGAAATAATTTTATAAAAATTATTTTTATACTTAAAACCCTATAATATGACCATCCTAAATCAAAAACCTACAATAATATTTTATTCAAATTATTTACCGAATTTCTTCCATTTATTAACAATTTACTTAATTAATAATTAAACAATTACATATCCCCAAATTAGGAACCCTGGAATTTCTTGTATCCTAGATTCATTTCCCTTACACATTATCTAATTCTTTAGGTTAATCCTTTGGGATAATCTAAATTCAAATCACGTTGTTCGGTAGAATTTCAAGTTATTACGCGAACTGTGAGTATTTCCTATCCCCCTTTTGCTTTTATTCATTTTTGGGGTGTTACATGTACACTATTACAAATTAAAAATACAAGTTTACATTTTCAAAATACAATTCTAGTACTATGTGCATTTGCTTACAACGTGCTTTATGCTTAGACAATACATGTAGAATACATTTGTACTTAGTGAAATCATTACCATGGTACAAGCCGACCTTAACATTGGATAGCGCTATTGGATTGACAACCCGCATAGGTTGATTCTCCCCCTTTTTCATCGGAGAATCCGTGGTCATTGTTAAGTTTTTATCCATTTATTGGATAAGTACTTTGCCGTTCATTTAGTACATTATACAGTCACAGGGTTGATTTCGTTCATTTGTATGATACATAGTTTACATATTTGCACTGTAGCATGCACTTGAATTGTATATCTTTTTCAACTTACTATATGTATTAAAACTAGGAATGCTCACCAACATTTCATATGTTGACCAAACCTATTTTGTACATGTTTCAGGTGCAGTTTGATCTAGTACTATAGCATGGGACTTTTAGTGCTTGATTTTAATAAGTTATTTCACTATTTATGTTTCATTCAGACTTTGTATTTTTCGTTTCCATGTAAGACCATTTGGATTATTCAATAATATATTTACATTTTAGTACCATGTGCTTTTGAACAATCGTCAATACGAAAAATATATCGATGGATTACCTTACCTGATTCAAGACGTAGGCACAGGAAGCAATCCCACTACGGTGGAAGAAGCCATCCAGCTTGCAGCCTCCTTGACTGACAAGCACGTGAAAAAGGGAAATCTGGTTAGGAAAGTAACTAAGAAACCAGCTGAGAAGACCCCCACCCCTACTACTGAATCATCAAGAGTCGCTGTATACAATACCGGTTCCAACTTTAGGAAGCGGAAGTTTAGAAGTAAAAGCTATGCCGTTGTAGCCCCCGTAACCCAGGCTCCAATGGTTCAGGCTCCTCCTGCCAATAAAGTTTATGGGGGAAACTTACCCAAATGTGCTACCTGTCAGTACCATCACCCCTCAAACTTTCCTTGTCGCCACTGTACCACCTGTGGTAGGTATGGTCATGTAGCTACTACATGTCGTTCAGCGTTTAGACCTCAACCAATCAACTCTCAACCAGTTAACCCTCAGCCAGCCAACCCTCAACCAGCTCGCCAAAACCCACAACCCATAACATATGGTCGAGCCTGTTTCAATTGTGGTGATCCAAACCACCTCAGAAATCAGTGTCCAGCTCTTGTCCCAGCAAACCGTACAACAAACCCAGTGGCTCGTGGTAGGGCTTTCAACATCAATGCAACAGAAGCCCAAGAAACAAATGATGTGGTGAATGGTCCGTTTTTACTTGATGGTCATTATGCTTCGATTTTATTTAATACTGGTGCGGATAAAAGTTTTGTGTCATTAGCATTCGAACCTTCACTATCTCACACTCGCTCTAGACTAGGAGCGCCATTCACTGTCGAGGTCGCAGATGGAAACCCCATCTCAATCGATTCCATCATTCAGGGTTGTACTTTTAGTGTTAACGAGCATGATTTCTCCATTGATCTCATACCCATGAAATTGGGTAGTTTTGATGTCATCGTGGGTATGGATTGGCTTTCTAAACACCATGCTGAAGTTGTCTGCTTTGAAAAATTTATTCGGTTTCCTCTCACATCGGGTGACTTTTTACGGGTTTATGGGAAAAACCGTCCAATGGTCTTAAACTCATGTCCTGCACTCAAGCACAAAAATATCTACGTAAGAAATACGTGGCTTTCTTGGCCCATGTCGTGGAAAAGAAACATAAAGACAAGAGTATCCAAGATGTTCCTGTTGTTCGTGAATTTCCAGAAGTCTTTCCTGATGACTTACTTGGACTTCCACCTGTGCGTCCTGTTGAATTTCGAATTGACCTTGTACCTGAAGCCACACCCGTTGCAAAATCTCCATATCGCCTTGCACATTATGAGATGCAAGAACTTGCGAGTCAACTTCAAGAGTTGGCAGACAAGGGCTTCATTCTTCCCAGTTCATCACCTTGGGGAGCTCCAGTCTTATTTGTAAAGAAGAAGGATGGATCTTTCCGAATGTGTATTGATTATCGGGAGCTTCACAAACTCACCATTAAAAACCGTTATCCGTTACCCCACATTGATGATCTTTTTGATCAACTTCAAGGTTTGACTTGCTTCTCAAAGATCGATCTTCATTTTGGATATCACCAACTTCGAGTTCATGAAGACGATATTCCAAAGACAGCTTTTCGTACACGCTATGGTCATTACGAATTCATGGTTATGCCTTTTGGACTAACCAATGCACCCGCTGTCTTCATGGATCTCATGAATCGCGTGTGCAAATCCTTTTTGGATAAATTCGTAATTGTTTTCATTGATGATATACTCATTTACTCCAAAACCAAATCAGCCCACGAACAACACCTTAGACAAATTTTGAGTCTTTTGAAGAATGAACAACTGTATGCCAAATTTTCCAAGCGTGAATTTTGGCTTAAGGAAGTTCAATTTTTGGGACACATTATCAGTGATAAGGGAATACATGTGGACCCAGCTAAGATTGAGGCCGTTAAAAGTTGGGCTACGCCTAAGTCTCCCACTGAAGTTCATTCTTTCCTTGGGCTAGCAGGTTATTATCGTCGTTTCATTCTCAACTTCTCCAAGATTGCCTTACCTCTCACTTCTTTAACCCATAAGGATAAGCCATATGTATGGGGACCCAGTCAAGAAGAAGCATTCCAAACATTGAAGCAGAAACTGTGTGATGCTCCAATCCTCACTTTACCAGACGGCAATGAGGATTTCGTGGTTTATTGCGATGCCTCTAACCAAGGTCTTGGTTGTATTCTCATGCAACGAGGCGAGGTTATAGCATATGCATCGCGACAACTGAAAAACCATGAGAAAAATTATACTACCCATGATCTTGAACTCGGAGCAGTCGTCTTCGCACTTAAGATTTGGAGGCACTATTTAGATGGTATAAAATGTGTGATTTTCACCGACCACAAGAGTCTTCAACACATTTTCAACCAAAAAAATCTGAATATACGTCAACGACGATGGGTCGAGTTGTTAAACGACTACGACTGCGAGATTCGCTACTGTCCTGGCAAGGCGAATGTTTTAGCCGATGCCCTCAGTCGTAAAGATCATGCCCAACTTTATTGTTCCCAGGTCCAGTGTGATATCAAACTCCACATCATTGAAGCCCAACATGTCTCTGTTACTGAAGGCAACATGTACGATGAAATGTCGTGCGGAGCCGAAAATCAGTTGGAAACTGAACATGGTTTACTTTACTTCATGAACCGTCTTTGGATCCCTGATCGTGACAATCTGCGTACTTTCCTCATGGACGAGTCTCATAAGTCTCGTTACTCCATTCACCCTGGTGCAGATAAGATGTATCAGGATCTGCGTACCTTGTATTGGTGGCCCGGTATGAAAAAGGACATAGCTCTTTATGTGGCTAAATGCCTTACTTGCTCCAAAGTCAAAGCTGAGCACCAACGTCCATCTGGTTTACTTGTGCAGCCAGAAATTCCAGTGTGGAAGTGGGAGAACATTGCTATGGACTTCATTACGAAACTTCCACGCACCACTCGTGGGCATGACAGTATCTGGGTCATCGTCGATCGACTGACCAAATCTGCTCACTTCCTACCCATTCGTGAGACCTACACAGCTGAGAAACTGGCTAAAATCTATCAATGAAATTGTCAGTCGTCATGGTATTCCTCTGGACATTATTTCCGATCGTGATAGTTGGTTTACTTCTCGCTTGTGGCAAACATTTCAATCCGCACTTCGTACTCAACTGAAATTTAGCACGGCCTATCACCCACAGACGGATGGTCAAACTGAACGAACCATCCAAACATTGGAGGATATGCTTAGAGCGTGCATCATCGACTTTGGTGGCAATTGGGACACGCACTTACCTTTGGTTGAGTTCTCGTATAATAACAGCTACCATTCCAGTATTAACATGGCACCATTTGAGGCACTTTATGGTCGCAAATGTCGTTCCCCTGTTTGTTGGAGCGAGGTTGGCGAAACACAAATCACCGGCCCCGAGCTAATACAGGAAACGACAGACAAAATTCTTCGCATTCGTGAGAATTTGCAAGTTGCTCGAAGTAGACAGAAAAGTTATGCCAACGCAAGCCTCTAGAATTTCAAGTCGGAGACATGGTACTTCTCAAGGTTTCACCTTGGAAGGGTATATTTCGATTTGGAAAGAAAGGGAAACTTGTACCTTGGTTTGTAGGCCCTTTTAAGATCTTTGAGCGAATTGGGAAGGTGACCTACAAGCTCGATTTACCACCAGAGCTCAGCAATGTCCATCCAACGTTTCACGTTTCTAATCTTAAGAAGTGTTTGGCTGAAGATAACCTCCATGTTCCTTTAGAGGATATCCAGATTGACGAGTCGATGAGCTTCATAGAAAAACCTGTGGAGATTATGGATCGAGATGTCAAGACACTTAAGCGAAGCCGAATTCCAATTGTCAAAGTTCGTTGGGAGTCTAAACGAGGCCCAGAGTTTACTTGGGAGCGTGAGGACCAAATGATGTCTAAGTATCCTCATCTTTTTCCAGAGACTACCACTTGAAGGAATTTCGGGACGAAATTTCTAAAAGTAGGGGATGCTGTGACATTCGTCATTTTTCGTATTTAGCATTTCGCATTGTTCTATGTACGTTTGGGACTTCAAAGTAATAAAACGTCGCATTTTTTCTATCATTCTTATACGTTTTAAAAATATTTTGGAGTACTTTTGGACTCGTGTAATCATACTACCAACATAAAATAACTTTATATTTGTGAAATAATTATAAAAAAAATAAAATGCATGGACCGGGACTCGAACCCGCGTCCATGGCCGGCCAAATACAACAACACGTTATAACCAATTGGGCTACTGCCCGTTTAGGTGACAATTATCAAACGCTAACATAATTAATCCCTCCTTATTATTGCATAGTTGACTTTTGAAAGTCAATCTGCGAACAATCCTTTCCAAATCAACAATCCGCGTTTTTTTTCTTACCAATCTGTTATGGTATGTTTAGACCGACTTATACAGCTTGTAAATCACGCCAATCACATTCAAAACCTTCCAATTATATGTATTATACGCGTATATGATATTAATACGGGTCAAAACTTCCAATATTACAATTACGAACGATTAGTATAAATAGATACCTCCCACACGAGTTAAAAGCACCGATAAACACATCCCCATTCTCAATTTCCCCTAAAAATCCTTTCATTCTGCGTATTGTGCTTCGGTTTGACCGTATTCATTGACCAAGCATTCATCACCTTAACACGTTGTAAGTACCATTTTTTTTGATGGGTTTTATTATTCGGCACTATACGAACAATAGCCCCAAAGATTCAGGGGCTATTGCTTGCCAATTAACGTCATTGAAAAACTAGGGTTCATAAGTATTGAATTGGGGATAAACTAATCTGCAGACAAACCCTTAAATACATTTCAGAACCAAAACGTTAACCAACTGATCCACAGATCAGTTGGTAACGTGTTTAAACCTTAAAACAGTACCGGCCGAGGTCAGGGGTTCGATCCCCACAGGCCTGTTTTTGTTTTTCTTTTTCCAAACAAATCATGAAAACAACCAAGTAACCTATATAATTGATTTGAACCAAGTTTAAACGTTCTCAGGGTCTAGACCAGATGGTCTAGGCTTGTGATATAAGACACGAACCGGCCAAAGGCCCGGGTTCGAGTCTGGGCACATGCAACCATTTTTTTCAATTCTTTTATACTTATATATTCAACATATTTTTTTAAAAAAATAGATTTTAAATACTAAACATGGCTTATAAATTCTATAAAATTTATTTTAAGCTATTCATATGATAAAGTTTAATATCCAACTTTTAGTTTTTCAAAAATTATTTATTTATTATATATAATAAATATTACAAGTTTATTCAATTATAATTATAAAATTCTATAAAAATATCAAAACGACTTTATAAAATTCCACAAAAATTATTCTAAGCTTATAAACCAATAAACATTTCTGAAATAATTTTTATTTCAGAAAAATCATTTATTTAATTCTTTTTAATCGATTTTGTTATTTTAAACCATAAATAAATCATAATAAATTCATTTTTCAATATTTAAATCCCAAAATTTTACATAAATTATTTCTATTCATTTAGAACAAAAATATAAATTTTAAGTTGAAATTTCTTTAATTTTAATATTTTTAGATATTAAAATCATATCTTGACAAATAAGAATAAATATATTAAATATTTAATTTTTGAGGAAATAATTTTATAAAAAATATTTTTATACTTAAAACCCTATAATATCACCATCTTAAATCAAAAACCTACAATAATCTTTTATTAAAATTATTTACCGAATTTCTTCCATTTATTAACAATTTACTTAATTAATAATTAAACAATTACATATCCCCAAATTAGGAACCCTGGAATTTCTTGTATCCTAGATTCATTTCCCTTACACATTATCTAATTCTTTAGGTTAATCCTTTGGGATAATCTAAATTCAAATCACGTTGTTTGGTAGAATTTCAAGTTATTACGGGAACTGTGAGTATTTCCTATCCCCCTTTTGCTTTTATTCATTTTTGGGGTGTTACATGTACACTATTACAAATTACAAATACAAGTTTACATTTTCAAAATACAATTCTAGTACTATGTGCATTTGCTTACAACGTGCTTTATGCTTAGACAATACATGTAGAATACATTTGTACTTAGTGAAATCATTAACATGGTACAAGCCGACCTTAACATTGGATAGCGCTATTGGATTGACAACCCGCATAGGTTGATTCTCCCCCTTTTTCATCGGAGAATCCGTGGTCATTGTTAAGTTTTTATCCATTTATTGGATAAGTACACCGCCGTTCATTTAGTACATTATACAGTCACAGGGTTGATTTCGTTCATTTGTATGATACATAGTTTACATATTTGCACTGTAGCATGCACTTGAATTGTATATCTTTTTCAACTTACTATATGTATTAAAACTAGGAATGCTCACCAACATTTTATATGTTGACCAAACCTATTTTGTACATGTTTCAGGTGCAGTTTGATCTAGTACTTGATCTAGTACAAGCCGACCTTAACATTGGATTGCGCTATTGGATTGACAACCCGCATAGGTTGATTCTCCCCCTTTTTCATCAGAGAATCCGTGGTCATTGTTAAGTTTTTATCCATTTATTGGGTAAGTACACCGCCGTTCACTTAGTACATTATACAGTCACAGGGTTGATTTCGTTCATTTGTATGATACATAGTTTACATATTTGCACTGTAGCATGCACTTGAATTGTATATCTTTTTCAACTTACTATATGTATTAAAACTAGGAATGCTCACCAACATTTCATATGTTGACCAAACCTATTTTGTACATGGTTCAGGTGCAGTTTGATCTAGTACTATAGCATGGGACTTTTAGTGCTTGATTTTAATAAGTTATTTCACTATTTATGTTTCATTCAGACTTTGTATTTTTTGTTTCCATGTAAGACCATTTGGATTATTCAATAATATATTTACATTTTAGTACCATGTGCTTTTGAACAATCGTCACTACGTGACACCTCGATGATTCCGCCATCGGTTGGGGTGTTACAGATTGGTATCAGAGCCATGGTTATAGGGAACTAGGTTATTAGATGAATTGGCCTAGACTATAACTGAACTTCAACTTTCAGGTACAATATTTCCTAATTTACCATTCCCCTCATTTCCCTCTACTTTCCTTCCTCTATCACTCCCTTCTTCTCCATTTCTCCTCATCTTTCATCATGATTTATAGAGATGGTGTTCTACAAGGAGTGGAAAGACTACATCATCATGGAGCGTGAGCAGCAGTACCTTTCATGAAGACACTCTTAGGCATAATGTCTACTCTTATTTTGCTCCTTCAAAGTTGTTGAGCTTTAATGAGTGTGATAGGAACACGTTCAATCTGGAAGGGTAAATGCCTGTACACTGGGTTTTCTGGTATAGGCAAGCATAGCGCATAAATCCAATGACAGACCTGTTATGCTTACCTGGGGATTCCTGGAGTGAGTGTCCACTTATAGGCTAAAGCATGTCTTCTTTGATCACCATTGGGTTCAATTCCTTTGAAAAGTCAACGTTCTTGTTGGGCTTTACAGCAAGACAAGGGCAATCCACGCATTTAATGCAAATCAAAAATACACTCTTGTTTCACATACAATATCTCATGATTTTCATATATTGCTTACAAGTTCATACTTTCATAATCATTTGTACAATTATACACTTACATTTTATAATCTCATGATTATTCAATTGCTGCTTTGTAGATGTCTGCTCGCCGCATGCTCCGTGATGCTAGCCAACGCACTGTTCGTGCTTCTGGACAACGTTCTGAACGTCGCCTCGCATCTCTAGTCGCTTAGGAAATTGCTGCAGTGATCCCAAATCTTGTCAGTGAGTTAACCCAGACCAGTAATAGTACCAACACAGAGGGTGCGACTCAGTTTCGGTGCACTTTCAAACACTTTAACTCCTGCAACCCCACAAAATTCACTGGTGAGGAGGGCGCTACTGGCCTCCTCCAATGGTTTGAAAGTATGGAGAGCACCTTTGTGAACAGCGAGTGTCCTGATGAACTCCGCGTTCGCTATGCTACCAGTGTCCTTCAAAAGGGGGCGCTAACTTGGTGGAATGGCGAAAAGCGCAATCGGGGCGCTGATGTTGCTTTATCCTTGTCTTGGGCTGAGGTTAAGGAACTCATGATCGCCAAATTCTGCCCTAGGAACGAAATCAGGAAACTGGAGGAAGAGTTCCATGGGTTGAAACAAGACAGTGGTGAAAATCTTGCGTACAACACTCGATATCACGAACTCAGCATATTGGTTCCACACATGGTTACCCCGGTCTCTCGAGCAATCGAAAAATATATCGAGGGATTACCTTACCTGATTCAAGACGTAGTCACAGGAAGCAATCCCACTACGGTGGAAGAAGCCATCCAGCTTGCAGCCTCCTTGACTGACAAGCACGTGAAAAAGGGAAATCTGGTTAGGAAAGAAACTAAGAAACCAGCTGAGAAGACCCCCACCCCTACTACTGAATCATCAAGAGTTGCTGTAGACAATACCGGTTCCAACTCTAGGAAGCGGAAGTTTAGAAGTAAAAACTATGCCGTTGTAGCCCCAGTAACCCAGGCTCCAATGGTTCAGGCTCCTCCTACCAATAAAGTTTATGGGGGAAACTTACCCAAATGTGCTACCTGTCAGTACCATCACCCCTCAAACTTTCCTTGTCGCCACTGTACCACCTGTGGTAGGTATGGTCATGTAGCTACTACATGTCGTTCAGTGTTTAGACCTCAACCAATCAACTCTCAACCAGTTAACCCTCAGCCAGCCAACCCTCAACCAGCTCGTCAAAACCCACAACCCATAACATATGGTCCAGCCTGTTTCAATTGTGGTGATCCAAACCACCTCAGAAATCAGTGTCCAGCTCTTGTCCCAGCAAACCATACAACAAACCCAGTGGCTCGTGTTAGGGCTTTCAACATCAATGCAACAGAAGCCCAGGAAATAAATGATGTGGTGAATGGTACGTTTTTACTTGATGGTCATTATGCTTTGATTTTATTTAATACTGGTGCGGATAAAAGTTTTGTGTCATTAGCATTCGAACCTTTACTATCTCACACTCGCTCTAGACTAGGAGCGCCTTTCACTGTCGAGGTCGCGGATGGAAACCCCATCTCAATCGATTCCATCATTCAGGGTTGTACTCTTAGTCTTAACGAGCATGATTTCTCCATTGATCTCATACCCATGAAATTGGCTAGTTTTGATGTCATCGTGGGTATGGATTGGCTTTCTAAACACCATGCTGAAGTTGTCTGCTTTGAAAAATTTATTCGGTTTCCTCTCACATCGGGTGACTTTGTACTGGTTTATGGTGAAAAACCGTCCAATGGTCTTAAACTCATGTCCTGCACTCAAGCACAAAAATATCTACGTAAGAAATGTAACACCTCGAGGTGTTACGGGTCTCTTAAACGGGCCGGGTCGTACCCGACCACCCGATTACTTAACAAAATATTCAAGTTCGAATCTCGCGACCAAACGTTTCAACCGATTATATAGATAACAATTATTGAATTTTTAGTATCTTGGCTAAACGCTCCTTATCTGCTATTCGATTACTGTCAAACGTTTCTTATTTTATTGTTATACCCGTTACCAAACACCCGAGTTTCAGTTATTATCCCCGTTGCCAAACACCCTCTAATTGGTCCCACCTATATAAACCTTCCTCTCTCTCTTTGTTCGCTGCACCCAAATAACACACACACACACATGTGTGTGTTTCAGAGAGAAAGCAGCACCCGGCCATCACCTCCGGCGCCGCCGCCGTCGTCTTCTTTCCTTGCTCCGGTGAACCTTATCCTCCCTCTCTTACTTCTGTTAACAACCAGAAAACATCACAACCCGTTAACCCATCTTATTCTGCTCGCTGTTACTGTTAAACGAGCCGGACAGTCACCGGATATGGTGACTGTCACACATCTTTCTGTTATAAACCACCCGTAACCCACCCCTTATTGTTATCCGGACAGTCACCAAGCTACGGTGACTATCGTGAGTCCTGGTAAACCATCAATAAACCCGAGCTATGTTCTGATAACGCAACCTTGAACCCGTAACCTGTGACCTTTCCTTTCTGTTTCAGTTAACAAACCAGACAGTCACCGGAACCGGTGACTGTCATCAGAAACCCACTGTCATCAGATCTGTAACCACATGTCTGCTCGGGAATCATAACCGGGTTGTGTCGTAAATCTCCGGGAGCTATCTGTGACTCTCGCTCCTTCTGTTCAGGTGACCGATATGTCACCAGACAGTTATAATCAGACCCGAACCATAGTTGTTGATACGGGTACGTGTTGTTGACAGTTATAATCAGACCCGAACCATAGTTGTTGATACATGTATTTGATAAAGAAACATGTATCACTCTTCTATTTGGATTTGTTCTCGTGAACCTTCACTCGTAGTCCGATCGTGGTCCGGTTAATCTCCGATCTATTTTGGTTATGATTCAAAATACGAACCCGAAAGGTATAATCTAACAGTTGTTATACATAAGTTGGTATTAGTCTTCAATACCCGATTATAATACTGTTTCTATGATTATTGCGAGGTACCGTTAATCAAATTGGATGGCTTGAATCTGATACCGAGTCAACTCGGTCAACACCCGGAATAGAACCCGATCCAATAACTAGACGAGGATTATTAGAATTATACGATTATATATATAATACGGATAACGTACGGACTTGATAATAATAATAAGAGAATAATAAACATATATAAAATATATACGTTTATATATATTCGATTCGATATATAAAACGATATACTAGACTCGGGTTAATAATAATATGCTCTGCCGAACCATCATCCGGGTAAGTTCGTGTCTAGAGTTCTTTAGGTTCGTGTGCCAAGCTGTAATGGCCAGCTTTATTAGCTACGAGTGCCAAGTTGTAATGGCCAGCTAGATTTTAGGATGTCCGTGTCGTGTCAATAATAAACCCCGGGTTTAGGACTATCTAATATATACCGAATTCTATATATATAAATTTTATATATGATATATATCCTAAATATTACAATCTAACAAGTCCCACGCGTAAAACGTATCAATATATATGACATATAATTATAATAAGAAGTTTAAGCAGAAGATATACGCAAACCTGTGAGTATCGTGAACTCCCCACTTTTACTATTTTATTAAGTGTTTTCGGGGGAATACATGTCATTTATTAGAAAATATAGAAATGCTTTACATACTAGATTTTATAAAGAAAATATAATAGAAAAGGGGATAATAGAAACGACTAGGACAGTACTGACCGGTATATCGCCATTTCCTTTCTTGTCCGACTAGAGGACAAGAACCAGTCTTACCCGAGTAGAGGGTAGGAATAATTATATTTACCACAAACAGAGTGGTACCATCGATAGGAATGGCAACTAATAGAATATAATCAGAGTAATATATTAGATTGACATATAATCGGTATGATTTAATAGAATATAATAGCATATATTTTCCCCTTCAGAATTAGAATTGTAAAGCATGCTTATAAAATAATGTTATAAAAGAATTATAAATAAACGACTGGCCATTCGCTTTATAAAATACACGACCTCACCAACTTTACGTTGACATAAACTATTTTTGGCATGTGTTCAGGTAACCCAACAGCTATGATGACGTGGATCCTAGAAGAGTCAAGACTGTTATTATCCTGAATTCCGCTGCGTAGCTCCGATAACCCGACCCGACTACCCGGCACCGAAAGCCAGGGTCGTTACAAGAAATACGTGGCTTTCTTGGCCCATGTCGTGGAAAAGAAAGATAAAGACAAGAGTATCCAAGATGTTCCTGTTGTTCCAGAATTTCCAGAAGTCTTTCCTGATGACTTACTTGGACTCCCACCGGTGCGTCCTGTTGAATTCGAATTGACCTTGTACCTGAAGCCACACCCATTGCAAAATCTCCATATCACCTTGCACCTTCTGAGATGCAAGAACTTGCGAGTCAACTTCAAGAGTTGGCAGACAAGGGCTTCATTCGTCCCAGTTCATCACCTTGGGGAGCTCCAGTCTTATTTGTAAAGAAGAAGGATGGATCTTTCCGAATGTGTATTGATTATCGGGAGCTTAACAAACTCACCATTAAAAACCGTTATCCGTTACCCCGCATTGATGATCTTTTTGATCAACTTCAAGGTTCGACTTGCTTCTCAAAGAACGATCTTCGTTCTGGATATCACCAACTTCGAGTTCATGAAGACGATATTCCAAAGACAGCTTTTCGTACACGCTATGGTCATTACGAATTCATGGTTATGCCTTTTGGACTAACCAATGCACCCGCTGTCTTCATGGATCTCATGAATCGCGTATGCAAACCCTTCTTGGATAAATTCGTAATCGTTTTCATTGATGATATACTCATTTACTCCAAAACCAAATCAGCCCACGAACAACACCTTAGACAAATTTTGAGTCTTTTGAAGAATGAACAACTGTATGCCAAATTTTCCAAGCGCGAATTTTGGCTTAAGGAAGTTCAATTTTTGGGACACATTATCAGTGATAAGGGAATACACGTGGACCCAGCTAAGATTGAGGCCGTTAAAAGTTGGGTTACGCCTAAGTCTCCCACTGAAGTTTGTTCTTTCCTTGGGCTAGCGGGTTATTATTGTCGTTTCATTCTCAACTTCTCCAAGATTGCCTTACCTCTCACTTCTTTAACCCATAAGGATAAGCCATATGTATGGGGACCCAGTCAAGAAGAAGCATTCCAAACATTGAAGAAGAAACTGTGTGATGCTCCAATCCTCACTTTACCAGACGGCAATGAGGATTTCGTGGTTTATTGTGATGCCCCTAACCAAGGTCTTGGTTGTGTTCTCATGCAACGAGGAAAGGTTATAGCATATGCATCGCGACAACTGAAAAACCATGAGAAAAATTATACTACCCATGATCTTGAACTCGAAGCAGTCGTCTTCGCACTTAAGATTTGGAGGCACTATTTATATGGTACAAAATGTGTGATTTTCACCGGCCACAAGAGTCTTCAACACATTTTCAACCAGAAAGATCTGAATATACGTCAACGACGATGGGTCGAGTTGTTAAACGACTATGACTGCGAGATTCGCTACCGTCCTGGCAAGGCGAATGTTGTAGCCGATGCCCTCAGTCGTAAAGATCATGCCCAGCTTTATTGTTCCCAGGTCCAGTCTGATATCAAACTCCGCATCATTGAATCCCAACATGTCTCTGTTATTGAAGGCAACATGTACGATGAAATGTCGTGCGGAGCCGAAAATCAGTTGGAAACTAAACGTGGTTTACTTTACTTCATGAACCGTCTTTGGATCCCTGATCATGACAATCTGCGTACTTTTCTCATGGACGAGTCTCATAAGTCTCGTTACTCCATTCACCCTGGTGCAGATAAGATGTATCAGGATCTGCGTACCTTGTATTGGTGGCCCGGTATGAAAAAGGACATAGCTCTTTATGTGGCTAAATGCCTTACTTGCTCCAAAGTCAAAGCTGAGCACCAACGTCCATCTGGTTTACTTGTGCAGCCAGAAATTCCAGTGTGGAAGTGGGAGAACATTGCTATGGACTTCATTACGAAACTTCCACGCACCACTCGTGGGCATGACAGTATCTGGGTCATCGTCGATCGACTGACCAAATCTGCTCACTTCCTACCCATTCGTGAGACCTACACAGCTAAGAAACTGGCTAAAATCTATATCAATGAAATTGTCAGTCGTCATGGTATTCCTCTGGACATTATTTCCGATCGTGATAGTTGGTTTACTTCTCGCTTTTGGCAAACATTTCAATCCGCACTTCGTACTCAACTGAAACTTAGCACGGCCTATCACCCACAGACGGATGGTCAAACTGAACGAACCATCCAAACATTGGAGGATATGCTTAGAGCGTGCATCATCGACTTTGGTGGCAATTGGGACACGCACTTACCTTTGGTTGAGTTCTCGTATAATAACAGCTACCATTCCAGTATTAACATGGCACCATTTGAGGCACTTTATGGTCGCAAATGCCGTTCCCCTGGTTGTTGGAGCGAGGTTGGCGAAACACAAATCACCGGCCCCGAGCTAATACAGGAAACGACAAACAAAATTCTTCGCATTCGTGAGAATTTGCAAGTTGCTCGAAGTAGACAGAAAAGTTATGCCGATCAAAGACGTAAGCCTCTAGAATTTCAAGTCGGAGACATGGTACTTCTCAAGGTTTCACCTTGGAAGGGTATATTTCGATTTGGAAAGAAAGGGAAACTTGCACCTCGGTTTGTAGGCCCTTTTAAGATCCTTCAGCGAATTGGGAAGGTGACTTACAAGCTCGATTTACCACCAGAGCTCAGCAATGTCCATCCAACGTTTCACGTTTCTAATCTTAAGAAGTGTTTGGCTGAAGATAACCTCCATGTTCCTTTAGAGGATATCCAGATTGACGAGTCGATGCGCTTCATAGAAAAACCTGTGGAGATTATGGATCGAGATATCAAGACACTTAAGCGAGGCTGAATTCCAATTGTCAAAGTTCGTTGGGAGTCCAAATGAGGCCCAGAGTTTACTTGGGAGCGTGAGGACCAAATGATGTCTAAGTATCCTCATCTTTTTCCAGAAACTACCACTTGAAGGAATTTCGGGACGAAATTTCTAAAAGTAGGGGATGCTGTGACATTCGTCATTTTTCGTATTTAGCATTTCGCATTGTTCTATGTACGTTTGGGATTTCAAAGTAATAAAACGTCGCATTTTTTCTATCATTCTTATACGTTTTAAAAATATTTTGGAGTACTTTTGGACTCGTGTAATCATACTACCAACATAAAATAACTTTATATTTGTGAAATAATTATAAAAAAAATAAAATGCATGGATCGGGACTCGAACCCGCGTCCATGGCCGGCCAAATACAACAACACGTTTTAACCAACTGGGCTACTGCCCGTTTAGGTGACAATTATCAAACGCTAACATAATTAATCCCTCCTTATTATTGCATAGTTGACTTTTGAAAGTCAATCTGCGAACAATCCTTTCCAAATCAACAATCCGCGTTTTTTTTTCTTACCAATCTGTTATGGTATGTTTAGACCGACTTATACAGCTTGTAAATCACGCCAATCACATTCAAAACCTTCCAATTATATGTATTATACGCGTATATGATATTAATACGGGTCAAAACTTCCAATATTACAATTACGAACGATTAGTATAAATAGATACCTTCCACACGAGCTAAAAGCACCGATAAACACATCCCCATTCTCAATTTCCCCTAAAAATCCTTTCATTCTGCGTATTGTGCTTCGGTTTGACCGTATTCGTTGACTAAGCATTCATCACCTTAACACGTTGTAAGTACCATTTTTTTATGGGTTTTATTATTCGGCACTATACGAACAATAGCCCCAAAGATTCAGGGGCTATTGCTTGCTAATTAACGTCATTGAAAAACTAGGGTTCATAAGTATTGAATTGGGGGATAAACTAATCTGCAGACAAACCCTTAAATACATTTCAGAACCAAAACGTTAACCAACTGATCCACAGATCAGTTGGTAACGTGTTTAAACCTTAAAACAGAACCGGCCGAGGTCAGGGGTTCGATCCCCATAGGCCTGTTTTTGTTTTTCTTTTTCCAAACAAATCATGGAACCAACCAAGGAACCTATATAATTAATTTAAACCAAGTTTAAACGTTCTCAGGGTCTAGACCAGATGGTCTAGGCTTGTGATATAAGTCACGAACCGGCCAGAGGCCCGGGTTCGAGTCTGGGCACATGCAACCATTTTTTTCAATTCTTTTATACTTATATATTCAACATATTTTTTTTTAAAAATAGATTTTAAATACTAAACATGGCTTATAAATTCTATAAAATTTATTTTAAGCTATTCTTATGATAAAGTTTAATATCCAACTTTTAGTTTTTCAAAAATTATTTATTTATTATATATAATAAATATTACAAGTTTATTCAATTATAATTATAAAATTCTATAAAAATATCAAAATGACTTTATAAAATTCCACAAAAATTATTCTAAGCTTATAAACCAATAAAAATTTCTGAAATAATTTTTATTTCAGAAAAATCATTTATTTAATATTTTTTAATCGATTTTGTTATTTTAAACCATAAATAAATCATAATAAATTCATTTTTCAATATTTTTATCCCAAAATTTTACATAAATTATTTCTATTCATTTAGAACAGAATTATAAATTTTAAGTTGAAATTTCTTTAATTTTAATATTTTTAGATATTAAAATCATATCTTTGACAAATAAGAATAAATATATTAAATATTTAATTCTTGAGGAAATAATTTTATAAAAATTATTTTTATACTTAAAACCCTATAATACGACCATCCTAAATCAAAAACCTACAATAATCTTTTATTCAAATTATTTACCAAATTTCTTCCATTTATTAACAATTTACTTAATTAATAATTAAACAATTACATATCCCCAAATTAGGAACCCTAGAATTTCTTGTGTCCTAGATTCATTTCCCTTACACATTATCTAATTCTTTAGGTTAATCCTTTGGGATAATCTAAATTCAAATCACGTTGTTCGGTAGAATTTCAAGTTATTACGCGAATTGTGAGTATTTCCTATCCCCCTTTTGCTTTTATTCATTTTTGGGGTGTTACATGTACACTATTACAAATTACAAATACTAGTTTACATTTTCAAAATACAATTCTAGTACTATGTGCATTTGCTTACAACGTGCTTTATGCTTAGACAATACAATGGATGGATATGCTCCGAGTGAAATCATTAACATGGTACAAGCCGACCTTAACATTGGATAGCGCTATTGGATTGACAACCCGCATAGGTTGATTCTCCCCCTTTTTCATCGGAGAATCCGTGGTCATTGTTAAGTTTTTATCCATTTATTGGATAAGTACACCGCCGTTCATTTAGTACATTATACAGTCACAGGGTTGATTTCGTTCATTTGTATGATACATAGTTTACATATTTGCACTGTAGCATGCACTTGAATTGTATATCTTTTTCAACTTACTATATGTATTAAAACTAGGAATGCTCACCAACATTTCATATGTTGACCAAACCTATTTTGTACATGTTTCAGGTGCAGTTTGATCTAGTACTTGATCTAGTACAAGCCGACCTTAACATTGGATAGCGCTATTGGATTGACAACCCGCATAGGTTGATTCTCCCCCTTTTTCATCGGAGAATCCGTGGTCATTGTTAAGTTTTTATCCATTTATTGGATAAGTACACCGCCGTTCATTTAGTACATTATACAGTCACAGGGTTGATTTCGCTCATTTGTATGATACATATTTTACATATTTGCACTGTAGCATGCACTTGAATTGTATATCTTTTTCAACTTACTATATGTATTAAAACTAGGAATGCTCACCAACATTTCATATGTTGACCAAACCTATTTTGTACATGTTTCAGGTGTAGTTTGATCTAGTACTATAGCATGGGACATTTAGTGCTTGATTTTAATAAGTTATTTCAATATTTATGTTTCATTCAGACTTTGTATTTTTCGTTTCCATGTAAGACCATTTGGATTATTCAATAATATATTTACATTTTAGTACCATGTGCTTTTGAACAATCGTCACTACGTGACACCTCGATGATTCCGCCATCGGTTGGGTTGTTACATAAAACTATTTATTATTTTAGAGGGGGGGGGGGGGGGGTTTACTAAAAACTAAAATTGCAACAAAATAAAGATTAACTAAAACTAGAACTAACTGCACTAAAGACGCGACCTGAGCTGAACTAAATTCAAATAATGGTGGAAATACTACCTAGGTTAGAATCCTACTCATGATTGACGAACTTCTATGGTTATGGAACTAGCTATGGAACCGGGATCTTTAGATACTAAACTTACAGGATAAACTAGAGGACCCTCAACCCTTCTCAAGGAGAAACCTATTACCTATAAGCCGTTAAACTACCGATTGAGAGGTTACCCTTACAGGCTTACCTACTCTGATGATAAAGTACCCGCTAGACAGTCTACCTTACAGCGCGAAAGCCTCACTACACTAAGAGTGCAAGGGGTAGCTATAGAAAACCTGACCTGACTCGATACGCAAGTAGTGGTAAGGAAACTAGGAAGATTTTCTTACAAAGCATCTAGATCTAGCAATTTAACACCCTAGACATATCGACAATCCCGCACCTTACAGCTATTGGAATTGGAAGAATACCTAGAACTACTCAATTAAGAAAAACCACTCCTATGGAAAACACTAGCAATTTACCATAAACTAGTTGCTAACACACAGTCCACAACCTAACATGCATTCATACATGAAAGACATTCACAAAAACGCATGTGGAGTAAATAATTATCAATTGAGTAAAACTAAGCACACATATACACCATATCAAAAATAATCAAAGTCTTTACTAAATCATCAACCCATAGTCAAAGTTCCAAAAAACCATAAAAAACGTTCATTCAATCATGAGTATTCATCATAACCTAAGTAGTAATGAAAGTCTAGCCAATAAACATGTTCAAAACAGGAATAAAATCAATTCTAAGTTCATGAAACATAGTTTACAACTCAAAGGAACAAAGAACCCGAATGATTAAAACCCGAAACTCTCGATCCAAATGCTCAAAATCTTGACCCTTGGCCTTTCTCTCACCTCCTAGTGCTCCAAAGCAGCTTCTTTTCGTCAAAAGTGATGATAAAATTGAATTATGGCCGTCCTAGGGTTTTTAAAATCGAGATTGGGCCAAAAAACAACTTTTTCACGAAGTTACTCCCGTCGCATAGCGCGACGGGCTTGATGAGATCTGGTCACGTAGCGTGACGGACTTTCAGAAGGTAAAATACATCGTCACGTAACATGACGAAAATGTGCCAAACCCGTCGCGTAGCGCGACGAGACAAATCTTCCCAATTTTTCATTTTTTTACTTCCCGATCAACCGCGACTCGTCCGGAGGCTCGTGTTTTCTCGTTTAAGCTCCATTTTACTTCCTTTCTTGTCCGGACTCCTGTGCAACACCAAATAATAAATAGAATACGAAAATACCACAGAAACGACACAAACCGATTACCTGATAAAGTATACCCGTTTACCCGATTAGATATCCGATGTAATTTTCTATATATCTTTTAAAATATGTATTCATAATATATCTAATTGTTTATCAAGATTGTCATATTCTTCAACAAACACCATTATTTGTGTATAATATCTGTTATCTATGTCTTTTAGTGTTTTTATATGATTAAACTATTTTATATATATTTATACATTGTAATCATTTACATACATATTTGATAATGCTAAATGTATTGGTTAGTAGTCACGCAATAGATACTCAACAGGTTTTTAGTCATATATATCCAATGGATAAGTTTTAAAAATTAACGGGTTTACCCGAAATCCGCGGGTATACTCGATACCCGACGGGTAATTACCCGATATAAACTCGACGGGTTTTGGGACGGGTTTGGGACAAGCATACCTAATCGGGTATGGGGTTGGGATTATCTAAACCCGTCCCAAACCCGACCCATTGCCATCCCTAGTGGGGGCGCTTAAGGCTAAGGTGGAGTGGGGTTGGCTTTTCCCTTAAACATCTCTAATGGTAAAAGTGGACGAGAGAGGATGTTAATGTGACGTCTAGAAGGAAGGTTTCACCTGGGAGGAGCCGTCTACTTGGGCATGGCGTTCAGAATTCTGAATGGTGGTAGAAGAGTAGTGTGGGACCCTCCTATGTCTCTCATACATACACATTACATAAATAAAATCGACCTAGCATCGCAGATTCTTCTATTTCTCTCTATACACACATAGTATTGTTTTTAAGTTTGAAAGTAGGCGTAGCATTGCAAGCCCCTTTAACAGTGGCGAGGCTTAGTTGGGGCGGGAGGGGGCGACCGACCCCCCTGAATTTTCGTGCAGAAGTTCCGATTATATAGTATTCGTATAAAAATTTTTGTAAATATAGGGTTTCGACCCCCCAAAACTGGTTTTCGACCCCCCCCCCCCCCCCCCCCCGAACCTTCGGGTCAAACTTCGCCACTGCCCTTTATCATTTTCACAATAACATATATTACTTAAAAAAGATTGAAAGTGGGCGTAGGAGTGCAACGTTGTAAAGAAAATGGGTGTGTGTTTGAAAAGTTAATGAAAATCTGATGTGGAAACATGTTTGTGTGGATCTTACTTGGGTGCCTCTTTTGGTGGGACTGCGGGACGTGGAGTTTCTGCCGTGGCTAGCGGTTTTGAACGCAGAGGCCAAGAAGGTTGCAAAACACGAAACAACTTGTTTCGAGAACTAACATGTGTTCGTGCCTTTTGCTTTCGATACGTTTGGATCTCTTGCCCCTGAGGCAGTGTGTTTCTTAGATCGAGTGCAGAAGGTGGCGTATAGTAATTCGCAGAGCTCCAACAACCAAGGGTTTTGTCTTTAGCAGAATAGGGTTTGTAATTCAGAAAGGGATAGCAGCGCAACTTGTAGCTTGCTTACCTACTATCCTGATGTAATGGGTTTTGTTTACTTAATGAAGAATCAGTTCAATTCAAAAAAAA
This sequence comes from Ambrosia trifida, assembly GCA_028751855.1. Lineage (NCBI taxonomy): Eukaryota > Viridiplantae > Streptophyta > Magnoliopsida > Asterales > Asteraceae > Ambrosia > Ambrosia trifida. The sequence goes on from CM054130.1 coordinate 94,028,599, forward strand.
AAGAAAGAGACCAATAATCTTAAAGTGTTGATTCCTTATTAGATTTGAAGGTTTTTGAAATCAAAATTCAGAAGAATATAAAAACTGTGGAAACCGATCCACATAATGTGTGCTCTAGTGTAAGAACTAGCGTAGTTTATGAAGCTTGAGCTTGGCTCGAACTTTAGACGAGCATGGTTTGTTAGGCTTAATATCTTATACCGAGTTGAAAACTTGAGTTGGCTTGTGGATCGATAAATCAAATCAACAGAATACGATGGAGTTGGACATAACTCGAAAGTGGTGAAACATATAGATTAATGGCCAACCAGTGAAGATCAAGCTCGACAATGGGCAAACCGAGCTCAACGGTTGTTAGTATGGGAATGGATATAGCTCGCCTATTGTCAGTAATTGTTAGGAGGGGTCCTGATTCTATATGCTTTTTTCAACTAATGTGAGAGTTGTCAAAAAGAGTGTGTTAGTTGATGAGTGGATAGAATGGAAAGGGGAAGATATAACTAACAAGCACTACAAAGCGAATGAACTTTAGCAATGAACAAATTTGTTGGAAACCACTCACCATTTGGTGGAGTTGTATGAGGAAATGAAGATAAGAGCTTGAGGTCATTTGGTCTTAAGTTTGAATCCGATCCAGGGGGTTTTATCGCAGTGGGCCTTTGGACGACGGAGTTTTCCGCCTTCTTCTAGCGACTTTCGAATCACGAGTTATTTATTCACACCGTCTAAAAACCTCCTAAGAGTGGTGGAGCTTGAAAAATATTTCGAAGGGCCAAACGTCCCAAGACCCTTAAAACAATGGAAGCCGGAGTTAATGCGTATAAAACGGCGAGAACAGGACAACCCTAGCCCTAACTATCCTTCACCCATGCCTGAGATTCTATCGATTTCTTATTATTTGTTTTCACTTTATTCGTGACTCTTTAATTTTCTTATTATTTTTTTTGGTTTTATTTCTATTCCTTTTCTTTTACGTAAGCTATTTTTTTCTCCCTTTATTCTTTTCTTTATTTTTAATTTATTTTCTTAATATAAATATAAGTTATTTAAGATTGATTCCTTTTCATATATTCATTTATTTTACTTTTGGTTCTATATTTTTTTTATATTATTAGCTTCTAGAGAATTTGCTTACTCTTATGAACATGTCAATTAAAATAAAATAAAATCATCATCACCATCATACTCAGTTAATCCCATCTATAGCAAAGCTAAGGTAGGGTCTGAGTAGGGTAAGATAAAATAAAATAGTTGTTTTATTTATAAAAAAAAAAAATGGAATTTAGCAAAAGACAAATTTTGTTACGAATGGAAAATTACTTGATACCAGTGGTGCGACAATTTCTTTTTAAATTTCTTTATTTAACTTATTTCTTCATTTATTCATTTTTACGAGTATTTCATCGATAACATAAATTAGAGTCAAAGCTTGAAATCTTTAGGTCCCCCCATTTGTGTGTATATATATTTTAGTGTAATATTTGAGCATGCTATATATATAAAAGATATTTTGTTGAAATAATTAATCCTTAAAGAAAATAATATAAGAGCCTTTAATTATTAAAAATATAAGATTTTTATTGCAATTTTGCCTCAAACTTTAATAAAGCACAACCAAGCAAAGGAAGTAATATCACATGAAATTAAAAAAAATCTACACATCTTAAATTGTCTTTATCTAATACCAACATTCTAGCTAGGTATGTTGTGTGACACAAGCATGCCTCCACTACTTTTGAAATAACAAATCACTTATATTTTCTTGAGAAAAAGGCACCAACACGAAATCAAATGCCTCTCTTATATTCACTAATGACTCACCCCATCATTGCAATCAACTACTACTTAATTGCTTTCCTAAACAAACCCATGATTGTTGACTACAAAAGCATTCAAATTTAATACTTAAAGGCGTTCATTAGTATACACTTAACTTGGTGGCATTCAAGATAAAGCAAATTCATCATCAAACTTTCAAATTTATGTGCTTAGTGGTGGCATGGACCCACCTAAATAAAGCAAGCATCACAATTGATTAATATGTATTAATAATTGATAATGGTGTATTCAAAACCATAATCATATATATAATCACTTGAATCGATGCTTATAGAGTTGTATGAATTAGAACCATTAGAAAATAGGCGGGATTAAAAGTTGGATGCTCTTTCTATTGTAAAATCAACCTATCTTTCTTTCATAACAATCTAACCCCACAAAGGTAAAATTTGAAGGGTGGGTGGGGGTCCAAAAGACCAATCATTCAACATGTTCATGCTTTTCCTAAAAGTACCATTTTCACTCATCACTATGTGCATGCTTGGTTGGTCTTAATTAGTGTTGAGCCAACATTTCTTCTGCCTAAAGGTGACTTTTTTCTAGAGTTAGAAATATTCCCTAACCCATAGTAATATACAGGTTTTAGTACATAGTAACATAATGTATAAGTTGTTAAAACCGCATGCTTCGGAAATCGGAAGTAGGTCTTCAATGTTGATGATATGAAATCCGAGTTGTTTCCCTTCCCATGTGTAACGGTTGCATACAGAGCGCGGTTATGAAGACCGCTATAGGCACAGTATATTTGTATCAAAACAGAAACTAGAAGACAATATGCATAGTAATGAACAATTTTATACCTCATAAAGGATCAATCATGGTTGGCTACCTTCCACAATCCACAAACATGTGTGGTCCCCTTACACCCCCTCAATGTCCAATTCACAATTATTATTCTTCATTCCTTTCTTCCCTTTACACATAATTTCCTTTTCAAAAGTTTATAATAATCATTTATAAGTAATGCATTCAAACTAATACAAAGAACTCAACCACCATCGTAATAAAAACACAAATCAAATATGTCATACTACTTAATTCAAACATGAGAAAACTACGAAAAGGGTTCAAAGGAGCTAGACCGTATTTGCAATTACATACTTATAAATGATAGTATGAGACGTGTGAAGAAACACGAGTTTCCTAGACACATGAAAATATTGTAGTAAAGATCTCCATTTATACATACAAAAAGTTTACTACAATTTACAAAAGGCTCGACCTTGAATTGGGAAAAGGGTAGACACCGGTGGTAAAGAATATTAGTTTAAGACTTGAAGTAACATAAGGAGTTTAAGCATGGTAGATAAACAGTTTAAGCATGACCGATTGATAGTTGATAAAATTATTATATTCTATAATTTTGTTAGCTTTAAAAAACATATTGCTCGGTACAAAACTTTCAATTAATGTGCTTCACCGTCAATTGTTCCCTACTTGTTAGGCACGTGAAAAACGATGTGTAGCTAGTGAAAAAGTAACAAATTAATCACATAATATTCGCACGAGTAGCATTCATATTGGAGCTATTTAGACTATGTATTTGGCTTAACTTGTTGTGGCTTAAGGTGAACATTAGCTTTATCCAAATTTTTTTGTACATTTTTATTTAAAATGTGATATAATATATAAAACTGAAAGACAAATTAAATAATAAACATAAAATATTAATAAATAAAAAAACATTACACATCATTAAAAAACATAAAAAACTATTAAACTACTCATTGTTTTGCTCGTCTTCGAATTCCTTTGCGATACGATCATGTTCTTATTCAAGTATCGTTTGATGACTAATTGAGAGGTTGCTAAAGTCCTTGGTAAGAAAGTCCATGTTTCTCAATCTTATTTTAGACGCTTTAGCTTGCGCCGTCATCTCCATGGTATTTCTTATTTTGCTAATCTCCGTCGAGAATTCGATATCGGCTTCATTACCAACTTGTTTTTTTCCCCTGTCCCTTCCAAGTGGTTTACAAGGAGACTGGTCAACACCCTCTTTAACGTTTAGGTCAATCCCCACATGAGCATCCGAGCTTGAAGAGGAGACGAACCCACCCGAAGAAGTAGTTTGCGTCCGCTTTGATGATCATCCTTTGCTTATTTCTTCAACCGTAATTAGCTCGATCCATTTCGAGCAATTGCGAAGAATTCTCCATAAGTAGTCGTCATCCCACGTTTTGATGGTCCTGTACTTGCGAAAAACATCTGCCTTCCATTCGTCGCAAGTAAACTTGTAGACTTCAAGATCGCTACTACCACTTGCTCGCATTTGATTGCTATTCCTGTTATGAATATTTGTAAATAAGCCCACGTATTTTCGAATTTCGGTCCACCGACCGGAAATCATATCAGGGGAACGAGTTTCACTCCCCATTTCTTTGTAGAAAATGTCGCGGAATTTTTTAAAAAAACTTTCGCCCTTTGATAGTCGGCTACAAAAATAATAATAAAAAATTATAAAAAGTCTTTAATTAACATATATATATATATATATATATATATACCGGCTTGTTGATCTTCGGAAACCTCAACCCACGCACGACACAATGCTATTTTCTCATCTTTCGTCCACGGCGTCGCTTGCTGTTTTGACGTGTTTCTTGTTCGGGCCGTTGGCTTGTTCCACCTCTCCCACCACCTCCCGCCACGCCACCTCTCCTACCACCTCTCCCGGCCTTCTTTTGTCCTCGTTTTTTGGGCCTACATCTTGTGGTTGCGTATCCGGAATAACAAATTCCGGAGACGGGATGGCATTTGGCTAAGGTTTTGTTCAATTTACGTGTTCGTACCAAACCCATCTTCCGTAATGAATTCTAGAGCCGGCGAGTAACATCCTTCCCACAGCGTGTTTTCCATTTCGCTTTGTAGTTTGAAGGTTTGAAGATTTGAATATTTGTGATTTTGTAATTGATTTGGGTGTAAAGGTTAAAAAATGGTTTTTTTTATAAAGGGCCTAAACTAGCCGTTGCCAACGGTTGAAATTTTGCTCGCTAGCCCACGCGAGCATGGTAGCGTGGGCTTGCTCGCACCTGCTCTCACAGACGTGTGTTGTGGTGCTCGCGAGCCATGTGAATCAGCTTGTGGCTCACGTCTGCTCGCTCGCGGCCCACAACACATAGTCTTATATAGCTTAACTTAAATTCATATTTTCTCCAAATTTTGCTTGTTTTTCAAATGCTTCTCACATCCATCTTTCCATTTCTATCTAATCTTACCCACAAACACTAATTTTGCTATTTTTTATACACTCAAGCAAATATAGAGTATTCTCATCAGCATCTTCATAAGACGTATGAGGTGATGCTCTGAGATACATTTTTATCTTATCTTACTCACAAATACTAATTTTGCTATTTTTTTCACAATATTATATAAAAACTAGGGATACACAGGCTCCAATGTGATTGCTTTGAGCTAGATACATAAGACATATGAGGTGGTGCTTTGAGATACATAAGTATGGTATATATGTTAGAAAATGTATATGTAGAAAGTTGTTAAAAAGATTTTACATATATGTATAGAAAGAAAGAATGGTGCTTTACATGTTTTTTATGTAAATATGTGTACGTAAATGCTTAAAATTGAAAAATAACTATCGTATATATATGTTGATAATGTACGCATATGTATAACTAAAATAAAAACCCTGGAAAATTGTTGATTCGTAAAAAAAATTGTTTGAAAAATAAGTGGTGCAAAATAGTTCTTACAATTCTCGATTAACATTTTTACCTTGTATATAGATAAATTATAGAAATACTTTTAAAAGCGAGCTGATAGTTAACATTTAGAGAAATGAGTTAAACTGGTTGTGTTTAAATTCCACAATTTCATGTATGTTCTTATAGCTAATCTATACTATATTATAAAGCATCTAGGAAGGATGACCGTATAATTTAAGTAAGTACAAGTGTTTAAGCTTATGGTACAATAGTAAATGAGGTTAGTTTAGGGGCAAAGTTGTCTTTTCTATACTCTTTAAATTACTATAACATTTGTGGCAATTTAAGGGTGAGTTTCAAAACTTAAATAAGAATTTGAAAAGTTAGAATTTATGTCTCTTTAAATTACTATAACATTTGTGAGTTTTGTGTATAAATGGGAAAATGACAAACTTCTTTGTTCACCATCTTTAGACATCCCAAGAATCCCGGTAGATGAAAGGTATGTTTATGTTTTTCAGTATTTGGTTCTAATTCGTATGTTGTTTGATATTTGTTTTTTGTTTTAAATGAAAGAAACACGAAGACCTTATGGAGAACCCATCAATGATCAATGACAGTGATGGCTTTCATTTTCAGTTGTGTATTTACTTTTTTATATTTTTGCTTTTATGCATTGTCTTTATAGGTTTTGCAATTATCCAACTAGGTTAATACAAATGGTTTAACATATTTATTTTTATTTGAACAAAAGAATATGGAACAATCTATGCATAAGCCATCGATGGAGGTGCCAACCCCACCAATGATGATCAATAGCGGCGAAGGTATTCACACTCGGGTGCGTGTTTTATTTTAAGCATTGTTAAATGAAATAATCTTAAATATTAAAACTCACAAAATGGTCTTGATCACTTATAAGAATTGTCTCGATTCTTGGTATGTCCTTTGGTTTAGGATATTTCATATCGTACCAAATGGTTTGGTTTACTTTTAATATTTGAAAATGTTTAGGCTATGTACTTCTTACATTGCAGTGCGGTTTTTATTTATTTAAGTTGTATTGTTTATATTAATGGATGATGTTTAATAATATAATAATTTGAGTACTTTTTTAATTTTTAACTATATCTATTTTAGTTTTTTTTTTTTTTTTTTTTATGTATTCTTTATCTAGATCCCGTCAATTAATCACTGAAACCAAACAAAATTTATGTTGTTTGCTTTGATAAACTAAGTTTGGCATACGGTTTAAACTTAATATCGTTATAACAAAATCTTTAAACGCACTTTAAAGGCACGAAACTATAAACATATATGTTGAATTGGAAACTTTAAAAACAACACATATGTGTATAACTTTTCAAATTCATGGTGGACTATTTTTTTTTATTGATATTTGTGCTTTATACGCATGTGTTTAAATTTTGCATATTCTCAAAAAAAAAAAAAAAAAAAAATTAATAAAGTTTTTCCATGCAACAAGTTAAACTTTAAATTTAAAGTGTGCCATAAATTTAGACATAATTAAAAAAAAAGCACTATTTCAAACTTTGGCTTATATTGTTACAGTTAATACGAAAACAAAATGACTTAAGCAAAAGTAGCATCATAGTAACCATAACTTCGCAAACGGTTTGCAAGCATGGCATTTAATCTGTTGTGTTCCATTTCTATCAGTTCAACAAACAATACCAAATCATGCAAGCATCATGTTGTTGCAAAGAGAAGCCAAAACTCTAGCAAGGCTTGGAACAAGACATCGTTCACAAAATTTCCACTGGTTCATGAGGTTAGATAAAATTATGATAATTTTCATCTCAGGTTAAATGTTCGGTTATTAGTCAACAACTGATTGGACCCAATTCATAACCGATTTACCAAGTTGAAATAATTAAAACCCATCGGTTTTTAAAATACCTCAATCGAAAGTTATGATTATGACTTAAAACCAAATTGAGCAAATAACAACTTGTGCACACCCTAAAAATCACCAACCAAAGTTTTGTTGTCTCCGCCGCAACGCGCGGGCAACCGACTAGTGCGTTTGAAGTAAATAAATTTAAATGTCGTGTTAATAACTTAATATTTACTTATTCAACTCGGAACTTGGAACTTGTTATCCTGCCACGTAAATAGTCATACCGACACCTATTAATCTTAGTATAAGATGAATATGAAACTGTAATTAAACGGTTTAACACGAAAATTAAAAACATTGTGCATACTAATACATATATCATACATACATGTTACATTATTTTTACTCAATTCGATAATTATTTTTGCTAGTGTTTTTGAGTTATAATGAGAATGGACACCTGTACCCCTAATCACCTCCTATAACAGTGGACCACACTTTTCCTCATAATTAAACCCTAGGTCTACCCTCCCATGTTCCAAGTATCTATATATAGTGAGTTCTCTAGCTAGCATCTAGATATCAATCAGTACACCTACACATTCACATTCTATTGCTTGCAAAATGAGGACTATGATAGATTTGGGAAGGGATAGAGGTCCTATCAGAATGCATCTAATCACCACCGCAACTGCCGTTGACTGCAGCAGCAGAGAGGTTGGACTGCGTCGTTCTCTACGCTCCCTGCTAGACTGCATTGTCCCGGCATGTTGCGGTGCTGGTTTTGAATCTGAGGACACAAACTTTTCTCCAGATTTTTCTTCTTCTTCCCCGACTTTTTCAAGTGACACGGATTCACCTTCTTCATCGTCCTCCTCATCTACCAATGTAAGCGTCTATGAATAAAATAACAAACAATTATACAAACGGGAACTTTCCCTCTATCGCACAAGATAGAGAGACTGCTTCCAAAACCCCTGGCTTAATTGTTCTTTCTTTCTTTCTTTTTTTTACGGTATAAAAATACTAGTGACATTTATAGCAATTATTAATATTTGTGAACATTTAATCTTGTAGAATCGTTCGTTGTCATCGTCATCCACTACCGTAAAAGGTACATTCTTCGGGCAAAGAAACGGTCGAGTAAGTTTCTGTCTCCAGGACGACAACCACCACCATCACCACCGTCGAACACCATCAAGAAAAATGACTACAACCACCGCCTTGTCATCATTCTCACAGCCTCTCCTACTTTTAGAATTCGCTGTCCCCACATCTTACTTAGCAAAAGAGATGCAACACGGTCTCCTCCGCATTGCTCTAGTGGAGGAAGACCGTGCACACCGCCAGCAACCGCCAGTTAACACTGGCGGTTGCATATTCGAAGTACCAGTGTGGTCTATGTACTGCAACGGTCGTAAAGTTGGTTATGCCACTAGACGTAAGATGACAGCTGCAGACTCAGCTACTCTTACTCGTATGCAATCTGTGTCCACTGGAGCCGGGGTTTTGCCGCCCGAAAACGACCAAAGTAGCGAAGGAATCATGTACCTCCGAGCAAGTTTCCGGCGAATCATTGGATCACCGAACTCAGAGTCATTTCACATGATAAACCCTGAGCATGATGGACGCTCATCTAATTCTAAAGGTCATAATAATGGGCAAGAGCTCAGTATATTTCTTTTGAGATCATCTTCTTGATCCAAGATATATTTTTGTATCAAGTGTGTGTATATATACTGTATGTATGTATGTATGTGTGTGTATGTGTCTATATATATCCCTTGATCTAGCTAGTTCTTAGACTAGAATCTAAAACCATATTCCAGTTTTAAGTTATGAAATTCGGGAGTTTGTTGTAATATTATATAAGCGAGGAGCCGAGAACTAATTAATATTATTGAGCATCCATATTACATATTAGAATTCTTTAAGACTAATCTGATATGTATTAAAGTACTATTAATAGTAGTTCGTATAATAAAAAAAGATGTAACGCACAGGAATAAATATTTTAACTGAAGTCTATTTGGGTAACAACAGTACGCAAGAGAAAGCATCAAAGTTTTACAACATTTTTTTACTAAAGTTTTTATTTAATAGTATATGATAAGGAGCTAATGCCATATATACATCTGGCTAGCAACTTTATGACAGCAATTGCGCTTGGAAATGGTCCAACCTACAATGGGTATAACTACCGCTACGTTAATTGGTATTACAAGGACCCGACCCGTGAGTAATGGGCGGAAATCGTCTCAACGAGCCAGATCATGTGGCAAAACAACCACTAGCTGTTTGTTCCTAGTTTTGGATCGTTGTTGGAGTTCCAATTTCGGCTTTGACGAACTCTGCAAATTTGACAATATTTATCGTTCACTTTTCATTGTAAAAACACTTGTGAATATATTAATTTATCAATTTATTAATTTAAGCGTTTATTTACGCACTTAATTTTAGAGCTAACAATTTCAGAATCTAACATAATAACACGACACGAACCGACACGACTTTAGCATGTTTTGTGTTTGACCTTAACAAGTTCCGTGTGTTGAATAAGTCGATACGATAAGACCTTAACATATTTCGTGTCTAAATTAACAGGTTAAAGAGCTGTTAAACACCCGTTAAGACATTTTAATAATTATTTTATTTTCAAAAGTTATATACCGCTTATGGGTATGCCTAATAAATATGTGGACCAAAGATGAAGAAACTCTATTTTCAATTTTCAAATCATAGAGCTCAGATATGTACACCGCTCAGTCGTTCCTTCTTCTCCTGCTCAACTCCACTATCTGATGTCACCCATCACCGTTCGCCATCACCAGACCTCCTTCTCAACACCGACGCCATCCAGTCTCTCATTCACAGGTTTGTGGATACAATTTCATGGTAAATGTTTATAAACTGCTTCGTAATTATCGTGCTTTATCATGTTACAAATAGGTTCGTGTTTTGAAAAAAAATGACACGATAATTTATCATATCATGTCGTGTTTACCTATTTCGTGTTCGGGTCTTAACAGGTCGTGTCTGACATGATATGCCGGCTCTACTTAATTTGAATCATGAATTAAACTTTCTCATATTTTTGTATAATCTGACTTTTTTTTCTCTAGTCTAAAGGTTATAATAAGAATAACGATTAAAAAAAATCAACTCGCACTACTAAGCAAATGAGTATCACCTAAGTGTACTTCTATTGGTGAAAGCCATTACCGATGAGTATGTTGTTTTGGTATGAAAGCGGCGATGATGTGTATCGAGAGAGAAAATAAAGTTGAATTGGGTGGTAGTGAAAACAAAAATATGTGAAGAGTTAGGTTTTATTAATCCTATTCTTCCGACGTCAAATCTATCACTAACTATACAAAATATTGGTCGTTGAGTCCCTCGGAAACTTGTCTGTAATTTCCAATGGATTTTTGAGGGTTTTGTCGATAGTTTGCCAAAACAAGATGGACTCCAAGCCCAATTTGGTCGTGTTGTAATTGAGAACCAATTCCAATATTTTCATCAAACACCAGAGATGTATATAGAATAAGGAGGTTTGGGGGGAGGGGGGGGGGGGTTGAAGGAAAATGAACAAACCTTACAGGTTAGGGTTTAAAAAGGTTAGGTTGCCATTGAGGTTCAGATTGTATTATTGGAATATCATTTATAGATAATAATAATAGTGACCTGATGTTCGACGATAATGGGCCCTGTCTGATAACTGCCACAAAAGTCTGGGTGAGAATACATCGGAAATCCAAACCTCAATTACCATCAGAATAACAAGAGATTACTAACGCGATAGGTAGGGATTACTGATGTAAACCTAGGTTTACACTAACAATCACTTGAAAAAATATGTTGTAATCTTATCGGAAATCCGCCATATTGCTAACGGGACTACCGAGGGAGTGTCTTTCCTCAAATCTCTCTCACTAACAAAATTTTGAAATAAGACAATGTTTTTAAAAATGTTTAATATTTTATGTTTGTCCCCAGCTAGTGATTAGTCGTCTAGGTCGTTGGCTAGATTAGATAATGTTTATTTGTGTGTTAGTCTAAGAATGACATTAGTGTAATTTCCAGGCTAGGGAGACTAAGCATCAGTCTCCCTATGCAAGAGACTAAGACAATGGATAGACTAAGATCTAGTATAAATATTTTAGTCCTCTCCATGGCTCAAAAAAACTCTCACAACATTCTATAGGTGTGTCCTTTAGTGTGTGTTTTCTTATGTGTATCCTGGGATAGAGAGTTTCTTTGTGAATCTTTGCTTTGTGTAAGCTCTATAAGACTACAGGGTGTGGTTGCGGCATAAGGGCCGGCATGGGCCGGCAAACACCCCCTGGGGCGGCAACGGCAAGGCAGGCAGCCCTTCGCCGGGCATGTCGTGCCATATTTTGAACGTTGGGGCAGTAATGACGTTGGGCAACGGTCGGATTTTAAAGGATGATGGGCCTCCTCCACACCCTTGGATCGTCATCCTGTTGATGCTCCTACCCCACGCTGACGTGGCAGCTGAGATGGAGGCCCATCATAAGGATGCCACCCCTCTCCACACCCTATAGTCTAAAATTTGTGTGATTTTGATAGTTTCGTGTGTTCAACTCTTGTTCTTCTTCATCTACATAATCCATCAAAGTTCGGGTCTTTGTTTCCACCATCGATTTGGATAAAACCAAGTGAATCGCATTTGTTGTCCGACAAGAAACACGGTCCTACAATAGTGACGATAGCGTGTTTGCTTACGCAAAGTAACGGTCTTAAGCATTAGCCAATATGAACCATACTCTAGTTCACCTACCCGACATAGCATGGGTTTTACTGGTGCTCTATAGTATTAGGCATCGAACACACGACTATGGTATTGCTTGCACTATATTTATCAAATAGAGAACATACGTAACTAGTTCCATACATAAGGTTCGTCACTAGATCTAACTCTCCTAACAAGACTAATAAAAATCTTTATCATCTCATGTGAAGGTAATAAAGTTTCTTAAGGCAAAGATGTATAGGATTTACACAGAAAAAACAAGCATATAATTAACTTTGTTCACCAATTAATATGCATAACCAAAATTCAATTGAAACATGATTTATGGACTACCAAAATACAAGATCTACATCTACAAAAAGGTACTGTATATAACAAAATCATACAAGTGCTACTAGATTTCCATGAATTAACAGTACTTAATTAAAGAGAAAAGCAAATTTGATGTTTTGTTGTTGGTTTCTTCTAACACTAAGCATCGTGTTGTTTGGACGTCATCCTATTCCCCGTTGACCATCCTTGACCCACAATGGAGCCAACCACACGTTCAATCAGGTTCTACTTTACCTCAATATTGAGTCACAATCAATCAAATCAGTTCCCCATGGCACAAAGACGACAGAATAAAGGAACATTTTGCTACACGAGTGAGTGCTGTCAGTTCGCCTTTTTCTTTTTTCATTCACCTTTTTTTATTATTATTTCTCGATCGGATTTTTGTTGATCAGGAGTACAACACCTGCAACATGGGGTACAGATTGTATTGCATTCTTGGATGAATATCAAGGATTTAACGAGGTAGACATCAAAAGGGACATGCACATGCATGTATTCGTCAACTTTTTACCCTCCAAATATGATGTCATCTTGATTAATTTCTTATACAACACAAGATCCTAACTAAATCGCTAATAATATGTTTTTTCTTAACGCAAGGGGTGATATTTGTAATAAATGGCTCTAGCAACTTGCTAGAGCCACTAATTAAGATTACATATTAACAAATTATATATATAACAAAGGGCTCTACATTGAGCAACCGATTACAATCAAATACACACCATGTGGTGCTTTCTTATTAGACACATTGTAATCATATTAAACTAGAGGCTATATTGTTGGATATTTTAGTGTAATTGGATTGACTGTTTGACCAATATGTTCATAATAATACATCATATAGGTATGGTGGTGCGGAGTGCATACCTATTTGAATTTATTATTAACTTAGGGGCGAAGCCCCTAAGGAACGGGGGGTCCGAGGGCAGCGCCCCTGGGAGCAGGGTCCAAGGGGCGGCAGCCCCTGGCGGGGTCCAATGTCGTCATTTCCCAATACCAGTTAGCAGCCAATCATTTTGACCTATACGTCGTGTATAGATCCCAATAATTGAACCTATACGCCACGTATAGACCTATACTTGGCGTATAGGTCGACGCGGCGTATAGGGCCTACCAAGGGTGTGTAAATATTTTTGGAGGGGTTGCCCAAAGCCTTATAAAAACCTAGTTTTGTACAACATTCTTACAATTAATACAATTTATCAATTTGAGTTTTTATTATTCCAAAGAGTTCTTTTTTAAAAACAAGTTTTGAAAGTAGGTGATCAAAGCTGGGTGATGATATGTCAACCTTCCAAATGGCGTTGTGATGTGGCAAGAGGTACAATGTCACTATAGGTTTAATTTGATTTTTATCTAATAACTTGTAGTATTTAACATTCTTCAGAAAATTAAAAAATACACCGTTTTTTGGGGCTTTTTCTCACGATTATTCCGACATAAATTTTGTTGAAAACTAATTATTTTATCAAGAACGGAAGGCGCGCAACAGACCAATGGATTAGAACTGTGGAGAACACTCATGCCCTGTTTAAATAGTTTAAATAACTAGTGGGTCGTAAATCAATCGCTCAGAACTAGCTTAGAAAACCCTAATTTCTCAATGATGACCACATTTGAGCTCCAATGAGTAGACATATTTCAATATATAGCAGAATAATCCATTCATTCAAAAGAAAAAAAAAAAAAAAAAAAGCTTTGGAAGACAAAATAGGATTAAAGAAATCTTGGATATATAATATATATTTCGCATGGGCGGGTACAATATATCAGATTTTGCAGTCAAATATGAAGAAAGTAAAGACATGGTAGCCTCTCAATATTCTATTGAACATTACTCTTTCGACATTTATGCATGTTTGGCTATTTCTTTTGTCTTCTTTCATTTGCTGACACAAATTTAAATGGGGTACCTTAGACAAAATGATGGAATGAATGGGGCATGACATGTGCAAATTATAAGTGGTAAACACCAACCTTCCAGTTGTCATGTTATTTACTTTAGTCGTTAGAAATTAAGCTTCTGGATGTACGTATATGACAATATTATTATTAAGCAACCCAGAAAAGTTTCAAACCAAACCCTAGAATCTCAACAATAGTTAGAGATCTTGAAACAATACAAAGTCTGACCAACAACTGATGAATACTATCAGTTGTTGACAACAGAAATACAAAGAAATAATACGAACTTACAATCTGGAAATACAAGAATATAGAAATCCTAAACTGTGTGAAAGTACAGAGAAAAAGACGAGAGAGAAGACTGATGATCAGAAGCAGCTTCTCGAATACTCCTGAGTATATATATCCCAATATTACACTCCGGCCCCTGCACAATATAAAAGCACACAAAAGACCCTTCCAGAATACCAAAATAACATAAATCGCTCGGCCAATATGAGATGGGCCACAAGAAGATGCTGAGCCCATTAACAACATAAACCCAACAACTATACATGGCCCATAGCCAGAAAACCATAAATCTGGCCCAAACACAACTTTAGCAATTGAACCATTTATAACAATATTTTCAACAATATATATATAAAGATCGAAGAAGAGAAAAATGATATTGAAGTTTTACGGTATGTTGTATTAGAGATCAAATTACGAAGCATTTTAATTAATCTTAAATTTGATTCCTAAACAAATTCAACTACTGATAGAACAGACATTTTTAAGTCCATAAGGGTATCAAATCAAGATCACTTTATTTGTGTACATTCGGGTCGCTAGGGTGTCCGGCCAACTTGGGCCAGGAATATGCATCATTACCATACACTTCTGCAATAGGTTTTTTCCACAACTTGAGCGTGTGTCTTCTTATAGGTCACATGACAACAACCCTACCATTGTTTCAAGGTTGTTCCTAATGAAAAAAAAAAAAAAAAAAAAAAACAAAGAGCAACAAAGTTCTAATAGGTTAGTCTAGTCACTCAAGATAAGAATTGTAATTGCTAAAGATAAGCTTTTTGTAATAAGAAGAAATGATATATTTGCTCAAAATTAAATTACAAAAACTGATGCTAGCTATGTACTAGTGACTAATTACTTGGAACTAAGCTACAAATATTTGATAAAAGATCATATATAATCCACAATTACCCATTCTTTGAGTTGCTTCAACATCTGCAAGTCAAATTGCATATTTCATTGCGGAATTTCATCAACATTTTGTTTGTTAAGAGTGTTAGTTGTGGCAGATTGTCTTCGACAACAACATGAGTATGTTTTTCAGCATCATCCTTTATAACATATGCTCCCTTAAGGTGTGTAATGGTCATGTAAACGTGAGCCAGGCCTGTTTATTTTAGAACATTTACCATAAATTATTTAGGAATTTTTTTAAACATTTAATTATTAATTAAGATTTTTTAAACTTTTAACATTTATAAACACTTATTTATTTATATAAAAAAAAAAAGCAAAACAATATTATTTATATTATTTTTTCTTGGCATCACATAAAACACAACACTTAGTTTATTGCTAACCTTAATATTAACCTTCTAAAAATCATATAAACAACGAATGTTTTGCCTTGTCTCCTTGAAGAATTCACAGTCCTTTCGGTCTAATGATCAAAGTTAGTTCTTGACAATTTCAAATTATTAGAGAATAAATTTGTATTATTATTGTATTTACTGTAATTAATTGTTTTCTTTTTCTACTCCTACAATTACGGAGTGATTATTGTAAATTATTGTTATAAAATGCCTATCAATCCTCATCATTCCTTGAGGTTGATTTTACAAGATTAACATGGTATCGGCCTTCTCTCCCCTGGGCAATACCTATCATCTCTAAAAACACTCTTTTTCTTCTCCTTTGCACCGCCCACATAAGTCCCATTCTTTTTTTTCTTTTAATCATGTCATTCGTATCTCTGTTCATCTCATTTCTCTCAACAAGTGTACCTTCCCTCTTTTCTTTTCAACTCCCAACAACATCACCTTCATCCTTTATTTATTTTTAAATACAACTTCTTCCCCTCCATAATACACTTTCTGCCTTCAATTCTTTCTGCCCATTGAAAATTCCTAATGGCCTCCTCCTCATCTTCCCCTGATGCCTTTAGCATGAACTCTCTCCTCCATCTTATGAACTTGAAACTCACCTCGTCAAATTACTTGGTTTGGTGCTCTCACATCCTGCCTATTTTCTCCCTTCAACACATGTCTGGCCATCTTGATGGCTCTTCTATCCCACCGTCAGAGACCATAACAGCTGACTCCAAAGAAAATCCCAATCCGAACTACCTTACGTGGCAGGCCACCAACCAAACAGCCGCCATCCTTGTAACATTCGCGAATCTCCAATAGGTGCATTATAACTTTAGTGATCTAAATTGATAATAATTCAAAATTATAAAATCACATGAACCATATTCAAAAAAAAAAAAAAAAAAAAAAAAAAAAAAAAGAGAAAGAGAGAGACTTTTTGTATATGTTTAATATGAACTTTTATGGATGAGTTAAAACTACCATGATTTAAATTTCATAAATCCTTTTGTGACATCGACCAAAGTTATGAAAATGGTGTTCCATATATTGTTTGAAAAGTATTTCATTAGCATCCTCATAACCATTATGCGCTGTCCAAAAAATCAGTCAAGGAAAAGGATCTCATTATTTTTTGGTGTAAAACTTATTTATTATTCATCAAAGTCTATTTATTATACTAGAAAAGTGCATTTTGTTAAGATGAAATAAATTTTTCCCATGCGTTTCTTTTATTCTCCACTTGAACCTCAATATAATATTCATAATTAGTTGGTTTCAAATCCTTTAAAGTCTTGAGAGTATTGAATTAAATTACTCATTATGTGGACAATAAATAATCAAAGTAACCGATGCAATGAATTGATAATTCAACACAAATCGTCTCTTCACATTGAACTTGCAAAACCATCTTTTGTAACCAACCTTTCCTAAGTCATTTTGTAACAGCATTTAGAAATCATCATAGTCATTCGAACCATTGATTAGCTAATCGAAACTGATCGAAAAATTTTGTTTAACATCCAACCCGAATAACCATCCCCATCTCTACCTCTCTTGGCCTTCCTCTGAACCGTCCATCTCCGATCGTCATCGCTTCTGCTTACGGTTTTGCCGGTGAACCACCAGTGTCGAAACGAACCTCGTTCAGGTAATGAAACTATCCATCAACTCGTTTTTTTTTTCTTCTTATATCTAAGTCTAAATTTTATTCTTGTACGCTTAAGTTTCATAATGAAAATGATAGCGTCTTGAATGGAGGAGGCGAATCGGTTAAGTTTCTGTTCTTTTCTTTTTATAACCAAAAGCAAACATCATCATATCTTTTATTTTCGTATTCTATTATTTACTCAAAAAAAAACGAGTTATATAATTATACTAATTTTTTTTAACCATATTTTGTTTACAATTAATCTCCGTAATTGTTTTGGCCAAAACAAGTTTTAATATGAAGTTTTTTTGTTTAGATACTATTTGGCAAAATATGTTTCAAAGGTTTTTGTTTCATATGTACAACGTTAATTTTTTTTATACTTCTCTTACAATTTATATTTTGTAGTAAATGTAGACATGCAAATTTATAGTTATTATCTTTGTCAAATAAAATTGATATTTTTACCTAAACCCATTAGTAATAATATTATCTATCATACTGTTTACTGACTTTAAATAGTTACGTGAATAGATTTTGAGTTGTCCGAATCCAAACTTTTTCATCGAAATATATATTAAACGACGAACCTAAGCATATAAGGAAATCTAAAGGATTATTATATAAATACAATAACATAGTAGGATTTCAAGAGCAAGAAATGCATAAATACGATAAACACTAACTAACACGCATTTAGGCTTAAAAAATCATCATAAGCCGATTAGTGATATTAACCATCGATGACTTGCATTTAGGTTGCCACACGTTTCAAGAAAGACATTATAACACTTTGCTCATTCTGGATTGAGCGTTATAATAATACCAACATTAATCATACATGTTTGAATCAAGCACTTTTGAATCTACACCAGTCTCAAAGTGAGTATATCTTTCCCCTTTTTACTGCTTTACTATTTTGGGGTGACTCATGTACTTACTATCAAGTTTCTATTTCTTTTACTAAATGCAATTCTCATGTGTGTTTGATTTATGTTAATTGGTGTGTCTATGGCTTGTCAAAATCATTAACCGCTGGGCGGCCTAGCTTTTCAATGAATAGTACTATGGTATACCCCCTTGAGACTCTGTTGAGAGAATCTTGGTCATTGTCTTGTTAATTCATTATTCAGTTGGTTAGTCATGTGTTAGTCATTATTCTCAGGTTTGGTTTTGAACGGATATTACTTATTACATAATTGCAAATGGTACCGCATATGAATTGCTAAACACTTTTCTACTACATCTTTTTAAACGGGGTATGCTCACCAATACATTTTTGTATTGACATATACTATTTTCGTACATGTTTCAGGTTATTATTGAGACGTTTCTTTTAAGCTTTTGGATTTATATTTAAGCTTTGTTTTCATTGTAATCTAGTTAGACTTGACGCTTTAAAATCATTATACTTTGTATTTTTTTTCCTTTCAATGTAATAAACTATTTAATTCAATGTATTCAAATTTACACTTTAGTACCATGAGCTATTGAGTAATCGTCACTACGTGACACCTCGATGTTTCCGCCATCGGTTGGGGTGTTACAATCCTTCTTCAGACTTCTCTCTCCGATGAAGCAGCGGTTGAGGTTTTGGGTTTTACAACCGCTCGTCAGATCTGGCTTTCTTGAAGCTGCCTATCAAAATGCATCTATTGAACGCATCCACAAAATCCACCGGCTGCATTTCAGGTTCAACAGTCTCGCTCCTCTGCTGGTAGAGGCCGCTTTTCTTCGTGATGATCTCATTCTCGTGGCTCCATTAATAATTCTAAGGAGCGTGGTTTCACTAAAAGGACTCCTCATTGTCAGTTGTGTAGGACAAATGGTCATTATGCATCCGCATGTCCTAGTCTTCACTCTTTTGCTTCTCATGCATCTCCTACAGCCGAATCATTAGCAAAGGCATTTCATGCTCAATGCAATGTTGATCCAAATGCTCCTGATTGGATTGCTGATACTGGTGCTTCTAATTATATGGCTCCAGATTGTGACTCTCTTTACAATACAAAGCCCTATCAAGGTAAAAATTATGTTATACTTGGTAATGGCACGAGACTTCCCATTTCACATATCGGTTCATCTTCTTTATCTAATGGTTTGTCATTACACAATGTTCTTGTTGTCCCACAACTTACCAGAAAATTATTATCAGTAAGCAGGCTTACCAAGGATCACCCTAATGATGTTTTATTTTCTGAATCCTTCATTAATATGCAGGATCGGAAAACCAGAAAAGTTCTATCTAAAGGAAAACATGTGTGGATGGTATCTATGTGCTCAAGGATAACCAAGTTGCTTTGATGGCCACTAAAGTTTCTAATAAGGCCTCTTTTGAACTTTGGCATGCTCGTTTAGGGCATGTCTCTTTTGATGTTATTTCTGTTTTAAATAAATTTGGTGTTTTGAGTACTTCTTCATTGTTGCCTAAACCAAACAATAGTTGTACCTCTTGCAATCTTGCAAAGGGACAACGATTACCTTTCAGTATTAATTTTATGTGATCTTCTCACCTTGTGGATTTAGTGCATTGTGACTTGTGGGAACCCTCACCTATATGTTCTAATGATGGTTATCGTTATTATGAGGTGTTTATTGATGATTACTGATATACGTTAAAATATACATATATAAATCCCTGATTAAACTCCCAAATTACGCGTTTTCGACCATAATTGCACGAATTCGGTACTTAACCGCTTCATATGTTTATTGCAGGTCTTAAACGACATCCCACGAGCAAAGTCGAAGAAATCGGGCGAAATACAGACAAGACGGAAAGTTTATGCAAAATCAGCCAAGTCTGGAAGAAGTGCACGTGTAACACCCCAACCGATGGCGGAATCATCGAGGTGTCACGTAGTGACGATTGTTTAAAAGCACATGGTACTAAAATGTAAATATATTATTGAATAATTTAAATTGTCTTACATGGATGAAATGGGAAAAATACAAAAGTCTGAACAAAACAGGAAATTTGAAATAAATTATTAAAAGCAAGCACTAAAATCCAATGCTATAGAACTAACATCAAACTGCACCTGAAACATGTACAAAATAGGTTTTGTCAACATAAGAAATGTTGGTGAACATTCCTAGTTTTAATACATATAGTAAGTTGGAAAATGTTATACAATTCAAGTGCAAAGCTACAGTGCATTTATGTAAACTATGTATCATACAAATGAGCGAAATCAATCTTGTGACTGTATAAATGTACTAAATGAACGGCGGTATACTTATCCACTAAATGGATAATACTTAACAATGACCACGGATTCTCCGATGAAAACGGGGGAGAATCAACCTAGGCGGGTTGTCAATCCAATAGCGCTATCCAATGTTAAGGTCGGCTTGTACAATGTTAATGATTTCACTAAGTACAAATGTATTCTACATGTAATGTCTAAGCATAAAGCACGTTTGTAAGCAAATGCACATAGTACTAGAATTGTATTGTAAAATGTGAACTTGTATTTGTAACTTGTATAAGTGTACATGTAACACCCCAAAAATGAATAAAAGCAAAAAGGGGATAGGAAATACTCACTTTCGCCAAATGACTAGATGACTAAGCGAGTGTGAAAATACGGGCAATCCAAAGATTCAACAACGAAACTAGTCCAATTTAGAAGAAAAGAAACCGAATAGAAAAAAAATATCAAGCTTCCAATTCGCCAATTACAAGAGCTTATAATCAAAGCTTCAAATGTAGAAGTAATATACTATAGAAGAAAGGTATGAGGGGGAGTTTAATCGAATTGAAACAATCGATTTAGAGGTACAAAGTGTAATGGGTCATAGGTGGGTTTTTATACTAGTTTTGGATTCAATTAGGCCTTAAAATTGGTCAACACAATAAAGTAAGGTTTTAAGATAAATTGAATATTTGACTAGGACTTTGACTGTTTAACTAAGACTTTGACTAGGACATTGACTGGGACTTTGACTAAGACTTTGACTGTTTGACTGTCTTAGCGGACCGCGAGGGCTAAAAAAATATTTTTTCTAATTTAATCAATTTTAAGTTATAGACTTGTTTCCTTCTGTTTCTAAGTTGTTTTAGGACCGAAAATTAAGGGCTTTGAGTATCAAAGTCTGAAACATACGTGATCGGGTGTAGATATGAGTATAAAACGTGCATACTTTTACTTATAAAAATTATAAGTTTTATTAAATTGTGAATTTTGGTCCTATTAAAATACGAGGGTTAAAAATGAAAATTTTGAAATAGTTGAGGAACCAATTATGCACATTTATGAAAAGTGAAGGGTGCAGGTTGTCACAACACAGTCGTGCACCTTAGGTGCACGCCCGTGCGGACTTGCTTGGCTCGGACACAGAGGTGTGCACTGCTAGTGCGACCCGGAGTGCACACGATGTTCTCGGGCACCCTGATTAGCACTGTCGTGCGGGTGCTCGTGCGACTTAGATTCTTGGTTGCACTGCCAGTGCACCAGGCAGTGCAGCCCTGGCACCAGGCTACCACCAGACCTGCACGATCGTGCACCCTAGGTGCATGACCGTGCGGGATTCCAAGATATTTCCAGGAACCAGCCATCCACTTGCCCACTTGCACGTCACTTCGTGAAGTTAATGCGCACGGCCGTGCACAAAATCAAAAGTTCTATAAAAACAGAGCAGACCACACTGATCAAATATTGGGTTTTCTCTGGGCGATTTCTGGACAATCAAGGCTGCTGGAAGGCCGTCTAACAAGCTCGGGATTCAATCCAAATCATCTAGCATCATCCAATCCATCACATTCAAGATTTATAGTTTGATCTATTAAACTTTAAGTTGATTCAAATCTGAATATTTTGGCTTGTTTGTGTTGTTTATGTATTACATTATAGTCTACGGATAATATCTAGTAATCGTGAGTAGTAAAAACAATCGTTTGTATGTAATCATGTTTTGTATAAATTTGGCGTTTTTCATGTTTGGATCTTGATGATCATAGCGCAACCTTGTTTCATAGTTATTGGATTTGTGATAGTGTTTGAATGACTTTGATGATTATCGAATGTGTTAGGTGGATACATGTTGAAAAACCATCCGTTTAATTGTCTGGTAGTAGACTATTTAACTTGTTAATAAGTTTACACCATAAACTGCAACCGGGTATTGGTTTAGTTAAAGTCAGTCGAATAATGATTAAAAATGCTTACCGGCACGTAAAAGGGTTTTAAAAGCTTAATGGTGCCGTTACCGATCTTTGACACGGTTGATGATCTTTGCTAGTTATTTTGGTAGAAATAGCAATCTTAGTAGATTTGTGTTCAAAGTTGGTAAAATGAAATAGGTTGTGAAATGCTCTACTTTATGCTAGTCTCGGTGGTTGTATTGTTGTTCGGTATTGCTTTCCTTGATTAGTGAGGTTAGAAAACTCTTAACGGATGACTAACTTATCTTTAGAAGATTCACATGAGATCATATCAGCTGCTCGCTAATAAACGACTTGAGGTGGTTAACATGTTGTTCGTGTTAACTTTCCATATGGTTGTCATGTTAGGATGCTCGAAAGGGACACTAAGTGTCGGAAAATGGGAATGTTGATCACACGCCTGTATTTCTTATTATATGTAGATGACATGCTAGGATTGGTATATTATGGTTTATATAGTTATATTTTCTATTTGGAGTCTTACTTATGTTATTTGTATGTGTTAAAATTAATTTAGTTATAAACAAACTTCAAACTATCTTTTCCTACTGGTAAATCGTGGATAGAGTTTTAGTACCATTGCTCCGCGCGCGTCCATGGATCGATATCTGGTTCTTATCTGTACATTACTACATATATGACAGGGTACACTTGCCCTATTGTGTGTGTTTTAATATTAAGGTCTAAACCATTTTTATAAATATTAAAGCAGAAACGTGTGTTTATTCATTGTAAAATTATGTGTATATCCGCACACGTCAATTACTCCAGATTCACGTGGTTTTATCCACTCAAAACTAAAAAAGGTTTTTCTTCAGTATTACTCATCTTTCTCAAGCTTGCTCAAACACAATGTTCAAGAAAAGTAAAAGTGTTTCAAAGTGATGGTGGTATGGAATTTGTAAACCATACCGTCCGAATTTTTTTTGAAGAAAATGGCATGTTTCATCGACTTTCATATCCATACAGGCCTGAACAAAATGGTCGTGCTGAATGAAAACATCGGCACATAGTTGAAACTGGTTTGGCTATGCTTTTTCATACTCATGTTCCCGTCTGCAGTACACATTATAAATCGGTTGCCTACCCCTTTACTTCAACAAAGTCTCCATTTCAACTCATTTTTAATCAAGACCCTCAATATTTCAATTTTCGTACATATGGTTGCCAAGTTTTTCCTTACTTACGTGATTACTCAAAGCATAAACTTGAACCACGAAGCATTCCTTGTGTCTTTATTGGTTATAGTACACAACATAAAGGATACCGTTGTCTTGATCCGGCTACCTCGCGTGTCTTTGTTACTCGCGATGCTCGTTTTAATGAATCAGTATTTCCTTTTTCGGATTTAAAAAGGCTCCAGAGATTGCTCTTCCTTGGAAATTTCCTCTTGAAGAGTTTCATGACCCATCAACAATTATGCAACCCATTGATGTTCAACCTCCTTTCCCCAAAACTGATTCCTCTATACTTGGTCCTCACCCATGCTCTCTTTGTCCTCAGCCAATACCACCCACGATCTCACCTACACCAGCCCAATATTCCTCTACAACCCAAACTCCAATTCCAAACCCATTGCCTACCTCACATACGACCCATTCCACCACATTTACAACACCCGAAAACCCTCCTTTAAACCCAACCGAACCTACACCTTTTCCACTAGAAAATTCCTCTACACATCCACCTAACCCACCCACTAACTACCTCTACTCACCCTATGCGAACTCGAGCCAAGTCAAGAATCTACAAACCCAAACACCAAGCCAATCTTGCATCTCTTGCCACCCGTGCTCTTCATGTTGCTTTATATTCTCACACCGAACCACGCGACTTGAAAACACCCGCTAAAGATCCACTTTGGATGGCTGCAACGCATGAAGAACTCGACACCTTGACCAAAAATCATACCTGGACTTTAGTTCCACGACCTTCTTGCACTAATATTGTTGGCAACAAATGATTGTATCGTATCAAATACCATTCGGATGGTACCATTGAACGTTATAAGGCATGTCTAGTGGCACAAGGTTATATTCAAATTCCGGGTCTTGATTTCTCTCACACCTTCAGTCCAGTTGTTAAAGCCTTAACGGTTCGTATTGTTCTCACTCTAGCAGTTCTACACTATTGGAAGTTGCATCAACTGGATGTCAAAAATGCCTTCTTAAATGGCAATTTATCGGAGACAGTTTTCATGGGGCAACCACCAGGATTTACTAATCATTTTTTTCCCAATCAAGTGTGCAAACTGTCCAAAGCCTTGTACGGTTCAAAACAAGCACCATGTGCTTGGTTTCAACGATTAAGCACCTTTCTTCTTTAATCGGGGTTTAATTGTAGTCGTGCCGACACCTCTCTATTCATTTACAAGAAGGCTCTTGTCTTATGTACCTTCTGGTTTACTTCGATGATCTTATACTCACTAGAAATGATGAATCTATCATTGCCTCTTTCATTAAACGTTTTAACCAGGAATTTACTATCAAGGATCTTGGACACTTAAACTACTTCTTAGGTCTTGAGGTTGCCTACACTGAAACTGATCTGTTTTTGTCCTAGTCTTAGTATGATAGAGACATTATCAAACATGTTGAGCTTTACGACTCCAAACCTGTGACTACTCCTCTCGCTCCTTATAAGTCTTTTATGACTAATGGGACTCCATTTTCGGATCCTACTCTATATCGTTCGTTGGTTGGTACTCTTCGGTATCTTACCATCACAAGACTAGATCTTTCTTATGCGGTTAATCAGGTCTCTTAGTTTCTCCAGACACTGACTGTTGATCATTTTCAATTAATAAAGCGGATCCTTCGTTATGTCAAGAGTACTTTTTTCCTTCGGCTTAACTTTCAGTTGATCTCATGCACCATCTATTCTTGGTTATTCTAATGCAGATTGGGCTCGTTGCTTGGAGACACGACATCCCACCTATGGTTATTCAATTTTCTTAGGGGGGAAATCTTGTCTCGTGGAGTGCTAAAAAGCATCCTACCATCTCTCGTTCTAGTTATGAATCTGAGTATCGTGCTATGGCAAACACTGTCGCTGAAATTATTTGGATCACACATTTGCTTACTGAGTTGCACGCATTACCTCAAACCCGTCCCACTTTGCTTTGTGACAATAAAAGTGCCCTGTTTATGATTCAGAATCCTATTTTTCATAAACGTGCCAAGCATATTGATTTGGATTACCACTTCATACGTGAACTTGTTAGCTCGGGAAACTACACACAAAGTTTGTTCCTGCCAATCTCTAGGTGGCAGATATTTTCACAAAAACTCTTCCTCGTGTTCCGTTTGAGACTTTTCGCTCTATGCTATGCATTGGACCTCCACCATTTCGATTGAAGGGGGTATTAGAGAATAATTTTGTATTAATATTGTATTTATTGTAATTAATTGTTTTCCTTTTCTACTCCTACAATTACTGAGTGATTATTGTAAATTATTGTTATAAAATGCCTATCAGTCCTCATCATTCCTTAAGGTTGATTTTACAAGATTAATAAAAATCTGTCATCCTTTGCTTCTTCCTTTTTAGTTCCAAGACCATTAAGGGGGTGTTTGGGATTGCTTATTTAACTTCAAAAGTGGTTTTTATCAAAATTGCTTAGGTTATATGGTATGGTGCCATTTTCCCCCGACTCCCCTAAGTGCTAAATTAGAGCCACATCATTTTCCCCCTTTCCTCCCCCAAACCAAGGAAATGGTTTCTCCCTCTTCTCCCTTCCCCCTTTCTTTTTTTATTATTTTATTTAATCTATTTAATATATATATATATATATATATATATATATTAAATACATTAAAATTAAAGTATGAATTAAAAAAAACAAAAAGCCTCGACAAGTCATCTCCTCCAACGTTCCTCTCCACGTGGGCCAATCACAACCTTCGGTGAAGAAGGGGGAAATTTGCCGAAGTCACCGAAATTTTTTCGGGGGGTGCGGTGTTCCCGATCGGTAGTCTTGTCACCTTACCCCCACTGAAGGTTTCTCCGACTCCACACCAAGGAGTCTTATTGACTTATGACTTTCTGAAAAAAAAGTTTTTTAAAAAAAAATGTTTGAATTAGTTTTTGTGATGGGAAAAACCAATAAGTCAATACATTGTTTTTAAAAAGTGTTTAGCTTAGCTTATTGTGAAGAGTGGTTGTATGAGCTGGTAGATTTGTAATTTATATTCCAAAAGCCAAAACAAAAAGTCAGAATTTGTGACTCCTTGAAAACAACTTTTCAACCTATATCAAAACGTCAAAACAGGAAGAGCTTCTACTGTAGTCAAAGCTTATTGGCTAATTGACTTTTTTGAAAAAGCCAATAAGTCAATAAGATGTTTTTCAACTCAATCCCAAACACCCTATAAACCGTCTCATTCTCTCGGATAGTTTCCAAACTTTGTTTGAAGTCGAGATCGTTCAAGGATGTTGCTCATTTCCCATCGTTCCTCCTGGGCGGGCGTATCAGTTCCTCATAAGCTTCAAATCGCCATCCATGTCATTGAGGTGAATTTTACAACATGCAACTAAAATAGCTTGTCTACTATACTCATTGTATGATGTTGTTTTCATCCTATTTGGTAATTGCCCCACCAATAGGATACTCATCCATCATGAAGAATTTCTCGAAAACTCTACAAGAGTTTACATCGAACTCATCTCTTTTTTAAATCACAACATGACTTCGTAGTTATATTGCCTCACTTTTATAACCGGCAATGCGCGTCAAGGAAGTATATTTTTTAGCAGTGATTTCTGCATTTGTATATGAGATAAAGAGTGGGTGTGTTTCTATTTGTAAATATTTAATTTATATATTTATAAGGGTATTGGGTCAAGGAAATGAAAGTATATAATTGTTTATTAAATATAGGATTAGGCTAAAGCATAGGTCGTTTGGGGCCTATTGTCCCTCCTAACAAAATTTCATTAAGATAGGTATACAATACTATTGGTTTTTCTTCTAGTTTGATCCTTTAAATTATTGTTGAAATAGTAGCCGAAGCAAATGTAAAAGAGAAGAAAAAAAAAACTCTATCGTTAGCTGCAGTTATAATAAAAGTTTAATGGGCATATAAGGCCCATTTACTATTATTATGTGTTCGTTCACCATCTAATTCGGGCCTGGTTGAGATGCAAATGTATAGTTTCCGTAAGGCCCATTTCCTCCTACCCAAATATCCATTTGGAGACCATTTCATAAATAGCAAACGTACATATTTGTATGTCAATAAGACCCGGCCCGTTATTGAAAGTTAACTACTTCAACCTTAACCTGTTTTTATTATAACTTAGTCTAACACTCTAACCCAGCCAATTTGATTCATATTTTTCATCTATAGTAGAAAACCGGGTTTTTTGAATACTCGGGTAGGGTACAACCGGGTATTACGAAATAATCGGGTCGGGTTCGGGTAGGGTATTTTCGTGAAAAGTCATACCCTATATACCAGGTTCAGGTCGGGTTTGGGTTTTCAATACCCGGTTTTGGGTATATCCAGTTTCGGGTATTAGATACCTATTTTCGGATATAAAAAACCCTACTCGGGTTTAAACCCGGGTAGAAAAAACCCGGTTTCGGGTTCGGGTTTTAGGTGACCTGGGTGTACCCTGACCGTACCCTACGGGTAGGGTCGGATTCGGGTATTAAATACCCAGGTTTTAAAATACCCATGTTAGGGTATTTTTTTTTTCGGGTTCGGGTATTTTGTGCACCTCGAATCTCTAGTATGTTTAAACTAATTTTTGTGTGCTTAATGATAAAGATTGTTTAATCAAGTTCTACATTAATATCATTTACGCTTTATATTCTTGAAAAAACACTATATACTCAACCATGAATATAACTAACTTTGATTTTGACCGCTAAAGAAGGCTTCTGGTTATATAAAAAATTGACAAGATGCTGCGACAAACTTAGGATTTTATTTTATTATGATTTTTTTTTTTTTGGTTTGGGTCACCCTTTGAGAATGTATGGTGGATCATGGTCACTTTGGGTATATTAAATACTAGTAGGAGTGTTCGCGTGTTGCTGCGGGTACATTTGTTTTGTTGCCTCGTAGTTGTTGGGGTTTGTGGTGTATAGTGTGTTTGTATTACATTTGTGGATGATTCGTTATGATTTGTGGATAACTCTATACAACAAATAATTCTATAGCTACATAATAAAAGTTTCACTACTATGTAGTAAGTTTAATATACATACACATACTATGCAACATGCAAAATGCAAAACCACTACAGCAATATGTAAACAAGATTTGAACTTTACCATTAAATGGCTCAAAGAAACCTCTAAAGTCGACACCATACCATTATAAGGAAATATTATATTAAGTTTGACTTTTATAGTAACAAGAAACATTATTATGTAGAGATCTCTTGCTTTACAAAACAGATAAAAAGTGATCGAATACAAAAAAAAGTGATCGATTACAAATGCTCTTGATTATTAAAAAACTAGATATTTGCCCGCGTTGACACGCAGTTCAACAACGTACGATTATTTGTAGTATAACGTATAAGAAAAATAAAGTAGAAACATTTTATTAAAATTTAAAAGCAACGAATACACATTTATTCAAATATCGCTGAAAATTTCCTTATAAACCACATTTTTTGTTTTAGTCATCACTTTCCCACCAGCATCAAGTATAAGTAACTTCACGCCTGCCCTGCTTTTAACTCTTGACAATGCGACATAAAGCTGGCCATGTGAGAATACAGGGTTTCTTAAATACAATCCAACCTGAATAAGGCGACTTAAATGGTATGTGTTAAAAATAGACTTATGGCATATTCAACAATAAGAAAGTAATAAAAATGAAAATAAGAAACTAACTACCACCTAAATTTCACAATTTAATTTGACACGTCTGAGAAGATGAGCATTACCCATATCGACCCGCTAAAAAAGCTTCGAGCATATTTTATTCTATTTGACACCTTTGAAAAGGCAAACATTACCCAAATCGACCCGTTAAGAAAAGGGAAGATTGCCCCAATTCACCTATGGCCTATGTATTAGATAAAGGAACATCAATCTAATCAAAACACCATAAACACACTGTTGGCGACTTTTACCCTATTTGACCCATTGGAAAAGTTGAACATTACCCAAATCGACCGATTTATAAGTAAACAAACATGAACCTACACCACTAAAACAACATTTTATAACCCTCTTTTAACTAATCAACTAATTCACATTTCTTATATGCTTGCATTTGATAAAAAAGCTACCGTTCAAGGTCTCTGAGTAAGCAACTTAGAACTTCCTTAACTTTGCATCAACATCGATATGCTTACTCATTTCAGAGTGTTGCCTACAAATATTTAAGTACTAAGATCAAGTAAACTAACAATACAAAAAACAGTGTGTTTGGATGTGCGTTTTAAAAGCGATTATATGAGCTTTAAGCGATCAAAATCATAGAATTAGCTGTGATACCTCAAAAATCCACATATAAGTCAAAAGTCAAATACCAAATGGACATTCAGTTTTCAAATAAATAATCAATGAACTTCAGCGAGAGGTAATTACGTATATAACATTACTTACATGTAGAAAAACACCGATAGGATGACGCCCGCAAATAGTATTATCAGAGACAAACCTGTCCTCAAAAGTCTTTAAATTTCTCGCGCTCCATATTTGCGAAATCGTTGCTAACCCCACATTGTGTAAATCTTCTTCCACCTTTTGCTTCCCGGACTACTCCACAGCCGGGTGTTTAATAACTTTCCTAAACACTATAATCCATAATTTTTAATTTTTTTAAAATAAAACATTTAATAACTATTCTATTTTTAAAATTCAAAAAAAAGTCATTAATGTTTTTATAAATGTTTTTTATTTTTTAAAAATCGAAATCATTCATTAATGTTTGGGTCAACGTGTTTAATAACTTTCCTAAACACTGTAATCTAGATTTTTAATTTTCTTAAAATAAAAAAAATTTAATGACTATTCTATTTTTTAAAATTCAAAAAAGAGTCATTAATGTTTTTATAAAAATTTTTATTTTACATCAACGAAAATTATTCATTAATGTTTCGGTCAAAGTGTTTAATAACTTTCCTAAACACTATAATCCAGATTTTTAATTTTTTTTTAAATAAAAAACATTTAATGACTATTCTATTTTTAAAATTCAAAAAAGAGTCATGTTTTTATAAAAGAATTTATTTTTTAAAAATCGAAAATCATTCATTAATGTTTCGGTCAACGTGTTTAATAACTTTCCTAAACAATATAATCCACATTTTTTGTTTTTTTAAAATAAAAAAAAATTTAATAACTATTAGAATAATATAACACAATTAATAGGATCAATTAATGTATTAATTGGAGAGTTGACACTACTTATGTAGAAACTTTGAATCTTATTAAATGTGTAATTAAAAGGATAATTAGTATGTGTAATTTTTACCATTATTAACCAAAACTCAAAATTTGAAATTTTGTATAATTCGAATTTAAATATTTTTAATTTTAATTTGAATTTTGAAATTCAAAATTCAAAATGTAATTTATTACCAATATAAATTACACTAAATTTAGGAAGTGAGTAATTTGAATGTAATAAGGAAATTTAATGAGTTCCTAATTTACGTCAGTTTCCTTTCTCATTCTCATTTTTTGCTTTTTTTTTAAAAAAAAAGAAGTAAAAAGACTAAAACGTGAAAACGTGACATATCTTCAATTTATCAATATCTCTATCATACAAAGCATGAACATAAAAAACAGCCTTGGAATATGACACATTTAACAAATTGCCACTAACGCCGTTTTAACAACACCTTTTAAAAACGACCCAAATTGAAGACTTTGTTTTCCAAACCATTTTTTTCTTTATAAATTTACGCATAAATCCAAAAACAATACATTATTATTATCTATAACTGAACCTAATAATCGTTTTAGAGGTAAATTGAATGTAATTCATAACATGAGCATGGGAAATATTGATGAACAACTAAATAAAGAAGATTAGAAACTCTTACCGTGAGGTGAACCGTCTCTGGGATTGAAGCTAATAATTGCCCGTCCTGTATATCGAGATGAAAAAACTCGTGTATTAAAAGCCGCCTAATCAAACACCGAATGATCCCAAATGCAAACCCGAGCAGTCTAAACAACCAAAAAATATGTTGATAAAAAAACAAATTTGTTGATAAAAAAACAAAAACAAATCAGAAAAAAAAATTAAAATTATCAACTAAAGTTTGCGAATGAAAGGGGATGCCTAAATACTTGTCGAAGATTGACTAATATTACGAAAGAAGAAAGTTATTAATGTGATATAAAAATAATTTTGATTAAAATGAGATAATTTTTGTATTGTTACCTCGTATGATATGTTATCAATATCGAGCCACCTATCCATGCCATAGAACATTAACCTGAAAATCAAATTAAATTACGAAATGATACACACTCGAACTCAATGAGCATACTGTAAATTATACATACACATTCGAGCTTCTCCAATTCACATAGAGCTTCTCCAATATCTTGAGGCAACTCCTGAAACATACGCATTCGAACAAATAATATATGTGTTAGTGCGTGTATATCATATATGCATGAATTATGTATGTAATTATGTACGTGCGACATTAAACATACCTGGCAATCTCTGCTGATTTTAACCGGTTTGTAGTCATTCAATGGGTTTTTCAAGTGAAAAGTTTTCTGAAAAGGCAAGTCAGATGTTTTCCATTAAAAATTAATGGACACTGACATGAGGCTATAACGTGTTATAGTGTAGACAAATAATTTGGATTAATCTATAAATTAATCTTTAAAACAAATACCTAATTCGGTATTACATGGACGTGCGACCCCACGGTTTGCTTCCACCATACCCATTGCTCCAAACATTGTCTCTTCTCCAACCAACCGAGGACATCATTTGGGCATACCCTTGGAAGTAGCCACTCCATATTGACACTAAATATTAATATCACCTTACCAGAATTCTGCAAAGACATGGCGTGCACTTTAGACGGTTCTGGAAAACACTGACACAGAGAACAATGAACTTACATGATAAGCTTCTTCCAATATCGGTTCGTTCATCACTTTCTCTCTCTAGATCTCTGCGTGTCTCTCTCTCTCTCTGTATTATGTTCTCTATGAATTTTGAGTTTAAATTGTTTTAGGGAAGTTAATTAATTCAATGAGAAGCTTTGACCAAATCATAATGAATTACCTAATTTAATATAATTACCTAATTTAATATAATTAATGAATTTTGATTTTTAGAAAAAACGAAAATTTTATAAATTCTCACAATGGGACACTTGGCACAAATTGATTGGCTATGTAATTGGAGGCACAATGTGGGATTGACAGGTGTCCTCATGGACTTTGTTTTATTAGATGTATAGATGTTTTCTAACAAAAACCGAGGATGCAATAAAGATCCAGCTACATCTAGTATCATCCTAAATTGATCAATAACAAATGGTTATTAAAAAACATAGAATAAATACATAACATAGCGGCACAGTAAGGATAAATACATAACATAATCCTTCAAACTTCTTAGCGGCACAGTAAGGATAAATACATAACATAGATACCGATGGCCAACTTGACCCATTGTCAACCAAAAGGATCCAAATACCCAAGCACATTGGGTCGTTCGGTCTTTCCTTCTAGCATCATCCATTGATTCTCTGTAGCTAAGAAGATCGTTGTGATCGTAGCACAAAGAACACTCCAACCTGGCAGTTGGTTTACAGCGGTTCTTGAGACATGTGATGTAGGATTATCATCAGTTTTAAGGACATTAACGACTTTATTCTACTCCCATTCACCTCTGTAGGGCCCTGTGAGTTAGCTTTAACTTGTATACTAACAGGACTAACGGATTTTCTTTTCTTTCCATGCATATCTACACTACCCATATTGTTTCCAACCTTGCCAGATATCCCGTCTCCGCAATGAGGCTTTGCGGAGACAATATGGGTAATGTAGATATGATTACGCAAAGGATTTGGTTGAAATGCCACAAAACTCATTATTCCCACTATTCTAATTATTGATTACGCAACTTAAATGGCATTTCAACCAAATCCTTACAGCAAACTCATTTAAAAGTATCCGGTTGCTCAATTTATAATTTTTCCTTAAAAATAACCAGATTTCGCAATGATATCTCAAATCTTAAATTGCTTTCAATTCTTAATAAGTTTATTTAAATACGTCGGTCTCTTCATGGTTTGAGTGCTACTCACAGGGCGTACGTTGAAACTGGTGGAGAGCATTCAGATGTGAGTTATGTTCTGGAATGAATTCCTTCTTAATGAATGGTTAAATTGAAAACCGAGATGACACCCTTCTTAATGTTGAAAAGTTACAAAAACACTGACATCAATGACCTGCATTAAGTATTTGTAAAATTGTCATAAAAAGTTGTATTATAGGGGCATAAAAGGAAGAAAAGGGACAAAATATGGAGATGATAGTCGTGCCTCTTCACATGCCATCTTAAAATTGAAAGAAAATTACTATTTTGTCCATCGAGTTTCTCTAATAAGGTAAAATATAGATAAAAAGTAAAAACCAAGTATTGAATACTCCATAATACTAAAAAAAAAGTTTCATTTTATTTTGTCTAGCTAATTGTTTTACCTAAACATATATCATAAAAATTCGTTGATCAAATTCTCTTATTGTTTTGTCTTTTACGTTGCATGCTTCAGTATTTATTTACCATCATTAAGAGGTAAATCAAACAATACTAACCAACTTATCCAAGTATTTAAAATAAATCACTCATTTTTTATATCTATATCTATATATCTATATTATTTTATTAAGGAGGAGTGACGGCTACAAAAGTAATTTTGCCGGGCGTACAAGTTTTGAAACAATATGTACAAAGAACTCAAACACGCAACAACGGAGGAGTAAACTGGACCACTATGTTTCTTCACCCCACCTCTCTTTAATGATCTGCTTTAATGAAAACGTCTTAGGCGCCGGTTATGCTCCTATTTAACTCTTTAAACCTAATAGGAATTGGTCTTCGCTCAAATCACAACTTTTTCTCAGTCGCATCCCTAATCATTGATGGGTAAGCGTTCTTTGTTTTATATTCGATTTTGCATTGTCTTTTTGTTTATAGCTCTTGATTTCAGCCCAAACAACATGATTTGAAGAGGTTTGTTTTTTTAATATACTATTTCCGTACATAATTCTGTTTGTTTGGTTTTAGGTAAATTGATACCGATACTATTTTTAATCTGATTTTGTTGTGGGTTTCACTTACAGGTTCGGCTATTGATGGTATTTTCAAGATTAGGCTCTTAGACATAAAAGCCCTTTGGAACTGAGTAAATTTTGAAAAAGTCGTGTTTTCCCAAGATTAGTTGACAAATGATGTTTGATATTTCCACCAACATTTGGATTAAGCAAAGTAAAGAATTAGAACGAGCCATGGGAGATGTCAGCGCAGACTCCCACTTCCCAGTTTAGGAGATGATGTGTCTTACTAATATGGAAGCTACATTGACAGATATGACTGCAAGCACATCCAACGGTACTTGTTTTATGGATGGTTTTTATTAATATTACTATATTTGGTATGGGTCAAGATGGATATGCTCGGGTTTGGGTTGATCCGAAACATAGTAGTTTTTTTATATTTACTAATATAGTAAATGTGATGGGAAAATCAAAGCTTAAAAAACTATTTTATTTTTAGTTTTTTTTTTTTTTTTGTCATTTTACTTTGGCTGCATACAAGTTATGTGCTCACAGAAGCATATATGATTTCTCAAATATGATTACAAAATCTTTAACATAATAATAATTTTAAGAAATTTAGAAGTAAAGGGAAGCTTTAGGTGGATGGCATAGGTATCGGTATCGGTAAGGTTAATCACAAAGTGCTCGGGAGTCATAATCCTAGGGAAAGTACTTAAGTAGGCCACGATGTCATTGCTTCCAGCGCTTAAGATGTACATGGACTTTTGAAGTAGACGATCACCTTCAGACTGTCCGAGTAATGCTGTTATGTTTCCCTGAACTGTTGCAAATTGTTGGACCTGTTCTTCCATACATACAACTTGCCCCTACATGTAATTTGTTTGTTGTCATACATTTGTTATGTGTTTGAAATAGGTTTTATTAATAATGTCAGATATGCATAAACTTTGGGAAGGGCCCACATGGGAGTCTGGGACCGACATTGTCAAGCCAGGCTTGGTTAAGGCACTGGTTAGGAAGGATCCAACCGGTCTTGGTCTGGGTTAAAAGTCCTCTGGTTTCATTTTGAAGTATATTTTTCTAGACATACTCTTTTGACCCGTTAAGGTAACCTGAATCAACCCATAGACGAGTCAAACTGCTATTTATGTTAACTGTTGAATTACAAACTGAGCTACTTTATAATATTTTTTTAAGAAAAGAGATTTACAGAATTTCGCCCGATTAGTTTACCAAGACCAGCACCATCGGAAGCAAAGTTAACTCCGTCAAATATCTCTCTCGTGAAGTTGGAACCATCTTCGATGAGTGCAAGATATGGCACTGGATTGAGATCATAGCCACCTAAAAGTTGGACTGCACATTCAAGAAACTGTTTTCAACATGTTTACAAAAGTTGTATTATTTCAATGACAATATAATATTTGTACAAGATATTTCGACCCGTTTGACTGTTTTTTAGGTAGCATATTGTCTTACTATGTTGACCCGTTAAAATTCTGAAACAACTTGCTCGGGAGTTGAAATTGTCAACCGCAACCTACCAATAGCGTCAGCAGTGTTGAGACCACTGCTGAACCTCCCAGTTGCTTGTGACCCTGGATAATCTATCCCGTTGTATGAGTGATCAGCCCTTGAGGTGCAGTTAGCCACGTGATTGTTTGCGCAAGTATCTTTAAACGAAGCTTATTGTAATCATTAAACTACTAACAGAGTTTTTTCCTCTTTTTGTTATATATGATTTTGATTTGGTGCAGCAAATATTCACCAACATTATGAATAGAGACATACCATGGCCTCAAGTTCCTGAGGATATGAGCTACGAAGCATATGATCTGATTGACAGGTTGCTTATAGATGATCCACTTCAACGCCTAGGTGCGACCGGGGCCGGAGAGGTAAATTTAAATCATCTCTAAATAATATAGTTTAACAAAAACCATAGATGACACTCTCATATCAGGTTTGGTCCAGCAAGCTCTGGCTCATTATGGTTTGCCCGCTTAGTTTAACAAAAACCATAGATGATACGCTCATATCAGGTTTGGTCCAGCAAGCCCCGGCTTATTATGGTTTGCCCACTTATTCTCTATAAAACTGCAAAACAAGCCTATAATTCTTGTTATTTGCAATTTAATTAACAGGTGAAGGAGCACCCTTTCTTCAAGAATATTAACGGGGACACACTTGCAAGGCAGAAGGTCACTGAATCTAATAAAGTTTCGATATAATTTTTATTTATACTCTCTGAAATAGTGTTATATTATTCAGGCAACATTTATACCCTCAGCTGAAGCACTTGATACCAGTTATTTTATGAGTCACTATATCTGGAATCCAGAAGACAAACATATTGATGGAGGTAGCGACTTTGACGACATGTCTGAATCAGACTACACTTCTTGTGGCGGCAGTTTTAATAACACCATGTTGGACGAAGAGGTATGTTGTCTGTCACATATTCTGTACAACTATATATCTGGCTTACTGCATTAACATATTAGTGGTTTAATAAACTTATTTTGTTGCTTTGAGCAGGGTGATGAATGCAATAACATGACAGACTTTGATGTTCTGTCTCATCATTCCAATTATTCGTTCAACAATTTCTCATTTAAGGTTAGCTGCATGTTATCATTATAACAAATTAGCACATATGTCGCAAACTAATACAAAATTTTGTTATTTGTACATTTATTTTTTATTTTGTGATGAGAATGTGTCCCAGTTGGCTTCCATCAACTATAATATGCTTATAAAAACTGCTCATGATGAATCCATAGATGTCCCAGTTTGCATTTAAATGCATTGTCAAATTCTACGACACACATATTAGCCCACGCAGTCATGTTGCAAATTCATGAGGCATTAGTCCATTATCATATTCTGGGTACTGAGGGATTCATAGTTGAATTCCTACGCAACCACAAAAAAAAATCATAAAATATGGAAGTTAGTTTAAGTAATTGTTGCCCAAACAAAGAAAACATGTTACATGTTTTTGGTTAAGTTACCTTTTTCTTATTAATCTTCGACACATGAATACAAAGAAAGACTTGGACTTAAAGACTTAGAATATGGGCGTGTACAAATCTTTAGAGGAAATAGTTTAGAAATTTTTTTAAGTATTATTAGTTCTCTATGAGCAGGTCGAGAGTAGAGATAGAAATACCATTTCAACCTATTAATATGAGAACGGACTTATCCGGGTTGTATATTGTTTGATATCATTAAAGTATATTTTTTGAGAACGAGATCGGATTAAAGTATATGGACATATACAAATTTATGCCCGTGTATAAAGCGATGCATTTAGCATCTGATATCCAGTGGCGAAGGT
This sequence comes from Ambrosia trifida, assembly GCA_028751855.1. NCBI lineage: Eukaryota > Viridiplantae > Streptophyta > Magnoliopsida > Asterales > Asteraceae > Ambrosia > Ambrosia trifida. The sequence goes on from CM054130.1 coordinate 94,066,970, forward strand.
TGGTTCCCCGGCCCCTACCGTTTTGGCTCAGTGGTGGAAGTTTGCGATTTTCATAGGTAATTTTTATATGGATTGAGTCCGGCCCCTACCGATTTGATCTTCCGGCCCCTACCTATATGAAAATTTTGAGTCCGCCCCCACCGATTTGATCTTCAAGCTTCGCCACTGCTATCATTATTGTTAACACGGTTGTAGATAAACTTAATATTAATGAAAAGTTCTTATGGCTTAATAAACCTGGCTCTTCATATAGAAATTTGGGACTTTCTTTGTGACCTTATAGGTTCTAAGGTTATTTTTCGATGAATGGAATAGAATGTTAGAAACTCGGAATGGGTTGTGGTTCATACTAGACATCATAATTGAACCTAATATCAGTCGGTACACCCGTCGCAACGCGCGAGCTTTCCCGCTAGTCTCTAAAAGTTACTCACCTTTCATTTGTGTTTCAACCACTATGTGTATGATTTCAAGATGCCAAAGGAAGCGGGGAAGTTAAAGCATTCACATCCCATTATGCATATTTTGGTGTATGTATACCAAATATTTTAAAAAGCGGTTATGAGTGAAGAAGAAAGAAAAGGTAATGATAAAGGTATAAAAAGATATTATTTAGTTGAAAATGAGAGAAAAAATATAGTGATTTTTAGTGTGATTTGGTGGATTGAGATGTGAATGCTCTTAGTGATTTGTGTGATTATGTGTACTCTTTGGATATTTCGACATGTACAAACGCAAATATATTTAAGGGGCACTACGTCTTCGGTGCATAAAAAATGATGGAAGCCATTAAGGAGATCACATTCTTGTGGGAAAGACGTAGGGAGAAAATGACAAACATAAGCGTTAAATGGTAAAGTACTGAACTAAATATTATTGAAGATCGAGTTACAATATATATACATCATAATAAAACCCTAACTAATCTAATGAACGGATGGCTTATACTAAGAAACACTAATCTGGTAATACTATCTAATACTCCCCCGCCATAAATGCAAAAGAAAACTAGAAGCTCAAGCCAAAACTTAAAATAAAAAAAATTGTTTCAAAGTGGTTTTCTTGAAGTTTCTAGTATGTTTTAAGTTTTCTATAATAATCTCTTCACTATATATATAAAACTTGATGGATTTCCCGTATATGTTTCAACTTTGTAATATACTAAGAGTTTAAAGTAACAATCTGCTTATGTTGTGAATCTCATCGTATATGTTTCAATTTTGCAAGTTATTAAGAGTTTAAAGTAACAATACGGGGTATGTAAGTAAGAATGTTCTCAACCAAATTGTGTCGGTATTTGAATTTGAGAGCTCTCTACAATGTACTGCATGCTCCTCAAATGAGACTAAACACGCCCTGCAACAAACGTGGCATATATCGTTGACTGGGAAAAGAGGAATCATAGCTAATACTTAAGGATAGAAGTTAGAACGATACTCCACTAATGGCATATGTTCACCTAGAGGGATAGCAAGAAGAAAATCTTGGTCATGTCGTGTTCGTAGATTCTAAAAACGGTTTTTTTTGTCTAACAGTCATGTCAGATATACTTCCATGTCCTTGAAAAAATTACTAAAAAGCGTACTCGCCAATGCATATTAGGCTTTAGGGGGCGGTGTCCTTGTTAATGAAACCGTTGAAGTCGAAGCTTAGAATCGTATCACGAAGACAAGCCAAAGCATGAATATAATCATAGTCATAAACTCATAATCCATATCACATATACCATTGTCTCCTGAGATGTGGACCTGAAGCATTCAAGATTGGGCCCTCGAGACCACAAATGCATAGGACGAAACCTCTAATGCCGAATACAACCCCATATAATAGATAAGGAAGCAAGACGCCATTGGAAGTCTCCAAAGAAAGGACCTAAACAAACTACAATGTCCTCAATCGCCCAGCGCAATCATTTGCCAAAAATAAACCCAACATTGTCTCCATCATGTGTACGGGTTGGCACGTCCTCAAGCCAAAGAAAAGTTTGGCAATACCCACACATGATCGAAGCAATAGTAGCATACTCTACGGGTCACCAAGTTGTGGAAGAAAAAGCATCAAATCAACAACAGCTCTTCTCTTTAACAACTTTCACAAAACTTCTCCCTATCACAAGAAGGTAAAAACAGCTCAGTTTTCTTAATATAATAAATATAAATGACTATATATCCAATATATCCCTCATATAAAGTATTAAATGGTCATTGTAGAACCATAATGTGTCAAGAATACAAATCAAAAGGCAAAATGTCATGTTAAGGTCTTGAGATTGACACCCTAGAAGACAACTTTTTTTATTACTATACATTGCTAACTTTTCAATTTCAAATGTTGATACTTTCAAGTTCTAAATAGCTTAATTGACTCTTTAATAAACATATACATCTCTTACGTATTCATTACACACAATATTTAAATAAAACATTTTTTTTTTTTACATTGAGCCCACCTTATTGCAAGAACCTAGGGAAACTCATGCCCTTGTGTAAGGACTTCCATGCTAAGGGCTAGTAAGGGCTTGTAAGGGCATGTAGGTTAAGGATGCATTGGAGATAGTCTAAGATGTCAATGATACTTAGGAACTTTAGTGAATACCTACACCTAACTAATTAAAGGTAGGGTGTAAATGACACGTAGCGGCTCGAGAGCTACCCGGGATCGGCTCGGTAAAAATCCTGAACGAGCCGAGCCTTAACGAGCCTGAGCCCGAGCCTAAAATATGGCTCGTTTAGTTATCGAGCCCGAGCTCGAGCCTTAGATAAAAAGCTCGATTGGGCTCGCGAGCCTAAACGAGCCCAAACATAATTATAAGTTATTTATATATCTCTTATAATTTATAGCCCACATCTCCACAGCCCAAGTCCTTATTTCATAGGCCCATTTAATAACACTCGCAAGCCGAGCTTTTTGCGATCTCGAGCCGAGCTTTGAGCTCGTTTGAGATTGTTCTCAAATCACCTCGTGCCGAGCCGAGCCGAGCTCGAGCTTTTGATTTTGATATCGAGCCGACCTCGAGCTCAAGATTGTAGGCTCGAACCGAGCCGAGCTTGAGCTCGAGCTTCATAAAACCATAACAAGCCGAGCTCGAGCCCAGTCAGGCTCGGGCTCGGCTCGGCTCGTTTACACCCCTAATTAAAGGTGACAATCCAATTTCAGTAACTTCGTAGAAAAAGAAAAACACCTACTTCAGTACTTATCCTATACACATGGGTATGTTTGGCAATGAGCTTTTAGGAGCTTCAAGCTTTTAAGAAAAAACTCTTACTTAATAAAAAGCCTTGTTTGGTTGAAGAGCTTGAAGCTTTTAGGTTAGGAGAAAAAGCTCTATAGTGAAAAGCTACTACTACTAGCTTTTAAGAAAGCTCTGCTAGTTACAAGCTTTTAGTTAGTAAATGACACAAATACACATTCTATTTTAAAAACAAAATAAAAACCTTTCTTACAAGCTTTTAATTATGATCATTTTGGTCATTTTATACATTTTATTAAAAGCTTCAGTTACTCTGCCAAACACCAAAATATATTTAAAAAGCTTTTAGCTTCCAGCTTGCAGCTACCAGCTTGCAGCTTCCAGCTACCAGCCAGTGGCGGATCTAGAAACATTTTTTAGTAGTAACGTTTTTCATTTTTTTTTCATTTTAGTAGCAACGTTTTTCAAATTTCGTAGAAAAAAACCAAATTTTCCACTACGCGCGCGAAGTTGAGCCGCAACGTCCGCAACCCCTCCTCTTTAACTGGATCCGCCCCTGCTACCAGCCTCCAACTAATTTTGCCAAACATACCCTATATATAACTTGTTACGAATCACTTATAAACACACGAGGAATTACAATTAACAATAACTGATTCTAATGTTATCAAGTTTCAATCTAACCGACTGAACCTGAGATGAAAACAATAATTTGATAGGTAGACACACAAAGCAAGGTATGCAAGGACATACAAAAATATCATTATAAATAATCAAGGTATAAAAATTGATCTACGTATCTATCTATCTATGTAAACAAGGGCACAAAAAAGATCATGAAGATGAACATCCAAGACAAAAATATGGAGGAAAGTCTACTTGAGAAAGAGAGCCCCATTGCCACCTACGTGGACGAAAATTGAATCCAAGGGTTTTCTCTTCTCGTCATCACATACTTAAATCTCATTTAGCCCCTAACTTCTTTGTTTTAGCGAAAACACATTCATAACTTTAAATACTAATAAAATTTTATTTAAAAAAAATATAGAAGTAAATGGGTCAAACCATGAATCCAATGAGTTAATCTAAACCCAATCTATTTATGTAAAAAAAAAATTTCATAAGTTAAACATGAAATTGGGAAAATATTAATGTAATATCAAAAAGTTACATTGGGCCAACTTTCTATCTACACAAGAGGCCACAATCCCACATCCCTTCCTAGGAAAAGGCTCTAGACAGCAATGGCAATGAAATAATTAAGTCATGATGTTCTTCCTTTTGTAATTGTTCTTAAGTTTTGATTTTCTTTTATTCTTAATTTTCTTTATGTTTCTTTTATTCTTAAGTCATGATGTTATTCCTTCATAAAAAAATTTCTTATATTCTTAATTTCCTCGGAATTGGTGTTTGACAACTCGGGTACTCTTGGAGTACTTGAATTTGTCGAAAGGATGCACCGATAGTGTTCGGGTTTGGTTTGTTGGTCGTTCAAAATAAAAATTTATTTATGTTTCTTCTTTTTCTTTATTGATTTCTTATTCCTTTATACATTTTATTCTTTTTATTCTAAAAACTATAACTTTAGTTTTTATATTACTGTTTCTTTTATAATTCTTTATTTCTATATATCAAAAGTGGTTATTTTTCTATTTATATAAATTATTATCGTTTAATTAAATTGCATACAGCTATTTGTTTGATTTCAGATGTCTACCTTTTATTTATATTATTTTTTATTACTATTGTTTATAAGTATATTTGTCTACCTTTTTTGGGTATTAAGTCATGTATCTAAGCAACCTCAAGACGATTGGTATCCAGGTTAACTAAGTATAATGTTTTGACTATTCGGGGTAACTCATGGCCAAAGGCACCCTATATACCCGCGAACGCAGATTACGTTGGGTAGCCGACCTTCACCCGTTCGAAGGCACGACTCACGACAGTGAAAAATCGGTAAAATCTGAGTGAGATCAGATTCGAAATTGAGACATTTCAGTCCCAAGCCCTAACCATCACTTTCAATGTCACTCTACCACAAGGGTGGGGGCTGGAAAATTTATTTATGCTCAATATGGACATAAAATTTTGTTTATTTGATTCAATTAATTACACATACTTGTTAATTCATTTACGTTCATAAACATCCTTTATATTCGTTGTTATATGCATTCATGTATGTTAATTTATGTTTATTCATTTAAATATACTTGTTACATCAACCCAACATAATTTTAGAACCAAGCCTTGGTTAATCGACTAACGATTGAACACAAATATCTTCAATCTGATGTGGTTTCAACAATTAAATGTTGACAAAAGAAAATAGAAGAAAACCAAATTAGAAAATAGAGAGACAATTAAAATAATTCATAATTTTCATTCATATCATTCAACGTAAATCTTAATGCCTTTAATAGACTTACATGAGTCCTAAAAAAAAGGGAAATGCTTAAGATGATCACTAGTAACTATAAACATGCATTAAACATAAAAGAGAACATGAGAAACATGGGAAAGAAATGCATGGTGAAAGTGAACGTGGCTGGAAGGTAGTGTGAGATACACATCACAATCATCTTTGTATGTTTGTTCATTTATTTCCGTTCTTTTATATTTATTTATGTTTATTTAGAAGTTAGTATACTAACAAGCAAACATAAACAAATAAACCCAACCATGTTCATTTAAAGAACAAAACGAACAAAAACATCTGTTTGTTTAAGTGTCGGTATTCATTCACTTGCTTAAAGTTAAACTAACGAACACAAACAAGAATCATTCTTATTTGTTCGACACCTTATCTATTGCACCAAAACTAAGTATCCTTGAAAACCCCCTCTTTTAGTTTTTCTTTATTGGTCAAATGATTATAATCTAACAAGGGTACATAGATCTATAAAGAATACACATGTTAGTCATATCCATTATGACATATCCACTATGAAGTACGCTAAAAAATAAAATAAAAAAACGCTTACTCCACTAACACTTGCTCCATCCATTTTATTTTAAGAAAAAATAATATGGAAAAGGTTTCTTATTTTTATTTTTATAAATGTACTAGCTTTTATCCCGGGAACGTCCCAGGGTTGAAAAATATAACAATTTTGATAATACCAATACTAATAGTAATAATTATTACTCTTGTAAATAAATAAATAAATAAATAAATAAATAAATAAATAACCTTGGTATAAGGTGACACCATGTGTTGCAGTGTTGCGCGATTCTTTCTCCTATCTTCTCTTGATGAAGTATACTTATTCATCTTTAAAAGAGTAAAATTCCAATGAAAGCATGGCGATTGGACTGAATTTCAACATCGTAGATAAGAATCTGGTTTAAAAGAAAAAACATTATTAATGAATAACCTGAACACTTGGTGTTTTTTTTCCTGTATGAACGAAACCCCACAAAAAATAGTCATTTTTTTCCGTTTTTTATATAGCACTTCGTTGGAAAGATAATAAAACGCTCGTTAATTTGGTGTAATTTTTTTCTTTAAAAAAATCTCGTATATAAAAGATATTAATGTTTAAAAATTATGGGAGGAACATAAGAGAGAAAAATTTAAATTTGTTTTTAAATTCTTTTTTCCTAAAATAACTCAATTTAAATTTAATAGATTAAGTTTTATATTATTATTTATTTATTTTTTATTTGCCACATGGCATGACACGTGGCACACTCAATGAGGAGAATGTCTCCTTGAATGTCATGTCATTAAAATAGCTTTCTTAGGCTTTCATTGAGTGACAACTCATCAATCTTCAATTCTTTTATTATAAGTTATAGATTATTAAGAAATAATACCCGCTTGTTGCGGAAAACAAAATAAGATTAAGAGTTAATAGCCAAAACCGTCCCTGAGATTTGGTCACTTTTGCCACTTCAGTCCAAAACCCAAACCTTTTACATCTGGGTCTTTCAGTTTTATTATTTTTGCCAAATTTGTCCCTGAAAAGGTTTGGGTTTTGCTAAATTCGTCCCTGAGGTTTTGTCACTTTTACCACTTCAGTCCAAAACCCAAATCTTGTTAGGGACGAATTTGGTAAGAAAAAATAAACTTAAGGACCCAGATGTAAAAGGTTTGGGTTTTGGACTGAAGTGGTAAAAGTGACCAAACCTCAGGGACGATTTTGGATATTAACTCTAAAATTAATAAAAAAGAAATGAACGTGTAACTTTTTACGTAAACTCATTCGCGAACCCATGTTGGAGGACTACTTGTGTAACTTGTTTGAACCATTCAATAGTTTGGGGGAGTAAAATTTTCAAAACCTTCTCAAATGGTTTTATGGCTACGGATATAGAATCATTTGCAAAAGTAGTGGGTTTATTATTTTAGAAATTACTTTTGGGGGGTATTGGAGAAAAAAACCAATATTGGTGATGTAGAGAACTCAATTGGCGGCATCTAATAAATCTAACCTTGATGCCGCCAATTGATATGTTTACATTGAAGCCGCCAAATTGATCCTCCTTGATGCCGCCAATTAAGTATGAGGGATCCTCTTGATGCCGCCAAATGAAACATGATGCCGCCAATTGATAATGAGGCATCCCTTTGATGCCGCCAATTGATAATGAGGCATCCCTCATATAAATATAATCCCACCAGATTACCATTCTCCATCCACATCCAAACCACACACTCAAATCACACATACTCAAATGCCACCTATCGTAGAAAACCAAAGAAAATACCAATTGTTCTGGAGGGAACGGTTTTTTATTGATATTAGGTCGATGTTACATTCACATGGAGTTTTAACTGTTTTCTGCGGGGATAAGCCATGCTGTGGCTTCCCTCTTTCTGGGGTCCAAGAAAGCGCGGTCTTTGGATCGGTGTTACATCCACATGAAACTACTTGGATCGATGTTACATCCACACGTGGTATAACACGTGTAGAATGCAACGTTGTCTTTGTAGTTTATAATATTATAAAGTCGGTTGTCGGTGGTGCTCTCAATCTCCAGTGTACCACCTCTATTCATGGCGACAGACTCTTTAGGGGGGACAACCTTCCAGGCAAACCCTGTAGCACAAGGCCATCCTATGTTGAAGAATCACGGTCAGTCATTAGCGACGTTGGCGACAACGGATGATGCGATTCTTCATCGTGCTACTTCGGTGTGGCAGCCTGGGTTGATCATTAAGTACCTGTAGATCTGGTACCCATGTTCAACATATTGATATGCTTCCCCTGCCGCATTCAGATGGGTTTGAATCTGAATGCGGTCCTTATTTCCCGCTGACTGGAAGAACGCCTTTCTGTGCCCACAGCTACAGGTTTGACTTCAATAAAGCAATTGTTGATGTCACTGAAGCAATGGAGATGGAAGGCGCAAAATAGAAACTTAATGAAGCAGCGGTAGAATATTGGGATTGGTGATCTCAGGAGACTGGAATAATGATGGCATAACTGAAATGATCAGAAACATTCCAAATAACTGTTCAATTTCAGCTTTTGTTTAACTATTCTAGCAACTTCCATAGAGAAGTTATCAATCTCACTGTACCTGTGTCCAAAAGAACTAGGCTTCAGACACTACGGGCATGGTTTCTTTTAGATAAGGAGGTATATGTAGAATGATGTCTTTACGCAAAATAAACTTACACACAAGCTATTGGAATTGGTGATCTCGGAAAAACATTGTCTTGTAACTCGGTAGATTGTATAGTTTGTTCGATTGACTTGTTTGGAAAAATAGTTGTTAAATAAATTTGTATTATTTGTTTTAAATAAATCTATCATTACTACATGTGTTTATTTACTTTTATATTAGAAAAGTTCTGATAATAATAGTAGTGGTATTAAAATTAACAGTACCATAATAATTCTGCCATTATTAAATAAAGCTAGTACAGAACATGATCAGATGAGTCACCCAACTCATCCATGAAAGCAAAAGGTGATTGACGATACAGATAATGCAAACTAAACAACATAAAAAAGATGACCGTGATGATAGGACTGACACAACCCTGTAGGGTCATTCACTGATTTCGTTGACGCCTTGCATTTCCACAACTCTTCCTGTTATGGCCTGTTTCTCCACATCGAGTGCATGCATGACGCCTCGGGCGATCGTCATAATTCACATCCATCTCATTTTGCATTCTTCTCTGACGTACTCTGCCTCGATGTGTAGTAATCATCGACGGGTCCCCTTGAATTCTCCACTCTTCCGCCGGCCATTCAGACTTATGCCCCAAGGTGTAAAAATGACTGTTGTACTGTTGAATGTAGGTGTCTGTGTGGAATTTCCAACTAGTAATACTGTGAGGGCTTTTACCCAACCAATTGCAAACAGCAATTGCATGTGAACATGGAAATCTTTGCATTTGCCATTTTACACACGAGCATACCTTTTTTTTGTACTCAACGGTGTAGTCATTTCCGCCCCTGTCATTTGTCTCAACCCTTGAAAGAACATTGCACCTTAACGCATTCGCATCGTACATCGTCACTTCATGCTGCATAGCAACTCCCAAAAGGCTCTCATACCTGCTCCATATGCGAGGGGGTAGAGGTGTGTTGCAACCGCTCGAAATTTGAGTGTGCTTAACATATTGTTCGACGTCTCTGCGAAAGGTGTAGTCAATGAGAGTTGTGATAGGCAGTAGTCGCGCTTCACGCAAGACGTTGTTCATGGACTCCGAAATGTTCATCGTTAGGTTACCCCACCGACGACGCTCTTTATCATACCTAACCGTCCACTTAGTCTTATCAATGTTGTTAAGGTAGTCCCATGCCTCTTGATTTTTCAGCCTCATTTCGCTAACAGCCCAGCGATACTTTACGTTCTGAGATGTGCTACCAATTGACCAACACAGTTTCCGTAGGGTTTTGTTTCGGAACCTCCCGCTGAAATTGCTTCTGATGTGACGAAGACAGTAACGATGGTAGGCGTTGGGTTCCTTCCACTGTGGAAGGTTTTCCATAGCATTAATTATGCCGTTGTGTCTGTCTGATATCACACACAAAGGCCCCATGCTATTAAGGGTAACGTACTCAGAAAGGTTTTGGAAAAACCAACACCAGCTGTGTACAGTCTCTTCGTCAACGACAGCATACGCCACAGGCAGGATGTAGTTGTTTGCATTCTTTGTTACCGCAAGGATTAGCTTACCCCGGTAGGGTCCTTTCAGATGAGTCGCGTCCACCGATATGACAGGCATGCATCGATGGAATGCACGGATACAAGGACCGAACGCCCAAAAAATATATTTAAACGTGGGGTAATTCGGATCCCCGTTCGGATGATTAAAGAACGAAACAACGGTACCTGGGTTCCTCGACTGCAGCCGCATAAGGTATGTGGGTAACTCCTTGAAATTGCTGTCCCAGTCACCATAGATAGTTTCTATGGCCTTTCTTCTTGCTCGCCACGCCTTGGAATACGAAACATCAACATTCAGGGCCTGCTTGACATGGGTTTGGATATGTTTTACCTTAAGCTTGATGTCCGTACGTATCTGCGGTAAGATGTGTCTTGCAATATCCTTTGCCTTTAAACTTCTGTTGCTATTACGTACGGCCGAAGAATAACAGCTGTGTTTTGTAGCCCATACAGTAATTCGCCAGTAATGTGAGTCAGACCGAATCGATGCCGTGCAACGCCACTCACAGTTGCGGCCACTAGAGATAGGATTTACAAACTTTGGGTGTCTGGTGTAACATACGACCGTGTATACCTTCGGTTTGCTTGCCTTGACATACATCTCCCGTCCACGACGGATGTTCCACTATCTAACCGCACGGTCTACCTCTTCTTTTGATTTGAAATACATACCAAGCCGGATATTGTCCCCTGCTTTTGGGTTCCATAACACGAAGTCATCCTCTTCGTATTCTTGAACCATGTAATCTGTTAGCTCCACATCATCTTGAGGATCGTAGTGTTGACGTGGACCTAACTGGAGAGCCAGGTTGTCATTTGGTGATGTCTGTTGGGTCGTCGCCTGACTAGGATCGGCCTCGTTTGCGGAGTCTTCAGAGTCTTCTGATGCCGGTTGTTCGTCATCACTATCTTCCGTGTCTTTAGAGTCTCCGCTTCCGGATTCATCAAACCCGTCATTGTTGTCATTACTGGCAACATATTGAGGTTCTTGTAAACATTCTTCGTCCGTCATAGGGGATCCTGCCTCGTCATTTACTTCGTTATCGGCATCATGTTCCATTGGGGGGAAACCATGCTGAGACCCAAAGGGTGGTACATTTACGTTCGACACGTCACGTAGCAGGTTAGTAAAAGTAAGCTGTTGTAACGGAGGGTCTTGTTGCCATTCAACATAGATCTCCGCAACAAACTCGCCACGTCTCTCAGCGGCTAAATAATCCATCATATCAACCCCGTCGTTGTTGAAAATTTGGCTGGTTTGAGAGTACCCAGCATAAGTGTATCCGAGCAGGAGTTTGACAGTAACAGCTTCCTTGTTGATATTAACATGAGCACATACACATTCAACCAGTTGTTCAAAAGACATCTTCTCTCGCATAATAAAGCTCGATGATTCCAACGAGTTATCATCTTGAACAACCCCGTTTACGTATGAAAACTTACCACCCCAGTATAATCTAACCAGGTATGGAACGAAATTAGCCATTTGATTTGAAGGTTATTTTTTTTTATGGTGTGGGGGGGGGGGGAGAAAGTAGGTTTGTGAGATATAGAGATAGTTTAGGAAGAAAGTTTGGTGTGTTGATGGATTGGGATGAGTATCCCTTAAATAGGCATCAAGTTTGTATGATGCCGCCAAACCATTCTAAGGCATCATGATGCCGCCAAACCATTCTGAGGCATCAACTTTGTATGATGCCGCCAAACCATTCTGAGGCATCATGATGCCGCCAAACCATTCTGAGGCATCAACTTTTCATGATGCCGCCAAACCACTATAATGCTTTAACTATTATAAATACCATATCAAGTCTCAATCTAAGTCACAATTTCCTCTGTTCATCGGGTTTAAAAACTATGGGTGGCGGTTATCACGAATGTGACGGATCTTCAAATGTCCGGCGATACTCTCGCCGGGGACGGCGACTACCATTTTCATCTCCTCCTACTCCTGCACAACCTTCGTTCTATAATCCTCCTACTGCACAAATAACTACTCCTGCTCTTACTCAAATAACTCCTCCTCCTGCTCCTACTCATACAAGTCATCCTACTCCCCCAGCAGATGATGAGTTAACGAAAGAGGAGTTGGTCTGGGTTGTGGATTATGCCATGGCTCTAAGGGATTTGGACCGTTTAAGGTTGTCAGCACCCACCCCCCGGATGCAAGAGAGTACACAGATCCCCCAAAACCAAGGTACAACCAACCCCCTACGAGCAGGCTACACCAGCAGGCCATCACCACTGGCTACTCCCAAGTAATTTAGGATTTTAGTATGTGTTTATGTAAGCTTTAAATAAGTTCGTTGGGATTAGGATTTATGTATTATGTGTTTATGTATTATGTGTTTATGTATTGTGTATTTTCCGCTTTGTGGGTTTTTTGAAAAATGACCTCCTGGCCGTTTTCGGGCCGCCTGGATCAGGCCCCAGAAACCCGAAAACGGCCCGGACATGGTGCGACACCCGTGTACTAGCCAAGGACAACGCGTCCGAAGGTCCGGTTACCTGACTGGCAGGCCCTGTCAGACTGTATAGAGAGCCAAAAACGTCAGCCTGGGGCATTTTCCACTTTGTGGGTTTTTTTGAAAAATGACCTCCTGGCCGTTTTCGGGCCGCCTGGATCAGGCCCCGGAAACCCGAAAACGGCCCGGACATGGTGCGACACCCGTGTACTAGCCAAGGACAACGCGTCCGAAGGTCCGGTTACCTGACTGGCAGGCCCTGCCAGACTGTATAGAGAGCCAAAAACGTCAGCCTGGGGCATTTTCCACTTTGTGGGTTTTTTGAAAAATGACCTCCTGGCCGTTTTCGGGCCGCCTGGATCAGGCCCCGGAAACCCGAAAACGGCCCGGACATGGTGCGACACCCGTGTACTAGCCAAGGACAACGCGTCCGAAGGTCCGGTTACCTGACTGGCAGGCCCTGCCAGACTGTATAGAGAGCCAAAAACGTCAACCTGGGGCATTTTTCACTTCATGTAGAAGCCGCTTAACCATTTAGCGGCTTCAACTTTTTATGATGCCGCCAAACCATTACGAGGTATAGAAGCCGCTAAACCATTACGAGGCTTCATGTAGATGCCGCCAAACCATTACAAGGGTTCACCTCTTTAAAAGCAAGCAGCTAGCTGATTCACAAACAACACTCACTCAACTTCTTTCTCTCTTACCCACTCATATTTGAAATCTATAACAATGGAAAACAATGGAGAAGGCTTTTACTGTTCACAACCAGCTCCTAAAATGGTAAAATCGACCGAGCACATTTGGAGGCGTTTACGCAAGCCATCAACAACATTCACGGCTGGTTCGACTTCAAGTAACCCACAAGTGAAAGCAGCCGAAAACGACCAAGACAAGCCCAAAGAAAACCCGCAAGAAAACCAACAATGCAGAACCAACTGGTCTGCTGATGTTGTCGACTTTTATACAAACGGGGATGCCCCATTTTGCTACACTCGCTTCATTTCCGCCAAACTAGACAGAAATTTTTGGGGTACACTTCTAGGGTGCCAACCCAACAGGGCGCTATCCGCAACGGTAATTTTCACGTTAATTTAACTTGAAAGTAAATTGATTTGCTTAACTCAATAACGAACCTTATGCATTATTATGATTTCAGCACGTTGAGGCGTGGACGGTAAGACTGATGCGACTTAGACAAGCAAAGCTTTTAAGAGATCCTGCTTCACAGCTACGTTGGACAGTGTTACCCCCTGCCTTCTATGATGAAATGAGGACTCGAATTCTTCAGTTGCCCTCGACATGGCTGGAAGAATGGAACCCTACCCGCCATTCTGGGAGGTTGACCGCGTTTACCTTCCTTTATCAATGGGGGTGGGAGACTGGCTGCTTATCCTAATTGATCTAAGAAACATGGTAATTACCCAGTATTGGACTGATAAGAGATGGAGAAACGAACGGCGACGCGAAGTTTCTCACTATATGGAGATGATTAGGCTTTTTTTCGAATGGTTTCTAAAACGTATTCGTTACTGGCTGAAGTCTAATCGCGTGGACAAAACACCAATTTCTGTTGGTTTAGTAGAATTAGATGTGCCCCAAGACAAGGGAAAGGTTGATAATGCTGGTGTCTTGGTTTGTATGATGATGGAGAGGCTTGTGAGAAAAAAGTCGTTGTCGCTAGAAATCGACGTCGAAGATGCTTGTGTGAATTATCGACGACACATGGCAGATGAGCTATACAAATGCCGTTGTGAAGCAACTTCTCGTCATGTTAATTGATTATGTATTGTTGTTTCTCCTATTAATGTTTAACGATGTTAGTGATTTACATTACCATCCCCCGCATAATTCGTGTGACCCAGGACCTTCGACCCGGCCAGGACCTTCGACCGCACTGAATTTAAACCTCTTTCCCGATGATCAGTACGGGAATCAAGGACCACCACCCAACGATTGAAAACGGGCCAGTTAATAATGATAGATTTATTTAAAACAAATAATACAAATTTACTTAACAACTATTTTTCCAAACTACTCAATCAAACTATACAGCCTACCGAGTTACAAGACAATTTATTTCCGAGATCACCAATTCCAAACTACTCAATCAAACTATACAATCTACCGAGTTCATTAAGTTTCCGTTTCTCACATTCCAAGGGAACCCATCTGAATCAAACAGGGGAACATCAATCAATCTGTTGAACATGTGTACGAAATCTACAGGTACCCAATGGTCAACCCAGGCTGCCATACCAGAGTAGCACGGTGAAGACCCGCATCATCCGATGTCTTCGACGTCGCTAATCACATGATGTGATTCTTCAACACCGGATGGCCTTGCCCTACAGCCTTTGTCTGGAAAGTTGACTCCCCTAAACAGACCGTTGGAATGTCCGGGTTTGGTAGACTGGAGATTGAGAGCACCACCGACAACCAACGGCAAAATATTATAAACTACAGTGACAACGTTGCATTCAACACGTGTTATACCACGTGTGGATGTAACATCGATCCAAGTAGTTTCATGTGGATGTAACACCGATCCAAAGACCGCACTTTCTTGGACCCCAGAAAGAGGGACGCCACAGCATGGCTTATCCCCGCAGAAAACAGTGTGTTGTAAATGGGGGTTTATTGTGGTTATAATGTATTTGTTTAGGTGTGGAATGGGATGGAGAGAATGGGCAGAGGCCTCGACTTATATAAGAAATGAAAGTTAGAAATGAATTGGCGGCATCAAACACTTAAATTCAATTGGCGGCTTCAATGTCAAGGGATCAATTGGCGGCTTCAATGTGCACATCTCAATTGGCGGCATCAAGGTTAGATTTGTTAGATGCCGCCAATTGAGTTCTCTACATCACCAATATTGAATTTTTCCTCCAATACCCCCCAAAAGTAATTTCTAAAATAATAAACCCACTACTTTTGCAAATGATTCTACGGATATACTCCATTACCATTTAACTTGAAGTAAGTCAGCTTAATTATACTATGGTAGTATGGTATACGAGATTGATGCTCGTGTGATGCAACAAGGAACACAATACTTAGGTTGATTATTTTAACATATATAAAGAATACTCATGTTGGTCATATCCATTGTGAATTAAGCTAAAAAGAAAAGATGAAACACTTACTCCACTAACACTTGCTCCATGAATCCATCTATTAAAAAAAATATCATATGTTGTGTTATAGATATAGATTATAGATGTATAATTACAAGAAATAAGACTCACATGTTGCGTGAACACACTTAGATAATTTAAAAAAATTGACATGTCAAAAGTTAATATAGAAAACCAAAAGTTTTACATACGTGAATTGGGGACTAATTGTGTAACTTACGGAGGACTAAAAGCTATTTCTTTTCAAGACCTTCTCAATTAGTTTTATGGCTACATAGATAGTCAACTATACTAAAGTGGTGGTTGTGTGATGCAACGCGAAACACAACACTTAGGTTGTCGATTTTTAAGGGTGTTTACAGAGCGGTTTGGATTTGGTTTTGAGTCATAACCATAACCAAAGCCAAAATTTTCAGTTCGGTTTAGTTTTGAACCGACCTCTCAACCAAGAAAAAATAATAAAACTAAGAGCGCTTACTGATCCTTGATTCTCTAAATTCCTGTTACGAGTCGGCAATGGAACTGAGGAACCACGGACGGAAACCAAATCCACATCCCCGACAACATGATAACCCCATTCACAACAAAGGAAAACTATATGAAACAACTTATTACAACCATCTTCCCCTCCATCAACGCAGATGCTTGGTCTTCCAATTACATAACCTCTAGAGCCATATTAAAAACAAGAAATGAGAGTGTTGACGATATTAACAACCAAATGATCGACAATTTCCAAGGAGAGGAAATACACTACTATAGTTTCAATGAGGTTGATGATGACCAACGCCACTTGTACCCGATCGAGTTCCTAAACTCATTTTCAAAATGTCAGCGACATCACCCCACATAAACTGCGCCTAAAAGTTGAATGCCCAATTATATTGTTGCGAATATCAACCCATCAAATGGCTTCTGCAATGGCACCAGACTAATATGTAAACGGTTCGAACGCAATGTGATTGATGCGGAAATAGTTGTTAGAGAATATAAGGGCAAACGAGTCTTCCTCCCAAAAATACCACTAACTCCATTCGAAGATGACACGTTCCCGTTCAAACTAAACCGAAAGTAGTTCCCAATCCGACTATTCATGTCTATTCATTCATAAAATTAACATGTATGTATTCGTTTACGAACATAAATTACCCACACGTCGGTTCTAAAAATTCGATTGGGTTCATGCATGATGGACCAATTAGTATTACTGGTATATAATAATTAAATTCTAACGAATACGTAAACGATCATAAATAAACAAATTTATTTGAACAAATATGACTTTTTTTTTATTATATTTTGTAATTCTTTATTAACACATAGCCGTAAAAGATTACATCAAGATAGCAGACAGCCGGTAACAAGCTGCGCCGCCACCCCTTTCTAGATTACAAATATGACTTGTATTTTTTTTTTCGTTTAACTAAATAACAAAAATTTCACTCATTTTCGTCCATTAGTTAAATTGAAATACAAATTTTTTACTAAACTTTATGTTGTTTTTTAAAGATATTAATAAGAGAGCAAATTAAAAAAAATAAATAAATAAATAAATTCGTAACAAACTTTGGAGAAATACTAGACGTCATAATGAACTAAAAATAAAAAAGGTTTCGGTGATGTTAAGTGAGTGGTTGAACCATTTATAAAAAATATCTCATTATTATTATTATTATTATTATTATTATTATTATTATTATTATTATTATTATTATTATTATTATTATTATTATTATTACTAGGGGTATTGGATTTTAATAATCTAAACTTTCACCCATTGGTCGGCAATAATCTGTAATTCAAAAATTCCTTACAACGATCCCAACTTTCAACGTATTGACCGACAATGAACCTTTGTTAACTGAGAACTAACTCAGTTAATGGATGAAGACATGGACGTTGATGTGACATGCTCACGCTGATACGGATGATGACGTGGCATGCCATGTCACCACCCATGTCTGTGAGCATGTCACGTCAGCATCCACTAACTAAGTTAATTATAAGTTAACAGAGATTCATTGTCGGCCAATACATTGAAAGTCGGGATCATTGTTGACAATTTTTTAAGTACAGATTATTGCCGGCTAATGGGTGAAAGTTTGGATTATTATAATCCAATACCCCTTATTATTATTATTATTACTATTATTATTATTATTGTTGTTGTTGAATCACTGCCATCTTATGTTAACATGAACAGCCTTCGTCTTGCTATTGTTTAAACAAATGCATTTTTAGGTATGGGTTAATGTGTTTTTCTAAGAATGAGTATTTGGTACCGTGTACTCGTGACGAAACTATACTTTCTCTATTGCTATAGTGATGTTTTTATTATGGAGAACCGACCCAATATTGTCTTAATTAAATTATATTAGCAAGTATTGATAGCTTTCTTAAGGTGACAGTTTAAAATCCGTTGGAAATGAAATTATATCAGCAAGTACCGGTTCAGTGCCCATATAGTGATTTTTCTTTACCTTGAATAACCGAACCGGTACTGTCTTAATATCGAGACCAATAGTTTTCTGAATATGACAATATAAAATCGATTGAAAATTAGTTATTTTAGCAATAAAGTATTTATTCGATATCGTTAGCATTTCTGTATCAATACGTACGGAATACAAATTTCAAACAACGTCCCATGGCGGAAACACACGGGTGTAAACAATGAGTTAATGTTATCTCTAATGCCTATAAAACCCTTAACGAAACAGACGTCCACGCAACAGCGAAGTGCGAGAGACCTACCACACTAATTATTATTATTATTATTATTATTATTATTATTATTATTATTATTATTATTATTATTATTATTATTATTATTATTATTATTATTATTATTATTATTGATACACACAAAAATAAATAATAAAAAATATAAAGACATTATATAATTCCGAGCCCCACACAGTTGGTACACAGACAGCAATGTGTGCTGCTCATCATCTTCGCCCCAATGCGCCATTATTATATTCACTCTCTGCTTCACATTTTCATCTTCCATAACATAACATAACATAACCCCTCTAAATCTTTCTTCATGATATTTATTTTACACCTCACCAACTCTTCTTTATTTTCCACTATATAATCTCTATAAATGCACTTAATAATAATCTTCCTCATAAACTGTCGGTGACTTATTCAACCCACAAACAAAGATGCTCCGACTTAACTCTGATTCTACTCCACCTCTTTCAGCCCGCCACTCTAGTTTTCATGGGTACACTTTTGTTTTTCATTTCACATCATATTAATCTTTTAAACTCTAAGCTTTTACCGCGCAACCAGAGCTCACGGATTTGTTTTTGGTTGTTTGTGCGCGCTTAAGTGGCCAATGCACCGAAAACGCGTTGGTATTTCTTATGATACAGTACCAGCATTTATTATGTTGCGGCCTACGTGGGATTTTTCTGGTGTGTTACATAATTTATTTATTTATTTATTAATATTATTGTATGGTTATTGTTTGTAGGTGCTCTTGGAATAATGTGAAGATAAGTAAAGATGATGGAAGTGTACTAAATGTAGTGCCAAGAGCTTCCCATAATTTCATCCATGTTAGTATACTATCATCTTATGATTGTTTTGATTCGAGGTTTCGGTTCGCTATGAATCTTTAACAGGGGCGTCTTTGAGGAGGTCCGAGGGGGCCAACCGGACAGGGTTCATAAATCTTGGTGTCATATTTTTTAAAAAAAAATTCCTATATATATATATGTATATATTTTTTATATAACTCATTTAACACTTAATCTTGGGCCTAATGGGCCTATTTTTTAACCGCTCCGATAGGGTACGTAAATTTTCAGAGATTTTCAGACACGGCTCTAATCTTTAAATTAACAAGCTTTGATCTTTAAATTAACAAGCTTTGATCTTTATGTAATAATACACAAGAATTTGATAAGCTTTAAGAAAGGATTTGGCAAATGATAAACCACTATTCAAAAATGACAAAATAAAGGAATCTTTGTGGATTTAAATCAAAGTAAAGATATTATAATGTTGTTGACACAGCCTGAAAAGAGACTGATGCAATGTTTATTGTGTTGAGGAAGGGTAGCTTTCATTTGACCATTTTATGTTTTCTTGTGCTAGTATTGGACCACTATTATGTTCTTAGTTCTTACAACTAGTTTTAAGGTGTTCTTGTTTGGATCCCTCTACGTTATTGTCCGTGGCCTTTTAATTAGGGGCGCGCATTGTTAATACCAAATTGGTTAGCGCTACGTTTTCTTTTCTCTCATCCTTTTGTTATCGACAGTCTGTTATTATTATTATCAAGTTAATTTTTGTATTATATTGATATACTTTGTAAAAGAAAATGAAAAAAATAATAATAATATTTTTTGAGCAGGCGGGAGCAGCCTCTGTATCCCCAGGATTGCCGGTGGGATATTTACTCAGTACGTTTGTTTGTTATGTTATTGTTCATAAAGATCAAAACACATATGTTTTGCTCCTTGCTTATTAGCTATATAGTTTTGGTATCTTGAATTTATATGCAACTTCTATTATGTTATTGAAAATTCAAGTTTGACTTGATATGTTTCGACACAGGATGTAAAACTGGGGAAGATATTGCCTGATCAATCTTCGGTGTGGTCTGAATCCGAGATGACACCATGTTCAAGTTCATTATCTTCCATTGCTTCAAATGGCACCCCATGTTTAAAGGTGACATATCTTTTTCAGTTGTCACATGTTCATGATAAGTTGGTTATACCTTTATGCATCTAGCTCACCTAATCTTTCAATATGGCCTGTTTTTGTATAACTGTATGCATCTATATTACCTAATGTTTCAATCGGGCTCATTTGTACATATCTAACATTTTTGCGGTTTTTTTTGGTACAGTCATCAACGGAATTGGTGAAAGAAATCACCTTTCTTGAAACAGAAATACTGCATTTGGAACGTTATATACTTTCTCTCTACCGAACAGCTTTTCTGCAGCGTTCTCATAGTTTACATACCAAAAATTCCCCTTCAGAACATAAGATAGAATCAAAATTGCAACCTGCTGCTGATCAGTTGCTCCTTAAAAATGTCGACTCTGACGCTTTGTTAGGTGGTCAACATGGTCAACTTGTAAATCATCAAATTAAATCCGCCATCTCGAATTCTTCATCCAGAAAAGTAAGTACTGAACTGATCATTGGATGTTTCAGTTTCGATCGCTTTACTTATATACAGCGTTGAATACTTGAATCTCTAACGGGTCAAACTAGCAAATTAAAAAAAAGCTAAAAAGTCATTTTTAATGCATGAAACCTGTTAAATCATTTAATACAGAAAATTGAAAAATTATCTAAATAATACAATTTTGGTAATCATAATTTTTTTGGACAAAAATGTTTCGGGTCAACCAGACCCGTTTGACTTTTATTTATCTAATGACAAGCAATTGCAGGAGAGGAAAACAAGCCGATGTAGCCTTGGGGATCACCTTGGAACTGCTTATACCGATAGTGCCCATCTTGACAGGGCCGATAGGCTTTCAGAAGACATAATGAGATGTATCTGTTCAATCTACTTTAAGCTTGGGGACCAAAATCAATCTCAATCTGGACCGTCGGTTTCTTCAGGTTCATCCAGGTCTTCGTCGGGTACAAACTGTACCCATAATCTTTCTGATACACCGAGTCCTTCTTGCAATGAGGAAACCACATGGGACAGTAAACACAATAATATAAAAGGAGACCCATATGCTGAAATGGTAGAAGTTCTGAAAATAAATGTTGATGATGATAGTTTTGGTTATGCTGAAATGATGCTAAAAAAGTTCAGGTAGTTTAAACTTTAAACTGCAATGGTTTTATTTTCATCTTATATTTATTGTTTTCTTAGTTCTAATTACTTAACATTTAATATTTTATATTTATGATTTATGTAGAGCGTTGGTAAAGAAACTCGAGAATGTTGACCCTGGCAAAATGAAGCGCGAACAAAAGCTTGTGTTTTGGATCAACATTCACAACGCTTTGGTGATGCATGTAGGTCTTTTTTTCTTTATATTCTACGCTGTTTATCAAATGTCTAAAATACCCTTCCTCGAAAGAAAAACCAAAGGTGTATTTTGGTCCAAATCAATATAATTAGTTATTTTTTTCGAGGATGACGGGTATATGGGTAATTTGACTAATTTCAACAATAAAATTTCGTTAAAAAATATTGCAATTATGGTTTATTATGTACTTGTTGGGATACTATAATTTGCTTATTTCTTGCAGGCATATTTAGCATATGGAACACATAACAACACAAAAAGTAATTCCATTTTAAAGGTAAGTATTTGCATCTTTTTGTTTTTCCAATCATATGTTCATAGTAATGACACCTTAATCCCTATTAACATTTTTGCGGCTTCATAATATGGTATTTTAGGCAACTTATAACGTCGGGGGACACTCCATCAACGCATATATCATACAAATTTCTATACTAGGAATCAAACCACACTTTAGAGCATCGGTTCGTCTCTTTACTCTCTCGCTTATCATGTTTAGTATTTTCTATTAATCGCTTATGACGTTCTTTGTTGGTCCCACAAAATGACGAATGGAGAATGCAAGAAATATTATCAGTTCTAACATAGCATAAATGCAGTGGCTACAGTCATTACTATCTCCAGGGAGGAAGTTGAAGACAGAGCATAATAAACATATTTATGCCATTGAATACCCTGAGCCACTTGTCCATTTTGCCCTTTCTTTAGGGGCATTCTCCGACCCTGCGGTACGCTAATATTTCTGATCCTACTTTCTTCACATAGTAATAATACATTTCATGTTTTCTCTGCGTTTTAGGCGTAATCTCGTTGGTAAGTTAGAACTATTGTTCATCTATATTATATATAGGTGGTTAAATGGACGGGTCAGGTTGACCTAAAACACTGTTAATCTAATATTCATGATAAAGCGATTCAGGAGGTCGCGTTGTAAATATTGAAAGTGACCCATGTTGACCCATTCAAAACTGAATGACTCCATTTGTTATTCTTTATGCCATTTTAGTATTGATGATGAATCTTTAAATCTAGGTTCGTATCTACAACGCGAAGAACATTTTCCAGGATCTGAGGCTTGCCAAACAAGAGTTTATAAAATCAACAGTTTATGTGAACAAAGAAACAAGAATATACCTACCCAAAATCTTGTATTATTTTGCAAAAGATATGGCATTGAGCATGTCAAGCCTTTTGGAAATAGTCAACTCATGTTTATCCGAAAGTCAACCACAAGTCATGAAAATGAACATCAAAGATAAAACTGAAAAATCCGTACACTGGTTATCTCAGAGTAGTATTTTTCGATATGTGATTCATCGAGACACAGTTGAAGGGAGATTATCTGTTTGATTTTTTTTTTTTTTTTGAATGATTTTCTACTTATATGCTAGTTTGAGAGTGTAAAGAGTTGTTTTCAGGGCTTTGAATAGTGGATTAAGGTTGTATGTGTGTTTGAGCACCAATTTTGTGCATATATAAATGCATTTTCATTTGTATAAATTCTTATCATTATTGTTACGAGTTCATTCTGCTGATCGTTTAATCATGCAACACTTTCAAAATGAGCTGCTGATTATTGTACGTATCTGAGCCTCGGAAATTTGATTGGGCGAATACAAATGAACCACCTGATCCAGCAATGACCACAATTTTTTGTTGCACTAGAACTTTATACATTCTATTCAAGTATATCTTTATGATGGATTAATAATTTAATATAACTCCACCGTTAGCTGCAAGAAAAGAAAAGGTCAAACGAGATCAAGTTGACCACTTTCGATTAGTGGTTTTTTTTTTTTTTTTTTTTTTTTTTTTTAGATTAAAGTTAGATTGTTCGATAAATTAATAATATGGAAAATATCCAGGTTACATCTAGATAACTGGTTTAATTGACTTGTAACCAGTGGCGGATTCAGGAATTTTTTTCACTGGGTTCCTTTATTAGGTGTTCCAATTTCATATGACTACACATAAAAATTCCGGGTCGGTTCAAGGGTTCGGGTCGGTTTGACAGTTTGGATCGATTTGACGGTTTGGGTCGAATAAGGTGCATCATATAATAAAAATACGATACAATGATGAAAAAAGAGTATCGCTCTAACTAAATCCTGAATCCAACTTTCATATGATCTTTACATTCGCTTAAAAAGATCCAAACTTGCCACTTTTTTCATTTTATAGGCCCGAACCAGCATCCAATATATTTCATTATTTACCAATTTACCAGCAACAAAAAGTATTTAGTTTGTTTTATTTTTGTAATTAAATATATGTTTTTATACTATCGTATATGTAACATAAGAATTCAATCAACATGGTTTAATTATTAATAGTATGAAGCTGTATCATAAATTAATAAATGAAAAGCTATCATAATTTATTTTTGAAAAATGAAGTAAATCGTCTAAAAATATTAATAAAGTCAAATCCTATAGGGATGTGGGGCAGCTCTATGCAATGGTATGATAGGAGTACAATGCAAATTGTACGCAAAATAATAAAATATTATGTTCTAATCTTTTACTATAAGAAAATGGTACACACAGTACATTTCCATCTTTATTTTATTTCTCATCTTCTCCGACTATGCTTCTTTCCTTTTTACAGCTTCTGATCAGACTCGACTCACCGGAAAAACTATGGGTTCCTTGTTTTTTTTCTTATGGGTTCCTTCTCAGATTTTGATATACATTAACACTATGATTTTAAAACCGAATGGGTTCCCGGGAACCCACCGGAGAAGCCTAAATCCGCCACTGCTTGTAACGAAGTGCATATATGTCCCTTGGATATATGCCAGTCAAGACTCAGAAAGAAGCTAAAATAGTCTTGAATAAAAAAATTAATGTACATTCAAAATCAAAATAAAAAAGCAAATAAAAATAGGGATAATCACCAAAATGATAGCTCCAAAATAAACACCTGATGCGTCTAAACATTATGGACCGGCCATTTCTTCACGTCTACCAATCAGACGATTACAAGTGTAAAGTACTCAGATGCCTCAATTTTTAAGGTCCGTGCGCCTAAAATTTAGACGCGAGGCTTTTATTTAGACGCAAAGATGCTAACCTCTTTTAAACACGTGGTTGTTATTCTGCGTCTAAATAACAGCCTAACGTCTAAAGTTTAGACGCAGAGACCTTAAAAATTAAGGCGTTTGAGTACACGTGTAATCGTAATTGATAGACAATCGTGATTAATAGACGTGAAAAAATAGTCGGTCCCTAATGTTTGGACACATCAGGTGTTTATTTTGGCTTTTTTGATTGGTTAGCTAAAATAATGTACATTCCACTTCTCCTCACCAAAATTAGTACCCGAAAACAACTACCCGAAGGGGAGAGTAGTGTAGCCGCTGAGGTACACTACCCGACCCGAGTTCCACACCCACCACCCTCATACATAAAACTACACAAGTTTGTAAAACAATTTATAAAAATATAAAACACGAACCAGAAGCGCCTCTTTCTTTCTCTGTAAACCCTAATTCCTTCAACGTCTCTTCCATTCCATTCAATTCCATTACAGGTAAACTAATTCTTTTATTCTTCTTCCTATAAATTCTTTTATAAATCTGTTACAATACCATCAATGGCCGACACACACGATCCCCACACCATTCGAAACATATGCATCCTAGCCCACGTCGACCACGGCAAGACCACCTTAGCCGACCACCTAATCGCCTCATCTGGCGGCGGCGTCCTGCACCCTAAACAAGCCGGCCGCCTCCGGTTCATGGACTATTTAGACGAAGAACAACGCCGTGCAATAACCATGAAGAGCTCTTCAATAGCCCTACAATATAAAAACCATTCTATTAATCTAATTGATTCACCTGGTCATATGGACTTTTGTAGCGAAGTTTCGACCGCTTCGAGGTTGAGTGATGGGGGTTTGGTGTTGGTGGATGTTGTTGAGGGGGTGCATATACAAACGCACGCTGTTTTGCGGCAGGCGTGGATCGAAAAGCTTACGCCGTGTTTGGTTTTGAATAAGATTGATAGGTTGATTGTTGAGTTGAAGTTGAGTCCGTTGGAGGCGTATAATCGGGTGGTGAGGATTGTTCATGAGGTTAATGGGATTGTTAGTGCGTATAAGTCGGAGAAGTATTTGTCGGATGTTGATTCGATTCTTGCGGGGACGGGCGTTGGTGATACTACGGGGGACGAGTATCGCGAGTTTTTAGAGGAGGATGATGAGGAGGATATGTTTCAGGTACAGAAAGGGAATGTGGTGTTTGTTTGTGCTTTGGATGGGTGGGGGTTTGGGATATGTGAGTTCGCTGAGTTTTATGCGTCGAAGCTTGGGGCGAGTGCTGTCGTTCTGCAGAAGGCGTTTTGGGGTCCGAGGTATTTTGTTCCTAAGACGAAACGGATTGTCGGGAAGAAAGGGTTGCCTCCGGGAAGTAAGGCGCGACCTATGTTTGTGCAGTTTGTGCTTGAGCCGTTGTGGCAGGTTTATGAGGCTGCGTTGGATATGAATGGGGATAAGACGATTCTTGAAAAGTTGATAAAGACGTTTAATTTGTCGGTGCCTCCTCGGGAGCTTCAAAATAAAGATCCGAAAGCTGTTCTTCAGTCTGTTATGAGTAGGTGGCTTCCTTTGTCGGATGCGATTTTGTCTATGGTGATTAAACATATGCCGGATCCTGTTGCTGCACAAGCGTTTCGTGTGTCACGTTTGCTGCCTAAAAGAGAGGTTCTTGATGATGATTTGGGTAAATCTGATGTGGTTGCCGAGGCTGAGCTTGTGAGAAAATCAGTTGAGGCGTGTGATACACGACCTGAAGCTCCTTGTGTTGCTTTTGTATCTAAAATGTTTGCAGTTCCGATGAAAATGCTACCTCAAAGAGACGTAAATGGTGGGATTGTAAATAATAGTATAGAAGCTGGAAATGGGGATTCGGATGAATCTTTTCTTGCATTTGCTAGGATCTTTAGCGGTGTTCTTCATTCAGGTCAGAAGGTTTATGTGTTATCAGCATTGTATGATCCGCTTAAAACGGGTGATTCGGCTCAGAAGCATATTCAAGAAGCTGAATTGCATTCTTTGTATTTGATGATGGGTCAAGGGTTAACACCCGTGGCTTCTGCACGGGCAGGAAACATTGTTGCTATTAGAGGGTTAGGTCAACATATTTTGAAAAGTGCTACTCTTTCATCAACTAAAAGCTGTTGGCCGTTTTCAAGTATGACGTTTCAAGTTTCACCGACCCTGAAAGTGGCTATTGAGCCGTCTGATCCGGTTGACATGGGTGCACTTATGAAAGGGCTCCGGCTTTTGAATCGGGCTGACCCGTTTGTAGAGGTCAGTGTGTCTGCTAGAGGTGAACACGTGCTTGCTGCTGCAGGTGAAGTTCATTTGGAAAGATGCATTAAAGATTTAAAAGAGAGGTTTGCGAAGGTAAATTTGGAAATCTCACCGCCTCTTGTGTCTTTTAGAGAAACAATCGAAGGAGAATCTTTAAACCCATTTGATAAATTTAAAACTTTAACCGGGAATTCTAACGCTATTGAAAAAACCACACCAAACGGAAGGTGTACTGTTCGTGTGCACATTTTGAAACTTCCTGATGCACTTACCAAATTGCTGGATGAAAGTTCAGATCTTTTAGAGGATATTATAGCGGGTAAACCGATAAGAGCTCAAGAAGATGAACATCCAGTAGAATCATTAAAAAAACGCGTATGGGATGCCATCGAAAGTGAAATTTCAGACACGAATGCGGAAAAAGATAAAGAAAAGTTGAAACTTTTATGGGAAAATCTTCTGAAGAGAATATGGGCATTAGGGCCAAGACAAGTCGGTCCCAACATGCTTCTTCTTCCAGATTCAAGTACAGACGACAACGGTTCTTCTGTTCTTATAAAAGGTTCTCCATATGTATCTGAAAGACTAGGTTTTGTGTCAAACAGCGATGAGTTAGAAACCGAGACAGCAAGTGCTGAAATCCGATCACTGAAAGAAGAAGCCAATAGCCTGAGAAGTAGCGTCTTATCCGGGTTTCAGGTAGCCACTGGATCCGGCCCGTTATGTGATGAACCCATGTGGGGCTTAGCATTTGTAATAGAAGCTTCTATTTCACCTGTTGATAGCGAGTCAGAAGCCGTCAATCAAAGCGATCAATATGGGGTGTTTTCCGGGCAGGTCATGACAGCTGTTAAAGAAGCATGTAAAGCCGCTGTACTTCAGAAAAACCCTAGAATTGTTGAGGGAATGTATTTCTGTGAACTAAACACACCAACCGAGTATTTAGGTCCTATGTACGCTGTGCTGGCGCGCAGACGGGCCCGGATCTTGAAAGAAGAAATGCAAGAAGGGTCACCATTGTTCACGGTTCATGCTTATGTACCAGTTGCAGAAAGTTTCGGGTTTGCAGATGAATTAAGAAGATGGACATCTGGTGCTTCAAGCGCTCTTCTTGTTCTTAGTCACTGGGAAGCACTTACAGAAGACCCGTTTTTTGTACCGAAAACAGAAGAAGAAAAAGAGGAGTTTGGTGATGGTTCAAGTGTTTTACAAAATACAGCAAGAAAACTAATTGACGGGGTTAGAAGGCGTAAGGGTTTGCCCGTTGAGGAAAAGGTCGTTCAGTTTGCTACGAAACAGAGAACTCTGGCCCGTAAGGTTTAAAAGTTTTGATTTTGTTCATGTTACCTTATATCTGTTCTATTATCCGGATCTTTATTTGAGTGTAATGTATAATGAGAGTTATATTGGTTTGTTACACTGCTTAATCATATATATAGAGCCTTGTCTTTGTTGGTTTCTTTTATTGTTGCTGTTCATAGTGGAACCAGTGGTGCAAGTTGTCTGTTACTGATGCATGGTTGTTGACCTCGGTTCCTAATTTAAGCCCGTCAAAATGGATGGGTTGGGTCATGTAACGGGCCAAAACGAGTTTGTATCAAAAGAGCTGGTTTCTGCAAGTGTTTGAACCTTGAAAACCATATCATCTAAAAATGGATGAGTTGGGTCATGTAACTGGTCAAAACGAGTTTGTATCAAAAGAGGTGGTTTCTGTAAGGGTTTGAACTTTGAAAACCATATCGTCTCGGACAGGGTCACCAACACCTCTGCCACAGATGGGTTGTCACTTAGATCAGCCGCCACACATTTGATAGTAATCGCTGCCATAGAACAGGCCGGTTCACTGGATACTCGCCTCTCAGCATAAGGTCCATAACGCTTGCCTATCTCCGTTGCATTATCCTTTTTAAAGACCTCTTTAACTTTAATCATCTTGGACAGCCCTAATTTGTTTAGATTAGGGGTAATTTTTGACATGACACTAAACTAACATGAAATTCGTGGGTTTGGGTTTATTCTAAAAGGTTTTGGGTCAAAACCTGCAATCAAGTTGATAGAACCCAGAAATCAAATAAGATAACTGGATTATTGAAAGCTAAAGATTACAAGATAAAGACCTAATTCGAGATGGGTTAATCTCCATAAACAAAGGTATAGAACCTGATTTAGATAAATATAAACATTGACATCCCAAAACTAGAACATGAAATGGAATACTTAAATGAAAAATAAAAGAATTACTTTCTAAACTTTAGCCCCTAAATTCAGCCTTTTGATTTTGACTGGACCTTTGACTGGGTAAAGATTATTGGACCACTAGCAAGAAATGGGTAAATTGGACCCGTTAAGTCAGCTGGATATGTATCACAAGTTTAGATAAGTGGGCTGGTTAACACATTTATTTTTGTTTGCTCAGGAATTAACTTATAATTAAACGAACTTATCAAAATAAAACATTAAACAACTTCAAATGTAGGGTAAATAGTATAGTATATCAATAAAACTAATATTATACTAAGGCTCGACGAACCTGACGAGCTTCATATGCCAGGCTCGAGCTCGGGTTCAATAAATATACGAGCTTTCTCGGCTCGGGTTCGATAAGGCTCGGCTCGTTTCGAGCTTTTTATCAAGCAGATCTCGAGTAGCTCGCGAGCTGCTCGGCTCATTTGCACCCCTAGTTAAACCATGATAGATTGTTGGAGTGGTTAACCTCGTGACATGTATTTAGTTTATCTTTTATTTTTTTCATTCCTTTTTTTTGAACAGTGGAGGCGGAATTTCATCAATCTAGAACAAAACGTAAAAAGATAAGGAAACCAAAGCAACGACGAGATACACCTTTACACATAAAAAGAAGAAAAATTATGCTGTTAGTCCTTATGGTTTACACCAAATTTCAATGTAAGGTATTAATGTTTTATTGTTTCTTATTAGGGTGTTAGGCTTTTAGTTTGTTTCAATGTAGGGTATTAGGCAATAACCAAGTTAAAGTTAACAAACTTGACCCTCATGTGAGTTGCACGTGAGGGTAATATGGTCATTTCATCTCCTACACCTTTAAACCCATAATATTAATAAAAATGCTTTCAAACACTGCATCTATAACTTGTGATTCTCCTACATCTATGTTATTAGTAGTTTTTTTAACTGGTGTTTTAGGCTTTATCCCTACCATGCTCTGCCCATCTTCAATATAAACAGTTATTTCTTTATGAGCATCCACATGCCTCAACAAACTTTGTACATCACTATATGTACGTAATGGCCTTAACCCAAAATCTAAATCATGATAACGAAC
Source organism: Ambrosia trifida (assembly GCA_028751855.1). Classification (NCBI taxonomy): domain Eukaryota; kingdom Viridiplantae; phylum Streptophyta; class Magnoliopsida; order Asterales; family Asteraceae; genus Ambrosia; species Ambrosia trifida. Next base: position 94,097,536 of record CM054130.1, read on the forward strand.
TACATAATGATAGTGTAGCAGCCCCACATCTTTAAACCCAAGTGAATGTGCAATTTCATTCAACTCTGTTATATTAAAACCCTCCCTGTTAAGCAAATCAACATAATCACATTTACCATTCTCATACAGCATATCAGGGAATTCAGTAAACCATCCACCATAATAAATCTTCAAACAAAACAACTCTTCATACAGACCTGAAAAGTAAAGATTTTTATAAAAAAAAACGTATTTTTTTTTGAGTTATCATCAAACGAATCTTATTAAAAGAATGATTACCATAAACGTCCTTGTGATACTCGTCTCCAGGCTTTCTGATAATCCATGAGGTTAACATATTTGACCTATCTGATGATCGTATTCGTGGAAGGAAGGAAGACGAAGGGTGCAATCGAACAGCAGGTTATGGGTTTTGAAATGGTTTGGTTTTTTTATTAATATTATGGGTTTAAAGGTGTAGGAGATGAAATGACCATATTACCCTCACGTGCAACTCACATGAGGGTCAAGTCAGTTAACTTTAACTTGGTTATTGCCTAATACCCTACATTGAAACAAACTAAAAGCCTAATACCCTAATAAGAAACAATAAAACATTAATACCTTACATTGAAATTTGATGTAAACCATAAGGACTAACGACGTAATTTTTTCAAAAAAAGAAACCATATCTCCCAATTTAACTTTTGGATTTTGGATCTTTTTTTTCATGACAAAATTTATTACATCTTAATTCCACATCACCTTGCACTTGTAAGGATTTAAACCACAACATCGTATTTGTAAGGACATCATACCACTGTACCAAAATTTCAAAGGTTTTTTATCTTGTTTCAAACTAACACGTATTTGTTTAATTGATTGACTAAGTTTCAAACCATGTGGATCGTAGTTTTTATTTTACTTACTCTTGAGGCCTTTTTGGGCTTTTTAAAACAAGCTGCAATTATTTATTTTTATAAAACTTATGCCTTTTATTCCTTGCCGAAAACCGATGAATTTAATGGTGCAGAACCTGGATCTAATTCTTGTTTTGAAAAATAAACTCTCATTTTTCATGAGTTGATTCTTATTTTATTTTCTATAGTGAGTCACAATGTTGTGTCAACTATATCTTCATGCCATTAATTGAAACAAGATAAAAACTAATGAACGTCATTGTTACAAAAATTTTATATTTCGGTTATGTGAATCAAATAATTTTCTATTGGCTATGATAGAGCAAAATATCTTTCATTTCCTCTTCCCTATTCCCGATCAAAAATATAGTGAAATCACCTTTCATATTCTTTCCCTAGACCCCGCTACTAAGAAAGACATTCACTTCTTAAAATATCCTATATACGTAGATGGAAACAGATTGTCCTAACGGTTTAATAACAAAGTGAGTTAAAATTGCTTTAAATAGTTGAATTGGTTTATCACCGCAAAGTAGAATGGTGGTACAATGCTTATAATTGTACCATCAAAAATTCAAAAGTGGTTCAAAACAAAACGTTATACGTATTGTTCAATGACACACAGCAAGCTATTGAATTGGTTTAAATACAGAAAACAACTATTCAAAAACGTAAAGCGATCTAAAATCAATTAAGGAGTGTTATAGATTTTAGCTTTATACACATATAATTTACATATCAACATGAATCAATCAATCAAAAGAAAATTCCTTATGTTTTTACACAAATCGACGAATTCAAAGTTGGGCGAGTGAGAGAGCTATACTCAGTTACGGAACTAGAAATATTTCTTTATCCGCTACAACCAAACGGTCCAAATTACACGTCCGTCCCCGTAACAATCTCAAATTTCACATATAAAAATCCAACAAATTCCGACCATCACAAGTCCAGTCAACAGACCCTCTCGACCCCTAATCCCACCCAACCTTTAACTCATCATACCCCTAAACTCCTCAAAATCAAGCACCCCATCACCATTCCCATCAAACTTCCCAATCATCTCCTTACACTCACTAACCGTCGCCGTCTGCCCCAACCGCCGCATCATCTTCCTCAAGCTCTTGGGCGTAATCACAGACCCGTCTCGACCCGAATACATCACAAACGCCCCTTTTAACTCCTCCTCTTCCCCTTCCTTCATCATCTTAGCGAAATCATCCAATCCCAACACCCCATCACCGTCAGCATCCGATACCCTCACCACCATCTCCGCCTCCTCGTCGGATAACTGCACCTCCTCACCTCCCACCTTCCTCAGCCTGTTTTGCAGCTCCGTTGCTGATATCTTCCCGTCACCGTCTTCGTCGAAGTAGTTGAACACTTTATGAATGTCGTCGGTGGTTTGAGACAGTGGTGCTGATGTCCTGGAAGTAGTAGTAGCTGTTGGGGATGAAGATAATAATCTATGGAAGAATCTAGTGAAGGAGGATTGGTTTGGTTTCATAGTAGATGTTTGATGAAATGTTTTTGTTTGTCCGAGGTTGTGGGATGACAAGTAACTGGTTAATAATAATATTAATATTGTTGTTGTTTATATATAGGGTTTTTAAAAATGGAAAGGTGTACGTAATCCAAAAGATTGGTGATGGATAAATATGGCAATAGGAAGCTGTGGGCGTTGGATCGTGTGGCGGTGTTGGTGTGGTGTGGTGTGCCGACCCATACCATTACCGCGTATGTTTTTTGGACATGGTTTGATGCTTATCCTTTTTTTTTTTTTTTTTCATTTGTTTACTTTTCAGACTTTGTCTTTACTTGGTTGATAATGTGTAAGACCGATTGGTGTGTACTCGGCAAAATAGAGTGTACAAAACCGGTTTTTTAATACCCGGGTTCGGTACGTACCTGGGTTCGGGTATGATCGGGTAGGTTACAACGGGGTATTACGAATAATCGGGTCAGGTTCGGGTAATATATTTTCCTGAAAAAACCATACCTTATATACCCGGGTTTAGGTCGGGTTCGGGTTTTCAATACCCAGTTTTCAGGTATTAAATACCCTGTTTTCGGGTATAAAAAACCATATCCGTGTGATTCTTTTTCTTTTATTTTTTTTTTTTGTAGATTTTTGTGTTTAATTCATTTTTTTTGTTCCTAAGCTATTTTTGCATACAAACTTCTTAAATATTAGTAAATAACATTAAAATGCATACTTTAATATTAGATTCCTAGTTAGAAAACATTACAAGTTACATTAAATAGCACTGCTTACATCTTTTTTTATGTAATATCTAAAAGTCTAGAATTAGTACTTAGGAAAACACAAACATGCATACATTATCATCATCATACTCAGTTAATCCCACCTATAGCAAAGTTAAGATAGGGTCTGAGGAGGGTAAGATGTAGACAGCCTTACCTCTACCCCTAAGAATAGAGAGGCTGCTTCCAGTGAGACCTCCGGCTCGATGTGGTTTGGTATCAAGCCTTGGACATAAGGCACAGAACACTTAGCAATCGGGACAAACCCGATCGGTGCATGTACCCCTTTGTCTTTTGGCCATCCACGCCACCACATGATGCATGATTAACCGCCCGTCGTTTTTAACGTTATTTTCACGAAATTAGTAAAATAACGTTAAAACTAGTGCAACTTTACTTTTGCCCCCAAGGGCCACACATATATAAATTATATGCGCTCACCGTAAGTGGGGCGTAACAAACATGCATACAGTATATATAAATAATTCTCATATATCTGCCTATAATTTCTCATTAATGATATAAAATAAGTTAATTAATCTAATACGAGTGTTATTCAACACGATGACAACTACGTTTAAAATTTAGATTACATATAAAATTAACTATTTTAAATAATTGTTAAACTTAAAAAATGAGCCGGGTAGAACCAGGTACAAACCGAGTTGAAAAAAAAAACTCGGGTTCGGGTTCGGGTTTTAAATGAGCTGGGTATACCCTGACCATACCCTACAGGTAGGGTCAGGTACGGGTTCAGGTATTTTCTTCGGGTTCGAATCTGGGTTTGGGTATTTTGTGCACCACTAGGCAAAAGGCCTCAGGGAGATGATGTGGACCTCGGTGGGTAGGGGAACATCGCCCCCTGAGTTGTTTTCGGTGGAATCAGTGAAAAGGAAGGGGGAATGGGGGAGTTGGGGGAACCATTTCAAAACTTTGAGAGAGGAGTAAGGTAACGTTGATGTAACACTTAAGAAAGTTGGGAGAAATGTCTACCATACCTGCACGTAGCCTAATACAATAGCTAATATTGCGGCTGAACCGTACACCCATTTAGTAGTTAAGTGACTCATGTATGGATCAACATGATGGATCACACTTTGACCCGTTTATTTTATATACATTCTAAAATATCTTTTTTATGCTATAACTCAACCTGGTTGAGTATTTATAACAAACTTTATTTATTTTATAGCTTAAACAATTTGTAATATTATGGTTTAGAATATTATTCAGTAAATTGGTTTAAAGTAGTTGTTTAGTGTTAAATTCTCAGGTTTGAATTGGCTAACTCCATGTTTAGATTACTTGATCATAGATAAGATAAGCATGAAGTTGTATGATATATGACAAGAGACTTATAGCGTATGAACCACATAAAATAATATTCATTTTAGTTAAACTCCGGTTCCTATGCTTTACAAAATAGTCAAGACTCCAATGTCATTTGTTTTACCAAATGGATATTCACCGGATACAGCAAAACGAAGAAAAAAGTAACATAATATAATTTAAACTTTGAAGTGCCATATTCACAATTTGACCCGTTTATTTTATGTAGTTTTTTTATAAATTTGTTTTTATGTTACAAGTCTAACTGTTTGGGTTTATTAAGTTTAAACTAATTCTAGAATATTAATATGAAGTGACAAGATCATAAGACTTTAGCATATTGAGCCACAGAAAATAATATTTATATTAATTATAAATTAAGCTCCAGTTCCTATCCTTGACAAAATAGTCAATTCCCATCTCATTTGTTTACCAAATGGATGGATATTCACCAGATACATGATAATATATAGTTACACCAGAAAGAAAGAAAGAAACAACATACTAGACAACACCACCACAAGCATCCATAACTGCTTTAGAGCAGAAAATAAAGATAGCCCATTAATACATACATACAGAAAGAAACCAACTATCCCCATTTTGAGCTTCTCCCTCTTCTGTAATCAATTTCTGCATCAGAATTTGAATGCCCCATTCCCATTCCATACTTCCCATTCATTCTTGAGAATATGTCTTCATCGTCCGTCAAACAATGGTCCACCGACTCCTTCACACCTATAATCACACCAACATGAAATCGTATATTATCATATACATATCGTCTAAACTGAAAGGGAACTAAGGTGGCAATCATGACCCGTTCTCTAATGAAATAAAACATTGCTAGTGAACCTATCTTGATACATTTTTCTTTTTTCTTTTTTTATAAAAAAAACGGCTCATTTCAACAAAGCCCATTTCGCCGTTTGGAAGTTCCAGACCCAACCATTTTGCCAAGCTTAACGAACATTAGGCTGGCATAACATGTTACACGAACCTGTTAAGACACGAACACGAAATCTAATCGTGTCATTTTTTTTCAAACATGAACTTGTGTATAACAGGTTAACACGATAAGGAACACCTAGTAAAATAAGTTAACACGACAAGACATGATAACAAACACGATAAGACCTGTTAAGACTTAAGACACGAACACGAAACAAGTAAACACGAACACGACACGAAAATAAACAGGTCTTAACGTGATGACATGTTATAGACACGAAACCTGTTAAGGCCAGACACGAAACCTGTTAAAATCGTGTAGGTTCATGTCAGGTTATCGTGTTCGTGTCTGAATTGCCAGCCCTAACGAACATAATAACTATTTCCAAAAGGTGTACACAAGAATAATCATATTACGATATATTTACCTTTTATAGCATGACATGAACCTGGCTCGCTCTTGCTAGAGTGAGTTGCTTCCACTCTGCAGCTTTTCGGGCTTGAGAATTCATTTCGGCCAAGATTTGGTACAGTTTTGATCTCAGGCAGCTTATGGGGTCCAGATGGCATCATGGAAAACGTGTCATCCGTAACATCAGAGATCTCAACGTAATGAGGCGTGGACACAATTTCATCAGCACTGAACCCAAATGACGCTCTGTAAGCTTCCAATTCCTCCATATCTTGCTTGCATGCTTTACTCGGCCTACTTTGAGCTCCATTTCCAGTATTAGGATGAACATCCGACTCCTTAGAGACACTTAACCGCCCACCAGTATGAGGAAACGAAGATTGATCATAATAATATTGAGCAAATGTTTCAGGGCAAAAGAAATTAGCATCTTGAGGTATCTTTGAGTCTGACCCTTTTTCTTGTGAAGAATTCCATTGCGGGCTGAATTCCCGTTCAGGGAAAGACGATGATAAACCTTCACCCGATGCCCGTGAAATCGGTGACCTAAGAGTACTAGCCGGGCTTCCGGGGTGTAAAGAATACGCCGCTTGCAGATCATTTGCAGGCATATAATTTGTTTTATGATCATTTTTAAGTTTTAAACTAGACGAAAGGAACTGTGCATACGGGACATCAGGGGACGACGGTGTGGTCAAATGTGCTAACTCAGGCGGCGGTGTAAACGGAGCAGTAGACGGCTCAGTAGTAAACGTTGAAAACACAGGCGGTGACACAAGCTGCGTCTCATGAGCATACGGCCCAGTAGCAAACATCGACGAAGACGGCCCTCCAGGCGAGTTCGCCGACAGGAAACAATTCGGCGACTGAGCCGTAGACTGAAGCGCAGAATTGGAAAACGAAGCAGGCGAAGAAGGCGGAGCCAAAAGCGACGGGTGAACCGCGTTATTCGCGTTGGTTAACCCAGCCGCTTGAGGCCCGTTTTGCTGATTCGCCGCTGTATTCGTTTCTGGCATACGAGAAGCGGGCACAACCCGCTTCCCACCCTTTTGTAACCCGAAACACGATAAACCACTTAAACAACCCCTCCATCTTTTCCGCTGCAGCCCGAACAATCAATCAAACAACAATTCATTAACATAATTCAACATTTTCTAATCACAACTCATAAACCATAAATGTATGCATATAATGTATAAACAGACATATATAAGCACACCCAGTACAACAAATCTATAAAAGTTTAAAACTTTATAAAAACCCTAACATACCCAATAATGCAGATCTGAAGAAAAAGATAAATATCAAAACAATTAAACAATAAACAGTAAGTAAAAAAGAAGCAAAACAGATCTAAAACAGTAATAAAAAGAGGGAAAGATCTAGGGTTTACCCTGGAAGAAGGTGGGTGATGTTGGTGTAGAAATCTGTTCTGCTCAGAGGCCATTAAACAGCAACAGTAGCAAGTAACAAGTTAAAATGTTGTAAACACCTGATTAAGAACAATGGGTCGGGTTATTGAGGACCCGTTTGGTGATAATAAACATGGGATGAGGAGAAACACGTGTCAGGGCATGGAACAGAGGTGTGACAGGGTAAAGAAGGAGAAAAGAGTGAAGAGGGAAGGAAGTAGAGGTTTTTATGAGATGAAGTGTTTTTTTTTTATTTATAAAAAGGTGAAATAATAATAATAATAATAATAAACATAGTGTGAAGTAGTGTTATTGGGTGTGAAGGTGGTTTATGCAGGTAAGGGAAGTGAAGAAGAAGAGAAAAGGAAAGATGAGAAAGAGGGTTTGGTTTTATTTGGCCTCAAAAGGAGATAGATAGGATCATGGCAACACAGGATGATGCGCGTGCCAAATTATTGTCTCTCTCTTTATCTCTTTTATTATCTTTCTTTATCACATTTATTTTACTTACTAGTAGAACAAGTATGTATGGATGTTTCTATAATTATCCATGTAGTAAATACTTGTTACTCTTAAGGGTATATAGGTAATTTACCTGATATTTTTTTATGAGTTAAATGTTAATTTAGTCCCTGAGATTTGTCAAAACTTGTCATTTTCATCCAAATATTTTTTTTTGTCAATTTAGTCCCTGTGGTTTCATTTTTTTTTTTTTTTGTCATTTTAGTCCCTGTAGACTAACAAGATTTGGATGAAAGTGACAATTTTAACAAAACTCAGGGCTTAAATAACAAAAAAATGAAACCACAGGGACTAAATTGACAAAAAAAAATTGGATAAAAGTGGCAATTTTTGACAAACCTCAGGAACTAAATTGGCATTTAACTCTTTTTTTATGGTTTGGTTATGGTTAGACGGTACCGAATAACCCCACCTGAGCAAAAGTCCCATCAATAGTGCCCCTCCCCCTTTTCGTTTTCTGGGGGTCATTGAACGCTCGCGAGCACAATAACAAGCAACAACGAGCTGAACAAGTGTGCCCATTTGTTTTGATCGTTTTTCTATCTTTTTTTTTTTCTAACTAAATGAGTGTTGTTCTATTGTATGGATGTTTTACGGAGCCTCTGTCTACGTGCGTTGATGTGATGCAATGAGAGTTCCATTTCATACCATAAGACCATGTGTAGTGGGGCTTTATAAATATAAAGCCCCTGAATGTGTTTGGTCCACGTGGCTGCTGAGTCAGCGTGGAGAGAGAAACTAAAAAAGGGGTGTAGTGGTGGGGCTTTATTTATAAAGCCCCTGATTGTGATTGGTTGATTTTTATATATATTTTTTTTTAATCTTTTAATTCAAAATAATTAAAATAAAATGCAAATAAATATAAAAAAATTACAAATAATAATAAAAACACCCAAGTAAATATTAAAAACACACAACTGATATTAAAAAAAAATTACAACTAAAATTAAAAATAAAAGTTACACACTTCCTAAATTCCTAAATTACTTATTAATCCTAAATTACTTATTAATATTCCTAAATTACTTATTAATCCTAATTTTCTCCACTATGGAGAGTAGTTGTCCCATTCCCCGGGGAAGGTGATGCACTCGGGTGAGACGGAACGTGAGCTGTCCCGTCCATCAGATCTCGCATCTGAGGGGAAGTAGTAGTACTCACGAGGAGGGGTAAGTTGGTTATAGTAGTACTCCTCCTCCTCAATCTCCCTCAGGGCTTCCAAGTCCCCCTCAGTTGGGGAAGTCCCATGGTCTTGGGGGATGGGGGTAGTTTGCTGTTGGGGGATGGGGATGGGGGTAGTTTGCTGTTGGGGGATGGGGGTGGGGGTAGGGGTAGTCTGGTGTTGGGGGAGTGAAGCCGCCCAGGGGGTAGGGGGCGACAACGTTAGTCGCTCCATTTGTTGCTGGGCCATGACATAATCCATAGCCCAGACCAATTCCTCATCCGTCCAGTCATCATCGGCAGGAGGATGAGGAGGAAAGGTTGGTTGTGCAGCAGCAGCAGGAGGAAAGGTTGGTTGTGCAGCAGCAGCAGGAGGGGGATATAACCAATGTTGTGGAGGAGGAGGAGGAGGATAAATAGGAGGTTGTGGAGCAGTAGGAGGAGGAGATGAGGAGAATGGTAGTCTCCGGGGACGGCCCCGTCCCCTGGGATACCAGCGAGAGTACTGTCGGAGGTTAGAGGAGGATGAGCCTCCTGGTTGAAAACCAGACATATTATGGTTTGAGGAGGAGAATGAGGAATTGGAGGTGTGGTTGATAAATCTGATTTTGTTACCTATTTATAGGGTTAGCAAATTTTGAAATTCAAACGGTTTGGGGGGAAAACGTTTGAAATTCAAATTTTGAAATTTAAACGGTTTGGGGGGAAATTTTGAATTTCAAACGGTTTGGAACAGTAACCGTTTAAAATTTAAAATTTTCAATTATTAATATTATTATCATGTTTATTATTATTATTATGTTTATTATTATTATTATTATTAAAAATAAAAAAAAAAGTTGACCTTTGACCTTGCCACATGGCAAGGTCTGATTGGATGGAAAAACAAGCATATGGCGTTATAAATATAAAGCCCAACCCTCAAATCAGCATATAGCCCCCCCTGTAGCGGTGTGGGGGGCGCTATTTTTGAAAATAAAGCCCCAATGGAGCCCCACTACAGGTGGTCTAATACCATATAGTCGTAGTGTGTGTATAAGTTGTCAAATTAACTTTAGATTTTTTTTTTAATAAATGGTTAGCTGAAGAGAATGATTTTGAAAATAAAAAACGAAGCATCCATATGTTACAGGTAAGATTTTGGTTATAACCAAACTAAATTGTGCTTGGCCTAGATCATTATCATAAAGTTGAATGGAGGCTAGTGGATATAAATTAAATACGATGATTAACTCGAGGGTGCTTAAGGGTGTTAAATGTGATCGGGTCACGTAGATAAGGCTTTTTTTCTAACGGTGAATTTGTTGCTTATTGTGATACTTGAACTTAAGACTTCACATTTAAATGTATCAAAAGGCTTTACTTTAACACTGGATCACCAACTTAATGGCATGTAGATTTGTTGGGTTATGTTGTGAATGTGATTGCTTAACTTTTTTTTTTATTAAATATTAAGTTAAAATATAAAATCCGAAGATAGTGTATGAATTCTAATTAGAGGGTGTATGATTCCTAAATACCTATTTAGAAATATATGAAAATAAACAAGAGAGTGGTTAAAACTTAAATGGATTTAATGTTGTTAATTACAAACACATCCTTAAATGTTTTAAAGCAACCTGGTCTCCATCGATGGTCCCTTTGGACATCCTTTTCCACCGTCACTCTCAAATCGATTCCTTTTTCAACTCAATTTCTCGCGCATCCCTATGTCATTTAAACCAACCAATTCTACAATACTACTATTTTACAATATTATTTTGCAAATTGAATTCAAAATTTAAAAATACCAATTGAAAAAGTTTATTTTTTTTTTATTTTTTTTTATTTTTTTTGAAGATGTACTTCAGCGGTGAAACCAATCGACAGACAACCCCTCAACCCGAGTTCGACTCACTACCCACGCACCGGTGTCCACTTTGAAGTTATCTCAAACCGTTACAAGGAATTTTTTCGTGGTGTGCAGGATTCGAACTCAAGACCAAGCCCGGGCGGGAACCCTCCGAAGAGGTAAACCCTCCCACCTCTCCCCAGCTGGGCTGGAGGTCATTGGCAATTGAAAAAGTTTATAATGAATAAAAAATATATAGATGAAATTTAAAAGGATAAATCCTTCAATTTTTTAAACAATATTATTTTATCTAGAGTTAAATGCCGATTTCGTCCCAGGTTTGGTCCAGTTTGCTACTTCAGTACAAAACAGTTTTTTTTCTTTTTGCAATTCAACACCTGATGTTTGATTTTTTTTTTTTTTTTTTTTTTTTTTTTTTTTTGCTATTTTCATCATTTTCACTAACTCGGTTAAAAAATGTCGTTAAAGTCAGTGGTAGTTTTGTTATTTTGCCATTTTTAATTAAGGACAATTTGGACATTTGAAACCCTATGATTATTTTAATAAAAAAAACCCATCTCAATGTCTTCCCTCTTTTCCCCCTTTAAAGGGTTTAAAACCCTAACAAACCACTAATCAACCCCACCACCACCAAACCACTAATCATCCCCAATAAGTAAACAGATCAACTCCTTGTAAACAAGACCAGGGATACATATGCAGATATCTAAACACAATATTCTGCACCAATATAGAGAGAGAAAGTTACGAAGAAAGAGAAGATAGAAAGAAGAGAGAGAGTCCCGGTTAACCCAACCTCCGGTCACCTTCTCCGATTGTTCCCGACGGCCAGACGTCTCCTCTGGTCCTAATCATCCCTCTGACAAGCCTTCTTCCTTTACAGTCAACTACCCTGATAGCAAAAAGAGAGAAATTTAACAGAAGAAGAAGAATTCTCACCAAATGCTGATCTTATTAATCAGTTTTATCAGCTCTTATAGACATCAACGACTATTAACTAACTTTTAACCAACAACTAACTAGTTACATCTTCAGTCCCTATTCTTTATTCTTATTACAACTATTGCTAAACTATTACAAAACATATAATACTTTCTGATAATTGCATAATTGGTCCCTGTACTCTTAAAACCATAACAATGCCTCCTCCATTTAAAATCCTTGACCCAAATATCAATCAATAGGAAATTCAGGGAACCTCAATAGGAATTCGTCATGATACTCCCAAGTAGCATCAGTCAAACTTTGACCCTGCCATTGAACTAGAATTTGACCAGCAGCCCTATTCCTTCTTCTAGTAACCCTGTCATCCAAAATCTTAAGAGGCTGCAAAACAAATCTAGGGAGAGTAGGTAATTCAGGAGGAGTAGAAGGAGGACCAGAGGCCCTCTTAAGCAGTGACACATGGAACATAGGGTGTATTTGAGCAGTAGGAGGAAGGTCCAATCTATAAGCCACTGAGTCAATCTTCTCAATGATTAAAAATGGACCATAATACTTCTAAGACAGCTTAGAATAACCCAACTTCCTTAAGGAAGATTTGTAACACCCCAACCGATGGCGGAAACATTGAGGTGTCACGTAGTGACGATTGTTCAATAGCACATGGACTAAATTGTAAATATTTAATAGTAAATAACTTCCATTGTTCAAAACAAAATACAAAGAGTCTTAATATAAATCTCAAACATAAATAATAAATGTTCAACTTTTATTTAAGCACTAGGTCCATCCTAAGCGTGAAAAGCATGCAAGATCAAACTTCACCTGAAACATGTACAAAATAATTTGTCAACACATATAATGCATTGGTGAGTACATCCGTTGGATATATATATAGTACAAAACGTTTCGCAATTCCTGTGTTGTATACCATTTGCAATTATGTAATTTAAGTAATGTCCGTTCAAAATCAACCCTATGTAGTAAGTATCAAGAATCAAGAATCAAAACATTTTAAGTAATATGAATCACAAGACAATGACCAAGGTCTCTCAACAGAGTCACAAGGGGTATATACCATAGTACTATTCATTGAAATGCCAGGCCCTCAAAGGTTAATGATTTTAACAAGTCATAGACACACAAATTATCATAAAGCAAACACACAGGAGAATTGCTATTTTAGTAAGAAGTAATAGAAACTTGATAATAAGTACATGAATCACCCCAAAAATAGTAAAACAGTAAAAAGGGGAAAGATATACTCACAGTTTGCGAAAGCGATCAAAATCCACTTAAGCGGTTGTGAGCTAAGTAGTGAGAATTCCGAGGAATTCAACCTATAACGTATATAAATACTAGTAAGGTAAAGTCTACAAAGTCTAAGGTATCTAGGGTCTAAGGCATTAGGGTTTGCTAAGTCGATTTGGGGAATTAGAGATTTTATGATTAGTCGAATTAATGTAAAAGTTGTATATTAAAAATAATATACCAAAGTTTGTAATACGATTTAGGTAATATAATTATTACCGATTAAGTATTTAGATAACAATATGTTTGAATAATTAAGACAAAATAATTTAGTTAGTTACTTTAACTAAATTTAAATAATACGATAATCATAAATATATATAAATAAATAATTTTTGTGTTACACAATGATTCAATAAAAAATAATTAAGACATTAAACCATACGAGTATTTCTATTTTATAAGAAAAATAGATGTTTAAATTGTATAAATAAATAAATGTTTTATTATGTCTAACTAAACGTAAATAAAACTAATAATACTATACGTGATCCAAAAATATTTATTTTATAGAAAATGGATGATTTCTGATGTAAACAGATTAGAATAATTTTCCCATAATTTATATAAACTTATTTATATTTAAAACTGATTTAACGAGTTTAAATCATATTTAAATGATTAAAAATAAGAGAATTAATAAAAATAAGTGTTTTCTAACCCAAATATTTTTATTTCAGATTAGAATGGTTAGAAATAATTACCCAAAAAGTTTGAGATTAAAATCATTAAAAATGAATTTTTTATCAATTATTTATGATTAAAACAATTTAATTCAATAAAAATATAAAAATAAAACATTTTTCAGAAAATAAAAATGTGGAAATGTTCTTTATGGTGTCAAGGAGCTACACCTAAATTTTCATAATTTTTGGATCAAAAATGAATTTATTATGAATATTTTAAGTTTATATGTATTATATAGGTATATAATAAGTAAAATAAAAGGAAATTAAGGAAAGAAGCAAAAATGCTGAAAAGGGGGCAGTGCCTGGGTTCGAACCCGGCCTGCTTCCTTTGTTAAGCCACACACTAACCACTAGGCTAAGTACCACTTTGTTGCATTTATTTAGAAAACAATTATTATAAACTTTATTCCCAAAGCATCATCTTCCCCAAATGCCTTCTTAAACCCTAACCCTCACCCTAAATTTCAATAATCCAATATAAACATAATAACGAATCTGTTATAGAGGGCTTTCGTAAAGGAACAACTAAAGAGCAAAACGGCATAAGCGAATTGAACTTACAACCCGTATAAGGCTCGAGATTTGCGGCGCAAAAACTGAGCACAAGGGCCGCGATTTGGAGAACTTGCAGACACGATTTGCTATGTTTTTTGTGTGTTTTGCAAAGCTTAATGATGCAGAAACTAAATGGCGTCTATGGTTTATATAACAAACGATTACAAACGGGTTTTAGATTATTAAAACTGTTTCATCATTTAAACCCGATTAAAAACTTGATTATTACGCGTTAAAGCACATTAATATACATAGAAACGGTTGAATAATGATGGGGAAAGACAACAACAAGCATTAAAACGGGTTAAAACCCATTGAAACGCTATAAGACATTGTCGCCGGAGTGTTGGCCGGATTCGGCCACAGTTCGCCGGAATCAGAAAAAGGGGCGGGACTTGGTTTGGGTTATGATTTTAACTTTTACAAATTTTCTATTCTAGTCCCTATAGTTTGCCATAGTATAATGTGGGTTACTTTTCTTTACAAACCTTAACCTTTGTTAACTTAAGTTTTATAAAAAAAAAATTACAATCTTTAAAAACTTTTTAAACTTGAATTTTTTTTTTTATAAAACCCATGGCGTAGACGTTTCAAGATACGTATTTGATTAAAACTGATACCCGATCCATCATAACTATATATGATAAAATTTTAGTTCACTTTAAATTTAAATTCGAAACGACGAAAATTATAGGAACTATAATGAAAATATTCTAAGGACTATTATTGTCAACCTGACAAAAGACGAAGGTGACGGATGTCACAGGCTCCCCTACTTTAGAAAATTTCGTCTCGAAATTTCTTTCAAGTGAAGGTTTCTGGTTGTGGTATATATGAGTATGTTATCAATGAAAAACACTTACGTATTCGTTCAAGAAAGGTTTATAAACTCGGTTTGTAGGGTTTCTAAAAACAGGTAACAGAAAATTTATAATCGTTTAGGTTCAACGTGCATTTATGGATCACAGATTTTTATAAGAATAAGATTGTCATTAGCAATCTCCATAGTAAAAGGATGGGTAAGGTGAGGACAAGTACGAGCACACAAAGGTTCAAATTCTAACGAAACAAAAACTCCTATCCGTACTGGTAAACTTTGAAGCATATAAGTTAGTAATAAGAAATGTACCATTGACAACGTCGTTGGTAGCTTGATCTTGGTTAGCGTTGATGTTGAAAACACGACCACGGGCTGGAGCTGCTTGTATTGCTGGAACTGCTGGGACTGCTGGGGTTTGCTGACGAACCTGAATAAAAGCCGTAAGATGAGGGCATCTATTTTGCATATGGTTAGGATCACCACAAGCGTAACAAACTCTGGGTTGGTCAGCTCCCTGGTTTTGGATAACAGTCTGTGGGTTATTTATTGGTCGATTGGCAACACGACAGAAAGGAGTGGTATGACCCAGTCTTCCACAAGCATCACACTTACGACACGGTAAATTGGTGGGATGATGGTAGTGGCAGGTGGCACATTGAGGTTGTTTCCCAGTATAAGCCCTTGGGGTTGATTGAGGTGCAGTAGGTGGGTTTGCAACAGGAACCTGGTTAAGAGGTGCAACTACAGCATAGTTTTGGTTTCCACCTTTTCGTTTCTTATTGGAACTAGAGCCAGAGGCAGAGTTTTCTTGGAAAGGTTCAGTGGTAGCAGGGTTTGATGTGGTTTCAGTAGGTCTTTTAGTACCCTTACGAGTTAGAGTACCATCCTTGACATGCTTATCAGTAAGAGATGCTGCGAGACGAATGGCATCCTCTACAGTAGCAGGTTTACTTCCCATAACCGAATCATGGATCTGAGGTGGCAGTCCCTCAATATACTTCTCAATAGCTAAGGATACCGGGGTTACCATACGGGGAATCAGTAAGCTCAACTCGTGGTAACGGTTGTTGTAGGGAACATTGTTTCCACTATCCTGCTTGAGGTGATAGAACTCATCCTCCAGTTTCTTCATCTCACTACGAGGACAGAACTCAGTAGTCATGGCAATTTTGAAATCATCCCAAGACATAGCTAAAGCAGCTTCTGTCCCTCGAGCATGTTTTTCACCATTCCACCAAGTAAGCGCTCTCTTTTGAAGAACACCCGTAGCATGACGAACACGTAGGTTATCTGGACAGTCGCTATTAATGAACGTATTCTCCATACTTTCGAACCATTCAAGTAACCCAGTGGCTCCCTCAGTGCCATTAAACTTGTTGGGGTGACATGAGTTGAAGTGCTTGAAAGTGCACTTATTCTCACTAGCCCCACCATTTCCATTTGTATTCCCGTTAGAGTTCCCATTCGAGCTACCGTTCAGGTTAAGGTTTGGAATAATAGCATTAATGATGTTAGGAACAAGTGTTTCCAACTTGTCATTGAGCATAGTCGCGATACGCTGGTCAGATTTTAGTTTAGCCTGACGTTTCGAGGCTCTCTTACGAGATTCGCGATCAGACATCTACAAAAGTGAACAATAATTATGAGATTTGATTCCAAAAAATCTTGGATGTGTCATAGTTTATATCAAGACAAGTAACACAATCATGAGATATAGTAATTATAAATTGATATAAGAAAAATTATGAGTACCATAAAGAAAATCATGATAAAACTTCAAATGAATAACAATACCAAGTATAAAACGAGATATAAGAGTGTTTCCAAAGAAACTGTTGACTGACTAAAGTAATTGAAATATTATTAGTGACTTGTGGGGGCGTACTTTAGCCTATAAGTGAATGCTCATCCCGAGAATTCCCAGGTAGGTAAACGGGTCCCTCGTCTGATTGGGATTTATGTGAATTACCAACCTAGACAGAAAACTCAGAATACAAGCGCTCACCCTTCCAGATTGTACGTGCCCTGTCACAAATAATTTCCAAAACTTTAGCGGATCTTGAAATGTGGAAAATATATATATCCTCGAGATGTGGATTTCACTCCTAACTCAAAGATATACTTCCAAATAGTAAATATATGATGGAGTGAAACTAGTCACTAAGATAAGGATGTCACTCCTAGCTTAGTGAGTAAGTTTCTTTTGGAGGAATAGATTCCTTGAGATTTGGACGTCTCCTATCTCGAAAGGAAAATATTCCAAGATAAATAAAATAAATAAAACATATAAAGAGTGAAACTATTCACCAAGGTATGGATATCACTCCTAACTTGGTGTTTTCGTTCCATTTGTAGAATAAAAATCTTCTCCGAGTATAATGAAAAGTAAAAGGAGAAAATATATCTAAAGAAATATGAGGATAAAAGAAAACATATAATGGGTAGCTTAGTTATAGTCTAGGTCAAAAGCATTTACTAATAACCTAATTCCCTATAACCATGGCTCTGATACCAATCTGTAACACCCCAACCGATGGCGGAAACATTAGGGATGGCAATGGGTCGGGTTTGGGACGGGTTCAAGTAATCCCAACCCCATACCCGATTACGTATGCTTGTCCCAAACCCGGCCCAAAACCCGTCGGGTTTGTGTCGGGTAAATACCCATCGGGTATCGGGTATACCCGCGGGTTTCGGGTAAACCCATTAATTTTTAAACTTACTCATTAAGTATATACAACCAAAAACCCGACGGGCATTTATTAGGTAACTATTAACCAATTACATTTAACATTATTAAATATACGTATAAATGATTATAATGTATAAATATAAAATACTTAAATCATATAAAAACAATTAAAGACATAGATAACAAATAGTATACACTAATTTTTGGTAATTTTAGCACAAGATGACAATGTAGATGGACAATTAGATATATTAGAAATTATATTGGGTATCTAATCGGGTAAACGGGTATACTTTATCGGGTAATCGGGTCGGGTAAACGGGTATATCATCAAATCCCAAACCCGTCCCAAACCCGCGAAAAAAATAAAAACTAATCCCATACCCGGACCCATACCCGATTACCCGACCCAAACCCGTCCCAAATGTGTCGGGTTTCGGGTTTACCCATCGGGTTCGGGTTTGATTGCCATCCCTAGGAAACATTGAGGTGTCACGTAGTGACGATTGTTCAATAGCACATGGACTAAATTGTAAATATTTAATCGTAAATAACTTCCATTGTTCAAAACAAAATACAAAGAGTCTTAATATAAATCTCAAACATAAATAATAAATGTTCAACTTTTATTTAAGCACTAGGTCCAGCCTAAGCGTGAAAAGCATGCAAGATCAAACTTCACCTGAAACATGTACAAAATAATTTGTCAACACATATAATGCATTGGTGAGTACATCCTGATATCCCCAAATGATCTTGTTTAAGCCTTGAATTGATATAAAAATAGAGACGGGTGAATTTGAGCCAAAAACAAACAACTTATATAAGAAAGATAGATAGATATTGGATTAAACAAAGAGAACTTTCATTGAATGTAATAATAAGTTAACAAGATAATCACCCACAATTGTTGGGTCTAAATTTGGTAGTCTAATGTTATCAACAAGTTAAAGTCAACAAGTCAAAGTTCGGTCAACAAAAGTCAAAGTCGAACTAGTCGCAGTCAACACGTAAGGCGAGTTGAGAAATTCAGATAATAGATCGATGAGTGAAGCTCAAGCTATGATAGAGAAAGACGCTAGGGATAAATAAATATATTTTGTTTAGACAAAATATATTTATTACTTTAAAAATAGTTTTCTTGTTTAGTGAGAGTTTTAGTATTTAGTTAACCCTAGGGACCTAAATGTAATTAGCCTAAGTGTGTTGGGCTATAAATAGATAGAGATTAGGGTTTTTCTATCAACACACATGCTAGAGATTTTGGGGGTTTTATTGTATTCATCTATGCAAATCATCTAGTGGGTTTTTATTGTCATATTCAAGTGTGTGTTCATCCCTATTTTCATCTTGTTCTTCATCAAAATCAGATTCAAGCTCCAAATCGATCCTACAATTTGGTATCAGAGCTTGGTACTCGAATTTGGGATTTAACCATCTACAAATTCGTCATTTAATCTGATTTCTGTTGAAGATTTTATAGATTGTTTAAAGTTTTTTTTGGGTTTTTCATCAAGTTGCATACTTATTTGTGCACTTAACTCATAAGTTGTGCACTTGTTTCTTATTCTGCATACTTATTTCTTGATGTGTGCACTTAACTCATAAGTTGCATACATATTTCTTGAAGATTTTATAGATTGTTTAAAGTTTTTTTGGGTTTTTCATCAAGTTGCATACTTATTTGCGCACTTAACTCATAAGTTGCGCACTTGTTTCTTATTCTGCATACTTATTTCTTGCTGTGTGCACTTAACTCATAAGTTGCATACTTATTTGCGCACTTAACTCATAAATTGCGCACTTGTTTCTTATTCTGCATACTTATTTGCGCACTTAACTCATAAGCTGCATACTTATTTCTTGTTGTGTGCACTTAACTCATAAGCTGCATACTTATTTCTTGATGTGTGCACTTAACTCATAAGTTGCATACTTATTTGAGCACTTACCAAAGGAAACTTTGGGAGACAGTGATTTAGCCTTCTGTGGCTTTATCACAGTGTACTTATTCGTGTGTTCTAGTCGTTATTCTGCCCAAAGTTTCTTGTGCCATCAGATCAACAAACCGTTAAATCTGCATACTTAAATTCTGCATACTTAAATTCTGCATACTTAAAATCTGCATACTTAAAATCTGCATACTTAAATTCTGCATACTTAAATTCTGCATACTTAAAATCTGCATACTTAAATTCTGCATACTTAAAATCTGCATACTTAAAATCTGCATACTTAAATTCTGCATACTTAAATCTGCGCACTTAAGGACTTGGACTTAGTATTGGACTTTAAAACTCTAAATTCAGAAAATCAATCTCAAAATCAACTTTAATCAATGGCTGGTAACAATAACAACTTAACCATGAATCCTATAACCCAAGCTGAACTGGAAACTGGAACCATATCTCGAATCCCTAAGTTAATGGGTGCACAAGATTATGGAACCTGGAAGAACCGTATGAAAGCCTTCTATTATGTGAATGATTTCACCCAATGGACCTCAGTTCAACTCGGACCACACATCCCAATGAGGACCACAGAGGCAGGAGAGGTGTTCAACACTGATCCAACTACTTATACAGACCTTGACAAGCAGTTGATTCAACGTGATCACAAAGCCTACGATGCTCTTACCAAGGCTCTGTCGAATGATGTTTTTAACATGTTCGAAGAGTATACCACTGCTCAGTCTTTGTGGTATGCCTTGTGTGACTACTATGAAGGAAATCAGGACATGATTCAGAAGAAGCAAGACATGGTTCAAAAGGAGTATGACATGTTTGGAAGCATTCGTGGTGAAAGTTTAAGCAGTCACATCGATCGTTTCATGAATATGCTCACAAAGATGAAGAAAGTCGGGATTCCTGTTAACAACCGCAATTCAATCAAGAAGTTGTTCAATTCACTCCCAAAGGAATGGAGCTTGAAATTCATGACGGTCAAGAAGGACTTTATGATTTTTCCAATGACTTTGTCAGATGTGATAAATACCTTAAAGTCGTATGAAAATGATGTCACAAAGGGTGAGATGAATCAAGTCGGTTACGTTCCATTATCAAGTCCACCAACATCAATGTCTAAAAACATGGCTTTCACTGCTCCTATTAGTGCGAAAAGCTCCACTCCATCCTCTATTTCAGCTGAAAATGTTAATAGTTCTTCAACAAAGTCTAGAAATGAGATCAAGCCTACAAAAGAATCTGTGGTAGTAACAGATGAAAATGAGACTGCTGAAACACAAGCACCAAAGGCATTTGGGGAGGATTGTGACTGGGGTGAAGAAGTTACGGTTGCAGAAGTCGACAACAACAAGGCACTGATGGCAAAGATCTGCACAAAATCAACACTTGGTGTGAGCTCCTTGGAAGGGTCATCAGCGGAGATACCAAAAGGAGGAGGGATGGAGAAGGCTGGTCTAAAAAGTGTGTTGAGTGAAAACAAAGGAAAGGAGGCTGCTGCCGAGGAAGCTTTAGTTGCTGAGAAGACTTCCACAAGCAAGGCTGATCAACCACCGCAGAGTATGCAGAAGAAGGTTGAGGAGAGAGACCTGGTAAGTATTCCACTTGAAATAAAATCAAAGCTGTGCTCACCAAGGTGTGTTACAGCCGTCGCTTACTGTTTGTCCCACAATAGGAGAATTTTAAGAGAGATGGATGACATCCGAAAAATTAACACTGAAATGAAAGAAAATGAGTTAGCATATCAGCGAAAGTTAAATGCAACAATAGCTGAAATGCACACTCTAAAAGAATTTTTTCTCAGAAAAGATTTTTTAATAAATGACTTAACTGAAAAACTAGAAATATCTAGAAATGAAACAAATCATCTCCAAATTGTTGTGGACAAATGGAATGTAAGCAAGCATGCTCATACAGATATCCTTGATTGTTCAAGGAAATCTTTCGTCAAGGATGGAATTGGGTATAAGGATAAAAAGGGAATTGTAAAATCTCTATTTTTACCCTTGAGCAAAAGTGAATATATACCCATTCCAAAACCACATCCAAAAAATGATCTTGTTTAAGCCTTGAATTGATATAAAAATAGAGACGGGTGAATTTGAGCCAAGAACAAACAACTAATATAAGAAAGATAGATAGATATTGGATTAAACAAAGAGAACTTTCATTGAATGTAATAATAAGTTAACAAGATAATCACCCACCGCGGGTGAGCTCCCCCGGGGTGGTGGCTCCAAAATACACACCCTTCTATGGTGTCTAGTGTCCTATTTATAGATCCTGAGCCTTGTCCTCCAAGGAAGCCGCCACTTGCTTGGAAAACCACTAAAATCGTGTGAGTACTTGGCTGAGTACTTGACTAAGTGCTCAGTGTGAGTACTTAGCTGAGTACTTGCCTAAGTACTCAGTGTGAGTACTTGGCTGAGATAAGGTTGGAACTGAGTAGTTGGCTGAGTACTTGACTAAGTGCTCAATGTGAGTACTTGGCTGAGTACTTGCCTAAGTACTCAGTGTGAGTACTTGGCTGAGTACTTGACTAAGTGCTCAGTGTGAGTACTTGGCTAAGTACTTGCCTAAGTACTCAGGGTGAGTACTTGGCTGAGTACTTGACTAAGTGCTCAGTGTGAGTACTTGGCTGAGTACTTGACTAAGTGCTCAGCCCACTGTGTGAGCACTTGGAAAACTTGCTTGTAATTGATAATATCATTCTCTAATTTGACCCAACAATATTCCCCCGAGAATGATGCTATCAATTCTTCATATGATCCTCAAAAGTATATCTGATACTGTCTTCGAATCTTCACAAATCGGCTAAACACCCAAAATCTTTCATTGTTGTTTTCCCCCCGCAAATATAGACCCTCCTAATTAATTCGAGACTAAAACTCAATCAGCAACTTCCACTCCGTGTAAGCTTTACGCTCGATTGATCATCTCTACCATAATTGGCATGAGATAAAGGTTCAAACTTCTGAATGATTGAAGTAGTGTAAACAGCTTCATAGTCTAAGTGCTTAACCCACTGTGTGAGCACTTGGCTGAGTACTTGCCTAAGTGCTCAGCCCACTGTGTAAGCACTTGGCTGAGTACTTGCCTAAGTGCTCAGCCCATTGTGTGAGCACTTGGCTGAGTACTTGACTAAGTGCTCAGGGATGACACACACAAGTATGCAGCATCCGTACATCTCTGCTAGAATAAGACAATCATGCACAACTCCCAAAAAGAATAATCATTATCCAATCATTGTAAACCCTAGGAGTCACAAATGCTCATCAGCCGCCATCTTATTTCTTCATATAAGTGCTCAAAATTCATCCACGAACAAGTACTCAACATTCAAGATATGAAACAAGTACTCAAGATATGAAACAAGTACTCAAGATATGAAACAAGTACTCAACATTCAAGCATAAGTGCGCAGAATTGAAGCATAAGTGCTCAAAATTGAAGCATAAGTGCTCAAAATTGAAGCATAAGTGCTCAGAGTTCATCCACGAACAAGTACTCAACATTCAAGATATGAAACAAGTACTCAAGATATGAAACAAGTACTCAAGATATGAAATAAGTACTCAACATTCAAGCATAAGTGCGCAGAATTCATCTAAACACCATATTCAACAGCTGTTTTACGTCTCCGGCGGGTTTCGGTTGAAGATCCAATCAAAACAAGCCTCAAACGAGCCAACCGTGGCTCTGATACCAATTGATATCCCCAAATGATCTTGTTTAAGCCTTGAATTGATATAAAAATAGAGACGGGTGAATTTGAGCCAAGAACAAACAACTAATATAAGAAAGATAGATAGATATTGGATTAAACAAAGAGAACTTTCATTGAATGTAATAATAAGTTAACAAGATAATCACCCACCCCGGGTGAGCTCCCCCGGGGTGGTGGCTCCAAAATACACACCCTTCTATGGTGTCTAGTGTCCTATTTATAGATCCTGAGCCTTGTCCTCCAAGGAAGCCGCCACTTGCTTGGAAAACCACTAAAATCGTGTGATAACTTGGCTGAGTACTTGACTAAGTGCTCAGTGTGAGTACTTAGCTGAGTACTTGCCTAAGTACTCAGTGTGAGTACTTGGCTGAGTACTTGGCTGAGTACTTGACTAAGTGCTCAGTGTGAGTACTTGGCTGAGTACTTGCCTAAGTACTCAGTGTGAGTACTTGGCTGAGTACTTGACTAAGTGCTCAGTGTGAGTACTTGGCTGAGTACTTGCCTAAGTACTCAGGGTGAGTACTTGGCTGAGTACTTGACTAAGTGCTCAGTGTGAGTACTTGACTAAGTGCTCAGCCCACTGTGTGAGCACTTGGAAAACTTGCTTGTAATTGATAATATCATTCTCTAATTTGACCCAACACATCCGTTGGATATATATAGTACAAAACGTTTCGCAATTCCTGTGTTGTATACCATTTGCAATTATGTAATTTAAGTAATGTCCGTTCAAAATCAACCCTATGTAGTAAGTATCAAGAATCAAGAATCAAAACATTTTAAGTAATATGAATCACAAGACAATGACCAAGGTCTCTCAACAGAGTCACAAGGGGTATATACCATAGTACTATTCATTGAAATGTCAGGCCCTCAAAGGTTAATGATTTTGACAAGTCATAGACACACAAATTATCATAAAGCAAACACACAGGAGAATTGCTATTTTAGTAAGAAGTAATAGAAACTTGATAATAAGTACATGAATCACCCCAAAAATAGTAAAACAGTAAAAAGGGGAAAGATATACTCACAGTTTGCGAAAGCGATCAAAATCCACTTAAGCGGTTGTGAGCTAAGTAGTGAGAATTCCGAGGAATTCAACCTATAACGTATATAAATACTAGTAAGGTAAAGTCTACAAAGTCTAAGGTATCTAGGGTCTAAGGCATTAGGGTTTGCTAAGTCGATTTGGGGAATTAGAGATTTTATGATTAGTCGAATTAATGTAAAAGTTGTATATTAAAAATAATATACCAAAGATTGTAATACGATTTAGGTAATATAATTATTACCGATTAAATATTTAGATAACAATATGTTTGAATAATTAAGACAAAATAATTTAGTTAGTTACTTTAACTAAATTTAAATAATACGATAATCATAAATATATATAAATAAATAATTTTTGTATTACACAATGATTCAACAAAAAATAATTAAGACATTAAACCATACGAGTATTTCTATTTTATAAGAAAAATAGATGTTTAAATTGTATAAATAAATAAATGTTTTATTATGTCTAACTAAACGTAAATAAGACTAATAATACTATACGTGATCCAAAAATATTTATTTTATAGAAAATGGATGATTTCTGATGTAAACATATTAGAATAATTTTCCCATAATTTATATAAACTTATTTATATTTAAAACTGATTTAATGAGTTTAAATCATATTTAAACGATTAAAAATAAGAGAATTAATAAAAATAAGTGTTTTCTAACCCAAATATTTTTATTTCAGATTAGAATGGTTAGAAATAATTACCCAAAAATTTTGAGATTAAAATCATTAAAAATGAATTTTTTATCAATTATTTATGATTAAAACAATTTAATTCAATAAAAATATAAAAATAAAACATTTTTCAGAAAATAAAAATGTGGAAATGTTCTTTATGGTGTCAAGGAGCTACACCTAAATTTTCATAATTTTTGGATCAAAAATGAATTTATTATGAATATTTTAAGTTTATATGTATTATATAGGTATATAATAAGTAAAATAAAAGGAAATTAAGGAAAGAAGCAAAAATGCTGAAAAGGGGGCAGTGCCTGGGTTCGAACCCGGCCTGCTTCCTTTGTTATGCCACACACTAACCACTAGGCTAAGTACCACTTTGTTGCATTTATTTAGAAAACAATTATTATAAACTTTATTCCCAAAGCATCATCTTCCCCAAATGCCTTCTTAAACCCTAACCCTCACCCTAAATTTCAATAATCCAATATAAACATAATAACGAATCTGTTATAGAGGGCTTTCGTAAAGGAACAACTAAAGAGCAAAACGGCATAAGCGAATTGAACTTACAACCCGTATAAGGCTCGAGATTTGCGGCGCAAAAACTGAGCACAAGGGCCGCGATTTGGAGAACTTGCAGACACGATTTGCTATGTTTTTTGTGTGTTTTGCAAAGCTTAATGATGCAGAAACTAAATGGCGTCTATGGTTTATATAACAAACGATTACAAACGGGTTTTAGATTATTAAAACTGTTTCATTATTTAAACCCGATTAAAAACTTGATTATTACGCGTTAAAGCACATTAATATCCATAGAAACGGTTGAATAATGATGGGGAAAGACAACAACAAGCATTAAAACGGGTTAAAACCCATTGAAACGCTATAAGACATTGTCGCCGGAGTGTTGGCCGGATCCGGCCACAGTTCGCCGGAATCAGAAAAAGGGGCGGGACTTGGTTTGGGTTATGATTTTAACTTTTACAAATTTTCTATTCTAGTCCCTATAGTTTGCCATAGTATAATGTGGGTTACTTTTCTTTACAAACCTTAACCTTTGTTAACTTAAGTTTTATAAAAAAAAATGTTTACAATCTTTAAAAACTTTTTAAACTTGTATTTTTTTTTTATAAAACCCATGGCGTAGACGTTTCAAGATACGTATTTGATTAAAACTGATACCCGATCCATCATAACTATATATGATAAAATTTTAGTTCACTTTAAATTTAAATTCGAAACGACGAAAATTATAGGAACTATAATGAAAATATTCTAAGGACTATTATTGTCAACCTGACAAAAGACGAAGGTGACGGATGTCACAAGATTGCACATAAGGCTGCAGTTTCAAATAAGCCCAAGAACTAACTTCCAATTGTCTTTCACTTCTATGGGCATTGGCAAATTGCTGCATTCTGTTTTGAGCTTTAGTCAATAAAGCCTTTAATATCTTGATGATTTCTTCCCTTGCAGCCATTGTATCATCTAACTCAGCCACATTAGAATCTCTGGGAATATAAGGAACATGCAAAGGAGGTGCATATCCATATAGAGCAGTGAAAGGAGTGGTGAATATGGCTGTATGAAAATTGGTATTGTACCAATATTCAGCCAATGATAGCCAACTTTCCCAAGTGTTAGGTCTTTCAAAAACCATGCTTCTCAAATATGATTCCACACATCTATTGACCACCTCAGTCTGCCCATCAGACTGAGGATGATATGCAGTGGACATATTGACAGATATGCCCTGCACTCTTGTAAATTCTTTCCAGAAGCCACTTAAGAACACACTATCTCTATCTGATACAATTGTAGAAGGCCACCCATGAAGCTTGAAAACATTATCAACAAACACTTGAGCTACTTGTTTAGCATTGAAAGGGTGACTTAAGAACATAAAATGGGCATATTGTGTTAATCTGTCCACCACCACAAAAATGACCTCTTTACCCTTAGACTTAGGAAGTCCAGTTATAAAGTCCATGCTGATATCAGCAAAGACATATGGAGGTATTGGTAAGGGCTGTAATAACCCAGGGTAAGCCACAGTTTCAGTTTTCAATTGCTGACACACATGGCAATTTCTTACAAATTGTCTAACATTTTTTGTCTACCCTTGCCAATAAAAAATGCTTTTAACTCTTTGATAAGTGGCATAAATCCCAGAATGGCCCCCCATAGCAGATGAATGACATTCTTGAATAATGTCTCTTCTTAACTGCACATCATTGCCCACCACAAGTCTATTTTTTTCTTTTTAATAAATTCCCATCCCAAGAAACATGAGGAAAGGTCATACCTTGTGTCAGATCTTGAATCATATGCTGAAAATTGAGATCATTGGACCAAGAGGCCTTGATTCTGTCCAGAAAAAGAGGCTGATAGGATAGTAAAGTCATGTCAAATAAAGAAGACCCTTGTAGCCTGGATAGAGCATCAGCAGCAACATTTTCACACCCTTTTTTGTAAGTAATTTCAAAGTCATACCCCATTAACTTCACTAACCAAGAGTGTTGTAAAGGAGTTGTGATTTTCTAATCAATCAAGTGTTTCAAACTTTTTTGATCAGTTCTGGTAACAAAGTGACCAGTTATCAGATAATAATGCCAATGTTTAGTAGCAAAGATGATAACCAATAGCTCTTTCTCATAAACAGAAAGAGTTTGTTGCTTTGGTGACAAGGCTTTGCTAATATAAGCCAAAGGATGCTTATCTTGCATCAGTACTGCTCCTATACCTCTATTGCATGCATCAGTTTCCACAATAAAGGTCTTTGACAAATCAGGTAATGCCAAAACAGGAGCAGTCACTAAAGCATGTTTAAGTTGATCAAAAGATACCTGAGCTGATGCAAACCATTTGAAAGCATCTTTTTTTTAGTAATTCAGTTAGTGGCTTAGCTATTATCCCAAAAGATCGAATGAATCTTCTGTAATACCCACAAATTCCCAAAAAGCCCCTAAGCTGCTTCACATTAACAGGGGTAGGCCACTGCTCAATAGCCTATATTTTAGAAGGGTCTGTGGAAACTGTAACACCCCAACCGATGGCGGAAACATCGGGATGTCACGTATTGATGATTGTTTCAGTAGCACATGGTATAAATTGAATTTTAAATAATTTATTCAAAACATAATAATCCAAAATAAAGTGATGTCTAGAAATTCAAATACATGATATCAAATAAGCAACAATCTTCTAATAACTTCAAATAATAACTTCATGATAAATCCTCATGCAAACTCAAGCCTCAGCTTCATTGTTACCTGAAACATGTTAATTTTGAAAATATTTTTGGGTCAACAAAAGTTGGTGAGAATTACATAGGTTTTGATAATCGAATAAAATTTGTACAATTCAACTGTCATGGCAAGTCTAGTCCATATGTGAAAACATACTAGAAGTAAATCGAGTGCATAATCAACCCTTGTGACTGTTATATTGTGGTCCATCCCATACGCTCATGGTTCACTTGATTATGTTATGCGATAACAATCACCCACGCTACCTACGTAGGAGGCACGTATCCGGGTGGGATTGTCAGTCCAATAGATCTATCATTGTATACCGTCGGCTGATCAATGTTAATGATTATGCTAGAATATTGTGCTTACCCTAGTCATGTTTAAGACATAATGCAACATAGAAAAACACATAGACACTTTATGATTGAATTGCATATAGAATGTTGTAACATGTTTCACCCCAAAAATAGTGAATAATAGAAAAGGGGCTATGTAAAACTCACCTTAGGTGCATAATGAGTTCGTGTGTTTTATTGAGCGTGCAAACACTTAGTAATAATGCCTTGGAAAACTCGGAACTAGCTAGAGGAGATAATGATGGATGAAAACTTTAGTATATGGGAGATGGGATAATAATGTTTTTTTTTTATTGAATGGTATAAAGAGTTGAATGGTAGGCTATAGTATTTATAGTGTATAATTTGGAGTTGTAATTAGGGACTACTTTGACTAGGCTAGAATTTAGGAACAACTTTGACTTGACTAGAAGACCATATTTACTAACACTTTGACTTGACTAGGAGACCATATTTACTAACACTTTGACTTGACTTGACTAGGAGACTACGTTTGACTTTTTAGGTTTGACTAAGGGACCTTGAAAGGGTTTAAGTTTAATTGGTTTTAATTAACATCACAAAACACCAAATGGTGTAGTGGTTTGTGTGGTGTGGTTAAGGTTTAGCCCACCAGGAACTCGGGTTCGAATCCTGGCACAGGCAAACATTTTTTTAACGTTTTTAAATCAGAATTTTTAATACAATCCAATTTAATATTGATTATAAGTCATTATTTAAACAAAAAAAAATTAACAAAATGGATGGTAAAGATACTGTAAACATGAATCGGATGAATAAACGATGGAGTTATATATATATATATATATATATAAAGAAAGTTTGTGTGATGTTACAGAAACTCCATCTTTAGTGATAACATGCCCAAGGTATTTAACTGATTGACCTCCAAAAACACATTTAGATTGTTTTGCATATAACTGTTGCTGCCTCATTATCTTCAGTACTTCTTGAAAATCTTGTACATGTTGTGAAACAGATTAGCTATACACCAAAATGTCATTAAAGAAGAAAATAACACACTTCCTAATTAAAGGCTTAAATGTCTCATTCATCAAAGATTGAAAGGTTGCTGGAGCATTAGTAAGCCCAAAAGGCATAACTAAGAACTCAAACAATCCTTGGTGTGTTCTAAAGGTTGTCTTCTCTATATCATCTTCATTCATCCTAATCTGATGATAACCAGACCTTAAGTCCAATTTTGAAAACACAACAGCCCCTCCTAATTCCTCTAACAGCTCATCAATCAAAGGAATTGGAAATCTGTTCTTAATAGTGGCATCATTAAGCTGTCTATAATCAACACACATTCTCCAAGTTGAATCCTTCTTTTTAACCAGAACAATTGGATAGGCAAAAGCACTTTTACGATTCCTTACAACCCCTGAATCAATCAACTCCTGAGTCATTTTTTCTATTACATGTTTTTGTAGGGATTGGTACCTTTAAAGTTTCAAATTGATTGGTTTTGTTCATTCTTTCAACTTAATTTGGTGATCACAGGCTCTAGAGGGTGGTAAAGATTTAAGTACCTCGAACACATCCCTAAAAAATTCAACCAGTTTATATATCTCAGAGATTTGTAACACCTGACTTATTTTTGACCCATGAACAGGTGTTTCATCAGGAACAAGTTGCAACTCATACATTTGAGAAGGTATTATTTTAGCAGGCTGTTGTAACATATGGGTCATTTTGTCCAAAGAACATAAACTCACCTTGTTGGACTTAATTCCTTTTAACACATAATGAACCCCATTGACCTGAAATTCCATGGTCTTATTTGAGAAATTCCAAATGATATCCCCTAAAGGAGATAACCATTGAACTCCCAATACCATATCATAATTCTCAAGTGTTATTGCTAACACATCTGCCTCAAACCAGACCCCTTGCATCATCCATTTAAAATTTGGGCAGATATAGACACAATCCAACTCATTCCCATTGGCCATAGTGACCTCCATTGACTTAACTGCTACCATTTTACAATTCAACTTCTTGGCCAATTTAATGTCAATGAAATTATGGTGGAACCTGAATCTACCAGAATATGCAAAATTCTGGTACCCATTGATCCAGTGATTTGCATAGTTGAATAAGAAGGTATACCTGTTATAGCATGAATAGAAATATGGGGATCTTGAATAATGACCTCTTCCTCTTCTTGTATCACTGGTTCATCTTCTTCCTCATCATCAATCAACTCAATGACAAATAATTGCCTGTTATTTTTGACCCATGAACAGGTGTTTCATCAGGAACAAGTTGCAACTCATACATTTGAGAAGGTATTATTTTAGCAGACTGTTGTAACATATGGGTCATTTTGTCCAAAGAACATAAACTCACCTTGTTGGACTGAATTCCTATTAACACATAATGAACCCCATTGACCTGAAATTCCATGGTCTTATTTGAGAAATTCCAAATGATATCCCCTAAAGGAGATAACCATTGAACTCCCAATACCATATCATAATTCTCAAGTGTTATTGCTAACACATCTGCCTCAAACCAGACCCCTTGCATCATCCATTTAAAATTTGGGCAGATATAGACACAATCCAACTCATTCCCATTGGCCATAGTGACCTTCATTGACTTAACTGCTACCATTTTACAATTCAACTTCTTGGCCAATTTAATGTCAATGAAATTATGGGTGGAACCTGAATCTACCAGAATATGCAAAATTCTGGTACCCATTGATCCAGTGATTTGCATAGTTGAATAAGAAGGTATACCTGTTATAGCATGAATAGAAATATGGGGATCTTGAATAATGACCTCTTCCTCTTCCTCTTCTTGTATCACTGGTTCATCTTCTTCCTCATCATCAATCAACTCAATGACAAATAATTGCCTGTTTTTGCACTTATGTCCTGGTGTGAATTTTTCAGTGCACCAGAAACATTCTCCTTTTGATCTTTTCATTTCTACTTCTTTAGGAGTTAGTCTCTTAGTGGTTTTAGTTGTAGCAGATGGTGTAGGTAATAAGGGAAATTTGGTAACATTAGGACCAGAAATCTTTTCAGACTCATCAGTCTTGTGGAAATTTCCCCCATAATTGTTACTCTTTTTGGACGAGTAACTAGGAAACAAGGTTGAATGCACCACCATTTGTTGTTTGGCCAACCCATATGCAACCCTTAATGAACATGGTTTAAACATCTTAACCATGCATCTGATCTCAGGTTTAAGACCCCCTATATACAAACTGACAGCATATGGTTCAGGAATGTTGACCTTATTCAAAAGTCTATCAAATTCCTCATTATACACCTTCAGACTACCACTTTGTTGCAACATTTTTAAAGCTTCCATAGCATCTTCCATGGCTGTGGTAGAGAATCTTTGCACTATAGACCTCACATATTCTTCCCATGGCAAGGTATCCACAGTACAGTTTCTTGACTGCATGTATGACTGATGCCATTCTAGGGCTTTTCCATCAAGATTTACAACTGCCACTCTTAACTTGGCATGAGCAGGTGTCCTATCCATCACAAAGAAATGATTACATTTGTACACCCAACCCTCTACATCATCTCCACTGAACTTTGGAAAATCAATCTTCCCATAACGAGTACACCTGTAATCATTGAATCCACCATGTCCATCTTCCTCCATGAGAGGTTTTTTATTATATATGTGTGAGTTATTATTATCATTATGAATGTTGTTATTATCATTATGAATATTATTACCCCCTGCTGTAAATCTTCCATTATTAGGTGAAGTATTATTATCATTATGAGTATTATTATTATTATTAACAAACTGTATTTTCTTTAACAACTGTTCTTGATCAATAGTAATCTTTGCTAACAGTTTCTCCATACTCTTATCAATACTTGCTTGTAAATCAGCCATAGCAGCTTGTGATTCAATCTCTAACCTTGCAATGGTTTTTTCATGTTCTTTCAAAACTTTTTCAACTTCTTTAATTGTGGTCGCCATGAATGAGGTAATTGAAAAGAAAGAATTGAAATGAATGAACAAATTGAAAAGAAAAACAAAAGATTAACCGAAAGATGATTAATCTTGAACAGAATTGAACGGAAAGATTAATCGAAAGAAGATTAATCCAATTAAAATTGAACAGTTGATTAATCGAAAGAAGATTAATCAGAAATGAAATGAACGAACAGGACGATTAAGAACGATGAGTGAAATGAACGGTGGCTGATCGGTGGTTAACGGTGGTTGATCGGAAACACTGGTAGAAAGAAGCTCCGAGAGGACCGAGAGCTCTGATACCACTTGATAGCAGAAAGAGAGAAATTTAACAGAAGAAGAAGAATTCTCACCAAATGCTGATCTTATTAATCAGTTATTATCAGCTCTTATAGACATCAACGACTATTAACTAACTTTTAACCAACAACTAACTAGTTACATCTTCAGTCCCTATTCTTTATTCTTATTACAGCTATTGCTAAACTATTACAAAACATATAATACTTTCTGATAATTGCATAACTGGTCCATGTACTCTTAAAACCATAACATACCCGCCAATCGATACTTTGCTCCGATCACCCTTTCATCTTCAGTGGCCGGCTTCGGTCATCTCTCCGGTGACTAAACAACCCTCACCGATGACCTTACAACATTCACCATTAATACCCAAACTAAACATGAGAACATAATCAAGTGTATACCAAGTTCAAATATTCAATGATATGAAAATAAATCGATGGAATAATGTATACCGAAGGATTAATAAGAGGAAGATAGAGATGTAAAGCAGAGGTTTTGATGGATTATTATTATTATTATTATTATTATTATTATTATTATTATTATTATTATTATTATTATTATTATTATTATTATGAGAGAGAGAGAGTGTGTGTGTGTGTATGTGTGTGTGAGAGAGAGAGAGGGGGGGTGTGGGTGGGTGTGGGTGTGGGTGGGGTAAGGTTGATTTTTAGGAAAAAATAAAGATTTTTTTATTAAAATTTTAAATTGCAGGTAAAAAGATAAAACTATCCCTACCTTAACGACATTTTTTTAATTGAGTTAGTGAAAAGGACGAAAATAGCAAAAAAAAATCTAAACCTTAGGTATTGAAATGCAAAAAAAAAAAAAAAAAAACTCTTTTTTGTACTAAAGTGGCAAACTGGACCAAACCTCAGGGACAAAATTGGCATTTAACTCTTTTATCTATAAAAAAATATAACATGATATGTAATCGCCAATGATCTCCAGCTCAGCTGGTTTGAGGTAGGGTGGGTTTTCCCTTAGGGGTTCCCATCATGGAGGTAGGTCACATATTCGATCCATACACACTACGAAAAAAATTCTCCGTGATGGTTTGAGCTTAGGCAAGGAGGACACCAGTGTGTGGTAGGGATTCGAACTTGGGATCGCTAGGTTAGGGTTGTACAATGATTTCCTCTGAACTAAACCTTTAAAAAAACATGATATGTAATCATTTTAAATTTATTAAGATTAGAGCATCAATAGCCTATTGCTTACGGCCAGGGCTACATACCTAGTTGACTCTTGTCCCATGGACTTTGATTATTTTTTTTCTCTCCCTTATAAACTTAGTTCGTTTTCTCTCCTCCTTATAGCCTAGGGATGAGCATTCAAGCCCGAATACCGATCCCGTCCCGTCCCGATCCC
The DNA here is from genome assembly GCA_028751855.1 of Ambrosia trifida. Lineage (NCBI taxonomy): Eukaryota > Viridiplantae > Streptophyta > Magnoliopsida > Asterales > Asteraceae > Ambrosia > Ambrosia trifida. Next base: position 94,132,039 of record CM054130.1, read on the forward strand.
AATACCGTACCGAACCGATACCGAACCGAGGGGTTTCGGGATCGGTATCGGTATCCATATTTATGGATTTTCGGTTTCGGTATTATCGGTATCGGTACGGGATCGGTACGGTATCGATATTTTAAGGCAAAATACCGATACCATACCGGTACCGAACCGATACCGTACCGTACCGTATGTGTTCGGTATCGGGATCGGTATTGGGTTTTTAGACTTTTCGGTATCGGTATTGTCGGGATCGGTATCGGTTCGGTACTGATCCCGTCCCGAGCTCATCTCTATTATAGCCTTGCTTTTCCTCTCCCATAAAAGGGTTCTTGTCCACAATTGTGGGTCTTCTTTCTCTCCCCCTCTATCTTGTCACCTGCCGGTTTGCCCCCTCTTTCTATAAAATCGTTCGTTAAGCTACGTAAACGTTTTGGCACAATATCTTCTTAGAATTCTGATTGGTTTAGAGTTGGTTATAAGTGCTTGTTGTCTTCAAATGATATTAAACAACCATACCTAGCAATTCCTATAATTAATAAAACTATTGGTAGGGTATGGGAAGGGTAGGATGTAGGCAAGCCTTACCCCCATCCCTAGGGATAAAGAGGTTGCTTCCAGAGAGACCCCCAACTCCAAACATAATATATATAAAAAATAAAAGCTACCAATAATCAAGTAAGTGGTGAAAAAGTAACATAGTAGATAGAGACATATATAACTTGATAGGCAACATATACGCAGTCAAGATTACAAACACATACCAAGTCAAGCTAAAAATGTACAACCCCTAAAAATCCTTAACCTTAATTCTACGTCTCCATGAACTCCTATCATGGACCATGTCCTCAAAGGGTGCAACTGTCACACCCCGCCAAGGTGGAAACACGGGGATGCGACCTCGAAAGGTTTTCAAGCACAAGGTACAAGCAACACACACAATTTTATTTTAAAGATATTACCATAGGATGATTATTATTATAAAACATAATAATAGTTAAGAAACATTTTCTGGAGACTAGTGCATTGTCTGAACAACCATAAACCACAATATTACAGAATAGTGAAAATCCAACCCATGATGATACCACCCGGTGCTTGCTTGGACCCCTTTCTCAAATCCCCGCTGCCCTCCATTAGTTACCTGAAAAACATGCATGAAAGATTTGTCAACAATAAAGTTGGTGAGTTCACAGGTTTGAATGTAACATGTAAAACATTTGTGTAATTCGTGTATGACCAATCATAAGCTAGCTAAGCGAATGATCAAAGTGCAAAACCATGAGTCCCGTAACCAAACATCTTGACTGTTGTGCCTCGTGCATTGTACACTAAAGACAATGTATGTATAGTAGAATACTAACACTCTTTTGTATGTAACCGGTTAGAGCGACTAACCAATAGTGGGGGTGTCAACCCAATAGATTTATTAAAGTGTTCCATGACTTTGATAGCTAATGGTTACAGTGTAATGTAAGGACGAGGACTTGTGAGATCTCATGAACCAACTTGTCTCATGTTCCACATGGCAGTCAAAATAGAATATACACACCCAATGATAATGTACTAGTTGTGGCATGTTTTTCCCCCGAAACGTGAAAATATTAAAATGGGGCCGTGAAAACTCACCTGACAGTGTCACGTGTGGTCTGGTGAAGCTGAAAAAGTGAGATGGCTACTGTTCCAACAATGGTTGCCCTATGATTAATGAGAGCATAGTAAATTATATGTTCTCGTCGTTTATCATACAAGTTGTTCACCCGACGTTCGTGGGCCCTTGTGTTTAGTGTATGTGGGCCATGCTTTTGTGTACGTGACAATCATTAGTGTCTTGTAAAACATATAATTCCGGAACTTCGGTGTTTTGTTGAAATATGGTCTTTCTTGCAATTAGAATGGACCCCACATGCCGTCATGGGCTATGAATTGGCACCAATTCGTCATGTGTGGCCGGTTTTTGGAAAGAAACATAATTGAACCTATGTCTATAACCCTTTTTAAGTCCAACACAGGGTTAACACAATGCTTCATATAAGTCTTGAATTCGACGGTTGTTAGGATCAATAGGGATTGATCTAACCTTGTCAAGATAATGCCGAAAGGTTGTAAGGTGTTTCGGCCGATTTGGTGATTAAAACCGATTATAAAAACTACCCATTATAAATCTTAATCTTTGAACATGGATCAATGAGTTTAGTCAACATAAACCGATTACTAGTCGTGGTTTATGTTGGGTTTTGATTCAATAAACATTGCTTAACCTACCAATTGATGCAAGGCCGATAGATTATCAACCGAGTGGGTTAATGTGATAATGTGATCACTAGTTAGTTGGATTCTTATAAGTGAAACAATGTGTGTGCCTTATGTGTATAGCCGAGTGCTTGTGATCAAGGGTCAATGGTGGTCGGGTAATAGTCGAGCCATAAGAGCAACAAAAGTGGGTTGGTAATCGAGTAACTTACCTTCAAATGTAGATACAAGGGCCGATTGTTTGAGGCCTTCGACACTTGAGCTCCTTGTCTTCTTGGTCGAGTGTGTTAGTGAGGGAGAAAGAAGTGTATTAGAGAGGTGTTGGTGCAAGAAATGAAGTGAATGGTGAGGCTCTTTATATAGCCGATGGGTAAGGACAAAGAGGCGCAAATATGGCAAGTGAATTGGCCTAGGATGTTGAAGTGTTTAGGAGTTTTAATCATGACTGTGTGCAAGAGTTATGTAAGGCATAAACAAACAAAGATGTGGCATGCATGCCTAAGCATGAGCCGATTGGTGTGCTTCAACAATTAGGGGGTGTTGACTTGGTTTAGCAAGTGTCATACCTTTGTCTTGATTGCCAAATATGTGAAAGTGTTTACCTCACAAGCTTCTAGATAGCTTCCATCATGTGTCCTCTAGCCGAGGTGTCTTGCTTTCATTTGATCGGCCATAGTGTCTACCTAGGAGTTAGGATAGATAGTGACAATACAATGATCATAGCTTGTCCTCTTGTGTCCTTTGTGATATCCCTTTCGGCCGCAAACCTCGAGTCAGGAGGGGAATGTTTGTCTCATTCTTATTATGGAAGGGTAAGAATCTTGAGTAAAGAGTTGAGTTTGTTTCTAACTAAACAGGTATAAGCTTATGATGATGGTGACTTTTCTTGGTTTAGTAATCGGCTAGGGTGCATCAAGAGTCCTAGGTTCATGATCTCACATAGGGAAGTGAAAGATTTACTAGTTTGAGTAATAGGTTGGAAAGATGATCCTTTGTGGTGTTGTGATGCAATCGGCCGATTTTGTATCAAGAAAGGGACTAGTCATGTATGTGTTTGTATATATGATCGAATGTGTGTGTATATGTTTGTATATATGTGGTGCTGTGGGTGTATATACATGTGAGAGTGTGATTTTAGTTTGTGAAATCCATGATAAGATTGACTGGTTGTAGTTTTCGTAACTTATCAAATGTGTGTTAAAAGGTTGGATGACGATATCAACATGTATTAGCTTCATAGGTCATTGAATTTTGTACGCATGTTGTTAGATGTTAACACATGGTAGTCTTTATGCTTGCTTACATGTGTTCGTGATGAGTTACCGTGTGTTAGGGTGTGGTAACCTCATGAAATGCTTTTCTGATGGTTTGTCCGGGTGTTGTATGACTAAACGGGTGTTCTTTGTTGAGTTTTCTGATTAACTCATGCTTCACTAGACTGGGGGGGGGGTATTGTGCATGCAAAGGTGTAAATATGCACGTATAATGATAATAGTACTTGAAAAGCGTACGGATGTTGACCTGGTTCATTGACTGTTGTCACAACAACTCTAGCAAATGATGTCTAGTACGTTCATCCCAAGTCAACTTGGGTCTACCTCTACTCCTCCTACCCTCAACAGTGAGCTTTTCCACTACTCTAAGTGGCGTTGTTGTCTGCCTCCTCCTCACATGCCCAAACCATATCAATCTCCACTCCTTTATCTTGTCTGAAATACTAATAAACCCTAACCTTTCCCCATTTCTTATTCGGTTTAGCCTTGTGTACCCACACATCCACCTAAGCATCCTCATTTCAACTACATCCATCTTGTGTGCCTGTGTCTTCTTGATAGCCCTACATTCCGTCCCATACAACATTGTAGGCCTAACTGCAATTCTATAAATATTTCCCTTTAATTTAGTTAGGAACCTCCTGTCACACAATACCCTAGTGGTTGCTTTCCATCTACACCAGACGACCTGGATACTGTGGGCTACATCTTTATCTATCTCTCCATCTTTTTGAACATATGATCCTAAATATTTGAAACTCATTGTCTTTGGGACCACTCGGCTATCAATGGTGATATGTGTTAGTATCATCACCTGCATCGCTGAAACCACAGGAAAGGCACTCTGTCTTCCAGCGACTAATCCTTAAACCCTTGCTCTTTAAAGATGCTCGCCACTTTTCTACCCTCGCATTCAGACTTTGTTTGGTCTCCGCAACTAACACAAGGCTCTTATTGATATTCAATAAAAGATACTAGTTCACTTTTTTAACATCCATCTCTTTAAGAAACCATTGATCAATCAAATTTCTTAAAAATGGACCCTTATAATACTGGATCTGCCTATAAACCTCCTATGCTAGTCAGAAATGAATATAACATCTGGCAAAAGAGGTTGGCACACACTTTATCTCAAACAAATACTAGATGTTGGAGATCTGTCATGTATGGACCCCATAAACCAGTAAAAACTGATCCAGAGACTAAAGTAGAAAGACCAAAAGAACCAAAAGACTTCACTGATGAAGATTTCCTAAAACTTAAACTTGATGCTAAGGCATTCTCTATGTTGGCAATGGCTCTCCCAAATGAAATATATGTTGGGCTTTTACACTGTGAAAGTGCCAAAGAGCCGTGGTATGATTAGGAAGGGAATAACACATGGCCTATAGTTGGGAACTACAAATAGTTGCAAAACCGGGTTGTATATGATTTTTGACTAATCACACGAACAATTGATGGGAGTTTCTATGAAATCCCGCCTTTAGAATGCCCTGTTGCAGGTTAACTGAATCCAACGTCTTAGAGCATTCACATCCCCTCCATCATTTTATACTCTATAATATAACAAAAAAATCATACTTTTCATAATTTATCTCTCATTTTAAAAAGCCTTCCACATCCCCTCCACCATATTTACCTTTATCTTACTCACAAACACTTATTTTATAATATTCCTCGTTAAAATACACTCACAATAATTTGATGGGAGTGAATAGTAGCTTTTTATATATAAAAAGTTAGAAAATGGTTTTTTTCATAATATAAAGATGGGGTATAAAATGGTGGAGGGGATGTAGGATGTTTTTAGTAAGTTTTTTTAAATTTTAGATATGGGGGAAGGTTTGATGGAAGGGATGTGAATGCTCTTATGTGGCACCTCATCGAATTATTTAGATAGTGTCATGAACATGTTATAGCTTGGAATAAGTTAACGGGTCAAAATAATGTGGATTTAATTGCATCATTGAGGAGTTGTTATGAATCTAAATTGAAGTCGAGTTAATTTAGCAAAATGAGCAGTTATAGGTGAGGTTTAAATGCCCGAAAGGATACGTTAGCATTACTTGATAAGCCGGTTGGGCTGCAATTTTGCAGCCAAAGGAAACATTTCAGCCCTTAGGGGGCATCACCTGGGACCGTAGGCTATGGTCCCAAAACTCGACTCCCCACAGAACACCACCGCCGTAACCTACGCCCAAGGGGCGGCCGCAGCCTACACAAACAACAGCAGCATCGGCATTCACCAGCCGTAGGTTACGGCTGGGGTGCCATAGCCTACGGCGGGTTTCACAACCCAAGATATCACATGTTATCTTCATTTTTAACATACGTTATACCAATTCAAACATACGTTAATCCAATGCCAACATGAAATTATCAATTCTAATCGGGTTTTTATCATGTAGAGTCGTCAAGGAAAGATGCTCAAGCTCGTGATTGAAGATCAAATGCATACGACCTCAACGCTTCCGCAGTTATGTTCTTCATTGGGTTCAAGTATCATTAGTTTACATGGTTAGCAAATCGTATGTTTTCAAAGCACGACATGTTGATCCAAACCAGGCCATAAGTGGCGTTATGTATAAACTCAATGTATCTGGTCAACACTTTGTACAAGTGTTTATTAGGTTCTCACGACTCTTAAGTAAACTATGTAAATATTATTCCACAGATGTAATGGTTCAATATTCTTGATCACGACAACAATGTCTTTCACAAATGTCCGACTTTACAACCCCATTTTTTGTTACTTAAATTATACACATTGAAAGAATGCTATCATTATCGGACGTTTAAACTGTAATCCCGGATTTAGTTATATGATCGAATGTGCTATACAGATGGTGCACGAGGCGTTGCAGGTGACCGCAGAACCTGTTGCAGCATACGTGCAGCCAAACGCTGTGTAATTCCACCAAATAAGCGCCCTCCAAGATTTCTTGCCTCAGGTTCTTGAAGTACCTGATTATATAAATCCATTTCATCAGCTTTAGTAGATATAATTACATCATATGCAAGATGATCAAATGGGTTTAACTAACTGGACCCGCACAAAAACTACCCGTTTTGACCCATTACACAACCTGCCTTTGGCCCAAATTGCCAACTATGATCTCTAATATGAGATTTCTTCTAGACCTTGGTTTTAAAATGTATGAGGCGCTACAACGTGTTTGGGCTCGAAAGTCGAGGCACAAAGCGGCGGTTTCACGTACGTGAGGCATTGTGCATGTGTCTTTCGCTTTTACATATCAGTCTTCTACATTTTATTTAAGTAAACCATTTAGAACCTCCTTGGATCGCTTTTCTACATCAGCCTACTCAAGACCCTATATGTGACTAATTTTGACCCACGTGTACATGAAGCGTTGTCGCCTCAACAGCCTGAGGCATTTTTTTCCAATTGTTTTGTGTCAAGGGCTGGGTTTTAAAAAGCGCGCCTGAGGCGCAGCCTAGGGCACCACAGGGCTTTGCCCTTATCCTTTTTCCCAAAGGCACGCGCCTCAGGCGCTTTTTTGTCAAATTTCAGGCACTTTTCTCACTGAGGCGCGCGCCTCACGTTACCTGGGTATTTTTTATGCATAAAAATGTTGTACCATGGTGTTTTTGGCTTGTACATATAGGTAAAATCACATAAAAACCTTATTTTTAGCTATATTTTGGGTAAATGAAGCTTAAAAACTCATGGATTATATATGGGATATATAAAAAAATTATATAATTAGTGTGCGCTTCGGGTACGAAAATCCCACGCTTTTTGCGCTTTGCGCTTCGCGCGATGCGCTTAGACCTCGTCGCTTTTGTGCGCCTAACGCTTTTTAAAACCAAGGTCAAGGGTGTGCTTTTTAGACCAGGTTTAGACATAAAGCAAATAAAATGGATTATATTTAAGTATACCTGTAGAATAGGCTGTAGGATGGTAGGATCAATATTATCGGAGGACCGTAAAAGACCCCATATTCTTAAAACTTGTTCTCTAAGCTCCATCATGCTCTCTATCTCAGCATCAGTCATGGGGGTACCGATTCCATTCCCAGTGGGAAGGAAGGACTTCAACGGCCCCGGAATGGAATTGTATGTGTTAATCATGGTTCCAACTGTGATTGCTTCAGTTACTCGAATAGCTTCTTTGATAACCAATGTCCTCAGTTCTTCACCTTCTGGATCCAATAACAGTTTCAAAACAGGTTGTAAAGCCTCTTTTGCTGAGAAATCGCGGTCCATTTTCCCCTGCACAAGTAGGTTTTCAAGCCTATTCCACCTGTTTGGAAACCAAAACCGAGAAATGGGTCGATTTACACTTTTAGAACACTTTTAAAACCAAAACATTTAACACAAAACAAGCTGGACCATTTTGAGCCGTAACAAAAAAAACAAGAACTTTTATCCCGAACCCATTAACCCAACCGAAACGCCCTTCCCTTTCGAAAAGAAAAGTACCTGAACTTTCCATCCTTGAATAGTAACTCAATTAGGGCATCTCGTAAATATGGGTTCGGATCCGTGAGCAATCTTTTAGCAAAATACGGGTATGAAGCAGCTAACACCTTAAAATTAGGGTCGGCATAAAGAGCTAAACCTTCTAGAACCGTAAGTGACCTCAATATCAATGCATAATAAGCAGGTACATTAAACGGGTACTGATAAAGAACTGCACCAAGCCCATCCACAATCGTTTTAAAATTAAGCTCACTCACGGTCGAATTTAACGCATCATCAAAAAAGTTCCTAAGCGCCGGTACAATTGGGGTCACATCTACTTCAGGCGCCAAAAAATCTAAAGCATAATAATCACGAGCCATTGCTTCGTAATCCCGATTGACCATGTGAACCACATGACCAATGATCGCAAATCTTGCTTCTTCTGGCGTCTCACTCATCATTCCAAAATCAAGAAACGCGAGTTTTCCTTCAGGTGTGGCTAAAAGATTTCCCGGGTGTGGGTCCGCATGGAAATAACCGTATTCGAGTAACTGTCTAAGACTGCACTGGATCCCTGTGTTGACCAAATCCAAGACTTTTAACCCTTGACCTTCGATTATTGCTTGCTCATTTAGTTTGACCCCATCAACCCAATCCATTGTTAGGACTTTTCCACTTGTGTAATCCCAATATATGTCGGGAACGAGTACCTCTTCTTTATCGGCATATAGTTTTTTAAATCTTCTTGCATTTTGTCCCTCCTGCACACACCTGTCGAAATTAACATTCAAACCCACACGGCCCTATAACGGGTTACCATATATATATATTTTTTTTCCATGTGATGTAAACTAAAACCAGATTAAGTTGTTGAGGTTACAAGGTTTTGCGTTATAAACAAAGTTTAAAAGAACGGAAACGAGCCTCGAGGCGTTTTCCCTTCCCCTCATGAGGCGTAAGCCTCAAGGCGAACCGAGGCGTAAGCTCGAGGAGCAGTCAAAAAATAAATATAAAAATTATGTGTCTATAAAAAATAAAATAATTGACCTAGAAAGGTATAAAACATCAAAAATAAAATAATTGACCCAAAAAGTCAAAAAACACCAAAAAAAAAAACACATCAAAAACAGCCTAAACAACCTGAGGCGCAGCCCTTAGAGGCGTATGTACAATCTGAACCCCATGAGGCGTGCCTCATACTCGTTTTCTTAGAGTTTTGCCTTGAGGCGTACGCCTCACCCGTCTTTTTAAACCATGGTTATAAAAATAATTATCTGATTAACCAATGGGCAAATAACGTTTCATTCTAATGAAATTTGAGAGAATACATTATTGGTATAAAAAACAAACCTGGACATAGTTGAGCTCTTGATAAACTCTTCTTGCGAATTCGTCGATTAAGGCAACAACATCACTGCTAATAAAATCAACATATTTGTTTATAAGGAAACCCAGGCCCCTTATAAGGTAAAAGTCTAGCCCGATTGCTTCCTCAATACCGGGCCTCTGCACCTTCACAGCAACATATTGGCCTGAATACTTAAGCTGAGCTTTATAAACTTGACCCAAACTGGCTGCGGCAATTGGAGATGAGGATATTGATGAGTAAATAGAATCGAGTGAAACCCCTAGCTCTTTTTCAATACACGCAAATGCTTCTGCATCTGGAAATGTTGGTAAAGCATCCTGCTCAATCATGTAAATAGTTTCACGCACACATAAGGATATATATAAATAATACAGATCCACAAAAATTGAGAAAAACACATAGCTATTACTCATTCATTTTGCTAAAGCTACTCATACAAATAACTATTTAAGTTACGAAGATGACCTTAACACTACTGCACTTTCATAGTTTAGTAATAGCATAAGTTTATCGAAGGTTTGGAACTGACTGTCAAACTAGCAAGTTTTGATGTTTGGACTTTGGATAAACAAATTCTTCTTCTGATTAATTGTTTATTTAAGGATCAAATAATGGATTTGGATGTTAAAACCGTAAAACAAATTACCTACTTACCATTTCTTTTAGCATAAATCGATAAAGACTTAATCCTAATTCACAAAAAAATCTCTCCGTTTTGTCACAATGATTTTTCTTACCGTAAACTCCACAAAAATAAGAATTTGCCAAACACTCAAACATGTGGTAGTTACAACTTCAAACAGCAGACGCATATCCAAACACTATATTCCACGGTCTGTTGTTTACATTTGTTATAACTGATTTTCTAATTCTGACCATAGTTGTCAAAAGTGCGCCGCGCAACCAGCCGCATCAAGTGTGCTGCACCCTATGAGCTGAGGCGCACTATCGGGCCTGTTTTCAGGCTGATTTCAGGTCAAATTCAGGTTAAAAGTTGCCTAAACCTCTAAAACATCCTAAATGAGTTTTGAACAAGTCCTAAACAACCCTAAAACATCCTAATGTAGCCCTAAACAAGCCCAAAACATCTCTAAAATCCCTAAAAAATGTATTTTATACTATGCGCCTAATTATAAAAAGCCCTCGTTTTTTATGCGCCTTGCGCCTAGGCTCTGGGCTCAGCCTATGCGCCTTGAGTGCGCCTAGGCGCTTTGACAACCATGCTTCTGACCATACAATATCCTTTAATCACTTCAGAACACACCACTTATAATTAGGTAAAACAAATCCACATAACCACATTTCGACAAACGTCACACATGAGAGTCTTGAACCCTATACATGGATGCAAATATTCTTATATTCATATTCTAGCATCATAAACACATATCAAACCAAAAAGACCATCTCGACATTTCGTACCAACCGCATATCAACCCGAAACAAAACAAACAATCTGCCATACCTGAAGTTCGGATAACTCCTCAAGAAACTCGGGCGGGCAAAGATCCGGCCTCGTAGACAAACCCTGACCAATCTTAACAAAAGTAGGACCTAACCTAGTAAAAATCTCCCTCAACTCAACCGCTCTACCTCTTCTATTCTGTTGCAGTTGACCTTGCAATTGGTCAACCCATAGCTTCACCCCAAAAGACCCCAATCCCACAAGAATCTGCAGTGTCCTCCTTAACACCTAATTTCAATCCACACCCATCAAAACCCATTATCAAAATCCAAACTTTTTAACAATTAACTCATAATTAACCCACAAAAAATAATATTATTATTAATAATTAATTAAAAGACCTTAAAGGGGCGAGAGCCGTATTTGAATTTAAGAAGGTCAGGACTGTAAACAGAGGCGTTGATAGCACGTGCCAATGCTTTGGATTCTGCTTGAATATCATCAGCTCTGTTTCTAGAAGACGGAAGTATAACGGCGTTTGTTTCTTGTACGGAAGGAGGGAGGGACCCACTAGGTCTAGTTTGTTGAACTAGAGCAGAAAGAATGGGTTGTGGTTTGAATCGTGTACGGTATTTAGTGGTGGTTGGTGTTTTGTTACGGTGGAAGATGGAGGGGTGGAAAGGTGGGGATAGGGTGACAATGGTCATTATTATTAATGATAATAATAATATTATTATTAGGGACGGTGGTTTGTGGTGGTAGAGGGTGGTGGTGGTGATTGGTTTGAAAGAATTGTGTGTCGTGTGGGAATTTGTTGGGTAGAAATGGAGGGTGGTTTACATATGGTGTACGTGTTTGGTTATTAGTCAGTACCATAGTGTGTGTTCGGCTGTGTTCATTAATATCTTTTGCTTGCTTCTTTCACCAAAATTCATGTCTTTGTAATTTATAATACCATTTCTCATGTACATCACATATGTGAAAGTGTTGGGTGATTAGTAGAAGATTAGGGTCAAGAGTTGTTTTAAAAAGGCTCCGGTTATTTGCACAACTAGGGTTTTTATTTGCACAACCCCTCCACGGGTCGTCGAGGCCTGGACGGCCCGTGGAGGGCCAAAAAGGCAAATGGACGGGTCGTCCAGGCCCAGACGGCCCGTCTAAAGGTTTAAATCCAATACAATCATTGGTAATCATTGGCAATGATTAGGTGATGATTATTTGGTTTTTTTATAAATGTAGTGTGGATGTTTAAAATGGGTTTGAATGTTTGGTTTTTATAAATGTTTGGTTTTTTATAAATGTTTGGTTTTTTATAAATGTTTTTTTTATTTGTATAATATGATCTTTTTTATATAATTGTGTATATGAATATGAACGAATGTCGTTTATGTTGCCGAACTAAACAAAACCAAGATACGAACAATAAAGCATAAATAAGCATAATATTCCAAAAATTTACATAAAACTAAGAGTTCAAATGTACAACCAAGAATATAACCCACCCGTCTAACCCGACCCACCCGGCTGATCCGACCCACCCGGCTGACTAGTGGACGCCCCACCATGCTGACTGCTGGACGCCCAACCCGGAAGTGGACGCGGCTCCAAACCAGCTTCCCGTCGTCTCTCATTCTCGCTCTCTAACAGCCACCGCATGTCACTCCGCAACGACCCCAACTGATCCAGGATCTGCTGAAGTACCTGGGTCGTGCTATCATGCAACCTGACAGCATGATAAACGCGGCCAGGACGCTGTAGCTCATCAACGGGGGGGTCTGGCATCTCTACATCCACCGGTGGGTCGCCGTCGGCAACGTGTGGCATCTGGACCTCAGGGGCATTCGGCCCATCGAGATGTACGAGCGGCTCTGGCACAAAATGCTCGCCAGCATGTCCGAAAGCACGCTGGTAATAAGCGGGTGGGTTGCTGCGAGGGACCCGTGCTGCCACCTTCATCTGCGTCATAGTCTTAATATTTAACGGCCTGAAATGCAAAACAACAATAATAATATTAAATAATAATATATAAAATTAAATAATAATAATAAATAATAATAATAATATTAAATTATAATATATAATAATAATCTTACTTGGGCATCATCGGACGAGGTAAGTTGTTCTCCTCAGCATGCGTCCACAATTCGCCCGGGCAAAGACGCAGCGCGATGGCGGTGACGATCCCACCAATCGGAATCTCCCCCGCCGGGTTCCTATGAGGGTAGGTCGCGATGTACTCGGCAAAGCACCTGTGTAGCGCAACCGGCCTACCCCTCAAGATGCAGTAAAGGTAGAAAAGGTCAATCTGCTGGACTCTCTCGTTACAGTTACACCGTCCGGCAATCGACCAGGTAACCAAACGGTGTATGTAACGGATCACAGGGTCCCGGATGTTGCTGGCCCTATCCATCCTGCACAGAATAATAATAACATTATAAAAATTTCGGCAGAGTTTCCTCTGTTTTTGTACGAACCAGACAACACAAGTCGTCTACAAAATCCAAAAACAAACAACCTAAACTAACTAAATAACAATAATAATTAACTAACTAAGCGAACTAAATAACAATAATAATAACGAACTAAATGAACTAAATAACAATAATAATACCTCTCGCCGTCCTCCCCATATGCTCGACCACCGATAGTGGGCCACCAGGCCATCAGCATGTCGTCTGGCAAGGTCGTCAAGGCCGTGGTGTACATATCCTGGACAAGCTCCTCCTCTCTGTACCAGCAGCAAGTAGTAGCCCACTGGTCCATCGTATATGCGTAGAGGTGTCCGAATAATCGGAACTGTACCTCAGGCTCAGGCTCGCCGTCAGGACCTACTGGAGGCTCAACACCTGCTGGATGGTGGGTGGTGGTATGTGGTGGTGGATGGTGGTTGTGGTGGAGGCAGACGGTGGTGGGTGATGGTCTGTGGTGGTGGATGGTGGGTGTTAGAGAGAGACAGAGGGTTAGAGAGAGAGGGAGAAGAGAGACGAGAGAGGGAATTAAGGGACGAGAGACGGCAGATCTAGTTTTGATCTGATTTAAAATTTTTGATACGGGCCGTCGAGGCCTAGACGGACCGTCTAAAAACCAATTTTTTGCCTTGAGACGGGTCGTTGAGGCCTGGACGGTCCGTTGAATAAATTTTGTTTTTAATTTAAAAAACAGAAGATTCTCTTGGAAGCTTTGTGTTGGGACGGGCAGTTGAAGCCTAGACGGGCCGTCTAAAAACTAAAGGACGGGCAGTTGAGGCCTAGACGGGCCGTCTAAAAACCAATTTTTTGCCTTGGACGGCCCATTAAGGCCTGGACGACCCTTATGTTTTTTTTTAAAAATTTTTAGTGTATTTTATATATTTTAAGCTTGGTATTTGTATTTTTTATAAAAAAAAAGGGAGTATATTTTTATAATAAGTATAAATGAACACATACAACAAATTTTTTCGTTCGTCCGGTCCGGTAACATACGATAAGCTAAGTTAAGTCGAAGTATTGAGGTGATCGAACATCAACCCTTTGTATACGGTCGTCATATACCGTCTCCCACTCACTTGCCTCTTCATATCGCCACTTACGCCATGACGGATTCAGTTTTGGCATTGGGGCGCCTTCTGCCAACTCAATCTTGATGAAATGATTTTTGTTAACAAAAGCAAACGATACGAACGCATGTTCTTCAACGCTGTGTGGACCATCGAACATAGGGAAGTACGTCTCACTTTGATCATACGGAGAGAGAAATTGAACAACCACCCTTTGTATACGGTCGTCATATAGGGAAGTACGTGTACTGCGGGTAGCTTGGTGGCACGAAAAATGACTCCTGTTCCTCTACATATTCCTCGTTGAGATCGGGCAGCATGTTCCCGTCATTACCACGAACCCCGGATTTAACCTCCTCTTCACCAACTTGAACCTCGGGTTCATACCCTACGCTTTCAGAGACGTAAGACTCGTTCTCAGACAGGTCAACGGTTGAAAAGCTTTGTAAATATGTCATCGTGAGACCGGGAAGTCGAAATGGGTCGAGGGTTTTGGTGGTGGTGATGTTTTAAGGTTTGGTTCAAATGGGGAAGAAGCTGATCGTTTGTTGGTTAAATCTGGAAATCTCAACGGGCCGTCGAGGCCTAGATGGGCCGTCTAGGGATTAAATGCCCTAACCTAACACATTTCTACGGGCCGTCCAGGCCCCGACGGCCCGTCCTAATGCACCTTTTTCAGACTTTTCAATCTGAACTGCCTGCTTTTGCAGGAGTTCAGACTGATCACCTCGTACATCGTACTTCTACGGGCCGTCTGGGCCTCGACGACCCGTCGTTTTTGTCTTTTCTGTAAACAAACGGCCCATCAAGGCCTGGACGACCCGTCCTGAAACCCTAATTTTTCTTAACGGCCCATCTAGGCCTCGACGACCCGTCCTAAGGTTGTTTAGGGTTTTTTGTTGGTTGTGTAAATAGTATCACCCTTTAAAAAAGCTGGCAGTTTTGCTGTTTGTGGTAAGTGGATACGTGGTTTTATTGTTATATTGATGAGATATATTTTTTTGTAGGGTTCGAAAGTCATGGGAACCTTAAAACAGGGGAGCGGTGAGACTCAATACGTATAAAGATGGAGACGCTTAAATTTATACTACTGAGCAAAAAAGTGACGGGGTCGGGACCTGAGCTTCGCCAATGGTACTTGTACCGGGTATGGGATACATGACCGGATCTGATCCACCATATTCTAGTCCATAGGTCACATTGAGACTGTGAGATGTTTGGCAAAGTTGACGACTCCGATAAGAATGTGAGGTGGTAGTTACCAGTCACGTACTGGCGGTTATTTTGTACGCCATGTCCTGGGCAATTGTATAGACCTAACAATTATGAGGGAAAAGATTAAAATGTTTCTCTCTCTCTCTCTTTCCCTCTCCCTCTCCCTCTCTCTCTCTCTCCCTCTCTCTTGATCTCGATCAGATAGATCAAACAAACAATTACTTACTCTCACACTTAAGGTTAGTCATAGGGAAACCCCCCCCCCCCCCTCTCACCATGACGATAGAGCTGGCAATTTCATACACGAACACGAATAGCCGACTTGAACCTACACGATTTTAATAGGTACAGGTATGACCTTAACATGTTTCGTGTCCTAAACAGGTAGACACGAAATATACCTGTTAATTTTCGTGTCTAAACAAGTTAAATACTTGTTTACCTATTTAGTACCTGTTAAGACATGTTAAGGATTTTTTTTTTTTTTTTTTTTTTTTTTTAATATAGGTTGTGGGGATGGGGTATTGGAGTTATACGTTTTTACTAAGTAGAATTCTACCTTTTTAATGCTTGATGGTACCTATTTAATGTGTCGAATTTGAAAAACATGTTAGTGTATTATCGTATTAATCTGGTATAAACAGGTATTATCGTGTTAACCTGGTATAAATTGGTATTATTGTGTCTTATCGTGTAAACTAGGTATAAACAAGTTCATGTTCGGGTATTGAAAAAAATGACACGATAAGTTATCGTGTCGTGTTCGTGTATACATATTTCGTGTTCGTGTCTTAACAGGTCGAGAATACACGATTTGCCAGCCCTACATGACGAGACGAATAGATTGAAACTTTAACTACTTGTCAAGTGAATGTGATTTTGATAACTTGAACTTATAACCATTTAACTTTGGGATAGAGTCGTTGGACAAGGTTGAGTAGCGCTATTCAGGTTGACACCCTCACTCTTGATCGTGAAACTACTAGCTAAAGTATACGAGTGTCGTATTTGACGACACTTGAGTAAATATCTCCAATTCTAAATGACATTACAACTGCGAATGAGCTTAACTTTGAGCCCTATTGATTTATGTGAATCATTAACCAAAGCATAACATAAAGTCAGTAGACATGGTTATAACTTATGTGATCCTTATCTACTTAATAGCGATATACATGTTACGTTCAAGCAAAAGCAGAGCTTTATTGAGTGAACCTTTTAAAATGTTTATCGAGTTTAGAGGGTGTTTGGGATTGCCTTTTGAAAACAGATTATGCGTTTTGTTGCAGTAGAGGTGGAGCTACTTTTAGATTATTGTGTTTTGGTAACCTATTAAATGCAAATAATATATTTTTATAAACCTTTCCCAAACACTAAAAACTGATTATTTGCATTTTAAAAGCGCAATAATCTAAAAATTCATTTCAAAACTCAACCCCAAACACCCTCTTAAACATGTGTGCTCACCAACTTTACAGTTGATCGTTTTTAGCATGTTTTAAGGTGATAACTAATGATATAGCAAATGGATTTGGATTTAGTGAGATAACTAGTGAGACTTGCATGAGGACTTGATTGCTTGATCAACATGTATATTTGAGACCAGAGCCGTTTCAACCTTTCTGGAGGCCCAAAGCGAACTTCAAAATTGGGGCCCTTTTAGAGTTCACAAACACGTGTGGATCGGGTCTGGTAACGATCATAACAAGCTCGGTTCAAGATCCGAGTCATTAACAAACCTTATATCCTTAGGAAATTAGCAACATCAAAAAGATAAATTTGGACTCAACGTTGTCATAAATATGAAGCAACAAGCTTGGAAAAGAAAATATTTAAACCGAAATATTTTACACCTTAAAATGGGTGTTTAAAAACTACAATTGTTGCATGTGAAAGGAAGAGAGTTTTATTAAAATCATTTGCCCTAGCTTCCAATATAA
The DNA here is from genome assembly GCA_028751855.1 of Ambrosia trifida. NCBI lineage: Eukaryota > Viridiplantae > Streptophyta > Magnoliopsida > Asterales > Asteraceae > Ambrosia > Ambrosia trifida. Next base: position 94,149,440 of record CM054130.1, read on the forward strand.
TGTCATTAGCTATTTAGACTAGTAAAAGAAATGCAATTTTCAGTATCCCTCTTTAGCAATTAATTCCACCCCAATTTGTTGTGGTGGACGTAATCTGGAAAAAAATAATAATAATAATAAAACGCTGCTCTAGAGGTTAGAGCCTGAATCCTTATAAAATCAAAGTGGACTTTAAACCACTAGGATAGAAGAAACTTATTAATTAGATCAATATTAAACTCCATATATACAATATACAAATTTTAGTTTAAATGGAGGCCCCAAAAGTTTGGGGGCCCAAGGCAGCAGCCTAGGTTCAATGTACATACGGGCCGGCTCTGTTTGACTCGTATATTTTTGAGTCTCTTTATCTCCCTACATTCCCCGCCCAACGCCTTCCACATAAACGAACTTGACCCTCCCTCTATCCTCGCCACAACTAGGCGCTTGTATTCCCTCCTCTCCCTTCCACAACGACTCACAGATTGTTTCCATATCACCATACTAGAGATGCTCTTAATGTTTATGATATTATTAATACCCTATGATATTAGTTGTGCAATCACTATAGGGTATTTTTCTATTCTCATGATATGAAAAATACGGAAGTATACTCATAGAAATGCTAATAGTAATTTTGAATACCTATTTTATGTTTGATAACGACTCAACTCTTTAGCTAACCTATAAGTACATGTAATGTAACCAAAGACTCTTAATTCACTACCAAATTCAAACATTGGGATGTTTAACTGTAGGATTGTGTAAATGCTTGCCTTCTCATATTCATTTACCTTCAATATATAGATACAAAACAGCATCTCCTATTTTTGGGAGATGATAATCAATTTAATTACATTTACAATGTTTACATAAATATAATCTATTACACCCCCGCAGTCGAAGCGAAGGGTGGACGAATGCTGAGACTGGAGCGGAAATCATCAAACAGCACCCGAGGAAGGCCTTTGGTGAAGATGTCGGCAATCTGATGGCGTGAAGGTACATGAAGTACACGCACAGCTCCACGGTGAACCTGTTCGCGAACAAAATGAATGTCCAGCTCTATGTGTTTGGTGCGTTGGTGTTGAACTGGGTTGCCGGAGAGGTAGATGGCACTCACATTATCACAATAGACCAATGATGCTCGTGTAAGAGGATGCTGGAGTTCCAATAATAGGTTACGAAGCCAGCATAGTTCAGCGACGACATTAGCGACCCCGCGGTATTCTGCTTCAGCACTGGAGCGGGAGATGGTAGACTGTCGCTTGGATGACCAAGAAAGAAGGTTGTCGCCCAAGTATACACAATAGCCAGAGGTGGAGCGACGAGTGTCGGGACAGCCTGCCCAATCTGCATCGGTGTATGCAACAAGAGAGAGAGTCTTGGACGATGTAAGATGAATACCAAAATCGGTTGTCCCTTGAATGTATCTGATGATGCGTTTCAAGGCATTCCAGTGAGTAACACGAGGAGCATGCATGAACATACAGACCTGTTGAACAGCATATGAGATGTCCGGTCGGGTGAAGGTCAAATACTGAAGAGCGCCAGCTAAGCTCCTATAGGTGGACGGGTCATCATGAAGAGGTCCTGAATCGGCAGAAAGTTTGGACTGAGTGTCCACAGGTGTGGCGGCCGGTTTACATGAATCCATGGCAGCTCGACTAATAATGTCTTTAGCATAGGCTTGTTGTGAGAGGAACATGTTGTCTCCAGTTCGAGTGACCTGAATGCCCAAAAAATAAGAAAGTGGACCCAAATCTTTCATAGCGAATTCACCTGCAAGAATATGTAAGAAATGCTGACGCAAAGCATCAGTGGAGGTGGTGAGGATAATATCATCGACATAAATTAGAAGATATGCGATGTCGTTGCCCTGTTTGTAGACAAAAAGAGAATTGTCTGATTTGCTTTGGCGAAATCCATGTAAAGTGACAAAATCAGTAAAACGCTGGTACCAGGCTCGAGGAGCCTGTTTGAGGCCGTAAAGCGACTTCTTCAGGAGGCAGACATGATCAGGAAATTGAGGATGACGAAATCCCATTGGTTGATGCATGTAGACAGTTTCTTCTAAATTGCCATGAAGAAACGCATTGGTGACGTCTAACTGGTGAATATTCCAAGATTTTGCCAAAGCTAATGAGAGAACTAAGCGAATAGTCGCAGGTTTAACCACTGGGCTGAAGGTTTCTCCACAGTCAATACCTGGTTCCTGTTTACGGCCATCACAAACTAAGCGAGCCTTATAACGCTCCAAACTGCCATCAGACCTGTACTTATGTTTAAATAGCCACATACAACGAATTATATTCATATCAGGGGTGCGAGGTACAAGCTCCCAGGTCTTATTTTTAATAAGGGCACTAAATTCGTTGGCCATGGCATTTTGCCATTCTGGAGTAGTTAGGGCAACCTGTGGGTTCTTTGGGACAGGGATAATGGTGGTAGTGTGGAGGTTAAAGAGTTGTTTAGGCTTGGTGATGCCGCTCATAGAGCGAGTCCGAATGGTGCGGTTAGGAGGTGGTGCGGGATGAGGAACAGGGTCAGGGGAGGTGTTTGGGAGTGGGTTGGGTTGTGGTGGGGGGTGTGGGATAGCGGAAGTGGGCTGGTCAGGTAAAGGGGTGGTTGATGGGCTGGGTCCAACAGGTTGAGGTAGTGGGTCAGAGGGGAGGGAAGTGTGGGAGGTTGTCTGAGTAGTTGGGTTTAGTGGAGTGAGTACCGAAGTGGAAGAATTAGTGGAGGGAATTGGGCTAGTGGGTGGTGGGCTTTGAGTGGGGTTCGTGGGGTGTTGGGCTGCGGGTGCGGATGGGGTAGGAGTGGGGTGTGGGGAAGTTTTGGCTAGATGTTCCCATACAAGGGGGTGAATGGTGGGGTTTAGAAAGTCGTATGAGGGTGTGGTGATGGGAGATTGTATGGAGAACGGAAAAATGGTTTCTTCAAAATGAACATGACGAGAGATGATAATTTGGTGGGTGGAGAGATCGAGGCATTTGTATCCTCGATGGTTAGGAGGGTAGCCAAGGAAGACACAAGGGCTTGATCGGAAATCGAGTTTGTGTATGGTGGTGGAGGGTGTGAGAGGGTAACAAAGACACCCAAAAACGCGGAGGTGAGCGTATTCGGGTGTTACTTTGTAGAGAAGAGTTGTGGGAGAGCGGAAGTTGTATGTTTTATTGGGTAAAATGTTAAGTAAGTATGTGGCAGCTTCAAGAGCATGATGCCAATATGTTGGAGGGAGGGCGGCTTGTGCGAGAAGTGAGCGAATCATGTTATTTATGGTTCGAATTTTTCGCTCAGCTTTCCCGTTTTGAGAGGACGTGTAAGGACACGAAAAACGGAATTGCATGCCGTTATGGTGACAAAAATTGTAAAAGTTTTGGTTGGCGTATTCTTTTCCGTTGTCACACTGAAATTGTTTAATTTTCTTTTCAAATTGGGTATTTATTAAGTTATGAAGTTGAGCAAAGGTGTGGAAAACTTGGGATTTATTGGCCAAGGGGAACGTCCACAAAAAATTTGTGAAATCATCCAAAAATAGGATGTAGTATTTATGGCCGCCCGTACTAAGTACGGGTGAAGTCCAAAGGTCACTGTGCACAATATCAAATGGCAATTTAGTACAATTAACTGAATCATAAAACGGTAATCTAACACTTTTACCAAAAATGCAAGATTGACAAATATGTTTATTGAGTTTGCTATAATCAATAAAAGAGGAAAGTTTTAAAGATTGCAGTAAATTGTTGCCAGGGTGACCCAAACGTTGATGCCAGCGATCCTGAGAGATGGCAGTGAGAGCTTGTGGTTGGTTAAGGTTGAGTGGTAGAGGCTGTGTGATAGGATAAAGATCGCCGGTACTATTGCATCGAAGGATAGGAGCCCGCGTTTTGAGATCCTTCACAAGAAAACCAAATGGGTCAAATTCAATAGAAACTAAATTATCACGTGATAAGCGACGGACGGAAATTAAGTTTCTAATGATGTTTGGTGCAAACAGGACATTATTAAGTTTTAGGGGTGGGAAGGGTGGTGGTAGGACTTGGTTGCCTGTTGCTACAACAGGGATGGACATGCCATTGCCAACAATAATATTTTTATTAGTGCACGAATTAAAATTAGACGGGGAGTATATACCTTGCTGGTTGGCTGAATGAGACGATGCGCCAGTGTCCATGAGACCGTGGTCAGGCGGGTTCAGCGACATGGAGTAAAGAGCCTGCTCAATGTCTGTGGGCGAGTAACCCGAATAATGGGCCTGATCCGGATGGGCCCCCAGAATGCCTGGAGAGTTGGTAGTGGGCTTCGAGGGATATGGGCATGGTGGAGTGGACTGCTGAGTAGAACCTGATTGTTGCGGCCCACTGTTGAACCTGGCCCACTGACTTTGGGCCCAATTTGAGGGGAAAATAATATAGGGGTGGTTTTGTGGTGAAAAAGGAAACTGAGCATTGAGGTTAGTATTATTATTATTGCCGCCGCTATGTCTCTGAGAAGATGTTCTTCCCCGGCCACGACCACGCCGTCCGGTAGTACGCCGGCGGTCAGTCGTCGGAGCAGGGGTGGTTGGAGCAGATTGATGAGCAGAGGCCGAGGTGTGTAGAGCAGTCCCGGCAATCTGAGCAGAACGCGTGGCTTGTCTTTTCTTCTTGGTTTCTTCCATAGTCAAGCGAGATCGGAGCTCGTTGAAGGAGGGCAAGGGGTCACGGTTCTGTAAAACGGTGGAGATGCCGTCGTACTGTTCCGTGAGTCCGGTAAGGATCTTGACAGCAAGAACATGATCGGCAACAGGGGCTCCGACTGTGGCAAGTTGGTCGGCGATTTGTTTTGCGTGTTGCAGATAATCAGACATGTTGGAGAAGTTGTCGAGGCACAGATTGGCAAACTCCTGGCCGAGAAAGATGGCGCGGGCAGTTTTGTTATCATTAAATTCCGCCTGGAGAAGGGTCCAAGCATGGTGGGCGGTCTGGCCTGGTTGAAGGATGATGTCAAGTAGTGAAGCAGAAATCGTGGCGTATATCCACTGAAGCACGATGGCGTCGAGACGGAACCAAAGTGGGTCAGTGGCGGCGGCCGCGGTTTCAGCATCAGACGCAGGGGCAGCAGGTTGGGGAGAGAGATGATCAAGAACTTCAAAAGCACGACAATGGACCTGAAATAAAGTGCACCATGTCGTGTAATGTGGCGAATCCTTCTCAAGAACAAGAGGTACGTGAGTTTTTATGTTTGAGACCGTGAGGGCCGGGTGTAGTTTGGTATCCATGAAGGTAGATTGAGAGAAAGACAGATTTGTGGTAGAAGAATGAGAAGATAGCCGGCTGCAGGGAGGAGTTGCAGCGGCAGAAAGATGGAGGATTAGGGTTAGGATCGATTGAGGAATGATACCATGTAGGATTGTGTAAATGCTTGCCTTCTCATATTCATTTACCTTCAATATATAGATACAAAACAGCATCTCCTATTTTTGGGAGATGATAATCAATTTAATTACATTTACAATGTTTACATAAATATAATCTATTATTAACCAATTCAATGTTGAGTTCATGATTGTTGCTTCACATCATCTTGTCATTTTGTCAATAATAGCTAATAGGGACCGGCCGACCGCTCTATGTTGTTGAGGCATGTGCGTGCAGACAAGAATGGACATGAAATAAGTAGTCCATTTTCTGTGTCTTGTATATGTATACAAATACAGTATAATTGAAGATTTTTTTTTTTTTTTTTTTTGGTAAGGTAGGCATTCATACACAAGTTAGGCAAGAGAAGCTTACAGTGGGAAAAACTTACAGTAAAAGGATATGAAATAGAAGTATGATACATGTATGTAGAGTCGTGGAGATGTCTAGATAGACTGGTTGGTTCTGTTGGGTAACATGGTTTTCTAGTACTAGCCGAAATGTGTTGGTTTACTCGCGAAGACTTTTTTATCCGTGAAATGTTTAAACATGACAGGATCAATATTATTATAGTGATAATCTGACACTTTGAATAATCGATTTAACAGGTTTTACTTGTTACAAAATGACTTTGAATGACTTTTAACCTTTTTGATATTTGACGCAACCCAAATCACGATGTCTAGTATTAACTTGTACTTGATTAGTTAATAAAAACGATTCTTAAAGGTTAAGATTCTCGTTAAGGGTTTATTATAAGACTACGTGTTGTGCTGGGGTGAAAGATGGAAAAAAAAAAAAAAGCGTTGTCATGTAGGCATGAGTAGTTTCATATTTTGACTTCGATTTGGTTTTCCTAGAATAAGTTTGTGCTATTTGTATTTGTACAATGTTGTTCAAACTGTTGAACTTAATGATTTGCTAAAAAGCCAACATCTTTCATTTGGTTTACTTTTGCTATTATCATGTTTGAAGCCATTGTTGATTTCAAGTTTATAACAACTTTAAACTTAAATTGCAGTCTTAGTTGTGGTCACATGGATACAAAGCAAAGTAGTTCATAATTGCATGAAGCAAAAAAGTTGATACAAGTAAAACTGTTGAATTTAACACAAGAATTTCTATAATTGCATGAACAAATGAGAGCTTAATAGCTACATAAAAAACTATAGATTCAAATTCCTCACCTTTAACATCTAATCTCTGAATGCACATTGGACAAGAACATGAACAGAAACACAGTAAAATAACAAACTATAATGGTAAATGGCTAATGCAAATATGAGATCTTTCTATTTAGATTCCCCAAATTCAGGATCCCTAACTGGACCTTTCTCCAATCCTTCCTTCAATAAATTCAACTCCTCTTCGGTTAAACTGTGTTTAGAGTGCGGTAAGTTTTTGGATGCCGCCTTTTCAACCTCAACCGCCCAACTATAAATCACCATACCAGCAACTGCAACAAGCATTCCAGCAATGTTCTTGAAAGTCAACTCTGAGTCAAACAACAGCCACCCTAAGGTCAAAACACATACGGTTTTCATGTGACCTAAGACCTGAAATGAAACAGCTGAGAATCGGCCGATGCAGAGGTACTGGCTGATGTTGCAGAAGACCGCCAATGAGCATGACAGCAGTATGAAAATCTGTTATTGGCGAGGTCGAAATTAGATGCATGGTTCATCAAAAATAATTTGAATTTGAAATGAAAGAAAACGGAGCAAGTTTTGCTTACAATTGCACCAGAAGATATGGTTCTCATGTAATCTGAGATCAGTTTTCCACTTAGATAATAATCGATAAAAGGACCAAATACAAGAAGCGAGAGAGCTTGAATAGGAGCTGTTTTACTCAATAATTCAAAAGCTCCAATCGAGTATTTCTTCTGCAAGGAGCCTATAGACTGCACCGTAAATTAAAAATCATTATTAAGGAATCACGAGCATTTTAGAACATTATTCAGTATCAGGATTGTTGTAAAAGATGCTGGTTATAGTAAAGGATCTCATGAACGATGTATCATTGTATTGTAGTTATCCTAAAGTTATGGAATATGAGTTAATCTCCCTCAATAGGTTAAAATAACAGCTTCAAAGGTAAGTTTTATTTTACCCTTTAAATTAGTTTTGTTGCAAACTTGCAGCAGCAGGTATAACAATGATTATTTGACCCCTAATAATATGTTCATCCAAACATTAGAAAATAATTATCATACAATCAGTTGTGGAATATGAATCCAAACATTCCCTTACTTTTAGAATTTTTTTAATAAGGCCCTCTTGACCCACCTTAAACTATATTAAGTTCCATTTTCTTTAAAGATCTAGATCTAGATGCAATTATGCAAATCATGGGACCCGTAAATTGCATCAACATGACATTATAGTGTCTTAATGCAACATGGAGACAACTAGCAGATGCATTAAAGAAATCAATAGTCAGGAAAAAAAAAAAAAAAAGAATGTTTGGAATTAAGATTAAGTACACGTGTACTCACAATTTGTTGCAATGATGTTGCTAGCACTGCCACACATGCACATATAAAACCTTTAGCATTAACCTTAACATCCGTCACGGTGCACACACCAACGCCTATAACCACCACCACAACCGAAACTTTGACTTCCTTTGAGTAACGCTTATTATGAAGAATCCATTCCATCACACAGACCACCGGAATCATGCTTAGTTTGGAGATCTGCACCATACAAAAAATGTAAGCAATATATAAGGATAACAGCTTAAATCTTGAATTTGTAAAAGCAAAATTTCATAATCTTTGACTACATACTTGGTAAAATCCAACCGAGTTCAGCATAAGACTAAGGTTCATCCCTGTAATTGACATATTTGCAACAATAGAAAACCAAAGAAGCTCCCATAACGGAACATGCTTCGACGCCGTGTATCCGGTAGAATTCGACACGAATCCCACCAGTGCAGTTACAGCAAAGTGGAATCCTGTTAATGTTGTGGCTGAAAACAACAAAATTTCACTAAACCGAATTAGTAAACATATCAATAATCAAAAGTAATCAATAATCAATAGCTTTCTAGCACATCAACACCTCATATACCCAACAATCCGAATACAATCATTTTCATTCAATCAAGTAATCAACAATCAAGTAAGTTCATAACAAAGTCATTTTTACACAATTCGACGCGATGTAGACACTATAAACACGACGTAAACCTAAAACACACAGTATACAAACAGTTAATCTAACAAATCAGACCTGAACTCTGATTTATGTAACAAAGTCAATTAAACACAAATTCGATGCAATGTAGACACCGTAGAGACCAATTCAAGGCTGGCAACACGTTACCAGTATAAGACACGATTAAATCTGTTTAATAAAAAGTACTCTATGTGATATTTTACTTTTTTTAAAATAACTAAAATTACGAGGCTAGGATCCATCATTTCTCTCGCTTGGTACATAAAAGCGTACAACTGTGTTAAACGAGTCAGAGCTTAAATTAGGATTAAGTTATCAACAACACGTATCAGATCTACACAAACAGCAAACAATAAATGAGATCTGAATAGCAAACAAAGAATTAACAACTAACCGAAGGTGAAGGAGTAGCCATTAGAGGACATGAGCTGCTTATTGGCCATAATAATACCAACGGAGCTGATAACATTCATGGCCCATGCACCGACGTCGGAGACCGGCGAAGCTTTCTTCTCGCTCTCCGTCATCCCTGTTATTATTATTATTATTATTGGAGGATAACAGAGGCACCGACAGACAGACGGTTATTTCAACAGCAACAATAAATTGAGATGATGAATAATAATAACAATAATAATAATAATAATAATACAAGGAATGAATGAAATGAATGAATGATTGATTGAAGGGTTTTGAATGGTGTTATGTAGACGAGACAAGATCCATTTTGGGGAAGATTATTATTATTATTATTTTAAAATAATAATAATAATAATAATAAACCCTTGAAGTTTATAAAGATGATGAGGTGGTCTTGGGGGTTCTGTAGTCGTCACTTTTACTAATTATGACTTGTATTCTACCAAACTTTCTTTTTCTTTTTTTTTTTAGATAACAAAATTGAGGGATATGTAACGAAATGTAATAAACTTTTTTTTTATTGTTCTATTAAGTTATTTAATAAAAATTTATTATCAAAACTGTATTGTAACTTGGCACTACAAGCTAGTTGTTCATTTACTGACCAGGGTCAAAGGGGGTGTCCACAGTAATATTTCTATCACAAAGAGATAGAGGTTTGTTTATAGTAGACTAGGTTTTGTGATCTAGAAAGGACGGCGGCACAGCTTGTTGTCCGCTACGTGCTATCTTAATTAATGTAAATTGTCAGTTATGAAATGAAAATTAATTTATAAATATAACTTAAGATATTGTTTTATTGTTGTGAATTTTCTTTTTTGAATGTTAAAGTGAAGTGATATTAAAGTGTAAAGAATCAAAGCGTTTTTGGTCTTGTGGTATCAACATGTTGAATAAAGTTTTGCTTTTCAAAGTGGTGAGGGTTTAAATCTCATTAGTGACAAAAATTTAGTTGTTAAGTTTTCCATTTCTGTAAGATTGAGTACTCAGGTCCCTATCGTGGATAAAAAAAAAGTAGGTTTAAGAGTATGATCAAAAGGGGTTTGGGTTAGTCGGTCCGGAAAAAAAGTGACAATTTCTCTAGAGAATATGTTAAATATTATATTTTTTTGTATATAAGCAATATAGGTTGGGACAATTTATTTTTTCTGAACGTCCAACAAAGTCGGGGCATTTATAGGTACACCTATAGTAAAAAGGCAACCTAAGCCCACGAACGCAGACAGTGCTGATGACCAAACCCGTCACCAATTATAATGGAAATTCACCGTCTAAAGGGTCACTATGGTAAAACCCCTGCATCAACATTATGCTTTGTCAAGAACGAGATTCCAACCGAGTAACCAACAACCTCTCCTAAATAAAGTCATCCAGATACCAGTAGAGCACTTAGGTAGACGATTTAATATTTGTAATAAAACAATTTAACATGTTTTAATACTTCAAATAGAGGAAATATATAAGAATATTAATATGTTATATATTCAGTTTCTCTTATACCCAATCTGATTTAAAAAGCATACTATTCAAGAATATTAATATGTTATATATTCAGTTTCTCATATGCTACAACTATTCACATATAATAATGTATTTTAAACGTGTTTGATTTATAAATTTAGGAATCACTAAATTCAAGAATGATGATTTTATTGAATTTGACCAAATAAAATTTTGGTAGTTTTACACAACGGGCCTTCAACTTTGACAATCTCATTATCTGATTAATAAATTTGCATTCGATGTCCACTATGTGATTACAACTTACATGTGGACGAAAACAGCTTCTTCACAATGCTTGCCTGCCGACTTAATAGATGGACCATATTCTACCTATAGCTTATCATTCTATTAGCTTTGCCCCACTTTTTTTTTTTTTAATACATATACAGATCCAATTATGTTTAACTATTTTTAACGGGTTAAATAAAAACAAAATAACCCAAATAAAGTTTTGATCAACAATTTTACAACTTTATAAATCATTTTATTTTAAAAATGTTAAATGGTAATACAATCCCAAAACCCCCTAGCATAGTTGATAATAGTCAACATTCTCATATTAAATGGCAACATTCTATGAATAAAGAATAATCTCATAAGGTTAATGTTCAAGGATGTAAAACAAACATCCTTCCATATGTTCTTTGCTTTCATCCCTTCACTAAATCAAAACTTCAAACCAGCATCAATAATACACAATAAAACATGTTCAGTCCTCACCAAACAAGGAATCAAAGTATTCACTAACATCATCAATAAGCACATGATCCTACTCCAATAATACATTATGTGTACTTATAATAAACCAAAGTATAAGCCATTCTAAAGATATTTGTTCACTCAAATACAAACAAATTCCATATCATTATCATAATGATACATACAAACATACCATTTCACTTCAACCCTGCAACTTCACGGGTTTCTTTGGGCACCAGGGGGTGCTGTTGGCATCGGAAAATGAAAGTGTCCAGCAGCAAAATCTGGAGCTTCAACATATGGGCTCTAGAAAAAATAAATACAATTTTCGTTATTTTATCTAAATTCAAATAAAATTATATAAAAATAAATAAATATGAATTGTATACCTGTGTAGCCATGGTGGTTTGAGAACTTTGACCTGGTTCCGCATTTCTTGAAGCATGATCGGTATCAAAACCATTCAAATTATGCATATTAGAGTTTAATATTGGGTCGCCTTCATTTCCGTTGGCTGATTTTACCTTCTGAAAATAATAAGTGTTGATGCATCAGTAATAAAGTTGAATGGCGGGTCATATTGTTTCTAGAGGACGGGGAAGAAGAATTTTAAAAGCTTTACCTGAATATGAAACGGGTCAAATGGGCTGAGTATATTTTCTATAATGGTAATTAATACATCACTTTCATAAAACGCATAAAAGTGGATAAAGATTGTTGATGTGTCAACCCCAAGTATATTTACTTTCAAAAATGCAATCCCAAATACCCCAAGCATAGTTACCTAGATCAAGATGCAATCCCAAATACCTAAAGTATAGTCACTTGGATAATAGTTGGCTTAATAAACATTTTCATGATAAATCCTACTATTATCAAAGATTGTTGATTGGTCAACCCAACCCGACCTGCCCGGTTTCGACCAGTCACCCAACCCATTTTGCCCCATACGGATAGTTGCCAAAAGTACACATAATAACACCTGAAAGATCCGACCAAGAGTCCTCAACCCCTTGGCTCTTGCACGTAGTTCCTCCTTTTTCACATTATTATCTTGAAGAACCTGAAACACAACAAATATATAAATATAAATATAAATACAGTCCATGTTATTTATAAACCTAAAAAGGGGGAAAACAGATTTTTAAGTAACAACCATATGACAAACACGGGTAAGTGTGGCTTCAATATCAGCTACATTTAGCTTCCAAAGAGAATCAATCATGACTTTCTTGTGTGACTGCATGTATTCTTCAAGTTCCTCTTCTGTGTACTTCCCCTCTGCACTCAACTGTTTTTTCATGTCCTCTTGAAGCTGAATTAAAGCAAGTGCACCTAAATACACACAAAATATGACATTTTATAGCTACAATGGCAAAAATAATGAAGAAAACATTAATATATGTGTGTGTAGAGGTTCATTTGTATATATATTGCTTTGAATGTGACACACGACACAAGACAGTTAACTGTCTCTTTTTCTTTCTCCCTCTACTTTTGAATATATTTTATGCACTTGCTCAAGTATATTATGCGGATCTCGCGATTCTCAACAATCTGAAATGAACATGTCCCCATATGGATACATGTATAAGATACCTGTTGCTGCTGTAACTTGTGATTTAATGAAATGCCCTTTGTTCCTAAACCATTCTGCAATAAATGGTAGACCTAGATACATAGCTTTTTTACCAAGCTCCTTAGCTGCCTGGCGTGCATAAATATAACCAATTGTATTCAACATGTCCACACCATAAGCTGCGCATGTGGCATAACTTTTATTAGCAATATGATTTATTTGTGTTTTAAAGAATTAATCCTTTCGTAATAAAGTGAAAATGATATAAGAATATATCACCTGCATTGGAGAGCCTTGATACTTCAGCTTCAGCATGACGAACAAAATCGTCTTTGTTTCCTTGCACATAATCATGGAGACGATTTTTAAGTAATTCGACTAACTTTTCTTCTCTTTCCTTCTGCACGACCTGTTATGAACGCACTCAGCTGATTCAAATTACATAGAAAATAAATAAAACTAATATTTCTTTTTTAAAAATACTGTTGTGTATTGCCAGATAAGAAGTATTTTACACACACATACCCTCATCTTTTCTTGCAACTTTTTAGGATCAAACTGCTCTCCTTCGGTGAAAATATCCAAAGAAGCCATTGATGCCATGGCAAGCTGGCCAATGTAGTCTTCAAATAGCTCACTCCCAAAAAGCATTGCAAAGATGGCAGCAGGGTCGATGATTGCATCACTAAGATTAACACAGAGAAGATAAAAATTCAAAGTTAGCAGAAATCAACAAAACAAATAGCAATATATTAATTAAAACATATGTGAGCTCGTTCATGTATATCGTTAATCCTTATACAATATAACTCCTTTCTGTAATTAAAAACAACAAAACTAACGTTGAGATTCCTGATTTGCCATAAGCATCATAAGCTTGTCTTTGATCTGGATTACTCAATACTTGGTAAGCTTCTCCTAAAACCTATGATAGAACATCAAATCTTTAACTAAGGCATTATATTAAAGAAAATAGTTGTAAAAACAGCAAAAAGCTAGAGAAAAACAAAATGCACAATCTTAGGTTTGGATAGAAGTTTTACCTGAAAATTTTGGGCTGCAAGAGGATCATTTGGATTTTTATCAGGATGGACCTGTCGTGCCTGCAATCCGCCAAGCATACCGAGTTAAAAAAAAATGATCAGACTAGACTCGCATATGGTTGCTCACAAAATCCATTAAATTTCAGGTATTGTTTTATTATAGGTACATTGGTATACCAGGCTACGCATGACTATGTGCAATCAAGGTTGATCACATGAACCATTTCATCAGACAAATATAAAACATAGGCCTTATATTACATTTAGGTTGAATCATTAAGAACAGGTATATAAGTGTCTTCATGGAAAGGCCATAAGAACTTACTAACAAGTAACAAATGTTCTCTTAAAACAAAATGTCCTCCATTTTGACAGTTCTGACATGATTCGTGGATCACATATTACGGGGAAAGTGAACACTTACACCATATCAACATAGTTACGTAGACAATCAGATGAACCATTTTAAACAGATACCAAAACTGGGCCTTAGATTACTATTAGGTTCAATCACAACGTCTCTGTGGGACGCACATAAGAACTCGCTAACAAAAAATAAAAATTCATGATTCATGTCAAACGCAAACAAAATGCCCTGCACGTTGGCCGTCCCAACACGGTCCCTAATCAAAACCGTAGGTCGTTTATTACAGGGAACGATTGCACTTCATAAACATACTTCTGTAATCAAAGACTACCCGAAGTCCCAAACAATACAGCAATCAATAATTCCCCTAATTTAATTAGGGCAAAGTTACACAACAGTCATAACCCTAACTCATCTAATGTTGTAAATTCAATAGACTCGTTACAAATTTCAGAATCCCTAAAAGGCATGTCCTTTAATAACTCTAATAATAATAATGTAGCAATTAAGTAAGGATATGTAATAAATAATAATAATAATAATATAAGTACCTTGATATAATAAGCTTTCTTGATCTCAGCTTCTGTAGCCGTGGGTTTAACTCCAAGAACATCGTAATATTCCGTCTCCTTCACCATCGATCATATACTTCGTTACTCCGATCAACAATCGATCTAGGGTTTATTAAATCCCAAAACCGGACCCGGGTTCTTCTCTAAAATCGCACAAATATCGATCGAATCGAATATAATTGAATTGAATTGGAGAAGACAAGGACTGGTGAAGAAAGCGATAATAAAAATAACAAGGATTACGATGAAGGTTAGATACAAAGGAGTCTGCTGTATAAAGTCGTTGGCGTTGACCAACGGTTGTCTGGCAGGCCCCACCAGCTGCTACCCCTACGATTTGAGCCAAAGTTGGATTTTTTTTTTTTTTTTTTTTTTTTTTTTTGGGTTTCAAGTGTTACTTGGAGTTGTAGACGAGCTATGGTCATGACTAATGAGTTACGCGAGATTGACTTGTTAAAAGCTTTGATCGGACCTGAGTTTACTAATGACTAAGTTGACTTGAGCTTAAATGAGCTTGAGATTAATAATAAGCTAGTTTAATAACTGAGTCTGAGTCTAAGCTCGATATTTACTTATCGAGCTTGATGTCACGTCTCAGTGTCTCACCCAAAATCAAACTCAAAATTCATGAAATTTTGCTCAAAGTTATGAGCACAATGTGGAATTTTCTGAAGTTTCTAAATAGCGTCACACTAAAACTTTCTAGGTTATCCTAGAACCAAAGAAAAAGTGTAGCAATAATCAGCTCAAACAGTGGCGAAGTTTGACCCGAAGGTTCGGGGGTCGGAAGTCACCGGGGGTCGGAAGTCACTAGTTTCGGAGGGTCGAAAACCAGTTTCGGAGGGTCGAAACCCTATATTTCCAAAATTTTCTATACGAATACTATATAATCGGCACTTCTACGCGAAAATTTGGGGGGTTGGCCGCCCCCGCCAGCCCCAACTAAGCTGCGCCAGTGAGCTCAAATATGAATAAAAGAAACATGAATTAGCTTTTGAAGGATCCTTAAAAATATCATATTGGAAGGGTGTAGAATTGTAATTTAAATTATGTAAATATTGAGCATAAGCATGGTCTAGATCAGAAGCCTCAAAAAATAGCTAGGACTTAAGCTTGCAAGTGTAAATAGAATGGCTTGTTAGTTGGGCAAACTACCTCCCATATCATATTTCACCATGTATAAAGGCTTCACCTCGGTTTGTAGTCTTAAATTATAATTAATGAAGTGTTATCTGATTACGATCTTACTACTTTCGTGTTTGTAGCTTATCACATCATAGTTGGGTCCTTAGAAACGATTCTACTTGCCAGTGGCGGATCCAGAAATTTTTTCTAATGATGTCACTATTTTAGACATTCTAATTTTATAGAACCGGACGTAAAAATTTTCGGGTGGGTCGGTTTGATGGTTCGGGTCAAGTAAGGTTAATCACATAATAAAATATGATACAATAATAAAAAAAACATCGACATTAAAAATAAAAAAAACGCATAATATAAATTCGATGGTCTTATGAATTTAAAAAAAAAAAAAAAAAAAAAACAATACTTAGAGTTGTTCCCTACGAGTTTTCATCTTTTGAAAACGTTGCATTACATCTTCGACCGGAACTTGTTGGAAGAACTCTTTTTCGATGTAACAATGCAAGAATCGTTCATGATGATAGGGTTTGAAAGAATTGAAGCGTCAGTCGGTTCGGTTGGAGGCACAACGCCACAGCCGCACATGTATGTTATCATCACTTTTTTTTGGGGTTTTTAATTAGTAAATGGCTTAATAGTGGAGTGGGTTTGTAAAAGGTTATATTTGTATCTACTTAGAAATTAGAGTTGAGCTCATTTAATAGGAATTGAGTTGGGTCTAATGTAGTCACTATCGAAAAAATATTGATGTCACTCGAAAAAACTATGTATACATGTATATATACAACTGAAAAAAGACTGCTGTCCCGGGACTACGTCCCTATAAACATACCTCCGCCAATGCTACTTGCCACACTTGAGTCAAAAGAATATTACTCGGTATCATTGATACCGAATTATCTCGCGAGTTTAAATGAGCATTTTATTTATATATTTTTGTTTAAAATATTAAGCATATGTTTATATAATTATATATATAATAAAATAACTATATATATATATAATAAAATAACTATATAATATAGTATGTTATATATAAAAAATATAACCATAAACTATTATTACTGTTGCGCTCAGTAGTAAGAATTCCGATTTGGTTCAGCATGGTATTTTTGCCTAAAAAGAAAACCTTAAAAATAAAGTTGTCACATGCTCAAGTGTTACATATACTAAAAAAATAACATATGAAATTTTTTAAAAAAAGAGTAGTTAAATAATCAAACGTAACAAGGTATTAAAATTGTACCATATAGCTAAAAACTTTCCGAAGAGCCTAGACCGCTAATGCCGTTGAATGAACGTCCTTGCGGACATGTTGTTGAAAGATGAATCCTCTGTGCGCATAGAAAGGGAATTGGAAATTGGAGACTGGGCAAGGGTGGTAGCGACTTGACCCGATTTAATACTCCAGAGGTGGATCAAGAATGAAGAAGCTAACCCTCCGGACTTTTGAATGGTCGTACTTTGTAATTCATGCCTAAAAACGGTTTTAAGTACCCCCAATTGCTTGACGGGCGGCGAGGTTTTACCGAGTTCTATAACACTGTCGTGCCTTCGGGCGGGTGGGGCTCGGGTTTCCGCGCATCGGGAGAAGGCGGGGGCTGCTGGAGGTCGAGTAGTCGATTCTTGGGCACGGCGCTCCGCAAGGGTGGTTGCCACACAGTTGTTCGCCGATCAAAAAAAAAAAAAGTACCCCCAATTGCTTGCCCTATCTTCTTCTAGTGATCTACAACTTCAACTTTGATTTAATGGCCACTTCCATGCTTTTCATGAAAGTTTGTAATGTTAGTTTAATATCAAATTGTTTTACAAACTTACTATTTGACAGTTGGGGTAATTGGTCACTGCCCTAAGATCCTCATAAACGCTAGCATGCTTAGCTGTCATGTACACCAACGTAGTTACATATGTATGTTTCTAAATGGTTTAGTGCTGCAGTGCTTTATGTGTTCAACATTTTGTCTTTTGAGCGGCTAAAGGTTGCAATGCTTCATGTTTCTTTTGCTAATATGCTTCCTAATTTATGTTATGTCTCATGTTGATCTAGTATGATTAAGCTATACATATTACTTTTTCTGATTTAGTAATCTTGCATAAGAATATTAAAATATTAGGATATTTATGCTTTCAATTCATTTTCTACTATAGTTATTAATCTATATGTCATGCTCTGTAACAACCGGCAAAAATAAGGTAATTCCGTACAATTAATTAATATATGATTAACGTAATTAAATGCAATTATGTGTGATTTAATTATCAAGGCCTTAGGGAATAGCAATTTCCAAATAGTGCATAGGAATGCATACGTTTAATGGTAAAGCATGATTGGATCATGTGCGAATAAGCTATCCGGTACGGATGTTGGCAATTACCCGGTAATAATTAAATAAACGAAACGGATCCCGGACACCCAGGATATAAAATAAAGGGTATTTTCATAAGATATAATGGGTTTTGGAACTCCAAAACCATAAATGAAAACGTCTTGTACAAATCTCCCGGTAACGAATAAAGTGCGCGTATCGCACCCGATACGCGTATAACTCATAATTTCACCCGGCAAAGGCCTAAATAACCAATCAACGCTTAGAATAGACTATATTTAAGTGTTATTAAAGGTATATTTAATGTCCGGATAACGCGTGATTAAAACCCGAAAAACACCCGAACGACACCCGAACGACGGGGGATTAAACATAACAAGTATTGGGTAAATATTTGAAGATATGGACCCCACTTAAACCCACATGGGGCCGGCCTAATGGCCCTAATATACCCATATCTTGTGTAATTATTAATAAAAACCTATATAAGCATGCATGTGTGAAGACAAAACATGTAAGATAAAGTGATAAGTAGACATCTAGTACAAAAGCAACTACACCTTGTCCCCCCTTTTTGAAAATTTCGGCCAAGGGGTCACAACCATCCAAAACCAACTCTAAACATATCATTACAACTAGTGTGCATGCATGGAAGGTCTTGTATAAATCAAGTGCAAGCTTATGAAAGATTATAATCAATTAGCCAAGATTTGCACTCCACCTCTCTTGTCCTCTCAATAACCCACGGCCACACCCCTTATCCCACACCCATCCAAGATCAACTTTAGTACAATACATATCTCTCATATCTTAGTAATGATCATAAAATCCAAGGAAGATTACATGTGATAAGGGTATAAATAACACATGTTAGGAGATTGAAAAGCAAAGCAAAACACTCTTTCTTCTCCCCTCTCTTGGCCGTGAGTTTCCTTGCACACACACACATTGTTCTTTCAAGTTTTTACATCTCCAAAATACTTAAAATCATCCATCATCCAAACCCCTTTTGTGTGTTTCAAGAGCTTGGAGCTAAACCACTAGGAAGAACACACTAAACCCCTCTCAAATCCAAGGTTTTTGTCTTCCCTAGCCTTGTGCTAGTAGTAAGCTTCTTAATCTTGTTTTTGATTGTTATTTTTCATGTATGTGTTCCTAGTAGCAAGTTGTACATGAAGGGTTTAAAAAAATGGTTTTGAACATAATCTTTAATAGGTTTTCATGTGTAAAATGGAAGGTTAAAGATATAAAAATAAACCATGGATTTGATGATGATGATGATATATTAGTCTTGAAAATATATGAAGTTTACATATAAGACTAAATAGGATGATGTTTTGGTTAATATTTTGAGATGAACTTGAATATGTTAAAACTAACTTTAATTCATCTTACTATGATCATTTAAGTAATAATATGTGGTAAAACATATTAGAAGTTCATAAATGAACAAGATGGAAAATTAAAGTTAACTCACTTGGATGAATGATATTTTGATAAAATAGACAAATACATAAAACACACACATAATTAGTCTTTCATATGGAATATAAGACTAACATAAGTGTTTTGATACAAAAATAACTTACCAATAAAAAGTTGAATCTTCAAAGTTAACTATTTTGAGTGAAAAATGCCAACTTTGAAAGTTAGAATAGAAAAATGCAACTTTTGTAAGTTAAGGGACTAAAGTTGTAACTTTGAAAGTTAAGGGACTAAAATGAACATTTTAGAAGCTATTAGTCCAAAAATACAAGTATGGAAAGTTTGGTGTCAAAAATGTAAGTATTAAAGTCTAAGGATGATTTTTGTAAATACTAGTAGAAATACTTGGGTATTTTGTATAAAAGTGTATTTTTGAAAGTTATAAAAATATAAAGGGTTTTAACATAAGGATTTTTATAAAATAGAGGTTTTATAAAAATATTAAACACACTTGGGAAACTTATACAAAAATGAATACTTTTATATAAATGGGGATATAAAAGTGTTGGAAACATTTTTGTAGTTAAGTTGACAAGTTGGGTTAAAAATACATAAGTATTTTAACCATCCAAGTAACATGTGAAAATAGGAAGAAATATGGAAAATATTTCTATAAAATACATGTTGGGAAAAACTTGGAAAAATTAACTAATCGAGTTAAGATATCGAACTAAAACGCGTTAACGAACCATAACCGGACAAAATATGAGAAAAATGCCATTGCGGCAAGATAAGAAAAATATATATTTTAAGAGGTAAAATATATATATATACTTTGGGTGAAAATAAACAAACACTTTCCTAAGTGTTGGAGAATTAATTCGTGGGAGAAACACATGACACAAACGAATAAGACGTTAAAACAAACGTATATACTTAACAAGGAAAATTACACATTTATATACTTGTACGCTCGTCTCGGCAAAATTCTAGTATATCTACTTAATGGGAAAGTAGATATGCGGGAAGGAAAACCGCGACGAGAAGACAAGGATATATATATGTGTATGTCGTATCAACGAAATCCTAGTATATTTATTTGAATGGGAAAATAAATATACGGTGTGGTGAGTTGAATCGGGCGTTAAGAATATACGATCGAACGACAAAATCTTAGCATATTTGTTTAAATGGGAAAACAAATGTGTGGCAAAGTGAGTCGGGTCGAGGATTGAAATATATATTATATCGAGCGATGCGATCTTAAGTATAATTATTCAAATGGGAAAATAATTATATGTTAAGTGAAGTTGAGTCGATGATAATAAGATACAAGTTATGGAAATATTAACAAGAGTAATATATAACTTGTAACACAAAGGGTAATGTAACGCCAACGAAACCTAGGATACACGCTTAATTAAACGGGATTTGGAACAACTTGTGGTCGGGAGTTGGGTGTACAACTTGCCAAGGCACACGCACTATAGGAATAGTGACTTATACGTTTAGGACGTTGTAGGTGCAGGACCACCCTTTGCGATTCACCTTATTGAGCCAGACACAGTGACAGGTGAGTTTCACGGCCCCATTTTAAACTATTTTTACGTTTTCCGGGGGAAAGATATGTTAGGGATAGTGTTTGACGGATTTAACACTTGAGGTGTGACCGCCACTCGGGGTTGAGTCCTCGCCTCTATAATCATTTGTTCAGGGAATTGAAACCGGAGGAATATTCGAATAGTACTATTGGTGCCTGACAAGGCCCACCCCTAATCGATAGCGTCGATTATGCATTAGGTTATGCCTGGGGTGCAAATATTCTGAACTTAAGTCGTGGGAAACCGAGTAACGACTTGGAGCGGGGCACAATTATTATATGTCTTGGTTTGATTATAGTCTCAAGTAGAATTATAGGAATTTGCAACTCCTATATATTGTCATAATATGGTATTCCCAAGTATTCAAGTTTTAGAAACTGAAAACCTGTGAACTCACCAATATATTTATATTGACGAAACTTTTTAAACATATCTTTCAGGTAATTAGAAGATGAAAGATCAAGCAGGCAGGGTCGGGGAATCTCCATGCGACGTCAGGCTTTTGTGGGGTTTCACCTTTATTTCCCAAGGCATTTGGGATATATTTGAGAAACCTCTAAGTTTATTTCAAAAACAATTATCTTTTGTGTAATGTTTGAAACTAATTCGACGTCATAATAAATGACCCATTTTCTTAAATTACTTGTGTTTAGCCATAACCTTGACTTTATGCTTTTGAACCGTCGCGCCACGTGTTTCCGCCTTTGTCGTGGTGTGACAGAACGTGGTATCAGAGCCAAGGTTATAGCGAACTAGAGTATTTTCTTTAAAAACTAGACTATAACCGGATTTGGTTCTAAAGATAAAGTTTTCAAAAGGAAATGTACATGGTTTTAAATAAAAGTAATTTTTCAAGAAGCATTGGGCATGAGGAGATTCCGACCAAGCCAGCCATGAGTATTGTTATACTATAACGTGAAAATTAGAAGTTAGGAAGGTTACTATAGAGTAAGCCATAACTGTCTAATTTAAATAAATCATATATACATGTACGGTTCTTTTGCCAGGATGTCAGACGCGGGAAGTATAGCGCCTAGTGTTGACAGCAGTATCCAGATTATACCCGCACCTCCGCCGGAGCCAGTCGAGTTGGTTGTACTCGATGCGGAAGAAGACGACGTAGAGATGGACGTCGCAGGAGGGTCAGACGACGACTCAGACGAGACAGATCCTAGCGAGGATCCTGACTGGACACCGGCCGTGATCGACGCGCCACAGCCCATCGTACCGGCCGCACCGTTGGCCGTACACCCCGTTCGAGCCATCAGGGACTTCCCTGACGGCTGTGCCGGTCCTTCGCGACCAGTTCCCGCCCAGTCAGACGCGGCAGAGTCTCCTTTCCGCCGACAGGCTCACGCCGAGCACGAGCCGGCACCGGTACCCCACATTCACGTACTGGCAGGTATGAGACTCCTACCCATTCCCCGTGGACGGAACGGATGGATATCCGACGACTCAGATGACGAGTCTGTGGGATCGGTAGGGCACATGCTGGTGCCCGAGATTCAGGCTGCCCAGGAGGAGCCAGTGGCTCCCATGCTAGAGGACGCCCCAGCCGACCCCATAGCCCCACCAGCACCCGAGCCCATGCCCCAGGAGGAGCCAGCACCAGCAGCACTCATACACGAGGGTAGTCCCGCCCGTAGCTCCGAGCTACATAGGGCAGGCTTGGAGGCCTTCGCCACTGCGAGCCCTCCCACACCCCCTGTAGTGGTGACCACTCCAGAGTGGGCCACTGTCACTGAGCCATTGGTAGCCCCACTAGCTGAGCCCATGCCACCACCCACCATTGCCATGACTACACCCATCCCCACCATACCCAGTATGACACCTGCACCATACCCTCTAGGTGCAGGGGACCCTTATCTGATGCCACACCACTTTTCCATCAGGCCACCCAGTTTCTTACTGCCCCACATACCAGTACCATTTCCCTTCGGGCCCTTCCCATCCACACACCCTGATGTACCCGGACCATCCCACCTTCCCAGGATGACACCTCCCTCTGGACCAGCCCAGACCTCGACCATCACCTTAGAGCAGGATTTTCAGACTCTAGTCAACACGGTGCAGCGCACCGTGAATCAGGTTGAGCAGCAGACAAGGTTGATGTGGGCTAGGATGATTGATACTCGTGATGCCTTGGCGCATTACGCAGAGGAGCTCTTGCGCATGGATGCGCAGAGCGGGATTACTGGGGATGCGCACTGGGCACATCGACAGTTTTTGTACGAGCGCATCTCAGAGATCAGCATGACGATTAGCATGTATGCGCCGCAGTACCAGTACCCCCCGCCACCGCCACAGTAGGATGTATTGGGGATGCACTGAAGACACACCAGATTATGTACATACTAGCAGCATTATGGTAGTACAGCACGGGTTATGACACTCGTCTGCATTTTGCCCAGCCGTACGGGTATTACGGCGTATGATATGATGTTTTATTATTTCAAAAGCAATGTATTGTATGAGAAATGTATTCTCCATTTTGTATTATGAACAAGCATTGTACTGACATTATTGAAATTAATGAAAAATCTTATTATTATGGTGAAATATGTTGTTATCTATGATTATTATTGCTTACTCCATGTGTTGTGGTTTGTATATTTGTGTGGTAATGTTGTGTTGATTTCTATTTATATTTCTGTATGATGTGTTGGTATGTTGTGTGATGATATGGTGTTGATTATTGTGTTCATGCTTTGGTTTGTTATTTATGCTTTGTATTGTATAAATGTTGCCAAATTAACCTTTGATAATTATTATTGAAGAAAATGGCACCTGCCACCCGAAGCAACAGTGGTGCAGACGGACTGCCCACAACACCGGCTGAGCTCGAAACTATGATTTCGGAACGCATAGCTCGTGCCATCGCTGAACACGAAGCCGCACGCTCGGAACACTCCCACGACAGGACAGGGAGTGAGCGACGAGAGACCTCCCCCAGTGGTAAGAGGTTTATAAATAAATGAAAAAGCGATGGGAGAATATTTCACAAACTCCCATCCCATAATAACATACTATGTTACTATTACAGGGACAGCCTCGGGAGAGCGCGGCTGCACTTTCAAGGCTTTCTTGGACTGTAAGCCACTAAACTTCAGCGGCACTGAGGGTTCCATCGGCCTGGTCAAATGGTTCGAAAAGACCGAGGCAGTTATCCGCATCAGCGGGTGTACCCCTCGACAGTCTGTCATGTACGCCACTAATCTGTTCTTGGATCAAGCGCTAACTTGGTGGAACGGCCAAGTACAGTCCTTAGGAGATGATGTTGCATACTCTCTATCATGGGCGGCACTGAAAGAATTGATGACTGCCGAATACCGCCCGGCAAGTGAAGTTCAGAAGTTGGAGACCGAATTCTGGAACCTCACCATGGTAGGAGCCGACGTCACTAGGTATACGTCAAGATTTCATGATCTCGCACGACTGGTACCTCGCCTGGTTACACCAGAGAAGAACAAAGTGGAACGATACCTATTCGGGCTAGCACCACAGATTCGCAGCATGGTCACCTCTTCCAAACCCACGACCATGCGCGAGGCAATTGATCTGGCACTAAGTTTGACTGAGGATGCTATCCGCATGGGTACCCTAATCCGCCAAGTTTCTGGGTTAAAAATTTCTGAAGCAAGTAGTGTTGAGGGCAAGAAGCAGGGATCGAGTTCAGCAGTTGCAACTAATGATCAGGGTAACGGACAGAGGTTTGGGAAGAGAAAGAGAGATGAAGGGAAAAGGGATCGAGCATCGGGTAGCTCGAACAAGAAAGGAAAGGGTTATGCCGCCACAGGACGTGGTAACAATAACAACAACAAACAGGGAAATCAAGGTAGGAACAATGGATTGACTTGCGGGAAGTGCCACCGCACCGGGCACAAGACTGAAGAGTGCCGATCTGGAGCACCAAAGAACGGAGGGGCCAGACCCTGTTTTGCATGTGGGTCATTGGACCATTGGAAGAAAGATTGTCCTAAAGTCAACAATCAGGCCCGTGGCCGGGCATTTGTTATTGGAGCCGGTGACGCACGGCAAGACCCCAATGTGGTCACTGGTACGTTTCCTCTAAATGGTCATTATGCCTCTGTATTATTTGATACCGGTGCTGACTTTAGCTTCGTATCCATTGAGTTTAAAAGACTACTTGGTTTAAAAACTAGCAAACTAGATACACCCTACTCTATAGAACTGGCTAATGGTAAAACTATTGAAACGAGAGAGGTAGCTAAAGATTGTAAGTTAGAACTCTGTGGGCACGAGTTTGGGATTGATCTATTGCCGGTCGTATTGGGAAGTTTTGACATCGTTGTTGGCATGGATTGGCTGTCCGCGCACCGTGCCATTGTGGTTTGCAACGATAAGGTTATTCAGGTTCCCCTCGCAAGCGGTGAAACTCTCTCAATTCAAGGTGAAAGACACGGGACGCCACTAAGGATTATTTCGAGCATGAAGGCTCGTAAGTGTCTGAGAAAAGGGCTTGTCGCGTTCTTGGCACACGTAGTGGACAAGAAGGCCGACGAGCGAAAGTTGGAAGACATTCCAGTCGCCAGAGATTTTCCGGATGTATTTCCAGAAGATTTGCCGGGGTTGCCACCACCTCGACAAGTCGAGTTCCGCATCGACCTCGTTCCCGGAGCAGCTCCTGTGGCACGATCGCCATACCGCCTAGCTCCATCAGAGATGCAGGAACTGTCCAGCCAGCTACAAGAATTACTGGACAAAGGTTTTATAAGACCGAGCTTCTCACCTTGGGGAGCTCCCGTCTTATTTGTGAAGAAGAAGGATGGCACATTTCGCATGTGCATCGACTATCGAGAGCTGAACAAGCTAACCATCAAGAATCGCTATCCTCTCCCCAGGATCGACGATTTATTTGATCAGCTCCAAGGTTCCAGCTATTACTCCAAGATCGATTTGAGGTCAGGCTATCACCAGTTGCGTATACAAGAAGAAGATGTACCAAAAACAGCCTTCAGAACCCGGTATGGACACTACGAATTTTTGGTGATGCCGTTCGGCTTGACCAACGCACCAGCGGTTTTCATGGACCTAATGAACCGCGTGTGTAAGCCATACCTGGACAAATTCGTCATCGTCTTCATCGACGATATTTTGATCTATTCACGCACGAAAGAAGACCACGAGAACCACCTTCGGTTAATTCTTGAAGTATTACGCAAAGAGAAGCTCTATGCTAAATTCTCGAAATGTGACTTTTGGATTCGGGAAGTCCACTTTTTAGGTCACGTGGTAAACGAGAAGGGCATACACGTTGATCCAGCCAAGATCGAGGCAATTAAAAATTGGGAAGCACCTCGAACTCCTACCGAAGTACGACAATTTCTAGGCCTCGCGGGTTATTACAGAAGGTTCATCGAGAACTTTTCAAAGATAGCGCAAGCTTTAACCATGTTAACCCAAAAAGACAAGAAGTTTGAGTGGACGGAAAAGCAAGAGGCAGCATTCCAATTGTTAAAAGACAAGTTATGTGGCGCTCCGATACTGTCACTTCCAGACGGTACGGAAGATTTTGTGGTTTACTGCGATGCCTCGCATCAAGGTTTGGGTTGTGTATTGATGCAGCGAGAAAAGGTAATAGCTTATGCTTCCAGGCAACTGAAAATCCATGAGAAGAACTACACTACACACGATTTGGAATTAGGTGCAGTGGTATTCGCTCTCAAGATATGGAGGCACTATTTGTACGGAACCAAGTGCACGATTTTCACTGATCATAAGAGTTTGCAGCACATCTTTGATCAGAAGGATTTGAATATGCGACAACGGCGATGGGTTGAATTATTAAACGATTACGATTGTGAGATAAAGTACCATCCCGGTAAGGCGAACGTCGTAGCCGACGCCTTGAGTCGCAAGGAACGGGTTAAACCATTGCGTGTTCGAGCTTTGGGATTGACTATCCACACGAATATGACTGAACGAATTCGTGAAGCTCAAGTTAACGCCCTCAAACCCGAGAACGTCAAAGGTGAAAGGTTACGAAAGATGGTTGATTCACTGGAACCAAAAGCGGACCAGACATTGTATTTCATGAATAGAATTTGGGTCCCAGTATATGGTGGACTGCGTGAGCTAGTATTGGCCGAAGCTCACAGTTCTAGATATTCGGTTCACCCGGGTGCAGACAAGATGTTCCACGATTTGAAGGAACTTTATTGGTGGCCGAATTTCAAAAGGGATATAGCAGCCTATGTTGCGCGATGTTTGACTTGCGCAAAGGTCAAGGCTGAGCACCAGAGACCTTCCGGTTTGCTCCAGCAACCGGAAATACCGGAATGGAAATGGGAACGAATCACCATGGATTTCATTACCAAGTTACCTAAAACGACAAGCGGCCATGACATGATCTGGGTAATCGTAGATCGATTGACGAAATCTGCACACTTCCTCCCGATACGCGAAACGGACAGGTTGGAGAAACTGACCCGCTTGTACATTAAGGAGGTGGTATCTAAACACGGTGTACCTGTATCTATCATCTCTGATCGAGATAGTCGTTTCACTTCAAGGTTTTGGGAAAGTTTGAACGAAGCCCTCGGGACTCGCCTTGACATGAGTACCGCATATCACCCCCAAACGGATGGTCAAAGTGAACGAACCATCCAGACCTTGGAAGATATGCTACGGGCATGCGCGATAGATTTCGGAGGTAATTGGGATACGCACTTGCCATTGGTAGAATTTTCTTATAACAACAGTTATCATACGAGCATTCAAGCTGCACCGTTTGAAGCTTTATATGGACGCAAGTGCCGATCGCCATTATGTTGGGCGGAAGTTGGGGAAAAGCAACTCACCGGGCCCGAAATTGTTCAAGAGACCACGGATAAGGTCTTTTTGATAAAAGAACGTCTCAAAGCGGCCCGGGACCGCCAGAAAAGCTATGCTGATATGAGGCGAAAGCCTTTAGAGTTTCAAGTTGGAGACAGGGTCCTATTGAAAGTGTCACCTTGGAAAGGTGTCGCGCGCTTTGGGAAGCGCGGAAAGTTGAACCCACGATATATTGGACCGTTCAAAGTCTTGTCCAGGGTAGGTACAGTGGCATACAAGCTCGAGTTGCCTCAAGAGCTTAGTGGAATACACGACACGTTTCATGTGTCGAACTTGAAAAAGTGCCTATCCGACGAAACTCTCATTATTCCTGCTGACGAAATCCAGATTGACGACAAGTTACATTTTGTGGAAGAACCAATCGAGGTAACTGATTGGAAGGTCCAAAAACTAAGGCGCAGCAAGATCAGATTGGTCAAAGTGCGCTGGAATGCCAAGCGTGGACCGGAGTTCACGTGGGAAAGGCTGGACCGGATGAAGCAAAAATACCCCGCCCTATTCGAGAAGGCACCTGTACCGGAGAACTCGAAGTGAATTCCGGGACGGAATTCTCTTAACGGGGGGAGAATGTAACAACCGGCAAAAATAAGGTAATTCCGTACAATTAATTAATATATGATTAACGTAATTAAATGCAATTATGTGTGATTTAATTATCAAGGCCTTAGGGAATAGCAATTTCCAAATAGTGCATAGGAATGCATACGTTTAATGGTAAAGCATGATTGGATCATGTGCGAATAAGCTATCCGGTACGGATGTTGGCAATTACCCGGTAATAATTAAATAAACGAAACGGATCCCGGACACCCAGGATATAAAATAAAGGGTATTTTCATAAGATATAATGGGTTTTGGAACTCCAAAACCATAAATGAAAACGTCTTGTACAAATCTCCCGGTAACGAATAAAGTGCGCGTATCGCACCCGATACGCGTATAACTCATAATTTCACCCGGCAAAGGCCTAAATAACCAATCAACGCTTAGAATAGACTATATTTAAGTGTTATTAAAGGTATATTTAATGTCCGGATAACGCGTGATTAAAACCCGAAAAACACCCGAACGACACCCGAACGACGGGGGATTAAACATAACAAGTATTGGGTAAATATTTGAAGATATGGACCCCACTTAAACCCACATGGGGCCGGCCTAATGGCCCTAATATACCCATATCTTGTGTAATTATTAATAAAAACCTATATAAGCATGCATGTGTGAAGACAAAACATGTAAGATAAAGTGATAAGTAGACATCTAGTACAAAAGCAACTACACCTTGTCCCCCCTTTTTGAAAATTTCGGCCAAGGGGTCACAACCATCCAAAACCAACTCTAAACATATCATTACAACTAGTGTGCATGCATGGAAGGTCTTGTATAAATCAAGTGCAAGCTTATGAAAGATTATAATCAATTAGCCAAGATTTGCACTCCACCTCTCTTGTCCTCTCAATAACCCACGGCCACACCCCTTATCCCACACCCATCCAAGATCAACTTTAGTACAATACATATCTCTCATATCTTAGTAATGATCATAAAATCCAAGGAAGATTACATGTGATAAGGGTATAAATAACACATGTTAGGAGATTGAAAAGCAAAGCAAAACACTCTTTCTTCTCCCCTCTCTTGGCCGTGAGTTTCCTTGCACACACACACATTGTTCTTTCAAGTTTTTACATCTCCAAAATACTTAAAATCATCCATCATCCAAACCCCTTTTGTGTGTTTCAAGAGCTTGGAGCTAAACCACTAGGAAGAACACACTAAACCCCTCTCAAATCCAAGGTTTTTGTCTTCCCTAGCCTTGTGCTAGTAGTAAGCTTCTTAATCTTGTTTTTGATTGTTATTTTTCATGTATGTGTTCCTAGTAGCAAGTTGTACATGAAGGGTTTAAAAAAATGGTTTTGAACATAATCTTTAATAGGTTTTCATGTGTAAAATGGAAGGTTAAAGATATAAAAATAAACCATGGATTTGATGATGATGATGATATATTAGTCTTGAAAATATATGAAGTTTACATATAAGACTAAATAGGATGATGTTTTGGTTAATATTTTGAGATGAACTTGAATATGTTAAAACTAACTTTAATTCATCTTACTATGATCATTTAAGTAATAATATGTGGTAAAACATATTAGAAGTTCATAAATGAACAAGATGGAAAATTAAAGTTAACTCACTTGGATGAATGATATTTTGATAAAATAGACAAATACATAAAACACACACATAATTAGTCTTTCATATGGAATATAAGACTAACATAAGTGTTTTGATACAAAAATAACTTACCAATAAAAAGTTGAATCTTCAAAGTTAACTATTTTGAGTGAAAAATGCCAACTTTGAAAGTTAGAATAGAAAAATGCAACTTTTGTAAGTTAAGGGACTAAAGTTGTAACTTTGAAAGTTAAGGGACTAAAATGAACATTTTAGAAGCTATTAGTCCAAAAATACAAGTATGGAAAGTTTGGTGTCAAAAATGTAAGTATTAAAGTCTAAGGATGATTTTTGTAAATACTAGTAGAAATACTTGGGTATTTTGTATAAAAGTGTATTTTTGAAAGTTATAAAAATATAAAGGGTTTTAACATAAGGATTTTTATAAAATAGAGGTTTTATAAAAATATTAAACACACTTGGGAAACTTATACAAAAATGAATACTTTTATATAAATGGGGATATAAAAGTGTTGGAAACATTTTTGTAGTTAAGTTGACAAGTTGGGTTAAAAATACATAAGTATTTTAACCATCCAAGTAACATGTGAAAATAGGAAGAAATATGGAAAATATTTCTATAAAATACATGTTGGGAAAAACTTGGAAAAATTAACTAATCGAGTTAAGATATCGAACTAAAACGCGTTAACGAACCATAACCGGACAAAATATGAGAAAAATGCCATTGCGGCAAGATAAGAAAAATATATATTTTAAGAGGTAAAATATATATATATACTTTGGGTGAAAATAAACAAACACTTTCCTAAGTGTTGGAGAATTAATTCGTGGGAGAAACACATGACACAAACGAATAAGACGTTAAAACAAACGTATATACTTAACAAGGAAAATTACACATTTATATACTTGTACGCTCGTCTCGGCAAAATTCTAGTATATCTACTTAATGGGAAAGTAGATATGCGGGAAGGAAAACCGCGACGAGAAGACAAGGATATATATATGTGTATGTCGTATCAACGAAATCCTAGTATATTTATTTGAATGGGAAAATAAATATACGGTGTGGTGAGTTGAATCGGGCGTTAAGAATATACGATCGAACGACAAAATCTTAGCATATTTGTTTAAATGGGAAAACAAATGTGTGGCAAAGTGAGTCGGGTCGAGGATTGAAATATATATTATATCGAGCGATGCGATCTTAAGTATAATTATTCAAATGGGAAAATAATTATATGTTAAGTGAAGTTGAGTCGATGATAATAAGATACAAGTTATGGAAATATTAACAAGAGTAATATATAACTTGTAACACAAAGGGTAATGTAACGCCAACGAAACCTAGGATACACGCTTAATTAAACGGGATTTGGAACAACTTGTGGTCGGGAGTTGGGTGTACAACTTGCCAAGGCACACGCACTATAGGAATAGTGACTTATACGTTTAGGACGTTGTAGGTGCAGGACCACCCTTTGCGATTCACCTTATTGAGCCAGACACAGTGACAGGTGAGTTTCACGGCCCCATTTTAAACTATTTTTACGTTTTCCGGGGGAAAGATATGTTAGGGATAGTGTTTGACGGATTTAACACTTGAGGTGTGACCGCCACTCGGGGTTGAGTCCTCGCCTCTATAATCATTTGTTCAGGGAATTGAAACCGGAGGAATATTCGAATAGTACTATTGGTGCCTGACAAGGCCCACCCCTAATCGATAGCGTCGATTATGCATTAGGTTATGCCTGGGGTGCAAATATTCTGAACTTAAGTCGTGGGAAACCGAGTAACGACTTGGAGCGGGGCACAATTATTATATGTCTTGGTTTGATTATAGTCTCAAGTAGAATTATAGGAATTTGCAACTCCTATATATTGTCATAATATGGTATTCCCAAGTATTCAAGTTTTAGAAACTGAAAACCTGTGAACTCACCAATATATTTATATTGACGAAACTTTTTAAACATATCTTTCAGGTAATTAGAAGATGAAAGATCAAGCAGGCAGGGTCGGGGAATCTCCATGCGACGTCAGGCTTTTGTGGGGTTTCACCTTTATTTCCCAAGGCATTTGGGATATATTTGAGAAACCTCTAAGTTTATTTCAAAAACAATTATCTTTTGTGTAATGTTTGAAACTAATTCGACGTCATAATAAATGACCCATTTTCTTAAATTACTTGTGTTTAGCCATAACCTTGACTTTATGCTTTTGAACCGTCGCGCCACGTGTTTCCGCCTTTGTCGTGGTGTGACATGCTCTTTGTAACACCCTAACTAATGGTGGAAAATATTGAGATGATATGAAAATTGTTCAATAGTATATGATTACTAAAGTTTAAATATTTAATAGTCAAAATTAGGTATTCATACAAAGAAAGCAAACAAATCCAATTTGAAATTTAACTAGGTCCAAAGCTTCTATGTGATCACACTTGAAACATGTGAAAAATAATTTGGGTCAACAAAAATGTTGGTGAGAATACATCGATTTTTGCATATGATGATAATAATAAGTTGGGTGGCAATTAATATGTCAATGATATGTCTAAAACAACTTGTGAGAACAATACCTACCGGGAACAACGTGTATTTACAATCCACCTTTTTTGTTCTCCCTCAACATCTCGTCGTTCCGTTTATGGTGAACAACACCCACCACCTCATCGAACCACATCACTCCTCGGCTCTTTGTGTTTTTCCAACCATAACTTTCGGTGAAACAGAACCACCACACGCCTTTTCGATATAACCATTCGAACCGTCGCAACCCCCCCCCCTTCTTTCCATCTAAACCGTCACACAACACTGTAACCATCGTAGCACTATAGCTCACCGAGTTTTGGTCGCGTGCATCACCCTGCCGCCCTGTTTTACGTTCGTCGCTGCAACGTTTGTTTAGTTTAATGGTTGATATCATTGTAAAGGCCAGTGCTTGTATTGTTAGCTTATTTGATTTTAACTTGTTCCACCATATGATCGAGAGACTTGAACAAATATTTGTTACTTTTATCAATGATTAGAATATGATTATAGTCTTCAAAATTTGAAGAACTTTATTAGAAAAATTAACAAAGTGGCCAGTTTTATTTAAATCCAATGTATATCCAGATTTATGATCAAGAAACACAAAAACAAACCATGAAAATATTGGACCTCATAAATGTTTCACATAGGTGTTTGAATCAAGCCAAGAAAATAAACCCTAATATCATAATTAAATTGACTTAGCCCTGGACATGACGGCTAAATCAATCGAAACAAAACATATATAAACACTTACTAAACCAAATATAGTTTCTTGAATCAATTCACAAATCTAAAATAAATTGTGTTCTTTTGATCTTGCTGCCGTCGAAATTGTATATAAATTGTTGACATCTTTCAATTTAAATACTCCTCTGATTCGTCAAAAGGGTGCCCGAGAGTGCTCGGAATTGATTCGTGCCTTCAGGCGGGTGAGTGGTCGGGTTTTCCCGGGAATTGGTGGCCCGGGTACTCTTGAGTACCTGATTCGCCAAAAGGGTGCCCGAGAGTGCTCGGAATTGATTTGTTGGCCGTTCAAAAAAAAAAAAAAAAACTCCTCTGTATGCAGCCCATGATCCAATAATGAAGTAGCTAACAAAATTAAACCCAATGATGATACGATTTATTATTCTTGCACACAGCGCATGAAAAATTCACTTAACGAAAGCTAATGGTGCGTGTTCGGTGTTCAAGCCCTATTAATAAAACAACGCACATTCAAAAATTTCATCACGTTATAACTTGATTATTTCATTTTCTTTACTCAGTAGTTACTCGGTTTGATTACGTGTCACGATCGATCAACTTTTCTTCCAATAGAAAAAAGTTAAAAACAAGTACCCTAAGCTAGATAAAGGCGGTGTGCAAATCGTAGTTCGGTTCTGTTTTGTCCTAAATCATAACCATAACCATAACCTCTAGCTTCAGTTATGAGATTTCCTTAACCATAACTATAATCAAACTTAGGTTTCAATTAATCGGTTATGATTTAGTATTGGTTAATTAACCAGGCTAGGTTGTAACTCAAATTTGAGCAAATGTTTTCTTGGATACCAACATGCCAATTTTAAAAAGCGGAACATAGATGATTGGATCAATAAATTGAAGTTATATATGCTAACTAATATTCTAGTTGTTGGGGTAGTTAATAGTTAGAATCAAGATCTCACTAGAGAAAATGATTAAATGATTTAATGTATCTTTTGTAACTATGTATGTGTTAGCACTATAATCAAACAAATTTTTTAGGCTACCAGGTGTGGGGCTCGTCCCCTGACCGTTTTGGCTCGTCCTGGACACCCCATACCGCCAAATAGGGCCATCTTCTGTCTCAAACGTTTTGGTAACGGTTTGGTTATCAATTGAATTTAGGTTAACGGTTAAGGTTGCTCACCCTAAAGAAGCCTCCCACAACAACATACCATAGTATCATAATGCAATAAATTGGAAAAGACATAGCATAATACTATATTGTTGCTAGCTAGGTAACTTGCGTCCCAAGTAACATGAACATTCATGATTCATCCCATCTTATTCACATCTCCCTTTTGCATCTTTGCGCAATACTCGAACAAGCTTCCATCAAAGCAACGCCTCACTGATTCTTTCGATAGGAAGCCTTCCGAATCCTTTGCAAGCGCATAAAGAACTCCCCATTCAAACTTGCTTGCAGCCCTATATATGCACCAGAATACACATGAATATCAAAGGATGTTCGTGATTTATTTTGCGAAGAATAGACTGATCCGGCAAAAAAAAAGTTTTGACGGTTCATCTGGGTCAACTTAAATCAAACGAGTCAATTTGGGTCTACTCAAATTATACAACTCAAAACAGACAACTATTATAAAACATGTTAACTTATAACGAGTCTAAAATGGGTAAACAATTCCATTGTCACCACTAGCCACTATTAAATAAAATAGCAATTGCACCTACTTTGATTTATTTTTTCCATAAATGAGTCATGTCAATTCGAGTTCATTTTGCCCTGAATCAAATTGATATTTCTTATAAGACTCGGTTTGACCCCAAAGCATTTGCTTAAAACCCATGTTAATTGACTCAGTTGACATGAACCCGATTTGACCGGTCACCCAACCCAACCAGACCCATCCCACCTGTGACAGGCTTAATAAAATTCATACTCAACCATACCAAAGTCCCCTTTCAGGTCAAATACATCTAAGCTATATGCTTTATGACAACTCGTTTTCACATGGACCAAATTAAAATTGTTTTAAAACAACCCATTTTGACTCGTTAACCAACCTATCCATTTGTCATCAAGTATAGAAAACCATGAGTAGAGAAAAGTACCAGCCAAAGAAATCAAAGGCGTTTCTATTTGCATCAGTCATATGCCAAAGTTCATTAAACGTGAGCTTATCAGGTACCGTAAGAGCATATTTGCTAAAGATGTTCTCAAGGTTTGCTGGGATAAACCTTCAATGACATGAAGACATGGATCATATGACACATATAAATAAGTTCTTAGTAATCAAATATAAATCAGTTACAATTACGCGCACAATCAACAACTACGTTCGTACTCATTTACGCTTAAAGAACATACAAAAACGAGGTTTTCTCACCTTCCTTCCGTGTCGTATGTTGATGAATCACTTCCATGCTTGGCCCTATGTATGTTTTCTATGTAAATGGGAAAGAAAGGTGATGGCACCCATGTCTACCACAACATTTACACACAAATTACATTAGAACACATATATAAAGATTTTTCAAAAATATTATGTTAGTAATTAGTAGTTACTATAAAAAAGTATGAACAATGTATAAAAAGATCATTCTAAGTATTTAACATTTGAGGATGACACTGTGACGGGTTTATGTAATCCCAGTCCCATTAACAACTTACAGGCAAAGTGACATAACTCATGGCGCCATGGATAAATATCATGAATAGAAAAGAAGCAAGCATATTGAATCCGAGGTCACGAAATCCTATATCAATCGATTAAAGAGTTGCGTATTAACTCAAAGTCCTAAACAAGATCCTATAACATGATATTGTCAATGTCATCACACACAACTTGCCTTTAAAAGTCTCCCAAGGGAAAATGATCCCATTGTCATCTTGATCGAAAAATGATATGTGTTGTTGAAGAACAGACATATTGTGATGCTTGTGTCCCATTGTTCCGTTCGGGTTATCAGTATCAGGTGCAGTCACTGCTCGCGCCATATCTAAAATACCATACATAAAATCAACAAATCACATCCCAAAACACGTTGTAGATTGATTTTGCATCGAAAACATTTTAAAGATTGAAACTTGCGTCCTAAGAAAGTATAAACAATGTGCGCAAAACTCTAATATGAATCCAAATGAGTGCATGGATCATAGTGCAACATACATGGTTTAGGAAGCTTGTTGTCAAGGTCGGCTCGAAGTTTTCTCTCGGAAGTAACCGGGGCCTTTTCGGCTACGGTTAACATTGCATCTGCAGCCTTATCACCCATATTAAATCTTCTATGAACTCAACAAGTAAAAATGTTATTGATTTGTTTTTGTGAGTCTAATTTGTAATTCTACTAGTAAAGTTGCTATTAGATCTATCTTTAGAATAAGCTTAACTTTATTTGTGGCTATTCTTAAACATAAAAGAGAGAAAATGGGATCAAAAGAATTGAAACTTTCACTTGGACATGACATCCATTCTAACCCTATTCTTGTGGTGCATATTTTCATGGCTATTTTATATTTAATTACCAAAAATGTATAAAACATGTAATATCTAATTGTCACATATATTCATATAGAATGTTGCAGTTGAAATTAACATGCCATATTAATTCCATTGTTAATGCTCCACTTGCAAATATTGATACATACATAATTTAAAGTTATGCCATGCATTAACATAAACATCACATGGACATAAACATATGTGAACATCCAGAGTTTCAATGCTCAATGAGTTCACTCTGTGTAGAAGTGACAAGGTGGGCGGGTTGAGTAATATGTTAAATGGTTTTAAGTAAAACCGGATCTGGTTTCGGTCGGTCGACCCATAAACACTTTTATGTAGTTTTATGCATTTTTAGTACATTTTGCTGATTTGACCCGTCTTCATCTAATAAAAAAATCTATTTACATATTGGTGATGAACTGATGATGTGTCTTGTATATTCAGCTTAGTTATGGGAATTACTCTGTGATTTTAGTCAATGAAATTGAACCAGAATTGACTATATTGTGATAATTCTAAGAAGCATGATAAAGTCTTAATATTGATGATTTGCAAGTTGCTCAATTTGTTTTAGTTTTTTTTATGCATACAACCTTCTAAATCTTTTTATCTAAAGTTTTAATTTACCATTGTAATAATACATTTTTTTATATTCATCTTTACATGTTAATTATGCATCATAATTATGAACAAATGGACATCATTCACAACACATTGGTTGTGAGAAACTCAACTTGAACCGACATGTTTCAACATAGACTAACAGAAGTACTATAGATTATAGAGTATATCACGAGAGGATTAATAAACCATTAGAAATAAGAATCGGGTTGCAAAATTGTCGCCCCACACTATATTACGGGTTTCCAGCTAGTAATAAAAGATTAATAGATTTGTAGAGTTTAAAGCTTTATTAGATTTTAATAATTACACATGTAAGAAATAAATATAAAAAATAAATATTTTTATTAAAAAAAAAAAGAAGATAAATTGATATTAAAAAAAAAAAAAGTGTTGAAATCCCCTAGAAAAAGGGAAATTGAGAGACATAAAAACCTTGTGTGATCACAGCAACACAGAAGCAACCCATCTTCATCTTCCCCACAAAACAAAACCCCTCTGCATCACACACACAAAAACACACACACAGCGACACAAATATGTTATTCCAGGTAGGTGGTCAAGGGAGTCATCCCACCTTCTTCGAGATGTCTGCTGCTCAACAGCTTCCTTCCAGTCTCCGTGCTGCCCTTACCTATTCCATCGGTGTATGCTTCACTTCATCACTTTAGTCCTTTTCACTTCAATTAATATTACTTTTATGTTCTATTCTTCATTTATTTCATCATTAATTGAATAATAATATTAATAACAACAATATCAGGTGCTGGCTCTAAGAAGGCCCTTCCTTCACAAAGTATTGGATTACGAAGACGAATTCTTCGCTGCCCTAACCCTAATTCTCGAAACACATAGCTTACGCACCACTGGTACGTACACACAGCCTAACCTTATCTTGTAATTGTTGCAATTGCTTACGTGGATGTGGCCAAATTCGAACCCTAGATACGTTAATTCGGTATAATTCACCAATTTTATGTATGTGTTTTCAATTTGGGATGTTAATGCAGTAGAAATACTGTTTTTCTGAATTTGTTAACCTGTGTTGGGATTAAAAAGCGAAAAGCGCAATGAGGCGACAAAGTCTAGATCTGAGGTGCAAATTGCAAAGGCGGTAGTTGGGCTTTTCGTACGTGAGGCGCAAAATGATTATATAAATATAAATTGTTTTATATATTTTATAGTTTTTTAGCATTCCCTACCCAAAATTTAGCTATAAATAAGCTTTATGCATGTTTTAGTATATGAATTAACTACTCATATAACCTAAAACAAGGTTGTAGAAGGCGCTAGGCAGGCGGTGGGGTCTAGCACTCTAGCCTAGGGACTAGGCGGAACTAGGCAGAATTAGGTGTTTTGGAATTTTTATACTTATTACACACACACACAGATTTAGGTGTTTTTTGAAAATATGTTAAGATATATACACATAATACTTAGAAATATGTTAAGATTTATACGTATTTTATGGAATTAGGGCTGGTAAATGATTTTTTTTTTTTGTGGAATTAAAAAAAAAACAGTGCCTAGGACCGCCTAGGTCCTTATTCCTATATTTTGCTCCGACTAGCGCCTAGGCCGCCTTTTACAACACTGCCTAAAAAGCCTACACATGAGTCACGCGCCTCACCTTCACCTCATGTTATTTTTTTTGTGTGCCAAAAAGGTGTGCCTCACCTGACCTTTATGTAAGACACTTGTCTTATGTCATGCTTTTTTAAACCAAGTAACATGTTGCTATTGTGTTCTTGCAGATGCGTCTTTTGCAGAGACTTTATATGGCTTAAGGAGGAGAGCAGTTAATGTTCAAGTGAAAAAGGATGACCTTCATATGGAAGCAGGAAGTAGAATTCAACATTCTGGATTAAGGAGACGTCAAAAGCTTCTCTCGGTTGTCTTTCTGGTTTGTATATCGCCATGTGCATTTTTCTGCGGTTAAGATGTCTGTATTTTTTTGTATTTGTTAAAAGTAGAGGTTACATTATGTTGATGGATGATGATATGATGCAGGTTGTGTTACCATATTTTAAGTCGAAGTTGCATGCAATCTATAATAGAGAAAGAGAAGCTGCTCTTCAAGCTAGTCTTTGGGGAAATGTTAATGAACGGTTTGATGAAATTGATAATTTGGGTGATGCAAGCAGTTCATTTGCTTCAACTAGTGGGTTGGAAACAGATTTGTCGGTTAGAACACGGTTTAGGAAAAGAATGGATAAGATTGTAGCTACTTGCTACCCCTGGCTGCATGCTGGAACTGAAGGTAATAGCTTTTTAAGACCTATATAAGAAACATATTTGTCGGTTAGAACACGGTTCAGTAAAAGAAGGAAAACCTCTGTACCAAATTTATTGATAAGGGAAAGAATGGTACAGCTGGCTAAAAGGAGAATTTTATACCAGATTTTGCATTTTGAGCTCTTGGTTTTTCATTGTCCTGTAATATGTGTTAACCTAATCTGGCTAATTTCTGTCATGTAGGATTAGCATTTGCTTACCAGCTTCTGTACCTCTTGGATGCTACTGGATTCTATTCTCCAGGATTACATGCACTTGGACTCCAAGTTTGTCGGGCTACAGGACAAGAGCTGGTAAGTTCTTGGCATTGAGCTGACTACTTTTTCTCTCTTTTAAATAATTTAAAATATGCAAATTTACTACTCCTTGTATCCCGATGTATAATATTCAGTAAAAGAGAATGTTGCAAAAATATGGAGTATTAAGTAAATACCAAAAATTGAAGTCTATCCATTTGCCAAATACCTAAATCCAGTGTGTTCTTTTCTTTGCTTTTATTTTTTTGGTCATCGTGTGTTTCTCATATAGTTGACTTTTGATGTCAAGGTAGATGGATACCTCATCAAGAATTTCGAAAATAAGAAGTAATGAACGTGAGAGACTACGTGGCCCTCCTTGGTTAAAGGTATGTTTGAAAATTTTCTGCTTATTTTTTAAAAAAATGACAATATTTCTGCGTTGTGCTAAATGTATGCAAGTAATATGTTAATGGAAACTACATTGACCATTTTCAGTTACTTTACTGTAGCATTTTATCATTATATTATTGCTAGCTGTATGAACTCCTGCCCATTAAGTGCTACTTCAGTCAACTGTAAAAGACTTTGACAAAATTACTTGTAGTATATGTGTTCTTAGGGTGTAGTATAAGCATGATTCTGATGAGAATCCAATGCGCATTATAAAATATTAACAATTTTGTGTCATTATTTGAAACTACTTAATGTATTGCATCCTTGCAATGGCATCCATTATTGGTCTGTGGCGTATGTAATGACGGTGAGTAAAGCATTGTAATATTAACAGAATGTCAGAATGACACCATATATGACGTCGGTATCACAAATGACAAATCTGTTGGTTTAATTTTGGTTGACATTTTATGTGTTTCAGGCAGTACAAGGAGCATTGCTAACATGTGCTTATGCAGTTCTGGACTATGC
Organism: Ambrosia trifida; assembly: GCA_028751855.1. NCBI lineage: Eukaryota > Viridiplantae > Streptophyta > Magnoliopsida > Asterales > Asteraceae > Ambrosia > Ambrosia trifida. The sequence goes on from CM054130.1 coordinate 94,190,572, forward strand.
ACAAACTGGTCTGATAGCTGCAGTATTTGGTTTCAAGGTGAGTGTTTTATATATATTTTAATATATCTGATCTTCATAAAATTTAGCAACATGTGCTATAAAAATAGATGATGGAGTGGTGGTATCAATCTGCTGAGGAGAGACTGTCAGCTCCAACTGTGTATCCTCCGCCACCTCCTCCTCCCCCACCAAAGGTATGCATATCCTGTTTGCTTAAAATATTTATATGTCTTATACACGTAGAATAGATTTTTTTTTTTAAAAAAATGCTTCGGTATTTTTATATCATAATTCTATAATAGTTAGTTTTTTTTTTTTTTTTTTTTTTTTTTTTTTTTTTTTTTTTTTTTTTTTTGCAACAGGTGGCCAAGGAGGGCATCCCTCTGCCACCTGATAGGACATTATGTCCTCTATGTTCACAGAAGCGGGCAAATCCATCAGCCGTTACAGTTTCTGGGTTTGTGTTTTGCTACGCTTGCATATTCAAGTATGTTTCACAGGTAAGGATTCTTTTAACTGTCATCTTCAACACTAACTCCCATTGGGTGGCTAAATGGCGGGTCAGGTGGTGGCCTGGGTTGACTAGTAAAAGGGGGTTGTTTTATGAATAAACGGATCCATCTAGTATGCATTAACAAACCCTTTGGCCGACTTTAACCCATATCTTTATTGGCTAAATCTTTGACCTGTTAAGTGTAAACGTGTTGAATTCCTAATGATCTGCATAAGTTTTTCAATTTGTTTAAAGCAAGGTTATAAGGGGTTGTTTGGATTTGTGTTTGGAACCTATAAAGCGAGTACTGCAAGTCGAAGTTGCAAAAATTAGTTTTATTTGCATAAACAGATTGTGTTTCTTGACATCTGATTTGAAGATACAACAATCAATTTTAATGGATAAAAAGATTCTGCTTCCGTTCACATTTTTCTTTTTTTCCATGAAAATGTCTTTCGTCACTATATCTATCTACCGAAATTTGCCAAAACACTTGATTATTCCAACTTCAAGCGGCAAAACCATAGCCAAAACACTATTTTACACAACCCGTCCCATTATCACATGCACACTTTCACATCCATTGACCCGGTAAGAATGCTAATCTTTGACTAATCCTTGGTCATTGTGACAACAGTATAACCGCTGCCCGGTTACATTGGTTCCTGCAACCGTGGACCATATTAGGAGGCTATTTCATGACCTGTAGAAGCAGCTTCAGGTCAGATACAAATGGGAGATTGATTAATGGGTTTGCCGTGCAAAATTAAATTTGATCATAGATATTGAATTAAGATGTTATGAGTTCATTGTTGTAGACCAATGATAAAGCAAGTGATTAAGCCTCACTTTCTTTGTAAATAATTCCGATTAATGGAGTTGTATGTTTTTAGTAATTACAGTATTGCTAGTGGTTGTGAGCCCATGATATTATTACAAATTACATCTTGAATATTCTATAAGCATTTGTGTTTAGGAATTTGATTACATTTAAACCAAAATAATACAATTTTGATGTGCATTCACCTAAGATCCAACATTCCAACTAGAAGTATCCACAAACCGTTGTCCGATTTATCTTTTATCACATTATTAATATAACACAATCTGGTGTGTTAATAATATGATCCGATAAGAAATGAATTGATTCAAGTAAAAAAGATCCCTAGGTTTGAGGGATATCGTAATTCCTGGTATTAAAGAAGAAAAAAGAAAGACCTTGGATTAAATAAGGAAGTCCTATGTTAAAGTGTCATATGGCACATCATGTGACATGACTCAACAAAGTTGGTAAAACCTTGTTTATGTTACTAACTAGAAACATAAACCAAAGGCATGTAGCCTAGCAACTTCAAAGAGTGTAGTTAATGGGTTCCTTTTTAAGTAGTTGAGGGTTCTAGCATCGTGGTAAACTTTGGTGCATATTTTTTTTGAACGAACTTTGGTGCATATTAATATTAGGTTTGGTGGATGTGTGAGTTTGCCATTAAAAAAAGATCATAACTCGGGATTATTTTCATGTGTGTATTTTTTTTAATACACTATAAAGCATTTTAAATAGACAACATGACAATTTTATAAAAATTTTAAGATACTTATTAAAACTTTTGAAACATAAGTTACAAATGTTACCATGCAATAGTACCTAATTTGCCACGTTTAATAAAGTTCTTTTTATTTTAACGGCCAACAAAAGATGAACAAACAAAACAATAAAAACACAATTTACCATTGTAGTCTAGATACATTAAAACCGCACCATGTCTCCCAATCCAGCTGATGTTGCCTTGCACGAGACTTGACCCATAGAGGACTTAATGATTTAATGTCGCCAATTATCTTTTGGACATGAGTTCTCCTAGTTAATACATTATTTAATGCACACGAGTCAGCAAGCCAAATCACCACTCCCGCAATCTTAGATTGCGGAAGTCCCAAAATCAGAAAACCAAGACTGACACCTAAGACACAAAAATATTTGATAAATCTACTCATTCATCAAAAAAACCTCTACTTATAATAAATATTTGATAAATCTACTAATTCATAAAAAAAAAAAAAAAAAAAAAACTCTACTTATAATTTATACATGTAACATATTCTCTTATATATCAATTTAAGGACACTTCTACAGTAACATAAATTTATTGGCTAGAAAAAACGGTGCACAATAGGTGGATGCCAAGTGGCATCCACTACTTATCTTTTTTTTTTTTATTAGGAAACGTTTAAATGATAAATACTATTAAACAAAAAGAATGCACTAAATGTTTGGTAGACTAGCTGGTTGATGTGCTTGACCTCTAGGAGCATGGTAGGAGGTTCGACTCCTTCATTGTGGTTATTTTAGGCATTTTTTTTTGGCAAAATGAATATTTTGGTGTTAGACCTTTGTTACTTTATAATTTATTTATTATATTATAATTGCACTTGGTCACTAACTTTCTTACTAACTTGTTATTTGACCACCAAAATTTGACCAATAAAATTTTAGCTTTTAGAATTTCAAACTTTGATCACCAAACTTTTAGCTTTTAAGATTTTAAACTTTGACCACCCAACTTTTTTAAAGTTGCATTATAGCCACATCCACCGCAACATCTTTTAGCTAAGCATTGACACATTTTTTCTAACTTTGACCATCAAACTTTTAGCTTTTAGCCGCGAGTATTTTTTTGAAGCCCACGCGAGAATAACAGTCACTTAATATTATCTTTTATGTCCACGAAACACTCCACGCAACAGAAGCTCCGACAGGGACGCGCGATGTTTAACGTCCACCAAACCCTCAACGCGCGATCGTGAACGTAATTTGTGCACTTCGGTATCGTTGCCGGCAACAAATTTTGCCGCTTTTCGGGACTAATACTTTCAATACCATAGATGATTCAATTGTTCTATCGAGTGAATGTATCGTGAGGTCGTTCACATATTATGTTTCTATTGGTCCGCGTAAGATGCCACCTTTTAGCTAACCATTGACACATTTTTTCTAACTTTGCCTTCAAATAAAGCTTAATACTAAACATGTATGCACAACAGTCGCGCCTGCGACGAAGCGCGGGCCAACGCGCCCCGCGGCAACGCGCGGGTAACTACCACTAGTTATTATTTTATATATACAATTACTAGATTTCTTTGTGAGAGCGGATTACTGTAGCTATCCTACGGTGAAAACCTGGCCACGTGTTAGCATCTCCTATCCGACGGTCAAAGGCTGGCCACCTGCTGTAGCTAATCGACGGTCAAAAGTTGGCCCATGTTAGCATCTCCTATCCGACGGTCAAAAGCTGGGCATGTGTTCGCATCTCCCCATCTTTGGAGATTTCGTATATAACCTTCCCGGCCACTTTCTCTCCCTCTCTGTTACTGCTCTACGACCATCACTGTTACTGGCAGCCGCCTGAACCGGCATCGAACGCAGGTGTCGTTGGTGGTAAAGTTGTTAGACGAAATCCGATTATGGAAACCCTAAACACCTTTGTGCATGGCGGTGGTGATAGCAGCGGTGTTGTTCTGGGGTTTACTGTAACTTCCCTCTCACCGGTTTGTATCCTCTTAGCCCGAACACCAACGTCACCGACCAAACCTGATAAGGGGTAAGACTTCTAAATCTATGGGCAGCTCTGGTGGTTCCAGGAGGAAGTGGTAGACGGAGGGGTTATCGGCGTCGGAAATGATGATGATGGATTTGAACTAAGCCCATGCCGATGACAATAAATGTGAAAAGCATTGTGTGGCGGTGGAGGTGGCTATGGAGTTGACGGTGGTACGACCGTGGGTGGAGGGGCGGTAGAAAGAGGCGGTACTGTGCGGCGGTTTATACTGCGGTGGTGGTAGTGTTGTGGTTGTTGCAGTTGTAGTTCATGAGAGAGAGAGAGAGAGACGGTAGAAAGTGGGCAAGTGAGACAAAGTTTGGTGGAAAGAATGTATATTTTATCGTAAATAAATTGTAAACTGTGAAATGTGAACTAGCACCATATAAAGCCACCACATGACTCTTATATAATTTCTAAAAATGAAAAAAAATGCATATGTAGGGCAACTAATACCAATTGCCAAACAAGCTTTAACATAATCATTTGTGTAGTTAGACTGAGCGGAGTGGGGCGGGAGAGGGGGCGGGAAGGGGGGGGAATACCGCCGTAACATGGCGTGGAAGCCGGCGTGGAGGGGGGGGGGGGGGCGGGAGTGATCTCACCGGCGTGGGGGGAGATTTCAATGCCACTTGGCAGTTTTTGATTGGGGGGGGGGGGGCTTGATTTATTTTGTTACCGTTTAAAAAAAAAAAAAAAAAAAACAACCGTTGGGTAACGGCTATATTTTAAAAAAAAAAAAAATTTATTATATATATATATATATATATATATATATATATATATAACAATAAATCCAATACACACACACTCCTTTTTTTCACAAAATCTTCACAATACTACCATATATTTTCAAAAAAAATTGCAAGATGTCGAGCGATTCTTCGAGTTCAGACGATATGTTTGATCAACTCGCTTTGGATGACTTGGGCGAAGGTGCCGCAGAAATGTTAATGGCGACCGTTCAGAACGTCGTTAAAGCTATAGCGGACGACGAAGGGACCTCTGAACCACCCAAGCGTAGAAAGTATATCATTCGTGAACGACAAACCGGAAATGAGTTATTGGTACGTGATTACTTCTCACCCGAATCAACATTCGATGAAAGAAGTTTTAGGCGTCGTTTTCGTATGAGTCGTAATTTATTTTTAAGAATAACAAATGATTTGGAAAATAAGTTTGATTATTTCAAACAAAGGCCCGATGCACGTGGTCAGATGGGATTTACCGCGATGCAAAAGGTCACAGCCGCGCTTCGATCGTTGGCTTACGGAATGACTTCCGACATAATGGATGAGTATCTAAGGATGGCCGAGCGAACGGCTAGAGAAAGTACTCAGTTTTTTTGTGCGGGCGTCATTGATTTATATTTAAAAAGATATTTGAGAAAACCAACATTTAGTGACGTCCACCAACTTTTAGAGTTTCACGAAGAAAAACATGGTTTTCCCGGTATGCTCGGGAGTTTAGATTGTATGAAATGGGAGTGGGAAGTTTGTCCAACTGAGTGGCAAGGCCAACACGCTAGCGGTTTTCATAAAAGGCCGTGTATGATGCTTGAAGCGGTTGCGTCACAAGATCTTTGGATTTGGCATGCGTTTTTTGGTGTGCCCGGTTCGTTGAACGATAGGACTGTTCTTAATCAGTCCCCAATCTTCAACGATCTTATAAACGATATTTCACCAAAAGGAACTTTTTTTTTAAACGGGGTAGAATATAAGTACGGGTATCTTCTAGCAGATGGAATTTACCCTGATTGGGCCGTGTTCGTAAAATCGTTTACACGGAGGACGACGTTAGACCCTAAGAGAAAAAAGTTTAACAAAGCTCAAATGGTTGCACGGAAAGATGTTGAGCGTGCTTTTGGTGTGTTGAAAAAAAGATGGCGCATTTTGGCCACACCCTGCCGAATGTGGGAAAAAACGCAAATACGAAATGTGATGTACGCATGCATTATTTTACATAACATGATTTTGGAGGATGAAGGGCGTGCAATATGCGAGTACTTTGGTGAGGAAACGCAGCAAAGTCAACCAAACATTACGGATGAAGAAAGAAACGCCAACAACTTTGAAATCAAGAGTAGCCAAACACATCACAACCTTCGAGCGGATCTAGTTGATCATATTTGGAGTGTACCAAAAGATTACCCATCTGACGAAGACGATAGCGATAACTAAAATGTATTTTTTTAATGTTTTTATTAAAATTTCATGTATTTTTGGTTTGTTAGTGTTTTTTTTTATTTAACTTTGTAGTTTATTATGAATTAATATTATGTTTTTTAAAAATTTTGTTTTATATTTATTAAAAAAGAAAATTAAAAACAACAAAAAAAAAAAAAAGAAAAAAGAAATGCCAAGTGTCACTTCCCCCCACCTCTTCCCCCCCTTTCACTCCCCACAATTATTTTCCCCCCCACAAGGGCCCCACAAGTGCCACATGGCGCTTCCCCCCACCTCTTCCCCCCCCCCCCCCCCCACCACTCCTTATAGTCTTAGCGCGGACATGACAATTCACTTGAATATTTTCATTTTCAACTTTACTAATGTACACTAATTAACTTCACCGAAACAAAGTTTTGGAGACAGCACTACCCTAAACCAACCAACCCATAAAAACCAAAAACCACCCCTAAATATATATGTGGTATAACACCCGTGAAACTTATCAACAAACTACTACCCCTATCACTAGGGCCGGTGTTACCGTGCTGGTAGAGGGGTACCAACATCATTTGCTGGTAGTAGCCCACCCTCTTTTCGTACTAACATAGGTGAAAACTAACGTTTATGCTAGTAATTAACAACTTGCCATTTGCCGTTGTTAATGTCATTATCGTAACCGTGTAATGCAATCGCAAATGCTAAGTTGTCGCCGCAACGCGCGACATGGTAAAAAACTAGTTACATATACATTGGCCATTTTCTAATATATATAGACGTACACACGGCGTTATCATCGAACTATCACGAGTCGCTCTCAGTTCACCGGTCACCAGTAACCAACCAGCCGCCACCACGACCACCACTACCACTGGTACCCGTTAATCTCATCTCCATTCCAACAACTTAATCTGATGATAATAGATCAAACACTCATCACCACAATGCAGCATAAACCTCTGTTCACTTACAACTCCTCATCAACCAATCCATCATCTTCTACACAATACCATTCCTTAATCACCACACACTCACCCACTCGCTGCATCGGTCTCAACCTGTTAGTCAAAGCTATCCATCAAGTTACAGCTGGATCAGTCATCGGAGTCCCTTACATTCAGAAGAGGATCATCACCAGAAGACGAAGACCTCTCCACTTCACTAATCTTATCCTCACTACAACTCAATTGCTTTCCAAATCAAAACCTAAACCTAAACCTAAATCCAAAGGGAAGAGACAGAGGAGACTCTGTTTTTCAGCCGTTGATTCCTAATCAACGATCGGACACTAAGATCGTTGGTGAATGACTCTGGTTCGTGATCGTAATTTTGTAATTTACTGTTTGATGTTATATGGATCTGTTTGACTACATTATATTATGGACCGGAAATTGAGCTCTTTCACAACGAAATTGAGGTTTTTTTTTTAAATTAAGGCAGCTTGTTGCCTGTTTGCGTGCTGTAAATTTGTCTTTTTATTATTATGGAATGAAATTAGGGCTTTTTTACTTTGATGATGCTTTCCAATGTGTATAGATATTATCTTTCGCTATGTTTGTATACAGATTTCATGAGGAATGTCGATTTTATATAATTGATTTCATAATTTTTGATCGAAATTTGGAAGATCAGTCATGATTTCACATATTTGATGATGATCAATGTTGATATAGATGTTCATGATCATGTTTGAATCATTGCTTGATATTTATTTTCATGTACACTCTGAAGGCAGAAGTAGGAACACCTGCATTTGATTAGGTAAACTGACTTTGTTGCATACGAACCTGTTTATCGTTGAATGGTAGTGACTAGCCCTTCGGGTTTTGTTAACCGAAGTGATGATTGTATTTCTAGGGACAAAAATTGGCCCCAAAAGTGTTGATTTTGCAGCTCCTAACTTGCAGCCTTTGTTTTATGTAACTTATCCTATCGTCACTGATGGCCCAGAAGGGCCGCTAAGTCGCTAACAAGTGGGATCAGGTTATACAACAATGCTTACATCGCGCAAGTGGCATTAAAGGGGTTAAACGCTGAAACCAGTGAAAGTCAGATTCTAGTATTTTAGAGGTACTTATTGCTGCACTGCACCACCCCTTGGATGTTCCAACTTGCAATCTTTAATGATGCTGGTTTCTAATTTCAATCTATAAATCAACACAAAATTGTAAGGAAAAAAAGAGCCTTATTATGAATCTTGAATCTAAATGAGCATAGGTTTCTAGTGAAAAACTGGCAAATAAAATACTTTATATTTAGTCAAGGGCATACATTTGGTAAATAAACATAAAAAATTGTCAATTTAGTCGAGATTAAAATACAATCCACACCATCAACAATTCAACAGCCTTGCATCATCTTTTACTCAAATAGTCAACTCCTATAGGTATGTGATCTTATACACTCCTAATAACAATGACAACACATAACTACACAAGTAAAATTATATAAATGAAAGGATCCACAAGTTTTATGTAGTTCAACCATATCGAAATAAAGAAAACACAAGTCCATATTTTACATCTTTTCCCTTCCAACGGAACAATTCATTTAAAAGACGAGTATGTTAGCGTCAGGGACCCAGACCGAACGGAAATGAAACCAGAGGCACTCGGTGAGCAAAAGTTTCGGAGTAGGGACTCAGGTCCCTCTTCCAGATAACCTCATAGACGTAACTTCCACTTTACTCTTTACTCTGTATTAAATGTAAGAATAGTCTTCGGGTTCATAAGCTTCAATCCTACACAATTCTATATATATACAATTCAAAACGCGATGAATAGTTCTAATTCGCTATTGGCTGGTTTTCGTTAAGTGTCATTTAATGATTGAAACTTTTTTTTTTTTTTTTTTTGCTGACCAACATTTTCACAGGGAAATGAAATATTATTCTTGCCTGTTGGTTCCGCTCGTGCTAACCTTCACAAATCAAAAGCCTCATGTGTTCAAGCATAGGGATGAGTTCAGGACGGTATTAGTACCGAACCGATACCGAAAATCCATGACTCTTTTTATGCCTTTCGTTTTTTTTTTTTTTGGCCAAAAACAAAACTTTGGGGTGTCTCTGTCTAGACGATCGAACCAAGGTACACATTTGGTAAATGTTAAGGAGTAAGCTATAACATAGCATTCTTCGAGTGTTTCATAAACTATAACATAGCACTAACTTCTTAAATAATTTTGTCAAGAACTTTCTTCCTCGAACAATTGTTTAAATTTTTTTTTAAATAAGCTTTGCACGCAACAACGACACCGTAAATTTATTTCTATCGTTTCTAGTCAATTTCCTATTGTGCTTTGGTTCTTATATGACTACATGTGTCATACAAAGCTAAAATCGATACCGATGACCCCGCTGCGTCAGTGGCGAATCTTGACCCGAAACTTCGGGGGGTCGGAAGTCACTAGTTTTGGGGGGTCGAAACCTTATATACCAAAAAATTTCTATACGAATACTATATAATCGGAACTTCTGAACGAAAATTCGGAGGGGGAGGGGGGTCGGCCGCCCCCTTCCGCCCCTTAAAAGGATCGCCACTGCGCTGCGTAGCGCGGGCATTTTTACTAGTTGCTAGATAAATTATATTGTTTATGTAACAACCATTTTTCATTTTCAACCCTCATCTAAATTGATTTGATGCTTCTCGTGTAGTTATATTCTCTAAGGTGATTTGTTTGATATCTTTTACTAGCTTATATCCCGAGAGCTTCCTGGTAGGGGTGTGCAAATGACAGTTCAGTTTAGTTATTACCATTAACCGTAACCATAACTGAACTTTGGTTTTGGTTAATCGGTTATGAGGCTCAGTTATGGCCCGGTTTCAGTTAATTAACCAATCTAGGTTTTAACTAAAATTTAAACTAACTAAACATATTAGACCATTATTGTCCCAATTACAATCATTTTATAAATAAAATAAAGACAAAAAGACACATACACAAGCATAAAATGAGTCTAATTTTAAATAATGGTTATTTTTTAACCTTTTAAAACTAATTATATTACGTTCAAAAGTTTTGTATATGTAATTTTTATGTATATAAAGAGTTTGATTATTTGAACATGTATATTTTAAATATAGATATATTTTAAACGCGTATCTTAATTCATTCGGTTCGGTTCGATTAATGTTCGGTTTTGGAACACCCTTACCCATAACTATAACTAATTAATCGGTTAATCAAATAACATTAATCGTAATCGTCGGTTAATATCGGTTATGAGTTAATTCAATTTTTTAGGGTTTGGTAATCGGTTAATTTTAGTTAACGGTTAAGGTTTGCTCACCCATACTTCTTGGGATAGACAAATCTAATATGAAGTGACAAAATGTGTGTACGATGTATCATAGAAATTAATGTACTATAATATGATAAAACAATAAGTTTAATCTTGTGAATAAGAATGAAAATGTATGTTAAAGAGAGAATGCATGTTTAGATGAGGAGCAAATGCAAAAACAACCATTGCAGGACGTGATTGAGGTAGTGGTCTTGAAGATGTAGCATTTGGATGAGGAGCATATGCAAACCTCCCATTTACAATTTCATTTAGTGTAAAGAATTCACTAGAAACTTGTGTATCACACGGTTATAACATTTTTTTGCGTGTTATTTATTATTTTAGGTTAGAAAATTTAATATATATGAAATTGGACTAATAAATATTTAATGGTTCTAATAAGTGGGAATATAATAAGAAGTTAAGAACTAGTCAAGAAAAAAATATATTAAATAAATAAGAGGTGAACGTGAAATTATGATGTAATAATATTATTTCATACAATAGAGATTGAGATAATAAGATAAGATTTTTATTTTTTATATACTAAAGGCATGATAAAGGTAAAGATTATAAATTAATAAATATTAGGTTATTTATGACATATTTTTTATGGGAATTCAAGGGTAGGATGGTTTTCACCAAGTGTTTTATTATTATTATTATTATTATTATTATTATTATTATTATATAGAAAGAGATATGGATATAGATATAGATATAGTATAGATGTTTTATAAATTATAATTACCAAAAACTAAAGTTATAATGAATAAAAAACACAAAAAATTTAGTTAGATTATTCATGCAGGGGAAAAGGGCACTCAAGGGTAAAGGGGAGTACTCTATTCCCGACAACTCTCGCTTCGCCATGTCAAAATAAACCAAAAGTACCTTAGTACCACAAAACCACTAGCAACACTCTAGGTAAAGTACCCTAGTAGTTTCAAATGGATTTAAGGTTTAAACTGAAAGAGAAGTGGTAACTGGTAAGTGGTCAAAACATTAAATGAGCTTAACAAACAAACCACAATCCCTTCTTAACAATATGTTGTTGTGATTAGGGATTAGCATACAAGGCCGAATATCGATCTCGTACCGTCCCGATCCCGATACCGTACCGAACCGATACCAAACCGAGAGGTTTCGGGATTGGTATCGGTACCCATATTTATGGATTTTCGGTTTCGGTATTATCGGTATCGGTACGGGGTCGGTATGGTATCGGTATTGGTTTTTTAGACTTTTCGGCATCGGTATTGTCAGGATCGGTATCGGTTCGGTACCGATACCGTCCCAAGTTCATCCCTAGTTGTGATAAACAAATCTGCAACCTTACCTGAAGAATGGCGACAATGTTACCACACGACAAGCGCAGCCGAAAAGCTCTACGCGTAGTTTGCCCCGTCCCTAGCACACAAATATAACCTATGATAATATGTTAAAAAAATATGAAAAATATAATATCTAAAACTTTAAAGTCCAATAATCGAGGGTGTTTGGGATTGAGTTTCAAAACAACTTATTGACTTATTGGCTTTTCCAAAAAGCCAATAAGTCAATAAGCTGTTTGTGTAACCCAAAAGCACTTTCTGTTTTGACTTTTGGCTTTTGGCTTTTAAGGGTGGAAAAGCTGTTTTTGAAAAGTTAGAAATCCTGGCTTTTGGCTTTTGGCTTTTGATTTTTGGAAACAAATTACAAATATACTACCCATACAACCAATATTCACAATAAGTTAAGCGAAACACTTAAAAAAACAACAATTTATTGACTTTTTGACGTTTCTCATCTCAAAATCTAATCCAAACACTTTTTTAAAACTCCTTTTCAAAAAATTATAAGCCAATAAGCACTTTTGACCAAAAGCAGTTTTGCATCTCCAAACTCAATCCCAAACACCCACTCAATAAAAACAACTATTAAACCAAAGGTACACACACAACACATGACCAAAACAACCTAAACCCTCAAAAAACCCTACTCTTATTTTCTCCCTCACTAAAATGCGACCACCAAGAGGCGGCGGGTTCGGCAGTCGCGGCCGTGGCGGCGGCGGTTTCAGAGGCGGTAGGGACGGTGGTGGCCGTTTCGGTGGCGGTCGTGGTGGACGCGGTGGTGGCGGCGGCCGGTTTGGTGGTGATCGGTTCAACGAAGGCCCACCAGAAGAAGTTATAGGTCTGTAACAACAACACTAATAATAATAATAATAACCTAATTTACATATTAATTTACAAATTATTTGATTAACTGTGCAGAGGTTTCATCATTTGTTCATGCCTGTGAGGGAGATGCAGTTACAAAGCTAACTAATGAAAAGATACCTTACTTTAATGCTCCAATTTATCTTCAAAACAAGACTCAGATAGGCAAAGTTGATGAAATATTTGGTCCAATTAATGAATCTGTGAGTGAGATTTTATTGTTTTTGTTTTAAAGTTTTAGTTTTTTTTTTTTTTTTTTTTTGATAAACTAGGGTTTTGTTTACTGATGTGTGTAATATTTTGTTTGAAAAATGTAGTTCTTTTCAGTTAAGATGATGGAGGGTATTGTAGCAACTTCATATGCAGCTGGTGATAAGTTCTACATTGACCCTAATAAGCTTTTACCTTTAGCCAGATTTCTTCCACAGCCAAAGTATGTTTCTTTTTATTTTATTTTATTATTATTATTATTGTTGTTGTTTATATGATATATATTACTTAGAAACTTAAATACACTTGCATAAGTTGAGTCCATAGTTATCAAAGGCGCTGGGCGCATAGGCCTCGCCTGGGGCCTAGGCATGAGGCGCAAAAAAAGCGAGGGCCTGAGATAAAAAAAAGCTAACAAAGAAAATAAAGAAAAATATGTTAAAATAATACTATTTTTTCATCTGGTTAGTATCAAAAGTTATAAAAGATTGATGTATTAGTGTATAGAAGTAGTTTTCCTTAGATAAAAGTAGAAATCCGGCTGGAATCTAGCCATAAGTTAACGAATTTGGCTGGAAACTCTCCGGAATATGGGAATTTAGCTGAAATCTGCGCCTAAACCATCATCTGGAAAATTAAAGCGCAATTTCCTCGACTCAAAGCATAAATGTATCGCCTCGCCTAAAAAATGGGCCTAGGCGCAAGAGTCTCTATAGAAGGGATGAGTATGGTTCGGTTCGGTATGGTAATGAGTTAAAAGTTAAAAATGAACCTGTAATCAAATGTTTCTTTTATAAAAAGTTCGGTTAATTTGATTATTGGAAAAAGATGGTTCAGTTACTTAAATTAATCGTTGATTTTAGACGTGTTGGTGGATTCAAGCTTAATTTCATAGAAGTGATTATCTTTTGGGTCAGATGAAATTTTACCAAAATCTTTTAATTATAAAATATTATGACAACATTTTTTTTGACATGTAACATGTAATGTATAGTGTGAAGTATATACATGTTGGTTTTGATGTAGTTTGGTTTGATTAATTTTGTTATTTATACACATATCATCTTAACATACCATTAGTTTTTCAGTAGTTACGTTTTGGTTATGTTGTTTTTTTGCTCACTGCTGCTTTGTAAAGTATTTTAATTGTGTTTAATGGCTTTCAATGTTAAACTTTGGCGTTAAGCAGGGGAGCAAGCGGTGGACGTGGAGGTGGAAGAGGAGGCGGTAGAGGTGGAGGGCGTGGTGGTTCTTTCCGTGGCAGAGGTGCTCCTAGAGGAGGTGGTGGCTTTCGTGGTGGAAGTCGTGGTGGTGGCGGCTTTCGTGGTGGCAGTCGCGGTGGTGGATTTGGTAGGGGCCGAGGGAGATCATAGAACAAGATTTTGGTGGTGTTTTATGATATTTATCTAGTGCACTTATCTCTTGTAGTTTTGGTTCTAAGTTTTTCTTGCAGCTTGTATTACGACGTTTAAATTTTCATTTGAAAATGATGCTTGATTATCTACAAAAACAAGTTCCATTACCTTAATATATACCTGTTGGCAAGAACCCTAATTGTTGGCAAGACTGTAATTGGCGATTTGCAATTATATATTTCGTAACAGTTCAATAAACCCAGGTTGAAAGTAGCCAAAAGTCTCTACTTTTAAGAACCCTAAAAGATGTGACCCGTTTCAACCTGAACCCATTTTGACCTACTACTCATATTCTCTGCCCCGCCTATATTGGCAACTCAATCAACCTACGACACCATGCAGCCCATGCTAATGGCTGATAATATCTAGCAATAATCATGGCTATATGTTCTTCGCGGTTACAAACTGCTTCTTGCAAAGCATTCCACCCGTTCTCGTTTTGAAGACCCCAATCTGCAACATCAGCCATTAAAATCTCTGCTGGAACAGGATCTTTAACACAAACCGCCAAAAGCAAAAGGGTTTCTCTAAACGGGACATCATACCGGTCGATTGCTGCTGACACCACATCAGCATCCAGCTCAGCAGCTACTGAGTCGGCTTTGGTTGTAACCTCTCCAGCTTTTGCTAATCGAGGGAGGGTTGAAACGATTTTCTTGAGGGCAGTATTATTCATTTAGTCCTTTTTTTTATTTTCTGTTTTTAATTAACTAGCGCTCAGCACTCAAATAGCTCGTCTCGAAACTCTTTACAAACAGCTTAAAAAATTCGTAAAATCAGCTTGTACAGTTTTAGAGCCAAACCAAGCCGAGTCATATAAATTGTGTTCACGCCAAGATGAGCTCACTTGTGTGCACCACCCGCCGGCTTTTTTATATCCACATGTGTAAGAACTATGTATATTTTTTATATAATTATCCATTTGTTCAAGAAATACAAAATATTAAAAAAATAAAAAATATACAAGCTAGCTCGAGATATTTCCAAGCTGCGTTAAGAGTATTTCAGCACATTAAAGAGTTTCCAAGCCGAGCCAAGCAGACTCTATTTTAAGGCCAAATTCAAGGCCTAAGCACATCACATGATAATCTCCTCTCTGTGTCTCTCATTCATGCATGATAAATAATCTCATGGGACAAGACCAGACAATGCCCATTAATGTTTGATGAACAAATTGTGAAAAAGACATCTATTACATAACACTATTTTAATGGACAATGCTGATAATAATAAGTTGCCAAAAACACTAATGCTTCCAATTAAAGCATCCGAGTAACTACTTCCATCCATCGAGCATGCAACTGCATCTTCAAAACCCAATTTGTTCTGCTGGAAAACCAAACCTAAATTCTGCTAGCAGATTGACCTTCTCACCATGATTCATGTTTACCATAACTGGCCACTATATCCAATAACTTTACATTCTTTTGTTCACCACAACTTAAATTAAAGAATTCTTCGACTTGACCTGCCTTTTAAAAGCTGATATGTTAGTAAAATATTAAAAGGTGGCAATATCAACGTGTTTGCTAATTTTATCTTTTAACGGGTCAAATGGGTAAATTAAAGATAAGCTAAAAAGAAATGCGTCAAGTTAAGCTAAAACATCCTAAAACCATTTGATTCAAAGAAATAGACTATCATTGAAATAAGGATTAAAAGGTGTATGCCACCATGGCCGGTCACACGGCCAATATGGGGGAGGTAAATCACGTGTCTCAAAGTAAATCCGGTGGTGCTGGGGTTTGATACCTAGACCCCCACAAAA
Source organism: Ambrosia trifida (assembly GCA_028751855.1). Taxonomy (NCBI): domain Eukaryota; kingdom Viridiplantae; phylum Streptophyta; class Magnoliopsida; order Asterales; family Asteraceae; genus Ambrosia; species Ambrosia trifida. Next base: position 94,206,702 of record CM054130.1, read on the forward strand.
ATACACTAGTGTGCAATTTACGTTTTAGTTTTTTTTTTTCACTGTATGTAAAAAAATATATATTGTTTTACACTTTTACATTGTATGCAACATAATTTCAATTTTTTACCATTATATGCAAGTAATTTCTATAGCAGGTAGATGGTGTGACATGGCACTCGTTTTTTTTATGACGTGATGTTTTGTTGCCTCGGCCAAAGTTACTTGCAACGAAAAAACAAGGTGAAAGTAAGTTGCATTTTGGCGCCCTTGAAAATAACAAACTTTCGGTAATCATGTTTAACACACTAACCGCTTGCACTTGCAAAACATGTACACGTTTTATATAGAAAGTGTTCTGGGTCAGCCTAACCCAACCGTGACCCATACAAAAATTATCCACTTTGATGGAAAACGGAATCGACGTGTTATCCAACCCACCCATTTTGCCACATCTACTTGGTATGATGCAACAAGTACCATATAGATGTGAAACTAACATTGCATATGTACAGCACGACCCACAACCATTCATAGCAAAAACTACACAACACACTAGCCCATTTAAAAAAAAAAAAAAACCATATTTACGAGGGTGAGGCATTTCATATAATTCCAAAACAGAGCACCAACCTAAGTCCATTGCTATTCTATATGAAATTTTGTAAAACTTAGAACACATAGTTTTTTTTTTAAAAAATACCTTAATGAGCAGCTTTGCGATTATAACTCAAAAGGGGGCCTCAAAAGATTCATCCCACACATCTACACTACCATTAGAGGCATCATCAGCATCTTCCTCCATTGATAGCCTAATATACTCTCGATGTGCAAACCGATCCCACTCTGTTAATGTTGGATTCTCACGTTCCTGTTTCATAAAATTATATATATGCCAACATAAATTGATCTGTAAATAAATTATTCAACAACTGGTGATACCATCCATATATGTACCTGACGTATAAGAAATGGATCACGGGTTTCAAAGGCCATGAATTTATTAAGGTTAAAAAGGATATTAAAAACACTGCCAGCAAGTTTGCTTCCTTTCAGATCACGCAAGGTAAAATATCCCTCATCCTGCAATTTACAAAAAATGAAAAAGCATATTAATATAGATTAAATAGAAAAAGACATTAATAATATATATATATTACGTTTGGGCCAATCATGTCAACGATCTGACACAATATGTCCTCAAAAAGGACGGGCTCTTGGGCCATGCATTCCATCCGATGCAATTGTTCTTCGTAAAAGAATTGCATCTCATTTCTTGTAATCACTCCGTTTCCATCCAAATCTACGCATTTGAACCTAATAAAACATTACAAAAAATAAATGGCGAAATAAAGAGTGATTAGAATTTCAAGAAAGAAGACAAAACATTTAAGACAATTTCGAAAATAAGTCGAAGAGAAATGAGAAGTCTATTGAACTTTGTGTAAAGTGAAACATACCAGTATTCTAAACTAGGCTCTGATGATTTGTCCTCTTCAGACAAAATAAAATAAACAAAATCTTCATATCCCATTTTCCCATCAACATTACTGGTGAACTTTCTTGGTACCTAAAAAAAAAAAAAAACCGTAAGCATTGAACAAGCAGAAAACACATTTTGTTTAGAAAAAAAGTTGGCGATATTACAAACCTGGGAAAATATTCGGTCAACAATTCTGTATGTGAGTGCATGGTTACCATATCGTATAAGATTCTCTTTATCAATCAAGAAATCATGATCTGTGTCAAGCTCCCAAAACTTGCAGTAGATAACATAAAAATGCTCATACGAGAAATATCTGCCACGAAAAATATATGGTTTAAAAACCAAGTGTATATCAATTTATATATACTAATTCGCCCTCCCGAATTGTATAAAGTATTACCTCAAAACTTTGTTTATGTCCTCTTCTTCATCTGCATGTTGCATTGCAGCAATTAAATTTCCACGTTTTAGCTCCCTTAGGGTAAGACGAGCATCACCCGCTCTATTCATGTAGTAAAATATTCTGTATATTACAGTTTCAGCTGACCACAAAAAGAATGTAAAACTTAAATCACGGAACTATAATATTTAGAGAAAAGATTAAAGCAAGCAAACAACTATAAATCAACATCTGTTGAATATCTAAAAGAATGACATCACGGTCATAGCTTACACAAGAAAACATATATACAAACATAACTCAGAATCATACCATATCTTTTTGCACATAAAGTTAATTTGATAATCGAAAAATAAATCAAATATACCATATCTCTCCTGAAATTCAGGTGTGCCCTGTAAGAACTCCAAACCTGGATGAGTTGCCAATAGTTCCCGGAGTATGGGTTTAAAATCCTCCTGTTGCACAGAATAAGTAGAAAAATACCATATTTGTCGTGGTCAAAACAGGACAGTATTATGATAGATAAGTTTTATCAACAGGCTATCTTTTTATTTCAAAATGGAAAAAACATGTTTAAATCAGATTTTATCATAGTAGTCAAAGGTGCGCCTCGCCTAGGCGCGCAGTGAACCGGTCTAAAACCGCTCTGAACCAGTCTGAAACCGCTTAAATGGTCTGAACCAGTCTAAAACAGCCTAAACAAGACTTAAACCACCTAAACATGGCCTGGAATACACGTGTGTGTTGCTTGCCTAAGGCTAGCGTTTATTAAGTGCTTTGCACCTAGGTGACATGTTCACCCTTTGCGCCTTGAGCCTTTGACTACCTAGTACCTAGGATTTGATAATGTAGAAGTACCTGAGTTAAATATCTCAAATTTGGCTGCTTCAGTATCGTATATATCTGGGTAGCAACATCTTTAACCAACATGTTACCATTAATCCAGTAAGCAACAAATGCATCCCTATAAACAAAAAATAGCAAATATTTAAAGACATAAGTTTCTCTGAAAAACACAAGACTGTACAAAAAATACCTGGTCACAACGCCACTGCCTGCAACGTCGATCTTATTAAAAAGAACAGTCGAAAAGAAAGATGGCAGTTCGCAAATTTCCTTTGTAAGCGGTTTGAACTCTACAAATTAAAATAAAAATAGCGTAATCAAACAACAAAAATTGACCATGCATAATCTAGCAACTGCTGAAAAATGCACATATCTCACCATGCAATTGTAGTCCATCAGGATGACCATAGAAAAACTGATTACATCTAAACAAACATCGTTCTTTCATATCATTAGGGGGTGGACGGCCATCTTTAAAGTAAAACTGCAACAATTACACATTATCCAGTTAAAATCAATAATTAAAAAAATATTAAAGTTAATAACTCAATGCTTATGATAGAGAAACAAAATCATTAAGTTGACCTGAGGTATCAACTCTTTAACGGGCTCGCTTAGTACTCTTAATGGAGAACCAAGTACAGATGGGCCCACCCTCGGTTTTGTGATTCGAGGGGAACCTGAAGATGAACTTCTAGGTGAAAGTGGAGGTACTGAATTTCCAGAAGAAGCTTTTGGGCTGGAAACTGATCCAGTTATATTTAATGAAACGCCCGCTTTAGCCTTGTTACATAAAGATTTCACCTATATACAGACATAAAATACCATTTTATCACATCAAACAAAAAGATGTTTGCATTCTCACCAAATAAACTAACACTATGTTCATCTCATCAACATGATCAATCCACCTCAAAACAGTTGAAAAAGTTTCAATGGAAACAACCCTTTTTCTTGAAATGGTGTGTGCGTAATTGATAAAGTCATAAAGTAACAATCCCAAATCTACTTAACCAAAGTAAACATTGGACAATGAAAACCAAAACGAATTAGAATGTAAAACAAAAAAGCCTCACTAACTGTGATTTCAATCAAACCGATGTCATGCAATACGTACATACCAAAGCAATAAATTCAACAATAAAAGCATTGTACCTTTTGGGTTGTGAATTGTGATTTCAATCATACAACATGCACTAATAACATTCCTAAACCTTAGTGTAGCACAATAAGAAATGTGCAAGTTGGATGTCCAAACATGAACATGGTCTGGCTGTACCGTCTGGTTGTACCGTAACGGTACAGCCAGACCATGTTCAGTTCATCCAACAATAATTTAAGATAGGACCCACAAAACGTACCTCTAACACGCTACAATTTCTAGGCATCATATAATGAAGCTAAAATTAACTCAACATTACAAATCTTCCATTGTTAAGTGTTAACACTTAAAAAGTTAGTGACTTGGCATGCAACTATGCAAGACCCTCATCATTCCTCCATTAATAGCAACAAAAAAACTAAAAAATCCAAAAACAACAAACTTTGTACTAACTTATAAACTGTCACTTTCCTAAATGTATTTATGTTACTAAAAAGGTCAACAAGTATTTAATCCTATAAAATTCTTTTACCATAACAGGCATATTATTATTATCTTCCAATTGCACTATGTTGTTTACACAAACCATCAAAGTACAAAGTACTATAACCATCACATAAATTCCATCAAAACAGTTACATATCACATAAAGTCATAAACCAACATAACATATAACAAATGATAATAAATAAATTAAAATTAAAAATAACAGAAGATGGTTTTGGAGAGTAAGAAAGATGGGTAATAATAATATACCAAAAGAGTGGTTTCAGGAAGAGAAAGCCATTGGTCAAACAACTTATGTGCAACATAAGGATGGGACTTAATAGCCAAAGGGGAGACTTCATTAAGCTGTAATAAATCCGGGTCAAGAAAACCCGAATCACCATTATGATCCAAATCCATCTTTTTTTTTGTTATATCAATCTCTGATCTTGGTGAATAATAATAAAGCCGCAACGAAAACAAACAGAAGAGAACAGAGGCTTTGTTTGTGAATTGGGGATAATAAGAAGAAGAATTGGGAGTTTAGAGGGAATGGATCGTTAAATAAAATCTTGAATTGAATTGGGTTGTTCTAGAATTGTGTTTACAAAAGAAAGAAAGATCGATGGGTGGAGTGAATCGTAGGATGAATCGAATGATGCAAGATTCTTGTGGGCGTCTAAATGTTTATAAACTTTTTTTTTTTTTTTTTACAATACATGATTACATTCCCTCTTTATTTTCATTTACGGAAAGAGATTTTTTTTTTCGTGTTCGTTTGTTAAAAAAAACATATATTCACGAACAGTTCATGAATGCTTACCGAATGAGATTTTCTTAACAAATGAACACGAACAAAAAATCTCGTTTGGTAAGTGTTCAAGAACTGTTCGTGAACATATAATTTCCTTAACAAACGAACATCGTTCGGTTCGTTTGCAGCCCTATTTACTATACATTCATATGTGTTGGTTTTGAATGAAATTTACATTTACATAACATTAACTTACAACTTTTTTGTGTGCATAGAGGTGTTGTAGTTTGTACCGCATGTTTATGGTGTTTAAAAAAAAACGTTTTTACTTTTTACCTAAAACTTTTCATCTTTTGCAATTTAACCTCACAACTTTTTTACTTTTATTTTTGGTCTCCTGTACTTTTCATCTTTCGCAATTTACTCGTTTTATGTTTCTTTCTAAATTTCGCTAGTTAAAATGGCGCAACATGCGTGTGTGGTTCAACATTTTTACATTTCATTCTAAATTTTGCAAATTAACACTAAGTTTCAAAGTTTTACGTCTATTTTTTCCCGTTTGACAGGTTATTGGCAACACGTGAGTCCTATATCGACTTAGTTATTATTTTTTATGTTTTACGTTTCTGTCTAATTTCTTTGCATTTACATGCGACAATTTCATCATTGGTGATCGCTGACGGTGGTTTTACATTTATGCTATTTGCCATGGTGTAACGCGGGGTTTCAGACAAAATACCAATGAAGTAACATGTAACATACTTGGATGCTCAAGTATAATGGAGGATATGCTCAAGTATGATGTACAATCTAAATGTAGCATATGCGCCAATTATTTGGTATTAGGTTCCTCTTTTTTTGTCTTGCATGTGAAGCATGTTAGCTTTAATCAAATGGTATGGGGTTCATTTAAATGGTTTAGTTTAAAACCAATCCATTTAGGAAGAAAAAAAATACTCGTCAATCATATAATATGCAACTGACCCACAACAAAATTACAAATTACAGTATTGTTATTTTCTTGTCAATACTTGAAAATGCATTCTAACATGCAAGCATGTGAGGGGCACTAACCAGAAAAACTAACCGAGTTAGCGAGAAAGGATGTTTTCTACAACAAAAAATATGTTAAAGGCTATAATATGCAAATTTTAAACATTAAGGCTGAAACCTGCAAATTTGGGTCAACGTAAAGGACGTTTTCTGTAATTTTGTCAAATGTAAATGTAGCGATAGTATGTGCTATTGTGTTTACGACTAATGAAAGTATATAAGTTTCCATGTAAATTCTAAGGGAAGAACATTTCGGTACCGGTACCGAAAATAATGGACCGGTCCATTTTCGGTATCAAGTTTTGGTGATTTTCTATACCGGTATTTTCCGTACGATAGTGGTTCAGACCGGTATTTTACCTTAAATTTGCAGTACCACACCGTGTATTTTCGATACCGGTCCCAAGCTAATCCCTATTCATGGCAAATGAGTGTAGATTTGTAATACCCTACCCATAATAGGGGTAATTAAACGATAATATACTTGGTTTGTACTTGGAAAGCTAAAGCATTTCATAGTTTACTTTAACGCATTAACATCCAAAAGCGATATTGATTAGTACAAACATCCTAAATTATACTTACGGCTTAGCATATTACAAAATAACCAAGTATCTTCATAAGTTTATCAAAACATTGCGGAAACGGACGAGTTAAGCATGTTCGGTTCTTCAACTAAGCCTCGATCCTCATCCGGTTCATGTAGCTGAGTACCTAAGGGTTTATCACAGTTAGACAACCCATAAATATGTTATTATGATTGAATTTAGATGCAAAATACAAAAAGAATGAATTTTGGCTGATTTGGTGTATCCTACGCCAGTTTTGGCGTATCCTACGCTATTGGCGTAGGGAGAGGGCATCTGGTGGCGTAGGGCAGCAGAAATCAGCGTATGCACTCTAACGTTGGCGTATCCTACGCCAAAATTGGCGTATCCTATGCCATTGGCGTATCCTACACCAAATCCTGACAAGGTACGAAATGTTTCAGCACCAAGCTGCCCCTTTTGGGTCCGTCTAGAACTGCTCCCGGGCCTTCCAGGGACACGTTTAAGGGTTCTTATGCGTAATACAAACATGATTAGATGTATATTTGAATTCCTTGTTCGGTTTCTAACCCAAGAACCCTGAATTAAATGTCCATCAATATGTTGACCCGTTAACTTTTGCATACATCCAAGTTTTTAAGATTTTATGATTTCCAAGGCCTAGTAATGATTTTTCTATGCTTATCAAGCCTCAACTCGACTAGGTGACCTCCGCCCAAGTCATTTATACCGGGTTTGCGATGCCTCGTGTCCATGGCCACATGTGCCATTTCTCTCGGTCTTGTTCGCTCGGTCTCAATGACTTGCAACGGGATCTAAACACGATGTTTTCTTATGACCCTTGGAAATCACAATCTCATCTCATCTAAAGATATACCCACGATTTATACACCCAACATGAGCATATATGTATATATATATATCCTACAAAGTCATAGATATGACTTACCTTGGCTCGCGCCCTTTTTGCTTCTAGACTAGCTTGAGGTAGATAACATTGAGCCTATGAATACACTCAAGTAACTAGCACAAATTCGTTACCGGCTTAAGGTTAACTCTTGGCCTAAGCTATTGTCTATCTAGCATTTTTACCCAATTGACCCGATAGTCTAAATGGGATATTAACATCCTTCATCTAAGGCCATCTTCTATGAATCGTGTATCGTATTTATGCTTCTTTTTGTGACTATTACAATGTCTAATTCCCAAATGCATATACAAAGGTATAATTAAGCATATAAACACACTAGAGACATATTAAGAATTAAGTCATCGAGTGACTTACCTTATGTGTGCTTCCTCTTTACCTCAACTCGAGATTCCTTTGATTCAAGGCCTCCCGAAGCCCCTCTTTTTACTACCTAGTAGATTGTAATCCACCTAGGTGGTTAGGATCATAATTAACAACATGGTTACACATGATCAATCAACCTTTTTTTTTACGTATCATGTTCAACACATTTATCGAGTTTTAGTCCAAATTCATTCATTTGGACATTTTATCAAACACTTGGTGGGCATGAATTATCAAGACTATAATTTTGGGTGGTTTATGAGCCATTTGCCTATCAATCAAGTATTTACCCTTGATTCATCAAACGATGACAATTTGACAACCCAAGTTCACCTTCTTAGTTCTAAAACACTCATTTTAGCTTATGAGCACACATGTTGCTCATACCTATCAATACCCACCAAGTTATCTTAGGGATTTCACTCCATTTGATAAACTAGCATGAATTCAACAAAGATTTGTCGGGAATAAGGTTTTCTTGCACTAGAGACACCTTTCCCAGCACCCAATTCGACTTTTATATAAACCCTAGATTATCAACATTTCCATGAAAGCTATAATACATCAAATATGATGAAACAAGAGTTACATACTGATTACACGAGGTTAATAGGTCCGATTTCTTGCTATCCCAAGCAAAAGCCCCTTGAATTGAACTTGATTCAAGCTTGTTTATGAGTTTTTAGGGTTTGGTTTGCAAGAGGGTGTTTGGATCGTGACTTATGAGCAGGGAAAACATATTCCCTGCATTTTATTCAAGCCTATAAGTCAAGTTTAAGGCTTTGGCAGGTTTAGTCCCTCCACTTTTGCCAAGTATTTTCTAGTTAAAAGCCACGTGTGCTTATATTATGATAAAATGCGGTTTATAAATTTTGGGGTATTACAAGATTAGTCGGTAAAGACGAAACTCATGAGTGAAAAATAGTATAGGTAAATTGAGGGATAAATAAGGATATACGTAAAAATGAAGATAAAAGTAGTATCTGCTTTGTTTGGACGATTTAACACAACTCAAGTCTACTTAAAACAAGTTTGATGTAAAACGACCCGATCTAAATAACGATAGTACGTAAAAATGAATAAAAAATGTAGAGTAAGTTTCAATTTTGGTCCGTGTGGTTTATACCAAATTGCAGTATATTACAAACATGAAAAGTTATGCAAAAAACACACTCAGATTTCTAATCCTTTCAATTTTAGTCCACCTAACTAATACCCATCCATTAATATCATTAAGTGAGAGGGCAAAATAGTTATTTAAAAATATTAAAAAGATGTCATTTTTTCCCTTTTAAACCATAAGGGCTAAAACCATAATTTATTCTTCTTATTACTCTTAATGTAAAATTAAAAAATGTAGTAGATTGAGTTAATTATAACCTAAAAATATTTAATAAATTTTGATAATGTGCAGTGGTGGATAGGGTTAGGATCAAATACACAAGACACTTTTTCTAAGAAGGGTGAGAAGAATTGTGATCCATTGATCATATATTTGAATGGTTGAGATTAGTTTGTTTGAAAAAAATAAATAATAAATTAGAGGAAGGGCATAAAAGGAAAACCACATTTGTTGACTTTCTCTCTCCACATGCAATGCACATGTCAATTTCCGCCATCATTTTAAAACATCTATAACTTTTTCATACGACATTTTTTTTTCAAAAAAATTTCACCATATTAACGAGCGTTTTTTTATCTTTAATATGAGTACCACATTGCTACATTAAAATTGAAAAAAAAAATTCATGCTAAATGGGTTTTCTTCTCCGTTGTGTCTTTCTGCTCGTTCATTGTGTTATAGTATGCATGTGTGCTTTATAAAGATGTTATTTATGTTTTTTTAGTCTACACATGATTTAACTTTGTCCATTGTGTTTTTAGTATGCTTTTATTTATGTTTTACGCAAATGAGTTTTGTATTTAGGTGTACATTGTGTTTTATTATGTTCATTGTGTTTAAGTCTATTATACATTGTGTTTTAGTGTTCTGTTCATTGTGTCTTTTATATGTCGTCCATTGTGTTTTACACAATTGGGTTTTTAACTTTTTTTTACAAAAGTATTCATTGTATTTTAGTCTTTTGTTCATTGTGTCTTTCGTATGTCATCCATTGTGTCTTACGCAACTGGGTTTCAACTTTTTTTTTCAAAAGTATTCATTGTATTTTAGTCTTCTATTCATTGTGTCTTTAGTATGTCGTTCATTGTATTTTACTAGACTCTTGAATGTGTTTTATACCCTATATTTAATTGGTGTTCATTGTGTTTTACATTCCATTGTGTTTTACATTCCATTGTGTCTTACGCAAGTGAGTTTTGAATTTTTTTTTTCTAAAGTATAGCAATATGATACTCATATTAAAGATAAAAAGACGCTCAATTTTATGGTATATATTTTTTTAAAAAACGGATGACGTATAAAAAAGTTACGGGCATTTAAAAATGAAGGTGGAAATGGCATGTGACTTGCATGTGCATATGTTTTTGACAAAATTACCCCTCCCACTTGTTAATCCTTTGGACACATGTCATTTTCTAGTGGCTTCTCACTCTTCTCATTTTTTGTAGCCTTTGTAGAATAACCCAACCCGTGGTGGATATGGTATCACCATATACTGTTATTTACAAAGCCAAAAAAAAATGCATGGGGTTATTTTTACAATTTTTTTTTTCGTGCACTCGGTATTTAAATTATTCTAATTGTCAAACCTTTGAAGCTATATGGGGTTGTAAATATGTGCATTAGAGTTGTTTATGCTTAGTGTTATTGTACCATTTGTTTTGTGTGTACTATTTTTTTAAGCTAGCATAACAAAACAAAACGTCGGTAAAATAAGGATGTAGAGTCCGGGAGTAGAGAGAGAACATGGCAATTTAGTGTTTTGGGGACCACTGGGTATTTTAAATTGTTTTTGTTAGGATTCCGCTTTTAATTTTGTGTTCTCGTGTTTAATTTGATGTTAATAAGTGATCAACCCTGTTATCTTTGGTACTGTCATTTGTGTTGGATAACAACATTGAATAATTTTATTTGACCCGAGGTTGAACGCAATCACTCAATGGTCTATATATTTTTTTTTTGAAAGGTCAACAAAGTCGTCATAGGCTCCCGTAAGAATCCATTTATGACCTAGATTGCTTATATATAGGCCCGGCTCTAGTGCAAGTTTTTTGAAACTCTTGCTTTGGGCCTCCATTGTTTAAGGGCCCAACTTTTTAGGGTTGTTAAAACTTTTATGCAGCAGCAATGCAACATAGAAATGGAAAGAGAGTTCATATGCTTTGTGCAGAGGGAAGAAAACTATTCTATCATTTTTATTCAATTTTTTGTAATTTAAATTTCCTTTTAGTTGATTTCTCTATTATGCTTTTGTAGTTATAATGTCATTGGTCAAAGAAGGTTGGCCTCTCAGTCTCACAAGATCATATTGTGGTGTTTGTTTTCAAAAACACTAATATCCAGTCAAACCGGTTTAAAAGATCTCTTATTTTGGATTTTGCTAGGTAAGTTTGAGGCCAGACTATCATTCAAGGTTTTGTTATTTTTTTTTTTAATTATTTTGACTTTAAATTGGTTGCTCACATACTAAAACTACATCACTTCTATTGGTAAATTAAAGGTTTTAATCATGTCTCAATTTGAGGGTAAACTAAGGTTAAGCAATGACTTGCGAGAAATGCCTCAATTTTAGAATTCGCTTTGGGCCCCATGAAGCGTTGAGCCGGCCCTGCTTCTATGTCCATGCATGGTTGAACAACAATCTCTATATTTGAACGGTTATCATCATTTGTTATCATGTTTGACCAATGATTGATGATCAGCAATCACATTCAACCAACGTTCGCCATGTTTGATCTTATGTATGACCAAGGCTGACTATGTTTGATCAGTTATCACAACGATTAACCATAATTAACCGATTTTAATCAAGTTCGACCAACTGTAGCCGTGATTAAACCATTTTGATTTCAAATAAGCAAGGTAGATGTCTATTTGTACAACATGCTACAAAACTACAAAAATATAGAGAAAACCCGAGGCAGTGCAGCTAAATGGTATCTACACACCCATGTTTTTTCTCTGATGTTAGTCAATCACATTTCTTCAGAACAAAGATTTTTCTCACAGCCTGATCCACCAGAAATGAGGTTGATGCGCGATCTAATCAAGAACTTATCTGATCAAGAGAAAAAGGACAGGTCAGTGGCTCTCGATACGTGGAAGCAGAAAGCTAAATCCTGAGTTTTCACGAATTAATGGAGGTGGCTCGATGTCTGAGAATTCTATTTGATCCATTGATTTTGATATATCGTCAACTGAAAATGGAATGCTGCATAATAAAATAAATAAATAAATAAATCATGAGAAAACATCACACAACTTAGCTCCCATTAATATAGATCTTGTAATGAAATGAACATAATTACAAAGAGCTAATACATAGCAGAATGCAACTAACTTGGAATCATCATCCAACAGGAAAGAATTGCTTACGACATTTTCTTCGGCCATCAACACCCTCATGCTGGATATGACCTGATAGATGATGACTGTTAAGGCGCATATCATAATCTAACTATTTCATAGAAACTAATATAATCTTTTATAAAAGGACTTAAAGCAAATTGAAAAATTAAATGGAAAAAAAAAAATTACATCTGGGGAGACACTTTGTGAATCATACTTGTCATCCCAGTACATTGTACTGATCCGATACAACTGTTGTAGACTAAGAACCTGTAAGGAAAAACTGAATTATGCGATGACAGATGAGATTAGATTACATTAAGTTGTATGTAACCTAACAAATAATATCACTCACTGGACATAGATCATGAATTATTTCATCCAATGTTTTCTTGGGCTTTTGATGCGTAACCTGAATGGGATTACTTATTCTTCTAAGAAGAAATTTTGATTGCAATTAACTCTTTCATGAAGTGCGATGAAAAAGATAAATTACCAGAAATCCAATAGCCTGTCGTATATGCTTCAGTGCATCCCAAGCTGAACCTGCATACTGCAGTTCTTCTGTTTAGCAAATAAAAAAAATCTAAAATAAATGTGAGATGGCTCAGAAAATACCTCATCAGTTGCATTGTAACACCAATGTTCTATTTCAGCCAATCCCGCTTTCACATACTCACCGTTACTAAACGAACAACATTCACGCCTCAAAAGTAAGCTGCATCGTGAAGTATAACTAATAAACAGAAAATCATATGGCGTAAGTGCGCATTGGCATAAAAAGGTAAAAAAAAAAGGATACCTATTAAATAGCTGAACATTAACAAAGGAGAATATTTGTGTGTAAACTTTACGAACCAAAAATGTCGGTACCTAAAATATTTTATAGTTAGTAGAAAAATAAAAGAGCAAAGAACAAACAAAAATAACAGAATGGAGGTTTACTAACATGATTTGTTTTTAAAATGATTAAGAAACTTCCAAGACTCTTAACAATTTCTTGCCAATGAGCAATTAGGTTTTGCTGAGATGTACCAGAAACAGAATGTGACGATCCCTTCACCAGGCTCGCTCTGGAAATTCTTGGTGCCTTTAATTTAACATACCAAATAGTAAACTTTAACTTCTAACAGAATAAAACATTAAATAATATTATATCTTACCTGAATGCACATCCCTAACAATGGAGATATTTCTTTTTTCAAATTATCTCGGATCATTCCATATATTTTTTCAACATATGCAGTAAGCTGCTGCTTAAAAAGCAAAGCAGGATACTTGGCTTCCACTTTGCTAAACCCGCCAACTCCATGACTCAGGCTTCCATTTGCAAAGGAAAGATCGACCCCATGTGGAGTTCCATGAAAACTCTAAATGTTAATAAGAAAAAACTTCAAAAAACGTTATGATATTATGTAATTTAATTTCTAAATGATAAAATAAAATTACAGGTGTCATCCTCCCGAAAAGGGCAGCTGATGATCGACGATGTAAGCCAATTGCAGATGCGGCCGCACTTGCTTTCAACGTGTGTTGAAGTAAAAGCAAAAGAGTAGAAGCATTGGACAACCAGTAAGCTAATACATCGTTGTTATCCTGATTTTTCTTTATAAAAATAAATTATGAACAAGAATTAGAACAAAACTATGGATAAAAAAAGATATATTTTAGTGTATTGAGAAATAACTCAAACCTCTATTGCATTGCCTATGGTTTGGATGATACGGTCAAAAACACGGGTCTTTTCAGCTTCAAAAGATCTCCATTGCAGAAGGCATTTGTAAATAATACAAGCTGCTATAGGTCTGTTTCCTGCAAACCCAAGATGTTGTGTAATGCATCTGAGAAGCAATTCCTGATTTTCATTTTGTTTTCTGTCGAGTGATTTTTGTGGTTTGTCATCAATTTCTGCAAGATCCCCTTGGCCCACTGAAGGGCTATATGGGTCCTAAAACAACAAAACATGTTCTTAAATAATCAGAATATATAATCTAATAATAACCAAGTTCCTTAACTGTAACACCGGAGTCACTTAAAACTTTTTTTAATTACAAAACCACCCAAGTTTCAATATTGTTCCACATTAAGTGACCAAAGTGAACCAAACAGAAAACTTGGTTGTTATTATTTAGCAATTATACTTTTTAAGTTAACTGTAGGAGGTAACCGCGAAAAAAAAAAAAAAAACTTATTACAACTAAACAAGTTTGAAGTTTCATAATGTTCCATTTAGCTCATCCCATTTAAGAAAATATTAAAAAAAATCACAACAATGGACCAATATGGAAATTTGAGTGGTTTTTATAGTTAGAAAAATGAATGAGTGACTTTATTGAAAAATATTAAAACTTGGTTACTAGCAAAAGAAATAAAAGAAATAACTCGAAAACCACATTGATGAAAAATTACAATACCTGAGATGACTTTATATCTACACTTAAAGTACCACTGTCATTCCTCTGCAAAAGTTATAAATAAACCATTATAAGGCAACTTAGTGTTGTTATATGCTAATTTGATTAAATTAAATAAAATTGAGAATATACCTGCATATAAGATCTGGAACGGCCTGAGAAGAGCTTATTAGGTGCCATGGAGACCGCTTGATGGCGGAAGACTTTGTTCTCTGATTCTAAGTTATTCAACTTCTCTTCCAGCCTAGGAAAATATAAATATGTTAAACATGTAGTTTATAGAAAATGCCCCACTTACGGTATGCACATATAATGTATATATGTGTGGCCCTCGGGGGGCAAAAGTAAAGTTGCACTAGTTTTAACGTTATTTTACTAATTTCGTGAAAATAATGTTAAAAACGACGGACGGTTAATCATGCATCATGTGGTGGCGTTGATAGCCAAAAGACAAAGGGGTATATGCACCGATCGGGTTTGTCCCGATTGCTAAGTGTTTTGTGCCTTATGTCCAAGGCTTGATACCAAACCACATCGAGCCGGGGGTCTCACTGGAAGCAGCCTCTCTATTCTTAGGGGTAGAGGTAAGGCTGTCTACGTCTTACCCTCCTCAGACCCTACCTTAGCTTTGTTATAGGTGGGATTAAATGAGTATGATGATGATGATGATGTAGTTTATAGAAACTGTAAGTTAATAAGATAAAAAAATATGAGAGAACCTGCTCATAGATTCCTGTAAATGAACCACTTTCTTTTCTGTTTCTTCTAACTTTTTGCATCTTTCTTCACAATATTCTTGAATATCATCAGCACGTTTCTTTTCAGACCGCAACATAGCCTGCAAGGGCAGAGAGGTAATACTAGCAACTTGAATTAATCTCATAAACAAATGTTATTATTAATACTAAAAGATATACCTTCAAATCCCTAACTTGTTCATTTAAGGATTCAACTGTCTTAGTATCTTCAATAACAATCTCGTTTTCCTCAGCAGCCACAGGTGCTTTGTCAATAGCTTTTCTGGATGCTTTTCTTTCTTTCACCGCCATTGCATTTGCTTCATCAAGTTTTTTTTGCAAAGCTTCTATAGAAGTTTCACATTTTATCGACTCTTCCAAATCAGTCTGGACGTATAAGAATATGTAAAATTGTATACATCAATAACTAAATTTCTAGTGAATTTACATAATAGAAATTATTTTACCCTTAAACGTTTCTCCAGTTGTAAACGCCAGGTTAATTCTTCCAATTGTTTCTCAAGCTTATCTTTTGCTTCTTTAAGTGCACCTGTTTCTCGTGCAGCCTGCAGAAAAGGTAAAACATGCATCTCAATAATCATCATCATCATCATCATACTCAGTTAATCCCACCAATAGCAAAACCACTATCGAGCCGGGGGTCTCACTCTCAATATTATGGCTAAATTCATACAAACATGAAGATGTTATTAACTATTAAAATTAAACAACAAAACTGACCCTTTTAAGTCTTCTTAGCTCTCTCCTTGCAATCCTTCCCCTCCACATGCATTGTGCAATTATGGATCCTATCTTTAGCCCTTTATAATATGCAGAATTTTTATGACAACGCCACCAAGTCTAACCAGAGGAAAACGCTTAGAAATATTCAAACCTGTTTTTTTTTTATATACTTAAAAAATTAACCTGAATTTTAATGGCAGCATTAGTTTCTTTTCGGTGTCTGAATCTTTTATGAGCCTCAAATGCACGAAAGCCTGTTTGGACAGCAAGAACTGACGCCCGAAGTCGCGTATAGGCTACCCAAGCATGCCATTTACGCACGTGTTTTCCAATTTTTATAGCAGCTGAGATCCTTCTAAATTGTTCAAACTTTTTACAAGCCAATCTACCTAAATTCCCAATAGTTCAAACATGAAAAAACGGTAATTTGGATTTTTTTTTTCTAGTTATAATTTAAACAGGTTAAGAATGCTCTAGAGGCCCACCTCTACAAAAAGATTGCAAGAAAAGCGAAGCCTTGCGAATTGCAATAAACTGCTGGTGAGCAACATGAGTTCTTATGTGTCTTTGAATTATCGCTGCTGCACTGCCAAGTACCTCAGCTCTGCGTGCATCTAATTCTGCCATCTGTCCAGCTCTCAAGAATACCTTTGTTTTACCAATCTGTATACAGAATGTATGCAGTCAACTAGAGTTGGATATATAAAACGGTGTTCTTAATTAAAAAAATAAACACTCCGTAATTACCTGGAAGCCACTGAGCCCCACCTTTTCCAAGATCTTTGCACATACCACCTTTTCATCAAAGTTACTTCAGACACATTAAATAAAGTTAAGAGCATATTTAGGAAAAAAATCGAAACAGTAGAGATATTATTATGATCAGGAAATAATAAAATCTACCTTCCAGCCAAGGCTTCTGGTGCAAGGAGTCCAAATCTGTTTACAAATTCAAAGAAGGCACGACGGGTAGGATAACCAGCACAACTGATTCTGATTGCCTCAAAAACACCCTAAGATTGCAAGAATTAGTCACATAAATAGAATATATATATAAAAAAATAACTAATTGCTTCACAGTTCACATACTCACACCACAACGCAATTGTTGCATGATGTTGACGTTTTCAAATATCAAAGGTTCCAGTGTATTGTTTGGTTTTACACATCTAACATAGTGTGGCTCTGTAGCATTTAGTGTTTCCATCAGTTGTTGCAATTGAAGCTGCAGCAGCATGCATAGTACACATCAGTATACAGCAAGCATAGTTACATGTCAGCAAACAACATCATGATGATGATTTTAGTAAAGCTACCTTAAAACGGGAACCAATTGAAGAAAATTTAGAAGATTTAGAGGACTCTTCAGCTACGGGAGGAAAAAGGCCGGCCACAAATGAACATTTGGAAGCACCCAACAAATCTTGGTGCTCAGGAACCACATAATCTTTATTCTTATCAAGAAATTGTTCAGATTGATATTGCACCTAAAGTATAAAAATATTTTAATCATAAACAAATGGTGGTACAGCTATGAACATGGTTTAGAAAAAATGCATACCTCTCCAGCGTAATGAGCAACTACGAAATCTGTGCGTGACAACTTGGGCTTTACAAAACGTTTGTGATTTTTGAATATCTGATAAAGCTTGTTTGCAAATGTCTCGTGTGTTGACTTTGGAAACATGCTAGAAAAAACATAATTTCAATTGTAAAAATATTATCAAAAAGAAATCTTCAATCTGCACTTTTAATTATAACTCTTGTTGAGTAAAGAAACGAAGAAACATATAAAAAGAATTTAAAGGGTTAAGGAGCATGTTATACCAAGCTTCATCAAGTAAAGCAATAATACCACCAGGCCTCTGCAATATATATATACACACAACATCAGATAATTAGATAGTTGAAATCGAGAATACAACAATACTCAAAATTTGGCAAAACATAAAGATCAACTCATAGTTATCAAAGGCAATCGCCTTGACCGCCTAGGCGATCAATTTCCTAGAAGCCACCAAATCCCGCTTTTCCCTACTAGATAAAAAAAGCCACAATCTGCTTTCTGAAAACCTAATCCCGAATATTATCGACCACTACTTACCAATTTATTGAGATATATATAAATCTCAATCAAATCTTCTTTTTAAATATATCTATTTTTTAAAACACTTATAGATAAAAACAAATTTGCATATCGATCCCTAAATCAGTTCTATTGAATTATTCTTCAATATATAAACACCTCAACTCAGTGATTTACTAGTACTACCAACTGATTTTGTCTACTACATAGTTATCAAAGGCGTTTTAATTCTTTAAGTAGGTATGGCTAAATCAATCAGTTTATGTTTATATTATCTATAAGATGATTGTTATTTTTTATGATTTTGGTAATTTTTTAATTTTTATATTTGCGCTTTATTTTTCTCAGACCTGCGCTTTTTTTGCGCTTTTTGCCTAGGCCGCAGGCGGAGCCTAAGCGCCTTGAGTGCGCCTCACGCCTTTGATAAATATCGGATCAACAACATAACCTGATCATTTGTAGCTACGTAGCGGTTATACTTATACCTTTTCAATGAGATCTAAAACATCCTGGTTATCAACAAATTCAATGTAGCTCCAATTGATAGCCTCTTTGTTATACTCTTCCTGCTCCCCCTTAAAAACATGCTGAAGTTCAAACGTAACAGTCTATAAAGTCAGTTTCTAAGAACACCTCATGGTAACAACCATAAAAAATATTCGACATCTACCTGGTTAAAGTGTTGCTGCAGTTTCTCATTTGTAAAATTAATGCAAAATTGCTCAAAGCTGCATGTTATGATGAAATTGAGATAAAATACAAATAACAATAACAATAACAACCTCTTTCAGAAAGTAAACACATTAATTGTTGCCACCTGTTGTTCGTAAAGCTCTCAAAACCATAGATGTCAAGGACACCAATCAGAGATTTTGAATCAGCATCTTGTCCAATTGATACATTAATTTTATCCACCAACCTGAAGATAACGAAAAAGAAGATGTTAAGCTACCAATTACCAGAAGCTTATTAAATCGGGTTTCTCAACATACTAATTCTGTACCAATCAAACAATCTGGAATATATTGTTTTAGCCAAACCATCCCTGCTGAACGCTGCGCTAAGAGGATCAAGACTTCTCTTAATAACTTCTTCAGGAGTTACCATCACTCGTTTGCACAATGCATCTTGCAAGCCAACAGGGTCACACCTAACACAACCTCGTAAACTTATAAACATACATAAAGTCAAAAACAAAAAAAAAACTTACAATCTATTCAGGGTTCAAAACAATTATACATAAGAAGTTCTGCTGCCACATTAAGATGAAATTTAGCTTTGTCATCTTTTAGCACTGAAGTGTCAACCTCTTTTCCTTTAGCGAATTCAATATTTCCAAGATGAAGAATAGCAGCAGTAACTCTAAAAATTGCTTCCTGTGAAAAAGTAAAAAATAGGTATAAATTTATGATCTTACATATTGTGCAGATAGACTATAAGGTAAAAAAAATCACAGAACATATACCTGGTCTTTTTTACTTATACCAACAACATCCATGGCTCTCCTTGTGACAAGATATTCATGTCCATCATTAACACCAACCAGCTCAAAGCATTTTGATTGGTTAAGATAATGAAACGACCGCGGGCTTCCCAGTTTATACTTCTCGACTTCCTAACAGCACATGCAAAGTTAGAAAAATGTTGACTAGTGAAGTCGACTTTTTAAGTGAAAACTTAGTACCTCTGGCGGTGCTGCACAAAGTAGGTAAAAACAGTGATAATTCCGTTCAGGGTCATTTACTTGGCAAACACGAGATCTCTCTAAAAGGTAGGTCCTGATAGCTGCTCCCGATATTCTCCCGTGCTTATCAAATTGTATCTCAACAAACTTTCCAAAACGGCTAAGCATTTCACATAATAATAAATTAAAAAAGCAGATAAAACATGAACGTAGATTCATTCAATTGCATAAGGATAAGCTAGTCACCTGGAATTATTATTTCTAACAGTTTTAGCATTGCCAAATGCTTCAAGAACAGGATTTGACTGCAGTCAAAAAGGTGACACGTTCATTAGGATACATATGCCTTAAGTGATACAAAATATAGAATAATTAAGAGGTTCTTTAAACATAGAACTATACGTCATATATCATACTTCAAGAACTTGTTGCTCAACGGTACGGCCTTCAGTAGCTTTTCTGCCACCCAAATATGCGAGAAACCGCATAAGCATTTTGGTTGTTTCTGTTTTACCTGCCCCACTTTCACCACTAACCAGAATCGAATTACTTTTTCCCTCATGAACCATGGCCCTGAATCCAGTAAAAAAGTAAGAAAATTGTGAGTGCCCATGTATTAATATATAAAAATTTGTGACTTACCAGTTCCCATTACATTAGAACAATAAAAATAACCTGTAGGATGTATCTGCAATTGCAAATACATGGGGACTCAATTCACCGAATGGCGCCCCCTTGTATTGTTTCATCATATGAGCATTGTATAAATGAGGTAACTTTTGGAACGGGTTGATTGCAATAAGAATGTTTCCAGTGTAAGTCTGTCATTATTAAAAAAAGTAAGAATACATTTCTTGAAGTTGTTTAGAATAAATCACGATATTAAAAAGGGGAACGCCTACATATATTTCATTAAGCTCATATCGGGTTCTTAAGTTCTGCAAGACTCCTGGCTCATGCAAATAAGATAGCTTTGTCATGTCATCAACACCTCCGGCTGGAGCTTCCATATCCTTTGGATATATTTTTGATAAATTAGCAACCACCTGAAAAAATAACCCACATTATGAAATTCAAGATACTACTTGTATTTGGCAAGTTTGATTTTAATGATCCAAACTATGACTCATAGGCCGATTATTATCTATAGTAGCAATGCGACCAATGGCACTCATCGCGTTTACTTTCATTGCCAAGCTCATCTCACTCTATCAGAAAAGTAACCCCGTGTGCCCCTAATACACAATTGACTAATTTTATCCCAATCAGAATGTTGTAAATTATTTTGAGACGACACACAAAAAAAAAAAAAAAAAAAAAAAAAAAAAAAAAAAAAAAAATTAGGAGCAAACAGTATTGCTCTTGGCAACGGAAGTCAAAGTTAGGAGTGACTCAGTGGCGGATCTAGACCAAGATTTCAGGGGTAACGTTACATAATTTTCACGGGTAACGTAATACAAAAGGCGTAAAAAAAATACACTACGACAAAAAAGTTGAGGGGTAACGGACGTTACCCCTGCTAACCTTCTAGATCCGCCCCTAAGGAGTGCCATTGATCACATTGCCAATATAGATACCAGCCAATGCGTCATAGTTTGGATTATTAAAATCCAATTTGCCTTACTTTTGAATAGAATAATAATATTAATAACTAACCGTTTTCCCATCACTGGTCTTGATTTCAACATCTTTTCCTTTAATCTTTGTGACTTGGCCATCAATCCAAGCTTGGGCTATATCTTCAACCCAGACATGAGAGCCGACTATTATGTTCACCGCAGTGCTCTGTAGTGCATACAAAAATATTAAAAACCTACAATACACGCAATCCACATGTCCAACTTCAGTTCTAGTTCTACTTGCATCATGCATACAATGTCAGTGTTCCATTGCATATTGATTGCAACCAATTAACAAACCAAATCAATCTTAGACCACTACTAATTAATGTTGGTATTAAAATGCCAAAAAGATCATGTCATATTATTATTATCATAACAATTCAAATGTTTTAACGAGTATTATCGCAAAAGTAACAAATAAAACATAATTGATGACCAACCATCATGAAACTAACTTCATAGAAACCCTAGATTTTGGCGGGAAAATAAAATGTATGCGTTATTCGATCGGGTAATAATTAGGGCTCCGTTCGTCTTGAAGTTGTTCGTGATCACTCATGCCCAAATTCTAGGGTTTTTTTCTTCGATTTGTCGACCAATTTCTCTCTCTCTCTCTCTCTCTTCGATGATGTTTCCTTGTTTCTCTCTCTGTGTGTGTCTCTGTTGCGTGAATTTCTGGCAGATTGGTGGTTATGAAACACAAACATTGTGTCTCGTGTTTTCTTATTAGACCATATGGTGTGGGCTGCGGCATGGGGCCGGGCTACACCGCCTCCCTGGCGCGGCAACGGCATGCCCGGCATCCCATAGCCGTTGAAGCCGGGGCTCTTTTTTGCTTGGGGAATGTGCATTTGACCGTTGGGGGTGTGGGGACCAAAGTTTTTGACCGTTTAAAAAAAAAAAAAAAAAAAAAAAAAAAAAAAAAAAAAAAACTTTTTTCTTTTTAAAAATCTATTTAAACCACCACATTTTACCATTTTTCATCACAAATCAACACCACTTTTTATACCAAACACCGCCATTTATATAAAAACTATTTTATACATTTTTCAATGGATCCCAACCAAAACAACCCAAACCCGAATCAACCACCACAATATAACCAAAACAACCCGAATCCAAACCCGTTCACAATGCCAATGGATCCATCTTGGGCTACTTTTACGGGTTTCCAACAAACTCCCAACCCTTTCACCCAATACCCTCAAATGCACCAAAGCCCTACTACCTTTAACCAATTCCATAATATGCAAATGCATCATAACCCTCAATCCTTTACCCAACTTTTACAAACTCCGCCATTCCGTCAATCTCTACCACCACAACGACAACCCAATTTTGAACTCGAAGATGAAGAAGATGATGAGGTGGAGGTTGTCCCCGAAACACAAGTCCAACGTTCGAAGGGGAAGGCGAAGGCGAGTGCGAGTGCGAAGGGGAAGGGGAAAAAAAAGCAAACCGAACGAAGCCCATGGACGAAATTGGAAGAAGAAGCGTTAGCGAAGGCGTATCTGGCTAGTTCGAAAGATCCCATAGTTGGTAAAAAAAATTTAATTTTTTTGTAGTATACAATAAAAAAAATTTATTTTTTTTATTCTCTAATATATGTTTTATTTAAATGTAGGGACTAATCAAACGGGCGATAGTTTATACACCCAAGTACGAGATATATTTCACCAATTGATGGAGCAAGGAGAGTATCGCAAGCAGGAGGCTTTAAGTTCTAAATGGAGGAAAATGAGTACTACAATCGGGAAGTTCATCGCCTTTTATAATCCGTTGTATGTGAACCCTCCAAGCGGGTTTAACGAGGAAATGATTTTCAAGGAGGCGATGCGAAAATATGAAGACAAGTATGGCCATGTTTTTCCTCATGTTCGAGCTTGGACGGTGTTGAAGACATCTCGCAAATGGGCACCGGTTCCAAACGAGGTTGCAAACGCCAAACGAAGCAAGACTTCGGAGTCGGGCGATTATAGCGTGGGAGGCGGGTCGACCGGTCATTGTCAAATAAATATAAACGATGACCCAGAGCCAGAGTTCGAGGATACTCCCGTTCAAGAGGAGCCACGACCCATAGGGAGGGACAGAGCAAAAAAACAAGCGGCGGCTGCAAAAAAACAAGCCGCGTCAGGGAGTGGGAGCGGGTCAATGTTGGACGGTTTGGTCGCTGAATTGGCATCCTTCAAAAATACTTTTAGTGAAAGTCAAGCGGAGAAGAAGAAATTGAAGGAACGGGAAGTCGAAGAAAAGCTTCGTTTGAAGCAAAAGAGGGTGGAGGAAAGCATTCGCCAAAAGAACGAGGATAGGCAAATAGAAGAATGGCGAATAATGACGGCAAACATCAACGACTACCCCGAAGAAGACCGTCCCGTGTTGTTGAAGATGAAGGAGAGCATCGCAAAAAAATATAATCCGTAGTTTATGTTTTTTTTTTATTTAAGTGTTTGTTTTTAATTGAAAATTGTACTTTTTTTATTTAGGTGTATGTTTTGTTTTTTAATTTAAGTGTTTCTTTTTAATTTAAATACATCTTCACATTTTATATTAATATCATAATATTATTTAATTAAAAAAAAGAAAAAAAAAAAAGAAATAGCATTAAATGATGTTGGGCCTCCTCCACACCCCTAGAAGCATCATCTCAAGGATGCTCCTACCCCACGCTGACGTGGCAGGTGAGGTGGAGGCAAGGCATGGATGTTGGGCCTCCTCCACACCTAATGGTCTTATTATTTTCTGCATGGCAACTTTCAGACAGGGTTTGGGTTTTTATCAAATGGAGCTCGGGTCTGCCCGTTTTCCTTGTTGGGTTACGGAAAAAAAAATGCATTGAATATTCAGACACTAGGGTTTTTATCTAGACACCCCCTTAACGGCTCATAACCCATTGAGGCCTCAACGACCCGTGGAGGGCCAAATAGAAAAAATCGTCGACCCATTGAGGTCCCAACGGCCCGTGGAAGGCCAAAAATTGGAAAAAAGACGGCCCGTTGAGGCCCCAACAGCCCCTATAGGTTTGCCAATTATTGGTAATCATTGACTAATTATTGGTAATCATTGACCAATCATTGGCCACAAATTGGAAAAAAGATGGCCCATTGATGCCCCAACGACCTGTCGTTTTTTTCCCAGATTTGGCCTCCACGGCCCATTGAGGCCTCAACAACCCGTCCACATAGGTGTCTAGGGTCTTGGGGATGTCTAAATGACATCACCCAAAAAAAACCTACTGCTTCCAAGTAGTATACGAGCATAGCTAAAGCCTGGGCCTGACTAAGCCTCTAGTAATCATGCTTTTATGAGACTTAAGCTCGAGCTCGGCTCAAGTTAATTTGGAATCAATTTTAAATGAGTTGTATTTCAGTCTCGAGCTTGTTAAGGCTTAGCTTGTTTGAGTTTTTTACCAATCCGCTCTCGATCCGCTACGCCCTTACTTTCAAGTGCCAAAGAATTGAAATTTGTTTTGCAACTCATTAATAGGCTAAAGGATGAAAAAAACCCAAACCTAGACGAAAAATCACAAACATTGAATATAGGAAATCATAGAGCGGGACTAGGTTTGGGTATGACAGGTGATACATGACAATTTTTACCTAAAACCATACACACATAAAAACATTTTATTTTTTTATTTTTTTTAAAGAGTAAAGCACATGAATAGTCCTTGTGATTTAAAAAAAAAAAACAAAAAAATAGTCCTAAATATGTGAAATCACATGCCACTAGGGTCTTGGCTAGTGGTACTAACCATTGGTTGCTTGTGGGAGAACCCAAATTCAATTCTTGGAGTGTTGTAAATATTTAGGGTTTAAAGAGGGTGCAAGGTTGGCTGTTCAAAAAAAAGTATGCGAAATTACATAGTAGTCTAAATGTTTGCAAGTTGTAACGCATTTAGTCCAAATTTTTGCAATTTGTAGCACATTTAGTCCCGAGATCAGATGACGTATGATGTTTCTGGTAAATTGAAAGCAATAGTTATTAGTTTTCAGTTTGAGTAGATTGATTGTGATTTTGACTATTAGTTAGTTTTGAGTTTGAATGCCTTGACTTGGATGTTCATTTTTAAACAGGTTGTTACACTTTGATGATTTAATATGGGAGTTAGCGTTCGGTTAGTGCTCATGTTTTTCTCAATAATTGTTTCTTCAAGTGTTTAAACGGTGAACGTGTGTGTAAATTGGTGTAAAGATTTGATCATTTTATGGGTTTTGGGTTAAATGTTTGTGACAGTTGATTGTGTAAAGACATGAATTTTTCTATGTTAGGAGTTGGATTTGGTTGGCTTTGGTGATTGAATCTATGACGGTTTCGATGGTTCTACGAATCATTTACATAATTGGGGGGTTTATTATTTTACAAATTACATTTGGGGGGTAGTGGGGGAAAAAATCAAAATTGGTGATGCATGGTTTTCAATTGGCGGTATCTAATAAATCTTTTATTGATGCCGCCAAACCAATTCATTTAGTCAATTGAAGCCGCCAATCCATTTGGGCTGTTTGAAGCCGCCAATTCAAATTAAGGCTTTGAAGCCGCCATTTCACTTTGGGAGTTCAATTCTTATATAATGCTACGGCCTCTTCCTATTTTCTCCATCCCATCCCACCTACACAAATACATTATATCATTCCCACATATCTCAATCCCATTTACAACACTACATATCTCAATCCCATTTACAACATAATTGTAGGAAACTACAACACAATATGCGATATAATACTTTTCCCGCAATTCTTCTGGAGGGTACGGTTTTTTATTGATATTGGGTTGATGTTACATTCACATGGAGTTTTAACAGTTTTGGGCGGGGATGAGCCGTGCTTAAAAGCATCCTCTCCTGTCTCATCCCCTGCTTGGCATCGCTTTTCTGGGGTCCAAAAAAGCGATGCCTTTGGATCGGTGTTACATCCACATGAAACTACTTGGATCGATGTTACATCCACACGTGTAGAATGCAACATTGTCACTGTAGTTTATAATATTTTGCCGTTGGTTGTCCTTGCTAGTCTCAATCTCCAGTCTACCAAACCCGGACATTCCAACGGTCTCTTTAGGGGAGTCAACTTTCCAGACAAACCCTGTAGGGCAAGGCCATCCGGTGTTGATGAATCACATCATGTGATTAGCGACGTCGAAGACATCGGATGATGCGATTCTTCACCGTGCTACTTTGGCAGGGCTGTCTGGGTTGATCATTGGGTACCCTTAGATTTGGTACACATATTCAATAGATTGATTGATGTTCCCCTATTTGATTCAGATGGGTTCGGACCCCAACTTGATCCCGAGCCCTCAGTTTGACTTCAATAAAGTAATTGTGATAGAAGGTGGGAAACGGAAACTTAATGAACTCGGTGGATTGTATAGTTTGATTGAGTAGTTTGGAATTGGTGATCTCGGAAATAGATTGTCTTGTAACTCGGTAGACTGTATAGTTTGATTGAGTAGTTTGGAAAAATAGTTGTTAGGTAAATTTGTATTATTTGTTTTAAATAAATCTATCATTATTACCTGGCCCGTTTTCAACAAATTGAGTTTTCCACAAAAATGACCTCCGGGCCGTTTTCGGGCCTCCCGGATCAGGCACCGGAGACCCGAAAATGGCCCGGACTTCGTGCGAAACCCGTGTATTAGCCAAGGCCAGCGCGTCCGAAAGCCCGGATGCCTGACGGCAGGCCCTGCCAGACTGTACAGAGGCCCAAAAATGGCAGCCTGGCCCGTTTTCAACAAATTGAGTTTTCAAAAAAAAGACCTCCGGGCCGTTTTCGGGCCTCCCGGATCAGGCCCCGGAGACCCGAAAACGGCCCGGACTTCGTGCAAAACCCGTGTATTAGCCAAGGCCAGCGCGTCCCGCCCGGATGCCTGACGGGCAGGCCCTGCCAGACTGTACAGAGGCCCAAAAATGGCAGCCTGGCCCGTTTTCAACAAATTGAGTTTTCAACAAAAATGATTATGTGATCTTGTTTGTGATCTTGTTTTAGTGTTTAACGCTTGTATTTGGATTTTATTTCTAGTGGTTGTTTCTCACAACAATGTTTGAATCACATGTGGCTTAACGATTCGTATATTCATATGCATACACCAAAAAAAATGTTACAACAACAGTAATTAACACATGATTACAAGTTAAACCAGTCCGCGGGAGGCTGATTCATAAGACGTTGAGATTGCCTTCTTGGTGGTTGGTGTTGATCGTTGGGTGGTGGTCCTTGATTCCTGTACTGATCATCAGGAAAGAGGTTTAAATTCAGTGAGGTCGAAGGTCCTGGCCGGGTTGAAGGTCCTGCGTCACACGAATTATGCGGGGGATGGTAATGGAAATCACTAACATCGAGATCAATCTGTGCCATCCCCTGCCCAACCGGCGTCACAAAATCCTGTGACGGAAATGCCCAACTATCTCCAATTCCAATTCCGCTTGCAATCAAGTTAGCTAGCGGACCTGTCACCGCCGGTTGACCGTTACCGGACCCACCAACATCACCAGTTCCCTGTACGAAGGAACTATCCAATCCAAACGGAGTTCTAAGTTGATCCAATCCAACGTCAAAGAGTTGCGGGACATATCCCCCACCCTGGTTCTGATTGTTGCTTGCCGCAACAGATGCACCAAACCCACCCTCATTGTACAACGGGCTTCCAGCTTGTGGTTGATTTTCCGCCACGTTTGTCGGCACCTGACGGGGAGCGTGTAGCTGGCGTACCCTTTGAGGTCGTGCCGGTGCTGACAAGTCGACGGCGTCCCTTGTAAGTGTCCGACATCGTGTGACATCATCATACTGTGGAACGCCGTGTTCTGTATATGCTCAAGCTGCGTGGCGAAGGACTGAGGATCATTAAATGCCTGTTGGGAGGACCGGTAAATATCCCCTATGGCATCCCTCTGCAAACAAAATTATTAGTTAGAAACCGTAAACTCAAATAATTAATGTATGAAATAGACACGTAAAAATGCTTTACCATCAGCTGGATTCTAGCACCGTCGTCTTGGAAACCGCCAACTGGGGCCGGTGCTACACTCGGATTCCCAATAAATGCAACGGTACGGCCCAAATACCATTGCATATAACCGGGCTCTGTGAAAGTCGTCCTTATGGGATCGGACCTGTAAACCGTGTTACGACGGTTATTCCAGGCGTTGATGTAGGCTTCGTGCCTACTCATCCAGTCCGCCCCGTTGTGTCCTTGCCGCCCCAAAGCATGCAGTTTTTCAAGCTGAGCCATGGGTACGGTTACGTTTATTTGGGGAGGTATGTACTGGAACATGCCAAATTGCTTCATAACCCGTTGAGGGTAATGATGCTCAACGATCTCAAAGCATATAAGCGGACAACAGTTCCTCCAGCTTTCCATCCCACTTGAACATATGGCCGGTAGTCGATCCAAAACCGCGGTGTAGGGGGTCCAGTTGAACTAAAAACATAAAAACAAACACTTAAGTCAGTTACAAAACACAATAAATGCATGATTAATACAAAAAACTAAAAATAATTACTAACACGTGTAGAATGAACATACCATGTTCTCGTTCAACGATTGTAATTGTGAACGATATGCTCGAAGGCAGTGGGTGGATACCTCCTTGAAGTTTAAATTGCGGTCTCTCCACCTACAAAATTAACAGTTTAAAACACGTGTTCAGTAAAAAAAATACAAAGGGATGCCATGCAGACACACATTATATTTGTTTGGGATTTGAGATATATACCGAGCCGCTAGCGGACAAGTATAATCAAACCGGTTTGAGGGTGGTCGTGGCGCGAGACACCGAATCCTCTCCCATGCCAATATTGAAGGAGCATCATGGGCCCGGTCACGGCTTTCCTATCCGGCTGGGTGGCATCACAAAGCCGCCTGTAAAAACAACCGAGAACCGCACTGCCCCAGCTATAAGATGTTGTTCGGCTTAGGTCTCGTAAAAATATTAAATAAAAAACATTTAGTCTATTATGATTATTATCAGGAAATAAAGTGGAACCGATCAAATAAAAAAGGATTAAACGAGCACGGAAAATGCACGCTTCATCCGTAGCCTCTGCTTCAACAAACGGCTCCTTTAGTTTATTAATAATAACACTACCCAAAACGGATTTGCCGGACATTTGGTTCTCTGTAGGCGTAACACCTAACCATCGTCGGCACAACGCTATTGCGTCGGCAGTAGACATTCCATCATCTACCCCAGACACAACAGCTCCCTCAATAGGTAACCCCGATAAGACGTTAACATCTTGTAAGGTGACAGTAGCTTCACCAAATGGTAGGTGGAACGTGTGAGTTTCGGGCCTCCATCGTTCCACCAAAGCTGTTATCAAGGAGTGGTCAACGTATCGATAACCACAATCCATAAGGCCACCAAACCCTGCTGCATCGACAAGGTTACGAACCCGTCCTACAACAGGGTTGTCACGAAGTTGCCGCCACAGGCTTCTATCGCTACGCTTTACCATAAGGGCCTCATTGAAGTCTTCCTCGTTTACAAAAACGTGAAAGGAACGATGTCGATCGCGCAGATACAACACATCGTTGCTTAGGGGACCAGGGTGTAAGTTTATGTTTTGATTCATGGTGGGAGGAATTTGCTTGGTATGATTTTTTATAAATTTCAAAGGTTTCAGATGGAGATTGTAATGGTGTGGAAATGGATGTGTGTGGTGGTCCTTCTTCACCTCACCCTCCATTTTATAACCTCCAAAGGCTGATTTCTTGCACTCCCAAGAACACTATTTGCCTATCAAATCATCTGCAAATTACAAGACCATTGCATGCAATGCTAGAGACTTTGTGAGTGTGTTTTATAGCCTGCATGGTTGCAGGAATCGAGCATGCATGAAGACTAACTCTCATTTGGTGGTTTCAATGCATGAAAATGGATTGGCGGGATCATGGCGGCAATATTGAAGAACACCCCACTTAGATTGGCGGCATCAATGACTTCCCCAAATGGATTGGCGTCATCATAGGTGAATTGCCCAAATGGATTGGCGGCATCTAGCACACTGGAAAAGGTTATGTTGATACCGCTAACCGGTTTGGCGGCATCAATAAAAGATTTATTAGATACCGCCAATTGAAAACCATGCATCACCAATTTTAATTTTTTTACCCAATACCCCCCAAATGTAATTTGTAAAATAATAAACCCCCAATTATGTAAATGATTAATGGTTCTACGGCAGAGTGTAGTAGGATGCAGGCCGTCACAGTAATATCACTGCCCAGGTTAGTCATAATAAATCTTAAAAATCATTTTGATTTTAGATTCCCTTTTGGTACTCATAGTCGACCATGTTTGTTCCAACATCACTCTGAAGCTCTTGAACGGAATATGGACCAGAATGTGTCGTTTTCCTGTGGATTGCTAGCTCCCAAGACACCTTCGGTAATATTAGTACCTTGGTTTCCTCCAACTCAGTTTCAAGCCGATTTAGGTTTTCCCGGCATATGTTTGTTAGCATTGTACTAAATTATGGGTGGTGATTACATAAAGTTACCAACATTATAGGAGATCACTGCCGGCTATGTCTGCAAACGGCTTGACTGTTCTATAATTCATATAGCCTTCTAACTTACTGCATTTTATTCTTCTTTGTAGTTAAATGAAGATAAAAGTTGTGACACCCGGCAATTTCTGATTAACAACGTTGTCTAGATGAAAGTCTACCTTAGCGAGTCACGCGTATATTGTACTTAACTGGGTTAGTTAAGTCGTGTTATGGTTCGGGAACTATCAGTTTAGTATAGAGGATCATCGGATGTTAGTCTAGAGGTTCATTAGATGTCAGTCCTTAACCAAGTGTACAAATGGTGACGATTCGTAGAATCGTCAGGTCATACGGAACATACAAGTCTCGAGTCCCGGGAATTGGTGAAGGAGTGTGAATATGTTTGTTTGCAAGTGTTATGTGTTTACAATTATTATGTGACTTGTCGGTATGTGAAAATGTGTTAACATATGTTAAAATGGGGTTTAACGCGCAAAATACACAGAACCAGCCCCTATAGGCGATTAGGGGAGGCTAATCGCCTATAGGGTATGCATTTGGGGATCATTTCATGCGATTAGGGGGCTACTCGCATGAAATGATAGGCGATTAGCCCCTAAATGCATGAATGTCATGCGATTAGCAATGCTAATCGCGTATAGCTGCTGCACAATCGCGTGTTACGTGCTGAACGACTAAAAACGACTATAAATACAATACTTGACCTCCTAAACTTCATAATATCAACCCTAGTCATCCCATAACCCGCCCCAACACACACACAACCTCTGGAACACGATTTTGGATCAAAACACAAGGTTTCAAGCCTATTTCATCATCCTATCACAAATCTAAGGTGTGGTTTTCATCCATGCAACCTTATTTAACATTTTCATTGAATCCCTAATGGTCCAGACCTGTTTTAAAACGAATAAGTTTTCTGAAAATCGTTAATAAGTATGGTTAATTGGATTTTAAATAGCATGCATGATGTATGGGGGTTTTCAATTAAAAGCTAGGGTTTTTATGATTCAAGGAGATGATTAACATGTTATTAGGGTAGTTTCAGATTAATAATAATATCATGATGATGAGATCTGAGTTATTGTTAATTAGGGTTACGGTTTTGCATGCTAATGTGATGTTTCATGTTATGTGTATTATCTTTAAGATACATGATTGCATTCAGGGCTGATAGATCGAGGTTAAACGAAGGATTTTGATGGATATATGTTTGATATAGTTGTTTGGATGATATTTGATGTTTACACACGTTCTGGGATTGATTTGGAGTGTTAAACGCGCGAAAAAAACGGAACAGCCATGTTGCAGGCGAGTAGCAATCCTAATTGCCTATACTATAGGCGATTAGGAGGCTAATCGCCTATAGTATAGGCGAGTAGGGGCTAATTGCTAGTGAACAGCATGTCTTATGAGCTAATTGCTAACAGATGCATGTCTTATGAGCTAATTGCTAACAGATGCATGTCTTATGAGCTAATTGCTAACAAATACATGTCTTATAGCCCTAATCGCCTATAAACTCAAGATTTACATGTCTTATGACCCTAAATGCCTATATTACATGCAATTAGCCTTCCTAAATGCCAGTTGACCAACCTAAATGCTAGTTGACTTTTCCTAATCGCGTGTACTGCTGCTGTAAGTATAAATTAGCATTCCGAGACCCGATTTGACATCTAGGAACATGCTAGGAACCTCGTAACATATCTAATAACTTGGTAACATATGTTTGGATGTAATTATGTGATACGTGATCTACGTGCTATAACTTGTTGGACGTTAACGTATGTTAAGTGTGATTGCATGATTGTTTGTTTGGGAGCGTA
Source organism: Ambrosia trifida (assembly GCA_028751855.1). Taxonomy (NCBI): domain Eukaryota; kingdom Viridiplantae; phylum Streptophyta; class Magnoliopsida; order Asterales; family Asteraceae; genus Ambrosia; species Ambrosia trifida. The sequence continues at coordinate 94,239,752 of CM054130.1, forward strand.
AACATAACACGGGGAGTCTCGGGTCACCAATGGGATGTCGAGTCTTGTACATTGGGTCAGTTAAACAGTCACGGTGTTTTCAAACAAACTTGGTTATGGTCTGGACATCTAGGGACTAACTAACCTGCGGGTTATTAGTCTAAGTACTTGTAACTGTCATATGTTAGGTCGCCGCTTTACGGGACTAGCATAGCTGCTGAGTTTATTCGTGTTACGGAGTAACGCAACTTAAGGTGAGTTTACGGCCCCTCTTTTAACTGGTTTCACTTTTCGGGGGAGAAAACATGTGTTAAAACTTATGTTTGGTAACTACTGTCATACTATGGGTTTCTATTGTTTACTATACGATCTTTGGAAGTCCCGGGGGGAACCATGAATGTGCGGGTTTGCACAACGGGGAAATGTGAATGCGCTATTGGGAGTGACCAACCCCGCTCGTCGACTTGGAGGGTCGGCGGGTGCATATTGTCTCAAACAGGAACAACAGGTTACTACATCGGGCACGACATCTGGTTTGCGAGTTAGTAATGGTTTTCCAATCGTGATAGTAACAAAACATACGCCTAGCTAGCGTACTTTGGTTTTCGATTTGTTATAGTATGGACAGGTTGAACTTGGTACTTGGATTACAAAACCTGTAAACTCACCAGCATTTTTGTGCTGACGTAAACTGTTACATGTTTTCTCTGGTCGCTAAGGTAGCACAATGGAACTAGGGCGCACGCGTCTGCACGGCGTCTAGTTAGAGTTGCATGGTTTTCAAACGTTGAACATTTGGTTTATTTTGGATTATGTTTTGAATAAGCTTCCGCTGTAATTGGGGATTTTAAACTATGTTTTCTTAAATTGCATATGTTCATTTAGACTTGTTTATTGTGATCGTTGGTTTGGATCCTGGTTTGTCATACGCATCGCGGTAAAACTCCACAAGTGGATTTTGAGGGTGTGACAAAAGTCCCTTTTAAAGAATACTTTTTCAATCAGGTAATATTCTACTAAAGTCATAACTTGCCTATGTTAGTTTCTTAATGTAGAGTTGTATCAGTTGTTGTTGTTGTTGAGGTTTTATTAAACATGCATTATATGCATGAAAATGGTTAACATCCACAAAGTCAGCAGTGATGGTAATGATTTATTAGTTGATGTAATTGTTGATCAAGTATTTGAGTTCAATTTTAATTAATGGTGAAACACACTATTTTGGAAGGATGTTTGGATAGATGGTCCAGATGGAGATAGGCTACACAACGTATTTCAAAAACTATTTAGTATTGGAAGAGAAAAGAGGTGATCTGTTGCAGCAAGGCTACCATGACTTTTGACTTTTTAGTTCAATTAAGATTTTTTTTTTATGTTAACTAACAACAAGTGGTTTTCAAAATGCTTATTGTTAAATTGTTTTGTTCCTGCACATCACTTTGTCTATACAGAGTTGGTTTGTTAATTGAATATTAACTAGTTGACGCTAACCCGCGCGTTGCTGCGGGATGTTGTTTATAAATGTCTTTAGTATGACTATATCATATTTGAAAATAAACGGGTGGGTTGACCAGAATTTGTGTTTACACAGGTTAGGATTGAAATCTTTGAGACGAATAATCATATGGGTCATGTTCGGGTTTCAAATTTCAATCGTCAATCCGCCAACCTAACATAATTGAGACCTTTTTCCATAAGTCCCAATGAACCTATGACAATTCAATTACATTATATGCTCAATTAACCAAACTAATAAGAAAAACTTTTGTTTAAGCCACATGAGTTAGAAAACCATATCCACGCTAATTCGCATAAAAAAAGAATGGATATTACCTTCAGCGGTCTAAAAACATATGCGTGTGTATGTATACATATAAGCTGTATAAAAAAATACGCACATCATGATAATTCTTGAAGACGATAATATATTTCTAATCAAATTAAACAAACAAAAAACTGTTACTAATACCAAGATACCGTAATAAGTAAGGAAGGGGCGTCATTCGAAATGGCCCCCGGTACCCATTATCATCACGGGTTCACCGTCGTAGGTGTCTCAAGAAGTGGGTTTCGTGTAGGCAGAGGTACAATTTCTATGTTCTAGGTCACGGTATGCAGAGAAGATAGAGGTCAGGGGTGGTGCCGCCGGCGAGAAGGGTTCGCGGGTGGTGGTATGCATGTAATCCAGATTATGGGCTTCGATTAGCGCAATAGAGTGGTACGTACCCGGATTCTTCACGGGGGCGCCCCTCCCACCCTAAAGTATACATAAACAAACTAATTTATATCTTACGTTACAATTTAAGTTAAATAATAATTTAATTAAATATCTTTTCAATATGCAATAAACATCCATACACAATTCAATTCACAATGGTCACATAAAAACATGAACAATTATAATAAATAAATTAAAACTAAAACAAAAGAAAAAAAAAACCTTACATCATGGTACTAAACATTCACTCACTTTTCTTCTTATTCATTGACTCATTTGTAGTTCACCTCAGCGCTTGATGGGTCACCGATTGTCAGCCGCAACATATTTGAACATTTCTTTGTTTCTCTTTCTAACTTTAACTAATGGATTCACCGTGCAAAAAAAATCATTCTTGTCACTTGAAAACTCATACATACATCTCTTTATATGAGCCTTAGTAAATCTGCCCATGTAACCGACATCATATTTGACCGGCAATGTTAAATATGTGAGAGCCATCTTCAACGATCCATCCCTTGAAAATATCGCAACCCTACACCAAAAATCTCCATCCCTGTTTTCAATATTTTTTGAGTCCCGTCGATTTAAAAGTAGAAAAGAAAATCATGTCTCATCAATCCCGTGAGTCTGTGTAAGATATCGTTACAAACAGGGCCGGTTCTTGGTGGAGTGGAGACCGGGCCTCGGCCCGCCCAGGTTTTTCGTTTCGTAGTGTAAATTTTACTGAAATTTTCCGGAAATTTGTATATGTATTGAGTCCGGCCCGCCCAAATTGAGTCCGGCCCTACCAGGTGTTTGGTTCAAGATTCGCCACTGGCTACAAAGAAAGCCAGAAAAATTCAAGTACGGAAGTATATTTATTTAAAAAAATGAAAAATGAAATCGAAAATAAAATCGTTGCAGACCCGATTTCGAATCACAAGCACATTCAACATCTTTGATATCAACTGAACCCATTGCAGAACCCTAACTATTTTTTTTTTTATCGGCGAACAATTGTGTGGCAACCACCCTTGCGGGGCGCCGTGCCCAAGAATCGACTACTCGACCTCCAGCAGCCCCCGCCTTCTCCCGATGCGCGGAAACCCGAGCCCCACCCGCCCGAAGGCACGACAGTGTTATAGAACTCGGTAAAACCTCGCCGCCCGTCAGATTCGAACCGGCGCCACCCGTATTCGATCTTCACCCGGATACCAAACCATAATGTTGGAAGTGGGAATTGAACCCTTGATCACCTAAGTGAACATAAAGTCTCTCCACCACTCCACCACTATGGAAGGATAGAACCCTAACTATTTAACAAATGATTATAAATGAAATATTAAAACCCAAATTAAATAACATCATACAGTGCCGGTTATGTGTTTTCAATTTCTTTTAAACCCACTAAATTCATACTTTAATCAAACCATAAATAGTGATAAATTTAGTGTATTGCATGATAGTGGGATAACAAAAATATAAATACAGAATGACTTATACAGAAGATAATCAACTGAAAGTTAATTGGTTTTAGACTAATTAGTACCCAATATATGCAAATACGAAAAGAAAATAGTCAAGACAAAAGTTGGTTATATAAGAATTTAAGATGCCGTATGAAAAAAAAACGACAATGTTTATTAATCTATATGAATTTGTATTTAAAAGACAAAGAACATCTTGATAGACAAATAATATCTAAAAATTGGAAAAAAAGTCCATTGTAATTCGTAATCAAAACAAAATCAAACAGAGAGGAGTAAAAAAGACATACCAATATGATGAATAGTTTACATGGTGGTGGCGATTTTGCAAGCGAACCCTAACTGGGTGAAATTCTTGACTGGAAGTTTTGAATTTGAAATAATTAAAGCAGAATGTTTTTGGATATGTTGACAGAAACCTTAAATGGATGGAGGCAGATATGAAACGAAAGGGGGAAACGGTTTGTTGAAAATATAGAAGGCTGAAGTTAAAGGATAATTACAAAAATGAAAGGGGGAAACGGCTTGTTGAGTAATAAATCGGAAAACAGTTTCCAGCCGGAAAAAAAGAAATAAAACGGTTTCATAATTAAAAGTGGAACTTTAACGGCGTTAAGTTGAACTTTAACGGCGTTAAGTTAGTATTTGTATATATATATAATGGCTCTTTTTTAGTGGAGTACAGAATGGAATGAATTGCACCTTGAGGGGCAAACGTTGATGCGCGAGAATGTGTGCTTTGGATTTAGAATATTTGTGTAACATACCTTCATAGAATTTCAATGTAAAAAATGGTATTCCGTCGTATTAAGGGCGCATGAGAGCCTATCGCATATCGCGCAACGCGCGTCTGATATTATGTACTGCACATTTTATTGAACCATTTTGACAAGTTCGCTGCGCAATGCCTGGGGTGTCTCTTATACATATTCGCTTTGTTGTCAGGCAGTTTAGCGCTCTTCGTATTAATTGTAGTGAACGAATTTCTAGATCGCGCAACGCGCGATCGTCAAAACAACTAGTTTAATTTAATACTGAGTGAGAAATAAAATTGAACATACAAGCAGTTTTGCCCTTTTTGTCTTGTTTAGTAATAACTTATGTTACGATGGTAAAGAGGGCATTCTTGGTGAACCCAAATGCAACCAAAACAAGCAATTAATTATCATTATCTTATCTTAACCAGAAGTACCAAAACCCATTCAAAGTCAATTATGGTGGTGTGATATCCCTCTAGATGAACCCAATTCCAATTTCTAAATTTTTCCAATTTTTCCTTTGGTATCAAGCTTGGGTTCACCATCCTAAACCCCTTCTAAAACCATTTGCAGTGGTGTTTCATTTGGTACCGATAAACCAAAACCTATTTGATTGTGGCCCTTATACTCTGAAACACGAACTAGCCAACAACTAGAAAGGGCAATACATAATGTTAAGTTACAAGCCACACCTTAATAGAAAATTACATCACTTTGACCAATCCAACTCTAGGATCGCCAATCTATTTTTCACCAAAGAAACCCTCTTGTTTTAACTTCTAAATTGTTGGAACTAATCTTGTCAATACTCAAAAGTTGAAGGATGTAAATAGTTTATTTTATTTTAATAAGAAGATTAGGATTTATATTAGTTTAGTTTTATTATTATTTGCTTTCCTAATTCTAGTCTAAGTAGGTTTCTTCGGCATCAAGGATTGTTTTAAATAGAGGTTACGTTTAGGTTTTATGTACCTTCAATTTTAATCAAATAGTTTTTTCTTGTTAAATCTTTTGTTTGATTAAATTCAAGAAGGTCTGGTTTCCAACAATTGGTATCAGAGCGGTTCAACAATTTGGGAGACTTTGTGATAATTTTGGTGCAATCAAGAATTAAAAAAAGGGAGGCTCAAAAATTTGTTCTTGAAGCAATAGCACATGAGTTTGTTTTAGAAGCTACGATTAAAAAAAAAACAAAAAGGGAATTTTGTTTATTTGAGCTGAGGGTTAAAACAAACAGAAATTCAAAGTCATCAAAGGAAGTTTTTTTGTTGTTTTGTGTTGGTGTATCGAACAAAGAAAGAAGCAAAGTAAAGTTTGATTTTTTTGTTTGATAAGAAAAAACAACAAGAGTCACGAAGGAGGAAGTTGTGGAATCAAGGTTTTTGTTTTCTCAAATTCAAGAAATCTACATGTCCGTGAATATATAGTAGGTTAAGATTTTAAGAGAGAAGGAAAACAAAGGGGTTGACAAGACAGGAGCAAGAAGGTTTACCGATCAAACGAGAGCAGCAAGTTGTAGTGATCGAGGTTGTGATCAACAACAGCGGGACCGTTGTAATTAAGAAGCAGTAATTGCAGGCTTGATCAAAGGAGAAAATCCAGGTGCATTGCAGATTTAGATTGGATCAATGGTAGACTTCAAATGTGGTAAAGTAGTGGATTTGATCAAGGTAGAAGAAATGGGATGTTGACCGGTTTGTGGTTGACGGTTCAAGTGTTTGGACATGTTTTAGGTGTGATCCCAAAGGAGTCAGAAAACAAGGGGTGCGGTGTTGTGTTGTTTGCAGCAAAGGTGTTGATGCAAAGTGAACACAAGCTAGACACCGATGATTAATGTGGAAGAATTTCGAGTCTTACTTGGTATTCAAGACCTAGGAGAAACTTGACAAGGTTAGGGGGTGATTGTTGGAACTAATCTTGTCAATACTCAAAAGTTGAAGGATGTAAATAGTTTATTTTATTTTAGTAAGAAGATTAGGATTTATATTAGTTTAGTTTAATTATTATTTGCTTTCCTAATTTTAGTCTAAGTAGGTTTCTTGGGAATCAAGAATTGTTTAGTATAAATAGGGATTATGTTTAGGTTTTATGTACCTTCAATTTTAATCAAATAGTTTTCTTGTTAAATTTTTTGTTTGATTAAGCTAAAGAATGTCTGGTTTCCATCATAAATGAACTATAGCCGCCGGATATTTATAGTTTTGAACAATCTCATTTCGTATTATTGCATCAAGGTTGTGTAGTATATTCACAACAAGTGCCCACATGCCTATATGGACAAAATCTTTGGCATGCCATCCAATGTTGATAGATTCAGTGAATCGATGCATTCACGATACACAGGTCATTCCTTTCATAATTAACTAGTTCTTACACTAAAAGATATTTTACTAAAAAAAATGTTATACAATTAAAAGGATTTTTTAATAAGTTTTACTTTTAAAAGATCTTTCACTACGACTGCTAACACTACTATCTGTACATATAATAAACCAAAGCTATTTTAATGACATGACATTTAAAGATGCATTCTCTTCTTTGAGTGTGTCATGTGTCATCCCATGTGGCATTGAGATATTTTAGGAAAAAAATAATTTAAAAACAAAATTGGATTTTTCACCCTCATGTTTCCTCCCATAATTTTTAAATGTTAATATCTTTAATATACGAGATTTTTTAAAGAAAAAAATACACCAAATTAACGAGCGTTTTATTATCTTTCCAACGAGTACCATAGTGCTATATAAAAAACAGAGAAATGTTTTTGTGGGGTTTTGTTCATACAGGAAAAAAAAAACACAAAGTGTTCAGGTAAATCATTAATCATGCATAGGCAAATCACTAATTATATTCAAATCAGTAAATATGAATTTTTTTTTCAACCAGAGCCGAATAGGTTAATAGAGTTATACGTTGTTTTAAGTTAGGTATCAATATTAGTATGTTAGAGTTGTACATTTGTTTAGTCTTTAGGATATGTGTTAATATTAGAGTTACATTAAAGTTTTACGTTCTTTTTGGTTAAGTGTTAGCATTGGAGTTGTACATTGTTAATTTGTTTTAGGTTAGATATTAATATTAGAGTTATATATCAGTTTATTTCATATGTAAAATTGATGTATCATATTGAATTTCTCAACCCGGGACGCTCCTGGAGTATAATCTAGTTATCACTAATATTACTGTACATTAACAGAGCCAATCAAATTTTTTTAAGGGTTTTACTGATATTCTCTATTCGGATATCTATCACTACGACTGCTAATCAAATTTAATTACAAATTTTTTAATCAGATGGGACAACCTAAAAAAAAAAACCCTCATGACTAAATTAAATTATGAAAATTGAAAATACAAGAAACTATGTTGATTAATTTGTTTTTTATTATATATAATATATATATTGCAAAGGGATTAATTTTACATGTCATACTCTTATGCAATCTCTTCTTTAAGAGATGCCACATAGGATGTGATGTGGCAAGTGTAAACCAATTAAAAAAAGGATTAAATATGATTTAACCTAATCTATTATAATCTTTAACCTAATCTATTAAATACCTAATCTACTAAATCTAAATATTAAAACTTTATTATTTTTTCTCTCATGTTTCCTCCCATAACTTTTAAACGTTAATATCTTTTATATACGAGATTTTTTAAAGAAAAAAATTACACCAAATTAACGAGCGTTTTATTATCTTTCCAACGAGTACCATAGTGCTATATAAAAAACGGAGAGAAATATAACACCCCAACCGATGGCGGAAACATCGAGGTGTCACGTAAGAATGAGTATATAGTAGCACATGGTAATCCAAATTTTAATTGAAATAAATTTAAATTGCAAATATCCAAAAATAGAAATACATAAAGAGTTTTAAATGTGGAAATCTAATACATCACAAAGGATCAAGCAAGCATAGACTTCTTATTATTCTTCATGGAAATACTCTAGTCTTCATGCATCATTATTTCCTGTTGAGTTGTAAAAATGGGGGGGGGGGGGGGTCAACTAGAAGTTGGTGAGAATACATAATCCATGTAAAGCAAATAGTTTAAGTATAAAAGTCTAGTAATTCATATGTCAATCGTAAATTTAAGTCTACATGAATAGCATAATATGTTGAATCGACATAATCAAACCTCCGACTAGTTTAGGTCCATCCCGTCATCTACGGTTCACCTTAGTAATATGTTGGAACGATAACAATCACCCACGCTACCTATGTAGGAGGTACGCGTATCCGGGTGGGGTTGTCAATCCAATAGATCTATTATTGAATATCGCCGGCTTGGCCATAGCTAATGATTATGTAATGTTGAAACTCGTTGAAACTGTTGTAGACTAATTCATGAGGCAATAAAGTTTACAACTAGACATACATGTTGAATTGCTTAAATAAAATGTTGCAAGTATAAAGCATCGCATAAACATGGTTACGTAAACTCACCTTGGTATAGTATTAGGTATTGAGAAATAGTATGAGTGTAGCCCAATAGACTGTCAAGTATTACCCTATGTATAAGGCAACAAATAAGTCTAAGTCTATCTAGTCTACAAGTATATTCTAGGGTTTCGATTTGGGGATATCCAATTGTTGAATTTATAATAAAATGTTAATTAAATAAAGGGAAATTTGACCATTAAATAAATGAAAGTCTTTTTTATAAAGTTTGAATTTAGGATGTTCACAATAATGTGTTTGTAGTATAAAAATAATTTTTTTATAAAATTATTTTCTTTAAAATAGATTATTAAATCTATTTATTACAAATTGCCATAATTTAACTTTAATATTTAAAAATACTAAAATTAAATAATTATTATTTTAAAAATTATATTTCTATTCTAAATATTCAGAAATAAATTGTATAAAATTTTGGTGCAAAAATAATAAAAATTGAATTTATTATGATTTAATTATGATTAAAACTAACAAAAATTGATTAAAAATATAAAATAAATGATTTTTCAGAATTAAAAATCATTTCAGTAAAGTTTATCATTGTACAAACTCAGGATAATTTTTGTGGAAATTTATAAAATTGTTTTGATATTTTAATGGAATTTTATAAACATAATAGAATAAAATTGATTTAATTATTATATATATTAAATAAATTAATTTCTGAAAACTAAAAATTGTAGGTGGAACATTTATATCAGATTAGTTAAAAATAATTTTTTTTAGAATTTATAAAAGGGTTTTAATATTTAAAAATGAATTTATAAGATTAAATGTAATATATATGTTTATTTGATTTAAAACCGGAAAAAGAAAAAAAACATACGCCACTGCCGGGACTCGAACCCGGGTGGCTCGTGAGGCAACCATCAGTCACAACCACTTGGTCCAGACCAGTGGTTGTGATTAATTCTGTTTTATTTAAACTAAATACATTATGCTGAAACGAGTTTATCCCCAAATCAATATCACGAACCCTAGCTTTATCAATTGTCTGATTCACACATCAATAGCCCAATTAATCATAGGGCTATTGATGTGTGGATGCCGATGAACAAATCCCACTGGAAAAATTAAACTTACAACGTTGTTTAGAGCTCGATTGATCGGTCAAACCAGTTAGTCAAAACTGCGATCGTGAATAATAAACAGAGTAGAATTAAGAAGATTGGAGGTTAAGAGAGATGTATTGGCGAGTTGTGAAGGCTCGAGAATGTCCAATTTATAGTGTTAAGCTCTGGATTGATGAAATGGTAAGGGTTGACCAATATTCAATGGTATACGCGTAATTGGTTTAAATTGGGTATCAATTGATTGATAATTAGCGTGTTGGTGAGTCACTGATGGCCGATAATCGTGCTCAGTTGCCAAGAATGGATCAATTACGAGTTATTGGGTTTGATTATGCGAATGGGTTGTCACAGTTGACTTTCCATGTCAACTGTGAACAACCTGGGACGGATTAAAAGAAAAACAAACAGGGTTTGATACAACATCGAGGGCCAGATCAGATGGTAGAGTATGCTGTGTTGTTTGGACCGGCTTGGGCGCGGGTTCGATCCCCGGCCCAAGCACTTATTTTTTTAACAATTATTCAAGGCTTATCCATACATATACACAATATATATAGTATTAGGGTCACCAAAATGCAATAATTAATTGTGAACAAACATACTAGAACTTGACGTTTTTTATTAATAACGGTCGTGTAACGTATAAGTACAAATACGAAATGTTACAAGAAAAAAATGACTATTTTTTGTAACCCGACAGGTATTGTGTCGGGTTTGGGATTAGTTTAAAAAAATTGTGAGTTTGGGTCGGGTCTGAGATTAGGTGATACCCGACCCGATTACCCGAAACAACATACCCAAATACCCGAACTATATACCCATGAATTTTTTAACACATTACATAACCCTTAGATTAATGCGTTCGGTATTTCAATATTTAACTTTTTTTTCTTATTTCATGTTAGTTTATTTTAGAATGATCGATTACAAACTTCCGAATTCATTTGTAACTAGTTTTTATTCGGAGCGTCCCGGGTTGAAATATCTAATATGACATAATAAAATATCTAATATGACAACATAATTAATGACTTGCCAATATATGATTAATGAATATTATTATTATTATTTATTTAAAAAATCTCTGTCATAAGTTATCATATTATTATTTAAAAAAATTCATGGGTATCACCTAATCACAGGCCCGACCCAAACCCACATTTTTTTTAAACTAATCCTAAACCTGACACAATACCTGTCGGGTTACAAAAAATAGTCGTTTTTTTCTCCGTTTTTTATATAGACTATGGTACTCGTTAGAAAGATAATAAAGCGCTCGTTAATTAGGTGTAATTTTTTTCTTTAAAAATCTCGTATATAAAAGATATTAACGTTTAAAAGTTATGGGAGAAAACATGAGAGAGAAAATAATATAGGTTTAATATTTACATTTAGTAGATTATGTATTTAATAGATTAGGTTAAACCATATTTATTCTTTTTTTTAATTGGTCTAGAGTTGTCAAATCACATCCTATGTGACATCTCTTAAAGGAGAGATTGCATAAGAGTATGACATGTAGGATTAATCCCTTTGCAATATATATATATATATATATAGGGGAAAGTTAATTTGAGAACACCTATATTTCGTGCGAACCGTGAGAACGGCATCTAAAACCATTCAAATTAAAAATTTCTTTTTACATTTGTCTTTATTACTAAAATACAATCTCAAAAACACAATTTACACGTAAAAATTCAAACGTATACGAAAATAATTTGTTTTTACACATGTGTAAATTTACTGTTTATACATGTGTAAACTGTTTCATTTACACATGTGTAAAAAGTAAATTTAAAAGTGTTTTTGGAAGAAAAGATGAATTATTTGGAAAGAAAATTTATTTATTAATGTTGTATTTTGATTATAATGAGGTTTGTATTAAAAAAAATTTGATTTTGATTGATTTTTTTACTTGTTCTCACGGTTCTCACAATATTTAGCGTTCTCAAGATAACCCTCCCCTATATATATATATATATATATATATATATATATATGGCACTAGATTTATACCTCGGCGCAGAGATTCGTTTTTTTTTTATATTTGAATATGATAACTTATGGCAGAGATTTGTTTAAAATAATAATAATAATAATAATAATAATAATAATAATAATAATAATAATAATATATTTTATTATGCCATATTAGATATTTCAACTCGGGACGCTATAACATGAATATTTTATAAGCACAAAAATGTCCCAAAAAATTATAACTCCCTACCGACACATACACCCCCCTAAAGTTTGTAAATTGCTATTTTTAGCCTCCCAAACTTTGCAAGACTGAAACTCCCTTAACTTTTGAATTTGACATTTTAGGTCCCTACTCCTGTACTCCATCTTCCAAGTTTTACAAAGTAACCCTTTAATTTCTAATGTTTTAAATTTACTCTTGTACAATATATAACTAGTGTTTTAGTTACCCGTGTTTCGCTGCGGGAGCTTTTGTTTTATTGCAGGTTTGTTGGACAGTAGAGATTACATTAAGGTGATTGCTATTCTCGCGTGGGCTTCACAAAAATACTTGCAGCCCATTAAGTTCCAGACCAACCTTAAGATTACAACACTTGGATTGCCTCTTGTTGCCTTTATTCGGAGGCCACAAATATGTTGTGCTTTGCTGCAGGACGCTCGTGTCGTTATAGGTTTTGTGGCATTAAAATTACCATTATTAGCGATAATATTAGGTAACTATTATTTGTTCAAATTATTCTAAAATAAATGTCTTCGCTAGCTATTTCAACCAATCGGCAATAGTGTCGTACCGCTATCTAACAATTTTCGTCAATTACGTGGGCCACTAATCTTCAATTACGTTAGCAATAACCTTCAATTACGTAGGTCAATAGTCTTCAATTACGTGAGCCAATTATAAACTACCATCTTATGAAATGAAATCCAAACACAAAGAAAATAAATAAATATATGCAAATCTTTACCAAGGTAGTGAAACAAGTGGACCCATGTTACAGCTCGGAGGTTAAACAAAATATTTTTTTTGGGTGGTTGGTTGGACAAAAGTTTTTTGGGCGGTTGGACAAAAGTTTTTTTGGGCGTTTGGTAGCCTATTTCTAGGCGGTTTTCGAAGCATTTTTTTGGGCGGTCATGCATTACATTTTGTACTCTCACTTGTGATGGTTGTACCACACTGTAGAAGTTTCGTACAATAAATAGATATAAATATATATATAATACTAGGTTAGAGTCCCGTGGGGACCCACGGTTCACCCGAAAGTAAAATGAAAAAAAAGTAGGAAAATAAGAATTGTATTATGTAATTTGATTTGGTTACTAAATGTTTGATGATGCAATATGTATGAATTTTGATGTTAAATGCAAAATGTCATCTAACAGTTTAATGTAACGAAATGATGGATATATCGAGTAAGTAAAGTTTAATTTGATAACTGCAAACTACATAGCATACTATCAGAATATCACACATTACATCATTTGGGTAATATCTATATTCAAATCATAACTAAGCTTAAGCATATAACACTTATCATTTAGTTGGGGCTTAACGAACTTCAACCAATATTACACATTACATCATTTGGGTAATATTTATATTCTAATCATAACTAAGCTTAAGCATAGAACACTTATCAATAAGTTGGGGCTTAACGAACTTCAACCAATGGTCCATTTTCATTACTTCAATCAAAATCTTCCAAGTCTTGCTTATTGATAGCTGATTTTTCACCTTCAAAATTGTTATCATTGTCATCACGATCATCAGAGTGCAGCTCATTTCCAATAATTTATGAAAACCTCCACCATTGTATTCCATATTTGTGTTCTACATAAAATATAGTTGTTATAAAGATATGGATTCGGTGATAAGTAAATTAAGAAACAATCCTTAACCCACTTACTTGAATGGGTAGCTTAAATTTACATGTTATCTTTCCAATGGTTCAAACCATAGTTGTCAAAAGCGCGCCTAGGCGAGCACCTAGGCGCGCCTAGGCTTGAGGCACACCAAGTGCGCTGCGCCTGTGAGGCGCGCGCCTAGGCACTGAGGCGCACTATCAGGGTTGATTTCCAGCCAAATTCAGGCTAGAAGTTGCATAAACCTCTAAAACATCCTAAATGAGTCATGAACAAGTCCTAAACAACCCTAAAACATCCTAAAGTAGCCCTAAACAAGCCTAAAACATCTCTAGAATCCCTAAAAATGTACTTTATACTATGCGCTTAATTATAAAAAGTCATCGTTTTTTATGCGCCTTGCGCCCAGGCTCTGGGCTCGGCCTATGCGCCTAGGCGCTTTGACAACTATGGTTCAAACCGATTACATAGCTAAAAAACAACTAATAAGAAAATGGGTCAAATGTCACATGTTGTAATATAAATTTCATATATTTTATTAAAAAAAAAATAGACACCAAAAGGATCAACCCCAAACCCATTTCAACATGTAGCCAAAAGGACCCATTGTACATACACTTTAGGCAACTTTTGACATGTTACAAAATGCCGCCAAAAAACGTCATTATTTAAACTGTGTAAATATAGTACTTAACAATTAAAAATCTTAATAAATAACATCAAAATCATAATCAATCATTCAAATCAATGACATTAAAATAATTTGCGTCTGAAATTGCCTTACCCATTATATACAAATTATTATTGACATATTAAAATTAGCACACTTAAAATTAGCACACTTATTGAAATCAGTATGATGATTATCGTTTAGTGACAATTGATTAAAGGAAAGTCGTAATATCAAAATGAAAGTCGATCAACAATGTTAAAATGAAATTCGTAATATTAGTAACATTAATAAATACGATTAAAAATCTTAATAAATAACATTAAAATCATAATCAATCATTTAAATAAATGACATTAAAATCATCCGCGTCTCAAATTGCCTTACCCATTATATACAAATTATTATTGACATCTTTAGTAATCATTATTAGTTGTGATTGAAGTAATATAATTCTTTAACAGCAAATAACATTTTGAAAATTTATATTATCATTTAATTTCGTTGTTAAAATTGTTATGACGATTAAATGATTTTATTATTTGTTAAGGTTTATATAGTATTGCTGTGTCTCGAACAATTCTGCAAAATCGAAAATACTGTGCCTCGCTTGACGTGATCAAGTAGGAATATTTATTTATATATTTGAATTATAAAAAAATGGAAGGATTCGTAATTGACGTGAATTGGTCAACAACACTTAAAATTAGCACAATCAAACTCAAAGACATAAAGTCAAAGAATTGACCTCCATCAAATTAACAAAAACGTAAAAAGTTTTTATTTAGACTGGGTCAACAATATTAAAATTAAGGTCGTAATATTAGTAATAGCATTGAAAATTATCTTGAATACATTATATATTTTAGGAAACTGTTAAATAGATTTAAATTATTAATATAACAATTTCAACAATCTTATGAACAGTATACGAATAGGACAAATTTTTCAAGGTATTTACAGTTATGCCATTAGTTCAAATTATTATTATATAGGTTTTTTTTTGTCTTTTGTAAGTTTTGTCTTTATATGTTTTTTTTATCTTTATATGTAGTAGGCTTAGAAATAGGTTAGGAATATTTGTTCAACCGGATATACCGGACGGTTCAACCGGTTGTACCGGACGGTTCAACCGGTTTAACATATGTAGTAAGCTTAGAAATAGGTTAGGAATATTGGTTCAACCGGCCATACCGGACGGTTAAACCGTGTATGTCGGGTGGTTCAACCGGTTGTATTAGGTGATTCAACCGGTTTAATCGGCCGGTATGAATGGTTAGGAATATTGGTTTAACCGGTCATACCGGACGGTTCAACCGGGTTTGTCGGATGGTTAAACCGGTTGTACCAGGTGGTTCAACCGAACCGTCGCAGTACGTGAGATTGGTTCGTATAAATTTTGTTAAAATCGGTTTGCCCCGCGGCAAAGCGCGGGTGTTAAACCTAGTTAATATAACAATTTTCATCAATCTTATGAACAGTATACGAATAGGACAAATTTTTCAAGGTATTTACAGTTATGCCATTAGTTCAAATTATTATTATATAGGTTTTTTTGTCTTTTGTAAGTTTTGTCTTTATATGTTTTTTTTATCTTTATATGTAGTAGGCTTAGAAATAGGTTAGTATATTTGTTCAACCGGATATACCGGACGGTTCAACCGGTTGTACCGGACAGTTCAACCGGTTGAACATATGTAGTAAGCTTAGAAATAGGTTAGGAATATTGGTTCAACCGGCCATACCGGACGGTTAAACCGTGTATGTCGGGTGGTTCAACCGGTTGTATTAGGTGATTCAACCGGTTTAATCGGCCGGTATGAATGGTTAGGAATATTGGTTTAATCGGTCATACCGGACGGTTCAACCGGGTTTGTCGGATGGCTAAACCGGTTGTACCAGGTGGTTCAACCGAACCGTCGCAATACGTGAGATTGGTTCGTATAAATTTTGTTAAAATCGGTTTGCCCCGCAGCAAAGCGCGGGTGTTAAACCTAGTTATATATATTATTAAAAGAATAATAAAAGTGTAGGAAAATAAATGTACACTCCTATCTTCGGAATATATTTAAATTATAAACTGTTAAATAAATTTAAATAAATGTTTAAAGCAAAATCGTATATGTTTAAAAGAATATCGTTTTATAACAATTGATTAAAGGAAAGTCTTTGAATTATAAAAAATGGAAGGATTGATAATTGACGTGAATTGGCCAACAACGCTTGAAATTAGCACAATCAAACTCAAAGACATATAGACAAAGAATTGACTTCCATCAATTTAACAAAAATATAAAAAAAAATTACTCAGATTTGGTCAACAATATTAAAATTAAGGTCGTAATATTAGTAATAACATTGAACATTATTTTGAATACATTATATATTTTAGGAAACTGTTAAATATATTTAAATTATATTTATTATTAAAAGAATAATCAAAGTGTAGGAAAATAAATGTACATTGTTATCTTTAGATTATATTTAAATTATAAACCGTTAAATAGATTTAACATTGTTAATATATTTAAACAAATGTTTGAAAGAAAGTCGTATATGTTTAAAATGAATATCGTTTCATGACAATTGATTAAAGGAAAGTTGTAATATCAAAATTAAAGTCGGTCAACAATATTAAAATGAATTTTGAAATATTAGTAATATCAATAAATAAGACTAAACATATTAAGAAATAACAACCAAATCATAATCAATCATTGATCAATGACATTAAAATCATCATAAATAACATTAAAACTCTTCATAAATAACAGCAAAATCATAATTTAAATTTCAAAATCAATGACATCTTGTGGTGCAGCCTTAGTAGCAAACATTTTGTGCTGGATAGAACACCATTTGAAGTAGGGATGAGCATATAAGGCCGAATACCGATCCCGTCCCGTCCCGATCCCGATACCCTACCGAACCGATACCGAACCGAGGGGTTTCGGGATCAGTATCGGTACCCATATTTATAGATTTTCAGTTTTGGTATTATCGGTATCGGTACGGGATCGGTATGGTATCGGTATTTTAAGGCAAAATACGGATACCATACCGGTACCGTACCGATACCGTACCGTACCGTATGAGTTCGGTATCGGTATTAGTTTTTTAGACTTTTCGGTATCGGTATTGTCGGGATCGGTATCGGTTCGGTACCGATACCGTCCCGAGCTCATCCCTAATTTGAAGACACAATATTCGCTAATGGAAGTATCTTCTGATTGAAGCAAATCAGGCCATCCAATCACAATAAACCTTTACAAAAGCATTATGTATAGAAAATTAAGAATGTGCAACTAAATATAAAATAAGAATATTGTAAACATAAATGTTGAATATGCAACTAACAAATCTAACAACTTGAGAAACAATTTTTGCACGTAATATTAGTATTACTATTAGTTAGTATTAGTAGTTAGTAATATATTCGTAAAAATAGTAATAGCAAATTTTAATTCGGTCAATAAGATATAAATGGGATTAAAATTAAAAATCGTAATATTAGTTTTAGTATTAGTAATATATTCATAATTTAATTTGGTCAATAAGAAATAAATTAGATTAAAATTTAACATCGTAATTTTAGTATTAGTATTAGTATTATATTCGTAAATTAATTCGGTCAATTCGGTCAATAATAAATAAATGAGCTTAAAAATCGTAATATATAACATTAATCCGGTCAATTATGATTAATGTCATTTAAACTCATAATAAAATATCATTAAAAATGAATAAATCCTATTAATTGCAGCCAAGACCAATAATAATTTGAACGAATAGTAATATAAATAATATTAAATATACTTTCATAAAGATATATTGAACATAGTTTTGTAGTAATATTAATATAAATAAATGAGATTAAAAAATAATAATAAATAACATTCAATTCGATCAATTATTATTAATGTCAATAAATAACATTAATTTTAACATACTAAAAATACATTAAAAATGATTAAATCTTATTAAACATAAATTCGAAAAAAGTAATAATAAATAAATGATCTTTAAAATCGTAATATATAACATTAAATTCAGTCAATTATTATTAATGTCATTAAAACTCATAATAAATAACATTAAAATGAATAAATCCTATTAATTGCAGGCAAGACCAATAATAATTCATAAAGATAGATTGAACATAATTTCGTACTAATATTAATATAAATAAATAAGATTCAAAAATCATAATAAATAACATTCAATTCGGTCAATTATTATTAATGTCAATAAATAACATTAATTCTAACATACTAAAAATACATTAAAAATGATTAAATCTTATTAAACATAAATTCGAAAAAAGTAATAATAAATATATAACATTAAATTCGGTCAATTATTATTAATGTCATTAAACTCATAATAAATAACAATAAAAATTAATAAATCCTATTAATTGCAGGCAAGACCAATAATAATTCATAAAGATAGATTAAACATAATTTTGTAGTAATATTAATATAAATAAATAAGATAAAAAATCATAATAAATAACATTCAATTCGGCCAATTATTATTAATGTCAATTAGTATTAGTAATATATTCATAAAAATAGAAATAGAAAATTTTAATTCGGTCAATAAGATAAAAAATGTATTAAAATTAAAAATCGTAATATTAGTTTTAGTATTAGTAATATATTCGTAATTTAATTCAGTCAATAATAAATAAATGATCTTAAAAATCGTAATATATAACATTAAATTCAGTCAATTATTATTAATGTCATTAAAACTCATAATAAGTAACATTTAAAATGAATAAATCCTATTAATTGCAGGCAAGACCAATAATAATTCATAAAGGCATATTAAACAAAATTTCGTAGTAATATTATTGTAAATAAGTGAGATTTAAAAATCATAATAAATAACATTTAATTTAGTCAATTATTATTAATGTCAATTGGTAGTAGTAATATATTCGTAAAAATAGTTATAGAAAATTTTAATTCGGTCAATAAGATATAAATGACATTAAATTTAGAAAGCGTAATATTAGTTTTACTATTAGTAATATATTCGTAATTTAATTCGGTCAATAAGAAATAAATAAGATTAAAATTAAAAATCATAATATAGTATTAGTATTAGTAATATATTCTTTAATTAATTCGGTTAATTCGGTCAATAATAAATAATTGAGCTTAAAAATCGTAATATATAACGTTAAATTCGGTGAATTATTATTATTATCATTAAAACTCATAATAAATATCATTAAAATTTGAATAAATCCTATTAATTGTAGGCAAGGCCAATAATAATTCGAACAAATAGTAATATAAATAATATTAAACATAATTTCATAAAGATAGATTAAACGTAATTTCGTAGTAATATTAATATAAATAAATTAGATTAAAAAATCGTAATAAATACATTCAATTCGGTCAATTATTATTAATATCAATAAATAACATTAATTCTAACATATTAAAAATACATTAAAAATGATTAAATCTTATTAAATATAAATTCAAAAAAAGTAATATAAATAAATGAGATTAAATTTTTTAATAAATAACATTAAATTCAGTCAATTATTATTAATGTCAATAAATAATATTAAACATCTAAATAAATAATATTAAAATGAATAAATTTTATTAATTGCAATCAAGACTAATCATAATTCGTATGTGGCAACTGTAACGTCACTGCATATGATGTTTTTAGATAACAGAAATTTGTTCATAGCCTTCGGCACAGTCTGGAAAGATACGTATAAAAAATTTAAAAAAAACATATTATAAAATGAAATAGGCATTTTCACACACAAAAAAAAAAAAAAAAAAAAATAACAATCATACCAACATGGTTCACAAAGGGTCATGCAAAACCTTGAAGAATTGAGAACCTTTGTGATAAGACATAATAACGTTGGTGTGTTCGGATAAGATCCTGATTTTTGAAAGACAAAATTACAGAAAACGTCCTTTATGTTTACCCAAAGTTGCAGGTTTAGTCCTTTAACTTTAAAAATTGCAAGATACCTCCTTTATCGAAGTTTTTGTTGCAGGTTTCATCCTTTACACTAACTCTGTTAGTGTTTGTCGTTAACTCCCCCTCACATGCCAAGCATGTGAGGGTATTTTCGTCAATTTGTATTTAAAGGACCTTTTCTGCAATTAAAACAAAAATAACAACAAAACAATAAAGGAGGGACTAAACTTGTCAAAGTTTGGAAGTTTTTAAAACAAACTCATCCTCTCTCTCTCTCAGACTCGTTTTTCCGGCGATGGTCGCCGCCGGCGACCACATTCCGGCCAAGTACTCCGACGAAGGTCAAAAGGCGGTTTTTAAAGCTGATTATTAACGTTTAAACTTTACCCCACTGTGTATAACCGTTTTTCCAAGGTTGGATTCAAATAATACAAGAAAACCATCCACAAAGACTGTAACGTTTTCGACATTCGGGTTATCAAAACTGGTTCATGAATCCACATATGAACAGATATTTCACCCCTTTTGCTTAATAATCAAATTAAACCATATAGTCCTTTCAGCATCTTGAAGAAAAAAACAGAGAAAAAAAAATAAAAAGGTTAATAATTAGCCAGAAATCAAAATAACAAAGTCATCTCCACAAATTAAAAAAAAGAAAAAAGAATTCTTTAAGAAATTTAATAGTAATTTCTGATCCAGCATATATAACAGTTCTATATAGTTTAATTCACACCCAAATTTCCAAAAAAAAAATAAAAAAAAATCCAATGTAACAAAACCAAGATTCCTAACAAGTTACTAAAAAAATATTAAAATCCCACAACAAATAATTCTTTTTTTTTTTCAAGATCACAACCCAAATTTCCAAAAAACATTTGTTCGCGCTGTTGTTTTGGTTAAGCTGATTATTAACGTTTAAACTCGAGTTTTTTTTTTCGGAGTACTTGGCCGGAATGTGGTCGCCGGCGGCGACCATCGCCGGAAAAACGAGTATGAGAGAGAGAGAGGATGAGTTTGTTTTAAAAACTTCCAAACTTTGACAAGTTTAGTCCATCCTTTATTGTTATGTTGTTATTTTTGTTTTAATTGCAGAAAAGGTCCTTTAAATACAAATTGACGAAAATACCCTCACATGCTTGGCATGTGAGGGTAACTTAACAGGATAATTTAACACCGTTAGTGGTAAAGGTCGTTTTATGCAACCAAAAGTTCATTAAAGGATGAAACCTGCAACAAAAACTTCGATAAAGGAGGTATCCTGCAACTTTTAAAGTTAAAGGACTAAACCTGCAACTTTGGGTAAACATAAAGGACGTTTTCTGTAATTTTGTCTTTTTGAAATAAGTAAAACATAGAATGATTAAATCAGTTTAAAGGTAAATTCGATTCACTGTATATCTATCAATACCGATTTAAACAGTTGGTATTTCTAAAGAATAATCACAAATGAATACATCAAATTGATAAATTTCTTGAAACGATTAAATGTTAATTATCCATGTTCATTCTAAATCATCTAGATCGTATTTTATAAAAAAAACCTATTAAAACTTCATTCTAAATGTATCAGTGTTTATTCATTGATAATAATATTATTAAACAATTTGATTAAATAGTCAAAGATTAAAAAAACCGATTATATCTTCATACGGATCGTAAAAAGTAAAAAACCGATTAAATCTTCATTGCAAAACTTGATTAAATAGTCAAAGATTAAAAAACCGATTAAGTCAAACCATTTGATTAAACAAATTTATTCATAAGATTAACAGTAAAGCATCGAGTTTGTTAACAAAAATATCAAATGAAAAATCGTATACATAGGTTTCATCAAGATGATTAACAGTAAAGCATCGAGTTTATTAACAAAAATAAGTAAAACACAATAATATTAAGCAATGTTAGAAGAATAGGGATTGATGATTACCTTGAATCAGTTGTGAAGAATCAAGAAAGTATGAAAGATGAAGGAGGAGGATAGAAAGGTTTGTTATGGAGAAATGAAGAATGATTTGTGGAGAATGAAAAAAAATTCTGAAAATGGTTTATATGGACTTCAATTCAGAGCTCCATATTGTGGTTGGATCCATGAGGACCCTCTCTAAGGCCTCCTTTCGACCCGAGTGTATTCATTTATTATATAGATAGAATAGATGTGTTTTTAACTTATCAAGTCTTTTCCTATTTTAACTTTTTTTCAATAACTTTCGTTCGCTATTTCTTTTTAAAAAAACTAATTTACAAACGAGTTTAAATATTTGGACCCTCTTGAGTTTCTAAAATTAACCCTTTTTCGTGGCTTTACTTGAAAAAAAACTATTTTTTACGTGTAAATTTTTATATATGCATAAGTATAAATACAAGTTGGTCTACGTTTTGATTTAGTCTTTTTAATTTTCCTTCTGGTGAATTTCGAGTTTAACCATTTTCGTACCTTAACTTGGAAAAAAAACTATTTTTTTACATATGAATTTTCATATATGTGTCGGTATAAATACAAGTTGGTATACACGTTTCGATATAAGTTTTTTTCTTCTGAAAAATGAGTGATGTCAAATATAATATGTTTTCATGCTTATTTTATGTGCACTTCAAGTTGGTCCACGTTTCGACATAAATTTTGTTCCGAACCAAGTTAAAAGCATTGTGGTTTATACTTTTTATTAATAGTCTATTACACATTGTGTTTTAATAATTGTGTGTAGCGCATTGTATTTTACACTTCGTGTGTTACTACACGGCTCAACCCGTCACACGCCGCCACAATGCGCGGCGAGAAAAATACTAGTGGAATCCTACATAAAACACAAACTGATCAACATATCCAGGTGAATTATGCCAGGATTAGAGAAAAAAATAAAAAGAAGTATGATAGGTGATTAAAATACTAATTTTTTAAATATTTTTAACAACTCTCTTTTGGTATCCATCCATCAAATTAGTGAACATTTCTTCAATCTATATGAACTCATATATATAGTGGTTATTAGGTTGATAATAATTTTGTTTATTTTACCCCTTACAATAAAATAACAAATATTTTAATATATGTATTTATGAGAGCATTCACAATTTCTTTTTTTATATCTGATGACGTGGGTCCTAAAATCCTCACGTTTAGTCCCTTGTTAAAAAATAAAGCATTGTAAAGTGTTAAAATGTCTGACTTAATGGAGCTGGACAGCCTACGTAGGGCAGCACGGGGCACCCTAAGCTGCCATACGATAACGTTGCGCTGAAAAGTGAATAGTAACTTCATTGAAAAGATAAAAAGGTATTTTGGCTCTTGCTATGGTCAAAAGTAAAAAACAACACACAGCTCCAGGCTGACCTAGAAAGTAGCAAAAGCTGAAAATATACCAAATGGGCAAAACTTCTCTGCAGGGACTAAGAAGGAGAGTCAAACATTATCAGGTATAGTAGGAAGGCTACCTTATGGGAGCTCCTGGGCAAAAATCCAATGCCTATATAAGGAGACTCTTAGGTTATCATTCCACACACACTCATACTTATTCCTTTCATCCTTACACTCTCTACTTCATTTTTACCCAACTCCTAAAGAATACATACTTATTCTCACGCCGGAGTCCAAACATAGGAGGCCCCCTCCTGCGTTAAGGCTAACGGTGTTTGCTTCATTGTGCAGGTCAATCTAGCAGCTACCCTCTAAACTTAACACCCTCATAACCTTAAAACATCTCCTAACTTAATCCCGATCATCTTCCTTGTTATAGACTCAAAACTATTGAGAAAAAACATTATATCTCCAACAAGTTCACTATTTCACGTAGAGTGGAAAGTATCAAAATCATATGTTCTATTTAACAAAAACTAATATATGCTCGTTATTCACTAGAACCCATCATCTATTTGAGTATCAAGAGTCAGAAAATCACCATTTCCTCTATATATTTAGACCAAAAACATGGACAAGAGCAAACAACTCGATGGAGCCGCGGATGATGAAGAAAAAAATCATCAAAACGAAGCATATTGCTCGAACCCAACAAACCCGAGATATGGGATTTATGGTAGCTCTTGGAAATAGAGAGCAACAGAATGATCGAAAAAGACTGTTAGAGTTTGCGTCGAACAATATTTTATGCTGGCATACTTGTGCGTTTTACACGAGTATGTTTCAAGCAGCGTGACTTGTATAGGTTGTTTAGCGAATTTCACTAAAGACAAATTATGACATACGAAGAAACATGAACTCCGACAAGCTACAAATGTACAACCAAAAACAACTACGATAACGATTCATGGTTCAGCAACATACAAACTGTAAAATTCGAGTTCCAAGGTGTTAGCCAACACCAAAGTCCATTTATAAGCATCTTAACTAGTTATTTTTCCTACTACTCTTGTTACTACTTCTCAAACTAAAGTTTTAGTAGACTTCATATTATATGATGCTTAACACAACTAAAAAACATCAGTTACCTTCATCACCAGATTTCAAGTAAAGCGTCTCGCCACCATCACCACCACGGCCTTCATTGGACGGCCCAGACAGCCCGATATCTTGCTTACGGGAGAAGTCAGGGAACCCTCCTATGCCTAAGTGCCCACCGCTGCCAGAGGTGGAGCCGTCACTATGTAACATGTGAAGTCCACTGCTTCCACCACTACCACCACCACCGGAATTCATTCCTAGCTGGCTGTGAATGGCGGCCTGCTGCTGTAGGGATGAGTACTGCTGCTGGCTGTAGAGCATAGATGAACGTGCAGCCATGAGTGCTTGTGGTGACATTTGTTGCGCTTGTTGGTGCTGCTGCATGTAGTGACTGCCTTGCTGCATCATCCCGCCAAGCGGGTACTGCATTTCAACAACCATCATATTCAGATACTTCACCAATAAAGTCTAGCTTTTTTAGTACAACGATTTAAGAGGTTTGACACGCTAAAAATACATTTTGGCCAATGTTGGCTCGTTTAAGTTAAATTACGATTCTACCCGTTTTTACCTGTTTAGACATAAAACATAACCTGAATCAACCCATTAACAACTAAAATAGCAAATGCCAAAATTCTAACATCAAATATTTATGGTTAAATTGAAAAAAATATAGAATCACTAAATAGTAACAAGTATTCACATGTGTTGCGTTTAAGTCACATAATTTTGAAAAAATTTAACATATGTAATAAAAGTTTCACAACATTGGAAATACTAAAATGATTGTTGAGTGACTCTAGGGGAAAAAACTTTTAGCAACTTTAGTGTGACACTTAGGAAACTTTGTTACTATTAGATGAAGTTTTTGCTAAGTTTAATTATTTACCTGGGAATGAACAGCGGTAGCTTGTGGTTGAGAATCCGCAATGGCAGCAAGATACATAAGGTTCCTCTGAAGCTTTGCTTGATTTCTGCGAAAAAGGTTACAAAGTAATTTGATCAAAAGTAGGAATACAAACATATAATGACCACACACATATGAAAATATTTCAAGAGAAACGGATAGAGGTAAGAACTGAATACACTCACTCTGCGCATTCAGTCATTTTGCCCGAGTTTTGGCTCTCAACTATTTTCAGAATCAGAGATTTGTTCTCATCAAGATACTGCACATACAGATTAATCGTTTAGCGAGAATTCGGTAAGTAGACTACAAAAGATTAGACATTCATTTTTTAAACTTTTAATAAAGAAATACTGTACTAAATACGATCACAACTATAATATTACAATTATAACCTAACCATCATTATAAAACAATCCAGGATGTTAATGTTAAAAAAAATACACTCTACACTACTTTCCACCTGTTTGGCCGCCTAATATCCAAGAAACAATATCCCATTTATAAAAATTAAAAAAAATATTAAAACCCACATTATTTTTGTATAAAATTGTATTAAAAATGCACTCTACATGCAACAATATCCCATATATAGTGTTTGAAAATTTTTAAAACTAACATTATTTTCCTTTAATGGGGACACACACAACCCTAGTGCACCTGTCTTGAGCAATAGTCATTTAGCCATACACAGATGGGGTATGTACCCTTATTCTCCCACTCTTGAATTATTAGCCCAAGCTGCAGCAAATGATCACCATTTTGTCCTACAGAAAATGGGACATATACCCCAATGGGGTCATAGTTTACATTATTTGCCCCATCTCTAACAACAGCTGTTCTTCAATTCAAGGAGGGGCCTATAGGATATTGTTTAGAACAAAACAAAATAATGTAGGCAACATTATTTGACTACCACTTATAAATTATAAAGATGTAGCATTGGGCCCGTCACATCCTGTTTATTGTTTCGAATTCCATAATGTTTACCCGTTATCCAATCTTTTAGCCAGTTTATTTTGATTTTCCATAAGTTTATATGATGGCGACAAGTAGAATAACCTCAATATTTAGCCACTTCAATGGTCACCCCGTCAAAAACCCTAAACCATAGTGGAATCTTGAGGCATGTAAACCATAAAACAGTGTGCCTAACCAAGAGGTCGAGGGGGTTTGGGTCCCAATGTGGACGTTGGTGTAGAATTAGGAGTAGTTTAGATTGTTGTTAAAAAATAGGGGAATCATGATGCTAACCACAAATACTAATCAAAACCAATGTAATCATTTGATAATTCTTTAGCATTATTTAAGACTTAAAACCGTAGACGATCAAGGTTTCTAATGCCTTAGAGCACCTGCAACGGCGTCCTTGGGGTGTTGACGGATGCTTAGGTGGACAGGAGAGGGGTGAAGTCCCTGACCACGCAGACGTGGCAAGGAGAGAGGGGGAGACGTCCCTGGGAAGAAAGTCGTTGATGAAGGTGGGGTCAATGGCTGAGGTGGCTCCACATAGAATAACGAAAGACCCTCTGTTGTATATTAGGCATGTGTAGTGGGAGAGTTTTATGGGACTTTATGGGATTAAAATATTAATAAAGCGAAATAGGGGGCTTTACAGGCTTTATGTAAAATAGGTGTGTAGTAGGTGAGGAGCTTTATGAGACTTTATAGAAATTAAAATATTATTATTTTAACAATAATAATATCACTTTATTATATTGATGTCATCATCCAGCCCTTCATCACCACCATCAAGCCCCTACCCCATCATCCATCCCTTCATCTGCAGAGCGCTCTCTCTCTCTCTCTCTCTCTCTCTCTCTCTCTCTCTCTCTCTCTCTCTCTCTCTCTCTCTCTCTCTCTCGCCATTTGCATAAGGAGACCACTCATAAAGCCCCCATAGCGCCAGCGGGGGCGGTGTTCCCGACGCTATGGGTGGCCAAAACGCCACATAAAGCCCCCCAAAAAGCCCACTACGCGTGAACTTAGAATACAATGAGAATAATTACAAAGAAAACCTAATCAAAATTCAATAAAGACAATTACACAATAAACCCTAACTATATATTTTATCCAATATCAGTGAGCCGCACACTATAGATACACTTATAATTATTTTGAAAATGATTACGAAATAAACCCTAACCAATACTTTCTACCTAAGAGCATTTACATTCTCGCCTCTATTTTCTCGCCTATAATTTAAATAAAAAATCATATTTTCAAAGATTATCTCTAATTATAAAAGTGTCTCGGATCTCATCCACCGTTTTTACGTTTATTTACTCACAAACACTTATTTTATTATATATTTCGTTTTTATACAATCACAATAATTTTCATCCACTATTTTATGTTTATTTTACTCAAAAACACTTATTTTGTTACATTTTATTGTTTTCATACACTCACAATAATTTAATAGACGACGAATAACGTCTTTTCATATATGAATGAAAACTTATGTGGCGATAAGATAGAGAAATAGTGGACGGATTTAGTGAATTTTTAGTGGCATTTTTTAAATTTCAAAGACAAGTGAGGGATTGATGGATTGGACTTGAATGCTGGTATACTTTATCAATGTATCGATCTCAGTACAGATGCTCTTAAAACCACCCTTAATATACACCTATAATTCCTATTCAAGTCAAGATACGCACCCATGATCACAAACTTTATCTACATGACATGACTCCATAATTGTGACACAGCCCACTACAAGTTTAAGGATCTACATGCACTTACATTTCTCCAAGAAATCCAAAACAAATCAGCATCTAAACCCTAAAGATTGATATGTACAACACAATCTGATACGATTCTACCCTACTACATAAAGTCAAACACTAGGTCCAGTACACAATTAGTTTCGAATCTATGTTGTTTTTTCTGCTCTAGTGAAGTTTATATAGACTGATGCCTTGATCTCTACTCAAAATAAACTTACATTTTATTATAATATTAATTAATATTACTCTCTTAAATAATCTTATTTTTAAACATAATTTTAATCATTTTGTTCCAATGAAATCTTCATAAAAAATTAGCAAGATGCCTGGATAGCTAAAGGCCAACACATATATCAATAGGGCATCGATTAGCATGCGCACGCACAGATATTAATGAAAATAAAGAATGTTTAATGCAGAATCTTAACTCACATATTACCAAGAAGCTAAGATAATTTATTCACAAAACCAAATTTTTTTTTTTTTTAAAGATAAAAATTCCCAAAAAGCTTAAACAATAAATTAAACAGTTAATAACATGGGATTTGCTATTTCTAACATAAAGTTTTACCTTTTGTTATTATTTATTAAAAAAAGGTTTTTTTTTTTAAATAACTTTAATAAGAAATAATATGGGATTTGCTATTTTTAACATAAAGATTTGAGTTATGTTTTTGTTTCTTGTATTTTTCAAGTTAAAAATGTACGATAACAGGTACAGTAGACACAGGCATGTAACAAGAAGCAAAAGTAAAAGATGTATGTGTGAAGGGAAGTTGTTGCAGATGAAGAAACAAGCAAGTAAAAGCCAAAAAGAAAAAGGGAAAGACAAAAAGATGAAAAAAGAAGCTAAACACAAACACAACAACCCAAACAAGAGGACACAAGAACAACTGGAGTACTCTTTAAGTGTGTGTGTTGTGTGTGAGAGAGAAGGTAAAAGAAGAAAAGAAAGAAGAGTTATGAAAGAACACTTGAAAACCTGTTGAATGTGATCAGTAGTAACGCTGTTAGTGGGATAATAAGCTGCCATCATGGGCTGCATCTGCTGCATCAGGTGCTGCTGCATTATGTTTGTATATATATATAGAGATATAGAGTTCTCTCTTTATACTCAGGTGACCCTCTCACTTTCTATATATATAATATGTGTATGTATGTATCTAAAGGTGTGTCTATATCTCTCACTCTAGAACAGGTAGATGAAGAAAGAGAGGAAGCAGACTGAAAAGGGCAAAGGGGGAAATGGTATAGGGCTCCACACAAGAGACTTTTTTTTTTTTTAATTTTGTTTGTTGTTTCTGTGTGCTTGTAGTTTAAATCAGTTGTTTGACAAAGATTAAATGAGGCACTGGTCTATTAGAAACCCTACAAACACAGAGAGAGAGAGAGAGAGATATTAAAGGCTGATGATGATAGATGGATGGATGGATGGTAGCAGAAGATCGATCAAAGAAAACAAAAAAAAGGAGCAGGCTTTTCTTCAGTGTACTATCCCCTCTTTGGCTATATAGCTGGACAATGGGTGGAATGAGAGAGATAGGAAGAGGTTACTTTAGGGTTTTCAGAGCTCCTGAAAATATTACTTTATTACTTTATTTTATCTCTTTTAAAACAAATAAGCGAGTACAAAATGAGTTATTCACCATGTTTCTTTTGCTTTTAGAAACTAGGAGTGTTTCGGGTTGCGTTTTGAAATAAATTTTTAGATTATTGGATTTTAAAAACACAAATAATTAGTTTTAGTGTTTGGAGTTGAGTTTTGAAATTAATTTTTAGTCTACCAAAACGCAATAATCTAAAAGCAACTTCACTCATACTTTTCCAAAACGCAAAAACTGTTTTGAAAAATCAATCCCAAACACCGTCTTACTATTTAAAACAGCTAACATGCACAATTATAATTATAATTATAATTATAACTAGTTTTTATCCTGGGAGTGTCCCGGGGTTGAAAAATATAACCATTCTAATAATACTAATACTAATAGTAATAGTTATTACTCTTGTAATTAAATAAATAAAAAAATAACCTTGTTGTAAGGTGACACCATGTGTTGCAGTGTTGCGCGATTCTTTCTCCTAGCTTCTCTTGATGAAGTATACCTATCCATCTTTAGAAGAGTAAAATTCCAATGATAGCATGACGATTGGGCTAAATTTCAACATTGTCTATAAGAACCTGGTTTAAAAGAAAAAACATGATTAATGAATAACCTGAACACTTTGTGTTTTTTTTCCTGTATGAACGAAACCCCATAAAAATAGTCGTTTTTTTCTCCGTTTTTTATATAGCATTATGGTACTCGTTGGAAAGATAATAAAACGTTCGTTAATTTGGTGTAATTTTTTTCTTTAAAAAATCTTGTATATAAAAGATATTAACGTTTAAAAATGATGGGAGGAAACATTAGAGAGAAAAATCTAAATTTGTTTTTAAATTCTTAAAGAGATTAGGGTTAGATTAGTGTAGGAGAATTGATGAAAACAAAAAAAAAAAATTAAAAACTCTCACCTCAACGTGCCACGTGGCAGCCTCCATTGAATGTCACCTCATCAATATTCAATTCTTTTATTATAAGTTATAGATTATAAATATATTTATAGATGGTGTAATTGAACAGTAACTATATTAATTTTTTAATCAAACACATTTTTCTTTTTTTAGTTCAAACACTTATTTATTAATAAATATAAATATATATGATTTCATAATAAATCACAAGATGGCTTAGTGGTGTAGTGGTTTGTGGTGCATTTATATTGTTTGAGGTCCCAGGTTCGAGACATGGGGAAGACGAGGGGCGGGTCTATTTTATTTTTTTCATTCACAATATGTTATTAAGTAATAAATACAAATGATTTCATAATAAATCACAAGATGGTTAGTGGTGGAGTGGTTTGTGGTGAATTTATATTGTTTGAGGTCTTAGGTTAGAGACATGGGGAAGGCGAGGTACGGCTCTATTATTTTTCATTCACAACATGTTATTAAGTAATAAATACAAATGATTTCATAATAAATCACAATTTGGCTTTGTGGTGGAGTGGTTTGTGGTGCATTTCTATTGCTTGAAGTCTCAAGTTCGATTTTTTTTGTGTGAAGGGTGATATATTTATAGGAGATTTCTTGGGTTTGGTTTTACACCATTTTTCCTTTCGCCGCCTTCACCGAACACGTAGCGTCGCCGCCGTGAGTCTGCTGATTTTGACGTTCGTCTGCAACAATCAATCTTTAAATCAAATTCGTCTACGTTCGTCTTCATTCAATATGTATCGATAACCCTATAAACCTAACCACATGTTCGTTCTTCTTCTTCTTCTATAACCCTATATACTGAGTTCTTTTTTTTTATGATTAGAGTGTTTTGATGCAGATCGGATACTTGATATAACCTTCAACAAAGTTTTGAATTGTAAGTGTTAGGTTCTTGGTTCAATGTTTTGAAAGGACATAATATGATGATATATCTATGAAATTTGTATCTAACATGTTTGTGTGAGATGTCATTATTAAATTATGATATCAAAATTGGTAGTTAGTTGGTTGATAATAGCTTCTTAGTGTGTTAGATACGACAAAATTCTTAGGCGCGCAGCGCGCACCTTTAAGCGCACTACTAGTTAATAGATAATCATACTTCTAAATTTACATGCACATCAACTATATGACTAAAACCTTCAACGGATGGATGAGAAAAATATTCTCTACACATATCGATGTTACTAGACTACAATGTCTTTGATTATTATTATTATTACCACTACTAGCAGGAATTCGCGCGTTGTGACAGGGCTGCACTATGTGTTGCGATTGCGTCTGGCCAATAACGTCGCGGGTGTTGTACATTATACAGACATATTTACAATGTGTAATATATGATCAGAGGATGCACCTTTTAGCATGAAATAGGTATAGACATGGGAGTAGAGTAAGAAGTTAAGTTTGTAATAAGTATCATGCGATGTAAAATTAACCCAAAGTAGAATAAATGTATTAACGACGTTGCAAAGCAAAAAATTGTTAGTGCGTGTAAGACACGGCCGGGTTTTCATACGGGTTGACATGCATTACATTGAAAATGACAAAGTGGTTAAATACACATAAAAATGTTGGAAGCATGAGTAAAATACTAAATGCACCCATCAACACACACAAACACACACACATATATATAATCGTGTGTATGTATATAAAGTGTTGGTGTTGAACTTGTCTTGTTTATAAACATTCATATGGATAGGCCGAATTGTACATACGTGTATATATAATATGCATTTTGAAATCCAATGAATTTATACACGTGTGAAAACCGATTTGTTATATGTTTATTTGCACATGTTCTTGTGTTTTGGATGTTAATTACACATGTTTAATAATAATGTGGTTTGTTTCCATAGATGTCATGTGTAAATCACTAAATCATGTTTAAACATATGTTGATATTGTGTAATAACACACTTTACATATGTTGAAACTCAATGTATTGAACGTGAAATCTTGTTGTGTTTGTACATAATAAATGGACATTCGGATACTCTCTGTTGAGCGTGTAATTGGCTTGATTGTTCTTGCCAATTGTTTTTGGATTAATCGGGTGTTGCATGCGTAAATGGAAAATGTAATGAATTCCTTGAACTATTTGAGCTTTGATAAACTCAGGATGACATAATTACTATAAAATGTCTAATGCATAACTAAAATGACATAATTGTGAGAGTGTGTACGGATCTTGACATGGAAATTTGACGGGTGTCACATCTGGCTTAGTGTGTTCTTTTGCGACGCGGTTGACAGAAGTTTCAAGTGGTCGGCAAATTACGATGATATGAAACTCTAATGAGATGTTGAAGGTTTAAAGAGTGGAAAATGTGTAACACGCGATCTTTGTATATCCAATCATGAGTTATAATTAGTTATAACCTTTGATCTACAATTGCAAGTAAATAAATTGTTTGAGTTTCTCAAAACAAGATGTAGATGGACGTATAGTGGTGAAGTTGCTAAAAGACACTAAGGATGCAGATATAGAAACCTATGAAAACAATTATGTACAACTATACAATCCTATTTACAACATTACAAAGCACAAATAACCCATAAAGCATGATGTACAAGACCATATTGGATAAACCATCTGTATTTTAGTATTATATAAACAATAAGTAATTATAATAATAATAATTACATTCATTTATTAATTTGAATGTGTTAATTAATTGTTGTATTGAATTTGTCTTGTCAATTTAATGAAATTACAAATATATGTCCATATAGATAAATATGAAATGACTACTTTAACCATCTAGCACCCGTTATATAGTAGTATAGATTATTATCTATATCTATACTACTATATAATGTATTCTGGACGGGTAATATCGTCATTTCATATTTATTTATATGGGAAAAAATGTAATTTAATTAGATTGGTAAGTTGAATTTAATAAGAAAATTTAATACAACTTAAGTTCATTTATAATCTCTTTTTTATTAATTTTATTTTTGTTATATATATATTTGAAAGGTTGTTTTTTAAAAGGTTTTTGATATATCATTGATGCATTTTTTAAGACGATAGTTTTTTTTTAATTTTTAAGATGCTCATTAACTATGTATATACACACATCTATGTCAGTTCATCGTCTTTCCGGTGCCTCCTCATTGAAGAAACAACTATTCACATCTTTTCCATCAACACACCATTTAAACCACCATTGAGTGCGACTGATCACATCTTTAATCACTGTGCTTCTTTCGATGTCCCTAATCGGTTTTAACCAGAATTTATTTTTCCCTTCCATTTACCAATTGAATCCTACTTTATACCCTTCGCAATAGCATCATGGTATCTATATGGACAGAGTTGAGAAGAAGACAAGCCGAATCACAGGTGATGTTCGTGTGTCCACGATCGTTGGTTGAATCTAGAGGTCCTACAAACCAAGTTTTTGAGTGCAATAATAACACATTAACCGTGCGGTAATTGCTTTGATTTAGCTACTGTTTTTATGATATCTTCTATGTTTAGGGGTTTGTTTCTTTGTTACAACACATATAGCATATGCTTTTTTTTTTTAACAAAAAAAAAAAGTAATTGACAAGATATGGAGCAAAATACTGATTGTAAGTTTCTTACTTAATTATTATCAGATGTTTTGTTATCGTTAGTTATTAATGTTAGCAACCATTTATATTATTGGGAAATTGACAATTGCGTTTGGTTAGGTAGAGGAATCAAATATGAATTCTTGTTTAACACATCATTAAACATGTTTAAAACTAAACAGAATTGTTTAATTTCAGATACATAGCCTAAGTGAAGATGTTTTTTCGACGATTACTAAGTTAGAGCTAGGCAAATTCTTGATAGTAGAGGAATTCCTACTGTTGAAGTTGATTTGTATACTAATAAAGGAATTTTTAGACCTTCTGCTCTAAGTGGTGCTCCTTTGGAATGTAAGTTCTCTCATGTTTTGTGATTTAGAATAGTTGATTATGTCTGTTAGTGGTGGTTGGAGTGATGTTTTCGAGTTATACACGTTAGCAAACTTGGTTAAAAATTAAGAATTAGTAACTTCCGTTGAAATGTAAGATGATGATGATGATGCTTTTATTATTTACTTAATTACTTGCAACATATAAGGAGTCGCTCTGATAAACCAGTGGCCATAGATTTGACCGGATGTCTGATCATGTTAACAAACATAAGATGATTTTTATTACATTTTCTTTGATACTGCAGTTTATCTCCTCCCAAAAGTAGCTAGAGTGCGAACTTCAATTAGATAGAATTAGAATTAGAATGATTTTTGTTGTTTAGCTTTCTACATTGACAATTAGTTAATGGGTTTTAATTGTTTAACAAGTAAGGAATACGTTTATATTACGCTCACCAAAAGAGGATTGGCAACACCCACTGCTGTAAATTATAAATTGTCGATTTCACTACAACATGTGAGCTCACACTACAATATCCCGCACGCATAAACAAATTTTATACCAGAAACACAGGTAGGGGCTCGAATGTAACATATTATTACTTAGGTGCTTTAACAAACCGGCATAGATTGTCACCTTACTTTCCTCACTGTTTAGACGACGCTTCAAATCAAGCAGAAAACAAACAACGGGCCGGTTAACCAAACAACACACAGTCCCGCAGCAACGCGCGGGTTCTGGCTAATTATTTAGTTATCATTAGAGCATTCACGGTTTTCCATATATATGTAAATAAAATTTTTATATTTCTATAAGTAAATTTCTCATGTTAGGTTCTTCTTATATATGGTGTGCTTGCTTATATATTTTAAGATGAAGATTAATAAATTTTTATTTAAACTATTTACATTCAATGTAGTTAATTTAGTTAACAATGTGTTAAATAAAACTATGTGTATAATGAGACTAAACTAAATTTCTCATGTAGTTAATTTAGTTACATTCAATGTAGATAATTTAGTTAAACTATTTTTGTTGTCTTTGATTCGGTGTTTGTGATTTATGCATTAGGGGTGGGGCATTCTACGGCAAGAGAAATTCGGTTACGATTGAAGGGTGACACACCGTCGTCACTCCTTGATAACGGTCAAAAATTTACTACCTCGGCAAGAATTAACCGAGAGGCAGTTGATGACTTCGATGTAATTTTGACCGTTGGCAACGGTTAAAAATGAGCCGACGATCATATATTTAAAAGTTTTATTAAATTATTTAATTTGAAACCTATATATATGTTAACCAATTCTTTCATTTTGTGTTTAATTGATCAACAATTCGCGTACACCTCAAGGAATGAAGCGACATTTCAAAATGTGATACAAACTAAATAACAATATCTTTTAAAATCTACGCGTTGATTAAGCAACAACGTAAAACTATTGCTCAATTGACAATGGATAGAAATTTCAAGACGTCTATCCTGCCACACGATCATCTAGATCCTGACATGCAGAAAATCGCGATGGCTCGCAAACGATAAATTTTGAAAAAAATATGATTGGCCAGAGGATCATTTGATTGGTATTTATTTTTTTTCTAATTTGTCGTATTTTTTAATTTTAGTATTTTATTTTTTAGTTTTAATTATGCAACTTTTTTTAATTTTAATTAGATTTAGAGGTTTAATTTATTTTTAAATTAAAAAAAATTAGAGTACTTTGCCTAGAGTGTCACAAGTGTTTTGGTTATAGAGTACTTTGGGTGAAATTGACAGGCAGTTCATGATTGGTTAGGGCTTGCTACTTACCCTAAAGTGTTTGTTCCCCTTTATCACTCTAAGGTTGTGCGGTGTCAAGCCTGGCAAAATTTGTGGAAGGTGCGGCCCCTACCAGGCACACCACGCCTAGCTCCTAGGGTTTTTTTAGCGCAAAAACACGAGTAAGCACCAAATCTCTGGGACTAAATTTTGGAACGTTGGAGAGGGCTCAAACGGTTATATGACAATGAAAAAAAATCAAACCCTATACATACTGATGGGTGGATGAAAGTCTAAGGTTTTAAGAAATTAAGGTTGTGTTTTTATGCAATTTTAAGGTTTTGGATACACTACTTTGATAAGGTTTGTGATTTGTAGGTCTGGTGAAGTTTAAAATGTGTTTCGGGAACTAGATGGGACCTTAGATAGAAGCTAGAGCGAACCGGTTTCAAGAAATGAAGAAAAATATCTAAAATGAGGTTCCTCACGTAGGCCACTACCTTTTTAGGCGTGGCCGACTCACTAAAGGGGCGTGGATGGCCCGTAAACAGCAAAAACTCGCGTGGATGGGAACCCGTGTCGCTAACTTCATTTTGTCGCATCGGCAAATCTATGTTGTCGCGTCGGTGACTCAGGTCACTGGTTCAAAGAAGTTTGTTGACGAATTTTATGGATTTGAATGGTGTTTTTGACCTTTGACTCGAGGTGGAACCATTATAAACAAACTTTTAACATAAGAATCATCATCTTGGATTCTAAAATCATTCCTATAACACCTAGAATCACCAAGATCATCAAGGAGAATTCATCAAAGACCCATCATTTCATCACCAATCATCTACCCTTAAAAACACCATTGATAACCTTTCATCCCCAAATCTTTTCATGGTCAATTCTTGCATCCTTTCCATTACCATTGAAGCCTCCATCAACACGAGTGGCTAATCTCCCTTAGATACACCTGGTGTAGACTTGTAATATAGGATTCTTGAACATTTGGGTAGTTTCTATTTCTTTGTAATTGTGATTTGAACAAACTTGTTAATTGAGTTAATCTTGTTTTGAATTCTCTTTGATAATTGTTTTTTGCGCCAATTACTATGGAAATGAATTTTGGTTAATTATGCTTTAACTTGTTATTAGGATTTATATTTTCCAGAGTAATGAAGTGTAGTTTAGTCCATCTTTGATGTAGATAAAACTTGACACCTAAGCCTATTGAAACAATTAACCCGTTAATCTTCATTGCAATTATTTGATCAATCCCCATTTGTGATAGAACTTTGGGTTGCTTGTTGAACCCGGTGTGATCTCCATTTTTATTATTATTGTTACAATCAATCATTTTTAATCAAGTTCTTTTATTCAAAGTTTTTATTAGTAATCAAGTAATCATTCTTCACTTTTGCA
Organism: Ambrosia trifida; assembly: GCA_028751855.1. Taxonomy (NCBI): domain Eukaryota; kingdom Viridiplantae; phylum Streptophyta; class Magnoliopsida; order Asterales; family Asteraceae; genus Ambrosia; species Ambrosia trifida. The sequence continues at coordinate 94,277,847 of CM054130.1, forward strand.
AATTATAATCTTGAAACACTTTGTGGTTTACAACTTTCAAACCAGAATCTTAAATGATCAAAGGCACTAAATTCATAATCAAACTATTTCTTCATAGGTGACGTTTTCTTAATCAACTACGCACATTAATCACCGACCACAAACTCTTTGTGGTTCGACACCCTTGTTACCACTAGCTACATAGTTTGAGGTAATTATGACTTATAAATACTATTTTTGACCGGACCGCGACATCCGATCAAATTTTGGTGTCATTGCTGGGGAGTTCGTGTGCTTTGTATTTTTTTTTTTTTTTTGTGTTTAGTTGATTGTTGTGATTAGCTGTTTAATTTTTGTCTTTGTTATTTCTTTTTTTTCGTTGCTATGTGTGGTTTATGGAGTGTGCATGTGACACCCATCGAAATCACAGGTCATATCCGTACACTTAGTTACATGTATACAGTGTGCATAACATTACATGTTATCATTTACATCATAGTTGGGCTATACAGGGTTCCAACGAGTCAATATCAAGGCATACAGTCTAACAGTAGACACATTAGTTAGTCCAAGGCCTTAACTAGTCAAATAGTTCACATTAGACCACAGGAAACCCATGCAAAACCCTAGCGGTGAGACATCCATGCAATTGAACAAGAATTCCAACTTGTTGCTCCGACAAGAACAAAAAAAAACAATGTTTATTAACAAAGAGGTTATCAACTTGTATTCTGGGGAAAACAGGAACATTATGTCCACATGTAACCTCAAAATTTGATCCATATAGACTTGTATGAGTATGTGAGTCAAACAAATACACTATCACATATACATACATACAACCATATCTACACATATGCATGTGCATATCACAACACAATCCCACCAAATCCAAGACATTTACCAAAATGGGATCATAGACCACCTTAGTCAACCAACCTTACACAAGTTGACTTGCCAAGAATACCTTGTTCCTTCCCCCATGTGTGTTTTGGCTCACACATTCCCAAGGCAAGGGAAGTGAGCAATGTTTTGGACATTATCTAAACCATATAGGACACACTCACACCTTTGTATATATATATATATATATATATATGGACACATACATACACAATCATAGGGTGAGGAAGTGACAAATACCATCCACACACACATACACGATCGGATATATATACACACACATACCCTCTCATTTCCTAGTCACAATACTTATCTAGAAGCACTTAAACCTATATTAAACACCAACATAGAACAAACTTTCCCCACAAACAATTCCCATAACATTTGACCCTCCATAATTATCCACATTCATCCAAATTTTCGGCTAGAACATTCACAAGGCAAACTACACATATTACAAGGTTAACTTCTTACACTAGAATGGCAAAACATAAAACACATGAACATGATTTCCTTGTCAACCTTGCCACAAATAAAATACCCCTTCCCCATGAGTATAGCGGCTTAACCCACCCTTACACAACCAAACAAGACTCCAAGGTCAACTCATTACTCTAGCAAGCCCTCTCATCTTAGCACTCCATGAAAGCAAGCCATTGACCTTCTAAATTTGTTCACCAATGAGCTCTTGGCCACCTCCCACCTTCGGCTATATATAGGGATCCTTAGAAGTCATTGTAATCATACCACAACACCATAACTTGCACTAACATTTGAAAACTACCTTTTTCCCTCTTGTAACCATTCGGCCGAAGGCAAGAACACCTAAGAGGCTCGGGTTGATCGATTAACATCACCACTTAGGAGTTCCAAGTCTTTAACTAGCACCTAGGAGCTTTATTGTGAGGAGTTAGCTTATTATTCTCTTATATTCTCGGCTATACACAAAGGTATAACATCCGAACCCTTATCTCTATCTATGCACCATTCGGCTACATGTAGTGCGCACCTGAGACATACACACACTCGCACACTCCATTAACAACGAATTTTTCAAGATTAACTAACTTAACTACTTAAGTTTTATGTTAAAGGTTCAATACTATAGCTTATACATACTCACCCACATATATACGATTACATACACATTGGAATTCATATATGGACATCTACGTACCCCCACACATACACATGAACATATGCATAAGAGTATGGGGTCGAGGCCGGCCCAAGCTAAGCCAAACTTGTTTAGTTTTGTAACTTATACTAAAGCTTACTTTGTAAACATATGTTGAAGACCATAAAAACATGTGTTAACAAGCTTAACACAAGAGTTTTCTCAAGAATCTATGATAAACACTAACATGTGTGTATATTCAAGGACAAAATACCTAAAAATGTCATTTTTATACAATACTGTCAAAAGATATGTCCATATTCGACCCTAGGCTTACATAACTGAGGCATAAGTAACACTCGGTAACATTTAGTAAGTCAAGGCATTTGTCTTACCCAAAAATAGACTAAACATAGTCACTTTAGCAACAAAACAAACATTTTTTGACACATACAGTGTGTGACACACGTGGATAGGGGTACAGAAGCCTTTAGTCCATCGGTGTCCCAGCCGGGTGAACAGTTGCATGGTAGTTAGAACAAAACATAGACTTAAGGTTGCCTTTAAATGAACTTAGGGCATCCCAGACCAGACACACCATGCCAGATTCAGTTCAGTCTAGCATCCAGACACCAAGTGAGTATTCACGACCCCTTTTTACAGTTTTTACATTTTTTCGGGGGAAAAACATGCGTACAGTTTTCAGTTACAGTTTATGACTATTATGTGAACACGAGACATTACAGTTTAGGATCCATTAAGCCCTCGTGTCTTACATCATACCATAACCATTAGCTATGGCCTGACTTGGCTATGAAGCACCGGGATAGATTTATTGGGTTAACACCCCCACTCTTAGTCAGTCGCTCTGACCGGATGAATGATATCAAAAGAGTGCTTGTATTTCACATTATTCATTGTCTTTAGTGTACAATGGGCGAGGCACAACATGTCAATGTTTGGTTATGGGCTCATGTCAGATCACATATTGATTATTGCCCTAGCTAGGCAATGATTTAGTCGGTTTTGGATTACATGTCCATCGTATAGAAAACCTGTGAACTCCCCAACTTTATGTTGACCCATATTTCCTTTAATGCATGTTTTTTTAGGAAATTAGCATGGATAATAGAACTTGCGGGGGTCGCGTGCAAGCATTTGTGGGATACCTTCGTTTGGATCGTTGTGTTGTTGTTCTAATACTAGACATTTACATATAATGGTTTTGATTTTTAACAATTAACTCTATGTTGAACAAATCTGGTTGTTTAATGAAAGTTCCCGCTTTATTTTAATCAATGCTTGTGTGACCTTTGTGCTTGGAAATCTTTCGAAGTCGCACCTCGCGTTTCCACCTTGGCGGGGTGTGACAGTGCAAGTGACGGATAATGCACGCGTACCCGACATTTGGAATGAAGCTCACCACTTGTATACAACCTGGAGAATTAGAAATTTACAAGACAAGATCATCATGAATTGGGTAGATGACGATCCATGTGAATGTTGTGGGAGCCAAGAGCATTTGTTGCAAGATTGTTTAGTGTTCCACAAGAGAGTTCAAGAATACAATGAACGTGACGGCCACCTGCAACCAATTATCAATCGTCCAAAACCACCAACATGCAATACCGAAACAATATATTGAGGAGGTAACAACCGACGACCACCCCTTCCACCAACTTTCATTAACCGAAACCGTGCCAACACTCCACCAAACCCAAATCAAATTAAAACCGAAACCAACAACACCCACCACAATATGGCCACTATTACAACCCACCTCAAAACTCCAACAACAACCGAAATCCCAACCAACGACCCGTACTAAATCGCGGTGATCAAAACCAAAAGGGAAACTGGTGTAACAACATCTATAACTAAGGTCCTAGCTATATGGGTAGAAGTGATCACCGTTATCAAGGACAAGGATGTATGATGGAGGAATATAATGAATTTGAAGATACACACTCATACCGTCCACGCTTCGAACCGTCTCTACCATCGAATTGTCAAGAACACTATCATTCAAAGAGGGATTATCACTATGAGATATGATGAAAGACATTCCAAGCTTGATGCTATCATTGATATGATGAAAGAGATGAAGCGGGAAAATGAAGTGAGAGAGAAAACTCATGAAGCTTTGGTTATGCAGGTTCATCAACTAGCTGGGGAATTCGTCCAACTTAAACGTGAGCAAAACGAGTTAGCCAATGATATTGTGGTAGATGCTAAAGTAGATAATGGGGTTATATGTATTCCAGCTCAAGAAAATAAGTGTTTAAATTCAAGTGAAGTTGTATATCCTGTTAAGGTACCAAGTGATGCAAGTGTTAAGAGTATAAGTATTTCCCACCATTTTATCTCACCCAAAAACTCTAAGAAGAAATCTCATGTAGGATCTTATCATCGTTTGTGTGTCTAGTCGCAAAGTATTTCCCACTCGCAACGAACGGATAGTCAAGAACGAAACCTTATCCACACTACAAAAAAAAATGCCATTTAGTGACATACAAAAAGTGCCACAAAAAAAACAAAAAAGTGCTACTAAAGGGACTTGAAGGAATGTGCGGCACACAAAAAAAGTGTCACTAGAAGTGCTGACGCTAAAGCCTTTTAGTGACACATTTTCATTCTATCACACAAAGTTTTGTTGGCTTTTAGTGACACTTGTTTTTTGCCACAATATAAAAAAGGACTTTTGTGACACACATTTTGTGCCATTAAAAAGTAATCCTATTTACATATTTATACTAGTTTTAATGACACTTTTTTTTTTGCCACAATATAAAAAAAGACTTTTGTGACACATATTTTGTGTCTTTAAAAAGTAATCCTAATTACATATATATACTAGTTTTAATGACACTTTTTTTTGCCACAATATAAAAACTTTTGTGGTACAAATTTTGTGTTGGTAAAAACCATTTCTAGTTATATATATATATATATATATATATATGTACTATTTGTAGTGGCACATAATTTTGCCACAAATCAAATGATATACAATATAAAATATAAATAAATGTTCAGTAAAATTGTATATGTAAAAATTATCATAATATACTTCAATAAAAATTCAATCCGAAACATATTTCAAATGTTAGCAAAACATTATGTAATAAATAACATATTCCAAATGCTTGCGCGACGAATCTAAACATTATTTTAGGAGAGAATTCAACTTTCATAAAACTAAGCTCCAAATTTTCCAATGATATATATCCTGCAATCATAAACCATATAAATAAGTATTAGTATTTATTCAATGAAATCTAAAAGTTCTTTAATTTATGAAACTCATTGTTCCTATTCAAAGGAAAATCCAGTATAAACAAATATGATCGAACAACTAACAATTAGAGAAAAAACCAACATATAATTAATAGGCAGCCATTTATAATTTGTCCAAACACCTAACAAGTATACAAAAAATCAACATATTACCTTAACTGCAATGTCAACAAAAAGAGTTATAGATCAATTGTCCACACGTGTTTCTAGCCCTGTAAAATGGAAAGTTTTGGCTAATCAATTTCAAACTAAGAAGCACGCTCGTTTAATATTAAGAAATAGTTAAAAGTAAAAAGTTAATAGTAATTACCATTATCATCATGACTTCTTGAAGACGATATTTCGCTAACTGGTAAAGAGTTGTTACGTACCAAAGAACCAATACCAGGGACCTAAAACATATAAATTAAATAAATAATAGTACATAAATATGTAATGGTAAAAGAACAAACAATGGTTCATGCATGTAATTACCTGTATGTTCTTATTGCTAAGAATCGAAGATAGGTTTGCATTTGGGATATGTTCTTGGATGATAACAGCCATAGCATTAACAACACTCGTTAGATGATCAATAGTTTGTGAATCTTTCAAAGATGTACCACTAGTTTTTTCGGCTGGCATCCTTCCCACTAACCGAACATATCCTCTTTTCTCAGGGCCTTTGACTTTTGAGTAGTCATCATTTGTAAAATCTTCTGGATCACCGGGTGTGGTTGTAGACTCATTGGCAATATCTTTTAATGAAGCCTGAACACGTAATAAAATACGTAATCATAAAAAAATTAAATACACCCATGATATATAGGGACATTAAAAATATATTACCACAACATGAACAGCTTTATCATTAACGATGCTTCCATCTTTACGAGTTCGAGTTGCGATATACATTTCTCCTCGTGTTGGATATACACCATTATTATTCATTGACTATAATTGATGTTTGATGGTTAGTAAGGGAAATAAAAACCCTAAAATATAATAAATGTAAAAAATAGTTAGAATAATACCATTTCATGAGCAAGTCTAGCAAATGACTTTGTCCCACTCACATGAGGCTCCTTCATCTTTGAGCGGCTCATTCTTTTAACATCACGTATACTCTATGGTAAATGATAAAATAATACATGATAAGAATTCTTTGATATAATTAGATAATTGTAAATATTGTAAAAGAAATCAAAGTTCCAGATTATTGTTACCTGAAATTCCGGAGTGAACCAACGAGTAACAAGTTCTTTAAATTGAGTTGGATTCAATCTGTCGTCATTCTTAACATGTTGTGCCACGATTTCATCAACAGTAAGGCTTGGATCATAACATGTTTCCTTTAACGAACCTTTCCACGATCTCCATTTTGTTCCCATGCTTTGGAAGATCCAATTTTTAATCTTGTTTGTTTCATTTGGATAAATAACAAATTTTGACTACAAACAAAAATTATATATATTAAGGATACACCTCTTACTTTATCTAGTAGATACATTTTGAAACTTAATAAAGACATATACCTTAACGAGTGAATACATGTCCTCTTTCTTTTATTTGGGAACCTTTCTCCAGTCAGAATATTCTATGGATACATGATCAGGATTCCTCACAAGCGTCCCAAGGAATTGAACTAGTTCAGTACCTTCATCCCCTACATGGTTTCCTAATTTGTTGAATGTGACAACTATTTTTTTTTTTTACTATCCATCTTTCAAGTTTCAGCTTTCTGTGTATAGCCTCTAACCTTTTTAGGAGCACCTAAGAAATTAAAAAAAAAAAGAAAGAAAGAAAACAAGTAGAAAAACAATTTACAAATTATAATACAGTTTGAACATATCTTCTATCATTTTATTTCTTAAACATCATTACAATTTGTCTAAAGTTTTACCTTGTATTTCACTAGCTTGATGACCTTGAGTTTCAAAAACTTGGTGCTCTTCAAAATTGTATTCAGCAGGTACGTCATCAACATGGTTTTCAATACACTCATTGGAGACGGTAGAAGTTATATTTAGCCTCTTGCGCCTACCTATACTACTACCTTTTGAATAAGATGTAGTTGCTTTTCGTTTTTCAGGGCCTTGTAGTTGTTTTTGAACATTACCTCCATCTTCAAGCATAAAAGAGTAGATTAATATAAAATGTATTTTTATTGAACAAAACTTTAAGATTAACAAAATAATACCTTGAGATATTTCATCATCATCATCCTCATCAACAAGAACCATCCTTCCAATTGATCCTCTTTTATTACCTTCAATTGTTTCACTCATGGTAACTGTTTGTGGTTGTTTATTCGGTTGTGTTTCATTTGAAGTAGATGAAACCTTTTGAGAGACATTTGAAGCAACCACGCGGCCACTACTAGAAAAAACACCTACTATGACACGCGTTTTATGACACACAGTCTTTTATGACACGCAAAAGCGTGTATCATTAAAAAACTGTCATGAATTTTAAAATCTTGTTAATTAATGACACGCATTTTTGCGTGTCAAGAATTTAATGTCAAGAAAACAAAAACACGACACTATAAGATATGCGCGTCATTATTTTGTGTCATAACTATTTCCCAATTTCTATTAATTTTCCCTCCCATCATATCCCGCCCCCTTTGCTCTCTTTTTTAACCTAATTCCCAAATTCTATTCTCCTCACTCATACACACATTAACACATTCAGAGGAAGATGATTTTGGCTCGCGGTGGTGGAAAGAGAAGGGATCAGAGGAAGATGATGGTGGCTCGCGGTGGTGGTCTGCAGGAGGACCAATCTTTCCCTCATCCATTTCCAAACACCAATCATGGTAAGTCACCTTCTTCCTCTTCCATTATTATATATATCAAAACACAACATGACTTTGCGCCAGGCACCTTTATGAATTTTAGGTTTTGGCCACCCAAGTTTTCTAAATAACACATTCACACACATTCAGGAGAGAGAGAAACGGTTGCAAGCGTAATGATAGAAAGAATGAGCCTGGGAGAGGAAGAAGGGTAACCCACGAACTTATCCGATGCCTGAGTCAGACGATGGTAGTTGTTTGTTCGATTTTGTTGTGGTAGTTGTTTTATCGGGAAGTCAGACGGTGGCGGCGTTTCAGGCGATCAATGGTGTTGTAGCAGGACGGTTTCCACGGTACCGTCCACCTCATGCCTGTTGCGCCCTTCAAATGTCCGATTTCTCCGTAGTTATCTCCGACGAGTCAGCCGGTGGAGGCTGTGGTGGGTCTTCTATTCTGGTCCTCGGGTATCGTAATTCCCAATTTTAATTGATTTTCTAATCGATTAATTGTTTAGGGTTATGTTTGTTTATATAAGTTATTTACTTGTGCTTTGGTTACGGGTTGTTTATTTGCTCTTTATGATTAATTTCCCCCAAAATTCGTTAATTCAAGACCAATAGTTTCTTCAGTTACTAATTGTATACATTGGTATGGACGTTTGCTTTCATTCTAAATTTCAAAAGGTGAGTTAGTCAAACATGTGGTTGTCAATTGGAGGGGCAAATGATGATGCACAATTATGTAATTCTCATGTTTTGATTGGTGATGATGAAAATATTAGAGGCACCTAGAAGAAGATGCACTTGAGTGAGATGTTTGATATTTGTAATTGAACCAGTTTCCAATTGGTGTCTCGTGACTTATTAAAAGGGCATGGACAATTGAGTTTTTTAGTAGAAAATAAGACACCTGCTTGGTGTGTTTTAAATTTGTCATTGCTGTTTCAAGACCGATTAAAAGGGTTGAATGTTTAAATGTTTTGTTGTTGTTCCAAGATTGATCAAAGGGTGCTTGAACATTGACTTTCCTAGCTGAAAATAAGACACCATCTTGGTGATGTTTTGACTTTTAACTGCTTTGTTACATGACATCTCCATTTAAGTTTTGTTAGAAATCAGCCGGCTCCCGCCGCGAAGCGAGTGTGTAACCCACTGTTGTTTTGCCTTTTAACTGTTATGGTTATAGTTGTTAATTGCGTCCATAGCGTCCGCTATAGTGAATAGTGTAGCTTAGTGCTCATGTGTCCCTATATGGTTGATAGCGGAGAAATAGCAACATTTTTGTATTTTTTTTGTTTAATATACATATTAAATATCTTTAAAAATTTTATCCAGCGTTTTATACTTTATTGCTTTATTTAATGTTTTTTTTAACCTGAAACATATTAATTGGTGAACAGAGGGCGTGTGCTTTGCTAAGAAGGATTACAATTTGGCGAAGCATCCGAAAATTGATGTTCCAAATCTGCAGGTGATTAAGCTCATGCAGAGCTTCAAGTCAAAGGAGTATGTGAAGGAGACGTTCGCTTGGATGCATTACCACTGGTATTTGACCAACGATGGGATCAAATTTCTCAAAACTTATTTGAATCTTCCATCTGACATTGTTCCCGCCACTTTGAAGAAATCAGCTAAGCCTCTCGGTCGTCCTACTGGTGGACCTCCCGGTATATTTACTGTTTTTATTCCATTTAAATATGTGTGTGTTGTTCATATAGTGATTGAACTTGGACTCTATGATGGTTTTGAGCCTTAGGTTTGGATAATTATTAAAAGCTGGTATATGTTTTTAGGTATGCAAGTGCTATCAAGAGCAATCCGGATGATTATGATGCACTTTATAATTGGGCACTAGTTCTTCAGGTCTAAGTAACTATCAATCTATCATTGATGCATTGCTTGAAGAGGCTTGCAAAAAATATGATGAGGCTACCCAGTTAAACCCTGCGCTGCATGACGTATGCATCTTTATCCAATCATGCACTTGTTCGCTTTCTTGATGATATGATTATGATTGAAGTTTTCTCTTATTGTATGCCATTAGTTACTATATGTCTATTTTCAGGCTTATTATAACTGGGCTATTGCCATAGCAGATCGTGCCAAACTGCATGGTCGTACGAAGGAAGCTGAATCATTATGGAAGCAGGTAATATCTTTAAACCTGAATTTCTTCTTTTGTTATTGAAAATGTAGAAGAAATGTGTATATTTTTTTTCTCTCTTAATCTTGCACGTAACAAAGAGTTACGAAAAAGCCGTTCAACTAAATTGGAATAGTCCTCAGGTAACTATGTAAACAAATAAGCTTTGAAATTGGAATCATATAGTATTGTATATATATATACTCACTTGGACATTCTGTTGCAGGCTCTCAACAACTGGGTGACAATGCAGGGTCTGTGTACAGGTGCTATTAGTTTTGTTCTGAATGCTATGTCCGATAAAGTCCCGTCGCCTGTGAAAACTTTAGATTTAGAAACTTTATCAATGATAGCATAACATGGAACTAGGAGTCTTTAAGTAGATGTGTATAATTTTAATGAACTTTTGACAACCAGGCATACATGTTATAAGTTGTAACAAATATAACACACTGGATTTTGGTGCCAAACTGTGCTTGAACCAAAGGCCGACGAACATTATCCTTTGGAATAAGGTTAGTTGTGAAGTTATTATATACTTTACAAATACGTGTATGCCACTAATCTGTTATTATTGAACTCGAAAAAAAGCGCAAAAAAGCGAGCATCGTAAGAAAAGCGCAAAAAAGCGCATGAAAAGCGCGCTTTTTTGACCAAAAAAGTGTAACAAAAGTGCGCTTTTCGTAGAGGTGTTTTTGTGCTTAAAATTGTTATAAATCTAGCTAAAAATGTTAATACACTTAAGTTAAATCATATATAAACCTTATTTGCACAAGTAGTTATTGCCGGAATTTTTAAACTGCATGTTAAGAAATTGAGTCAGTTTTAACGGATTTAGGCGCGAACGCTTTAGCTGACTTTGATGTTACTGGCAGGGTCCTTCGAGCAAAGGTTGTTCCTTGAATACCAAATCGCCATCCTACAGAGGCCCGAAATCCTAATCCTGAAAGTAAGTCATTATTTTTTTTTATTTGCAATGCCAATGTCGTGTTAATCTTATATATCTATCAGACTCCATCTATATATTACATGTTTGGTGGCTTTTAAGTTAAGAAAATCTCTTTACAAGGTACTACTTTGGATATGAAATCAGATATGGCTGGGAAATTATAACTACAATGTGTCTGGTAGTGTGGGCTTTGAGAGGAGGCTGAATGCTGCCCAAAAGGAAAAAAATGCGTATTATAACAACAAGAAGATTTGACAAAGGGAAAAGCGAAGATACTTTTGAAATTGAAGATGAAGATTGGCATCATATAAAAGATGAGTTATGACGATGAGAACGAGGCACCCAATGAGGATGACGTTGGTCTAGCTTAGGCAAGTTAATATTCCAGATTAGAAAATGATTTGATGAGATTAGCCTGGTTAATATTGGTTCGGAACAGAGTCTATTCGATTGTGGTTGTGTATGTAATCGATTCCGCGTATGGCGCCGCCGCAACGCGCAGCGGGTCAAAAGACTAGTTTCATCATATTAATATATGTATTTTATTTTGAAATAGATTTATTGATATATATATATATATATATATATATATATATATATATATATGAATCCAGGGTAAATTTGTAATTTATATTTTTTTTATTTTTTTTGTCAAAAAAAATGACATGCATAGCGTGTCGTAAACGTGTGTCATTAAGGCGTGTCATGAACGTGTGTCAAGAAAGAGTGTCATTAATGCGTGTCATTAAAAGATGACACGCGCATGCATGTCATATTAATTTTATGACCATGCCTATAATGACATTTTTTTGTGTGTCATAAACACCCTTTCATGACGCGCAATGCGCGTCAAGAAAGGTGTTTTTTCTAGTAGTGGGCGTAACTTCGTGAGATTAGCAACTCTATTCATGGACATTGGTGCAATAAATTGTGGACGGTGTTGCTCTACAAAATTTATTTCCCCAGCATGAGTGTTATGATTCACTTTGTTTTTCTTCGTTTTTTTGACTTTCTGATAAACTTGTACAAGACCTTACAATGTCTTTAATTCCAAGTTCTTGTAGTTTTTTTTTGTTCTTCTGAATTGTCAACTGTCTAATCTTCTCATATTCATTGCCTTCTACTGCTAAAGTTTTATTTTTCTTGCTTTTGTTTGCCATTGGACCTGATCAAAGTCAAAGTAGCAAATTAGGATGGTCAAATTATCTGAGGAGCACCATGAAATGACAACCTTCCATTTTACCCGTATGGTGATGTTCAGTCTCATAGTCACCATGGTTTTCAACAATGTCTTCAGAAGGCTCATTAAAGTCGGTGGAAGTTATACGTAGTCCCTTTCGCATACCCATACTCTGTATTAAAAAACATGCAATTTAAAGTGGCAAGACATGCATATGTATAATATTGATTTTATTAAAACGTTAAGAAGATCGTCTACATTTAGTGTTAACCTTTATAGAGAGCACTCATCCAATTAAAAAAATCACTTAAGAATTTATCTTAATATTTGAGATCAATCTATCACCAAAGACCAATTTATATTGTAGCATTAAGACAAGTCAACGTCAATTAACAGCATAATGACCACAAACATCTAGTTAATTTCAAACCAGTAAAGAGGAGGGCGGTGCATGTAACATTACGCATTTATTATACGTTACGGACTAAAACGACAAGCCTTATTATTATTATTTTTGTGATATTTTGAACCCTAACACAATGATAAATATTCATACATATACATATATATATATATAAAGGTTTATAATAATAATAATAATAATAATAATAATAATAATAATAATAATAATAATATTAACCATAAATGATAACACAGATCTGTTTATTTGTTTTACCCAACCCATGACCTGAGCCCATTAAGATCAAGCCCAAACCCAGTGCAAACCGGCCCAATCCCCCCTCCCTTTCCCTTACCTTTTAAAAAAAAGATGGTGCCTTCCCAGGTTTCGAACCCGAGACACCACACACACACACACACGCTTTACCCAGCTGCTCCACACCTTCTATCTGATCTCATCCCAACTCAACAAATATTAAAACACGTTTTTCCTCCCTCCTTCTTCTATCCCTGTTACGCGCTGCAACAAATATAAATTTGAAATTCAAATTTTGACCAACCTTTAACGCGTATTTGATCCAAGATTGGAATGGGACGTGATTGCCGGCCTAAAACAAGACTCTACACGTTCAATTAGCAATCAATTCATACCAAATTTTGAAAATTGACGCGTCAAACATTCATTGCTAAGTCAACCTTACCAATTCGTCGTTCCTGTCCATTTAACTATAAATTGAACACTCTTGAACCTGTTACACTCGCCAATACATCTCTTCCTATCCCCAATTCTTCACCTAACGTTCTGTTATTGCTCATATGATCGTTCTTTTGACTTCCAGTTTGACCATCCATTCGTGATTGATTAAGCTTTGTAAGTCCAATTATGTTTATGGGTTTTAATGATCGGAAACCACACAACATAAACCCTAAGGTTAATCGGGTTAATGTTGTGTGGATTGATTAATTGGAAAAACTAGGGTTTCGAACACATATTTGGGGAAGAAAACTGATTTCGCATATGTTTATAATTATTTTAGAACAGGATTCATCACAACCACAGGCCTAGGCCAAGTGGTTGTGATGGTTGCTTGTAACCGGGACCACCAGGGTTCGAGACCCGGCGTGGACACCCATTTTCTTCCTTAAATTCATTTTTTTTAAAAAAACCAATTATATATATATATTTCATTTAAAACTTATAAATTCATTTTTAAATATTAAAACTATTTTATAAATTCTAAAAAAAATTATATTTATTAAATCTGAGTCAAAAGTTTTATTTACAATTTTTATTTTTCAAAAATTCATTTATTTAATATTTATAATAATTAAATCAATTTTACACTGTTATATTTATAAAAATCCATTAAAATATCAAAACGATCTTATAAATTTCCACAAAAATTATCCTAAGTTTTTATAACATTAAACTTTTCAGAAATGATTTTTATTTCTGAAAAATCATTTATTTAGTATTTTTAATCAATTTTTGCTAGTTTTAATCATAATTAAATCATAATAAATCCAATTTTTTAATATTTTTGCACCAAAATTTTATACAAATTATTTCTGATCATTTAGAACAGAAATATAACTTTTAAACCAATAATTCTTTAATTTTAGTATTTTTTAAATATTAAAGTTAGAGTTTGACAATTTGTAATAAATAGATTTTAAAAACCTATTTTAAGGAAAATAATTTTGTAAAAATTATTTTTATACTTTAAACATATTCTTGTGACCATCTTAAATTTAAAGTTCATAAAAAGAGTTTTGGTTCTTTATTAACTAAATTTCTCTCATTTGGCGAATATTTTTAATATTAATCAAACAATCATTTATCCCCAATTCGAAGCCCTAGAAACTTATACATTTTTAGGATTGATAGACTTAGACATATTTATTACTTTATTATAGGGTGATACTTGATACATTTGGTCAACACAATTATCCAAATTTCACAACAGATATAACATTTTACCAAGGTGAGTTTTACATAGCCCCTTTTATTTATCACCATTTTTGGGGTGAAACATGTTATAACATTATCATTGCAATTCAATCATCAATGTGTCTATGTGTTTTCTATGTTGCATTATGTCTTGAGCATGATTAGAGTAAGCACCATTCTAGCATAATCATTAACTCCGTACAAGCCGACGGTATACATTGATAGATCTATTGGACTGATAATCCCACCCGGATACGTGCCTCCTACAAAGGTTACGTGGGTGTTTGTTATCGCATAACATATTCAATTGGACCATGAGCGTATGGTATGTATCATATTATAACAGTCATCAGGGTTGGTTATGCACTCGATTTATTTCTAGTATGTTCTCACATATGGACTAGATTGACATGACACATGAATTGCACAACATTTTTATTCTATTATCAAAAAAACCTATGTAATTCTCACCAAATTTTGTTGACCCAAAACATTTTCAACTTAACATGTTTCAGGTTCTATTTGCTTGAAGATTTGAATTGATGCTTGAAGATATGTGTATAGTTTTATTCAACTTGATGTACAAATTCTAGAACTATTGTATGTAATTCATTTAAATCATTTAATGGAATCTATTATTCACCATGAGCTACTGAACAATCATCATTACGTGACATCCCGATGTTTCCGCCATCGGTTGGGGTGTTACAGATTGGTATCAGAGCCATGGTTATAGGGAATTAGGTTATTAGAAAAATAATCTAGTCTATAACCATAGGATTTAACCAGTACTTGCTTCTTTTGCTTGCTATTCTCTATCTCCTACTTCTTATCTCTACTTTCATCCCTACAAGAAGGTTGCTCTCCATCACTGGATCTACTCTTAGACTAATAGGACAAAATCCCCAGGTTTAACCTGAACCACCTTGAGATCTCGTCGAAGTTCTAGATTTTACACTACTAGAAAAATACCCCTATCTTGACACACATTTAATGACACGCGAGAATTCATGACACGCAAAAGCGCGTGTCATTAAAAAATCGTCGTCTTTAAAAAAAAATGGTCAAACAATGACACTTTTTTTTGCGTGTCAACAATATAATGTCAAGATTTTAAAAAACATGACACTAAAAGAATTGAGTGTCATGTTTGGTGTCAAATTATAAATTTATAATATTCTAAAAACCAAAGGTTTTGTGCAATGGTGAGTTGTAAAGTATGCATGAATGGTGTTATGTGCTTTCTCACGTTGTATCTTATGCTTTAGGGTTTGTACCAGTGGTTTTCTTGAAACCATGTACTGGTTTTATGTTCCATCATTTTCCTTTTCTTCTCTCAGTAAACACAACACAACACCACACTACACTTTTCAATCTCTCTCTCTCATTCTCTCTATCTTCACCGCATCTTTCATCTCTTTTAGTCTCTTTCCTTTCCTTTCACGTCTCTTTCTCTCTGTACGTATCAATCCAAAACCACCGCATCCTTAAGAGATGAATAGAGGGAGACGAGCGGTGACCATAGCGAGGTGAAAGAGAAAAGAGAGAAAGAGAGGGACAGTGGCGGTGACTAGAGTTTCATCCGCCGGACCATAGAGAGAAATTAAGCAAGTAGAAGAGGATAAACGAACCCTAGCTAACCTAGAATCAGCCATACCTTAATCCAACATTGGTTTGAAGATGTTGAAACAGATGGGTTACACTCCTGGGTCTGGGTTGGGTGGGTCGGGTTAAGGAGAGATGGAGGAGTAAGAGGGTGGTTGTGAATTTTTATAAGGCGAAAAGGGGTGTTGGATCAGTTGGAGAATAAAGAGGTTGTGGAGGTGGAGAAGAAAGATGAGGATGATGGTGGTGATGAGGAAGTGATTACAGGAGAGGTAAATCGTTACGTTAATTGAATTTCACAGGGCATTTTGTTAATTTATTTTATTATTTGTTATACAGTTTACAAGTTAATAGTATAGTTGATTATGCTTTTGTGTATATTTGCAAACACTTATGCTTAATTGTTAGCTCCTTTGAATGAAAGTATGACCTTAGAATGTAAGTAGGAGATTAGTTCATTGTTAAGTTTTGTTATAAGCGGATCTTTGTGGTAGGTTGTGTTAATCATGTACACAAATAGGCACTGGAACTAGGATGCTCTATTTGGATGTCTTAACACTTCCTCAGATTATAGAATTTTTTATTATCATTCATTTGGATTATAAATTTATAATTGTAGCACTTGCGACTCTGATTCTTGATCATCGGCACACTTAACAATATGTGCTACTAAAAAAATCTGACTCTATAGCATGTTTCTCTTTCTCATCAATATGAAACTTTATGAGTCTTCACGTGACAGAGATTTCGAAAAGTCCTCTTGCTCTTTCAAGTGCTTTTGATTATTAGTGATGTTTGAGAGTGTATTATCTGTTCCACACCACGTTTTATCATGTGGGTTGTATGAATTATTTATGATTAAGGTATATTAAATTGTTTTATTTTAATTGTTTTATTTCAATCAATTATGATTAAGGTATATACTACTGTTGCTTATAAGTTTTGTTATATTCTGTGATTACTGTTTTTTTTTTTTTTTTTATGTTATTGGATTGGAATTTGGTTGATTTGTTGGGCAAAGTTTGTTGTTTTGGGTAGTTTTGATGTGTAAGGTTGTGGCCGTGTGTTCGGTTATGCCTTTTCGGATTGAAGGATATTAATTTCAGTGTCAAATACTGATAGAGAGTTAAGACTGATTTAGTATGCGAATAATAGGAGATGCGCGCATAGGTATTTACTTTTATATCGTAGATGTATTGAATGGCGGTAGATCAAGAAATGAAAGAGTTAGGCAGTTTATATTTTGATGATAAACTTTTATATCGTAGTTGTATTGAATGGAAGTTGTAAGTTTTTTTTTTTGGCAGAAACGGGGAGTTGTGGAAGGCATTGATTATGAATCGACCGGTGAAGTAAAGAAAGTGGATGTTCATCGCATACGTGAGAGGCTGGATAACGATTCTATTGTGATCTTAAGCAACCTTGGATATTCCAGCTCTGGCGATGTACTGAATTGCAAGTATGCTATATAGTATATGGATTTCCTAATAGGTATTTTTTGTTACCGTTTGCCATGATCTAAACGAATATAAAGTAACAAGATTATGATCCCGTCCTTCTAAGTTTTATGACCAAATAATTAAAATAGGTTTTGGGTGACCCTTGATTATGCTGGAGACATAGTTTGACCCGTGTACACACAGTCCACACGTAACCACTATGGATTGCATTCTACATGCCCTGTATTCTGTTGGAGAGTTATATATATGCTCTTAGTTGGAAAACAAGTGTTTAGCTGTAACTATATTGCAAGTATTTTAATTATTAATTGTTTCATGTGAAAAATAATGCAGCACGTATGAAGTTGCTACTGCTTGTGCTTTGGCTCTTGGAGCGGAGAAGATTATCTGCATCATAGATGGTCCAATTTTGGATGAATGGGGCCGTTTAATTAGATTTCTGACTCTTGAAGATGCTGACATGTTAATTCGCAAACGAGCCAAGCAAAGCGAGATAGCAGCTAATTACGTAAAAGCCATCGGCGAGGAGGAATATAGTTCCATTCTTCCCAAGATTGGAATGACATCTAATGACCGGTATACTGCAACGTTTCAAAAGGGTGTTGGTTTTGATAATGGTTTGGGTTGTGGTCAAGTGAACAAGGGTTTGCTATTGGAGGACAAGAAAGGCTTAGCAGATCAAATGGGTATTTATCAGAGTTGGCTGCTGCTGCTTTTGTTTGCCGAGTAAGTCCTTAAAATTTTTAATTATAGTTAAGATTGCTATGTAATTAGTTTCACTAATTGCGTTCCGCCATATATATCACTAGGGAGGTGTCCAAAGATTTCATCTGTTAGATGGGAATATAGGCGGAGTGCTATTGAAGGAACTGTTTCAAAGAGATGGAGTTGGAACTATGGTCGCTAGGTATGCGTAACTATAACTGAATGAATTTTAAGAACCTTAAAACTTAAGTAAATATTAATTTTGTACTTTGCAGTGATCTATATGAAGGTACAAGGATGGCAAAGATGGATGACCTTCCTGGAATAAGACAAATTTTCAAACCATATAAGATTCTGGAACTTTGGGGAAGCGGACTGATGAGGAGGTTTGTATAAACTGTTGAATCTTAAATCTTTATGTTGGTGGTGTTTATCTTTCAGTAACTTAATTGTACAATTTGTTGTGTTTTTAGCTACTTAATGCGTTGGATTCTTTCATTGTTGTGGAGAGATAGGGGCAAATCTTTGTTTCCATTCTATGAATATAAATGCGGAGAGGTTGCTGCTATTGTTGTCTCTCCTGATTGTCGAGGACAAGGACAAGGAGATATATTACTCGGTATAATTATTAACTTGTTTTTTGCATACGGGTCAGGTTGGGTTCACCCTTTACACTTTCTGTTCAAAAAAGTCTAAAAACTTTATTCAAACATATAAAAGTGTCATATGTGATACTTTTTAAGTAATGAACTATACATACAAACGATTGCATTAGCTAATCCATTTAAGCCCTGCCGACGCGAAGCGCGGGTACTAATACTAGAATGATTTGGTCAAGCGCGCCACAACGCACACGGGTATAAACCTAGTTATTTGTTATTGTTTGTTGATATAATGTGCAGGCTTTTACATATTTCTTGCAAATGTAGGTACAATGACAAGCAGAGTGCAAAGTTGCAAAATTAGCCCGCCTTTGCGAGTCCATTAAACCAAACATGCAGAGTCAAACGAGCCTAGGCCATTGAAGAAGAGGGTCATGGTGGAAAGAGGCAGAAACAGGTTTAGAACACAACTATATGTATGTTTATACAAATTAAGTGATTTTGATGTTTATGTTAGTAATAATTCTCGTCTTGAAATTAAAACCATCACGAACATTAACCTTCATCTTATTAATTTAATTGTTGTCTCAGGTAGGGGGAGGAGTAGATGCTAACACGGATGCGGATATTAATGCCATTCGTGAAGAGTGGTCTAGTTATGCCGTAACCTTCATTTTCAAGTTATCCGTACGTTTAGTCTAGACTAATGTAATGTACTGACACAATATTTTTGTAACTAGTGGTAGGATTCGACAAATGCTAATTGTAATTTTTTTGTGGTATATATAATATATGCAATTTTATTTTGAAATTTATTGATTTTGTTATTATAAATATAAATATAAATCCAGATTTATTAGTTATTTTGCAGAATTTTTTTTAGGTAAAAAAAAAAAACATGACACGCAAAATTAGTGTCATAAAGGTGTGTCGTAAATGCATGTCATGAAAGAGTGTCATTAAAGAGTGTGTCATAAATGCGTGTCAAAAAAGCATGTCATAAAGGAGTGTCATAAACGCGTGTCATTAAAAGATGACACGCGCCTGCATGTCATAAACCTTTCTTGACATGTTCTTCCTTGACACTTTTTTGTGTGTCATAAACACCCTTTTATGACGCGCAATGCGCGTCAAGAAAGGGGTATTTTTCTAGTAGTGTTAATAACGAACACGTGCAATCTGGAAGGGTGAACGCCTGTATTCTGAGTCTTCTGTCTAGGCTGGCATTGCGCATATATCCCAATCAGACGAGGGACCCGGATGCCTACCTGGGAATTCTCGGGATGAGTGTTCACTTATAGGCTAAAGCATGTCTTCATATGTTATTAGAATTTAGAATCTTTGATAAGTCAACGTTTTCGTTTATTCGTTTTAATGAATAAATGATTACACTCCTTATATAATCTCATTCATTTCACTGTGTCTCTTACAGATCATGCCTCCACGTCGCAGTGCTCGTCTTAACAGTGGTGAAAATCATGATGAAGGAAGTAGCAATCACAACCACAACCACGATACTAACCACAACAACAACAACAATGGTGTCGATGCCCAACTGGCTGCAATCATTTCTCAACAAATGGCGCAGCAAATCGCAACTCTGGTTCCCAACTTACTAGCCCAAGTCATCCAGCTGAACGGCAATGGGAACGGCAACGGGAATGGAAATGGAAATGGACACCACAACGGGAATGGACTTCCAGCCTGTACCCTTAAGCACTTTAATTCTTGCAATCCCCCGAAATTCAGTGGAGAAGAAGGAGCTTCAGGACTCCTACAATGGTTTGAGGGTATTGATAATACCTTCATTAACAGTGAATGCCCCGACAACTTTAAAGTCCGTTATGCCATGAGTGTTCTTCATAAGCGAGCACTCACTTGGTGGAATGAAGAAAAACGCACTCGCGGAGCCGAAGCTGCACTAGCCTTAACCTGGGATCAAGCTAAAGACATTATGAAGGCAGAGTTCTGTCCTCGTAATGAAATTAAGAAGCTGGAAGATGAATTTCATGATCTTGCTCAAGACAGTGGGGAAAACCTCGCTTACAACACTCGTTTTCATGAACTTAGCTTACTGCTACCCCACAAAGTCACCCCTTTGCCCATTGCGATCGAAAAATACATTGGTGGCTTACCGATGCAGATTCAAGACACGGTGTGGGGAAGGAACCCTGCTACTTTGGAGGAAGCAAAGCGTTTGGCTGCCACCCTAACAGATAACCATGTGAAGGCAGGGACCCTGACCCGTAAAGGGGAAAAGAAAAAGGATACTCCCCAATCTGCCGTTGATATCAAAACTGAGGCCTCAACCAACGGGAAGAACAAGGTCAGGAATTTTGCAATAGACACCACTGCCCCACCCACCAAGAAACAATACAATGGGAACCTACCTAAGTGTGACACCTGCCAGTATCACCACCCAACTCATGTACCCTGCCGACAGTGCACCAATTGCCAAAGGTATGGACATCTTGCGGATGCTTGTCGGATCCCTGCTACAAATGCTCTTGATGCTCCAAATAACCCCGCTTGAAACCCTCCAACTACTTAAACAGCAAACCTCACCATTTGAATAATGTCTACTTCTCTTTAATTTCATGTATTACCACATTTGATTCAAATAATAAATTCAAGTATTATAACATTTGTGTGCATGCTTGTTTGAATGTGAACTGATTACTATATCTATAACCATACTTGCTTATTTGTACGACAATTAGTTGACTATCAAACAATCTACTCACGATTGGTAGAGGTCATCATGTCTTTCCAACAGTCGGGAGAGGCCCTACAACCTGCTCAACGACTGGTGGAGACTATCAGACCTGCTCAACAATCGGTAGAGTCATAAAAGGACGCAAAACCCTAATGTAAGGTAAATTGATAATTACGGTCCGGAACGTAATCATGAATTTACAGGTACATTAAGGTAGTGTGAAATTTTATCAAGGTTTTCGGTAGTCGACTAATTGTTAACCTAGTGTCTTCTTTTAACTTCGGGACGAAGTTCCTAAAAGTAGGGGAGACTGTAACATTACGCATTTATTATACGTTACGGACTAAAACGACAAGCCTTATTATTATTATTTTTGTGATATTTTGAACCCTAACACAATGATAAATATTCATACATATACATATATATATTTATATATAAAGGTTTATAATAATAATAATAATAATAATAATAATAATAATAATAATAATATTAACCATAAATGATAACACAGATCTGTTTATTTGTTTTACCCAACCCAAGACCTGAGCCCATTAAGATCAAGCCCAAACCCAGTGCAAACCGGCCCAATCCCCCTCCCTTTCACTTACCTTTTAAAAAAAAGATGGTGCCTTCCCAGGTTTCGAACCCGAGACACCACACACACACACACACGCTTTACCCAGCTGTTCCACACCTTCTATCTGATCTCATCCCAACTCAACAAATATTAAAACACGTTTTTCCTCCCTCCTTCTTCTATCCCTGTTACGCGCTGCAACAAATATAAATTTGAAATTCAAATTTTGACCAACCTTTAACGCGTATTTGATCCAAGATTGGAATGGGACGTGATTGCCGGCTTAAAACAAGACTCTACACGTTCAATTAGCAATCAATTCATACCAAATTTTGAAAATTGACGCGTCAAACATTCATTGCTAAGTCAACCTTACCAATTCGTCGTTCCTGTCCATTTAACTATAAATTGAACACTCTTGAACCTGTTACACTCGCCAATACATCTCTTCCAATCCCCAATTCTTCACCTAACGTTCTGTTATTGCTCATATGATCGTTTCTTTTGACTTCCAGTTTGACCATCCATTCGTGATTGATTAAGCTTTGTAAGTCCAATTATGTTTATGGGTTTTAATGATCGGAAACCACACAACATAAACCCTAAGGTTAATCGGGTTAATGTTGTGTGGATTGATTAATTGGAAAAACTAGGGTTTCGAACACATAGTTGGGGAAGAAAACTGATTTCGCATATGTTTATAATTATTTTAGAACAGGATTCATCACAACCACAGGCCTAGGCCAAGTGGTTGTGATGGTTGCTTGTAACCGGGACCACCAGGGTTCGAGACCCGGCGTGGACACCCATTTTCTTCCTTAAATTCATTTTTTTAAAAACCAATTATATATATATATATTTCATTTAAAACTTATAAATTCATTTTTAAATATTAAAACTATTTTATAAATTCTAAAAAAAATTATATTTATTAAATCTGAGTCAAAAGTTTTATTTACAATTTTTATTTTTCAAAAATTCATTTATTTAATATTTATAATAATTAAATCAATTTTACACTGTTATATTTATAAAAATCCATTAAAATATCAAAACGATCTTATAAATTTCCACAAAAATTATCCTAAGTTTTTATAACATTAAACTTTTCAGAAATGATTTTTATTTCTGAAAAATCATTTATTTAGTATTTTTAATCAATTTTTGCTAGTTTTAATCATAATTAAATCATAATAAATCCAATTTTTAATATTTTTGCACCAAAATTTTATACAAATTATTTCTGATCATTTAGAACAGAAATATAATTTTTAAACCAATAATTCTTTAATTTTAGTATTTTTTAAATATTAAAGTTAGAGTTTGACAATTTGTAATAAATAGATTTTAAAAACCTATTTTAAGGAAAATAATTTTGTAAAAATTATTTTTATACTTTAAACATATTCTTGTGACCATCTTAAATTTAAAGTTCATAAAAAGAGTTTTGGTTCTTTATTAACTAAATTTCTCTCATTTGGCGAATATTTTTAATATTAATCAAACAAGCATTTATCCCCAATTCGAAGCCCTAGAAACTTATACATTTTTAGGATTGATAGACTTAGACATATTTATTACTTTATTATAGGGTGATACTTGATACATTTGGTCAACACAATTATCCAAATTTCACAACAGATATAACATTTTACCAAGGTGAGTTTTACATAGCCCCTTTTATTTATCACCATTTTTGGGGTGAAACATGTTATAACATTATCATTGCAATTCAATCATCAATGTGTCTATGTGTTTTCTATGTTGCATTATGTCTTGAGCATGATTAGAGTAAGCACCATTCTAGCATAATCATTAACTCCGTACAAGCCGACGGTATACATTGATAGATCTATTGGACTGACAATCCCACCCGGATACGTGCCTCCTACAAAGGTTACGTGGGTGTTTGTTATCGCATAACATATTCAATTGGACCATGAGCGTATGGTATGTATCATATTATAACAGTCATCAGGGTTGGTTATGCACTCGATTTATTTCTAGTATGTTCTCACATATGGACTAGATTGACATGACACATGAATTGCACAACATTTTTATTCTATTATCAAAAAAACCTATGTAATTCTCACCAACTTTTGTTGACCCAAAACATTTTCAACTTAACATGTTTCAGGTTCTATTTGCTTGAAGATTTGAATTGATGCTTGAAGATATGTGTATAGTTTTATTCAACTTGATGTACAAATTCTAGAACTATTGTATGTAATTCATTTAAATCATTTAATGGAATCTATTATTCACCATGAGCTACTGAACAATCATCATTACGTGACATCCCGATGTTTCCGCCATCGGTTGGGGTGTTACAGTGCATGGGATACAGAGGATGAGAGGAAACAGTCTAGGGTGATTATACAATCCTTCTTTTTATCTTTTTCTGCAGTATTTTAATCAAAAGGATGCCTAGTGGTTAAGACTTCTATAGAAATAAGAGAAACCACAATTTATAGTTCATAAAAAAAGCAAAAAGTTTTTTCATAAATCAAAGCATAGTTGTTAATAGCGAAAAGCGGACGATAGCGACAAGCAACCTATATGCTACATAGCGATAGCGATGAAATAGCGGGCGCTATTTCATGTTTAGCGATACACTAGAATAACTTTTTAGAGATGTTTTATATGTATATTTTACCCAAAAATAAATTAAAAAAATACTACAAATAGAAAAATCTCGCTATTTCATCGCTATTTAATTGTCACTATCAAACATATAGCGACACATGAGCGCTACGCTACGCTATTCGCTCTAGCAGGCGCTATGGTCGCTATTAACAACTATGAATCAAAGTAAGACACATAAGCATGGATCGGTGAATTTAAGTATTACACCGTATAAGCAATGTTGCAGAAGGCGCTAGGCGGGCGGTGAGGTCCAGCCTAGGGACTAGCCGGGAGTAGGCGGAATTAGGCGTTTTGGTATTTTTATACGTATTATATATACACACAAATTTAGGAGTTTTTTGAAAATATGTTAAAGATATATACACATAATACTTATATATATGCACATAATACTAAGAAATACTTAGAAATTAAAAAAAATAAAAAAAAAAACCACCGCCTAGGACCGCCTAATGGCCAAAACGCCCAGATCTCCGCCTAGGGGCTTATTCCTATATTAGTCACCGCCTAGTGCCTAGGCGGCCACCTAGGCCGATTTTTACAACACTGCGTATAAATGGAACATCTTGAATCTTCAAATGCAATCAATTAAAAATAATGTTTTTTTAAAAGTCATCATCCAACCCTATGTTAAGCTGCAATGTTCTTGCAAAAATGATCTCAAAAAGGCAGAAAATAGGTAGATTGTAGTAAGCATTACCTTCTTACAAGATTGATCCTGTTCAGTCATCAGTTTCTTCAACGTTTCTTGATCACTGCTCTGGACGATGAAAAAAAAAGGATACAATTCAAACAAATGATCAAATATTGTACATAATTTCCTCGTCAAAACTTGAATAGAATAGCAACGAATAAAAAGAACAATATAATAATAATAATGAAAATAATATAGCCAACAAGAACTGAAGGTCAAACTAAAATGTTGATGTTACTGGAGGTCGTCAATTAACAGCATAATGACCACAAAGTAGTCAAGAACTAGGAGATCAAGGGGAAAAAAAACTGACAAATTAAACAGCCAAGAATATAATTCCAATTCTCCACAAGAAGATTAATTTTCGTATTAGTCTCTGCGCAAATCATTTTTCAAAGCCACCCACAACACGGATCATCAAAAACAACACAATCCTTAATACCCAATCACATAAATTCCAAATCTTTCACAATTATAAAACAAACCCATGTATAAAAATACCTTGGAGGCCTCACGATTTTCGAGATCTTCCGACCAAGAGTTGAACCGTGGTCACCGAAAAAGTCGCCGGAAAAGCTTGAGAGGCGGGGAGAGGTTCAGGTCTGAACCGTGGGGGGTTAGGGTTGGGATGATGAAGAACGTGGGTCAGGGTTTTGTGATTTTGGGAGAAGAGAGGATGAAACAGAGTTTTTATTTTTGACTTCTGAGAGAAGTGGGAGGGTTTTAGGGGGAATGGGGATGAAATTGTAATCGATAAAACAAAAGGTATGAGGAGTTTTGGTATAGGAAAAAAATTTAGGGGGAATGAAAAGAGGGAAAGCATTTTTGGTTTAAGTTTTTAGAATTGGAGATTGAGAGGGAAAGTTTTCTTGCCATTAATTTTATTTTAATTAGTTTTAAACTTGACGTAAGATATAATGCAGAAAATTTTAAAGGCATATAGAAAATGTAAATTAGTGGCATAAGAGTTAAATGTCACTAAAAATATGTGCCAAACACATATATAACATACTAGGTTAGAGCCCCGCGTGTACACGCGGTACATATCCATGTCAAATGAAAAAAAAATTCTATAAAGATTGTAGTATGCAAATTTATTTATTGAAAATTACGTAATACAATTCGTGTGAATTTTGGTTGATTGTATATTATCATAAAAAAGTTTAATGTTACCCAATAACATATATATGAATCAACAAATGTTTGAGTTGACGTGATTTAAAAACAAATAATGAAATGAATAAACATATATTTATTGTACCGACATACAAATGAAGATTAAATTCAAAGTAAATAAATGTAGTTTAACAAATCATACTACCCAAAAATTATAAAAAAAATTAAACAATTTATGCAAAATATGATCGCATATTTATTCACAAACTTCAAAATATTTTTTTATAGACAACATTTGCTATTTATTATTAACGCTGTCATCTTTGCCCAATATTAGTATCTTCAGGCCATCTCTACTTTTGTCACTTGGCAGCGACATAAAACTGCCCATGTGTAAAAACAGGATCTTTCAAATACAGACCTACCCTAAATAGGGTTTGTCCTTGACTCTTATTTATTGTCATTGCGAAACATAAAGTAAGAGGAAATTGTCTTCTGTTAAATTTGAAAGGAATCTTTTTATCAGATGGGGACAGCCTAATTCTTTGGAAAAAAGTTCGCATTCCAATGTTACTCCCTGAATTATTTTAGCTTCTATAACACGATTTGACATGGCAAGACGATTTGAAACTTGTGGCTTTGAAAAGAATTTATGTCCACTTATAGGATCCCTGAACCATTTGAATAACAAAACAATGAAATTTGTCAAAAACAACTCTGGTGAGGAAAAGAAAGACATTTGGCATTATAATTGTATTATCATCAAGAATTTAAGGTAAATATATCCAGAAGACCCTAAACTGTTTTGACGGTTTGACTCATAACCAATGACCTAAAAATCAAGTAACCTCAAAAAATGTAATCAATAATTCAAATCAATTAAATTGGGTCAATAATATTAAAAATAATAGAAAAATTAAATTGGGTCAGTAATATTAAAAATAAATTTGTAAAAATAGTAATATAAATAAATGAGATTAAAAATGTTAATAAGTAACCTCAAAATTGTAATCAATAATTCAAAACAATTACATTAAAAACATCCGCATTTGAAATTAACTTACCAATTATCGACAAATTATTATTGACATCTTAAAATTAGCATATTACTATTAAAATGATTTTGATGATTATGTTTTAATGAAAACTGATTACAGAAAATCATAATATAAAAAATTAATTTCGATCAATAATATTAAACATAAATTCATAAAATTAATAATATATAAATGAGATTAAATTTTTTTACTAAATAACATTAAATTCTTGCAATTATTATTAATGTCAATAAATAACATTAAAACTCTTAATAAATAACATTAAAAATGAATAAATCTTTTTAATTGCAATCAAGACCAATCAGAATTCGTAAAAATAGTAATATAAATAAATGAGTTTAAAAATCTTAATAAATAACTTTAAAATCGTAATCAATAATTCAAATCAGTTACATAAAAACATCCGCGTTTCAAATTGACTTACCAATTATCGACAAATTATTATAGACATCTTAAAATTAGCATATTTAGTATTGAAATGATTTTGATGATTATCTTTTAATAAGAATTGATTAAACAAAAGTCATAATATAAAAAATTAAATTTGGTCAATAATTTTAAACATAAATTCGTAAAATTAGAAATATACATAAATGAGATTAATTTTTTTTACTAAATAACATTAAATTCGGTTAACTATTATTAATGTCAATAAATAACATTAAAACTCTTAATAAATAACATTAAAAATGAATAAATATTATTAATTGCAATGGAGACCAATCAGAAATCGTAAAAATAGTAATATAAATAAATGAGATTAAAAATCTTAATAAATAACCTTAAAATCGTAATCAGTAATTCAAATCAATTATATTAAAAACATCCGCATTTCAAATTGAATAAATCTTATTAATTGTAATGAACACCAATCAGAATTCGTAAAAATATGAGATTAAATAACTATTGAAGTTAATGGTTGCGAAAATTTGGGTAAAGATTTGTTTATCAATCAATCTTCGCTACATTTAGAAATCTAATTTACTCTATAAACTGATGACCAATTATGCCATAATTGTGTAAAATTCATTCAATTTTAGAAATCTAATTTCAAACCACAAAACCTTCTTTCGCAAGTTACACTCTATACTTAGTTAAGTATCAATTCATAACAATTAGATAACTACACATTCATAACATACTTTTTTAGAATAAAAGATTTGTATAATAAGTGTTAAAATTAAAAAAAAAAACTTTAGTTGTTAATCGATTCTTAAAATTTGTATACATAGATATATGTTTAAAATAGTTGTCTAGAATATTCATTGAGTTAATATTTCTACTCCTAATCGATTCTATATTTTGAATAATATACAACTGAATGCTTTATTGTATTTAAATTATGGATTAAATTGATTCATAATGAATCATTAATACAAAAAAAATGGTAAAATTGATTCATAATCAATCATACATAAATTCGATAAATAAATTATGGTAAGTCGAAATTACAGATTTAATTGATTTATAATCAATCATACATAATAAAAAAATGATTAAAATTATATATAATTATGGATTAAATTGATGTTCCATCTTACAGATTAAATTGATTACTAATTACCAAAAATAATTTCGTATTAAAATTAAATTCGTTTCATTAAGTTATGGTAAGTCTAACTTATTGATTATAAATTGATTTATAATCAATCATACATAATAAAAGATTGATTAAATTGATTCATAAATAGAAATTAAATTGATTCATAATTACGAATTAAATTGATTCATAATTACCAACAATAATTTCGTATTAAACTTAATTTCGTCTCATTAAATTATGGTAAGCTGAAATTAGAGTTAAATTTAATAAATTTAATGAGACATAATTTCGTAAAATAATTTAATGAGACAAAAAAAATGGTAATAAATTTAATGAGAGTTATTATAGTAAAGCAAATATAGTAAAACTAAATTTATTACCATTTTTTTGTCTCATTAAATTATTTATATTTCAAATTGACTTACCAATTCAAATTCAATTTCATTAATTTCATTAGTATTAGTAATTATTAGTAATTAGTAATATATTTGTAAAATAGTAATAGAAAAATTCAATTCGGTCAATAAGATATAAATGGGTTTAAAAACCGTAATATTAGTTTTAGTATTAGTTGGAATGCTGTTGCACAATCAAGTAATTCTGTGTAGAGCAACTGAGATGGATTTGATAAAACTATCTATATATAGATGAAGTGCAAAAATGGAAGGCATGTATTAAGACGCCAATCAATGAAAATTGATTGAAATTAGCGAAGTTATTGTCATCATATTTTAAATAGCATTTATGACTAATTAGAACAGTATAATATACAAAATTAACTGATAAATTAGTATTGACTAATTATTAAAGTCGTATAAGTAAAATTGGTAAGTTTCCATTACGTGTTTAGTATTTTGGTGTAAAAGATTTATAAGTTTTGAAATTCAAAAATAAGATATACTAAATGTGGTTTTTTTGTTTAAACATTTTTACAAGTAATAATTATGACTTACGAAATTCAAACGTATTATAAAAATGATTGGTTTGTTAGTTGTTTACATATTATAAATACGTCTTTTACATCTAAATATATATGTATTGATGTTATATATCAAACATGGTAGTTTATAAAATGCAAACTAAATATATAAATTAACATACTTTTCTGTAACAAAATCTATTTAATTTAGTATACAATTATAATATAAGTGATTTTTTCCTTATATATTTGTATTATGGAAAGTTTAAAATTTAGTATGAATATAGAAAGCGTAAATTATGATAAAGCATTAATTATGTAGTGCAAATTAGTATTTGAAATTTAAATATTGTCCTAAATTACTCCACCTATTATGGTTAACCTAAATTACATTAATTATTTTAATTGATTGACAGTCAATATAATTAATACAAAAGAATAAATGTGAATTAATATTCAAATCTTAATAAATCACATTAAACGCTTAATATAGTTTTCAGGATCAAATCTTGATTGATTATTAAAGTCGTATAAGTAAAATTGGTAAGTTTCCATTATGTGTTTAGTATTTTTGTGTAAAATATTTATAAGTTTTGAAATTCAAAAATAAAATATACCAAATGTGGCTTTTTTTTTGTTTATTCATTTCTACGAGTAATAATTATGCCTTACGAAATTCAAACGTATTATAAAAATGATTGGTTTGTTAGTTGTTTACATATTATAAATACGTCTTTTACATCTAAATATATATGTATTGATGTTATATATCAAACATGGTAGTTTATAAAATGTAAACTAAATATATAAATTAACATATTTTTCTGTAACAAAATCTATTTAATTTAGTATACACTTATAATATGAGTGTTTTTTTCCTTATATATTTGTATTATGGAAAGTTTAAATTTTAGTATGAATATAGAAAGCGTAAATTATGATAAAGCATTAATTATGTAGTGCAAATTAGTATTTGAAATTTAAATTTTGTCCTAAAATTACTCCACCTATTATGGTTAACCTAAATCACATTAATTATTTTAATTGATTGACAGTCAATATAATTAATACAAAAGAGTAAACTCTTGGGTACATATCATTACCCCATATTATTGACGACATAGCTTCAACAACTTTTTTATTAAAGTCCGCCCTGCTCCTGATGATCCAAAATTCGGTTTATAAATCGAAACCCTAACACACGAATGCATATAATCAGTCAATAAGCTGCTAAACAAAAACACGAATAAACAATTTACAAAATCAATTTAAAGATAAAGAAAACACTGAATTATAAAAATTTAAAGATTTAAAAAACATGTACCTAAGCAATTACAACATTACATTTGACATTGGTGTGCCCCAAAACAATAGCATTTGTCTCATTTGCATTTTCGTATTCAAAGAGTATATACAATGCAGTAGAAAAAGCTTATCGAGTAGTCTTAAAAAACGTAAATATTAAATACGCTAACTTAAAAATAAATATGACAAAAAAGAAGTAATAAAAGAAACATGAATTATTATAAACCCGACTCCTTTATAATTTTTGAAAAAATTATGCTTGGCGCCTAAGTTTCTTGGTCAACCAATAATTAATGCATTCAAGGATATTTACTACCTTTCCAAATATGTGGCACAAACTTAGGAAACTAATAATCCAAAATTAAATGCTCCATAATTATTTCAGATCCATATCCAGAATCCGAACTGAGATTTGGCTCCTTACTCGATCAAATCATATTAACATAACAATCCACTCTTTAACACCAAACCATATGAGATCTTTAAGAACAATTATGAACAATATATGAACATCATATCTCGACCTTAAAAGTCATGCATCCCATCCAACATAATAGTTAACATCACTAATCACAAACACATAATAATAAAAGATATAAACAATGACATTCTGCTTTTAGAAAAATAGCTACTTCGCATTAATAAACACACACACAAAAAAAAAAAAAAAAAGATCTACCACATACCTTTTAGTTGCAGTGGTGGATGGTATTCTAGTATTAAAATGAAAAAACATCTAAACATTCAATATATTTCTTCACAACGGTTTGAAGATCATTTGCACTTTCAGAAGTGATTCCATATTATAACTAACCGATTCCTTTACAAAAAAGAGTGGTTCCATATTAATCAAATGAAAAAACATCAAAAAAGAGTCAATATATACCATCCGATTACTTTACAAAACGATGACATAAAGAAAACGAATCTGGAACCTTTATAAACCACGATTTCTTCATAAAGGTTTGAATATTGTTTCCACATTCTAAAGTGATTCCATATTATTACTAACCTTTATAAAACACGATGTCCTCTTTGAATATTAAACTGGATTATGTCAAAGTAATTGATTGATGTTACGATAACATAAAAGTTTTTCAGGTTTGAGGATCATATGATATGCCTATTTTTAACGTTTATGAATCGGAACACGTTACAATGGATGAACTTCCTTCAATCTACGTGAAAAAGAGACATACCTAGAAGGAACAATGAATAAAAAGAAGAGTGATGAATGTGGTTTGGAAGATTTGTTAGTGAGGATTTGAGAGTGTAATGGAAGAATGTAGGAAATTAAAATGTAGAAAAAACTATTTATAGGTAGCAAGTTGGAGCTCCATATTCAATATGGATACCTTAAACTCTCTCCTAAGCCTTCATTCAACCCAAGTGACCTCAATTATTATATAGATAGATGTAAAGTGCCACTAAAAACCTAAATTAGAGCACACAAATTAAATAACTATACTATGAATATTTTTGCTTATATATAAATTTATACAAAATAAAATAATAATTAATACAAGTTAATTAATAAATAAAATAAGTACCAAGCCTCCATAAGTTAAACGAGCTTGAGCTCGAGCATAGACCATCTTGGATCATCTCGGCTCGTTTGTACACTTAATTTCCAGCGACATACGCTAAGTGCCATTAAAAATCTAGAAATCTTCAATGGCATATGCAAAGTGCCATTAAAAACCTAGAAATTTTCAATGGCATACACAAAGTGCCATTAAAGACCTAAATCAGTAGCATAAAAACTAAAATGTCACTAAAAATGTATACTAAGCAATTATGAATGCTTAAAGTGCCACTAAAAACCTAAATTAGTGACACAAAAACTAAATGTCATTAAAAGTGTGTGCCACTAAATGACATTTTTTTTTTGTAGTGCCAAATAATGTTTTTGATGTTTAAATGGATCGTATGCAGATCTCCAATGGGTTATATGAATTTTAATTTTTTTTCTTTATTTACAATTTCCTTTGTGCTTTTGTTGGAAATTCGTTAATTTTCTGGCAGAGATAAATGGCAAATATGTAAGAAACAATTACAGATTACTATCCTCCTTTGTCGGGTAGTCTATTGATTTTGTAGGACAACAAAGTAAAAACGACTAATAAATTTTAGACTTTAATTTCCTTCTGAAAATTCACCAATATTACCCACAGGGGAAAGTTTGTTAGTGGTAAAGACATTTTTCTGATAACTACCTTCACTAAAGTGATTTTTTTTTCCTTGAACGGGGATTTTCACGTGAGTAACCTAATGTCACACTGTTTAATCGGCAGCCATAGCTAAGGTATGTCTTAAACAACGTTGCCTTAACCAGGTCTGCGCTGGTGTATCAGACTTGGTTACATTGTTTCCCCGAAAACTGTATTGTCTCTACACGAGTTTGCTCGCTAGAGTAACAGCCGGATGAAAACCGGGGTGCGGCTCAGGATCAAGCGTTCCTCGGTGCGTTTCCCACCATCAATGCCCGGATGCCATTGGAAAATAATGAGGAGAGTGAGAATCAAACCTGAGTCACAAAGAACAACAAGTCTTTCTCCAACCACTCCACCACTACCTCATTAACCCTATACTTTTACATTCCACTAATTCACTATTTTGAAACTCCAAATTAAATTTAAATAGAGTATAACCTTGAACTACTACTCTAAATTTTTATTTTTCATTTAATTTTTATTTAGAGACACTTTTGTATGTCATTTATTTAAAAAAAATACATTTAATAAAAATGTCTCATGATCGTTAAAAGTATTTAACAAAATGTTTTTTAAAAAATCACCCTATAAGTCCAACCAACTGTTTCAAACCTACTCATCAAAAATCTTACCATTTTTATTAATTCTTATCACAATTACTCTATAAATAACTTGTACCTTTTTAACTATTATTAAAACTAAATCATCTCTATAACAACACATTGACCCAAAGAAGAAGAAATAACGTTGACAACAACTTGGATAGACACCCAAGAATCGAGAAAACCAAGTAAGTCTCCTTAGAATAAGTTTTAGGACAATTTCTACAGTTAGTCGGTGAAGCTACCATCATTGTTGATTCACCTAGTCGAAAGTGGACGGATCTCCATAATAAGTGTGAACGTTTTGAGATGCTATTCAAGAGAACCATGGACGAGAAGGGTGATATAGCTGAAGACGTAGCAATCGAAGTAACTAGGGGTACAAAATCAGTTGAGCCGAGCTCAAGCTCGAACTCGAGCTCGGCTCGTTTGGAGTTTTGTTTTCAAAGCTCGAGCTCGGCTTGTTAGAATTTCTTAAACTTGAGCTCGACTCGGGCTCGGCTTGTTTAATATCTATTAGTTAACATATTCAATATAAATAATAGGCTCAGCTCAGGGTTCGATAAATGAACCTCGGTTCGGGCTTGTTTAGTAACAAGTTTAAATGAGGGGGTAATTAAATATTGGTAAAACTAATATTGTACCAAGGCTCGATGAGTCTGACGAGTTTCACATGTGAGGCTTGAGTTTGGGCTCGATTAATAAACGAACTTTATTTTAAGCTCATGCCCGGATCGGGTCGATAAGGCTCGGCTAATTTCGAACTTTTACCGAGTCGGGCTCGAATAGCTCGCAAGCTGCTCAGATTGTTTGCACCCTGGAAGTAACCCAAGTTGAGTATACAAATAGGTAGGCCAGTGTCTTGATCATGTTTTGGCATTGAAGATGTTAAATCCTAGATTAAGTTAATTTAATTGATAATTTTTATATATTTATTCAAAGTTACCGTTGAGGGGAGAGGGGGAAATGAAATTGAATTGTTAATCACTAGGGCTGCAAACGAACTGAACTTTCAGTGAACAGTTTATGAACCGTTCGGCGGGAAGTTCGTTTGTGTTCGTTTGTTTAATAAACGAACGAACACGAACAAAATATTCAGTTCGTTTAGTTAAACGAACGAACATGAACAGAGGCCACGCTCGTTCATTTATGTTCATGAACGTTCGGTAACGTATTCGTTTATGTTTGATAGTTTAATCAGATTTTCAATTTTCATAATTTGTCTTAATACTATTTTATTTTTATTTATTTATTTAACCCAAATAAATAAATAAACATGTATGTGAATTCCATTTTATTAGAAAGTTAATATATGTCCGTTTGTGTTTGTTTCTGTTCACGAACACTTCTTTGTGTTCATGAACAAAATTAACAAACGAACACGAACATGATTGTTTTCTTAACAAACGAACACGAACAGAAAATCTCGTTCGGTAAGTGTTCATGAACTGTTCGTAAACACGTATTTTTCTTAACAAACGAACACGAACAAGGCCGTACCTCACCACCCATGTCACTAGTAACGGTGTTGTTGTGAGGTAGTGCCGTACCCGTGACTAGATTGCGTGACGCCTTAAAGGCCCCTAGTAGCGTCTCCTATATCATTCAAACTCCTATCATTAAATAGGCTAATGTGGACCTACTGCATTTGTTCAGACTACTTGGAGTGGTGGGGGAAAGAGGGGGATGGAGCGTCATGTGGCACTTGTAGGACCTCTGTGAGGGGGAGAGGGGGGAAGTGACATGTGACATTTCTTTTTTCTTTTTTTTTTTATAAAAAACTTTAATATATTAATAAACATAATAATAATAATAATAATAATAATAATAATTTAAGCCGAAAATATATTAAATTAATAAAATAATAAAAAAATAATTAATATAAAAAAATTATATTCAAAATTTGAAATTCAAACTGCTACTGTTCCAAACAGTTTGAATTTCAAAGTTTTCCCCCCAAACGGTAATATTTCTAACCCTATAAATACAACACCTAGCCCAATTCTCAGTCACACCTATTCCTTCTCCTCAAAGCAATGAATAATATGGGTGACGGTGTTGCACCAGGAGCTGCCGGAGCGTCTAATCTCCGGCAGTACTCTCACTGCGGCCGACCCCGGAGACTACCATTCTCCTCCTCTCCCCCTCCTTTTCCTCCTCCTCCTCCTCCTCCTCTTCCTCCACAACATTGGTTCTATCCTCCTCCTCCTGCTGCTGCACAACCAACCTTTCCTCCTCCTCCTGAAGCCGATGATGACTTCACGGATGAGGAATGGGTCTGGGCCATGGATTATGCCATGGCTGTTAGAGAAGTGGACCGACTAATGTTGTCGGCACCCACCCCCCACCACCAGACTACCCCCCCCCCCCCCCCCCCCACCACCAGACTATCCCCACCCCCCCCCCCCCCCACCAGACTACCCCCATCCCCCGTCAATGAGGGGAGCCAAGTGAGGAGGACTTGGAAACCCTCAGGGAAGCTGAGGAGGAGGAACTACTCTGGAGCCAACCTTCCCCTCCTCGTGAGTACTGCTATATCATCGAGGATGCGAGATCCGATGGTCGCGATAGTTCTCGTTCCGTGTCCCCCACGTACTACACAATCGATGACCGGGACAACTACTAGTGGAGAAAATTAAGATTAAATAAGTAATTTAGGAATTAGCTAGTGTTTAAATAAGTAATTTAGGAATTAGGATTATGTAATGGTTGTTTAAGTAATTATGTAATGGTTATTTAACTAATTTAATTATGTAATGTTTTTTTTAAATTTTTTTTATTTAATTTTTTTTAAACTAACCAGCCAAAGAAAATAAGTATATGATTTATTATTTTTTTTATATAAACTAATAATTATACCCTATCCAATCAAGAGATGCCACCTCACCCCACCTCCAAGCCCCACACCGGTGACACCCTCCACGCCCTCACCTTTCCTGCCCCTCTCCACGCTAGGTGGCGGCGGTGTCCCCCCCCCCCCCCCCCCTTCCCGCCCCATTCCTACCACG
Organism: Ambrosia trifida; assembly: GCA_028751855.1. Classification (NCBI taxonomy): domain Eukaryota; kingdom Viridiplantae; phylum Streptophyta; class Magnoliopsida; order Asterales; family Asteraceae; genus Ambrosia; species Ambrosia trifida. The sequence goes on from CM054130.1 coordinate 94,315,318, forward strand.
CTCCGGGCACTCTTAGAGGCATGTAAAAAAGGGCAATTCCATGTTTGAAACTAGGCAAATAGACTATTTTAAAAACAATTTTACAAATGTAAGAGCATTCACTAGTTGTTTCATCTCCGTCTATATAATTACACTAAAAATCACTATCTTTCTCTCTCCTTTTCTATTTAATAATATTTATTCTATATTTGTATCATTACCTTTTATCTCTCATCTACTCATAACCACTTTTAAAAATATTAAAAAATTATAAAGGATAAACAGTGTCTCCTTCAAATTTACTGGTGAATAGTATCTTCTCCAAATATTTTCTTTCTTTTCTACTCACAACCACTTATGCCAACAGAGACTTTAGTTTTGGTGGGCATGTGCCCACCCTCCAAACTCCAGCCCATACATGTATATATGTTGATATTTTTAATACTTGCATATTTTCTCATCCAATTTCAAGCCAGGTAGCTGTAAAACATTTTAGTTATTTTCAAAGTTTAAGGGGAAACCTATAAAAACGGTTCTGTGTGTTTTAGTTTAAATAGGAATGATTTTTTTCTTATGAATTATCTCATGCTCTATTTATTTTCTCTAAAACCCAACTTGTTTTTTTTTTCTTATTTAGTCAATTAATATATTTTATGGGTTTTTTTTTTCAAGTGTGAATTGGTTTTCTCTTTTTCAAGTGTTTTCTCATTGTATTATTAAGTAAATAAGTATGAATAGTCTTACAATAGTAACAAGTGGATATTGGTTTTACCTAAGCCAATTTGACCCCACTTGTTTTAACCCACTCTCTTATAACCCAACCAATTTATGCCCCCGTCATAACAAATCCTGGATCCGCCACTGTATACCAACTCTATATAATATAAAAGTCACACTCACACCATTATGATGGAGGGCTGATGTGAATACTTCTAAAGTAGAGTAAATATAAGACTGTTTGCCTAGGCTACTAGGCAACAATACATGGAGGAAAATAAAGTGTGGAGTAAATATAAGACTGTTTGCCTAGGCTACTAGGCTACAATACAAGGAGGAAAATAAAGTGTAAGAATGGCGTCCTGCAATGACGATCAATAATAAATCTCACATGCTTTGAATCTCTTTAACACTATAAATACCACTTCAATAGTCAACAACCACCCCATTACTTATTCTCATGACGTGTTTTGGTTGCAAGACATGCCCTCCTAAAGAGACTGTACACTTATAAATTCCAAATCATAAGCTCGATCTGTATTGTAACGTGAATTATGAAGCTTGTAACTTCTTGCTGGAGAAAATACAATTTTGCATATATTGAAAACGCAAAAACCTAATGATTGCTATTCGAATCGTGAAAACCACGGTTGTAAACGATGCGCAGCGGCTCGAGAGCTACTCGGGATCGGATCGGTAAAAAGCTTGAACAAGCCGTGCCTTAACGAGCCTGAACCGAAGCTTTAACTTGAAAGATAACTCGTTTAGTTATCGAGCCCGAGCTCAAGCTTACATACAAAGCTCGTATAGACTCGCGTATTAACTAGCCCAAACAAACATCTTATTATTTTTTCTATGTATGCTATTTTGTCATTTTGAACATATTTAATTTTAACTAATAACAATGGTGAGCTGTTCTCAAGCCGAGCTTTGGGTCGTTTAAGTTATCGAAGCGAGCTCGAGATGAGCTTTTAGCTCGTTTTACATTGTTCTCAAATTTTCTCGAGTAGAGCTCAAGCTCTTTGGTATTACTTTCAAGCCGAACTCGGGCTCAAAATAGTAGGCTCGAATCGAGCCGAGCTCAAGTTTAAGCCTCATAAAAGCATGACGAGCCAAGCTCGAGTCTAGTTACACTTAGGCTCGGCTTGATTTGTTTATACCCTAGTGAAAACATGATCATGATAGTTTGGCTCTCTTTAACTTTTAAAGTTTACGTATAAGATAATACTATCATGAGGAATAACTAGCTTATTCATCTAAACTATATATGTAAAAAAAAAAATTGCAATAACATAAAGGGAAAATGACGATATTGACCCGTTGACCAATGCATTTACGAATATAGCCTCCGGGGACGTCTCGTGGAGACGGTTCACAATTCTCAAGCTGTCTGAGGCGTCTCTCGAGACGGCTTGGGGTCCCAGCCAATAGCACAACGCCACGTCTCCGGTGACGTCTCGGGAGTCGTCTTTTCCAGACGTCTCCGGTGACGTCCATGGAGACATATTTTTTTTTAATTTTTTTTAACAAAACAACATTAAAAAACATGAAAGACATAAAATAAACGTGCATAAAAACATAAAATAAATACATAAATTATTATAAAAGTTAAATAAGCTACGCGTTAAAACGGTCCCTTATCATTTGCCAAGCAGACACGTGTTTGAATTCCTTACTCTGCTTGGATTGATACTCTTTTTTGGTATATCTGATGGCGACGTCTTCGGACGTGTCTGAAGGTACCGCTCGAAGTGTTCGATAGTGGTACCCGTTGAAGAGCTGACACTTCGTGTTCATGTCGTTCCATCTACGGCTAAATGAGTCGATGGTTCGGTCAAAGCCTCCAACCAACCGACTGTTTTCATGTAAGATACGGTACCATTTGTTTGTTTGGTGTGGGCTATCTTCGACATGTTGCCACGCTGATACTAGTGCAATTTCTTGTTCCTCCGTCCAACGTTGGGGTGCCATTTTCTTTTGTATAAATGAGACGGTGGTGGTAATGGTAGTGGTAGTGGTAGTGTTAGTGAAGGAGTTAAACGGAGAATGGTATATATAGGGGGATGTGGAAAGCTGAACTGTCGAACAAGTCTCGGGACTAACCGGAGACGAAGACACCCGAGACGTCTCGGGACCCATGAGAAGACTACGAAGATGTCATGGGTAGACCTGCAGCAGACGTGGCGTTGTGTTATTGGCTGGAACCCCAAGCGGTCTCGGGAGACGCCTCAGGCGGTTGGGGAAATGTGAATCGTCTCCACGAGACGTCTCCGGGGGCTATATTCGTAAATGCATTGGTCAACGGGCCAATCTCGTCATTTTCCCTAACATAAATGAAATCTAGCGTCACGTATTATAATTACTAGTGGGTTTATCTGCGCGTTGCAGCGGGATCCACAAATGGGTTGCAATAAAACATTATGATACTTAGGTTTTTTGCCGCAAGTTACGCAAAAAGAATAGAAATGTGCACACTATGTTTTAACAAGTATTCATAGAAAGAAAAGAAAAGAAATGTGCACTGCAACTTACAACTGATTGCAGTTCACCACAAAAACCATGTACTCATTATTGAAGAAATCTTAATAAACCAAAGGTATGTTACTGGAACAGACCAATATGAACATAAACATCACTCTTGTGTAAGTTGTCCGGTCATTGCATATCTACATAACCGTGTCATTGAAGACACCTTGCTAAATGATAAAGTTCATTTACATGACAAAAGCATGTAGTAATAATATGATATTGTATAAACTATCATATGAAGGTCATTGTCCATTTAGAAATTAAAAGTCGTGATTTGTAAGTTTGTAATAGACTTGCCCAACTTGACCCAACAGCTAAAAAATTACCCAATCTAGCCAGTCAGTCGAACCATCCCGTCCACTTTGCCGCTGGGTAGAAGTGTGTGTGTGTGTATAAAGGGTTTGTAATATAAGTATTATTATAGCAAAGTCTTAAAATTTATACAAATTTGGCTAAGATAAAATTATTCATTGTAGTAACATAAATTATTATATTTCATCGCCATTATATGAAATTTGTTCAAAAATATTGTTATCCCGTGTGTTTATTTAGTTTGGGTGAGTTCCATTTTCATATAAAAGTTAATTATTTTCTTGGGCATTTAGGGAAGAAAAGTGGTAAAATTTAGAAAATTGTAAAGAAACCCTTGGTATGTCATCTTAACTTTGGGCAATTTGAACATATTTACCATATCTCCTCCTTTATAATGTAGTATAGATATAGATTATAGATATGGATTATAGATTATAGATAGTATGTAATTAAAACCAAATAATGTCATAGAAAAATTCATCGAATACAAATAATAGCGATAATTTTAATATATAAGAAAACATATATTTTTAAAACCAATAAATTATGTAAGTAAATGCATTGTTTATGTGAAATATGTTAATATTTTTTCATATACCATATATAGTGATTCCACTTTAAAAACATTTTTTCTTAAAACATGACGTGTGGGTCATATGGCACAATTTCATCTATACTACAACCAAAAACTGTATTTCTAAATAAACATAAAATTGTGGTGGATATCATCGCGGAAGTGAAATTGTGTATTTTTTTGTGGTACAAACATAGACATAAGGATATTATAGATATAGATTAATGGTAATTGAAGGTTATGATAAAAAAATATGTACAAGTAAGTTTTGCATGAAGAGTAGAAAGGAAAAAAATACATGGCATTTGGGTTTTAAGCATGAGACTTTTCCTATGACATCTTAAAATTCATGTAAAATGATATGTGAAGAGTGAAGACAATGAATGTAGAAGTAACAATGTATCAAGGGTAATATGAAAAATATTTATATAACATTTTAGGTTTAAAGCATGTGTCCTTTCAAATGTTATATTAACTTTGACAATTTAAAAATATATTTTAAATATATATGTTCATGTATCCCTTTGTAATATAGTATAGATTAGAGTTCACAAAAGCTTTTTTTTCTCATTTATATTTTGTCACCCTTCCTATTCTATTTCTTACTTTTGTACATATCTTATCCTTCTAATGTCATTTTATAATTTTAAATATTTGTCACTTACTATTTAAAATTTCATTTATTCTAACATTTGTAATACACACATGTGTTTCCAAAATATTATTAATTAAAATAAGAAGTATTACCCTATAAGAGCATTCACAATGAAATTATATCTCCATGATGACTTAAATATACACTTAGTCCTTGAAACCTTTTCATTCAATTTATATAAATAAACCTCAAAGGGAAATAAACCTTAAGTTATTCACACACTCTTGTAGTTTAACACATATAAGATCTATATACACTATACAAGTATTTTATTTGACTCATTATATGACATGTACGCTTATACATTTCAAAATAAGCTATCAACCAGCTAGGCCTTTGATGTTAGGCCCCACCGGAAAAAAAGCCTCTTATATGATTCATATTCGTACATATTACATGAGCATGTAATGTATATATGTGTGAACCTTCAGGGGCAAAAGTAAAGTTGCACTAGTTTTAACATTATTTTACTAATTTCGTGAAAATAACGTTAAAAACTACGGACGGTTAATCATGCATCATGTGGTGGCGTGGATAGCCAAAAGACAAAGGGGTACATGCACCAACCGGTTTGTCCCGATCGCTAAATGTTCTGTGCCTTATGTCTAAGGCTTGATACCAAACCACATCGAGCTGGGGGTCTCACTAGAAGCAGCCTCTCTATTCTTAGGGGTAGAGGTAAGGCTGTCTACATCTTACCCTCTTCAAACCCCACCTTAGCTTTGCTATAAGTGGGATTAACGGAGTATGATGATGATGTATGATGATGATGAGATGAGATTACATGTCAAACCCCACCTTAGCTTTGCTATAGGTGAGATTAACTGAGTATGATGATGATGATGATGATGAGATGAGATTACATGTCAAATCATGTTAACTCGATTTGATTTTATACAGGTCGTATACAAGTTGGTCGTATAGCCATACACGGCTCGTATACCAATTCTCAAAAATAGATTAAAAAAAGTTGTATTCACCGAAGCAAAAAAGTATTCTTTAAATAAAAAAACCCTCTTGAATCCCTTGATATCAAAACCGAGCCTTGAACAAGCTTCAATGGCTCTGATACCAATTGTAAGTCCCAAATAAACACCCGATATCAAGTAATCATAATCAAAAGCGGAAACAATGATTGTGATGATTCAAGAACAAAGATGAACAATTGAATAACAACTCCCTTGCATACGATTACAATGAACCGTCTGATACAAGGAGAGAGCTTTGAATGTTATTGATCAAACCGTTAACCTAACAAATTAATAGAATAAAACATTATATAGGTCATATGCTAGGTTTGGCCCACGTGGCCTAGCCTAAGCCCAACTAAGAACTAACTATATCTCGGCCTAAACACCTTAAAATAACCGAGAACCCAAGTGTTCTCAGCCCTAAATAGTAAAATACCAATATAGATCACCAATATGTATTTGATAGCATCAGTCTCATTGTTATAGATCTAACACGTGCTGATAATAGGGTACTCGTGAGCAATTCTGGTTGTACCCCATACCCTCTTGACTTTTAAAAAAGAGTCGCAACTAACTAAACGACTGTAACGAGGTGTTAATTAGGACAATCCTTTGCAAAATGAACTATTTCATGACATTTGAAACGAGCAGTTACGACATAATTGTAATTTTCTAAGAGCATTCACATTTGGTCCCTTATTTTTTTTGAGTGTATTCCTCAAATTATATGGGGTGAATTTGAGGGGTTGTGACTTGTGAGTGAAGAAAGATGAGGAATATACTGTTTATCGGTAAAATGATGGTTATTTGGGAATCTTTTAGGGAAAACAGAAAATTGTATTTATTTTTTAATATTTGTTGAAAGTGGTTGTAAGTGAAGAAGAGAGAAACTGTAATAATTTTTAATGTAATATGTGGTTGTAATTAGTGGTTAGGGAACAAAAGATGGCGATCCGGATGAGAATGCTCTAAAAGTATCCAAAAACATTATTTACACTTCACCACTCACACCCTCTGGTTAATAATAATTAATAAAGGTGTTTGTCGTGATTTGAAATTCAATAGAAAGAAGGAGAGGTAGTAAAATAGAAAGTGAAAGAAATGTAGTAGAAGGGTGGGTAATAAATAAGGAGTTTGACCGGGGTGTGATGTGCGTAGCGTACGAATACGTGTCAGGAAGTGGCACCTCGAGTTCTGGGTTATATAATATATAGCTAGCCACAGACTCAGACTCAGACAGACTGTGTGAATTTCTTGAAGCCTGTGTACATGCGCCACCTTTCTCTCTCTCTACTATTAAATACTTGCCTCACGTGATTCCTCGTCATATTGGTTCGGGCTAGGGTTACAAACGAACTGAACTTTAGCGAACAGTTTATGAATTGTTCGGCGAGAAGTTCGTTCGTGTTTGTTCGTTTAATAAATGAACGGACACGAACAAAAAATTTTGTTCGTTTAGTTAAACGAACGAACATGAACAGAGGTCGCGTTCGTTCGTTTATATTCGTGAATGTTCGGTAACGTGTTCGTTTATGTTCGATAGTTTAGTAAGGTAGCGTTTGGTATGGTGGAATAAAAGAGAGAATGAAATGGACCATTACGAGGTAATGAAAAATAGTGTGTTTGGTTGGTTAAATGAATGGAATCACCCATTCCACAAGGCATTTCATTCTCTCAAAACCATTCCATTCAACTCCCATGTTTTTTTTTTCATTTCATCCCTCATTCACCCATTACTAACAACACCATAACCCATCACCACTCACCACCATCGTCACCACCCACCACCGCTGTCACCACCACCCACCACCGTCGCCCACCACCGCTACCGCCACCACCCACCACCGTCGTCGCCGCCACAAACCACCGCCACCTGCTACCTTCACCCACCTACCCACAACCTACGCCGCCACTCACCACCATCACCCACCCGCCACTGTCACTCACCACAATTTCATTTACCCGCCAACGTCACTCACCATAATTTCCTTTACCCGCCACTATCGCCGCCACCCACCACCGCTAGGAATGAGCTCGGGACGGTATCGGTACCAAACCGATACCGATCCCGACAATACCGATACCGAAAAGTCCAAAAAATCAATATCGATACCGATTATACCAGTACGGTATCGGTATCGGTTCGGTATCGGTACAGTACCGGTGTGGTATCGGTATTCTACCTTAAAATACTGATACCATACCGATCCCGTACCGATACCGATAATACCGAAACCGAAAACCTCTAAATGTGGGTACCGATACCGATACCGAACACCCTCGGTTCGGTATCAGTTCGGTACGGGATCGATATTTTTTCGGTTCGGGATCGGTTTTCGGGACCGTATGCTCATCCCTAACCACCGCCACTACTCACCATCGTCACCCACCCACCATCACCACCATCCACCTCCACCAATCGCCACCGTTGCCGCTACCCACCACCATGCTTCCACCACACAGCACCACCTACCATCACTACCACCAACCACTACCCACCACCGCCACTACTCACCCTTGTCGCCCACCCACCATCACGGCGATCCACCTCCACCTTCCACCGTCGCTGCCGCCACCCACCACTGCCGCTACCCGCCACATATCACCACCACTGACCACCACCCACCACCGCCACTAACCACCGATTTTATTCCTTCGTCTTTGCATGCCTATCCAACAACACAAAATAATGTTTTGTTTCATTCCCACATGGCAACCAAACAAGACATGGAATGGTAATGATCAATTCCATTACCTCGTCCATTCCATTCTCTCTTCCATTCCATTACCCCATACCAAACAGTCCCTAAGGTTTTTAATTTTTATAATTTTTTATATTCTTTTATTTTTATTTATCTTAATGTTTGTGAATTCGATGTTATTCAAAAGTTAATATAAGTCCGTTTGTGTTTGGTTCCGTTCATGAGCACTTCTTTGTAGGGGTGCAAACGAGCCGAGCTACTCACGAGCAACTCGAGCTCGGCTCGAAAAAAGCTCGAAACGAGCCGAGCCTAAACGAGCTCGAGCTCGAGCCTAAAAACCAAGCTCGTTTAGTAAACGAGCCCGAGCTCGAGCTTTGTTTATCGAGCTCGAGCCGGCTCGCGAGCCTTAACGAGCCCACTAATTATATAAATTTTAATTAATATATTAAATATGTATTTAAATATAATAATTAATATTTATAAAACTATGAATAAATAACCAAATTATATATAAATAAGTATTATAAATAATATAAATTAATTAATAACTAATAAACAAGCCGAGCCCGAGCTCGAGCTCGAGCTCGAGCTTGGAAATCTATCTTCGAGCCGAGCCCGAGCTTTAGAAACAAAACTCGAATCGAGCCGAGCTCGAGCTCGAGCTTTCATAACTTAAACGAGCCCGAGCTCGAGCCTGGTCGAGCTCGGGCTCGGCTCGGCTTGTTTGCACCCCAACTTCTTTGTGTTCATGAATACTTGTTTGTGTTCATTAATGTCCGTTTGTGTTCGTGTGCATTCATTAACAAAATTAACAAACGAACACAAACGAACACGAACATGAGTGTTTTCTTAACAAACGAACACGAACAAAAAATCTCATTCGGTAAGTGTTCATGAACTGTTCGTGAACACATAATTTTCTTAACAAACGAACACGAACAAGGCCTTGTTCGTGTTCGTTCGGTTCGTTTGTAGCCCTAGTTCGGGCTACCTAGCGCCATCTGTAAGCGGACAATTAAGATATGTCTTCATTTAAGAACGTATTAGGTGTTTTTGTAAATAACTGATGGATACTTCAAATGGTTGGGACATCGTTAGTTGATCATTAAAAAGAACTAGATAATTGCGGTAGGCCGCGCGTTGCGGCGGCGACGCTTAAGATGCGTTAATCGTATGAAAATGTACAATAACTCAAGTTTACCCAATCGAATGAAAACATTTTATATTTAGCCGACTCATTTGTATCCGAACACATATTACGTAAAAAACGTAGGTAACTCGAATTTTTACTGTCGAACTAAAATGTTTTATATTTGATCCAACCCGTTTCCGAACAAAATTTACGTCGGAATCGTATACCAACCGACATCATAAGTAAAAATAAGAATAGAAAAGTTTTATATCTGACTAGAGTCGTTTCAGAAAAATAACCTTATGTCGAAACGTGAATTTATATTGTTTACGTTGAAACATAAATTTATATCATCATGTACAGCAAAACGTAGACCAGTTAAAAAAACATACATAAAAATAAATTTACGTCAAAAAGTGATTTATACCAACACATAAATAATAATAACTGTGTCATAATATGTTTTTTTCTTTTAACGTAAATAATGACTATAGAGTGGGTAAATTTGAAAAGTTAGAACTCAACGGGGGTGAAAATGACATTTTATAAAGTTTTTACAAAGTGTAGGGGCATAAATATCAATTTCTAAAGCTAAAGGGTTGTTTGTGTATTTTATCATAAACTTAGGTAACTCGAATTTTTACTGTCGAATCAAAACATATTATTTTCTACCTGGCTCTTTTTCAAGTAACTCGTTTTATACCGAGACATCCATAAAGATAAAAACGTAAGAAAGTAGTTTTACGATAAGCTTGAAACTTTACAAACTGGGGGGGGGGGGGATTAAAGTCACGTTTGCAAAGCTAGAGGATTACTTTTGACATTATAGTGAAGTTTGAGGATAGAATGGATTATATGTCAAAAGTTTGGGAGATAAAAAAAGTTAAAAAGTAAAATGGATATTTTTGTCAACTTAAAATGTAAGGGTCATTAATGTCAATGTTAAAAATTAATTTTACTAAATTGAAAATTTAAAGGGTGAATTTGTTATTTAATAAAAGTTGAAAGTTGATTATGTAAAAAAGCATGGTCATCATCGACCATGCTTTTTAATGTGTATATATAATATATAATATCCACATATTCATTTTTAAATTTATAGGTTGTTATAAATGGTCGGTAGATACTTTGATACGCAACTATTGTACATTCGTACTTGTATAAAAACGAGACGGTTATGTCCGCTTGTTCAGACTGGGTTCATAATAAATTTTATACCAAGTCGTATTGTTATCGAAATTTTATAGAAGAATATATTTGAAAAAACAAAATGTATTACATCAATCAGAAAACCGTAAAAACAAATACCGGACAGCTGTTTCAATAATACAAACATTGGTACCGAAGTTGTTAATTCGATAAGTATTAGTTAATTTCATTAACAAGAAATAGTATACTCGGTAGTGTCTAAGATAAAAGAAGTATTTTACAACCATTGGATTACACAAAAATTGCCTGGTGTAACCAATGATAAAGTTGTTTGATTACACAAAAGTTCACTGGTGTAACCAATAATAAAGTTGTGTTACATCAATCTTAAAACATATAAACGAATACCACTTTCACTTTCAGTTCCGATAAATACCAATAATTGTGTCAATGTTGCTTAGTCGGTATTGGTTTCATACATCATCTTAGAGTTACGATACGGACACTTAATGTATTTTACGATACAATATAAAATACCCTGTTTCGGTTGCAACTCCCACCAAATATTAAGATTACCCATGTATTCATATTAGCAGTGTTTCAAAAACCGGTTTTGAAACCATACCGGATTAGGCTTAAAAATTGTTTAGTAGGGTTGCACCAGGCAGTTCAACCAGATTGACTAGTTAACCCTGTAATTCTATAAAATACAATTTTAACTCAAAAAACAATATATAGTACATGATTTCATAATAAAAAATAATTCAAAAGCAAATCCGTAATTAAAAAAAATACTCCAAAAGTACTTAATTTTTCAACAAGGTTTTTTATGTAAAGGGGTCTAATAGGTTTATGCTATTGGAGGGTTGAATGTATCAAGTTCATGATCGCTTGAATCATAAAAATTTTTATCATTGCCATCCTCTTCAACAAAAGTATAACTATTTTTGTTTTCTACAATCATTAATCAAAATATACTATAATTACATAAGATAAGTCACATATACAAGAAGTAATCTTTGTAGGATCGTGTTCCGGACAAGAAACGATGTATCACGTGCATATCGGATTAAAGGCGAAATCAATAATCCGGTTAGTTGTTATATGTGAGTGTTAGTGAAAAGAATAATAATATGGAGAGCACACACACAAAAACACACACTTAAGGGCTGCAACTTGTTAATATGGCAAAAGTTCTTAAAATGATACAGGGCATGGGGTATTTATAGTCCATGGTCCATACGCCTTACACACTTAACCCGTATGGGCAGTGTTGTAAAACTCGGTTTGGCCTTGTACTCGGCGACCTACCCTGGAGCGAGTACTCGGACTAATCGAGGGAATACTCGGGGGTCAAGTCGGCCTATGCGGGGAGTACTCGGAGTAATCGGCCAACTTGGCTATACTCGGCGACCTACCCTGGAGCGAGTACTCAAGGAGTAATCCGTCAACTCGGCCTTGTTTTGCAACAGAGCGTATGGGTTCATACGTGTACCACACGTACACCTATGACCCTATCATACGCGTATGGATCAAATAAGTTGACTAAAATACCCCTAATCACTATAATGCAACCCGATAACATCTAAAATGCAATACAATCATGCCTACGACTAACATCGACTTATCACTAGCTGGGGACATACACGAAGTGCACTAACAGTTTCCCCCTTTGACCTAGCTAGTGATATGTAGACTTAACCAGTCACTAAGCTCGGGATGTCTGGAAAGACATTCACAGACTCCCCCTAAGGTATAGCTAATGATCTTCAGTATTCAAGTCTTCATATTTGGCAATCTTCAACGTGGGAACATACACCGCAGTGCACTAACAATCTTCCCCTAAAGACTTGAATACTTGCTGATTTGAATTTTGGTCACAGCTTCATGAGATCTCGTCTTGGTCTTTGATCAACTTCGATAACTTGGGACGAATCAAGAAATCTCCACTGTTTTGATTGGCGATTCTTTGACGGAGATCAACAACATCTACACTTTCAATTCCCGATTCTCATATTGTTCAGTTTCGGTTGCTGGAGCTCTACCACGGTCTGGTGTCTCCGAAGATGGAAAACCGGGTTCTTGTTGTTCAGTATGATCTTGTTGTTCATGTTATTGTCTTGTTTAGCTTCAAGCTTTGTCGTCTGATTCATGATGAGCACACTGGTTGTGTTTGATCCTGCTAGAAAAAAAAAATAATAAAAACTGCACATAAACTACAACTTGTATTAGAATGACAAATAATCCAGACCAATCAAATTCTTGAAGTTTATCATTCGATAAACTTTCAAGATTTGTCCATTTTGACCACCATTTATAGAAACAAAGCGTTCTCCCACTGAACAATTGAATATTTTCAAATTTCACCCTGAACTTTGAAACTTGTCAATTTAAACCCTTTAATTTATCAAAGCTACATTTTGACCCTTGAATTTCGAAAGACTTTAATTAATTGTGTTTCGGGTTTGGATACGAGATTTCAATTGAAGAATTTAGTATTCCAACATTGGTTAATCAAAAAATAATATCTTTTTGGATTTTTGTTTTTTTAAGAACTTTAAAGCAAATAACTAATATTCACAGATAATATTTTTGCGAGCTTGTTGATAAGAGAATCATATCAGTATTCGGACTTGCTAGGATAACCGTTGTTCGATTATATTAAATTAGGATAACCAATAAACAAACGATTATCAATATGGGAACCTCTTAAACCTAGAAAATTAAAAGTACTCGTCGGCACTTTGGATACGGTTAATTGGTAAGATTTATACTTGCAGTCAATGGTCCCCATGCACACGACACATTCCCATATTAGGCATTCCGTAAAGCTTCATCGTAACGGGTGAGTAAGCCATGACCATCCGTTTACAAGACACGAGATTGATTAAATATCGGTCAGGGTTAGGGCAGATACTGAAAACCTTTTTTTGTGGATACTTTCCTTGGATGGTGTGTGCAATCTGAGTCACTATCCTAGTGCACAGTCGCCAAAAGTTCCGTATTTATTCGCTTATAGTACGTTGTGGCTGATTTAGGAAATTTGGCTTATCGGGTGTGTTCAGTTCAGGTCATTATCCCAGTGAATTATCACTATAAGCTTCGGAATGAGATATAGTACATTCCACAACGCATAATGGTTTACCAGTACAAGTAGCTGGAGACGAAAAATGCTCCCACTCTTCAACTAGAATTCTCTTATTATTCGTATGAGAATCAGGGTTTGGCTAATGATGAATCTTTTCAGCACATTTTTAAGAACACCTGATCGATTCAATTGGGTTTGCAATAAATCCGAGATTCGATCAGTTGTTCCCGGATAAATCACAGGCTTACAAACCCGAAACCTCGGATTTTGGCACCCCATCAATCGATATTTCGATACCAAGACCATATGCCAATGAGGCAGGAAACCACTCGACTTTAAGTTGTTAATGTTTATATCACTGTGCCAACTTTGAAATGATTTTCATGCCTACCGGTATATCGCTTGTAAGACTGATTATCATTTGTATTTTAGGTTTGGGGAAATCAGACAGTCCACTAATGTATTATCATTTTCTCTATTTCTTATAGCAAAAACTCAATTTTTAAATTTGATTTTTTTTAATGTTTTGTGTTTTTTTGGAATTTTCTCCCCCTAGAATTCAAAAAGTTTAAAAGAAATTTAAATCTTTTTGGATTTTCTGATAGAAAAACTTAAAACAAAAGCTGATTTTTCGATGTGGTTTACTCAGATTTTCCCATAATGCCTTTTACCTTTCAAAGATACTCAAATTTGGATTTGTCAAATGATTTGGTAAAGTTTTTGGCAATTTGGTAGTCACTAGTCAATGTGGATGATGTGTCGTAAAACACATCTATTCTCCTATGTATTTTGAGTTATAATTGAGTCTTTTGTATATAGTTTTTAGTAGTTTTAGGCGTGTATTCGTTTGTTGGCCTATTTTTATCATTGTATAGTTTTTATTAAGTTTTTAGTACTTATTTATTTATTTTATTATTTTATAGGTGTTCGTGGAGAATGAGCTTAAGACGGAAGAATTTTAATTGAGACACAAGCACTTGAGAGCATTTGTTCATGGACGTCGAAGCGTAAATAAAAACTTTGGTCAAAGCAAGAACAACCGAGCCAGGAACATGGAATAATAATAATAATAATAATAATAATAATAATAATAATAATAATAATAATAATAATAATAATAATAATAATAATAATAATAATAAAAAAACCTTGGGCCGGCCCAAGACAAAAGGGTGGTGTACGAATTGATTGGAGATTATGTTATAGACTTTGGATGGCAATTATTTTTCTTGAAAAAGAATTCATTCAAAGATAATATAAATAATATCATTCATTCATTCGAAGAGAGGGAGCCGCAATTAATCATTAGGATTCGAACAGAGCAAAAAAAAGATATATTCATTCAACACAGCAGTGTTCCTGATCATTCGTTAGAGGAGAAGGTCTCGGGTGCACTAAAGATATATTATTTGAAGACCCGGTGGTTTGTTTTATCATTTTTATATTTTTAGAGACATGTTTATCATTGTTTTTCGAGACTTTATGACTATGTTTCTAATTATAATTATGAACTAAATATTTCCATGGTTGCTTAGGTTTATGAACTAGACACGTAATTTGCAGTTTTTAATGATTCTTGGTTTTTAATTTTGATGTGTAGGATAACATGATTTTAAGTTTATTGTTGGATTTGATATATGTGTGTTGGTGTTAATTTTATTTGAAGTTTGTTTATTGGTTTTGTGGAACTAGGCATGTAGAGATACCCCCTAGGTCTTGAAATCAATCTAGTTCGTCAACTTAGGTTAGCGTGCTAGTATTTAGAGTTGGAGTACGACACAAGTATAACAAACTAATATAATAAATTTAACTAAGACGTGCAGTCCATTCTTGAGGGTGAGAAATCTAACTCGAGTTTGCTAGGTAACTAACTAGGCATTGTTCGGTAGTTGGCAAGCGCTAGGGCGGGAGTCACTACTTGTCCGTGTTTAGAGTTCTCCTAGGTTTTCTTCAGTAGAGTTTAAGTCTGCTTCATAGTTTGAGGATTTTAATCTAGGAGAGGTTTTAATCTGATTTCTGTGGGATTTTGGTACGCTAGGGCGATCCAGATCCATCTTAGCATTTCTACACTTGTCCCGCCTTAAGTCTAGTGAGCTATCCTTGACAGGAGGTTTATTAGGTAAGAATAGGGTCTCAAGTTAATTACCAGATTCAGGATTTATTGCTAGTGTCTAGGGATTTTGCCTAAGTAACCAACCTTCTTCCTACCCGATTTCTCCAAGTTTCTAGTTCCTATAAGCAGCTAAGGTTATTTTATTTATATTTAGTTTCCTTTAAGTTTATAATTAGTAGTTTAAAATACCACCAATTTAAGTATATATTTATTTAGGCTAGTATTCGGTATAGGTTGTGATCGAGAGTTGCATTTGCGTCTTTGGGTTCGATACTCGGTCTTGTATGTCTACTACTTTGCGACCGGTACACTTGCCGTGCGTGTGTAGTTTTTAGGTGAGTCGTTTTAATTAAAACTTGTGCATATTTTTATATATACATTTACACACATCAGTGGACTATAGTAATCACTGGATTCTTAGTGATTGCTATGGAAGCTACACTATCAATAAGAAAATTGGAGGTGATAAGAAAACGCAAACCGTAGTCACGCATTCGTGTTGATGGATCCCATTGTAGAACCTGGAAACAATAGCTCGATACAACTACCTAATTCGGCTTCGCATGTTGCAGGAAACACATGTGACAACCTACCATGAACTGATATCCACCCGTTGCGGATCCAACTTCAACATTGTAACCACCAATGACAAAATCACCAAAGCCAACGAGATCCAGCTTATCGCCATTAGGGTACCATTAACCTTCGGTCGGTAACCCTTTAGATAATGAAGGAACCGTTCTACAACAATCACCCAGTTCACTCTTATTCATTACTGACGCCCGTTGATAAGTCGAAACACTGGGTCATGATTTTAATCTCATCGGACATTTCTCTTCTTTCTTCTTTCACAACAAATTCTCTCCTTTGATTAGCTAAGGTTACATATCCTCTAAGGATGTTCTAATAAAGTTATCGAAGCGATATGTTACCTATTGTGTGCTAAGATGCCTTAATGTCAACAATCAATGACTACTAATATTTCCTCCTGGAACACCCTGCACACTCGTTCAAAGATTAGTTCTGGAGGGGGACCCAGGCCTTGATGGTTGTTGGTCGGCCTAGGTCATCAATCATTGGTAGATGCATCCATCCAACAATCAATGACTGCTAATAGTTCCTCCTAAAATACCCACTAAGGCTGGTTTGCTGAAGAGGAACAAAAACATTGGGTCGGATTCCTGTCCGATCTATGAAGATTATGCAGAAACGCCCGAGCATCTATTCGTATCGTGTGCTTTTTCTCAGATTCTATGGCAGCTTGTGGCGCAATGGTGCAACATTAGACTGGTGATCTTGTTTCATTTCAAGGATATTCTACGGCTTCATGCCCACATTGGCGGATCTAAGAAGAAGGCGTTTTATGCAATTTGCTTGAAGACAATTTGGTGCATATGGAAACATAGGAATGAAGTGGTGTTTAATAAAAAAAACAAGTCAATCTCTCGAAGGTACTAGGTGACATCAAAGCTATTAGTTTATTTTGAATCAAGGTAAAGGCGAAACAACCGGGTTTGGATTAGAATCTTTGGTGCAATTTCAATGTTTGAAAAGTAGGTTGGGGATTGATGTTGTATACTTGGTGTAATATTATATGTAAGGTGTATTTCTAGTATCCCGCTAGCATTGGGTGAAATAAAATCTTTGTTGATCGTTAAAAAAAATAATCTAGTTTTTTTTTTTTTTTTTTTTTTTTTTTTTTTTTTTAAGTTTGGGACTTGGGTCGAGTTTGGTTGGGCATAGTCTTAGGGTTTTGTTATAATCAAAATAAAATTGTAGGATATAGCCCATCAATTTTAAAAATAGTTAATATTATTATTATTATTATTAAAGAGAGAATACTTTAATAGTGTTACTTCGCTAACATGCAACGATCGTTTTTATAGTTTTCTGCGCATCAAAGTATTAAATCCATTGAATATAGAAATAAATTAGCAAGTACCGGTTGGAGAACCGAATCAATACTGTCTTAATATCGATACCAATACCGTTTTCATTTTTGTAGTTTTCTTACTGTTACAGTAAAATATCCATTGAAATTGGAGTTAGATTAGCAATAAGGTATTTATTAGGTATCGTTAGCCTTTCTCTCTCGATATATTCAGACTTCACACGGCAAGAGGCAACGCGCGTGTAACTACGACTTAAAAGAATATGTTTTTGATTAGTTTGTATAAATAACGACTACCTAATGTTATCTTTTACGGCCAGAAACTATCAGCGAAATGCACACCCTCGCAGGGAATCAGGAGAAATCTAAACGCTAGTTAGAATTGAAAAAGTACTTGAATTCTTTTTTGTTATGCGATGCAGGCACGTAACCATGGAGGTAATAGAATGCATTTATTGGGATTATGAAAATAATTGATAGTATAGGGACTTGAAACGAAAAATAAGATTTTGGGTATTGAACCACTGCTCTGATTTGTCTGTGTCTCTTATCACGTAGATGATGTCATCCCCTATTATATTATTTTAGGGATCACACCTTTTCATTTTTGAACCTATAAACCACGCACTTTTGTCTCTTTCATTTCTCACGCGCCTTACGCCACGTGCTACCACCCCTGACCCTAAAATGTTTTCATTTAATATGGGTCATCAAAACTTTTTAAACGTTTTTTAACAATATTTTTTATATGTAACTTTTTTTTTTTTTAACGGCCAACAAATTGGAATCACTCACGGAATGCTGATTACCCTGGGAAGGTCTCGGGGTTGAAAAATTTAATATGATTTAATAAAAAATGATAAAAGAAGAAAACCCAAATAACGAAAAGGGTAAATAACTTAAACATAATCAATCTTAGTTAAAAAACATTTATTTAAAAAGTTAAAAAAATAGAAAACATAAACCATATTAAACATAATACAGTATTAAAAGGATAACATTCAACATATAATCATCTTCACGTAATTTAAAATATGTTACAATTTGACTTTGACTTATATAGATGTAGAATTCATGATGAGGGTTGAAAACTATAACCATTCTAATAATACTAATAATAATAGTAATAATTATTATTCTTGTAATTAAATAAATAAAAAAATAACCTTGCTATAAGGTGACACCATGTGTTGCAGTGTTGCGTGATTCTTTCTCCTAGCTTCTCTTTATGAAGTATACCTATCCATCTTTAGAAGAGTAAAATTCCAATGATAGCATGGCGATTGGGCTGAATTTCAACATCGTAGATAAGAACCTGGTTTAAAAGAAAAAACATGATTAATGAATAACCTGAACACTTTGTGTTTTTTTTTTCTGTATGAAAATAACCCCACAAAAAATAGTCGTTTTTTATCCGTTTTTTATATAACACTATGGTACTCGTTGGAAAGATAATAAAACGCTCGTTAATTTAGTGTAATTTTTTTATTTAAAAAATCTCGAATATAAAAGATATTAACGTTTAAAAATTATGGGAGGAACATAAGAGAGAAAAATTTAAATTTGTTTTTAAATTCTTTTTTCTTAAAATAACTCAATTTAATTTTAGTAATTGAGAATTGAGAGATAGAGAGATAAATTTAGAGTTTTATGTTTATCTTTTTTTTTTTAATTAAAAAAGGAAATAATTCATAAACACTAAAATCTTTCAATTATCTTGCCACGTGGCAGTTTCATCGAGAGGTTGAAGGCACCATTGCACGCCACGTCAGCAATGTTCAATTCTTTTATATATATTAATAGATTAATAGATATTAATATTAAAATACCCCCTTGTTTAAGTGTAACTATAAATTATATTTTAAGTGTTTAACTATTAAATATATTTTAAGTGTTTAACTATTAATTTTAATTAGAACGTCGGTGTTTAACCCTAGCCACAACAGCCCACGCGAATAGCCTCGACACAGACACAAGTAATCGTGATATTGGTCGCGTGGGTTAACAGGAGAAAGTGGCTACATTTGGTCGCGCCGGTAATGGCTACATTTTAGGAGCATGTTGGGTGATTTGGAAAGCAAGAAACGACATTATATTCAATGGTAAAAGGACGGATGCTTCAAGTGTATTTGGCGAAGTTCAAGCATTGACCTTCACATGGGTGAAACACAAGTTTAAACAATAGGGTTGGACATGGGAAAATTGGAGAATGTTTAATGTAATTTAACTTGTATCCTGGGTTGTGTATGTTTGGAGATAAATTGGGTGTATCTTGTAGGTTGTTTTTAGACGTGGAAACCCACCCCACCCACCCAAGGAACACCACCCCTCATAGTGGATAGGTTTGGCGTGGCCCTAATGGCGTAGGAAATGAGACAGGCGTGGGGTCACTAGGTGGAGTGAGGTAATTGGTTGGTTATTTAAAAAAATTGACCGGTTCGTAATTTTCAAACGCAAGCCCCAAATGGCCCAAACCTAAGGCCCTTCGCTCTTCTACCTTTTGGGGGCTTGAGTTAGGAAGCTCACTAGTGCCATATGTCAACTCGTGACATAAACCCAAGCCCCCACTCCCCATGGTCTAGGAGTATTCACATTTGGTTCACCAAATATATGTGATTGTTTCCTTCAAATTATATGGGGCGGGTGTAAGTGATTGTGAGTGGATGATAGAGAAAATATTTGATAGAAGTATTAGCGGATATTATTATAGTAAAGGATATTGTTTATATTTAGAGATAGATATGATTATTATTCTAGAATTAGGATCCTTTTCCATGTAGGGTATGTTTGGCAAAATTAGCTGGAGGCTGGTAGCTGGAAGCTTTTTAAATATATTTTGGTGTTTGGCAGCTGAAGCTTTTAATAAAATGTATAAAATGATCAAAATGGACATTATTAAAAGCTTGTAAAGAAGGTTTTTATTTTATTTTTAAAATAGAATGGGTATTTGTGTCATTTACTAATTAAAAGCTTGTAGCTAGTAGAGCTTTTTCTTAAAAGCTACTACTAGTAGCTTTTCACTGTAGAGCTTTTTCTCTAGCCTAAAAGCTTCCAGCCCCTTCAACCAAATAAGACTTTTTATTAAGTAGGAGTTTTTTCTTAAAAGCTTGAAGCTTGAAGCTCCTAAAAGCTCTTAAAAGCTCATTGCCAAACATACCCATATTATTCATTCAGATAATAAACAAACCGTGAGAACTTTCATGGTATCAGAGCCTCGGCTCTTAACCCTACCGTTCCCTTTTTCTTTTTATTCCGATTAACAGCAGCCTCGGCTGCATCATCTGCACCCGCATAGCTGTCTGTATTCTGGTTGTTTCTGTCAATCAGCACGGATGGCTAAAGAAGACAAATCGGATCAGCAAGGCCCCTCCGAACCCGTCACCAAATCAGCCTTACACCCCGCGTATTGTAACACCCCAACCGATGGCGGAAACATCGGGATGTCACGTATTGATGATTGTTCAATAGCTCATGGTACTAAATGAAAGTTGAATAATATTAAACAATTTACAATTTGTCATACAAATTACATAAACTTGATTTCATAAACTAGGTCTAAAGCTCCTATGTGTTCCAAGACTTGTACAACTTCCAATAGCAAATAAAACCTGAAACATGTTAAGTTGGAAAGATGGGGGGGTCAACTATAAATAGTTGGTGAGAATACATAGGTTTTTCATATAATTGAAAACAATGTGTTGTATAGCAATCATGATCGAAGTATAATAATGAGAAATGATAGGATATGAGTCCGACATGTAACAATGCGTCTTTTGTACAATCAAACCTTGTGTCGACTGAGACCTAACTCGCAAGTTAGTAAATGTGTAACTGTTATCGATCATCCCTGAATTTATGCGGGGGGATGGGTTTGTCAGACCTATAGCACTATAATCTAAACAGGCGGCTTGATCAATGTTAATGATTGTACTGTGTCTTTTTGTTACAGTCAAATGATAGAATGAGTAAATGATAGTGTAATTGAATCACAATTCACAAGTTTCAACAATGTAAGAATGAGTAAATGATAGTGTATAAAATGTTTAAACATGTTTCACCCCAAAATGTAAAACAGAAAAAGGGGCTATGTAAACTCACCTTAGGTGCATAATGAGTTCGTGCGTTTTATTGAGCGTGCAAACACTTAGTAATAATGGCTTGGAAAACTCGGAACTAGCTAGAGGAGATAATGATGGATGAAAACTTTAGTATATGGGAGATGGGATAATAATGTTTTTTTTTTATTGAATGGTATAAAGAGTTGAATGGTAGGCTATAGTATTTATAGTGTATAATTTGGAGTTGTAATTAGGGACTACTTTGACTAGGCTAGAATTTAGGAACAACTTTGACTTGACTAGAAGACCATATTTACTAACACTTTGACTTGACTAGGAGACCATATTTACTAACACTTTGACTTGACTTGACTAGGAGACTACGTTTGAGTTTTTTACTAAGGGACCTTGAAAGGGTTTAATTTTAATTGGTTTTAATTAACATCACAAAACACCAAATGGTGTAGTGATTTGTGTGGTGTGGTTAAGGTTTAGCCCGCCATGGACTCGGGTTTGAATCCTGGCACAGGCAAACAATTTTTTAACGTTTTTAAATCAGAATTTTTAATACAATCCGATTTAATATTGATTATAAGTCATTATTTAAACAAAAAAAAATTAACAAAATGGATGGTAAAGATACTGTAAACATGAATCGGATGAATAAACGATGGAGTTCTATATATATATATATATATATATATATATATATATAAAGAAAATTTGTGTGATGTTACACGTATTCTGTCACTAATATTCAAAGCAAAATACGAATATTAGATGGCAAGAAAGTCACCTATAGTGCCTGGGTAAAGCTGTTTCGACTGCATGCCACAACCTATCAAGATCTGAATCACATTGATAATACCCCACCACCCGCAGCCGATTCACCCGAATATTCTTCCTGGAAAGAACTGGATGCCCTCGTTCTACAATGGATCTACAGCACAGTTATTGATGACCTGCTGCCTACTGTTTTGGAGAATGGATCCACGGCTCGTGATGCGTGGCTGAAGTTAGAAAAGAAATACCTTAGTAATAAAAAGGCACGTGCGGGGGCCTTAGAAACAAAATTTTGCAACATGACCCTTTCGGCTTGCTCATCCTTGGATGACTATTGCCAACAGTTGAAGGATCTGGCGAATCAATTGGAAGGTGTGAACCATCCAGTTACTGAAGACCGCCTGGTGCTACAGCTTGTACGCGGCCTACCTGTTGAGTTTGATACTATTGCCTCCTTGATTAATGCTAATAATGTGGACTGGGATTTGGCAAGAAATATGCTGAATGATGAGATAATTCGACTTAAGGCCAGACAAAAACCCACAAATTCTTTTAGTAGCCCAAACCAATACCCCAAACTCTTCCAATACCCACCACACTACCCTTCCCACGGTACCAACCAACCCTCACAGACCCAAAACCAACCCACTTATTACCGTGGTGGCCGTGGCCGCGGACGTGGACGGTCCTCTCAGGGTAGACGCGGACGCGTTTATGGCCGCGGACAAGGACAGCCTTACTACAACCAAACATGGCCTCCCCAACATCCCTCTTACCCACAATGGGCCTGGTGGAATACCCCTCCATGTCCCTACCCATCCCAATCACCAACTCCACCTTCGGCCCAATATCAGCAGCCTCAAAACCAACCTTCTGCCCATTACTCTGCTGCCCAATACACACCAGCCCACAGTTACTCAGCCGGTTC
This sequence comes from Ambrosia trifida, assembly GCA_028751855.1. Classification (NCBI taxonomy): domain Eukaryota; kingdom Viridiplantae; phylum Streptophyta; class Magnoliopsida; order Asterales; family Asteraceae; genus Ambrosia; species Ambrosia trifida. Next base: position 94,338,899 of record CM054130.1, read on the forward strand.
ACAGCAGCCAGCCTACTACCCGCCTCCTTCAGCTCCACCAGGCTTCGGCCCAACTCAGCACCAGTTCAGCCCATCTGGGACAGCCCCACAGGCCGCGTACAATGCCCTCTGTCCTTCGGATATTGGAGCAACAATGAACTCTATGCATCTCAGCTATGACCCGAACATTATCATGGACTCTGGAGCAGGGGGCATGCTACTGATGATCAAGGTATGATTCAAAAACCCGATCCTTTTCCTGTTTGTAGTAAACTTTTAGTTGGCAATGGCGCGTCTTTACCAATTCATGGGTCTGGAACAGGTTACCTGCACCTACCCAATCGCACCTATGTCCTACCCAACATTTTACATTGCCCCCAAATTATTAAAAAGTTAAATTCAGTTCGTCGTTTTTCTCGTGATAATAATGTTTCTATAGAATTTGACCCATTTAGTTTCTCTTTGAAGGACCTTCGAACTGGGCGCCTCCTATCCTGCCACAATAGCACCGGGGATCTCTATCTAATCACTAAACCAGAGCTTCCTGCCCAAGCCAGCTTTCTTACCACCACATCCCGGCCATGGCATGATCGTCTAGGCCACCCCGACGCTCAAGTTTTAGATGTTCTTTTTCGTACTTTTAATTTTTCATGTAATAAAGCAAAAACCTTTTGTCATTCATGTCAACTATCTAATAGTAAGAGACAACCATTTTATGCTTCCTCGTCTTTTACATTTGCACCTTTTGATATAATTCATTGTGACTTGTGGACATCCCCTGTGCTCAGTAAATCTGGGTACAAATACTACATGGTTTTAATAGATAATTACTCACATTTTATTTGGGTTTACCCTTTAAAATATAAATCAGAAACCTTCCCCACCTTTGTTAAATTTCACCGCCTTATAGCCACACAATTTAACCGCAATATCAAAACCTTTCAGTGTGACCTCGGGGGCGAGTTTGACAATAACGCCTTCAAAACCTTTTCCACTCAACACGGCCTTTTATTCCGTTTCTCTTGCCCACAAAGTTCATCCCAAAACGACCGTGCGGAGCGCATGATTCGTCGCCTCAACGACATCATTCGCTCTATCTTGATTCATGCTCATCTCCCACCATCTTTTTGGGTTGAAGCATTGCACACCGCATCCTACCTCCACAACATCCTACCAACAAAACGCCTTAACTTTTATACCCCTACATTTGCCCTTTATCGTCGTCATCCTACATATGACCACCTACGGGTTTTTGGGTGCGCCTGCTACCCAAACACCTCGGCAACCCAACCACATAAACTCCACACCCGCTCCATCCGGTGCATCTTCCTTGGCTATCCACCGGACTTTCGGGGCTACCGTTGTTTCGACCCCACCACTGGCAAAGTTACCATCTCCCGCCACGTCACATTTGATGAGGCCACCTTCCCCTTCACTCTCCATACGCCTCTCACATCTTACACTTTCCTTGATGAAATCCCCCCCCCCCCCCCGGATTCTCCTTTCACCGGTCCCCGAACCCAGTCCCAAACCTCACACCCCCACCACAAGCTCCGTCTCACACCTAAGCCCCACCGTCTACCACCCCTTATCCTATAACCTACTCCCGTCGCCCTAAACCCAGTACCAACCCGGCTGCTTCACAACAGCCCTCGGCCATCCCCCCACAATAGCCTTCGGCTGCCCCCGGCTCAGTCACCACAAGTCGTCCACAGTCACATGCCCCCTCCGGCCCATCCCTAAACCGAACAGCCCCTACTCATCCAATGACCACTTGCTCTAAAACTGGTTCCCTTAAGTCCGTTCATCACACTACCCATGGCCCGCACATCTCACCCATCCCCACCTCATATACACAGGCCCTAACCGACCCGAATTGGTCGCGCGCTATGCAAGCTGAATTTACTGCTTTGCAGGAAAATGAGACTTGGGAATTGGTCCCACGGCCTACCGACCAGCCAGTTATTAGCTGCATGTGGTTGTTTCGTCATAAATTTAAATCAGATGGTACTTTGGAAATATGCAAGGCCCGGTTGGTCGTTAGTGGGAAATCACAGACTGTGGGCATTGACTGTGATGATACTTTTAGTCCCGTAGTTAAACCAGCTACGATACGGATTGTCTTATCACTGGCTGTTTCTAACTCTTGGCCGATACATCAGTTGGATGTAAAGAATGCCTTTTTACATGGGCATCTGAATGAGACTGTTTATATGCATCAGCCTTCGGGTTTTGTGGATAAACGTTTTCCAGGTTTTGTTTGCAGGTTGAAGAAGTCTCTTTACGGCCTCAAACAGGCCCCACGAGCTTGGTATACCCGTTTTGCCACTTACATTTTATCACAGGGGTTCTGGAGCAGTGTGTGTGACAATTCACTATTTATATATACACACGACTCCAATACTGCATATCTACTTTTGTACGTGGATGATATTGTGTTAACCGTGTCATCTGATGCATTTATGCATGACATTATTCATCGGCTCTCACGAGAGTTTGCAATGACGGATTTGGGTGATTTTCACCATTTTTTGGGGATCAAAGTGACCAAACGGCCGAATGGTTTATTTTTAGACCAGACTCAATATGCTAAGGATATTCTGGCACGTGCTTCTATGACAGACTGCAAACCGTGTGCCACTCCAGTTGATCTATCATCTAAGTTAAGTGCCACCGATGGCCCTCTCTTTCATGATCCGACTTTATACCGAAGTCTTGCAGGAGCTCTTCAATATCTAACATATACTCGGCCAGATATATCCTATGCTGTGCAGCAGGTGTGTTTATTCATGCTTGAGCCTCATGACTCTCATTATGCTTTCATGAAGCGTATTTTACGGTATTTGCAAGGGACATTAGATTATGGGATTCGTATGGTTTGGTCCACTACACACTCATTAACTGCCTATTCTGATGCTGATTGGGGCGGATGTCCTGACTCGCGGCGTTCGACTAGTGGCTATTGTGTATTCTTGGGGGATAACTTGATTTCATGGTCATCAAAACGTCAGCCCACAGTTTCGCGATCCAGTGCGGAGGCTGAATACAAAGGTGTCGCTAATGCAGTTGCTGAAGCAACCTAAATACGCAATTTGTTACTTGAACTACACGTTCCCTTGTAACACGCTTCAGTTATCTATTGTTAGGGCTGTAAACAAACCAAACGTTCGGTGAACAGTTTGTGAACTGTTCGGTGGGAAGTTCGTTTGTGTTCGTTCGTTTAATAGATGAACGAACACAAACAAAAAATTCCGTTCGTTTAGCTAAACAAACAAACATGAACAGAGGCCGCGTTCGTTTGTTTATGTTCGTGAACGTTCGGTAACGTGTTCGTGTATGTTTGTTTTTGTTCGTTAGTTTATTAGGGTTTTTAATTTTTTATATTTAATTTAAGTATTTCAGATTTCCCAGTGGTAGATTATTTAACATGTATTAGTGTATCACATGTAAATAATACTTTAACTATTTTGATTAACGGTTATTTTTGGTTGATTAAATGAGGATTTTAAGTTTAATATGATACCTCTGTGTTTTTATAAGACATTATGTGATCAAGATTATGTCACGTATATTTAGGTAATTGGATTAGTATATTCTGGGCGGACAATGTCAGTGATGAAAAAATGCGAATTTTCAGAATTTAACGTGTTAGTTTGTTCTCGATTTTGTTTAGTAATGCCTATTTGTGTTCGTTTACATTCATTTGTGTTTATTTGTGTTCGTTTTTTGCCGACACCTAAATTTAGCAAATAAATACAAGCGAACACGAAGAAAAATCTCGTTCGGTAAGTGTTCATGAACAGTTCGCGAACACGTTATTTTCTTAACAAACGAACACGAACAAAAAATCTCGTTCGGTAAGTGTTCGTGAACAGTTCGCAAACACGTTAATTAATTAACAAACGAACACGAACAAGGCCTTGTCCGTGTTCGTTTGGTTCGTTTACAGCCCTATCTATTGTGACAATGTTTCTGCGGTCTACTTGTCTGACAATCCAGTTCAGCATCAACGGACGAAGCATATTGTGATAGATATCCACTTTGTTCGAGAAAAAGTGCGCATTGGCCATATCCGAGTTCTGCATGTTCCCTCGTCTTACCAATACGCTGATATTTTCACCAAGGGACTTTCTCGTCAGTTGTTTCAATCTTTCAGGTCCAGTTTGACCGTTTGTCCGATGGCCGATCAAACTGCGGGGGCTATTAGCGGATATTATTATAGTAAAGGATATTGTTTATATTTAGAGATAGATTTGATTATTATTCTAGAATTATCTCTTTCCATGTATTTAGCTAGGGTTTGTTATTCCTTGGATCTATATATAGGATCATTTTCCATGTAATATTATTCATTCAGATAATAAACAAACCGTGAGAACTTTCAACAAGCACTGGTCACCCTTATATTTGGGGGGGGGGGGTGACACTGTTCACTCCTATTTATATTTTAATATTCTTGTAAGTGGTTGTGAGTGAGGAATGAAAAAAATATAATGATAAAGGTATAAAAGTGTGTTATTTATTTAAAAGGGAGAATGAAAAATTTAAGATAAAATAGTAATTAATTAGTGTAATTTAATAAAACAAATGTGAATGCTCTAAGCAATCAAGAATGCACCATATCACATGCAATGTTTCATACGTGAATACAAAAGCCAAAAACGGCCAGAGACGTGACTGTACAATGTGTCATAAGTGTGCTTCTCGTCCATGGTTACCTAGATGACTTCTTTTAATCTTTTCACTTATGGGTTACGAATGTTCTAAAGAGATTATTTTCTTAGAGTTCTATACTTTAGATTTGTACACATAACATCGTGTGATATATTAATATTTACTTTACCTAAGGTGTATTTTTTTTTTGTCCTATTAATTATTATACTACACATAAACCACAAGTGCATTGATATAAATAAAGATACGTGAATCTTGCTATGTAGTGACTAGTGAGGGTTTAAATGTTTAATCCCTATGGTAAATAAATAATTGAATAACTATAGTTTATACTAGATTAGAAAGTGTACGAGCACTAGTACAAAAGTGAGCTAAAGACGGGGTTAAAAACATTAAAGACAGGGTTTTTGGTTTGAACCCCGTCTTTTGCACAATATAATAACAATATCCTTGCCAACATAATAAAATATTAAAAAAAATTCAACGCAACCCCGTCTTTTGAACAAAAACCCTGTCTATTAGTCTAAATCTCGTCTTTAAAGAAAACCCCGTCTTTAAGCTAACATAATAAAATATTAAAAAAATCAACCCAACCCCGTCTTTTAATTCAAAACCCCGTCTATTAGTCAAAACCCTGTCTTTTACGAAACCCCTGTCTTTTGGTATTAGAATTTTATATATAAACTCCAAAAAAAAAAAAAATTATCAACAGCTCATCACCCTCACCAACATCATCACCATCGACCATTATCTCTTCCATATCCCAAACCCTAGGTATAATTACCCCTTTATCTCTTCCATATCCCATTTCACACACAAAAAAAAAACCCTCGCCTCCCTCCCTCTCACTCTCTCACTCCCTCTCGACGTATAAATAACGGCCGGCCACCACCATCTTTGGTGGTGGCAGCGGCGGCACAATGTTAAAGGGGGACGGGTAGGGAGGTTTGGCGCTGTAATGGTGGTCTCGGAGGTGGGGAGTGGCGGTGGTGCTGGTCTATTATGAATTTGGCCTTTGATGGATTGAACTTTAACATGCACGCTAAGTGTTTGTGTTAATGCGTGAATGAAAGTTTTATGTTCAAGAGTTCAACATGTATATACGTTTTGGCGTTTGTCGTTTTGCCGTTCTATGGTACTGTTGTTCTACTAGAATGAGATGTGATTCTCATAGAGTTAGGTTTTCGTCATTTTATAGTTTTCTTATGTTCTTGGGTGTAAAGGGCTAAAGGCCAACTGAATGCTCGATACTAATGGTTTTCGCATTAACGTTTCAGGTTTTTTGCTTGTTCGAACAGCTCAGGTTAGTCTGAAATATGTTATGTGTTTGCTTTGCTGTTCATTTTAGTTGTCTAATTGTTGTTGAGTTTGTTAGACAACTATCTCTAATAGTTCGTGTTAATCTAAATTTCATAGGTTGTTTGAAGTATGCAATTGGCTCGGCTTAACTTTTTGTAATTAATCCTCCTGTTTGTCTTCCAACCAAATTGTATCTCAGAAACTCTTTGCTTTAATATTCCTCAATGTTAGTTACAACATATTATCTATAATAGTTCTATTAATCTGAGAAACTTTTTGTCATGAATACTCATGTACCCGCGCGCGGTCTAATGCTAGGAAGAGGATGCGACCACAACAGGTGTATATCAAAAAAATGCATAGCTTGTATCCAAGATCCAGATGTTTTGTATGTTATAACTTAACTTTTTGTATTTACTTTTATTTTAGATGTGGAACGACACCAAATTCGCCACGGACCAAGAGATTGATATTTTAGTAAAGAAGTTGATTCGGATTTTACTTAGTGAGTTAGATATTCCCATTTAGATTAGCTTTGGACATTGATTTTAGCTTTTTGGAAACTCGTTTGATTAGCTTTGTGGGATGAATGTGTATTTAGATATTAGATTAACGTTGTATTTTCGGATTGAATGTGTATTGGATCGTTTTGAACAAGTTCGGAATGATGTATTGGGCCGATTGAATTATTCTGCAGGTTTTGATTTGGTATGAAAACCGAGATGAATTGGGTTTATTGAATAAGCACGTTTAGTAGGTTCGGTAATAAATAATCTGATTGTTTTAAGTGTGCTAAAGACGGGTCAAGAGTAGCCTAAAGACGCGGTTTATTATTTTTGATATAATATATGTATAGACTTAAAAGACGGGGTTGAAGGCAAAAGACGGGGTTCAACAAACCCCGTCTCCTTAATGAGTGACCAAAAGACGCGATGGCATAAGACGGGGTTGTGAACCCCGTCTTAAAAGCTTATTCACCCCGTCTTTAGCCTATCATTTGTACTAGTGGAGTTATCTCAGTGTTGTGATGCATCAAGTTTCTTTGACTTGACTATTTAAAACCAACATTGATTGCACCCATAAATCTAAAGTTGAGCTTCATTGTTAATGGTTAATATTGAGACAATGTTTAGTCTCCACAAGCTTAGAAGTTCCCTTCCATATTGATATCGGTTGCATTGGATAAGGTCTTAACAATAAGATTTGCATGGCAACATGAAGACATTGTTGTCTTAGGCTTAACAAAACTTCATAATCAGAATTAAAAATACTTGATATACACGAATGAACATAAAATATATGACTTAGAGTGGATAATCATGATCTATATAGGGCAATTGAAAAAAATGTTTATGTTGGACAACTGATGATAAAAGCTAGATACTCAAATGTAACACATAAGTATTTGTTTTTGGTTTCTTATTTGTACGAGTATCAAGCGTAAAATGTGATACACAAGTAAAGGAGCTCTATAGTATTTGGCGAAAGGAAATCAAAAGTATCAAAAGCAAATGGTATAAAATGTGTGTTGGTTGTCAAGACACGCCTCTCATGTTTGTTCACTTTGCCCGAATCAGTTTTTAAAGCAGTATGACTCGCTGTGAAAACACTACTCTCCAGGGCCCAAAAGAAGAGAAACCCTTGTTGATCCTCCTTCCAATAAGCACTCAAGAAATTCACCGGTGTCTCTTTATTATCAGAAATCCTAGTACATCTGAATATGTCAAAAAGAATGTCGTCTAAGCACGCTTTACGACAAACAAACATAACATAGCTTATCAACCGAAAGTTGGGGAATGAGTTTAGCTTTTAAGTTGATGTAAAATTGATATGAATTAACAATTTAAATTGTCGACCAACTCCTTATGCCCCCCTTGCCTGTCATAGTGACATTCAACTCTTATCTTTTATTTATCATGTTACCAGATATAATAATACATCAATTTTAGTGACTATATTGTAACGAAAATAAAAACTAGCATCATATGAGAAACAAAAGCACAATTTTTTTTTTTTTTTTTTTTTGATAATAATTATTACTCCTATTTTACTCTATATCAATTCTTCTAAACTATTTCCTTTTTCGTGGTTTAAATATATGACCTCCGTTTAAAGGGATGCACCTCTACCAAGTATGCAAAATAAAATAAAATATAACGGGTGTGAAACTATGACTTTATATATATTAAGAGTACTTAAGTCATTCTAATTTATTTTTTGATACGTTATCACACTAGTTTATGTTATTTATGAATACAAAGTGTTCTAAGTGAAGAAAAACTTGTTCCAAATTAAGTATAGAGAGTTTTTTTCATGGTTAAAAAGAGTGCTTGAATACGGAATACAGGGGACTAAATGAAACCAATCCACAACTATACTTTGTAGGTGACATTTTATTTCTAAATTGATGCATGGAATCCATTGTCCACTTTTTTTACTTGGTATGGAAGATATGAATCAAATGTGTTCCTTGTACTTTGTTTTTTGGACTTTGGCAGAAGGCTTCTACTCCACTCTTTCCATGTGACTTGATAGCTAAAGCATAATTTCAAAGTGTGTGCAAAATTTTTACTCCATTGGTAGCATTTTTTATTCTCTTGTCATGGGGGAATATAGAATCCAAGGAAAGAAACTTTTTACATAGCAAATAAAGGTAAAAGTAAAAAAAATATATATATCATTCTGAAGCATTCTTATAGTTGTTTTAATTATATTAAATCTGATTTTATTAACATGTTTTTTGGGTATAATTTATGAGTTGTATTTAAATGAAAATAAAGATTGATATCTATCTTCGATTTCTAAGCCAATAACTCTTACAAGTGAGAGGCGGGTAAGCGGGTCACAAGTTGCGCCGTTACCCCCTTTTGAATAGAAAAACATACTCTATTAAAAATAAAACTTAGGTCCTTCGTCGCTGGAGAGTTGCTCTGCACCATCTTTTGAACTCTTTTTAAGAACCGGATTGCCTTGGGGGGTTAGACCTCCAAATGTGTCAAAAGCAAATGGTACAAAAACGTGTTGGTTCTCTAGACATGCAACTTCATGTTTGATTATTATCTTATATAAAAAAAATATAAAATTGTATGATATGGAAAATGAAATAAGGATATAAGGGATAAACAAGAATAGATTATACATAACATGTGACATCATCTATGTTACCTTATTAAGGAGGAGACATGTCTAGAAAAATAATTTTACACCTATTTTAAGATGGGATATCAAGAGACTCATGCTTTAACATAGATATGTCATGTAAAAGTTCCCCATAATACCCCTTATTGCATTATGCACTTGTACTATAACTATATAATCAATTTAGATAATTAATGTATTTGAATTATCACATTCATTACTATCATGTGAGTTGTTTTGAAGAAAAAGACAAAGTGACGGTCTAGATCAATTGCAAAATGACTATAATATAAATATAAATTCTAAAATCATTATATTATACTAAGAAAGTTAAGCTTGAATAATTGTATGAACAAAATAAACATAAAAACATATGTGGGTTTTTAAAAAAAAAAACAAGAATTGTAATTTTGATTGTTAAATCTTAAATTTACTTTTAAAAGCCGCCCCTTATGAGAATGAGAGCGAGAAAGAGACATGCTTTACGAAATTTAGCCAAATTAGAATGCAATACGCTGCCATGTTTTTTTAGAATTGAATTTGCGCAGCGAAGCGCGCAGGCATAATACTAGTCTCTTATAGAAGGGTAAATTCTATATAAAAATAAGCAATGATATAACATTAGTTTCCCACAATGTTTTAAAAACCGGTTCAAACTCAACCTATTGAACCGCCCGATACATTTGGTTGAACTGTTTCTTAAGCCCCATATCTTCCATGTCTGCATCCGATGATTAATTACAAAGTCTATTTCATATGCGAGGCACGAGTGTCATAGCAGGGCGACAAGGAGAAACTAGGGCAGGAGGTTTGATTATTGTGAAACATTGGTTAATATATATAGAGATGAATGACTCAACAAGACCATTTTATTTACCACCGGAACAGAACCAATATATTAAAAACCAAAAAGGTTCTTAGCAAGAAGCTAACAACCTAAAAAAATTGTATAAAACAACCCCCAGAAGGCAGAAGGACTAGAAACATTAGCCCATTAAATTTTACCCATTGTTCCCAAGTGATTTGTTTGAACCTTATATCTTCAATCATATTTCGGATGTGTGTCTTCAATCATATTTCGTCGTTAGGTTCACCCAAGTGATCGAACTTTTGTTGGTTGTTCAAAGGAAAAAAAAAAGTTTTAATTTTTTTATTCATAAGACCCAAATTTCAGTTGGGAAGATAGCTGAAATGAGATTTTTATGGGCTGTGGATGAGCCCATTGATCTGCCCATTATGAGAATGCTTTCAGGATTACCAAGTGAGCCTTGCCATTTGACAGCTAACAAAAATGTGTTCTGTTTCATCGAATCCGGTCGTACACCACACACAATTGTCTGCTATATTTGAGTCATCTCAGTTAACAAAACTTGTTGATCAACAAGACCTCCTAGTTATCCTTAAACCTAATGTCCTTTTGGTTCTCAACAAAATATTATCTCAGGAAGTGCATCAAAGATCTAATACCTTCAAGGACTGATGCAGTTTCTGACCTCAATCATCTTTGCCAAATGCCAGCACCTTGTGCAGCCTTTTAGTACCCATCGCTATAATTAAACGCCGTGTAAACTTATTCAGGAATATCATTGAACACCTTGTGTGTGACAGTGTGACGATACAAATGAACCATCATCCTGAACATGCACAATGTTTCGACCCAGATTTTTAAAAATAATATGCAAGTTAAAAACACGAAAATCAAACACGATGGTTATAAACTTATAAATGTTCACTTGTATCAAGATTAAAAACTTCAATTCTAAGAATAAGTACATATCCATTTGACCCTCATTTCAAAACTTGTGAACCCTTTAGATTGCAATGAACTATTCATATCATTTATAATCTAATGGCCTTTCCGACGGCCACCTTTCTTTCCATGCTTCTTTTTTCCACCCTTCTTGCCGCCTTTACCAAACCCGTGGCCGCCAGAATCACCACCACCAAACCCGTGGTTACTAGAACCACCACCAAACCCATGACTTCTCGAACCACCACGGTCACTAGAAGACACGTTAGATTTCAACAAATCTTTAACATCAAGTACACCATTTCTAAAATTCCCAGCAGTTGACTTCAGTACTCTATCCTCGGGTTTGTGTGACGCAGATGCCCGTTTGCTACGGTTTCCACGCTTCCCTCCAACGTGTCCAAGTAAGAGATTCTAATAACCAAACAACGTCGCCTATCTCAATTACACTATATAAAAGTTGTAACAAATAAAATAACTTATGAGTATTAAAAGAGAAACTTAAGAAACCTCTTGTAATATCTTTTTATCCCTTTGTTTCTGATTTTTCATCATCGGTCGTGCTACGCTTAAAGGCAATCTCTGCTTCTTGGGAGGCTATGACATTAGAATAAACAACCAAACAAAAAAAATATGGCTTTATGTCCTAACAATTTTTGTAAAAAAATAATAAAACAATCTTGGTCTTCGTATATATTAAACACAGTGTTGTAAAAAGCGCTCTAGGCGGTCGCCTAGGGGCTAGTCGGTCCTAGGTCCTAGGTCCTAGGCGGACCAGGCGCTGGTTTTTTTTATTTTTTAAATTCCGCAAATTTCTAAGTATTTCAAAGTATTAGGTGTATATATCTGTATTTCTAAGTATTATGTATAAATCTTAACATATTTTCAAAATATACCTGAATCTATGTATATATATAAAATACGTATAAAAATTCCAAAACGCCTAATTTCGCTTAGTCCTGACTAGTCCTAGGCTAGACCCCACCGTCTGCCTAGCGCCTTCTACAACCTTGATTAAACAAATGAAAAAAGAGTGATACCTTTCCACCAAGAGAAACTACTTTCTTGTCTTCCATAGCCTTTTTCTGTTTCCATGTCATATGAGAGGAGCCTGAATGTGTGTATGTAATGCAAATAAGTGGTAATTAATAAAGATAATTTTCACTAGACATACGTACGATTGACGCAAAGAGTTGGACTGATTTCAAGCTGTACAAAGAAACGAAACTATTACCTATATACTCAATATCTTTCAATATTGAATTCAGTTCCATCCTGGTGGATTTCATATCCATGTGTGTTGACGTTTCTTCCTTTTTGTTTCCTTGCTTCCTCTTATCCATTTTCGCTGCGTTCAATCTGACTGACAATTAGAGACGAGCATGCGTTTGTCAACAAAAGTATACTTAACAGATACAAGTAAAACAACACAAACAAATGCTAAACATTTAAAGAACATATCCGGTTACGAACGTGATAAACATTATTTCAAAACTTCTTTTAGCATAACTTAACATGAAAACTTGGTTTTAGAAAAGAAAAGCATGCCCCAAGCTTGAGGCGGTGACTCAGGGCCGGCTCAATGTTTTTCGGGGCCTAAAGCGAAAAAAAATTGGGGCTTTTTTTCCGAATTAAGTGCTCAGTTATTAAGGTATAAACTAGCGCTTAACAACATCAACAGAATTATGTATTCAACTGTTATGCTATAAAACTAACGTTTAACAACATCAGCAGAATCAAGCAAATTAGGCGATACTAGGCATAATAAACAGAGATAAACTAAGTTCTAACAACTATAGGTCTATAGCTCAGTAGGTAAAGTAGCAGACTGTTGGTTTGTTTAATTTTCTGGGTAACATAATCTCAATGATCCAATAAAACATACACAATTATATATAAGATAAAAAAAACAAAATACACTTAGCTATTCAATAAAGCCTTACACAAATAATATTTAAAAAAGACAGACCCGTGATTCGCCGGCGTGGTTTGAATGAAGAGCGCTGCTGTAACCGGAAAGACGATACGACGGCGTTTTGCCAGACTAGGGTTTTATGTTTTTGTTGGTCTTGGTGTGGGCCGATGAACCGTTGTTAGTGGGCTACGATTAGACATTTTCTATAATAATTCAAAGTTTGGAGCATTGGCCGATAATAATTCCAAGTTTAACGTTCAACCCCAATAATCCTAGGTGAACCATTGGGTGTCAAAAATGGACCACCGTTAATTTTGGACTAACTGAGTTAGTTTACTTGCTGATGTGGCATGCTGATGTGTTACTGATGCTGATGTGGCAATGAGTTGGCATGCTGACATGTTTTTTTTAATTCCACCTATTTTTTTTTCTTAGACCTCCCGTAGTGGGGCTCCATATTGAAGAAAAAAAAAATAGCGCCCACCAACACCAAAACAGGGGGGCTCTATTTTACCAAAATCAAGAGGGGCTCTATTAATATAACGCCTGAATCCATTTGTCCCCTCCAATCAATTTTTGCCATCTCACACTCTCTCTCTATTTTATTATTATTTTAATTTAAAAGTTAAAATAAAATATTAATTAGGGCTTACCACTACACCCCTTTTTCACTTTATCTCTCCATGCTGACTCAGCAGCCACGTGGACCAATCAGAAAGGGGGGCTTTATATATAAAGCCCCCCACTACGCATGGTCTTATAAAAAATAAACATCAACTTCATTTATTTTCTACTCAGATCATATAAACCCAGATCATCCAATTCCAAACTCCCATCACTAATAACAATACATAATAACAATCCGTCAATCCTCCTTGAACAAATCCAGATCATCCAAACTCTTCAACAAACCATCCAAACTCTTGAACAAACCCAGATCAGGTGATGATCGGTTCATCTCCACCATAGTTCCTCTCACTTTCCCACACCATCATCATCATCATCTATCAACATTCCCGCCTAATTTCTCATCCTCCACAAAACCCCCAAAATTTCCCCCCTTTCTCATAACCACCACCCCCCGTCCATCTTCCTCAACAGCCTAATGGGTTGTATTTTAGATCTGAGTTGTGAGAGTGTGAGATGGAGCTTGATGATGATGACGACGACGACGACGATGAATGGGAGGTGAACCTAAGAAAAACCAACACAGGAGAGAGAGAGAGAGACGTAGAGAGAGAAAGTGTGTGAGCAGACAGAATGAAATGAGGGAAGACTGGTTTGGAGGGTGTTAACAATTTTAAAGGTACTAGAGGGAAAATCTCAACCATCTTCTTAACCGGTGTAGGCTAATCTGGCTTTGTTTCTAAAAACATTTCCCAAATCCAATATTATTATTTACAGATCTGAGCCTTTGAGCGTTACAATTATGGGAATGTTCATGAAGATGATGATGGGAATGTTGTGTTTAGGCTTTTAGAGATGAAGATGATGATGTTTGTTACTATTGATGAAGATGATGTTGTTACTGCTACTGTTGTGATAGATGAAGATGATGATGGCATACTTGGATTAAATTCTACCCATTGTTCCCAACTCCCAAGTGATTTGTTTGAACCTTATATCTTCAATCATATTTTGTCATTAGGTTCACCCAAATGATTGGACTTTTGTTGGTTGTTGAAAGAAAAAAAAAAGTTTAAATTTGTTTTGATTCGTAAGACCCAAATTGAAGTTGGGAAGATAGCTGAAATGAGATTTTTATGGGCTGTGGATGAGCCCATTGATCTGCCCATTATGAGAATGCTTTCAGGATTACCAAGTGAGCCTTGCCATTTGACAGTTAACAAAAATGTGTTCTGTTTCATGGAATCCGGTTCAACTGAGGCGCACAAAATACCCGAACCCAAAATTTGTTTTGATTCGTAAGACCCAAATTGAAGTTGGGAAGATAGCTGAAATTATTTCTGTTCACCTCATTGCCACATCAGCATTTTGGGAAATGTTTAATGCCCAAAATGCTGATATGTTCTTGATATGTTCTTTAATTTTAAAGGTACTAGAGGGAAAATCTCAACCATCTTCTTAACCGGTGTAGGCTAATCTGGCTTTGTTTCTAAAAACATTTCCCAAATCCAATATTATTATTTACAGATCTGAGCCTTTGAGCATTACAATTATGGGAATGTTCATGAAGATGATGATGGGAATGTTGTGTTTAGGCTTTTAGAGATGAAGATGATGATGTTTGTTACTAATGATGAAGATGATGTTGTTACTGCTACTGTTGTGATAGATGAAGATGATGATGGCAGACTTGGATTAAATTCTACACATTGTTCCCAACTCCCAAGTGATTTGTTTGAACCTTATATCTTCAATCATATTTTGTCATTAGGTTCACCCAAATGATTGGACTTTTGTTGGTTGTTGAAAGAAAAAAAAAGTTTAAATTTGTTTTGATTCGTAAGACCCAAATTGAAGTTGGGAAGATAGCTGAAATGAGATTTTTATGGGCTGTGGATGAGCCCATTGATCTGCCCATTATGAGAATGCTTTCAGGATTACCAAGTGAGCCTTGCCATTTGACAGTTTACAAAAAATGTGTTCTGTTTCATGGAATCCGGTTCAACTGAGGCGCACAAAATACCTGAACCCAAAATTTGTTTTGATTCGTAAGACCCAAATTGAAGTTGGGAAGATAGCTGAAATTATTTCTGTTCACCTCATTGCCACATCAGCATTTTGGGAAATGTTTAATGCCCAAAATGCTGATATGTTCTTTATATGTTCTTTAATTTTAAAGGTACTAGAGGGAAAATCTCAACCATCTTCTTAACCGGTGTAGGCTAATCTGGCTTTGTTTCTAAAAACATTTCCCAAATCCAATATTATTATTTACAGATCTGAGCCTTTGAGCGTTACAATTATGGGAATGTTCATGAAGATGATGATGGGAATGTTGTGTTTAGGCTTTTAGAGATGAAGATGATGATGTTTGTTACTAATGATGAAGATGATGTTGTTACTGCTACTGTTGTGATAGATGAAGATGATGATGGCAGACTTGGATTAAATTCTACCCATTGTTCCTAACTCCCAAGTGATTTGTTTGAACCTTATATCTTCAATCATATTTTGTCATTAGGTTCACCCAAATGATTGGACTTTTGTTGGTTGTTGAAAGAAAAAAAAAGTTTAAATTTGTTTTGATTCGTAAGACCCAAATTGAAGTTGGGAAGATAGCTGAAATGAGATTTTTATGGGCTGTGGATGAGCCCATTGATCTGCCCATTATGAGAATGCTTTCAGGATTACCAAGTGAGCCTTGCCATTTGACAGTTAACAAAAATGTGTTCTGTTTCATGGAATCCGGTTCAACTGAGGCGCACAAAATACCCGAACCCAAAATTTGTTTTGATTCGTAAGACCCAAATTGAAGTTGGGAAGATAGCTGAAATTATTTCTGTTCACCTCATTGCCACATCAGCATTTTGGGAAATATTTAATGCCCAAAATGCTGATATGTTCTTTATATGTTCTTTAATTTTAAAGGTACTAGAGGGAAAATCTCAACCATCTTCTTAACCGGTGTAGGCTAATCTGGCTTTGTTTCTAAAAACATTTCCCAAATCCAATATTATTATTTACAGATCTGAGCCTTTGAGCGTTACAATTATGGGAATGTTCATGAAGATGATGATAGGAATGTTGTGTTTAGGCTTTTAGAGATGAAGATGATGATGTTTGTTACTAATGATGAAGATGATGTTGTTACTGCTACTGTTGTGATAGATGAAGATGATGATGGCAGACTTGGGTTGAAGGCTGTTTGAGTGGGGTTTGTAGAATATCATTATTATTTTGAGGGGTGTTGGGGATGAGAATGACTTGATGTAAGCAAATGAATGTGGGATGATCATGAATGGGGATAACAATGAATGGGTTGGGATTGGGTTTTTTATTTTTTGAAAAAAAAAAAGTTAATTCCAACTTAGCATGCCAACTCAAGTGACACGTCAGTATTTTGTACACATAAGCATGCCAACTCAGCAGGTAAACTAACCCAGTTAGTCCAGACTTAACGGAGGTCCATTTTTGACACCCAGTGGTTCACCTGGGATTATTGGGGTCCAACGTTAAACTTGGGATTATTATCGGCCAATGCCTCAAACTTTGGATTATTTAAATCCAATACCCCTTTATAAAAACAAAAATAATAAAATTTAACGTCTTTTTTTTTTAATGTTGATTTGGATATATAATCTTTCACTCAGGGAAGGGGCGTTTCACTGAAAAAGTTTTCACTTCACTGATTTCTACCAAACACTTTTTTAGTTACAGCACTCCACTAATTCTTTATCAACTATCAATTATTTTCACACAAAATAAAATAATAATAATAATAATAATAATAATAATAATAATAATAATAATAATAATAATAATAATAATAATAATAAAACAAAGAAGGCCACCAACTCCTTCTATCCATTTCACACCTACCTTCTTCACATATCACCTTATTATTTTTGCAGATTCTTCACGGTTGCACACAATTTTCCATACCCATCCTCTTTTCTTTGTATCACTTCTCAATCATACAGAAATTCAGATTTTCCGTACCCATCCTCTTTCCTTTGTCTACACAAAAAAAAAATGCAACACGGTGACATTAACATCTGGCTTAGCGGCAACAGCAGCAGCGACGGAGACTGTGAAGTCCTACAACAGCGGGGTTGGTGACGGAGACTATGTAACAATTTTAATCATTAAAAGTGACTTTATTGAAGTAAAGAAAAAAAAATTATTAATTATGTGTGAAAGTTTGTGCCACAATCTGTTAACCAGCACGGTAACTAGAACCTGAATTTGGTTCACGGGACCACTACCAGCATGGATGGTGACGGTGTTACCGTGCTGATAGTGGGGTACCCGTGATCAATTCTGATAGCGCCTCGTCCCCCTCACAAAGAAGCCCTCGTTATATTCATTATATTCTTTCATTCCTATCCTATAGTTGTAATGTAGTTGCAATTGAAAAAAAAAACATTATTTAATTGATTATGAATATAGGGTTGGGTTATTCTACAAAGGCTATAAAAAATGAGAATGGTGAGAAACCACTAAAAATGACATGTGTCCAAAGATTAAACAAGTGGGAGGGGTAATTTTGTCAAAAACATATGTACATGCAAGTCACATGTCATTTTCACCTTCATTTTTAAATGTCCGTAACTTTTTTATACGTCATCTTTTTTTAAAAAAATTATACCATAAAATTGGGTGTCTTTTTATCTTTAATATGAGTACCATATTGTTATACTTTTGAAAAAAAATCAAAACCCACTTGCGTAAGACACAATGGAGTGTAAAACACAATGAGGACCAATTAAATATAGGGTATAAAACATAATCAAGAGTCTAGTAAAACACAATGGACGACATACTAAAGACACAATGAATAGAAAACCAAAATACAATGAATACTTTTGAAAAAAAAAAGTTGAAAACCCACTTGCGTAAGACACAATGGATGACATACTAAAGACACAATGAACAAAAGAATAAAACACAATGACTACTTTTGAAGAAAAAAAAGTTAAAAACCCAATTGTGTAAAACACAATGGACGACATAATAAGGACACAATGAACAAAAGATTAAAACACAATGAATACTTTTGAGAAAAAAAAGTTGAAAACCCAGTTGCGTAAAACACAATGGAGATAACGTAAAACACAATAAGTACCAATTAAATATGCAATGAACAATAGGGTATAAAACACAATGAACAGTCTAATAAAACACAATGGACGACATATTAAAGACACAATAAACAGAAGACTAAAACACAATGAATAATAGACTTAAACACAATGAACAACATAATAAAACACAATTTACACCTAAATACAAAACTCATTTGCGTAAAACACAATGAAAAACATACTAAAAACACAATGGACAAAGTTAAATCATGTGTAGACTAAAAAAACATAAATAACATATTTATAAGGCACATATGCATACTATAACACAATGAACGAGTAGAAGACACAATGGAGAAGAAAACCCGTTTAGCACGAATTGTTTTTTTTTTCAATTTTTTTGTAGCAATGTGGTACTCATATTAAAGATAAAAAAACGCTCGTTAATATGGTGAAATTTTTTTGAAAAAAAAAAATGTCGTATGAAAAAGTTATTGACGTTTTAAAATGATGGGGGAATTGACATGTGCATTGCATGTGGAGAGAGAAAGTTAACAAATGTGGTTTTCCTTTTATGTCCTTCCTCTAATTTATTATTTATTTTTTTTCAAACAAATTAATCTCAACTCTTCAAATATATAATCAATGGATCACAATCCTTCTTACCCTTCATAGAAAAAGTGTCTTGTGTATTTGATCCTAACCCTATGAATATATACGGGGAATCGAATGTGAAAGGTGTGTAGAAGTTGTAACACCCCAACCGATGGCGGAATCATCGAGGTGCCACGTAGTGACGATTGTTCAAAAGCTCATGGTACTAAAATGTAAATATATGATTATTGAATATTGTTTTACAACATGTGAAATTAAGTACAATACAACAAAAATAAAGATAATTGATTGATTTAATCTAAGTCCAAAGTCCTATGTGAAGCGTCAAGCAGCTTATCCTGAAACATGCACGAAAATAATTTTGTCAACATATGATGTTGGTGAGTACTACTTAGTTTTGTACATATAGTATAAGTTTGAAAAGTAGTACAATTCATGTGTCTAGTATCACCAAGGCATTATGTAAACACGCAAGTAACCAAACAAGACAAAGATCACATGTAAAGTTGTACAATGAAATTGATAATGAGCACCTCAACACGTGTGAGTCTAAAAGAGCACCATAACACAAAGTTATGTCTAAATGAGCACCGTAACATAAGTTACGTCTATGTAAAGAGCACCATAACATAAGTTATGTCTAGATGTATGATTTTGTATGTAAGCTACGTTCATGTTCAAACATAAGCACAAAAATAAACAAGACACGTATATGAATTGTAAATGAATAAAAATGTATGTGTAATGAATATGAAGGTTTTGTATACTTGTACATGAATCACCCCAAAAGTTGTAAAAGCGAAAAAGGGGATAAGTAATACTCACATTAGCAAGGTGGTAAGTATTGTGAAATTGAATAAGTGTAATCCAACGTTGCCAAGTATCACCCTATGTATAAAGTAACAAATAAGTCTAAGTCTATCTAGTCTATAAGTATTTTCTAGGGTTTCGAATTGGGGATAAGTATTCGTTTGATTAATAAGTAAAAATGTTTAATAAATATGAGAAATTCGATAAATAAATGAACAAAAGTCTTTTTGTAAATTTTAAATCAAAGATGGTCACAATATAAAGTTTTAAGTGTGAAAATAATTTTTATAAAATTATTTTATTATAAATAGAATATTAAATCTATTTATTTCGAATAGGGGTAAGGTTTGCCTACATCTTACCCTCCCCAGACCCTACTAATAGCGTCGCTATTTCGTGGGATTTCCCTGGGTACAGTTGTTGTTGTTGTTGTTGTATTTCGAATTGTCAAAATGTTACTTTAATATTTAAAAATATAAAAATTAAAGAATTTTTAAATTAAAAATTGTATTTCTGTTCCAAATGAATAGAAATAATTTATGTAAAATTTTGGTACAAAAATATTGAAAAATGAATTTATTATGATTTACTTATGATTAAAACTAACAAAAATTGATTAAAAATATTGAATAAATGATTTTTCAAAAATAAAAATCATTTTAGAAAAGTTTAATGTTATATCAACTCAGAATAATTTTTGTGGAAATTTATATAATCGTTTTGATATTTTTATAGAATTTTATAATTTTAAATGAGTAACTTGTAATATTTATAATATATATTAAATAAATTATTTTTGAAAAACTAAAAATTGGACAGCATAGTTTATCATTGGAATAACATAAAATAAATTTTGTAGAATTTATAAAATAGTTTTAGTATTTTAAAACGATTTTTAAAAGAATTAAGAAAATATAAGTATAAAAGAATAACAAAAAGAAAATGTTGTTTATGGTGGGACTCGAACCCTTGGCCAGACCTGTGTAAAACCACGCCCAGACCAACTGGTCTGTGTGTGTGTTCGTTTATTAATTTGCATTCGAATTTTATTTAAACAATACCTGAAAACAACAATAATCCCCAATTCAATCCTTATAAACCCTAACTCCTAATCTCATCAATAGACCACAAAATTGATACAGTTAACAAATGAATGTTTAGGGCTTTTAATCCCCTATCAAAACCGAATCAAGAACATAAATATTTAGGGGTTATGGTGTACCGTTTGATGGTGAATACCCGAGTACAAAGGTGCGATCATAATGCTCCAATTCAGCAATTGTTAGAGGTTGTGAGGTGGTTTTGATAGAGGGTTTATCAAAATCGGCCCTTGTAGGCTGTGTAGGTTTGTTTAATTGTGATAAAAATGCTTTTATAAACGAATTGATAATTGCTTGTTTGGAAAGTTTGAATGGTTATGTAAATCGGTTAATTAGATCATTATTCTTGCGTTTAAACGCGTGATAATAGATAAGTTTCATGCGGAATCCATGGTCGTTTGACTTGGTATGCATAATAGTGATTTAAGGTTTCCAAATCAAGCTCAATCAGCTGGTCAGCGATAGTGTTGACTGGTTTTAAATGCTGCGCGCGTAACAGGGGAAGAAGGAAGGGAATGAGTTGGTTTGTTTTAGGAAGGGTTTTATATAATAAGAGTTGGGTTTAATTCAAAACTTAAGTGTAGCTCAAGTGGTGGTGTGCGTGTGGTGTCCGGATTGGCTCGGCTCCTGCCCGGGTTCGAATCCCGGCAGGGCATATCTTTTTTTTTTGTTTTAAAACAGTAAGGGAAGTGAGTGATGGGCTTGGGCCTGTGTGTTGGGCTTCGTCCTGGGCTGCTGAAAAGAGAAAGGCAAGGTAGGCTAGGGTGTTGGGTTGGTTATGGTTTGGTTTGGTAAGAAGAAAGAAATATATCTAAAATGACTAATTGTATAAAATCTGATTTTTTTTTATTATTATTGTTATTATTATATAACAAAATAAAAAGTGACGGATGTCACAGAAGTGAACAATTTTTATAGACTAATGTGCATTTTAGTTTAAATTACATGGATGGGGATGGGGATTTCATTGTGGATGCCCTTAGGGTGGCTACTGATGAGATAGGGTTGTTCACGAGCCGAGCCGATCCGAGCAGAGCTTTGCTCATGCTTGGCTCGTTTACAAACCGAACCGAGCGGAGCGGCTCGTTTACAATCGTGCCGAAAATTGAACGAGCATTCTTCGAACGCAAGTTTTCCGAGCGAGCGCCGAGCAAGAATCGAGCGGAGAGTAATTTGGACGATCATAAAATTAGGATGTTTCCTTCGATGTTTTCATTGTCGGATGACAACTAAGGTCGAACTGTCCGATGACAACACTAATATTGAAATCCCAGTGTCCGAGGATGAGGCTTAGATTGGGGTTGGTGAGGCGATGAGTATATGTCAGAGAACAGTTGTTGCATTGTGACGTAGGGTGATATCAAACGACAATAAGCTATGGACGACTAATAACAGAAAGAAGTCAAGATTGTCACCTCATGACTTATGTTTTTACTATTAAATCTAGTGTTAAATTTTTTATATAGAAATGAAAACCGAACCGATATGTTATATTTTTTTTCATATACTAAGTCAAATCCAATAGAATGTTATTTATAAAGCCATAAATTTATCTGTAAATTGTGTGTATATTTATAATTAAATATATAAATAAAAATTTATTCGAGCTGAACCGAGCCGAGCTTACCTTTGCTCGTGCTTGGCTCATTTACAAACCGAACTGAGCCGATCGGGTCATTTACAACCGAGCGGAAGATCGAGCAAGCATTTTTCGAGCATTTTCTGAGTGAGCGACGAGCGGTCCACGAGCAGCAAGCGATTTGAACAACCCTAGATGAGATAAAAGTTTTAATTTATTAGTCACTTTTTGATGACCCAATATTATCCTCTACCGAGATTCTTGTATTCGTTATTGCTTAAAGATAATTAAAGATTGAAAAATGATTACATTTTGAATTAAAAATGTTATATGTCAAAATATTTTTTCTAATTTTTATTTGATAAAGTGGGCTAGTCATATTATATTTGCATATATTGGCCCAAAATGTTATGTATAAAACTATAAATATTACTATGATTTGTGGGTATATATATAATTATATATGTAATAGATAATAAAAATTTATTCTAGCCAAACCGAGCCGAGCAGACCTTTGCTCGTGCTTGGCTCGTTTACAAACCAAACCGAGCCGATCGGCTCATTTGCAACCGAACGTACGATCGAGCGAGCGTTTTTTCGAGCATTTTCCGTGTAACATTTACGATTTTTACATTAATTTAATAACAACAGCCTAAAATGATAATACTCTAAAGTTTCAACGCCATTATATAAGATAAAAATCATTACAACTAAAAGCACAAGGTTTTTTTTTATATATATGTGTATGTATGTATTATTATTATTATTATTAATTTGGTTATGTTTATTCTTATCATAAAAATTTAAAAGGTTTTAGATTTGTACCACCTAATTTACAAACTTATGAGATAACTATCAACCAAAAAAAAAAAAAAAAAAAAAAATTCGTTTCAATACTCATGACTTCTTTAAGATAATCTATTTGTTTGATTTTATTTATTATCAACTGTTTGTTACAATCTACAACCGTCATTATCCAATTTCATACTTTGAAAATACTAGCGGAAAGCCCGCGCGTTGCGGCGGGTGTTCCAGTTAACATATTATGAAACGGGGTAGTTATTTTTGTTACTACAAGATTCATGATAAAATTGAAAGACAAAAAAGGACAACATATTATTAAGTTTTTCTAATGATAAGAAGTAAGTTTATTCTAAAAGTACTAATCATGGTAAGCCTAATATAGAGACTAATTTAAGTACAAGTGTATAATGCAAAAGGGGTATTATGGGGAATTTTTAGGTTATATACATATGTTAAAGCATGAGCCTTTTTGTATCCCATCTTAAAATGGGTGTAAAATGACTCTCCTACCCATCCCTCCTACTTAATAAGGTACATAGATTATATAAGATAAAAATCATTACAACTAAAAGCACAAGGTTTTTTTTTATATATATGTGTATGTATGTATTATTATTATTATTATTAATTTGGTTATGTTTATTCTTATCATAAAAATTTAAAAGGTTTTAGATTTGTACCACCTAATTTACAAACTTATGAGATAACTATCAACCAAAAAAAAAAAAAAAAAAAAATCGTTTCAATACTCATGACTTCTTTAAGATAATCTATTTGTTTGATTTTATTTATTATCAACTGTTTGTTACAATCTACAACCGTCATTATCCAATTTCATACTTTGAAAATACTAGCGGAAAGCCCGCGCGTTGCGGCGGGTGTTCCGGTTAACATATTATGAAACGGGGTAGTTATTTTTGTTACTACAAGATTCATGATAAAATTGAAAGACAAAAAAGGACAACATATTATTAAGTTTTTCTAATGATAAGAAGTAAGTTTATTCTAAAAGTACTAATCATGGTAAGCCTAATATAGAGACTAATTTAAGTACAAGTGTATAATGCAAAAGGGGTATTATGGGGAATTTTTAGGTTATATACATATGTTAAAGCATGAGCCTTTTTGTATCCCATCTTAAAATGGGTGTAAAATGACTCTCCTACCCATCCCTCCTACTTAATAAGGTACATAGATGATTTAAAATTTATGTTTCTAGATAACTATGTGTTATTGATTATCTTTTATCATTACAACTAGTTTTTATCCCGGGAGCGTCCCGGGTTAAAATATCTAATATGACATAATAAAATATATTATTATTATTATTTTAAACAAATCTCTGCCATAAGTTATCATATTCAAATATTAAAAAAACGAATCTCTGCGCCGAGGTATAAATCTAGTGCCATTACAAATGAATTCGGAAGTTTGTAATCGATCATTCTAAAAAGAACTAACATGAAATAAGAAAAAAAAAGTTAATTATTGAAATATCGAACGCATTAGTCTAAGGGTTATGTGATGCGTTAAAAAATTCATTGGTATATGATCGGGTATATAGTTTGGGTACTTGGGTATGTTGTTTCGAGTAATCGGGCCGGGTATCACCTAATCCCAGACTCGACCCAAACCCACAATTTTTTTAAACTAATCCCAAACCCGACAGAATACCTGTCGGGTTACAAAAAATAGTCATTTTTTTCTCCGTTTTTATATAGCACTATGGTACTCGTTGGAAAGATAATAAAACGCTCGTTAATTTGGTGTAATTTTTTTCTTTAAAAAATCGCGTATATAAAAGATATTAACGTTTAAAAGTTATGGGAGGAAACATGAGAGAAAAAATAATAAAGTTTTAATATTTAGATTTAGTAGATTAGGTATTTAATAGATTAGGTTAAAGATTATAATAGATTAGGTTAAATCATATTTATTTCTTTTTTTTAATTGGTTTACACTTGCCACATCACATCCTATGTGGCATCTCACAAAGGAGAGATTGCATAAGAGTATGTCATGTAGGATTAATCCCTTTGCAATATATATATATATATATATATATATATATATATATATATATATATAGATATATAGATTGATAAAACATAAATAATGTATCAAAACATAATTAGAGTTGCCTTGATAGGTAAAGAAACTAAGTAATAATTATGAAAAAAAACAATTTAGAGCAATAAAGATCTAATCTTTTACAAATTTCGGCAGTTTTTTTTAACTATCTCTTTTGTTTTAGTTGTTTTATTAATTATAAATCATTTACAACTCTAATTGCTACCCTATAAATACAATGACCTACCTATTCATTCTTTACACATCTCACTGAAAACTCTCTAATCCCTTCCAAACACACAAAGAAAAAAGTAATTTCAACCACATTCTTTTCTTTCAAAACGAACCGAAGCTTTCAAGTAAGTACTTTAAGTTATGTTATGCCGTTTCTCCTTAACGTTTTTTTTCATCACTTACTCCCTATTAAAACTAGTTTGATTATTCTTTTAAAACCTGTAACATAATGTTTATAAAGCTATTTTAACTTATTTTGAATATTAATAAATTTTAAAATATTCAAAGGTGCACATAAGTTCAACCCTTGATTTGGACAGCTAATAAAACCGAACTTAAAATCAACATAACTAAATTTTTACAACACTTTTTAAAGCAAACTCAGATACCATGATTAAGATCGTCAAATTCTCGTTTCAATGGTATATTATATGTCGAAAAACTCATTCGTTTTGACCCCTAATGAGCCCAAACAAAACAGGGGGTTCAAATCTGAACATGCTGTTTTGTTTCACGTTTTTGACCTATTTCTAGGGCTCAAAAGAAAAACTTTTCTAAACGAAAGTTGTTAAAAATAATTTGCTTTAGCATACTGTAAATTTTCAGAATCTTTGGAGGTCGTTTGATATTTTTAAAACGTAATTTAAAACAATAGCGGCAATCTGTCCAAAATGTGATTTTAATAAATCGAACCTATCTAACACTCCACCTATTATTCTTTCAATTTTCCTAACTGTATAAGGACTCTAGACCCCATATGGCCCTAAAACAACACTTTTTATTACGTTAGGGCATTATTACTAAACGTTTGCACGCTCAGGAATACGCACGAACTCATTAAGCACCTAAGGTGAGTTTACATATCCCCACTCTTTTATAGTTTTCAATGCTTTTCGGGGTGAAACATGTTAAACTTTATTCTTTAAACTTATGCAAGTCAACTATGTGTCTTGTGTGATTCTTTGTGCTACGTGTCTTAAACTTGCTAAGTAAACTCAACTAATACTTGCATAATCATTAACTCCGTACAAGCCAACAGTAACAATGATAGATCTATTGGATTGACAACCCCATCTAGATTCGTTGACCATGTCTATGGGGAGCGCGGGTGATTGAAACTGAAACTTAAACTTAGGTGAACCATGTCTATGGGATGGACCTTTAAACTATGTCAACAAAGGTTTGGTTATGCCCTAGTTTGTTGTAGTTTTGTTTTCACATGTATGCCCTAGATGTTACATATTGAAACTGAATTGTACACTTTACACTTTTGATACTATACTATGCTTTTATTAAAACTTATGTATTCTCACCAACTTTATAGTTGACCCCCTTCATTTTCCCAACTTAACATGTTTCAGGGAATATTGTTGTTTGAAGTTTTGCAAGCTTTGGATCACTTAGGAGCTTTGGACATAAATTAGACAAGATTATTAAGTTGTTTGACAATATTCGATGCTTGTATGACTTTGTAATTTGAATAAATAAATTATGTAATCTTTATAGTTGATCATGAGCTATTGAACCATCGTCACTACGTGACACCCTGATGTTTTCGCCATCGGTTGGGGTGTTACAGATTGGTATCAGAGCCATGGTTATAGGGAATTAGGTTATTAGACACATGACCTTGACTATAACCTTAAGAGTCCAACATGAGTGGCCTATTTCTTGCTTGCTGTTTGTTTGTGTTTCTCCAATCTATCTTGTGTCTTCTTATCTTGCTTCTACCTCTTTCCTTCACCTTTCCTCATGATAAGGATTTTCGTCATCATCATTACCCCTGAAGTAACTATAGTGCATCATCTTGAAAGGGAATCTATTGAAGACTGTATTCCTAGGTTTATTGCCTACATCCTTAATTTTCAATTCCTTTGAAAAAAATTGAGCCCTAATAGTGTGAGGGGACACATATAATCTGGAAGGGTGGATACTTGTACACTGAGTTTTCTGGCTAGGCAAAGCCCTTTGTATAAATCTGAATCAACCGACGGACCAGTTATGCTTTCCTTGGAATTCTTGGAGTGAGTGTCCACTTATAGGCTAAAGCATGTCTTCCTAGAACACTAATTGAGTTCAATTACTTTCAAAAGTCAAAGTTTCCATCGGTTTTCTATGATTAGATGGAGACAATCCAAGCAATTCTTATCCTTTATACAATGAGTTCCATATTATTTCGCAAAGTTTTATCTCAACCTCATCCACTTATGTTTAATCCTAAACTGCAACTTCATTCCCATGCTTGTTAGTTTCATCTAGTTTAAATTTCACGATCTTTGTGTTTATTACAATCATGCTTCATTTTATGAGGATTCTTTATTTCACACACACTAAGATTATTTCCAACATTGATCCGAAACTCATGAATCCCTTTACAACATATTACATATTTTTAACCAATACTTTACAAACCTATTACCTGTCATTTTTTTCGCCGTTTTTATTTTAAACCTCCGCTGCAATTTTCTGAAAGTATCTTCAACCATAAAATTTCACCATACCCAAGATTTTAAAACCTTCGTTGAACTTTCATCACCAAGAGATTTTACAAAATTATAGCAAATAATTTTTTTTAGTGGATCCTCGATTTCCTCAAACTTACAAAAAAAAAAAAAAAAAACCAACGTCATGTTTAAAATCTCTGACTCACTGAACTATTCAATATAAGCTCATTTAGTTTGTACCACTTATTCTCAAGCAATTCAATCACCCTTACCCTTACCAGAACCAATTTAGAGAATAAAATGTTCCTGGCCACAGTCGAAGGTAAAACCATTAAGTTTTTCATTTATTCCTACTTGTTTCATGAATATAACTTTCCAAGTACATCTATCTTGTTCAAAACACGATTTCATAATATACATACCTTTCTATAAACATGGTCATCCACTATCTATAAAAAAATTAGAAGTTATCATCTATATTTTTTTTCAAATTGGAGTTTTCATAAACCTAATTGTTTATCTCCTTATCCTGCATAAACTTGATTTCCATAAACATAATTACGTATCGCCTAAACTCTTCATGAACCAAACTCCCCTACACATGATCTTCTATTCTTTCTGTATAACCATGAAAATTTTTATATTTATCATAAACTACTATTTAGCAACTATATTTTCATAACCAAAACTTTTCACAGACTTGACTTTATAATCAAGATTGTGTATTATCTATGTTGATAATTTTCCACAAACCCGATTTTCATAATTAAAATAATATATCTTCTATATTCAACATTTTTCACAAACGTGATTATATATCAAAAAAAATATTACATTTTTCATTACAATGAAAATTTTAGTTATTCATAAATCTATAATAAATTATATAAATCTATAGTTTTAATTTCTATAAAAATAGTTATTAGTTATTGATGTTCTCCATTTTTCTACACTAGCATTTCCCGTGATTACTCATTACCTATATTTTCCAAGACATGATTTCTCACATTCATAAACTTAAACATGATTCTCCATCCTATTCGCCCATAAACTGAATTTCCATAAGCAAAGTTATAATTTTCCATCTTGATTGGCGACAAACTTGAACACGATTACCGCTTAAAAAAAACCCATGAACTTTATTTTCTCTTATATCTCGGTTTGCTTCATCACAACTCGAATTATACCTAACCATGTCAACTAAAATCTACATGGCATACTTGTTTACATTCTAATTTAGATGTCCTACTTGATTTACAAATTCAATTTAAATGTATTCATGATTTACAACTTGATTGTGGGTTTTGCTTAATTGATTTTATTTGCTTGCATTCTAAATTAGGAAATTGTTCCATGTCTAGAAATTTCTATTTGATCATTGATAAGTATTACATTTTCTCAAATTACTATATGTGCATGTCACTCACTACGCATTACTACTTGTAAGCTTAACTCAAATGTATGGATAAAACATCTATTTGATTGTATTCCTTAACACTAAAAAAAACATGTTCCACTACCTCTCAATACATTACTTTGTGGTTTCATAATTAGAGTTGATAAAACATAAATAATGTATCAAAACATAATTAGAGTTGCCTTGATAGGTAAAGAAACTAAGTAATAATTATGAAAAAAACAATTTAGAGCAATAAAGATCTAATCTTTTACAAATTTCGGCAGTTTTTTTAACTATCTCTTTTGTTTGTTTGTTGTTTTATTAATTATAAATCATTTACAACTCTAATTGCTACCCTATAAATACAATGGCCTACCTATTCATTCTTTACACATCTCACTGAAAACTCTCTAATCCCTTCCAAACACACACAAAAAAAGTAATTTCAACCACATTCTTTTCTTTCAAAACGAACCGAAGCTTTCAAGTAAGTACTTTAAGTTATGTTATGCCGTTTCTCCTTAACGTTTTTTTTTCATCACTTACTTCCTATTAAAATTAGTTTGATTATTCTTTTAAAACCTGTAACATAATGTTTATAATGCTATTTTAACTTATTTTGAATATTAATAAATTTTAAAATATTCAAAGGTGCACATAAGTGCAACCCTTGATTTGGACTGCTAATAAAACCGACTTAAAACCAACATAACTAAATTTTTACAACACTTTTTAAACCAAACTCAGATACCATGATTAAGATCGTCAAATTCTCGTTTCAATGGTTTATTATATGTCGAAAACTCATTCGTTTTGACTCTTAACGAGCCCATACAAAACAGGGGGTTCAAATCTGGACATGCTGTTTTGTTTCACGTTTTTGACCTATTTCTAGGGCTCAAAAGAAAAACTTTTCTAAACAAAAGTTGTTCAAAATAATTTTCTTTTGCATACTGTAAATTTTCAGAATCTTTGGAGATCGTTTGATATTTTTAAAACGTAATTTAAAACAATAGCGGCAATCTGTCCAAAATGTGATTTTAATAAATCGAACCTATCTAACACTCCACCTATTATTCTTTCGATTATCCTAACTGTATAAGGACTCTAGACCCCATATGGCCCTAAAACAACACTTCTTATTACGTTAGGGCATTATTACTAAATGTTTGCACGCTTAGGAAAACGCACAAACTCATTAAGCATCTAAGGTGAGTTTACATATCCCCACTCTTTTACAGTTTTTCAATGCTTTTCGGGGTGAAACATGTTAAACTTTATTCTTTAAACTTATGCAAGTCAACTATGTGTCTTGTGTGATTCTTTGTGCTACGTGTCTTAAACTTGCTAAGTAAACTCAACTAATACTTGCATAATCATTAACTCCGTACAAGCCAACAGTAACAATGATAGATCTATTGGATTGACAACCCCACCTAGATTCGTTGACCATGTCTATGGGGAGCGCGGGTGATTGAAACTGAAACTTAAACTTAGGTGAACCATGTCTATGGGATGGACCTTTAAACTATGTCAACAATGGTTTGGTTATGCCCCAGTTTGCTGTAGTTTTGTTTTCACATGTATGCCCTAGATGTTACATATTGACACTGAATTGTACACTTTACACTTTTGATACTATACTATGCTTTTATTAAAACTTATGTATTCTCACCAACTTTATAGTTGACCCCCTTCATTTTCCCAATTTAACATGTTTTAGCGAATATTGTTGTTTGAAGTTTTGCAAGCTTTGGATCACTTAGGAGCTTTGGACATAGATTAGACAAGATTATCAAGTTGTTTGACAATATTCGATGCTTGTATGACTTTGTAATTCGAATAAATAAATTATGTAATTTTTATAGTTGATCATGAGCTATTGAACAATCGTCACTACGTGGCACCCTGATGTTTCCGCCACCGGTTGGGGTGTTACATTCCGAACGAGCGATGAGCAAGCCACGAGCGATTTGAACAACCCTAGTTTCTTGTGCAGGATAATTGGTCGATAGTTGGTCTGGTGGGCAGCTGAGTGGATGGAAGCTGCTATTGAGTCCAGTCCGTATTGGTCCAGATGTCCTGTAAATGAGGAGCCCATGTGCTGCTTGGCCCATCTTTCTTATTAGGCCCATACTTTGTAGCCGTTGGATGCGTTTAATCTTGGCCATTTTTTTGAGTGTCGTGGAAGCTTTGAGGCTTCCATATGAAAGCTTCTCATGTTCTCTCTACAGTGATTCAGTCATAATAATTTTTACTCTCATGTGTATTATTCTCTCTCTCTCTCGAGCGCGAGTGTGTGTACTCTTTTCTAGGGTTTGTGGTAGATCATCTTAATATGTAAATCCAGTATAAATCATAGTTATCAAAGGCTCTAGGCGCATAGGCCTTGCTTGGGGACTAGGTGCGAGGCGTAAAAAAAGTGAGGGCCTGAAGTAAAAAAACGAACAAATAAAATAAAGTAAAAATATATTAAAATAATACTATTTTTCATCTAGTTAGTATCAAAAGTTTTAAAATATCGATGTATTAGTGTATAGAAGTAGTTTTCCTTAGATAAAAGTAGAAAGCTCGCTGAAATCCAGCCATAATTTAACGAATTTGGTTGGAAACTCTCCGAAACTTGGGAATCTAGCTGAAATATGCACCTAAACCATCACCTGGAAAATTAAAGCGCAATTTTCTTGACTCAAAGCCCAAATGCATCACCTCGCCTGAAAAGTGAGCCTAGGCGTATGAGGCGATGGCTTTTAACAACTAAGGTATAGATTGAATCCTGTAGAGATTATCTTGTTGATAATCTCCAGAGCGGTTGTGAGAATTTGTTTTGTGAGTTTATTGTATTCTCTTGTAAAGGTTCAGTATATTTTGGTTGAATACTTGAATATGTTGGAATAAAATGTTGTTTGTTATTGATAATCCATGAAAGTTGACAAGTTGGTTGAGTGAGTATTAGTTGTTCCTCTAAAGTCTAGTATAACACAAAGTCAAACCGTGTATATAACCATAGCCCATGTGACCACTAGCTGATGAATCATGTGGCCTAAATTTGTATTTAATCATGTTGAAAAGGTCCTGTCTGGTGGTAATTTCTCCGATCTTACAAAATCCATGTTATCTTGGCAAACTTCTTGGATATTTAAGAAACGTTCACTATGTATACTATTCTATGCTTTTAATTTACATATAACATCCAAAGCATATTCCGTAAGCCCCGCTTACGGCTGTGCACATATAATGTATATATGTGTGGCCCTCAGGGGGCAAAAGTAAAGTTGCACTAATTCCAACGTTATTTTACTAATTTCGTAAAAATAACGTTAAAAACGACGGATGGTTAATCATGCATCATGTGGTGGCGTTGATAGCCAAAAGACAAGGGGTTACATGCACCAATCGGGCTTGTCCCGATCGCTAAGTGTTATGTGCCTTATGTCCAAGGCTTGATACAAAACCACTATCGAGCCGAGGGTCTCACTGGAAGCAACCTCTCTATTCCCACGGGGTAGAGGTAGGGCTGTCTACATCTTACCCTCTCCAGACCCTACCTTAGCTTTGCTATTGATGGGATTAATTGAGTATGATGATGATGATCCAAAGCATATTCTGTAACCGTAATATATTTCTAGAAATTAACATATATTACATCATAATGATGAACTTGATTTCAATTAAAATATGTTAATATCCAGTGTTGTAGAATTCGCTATGCGCTAGTCGATTGGTGGGGTGTACTAACTAGGGATTAATCGGATTGGATTTATATATATATATATATATATATATATATATATATATATATATTTTCCAAATTTATACATATATCTATGTTACCTTATTAAGGAGGAGAGATGGCTAGGATAGTAATTTCACAACCATTTTAAGATGACATATCAAGAGGCACAACCATAAATCCCTAACTTTTACCATTTTCTTCCTATTATGCCCCTATGTACAATATTTGATGGCACATGTATTAGTCACTAATACAACTCGTATAATGCTCTCTCTCCACATGTAACCCCTTCATAAATTTCATGATATACATTGGTGTGTAAACAAATTTATTTGCATGTTTCAGTTATTTTTTTCATTTTAATTTGATTCTTTTTTGAAGGGTTCGTATTTTTCATGATATACGTTGGTGTGTAAACAAATTTAGGTGAGCTAAATTCAGATTTAAACGATGTTGCAACAGTTGCACCTTATTTCTATCCAAATAAGTAGTAATGTTGAAAAGCAATTGTCTTATTTTAATTAGTTGCAAATCTTTAACAAGTAGGGGTTGAAAGTCCTAAAAAATAGAGGATACACACATACATGCATACATACATATAACTTCTACATTATTTTTTTTTATTCATATTAAGGTTTGAGTTATATTCCCGCCTTATATTATTGACTCCGCGGCAACGCGCGGGTTCCCCACTAGTAATGCTAATTTTATACCTTATATGTATAAATTTAGGAGTTTAAGCGCCAAATATAAACTAATGAATATGGAGAAGAGTTAAATATTAAAATATCTAAATTTAAATAACCTTAATCACCTCCATCGTTCACCATATCCTGTTTTTTCTTCCCCGTTCATTCTTTCATCGTACGGAAACATCAGACGCAACTAGGGTTCATAGAGTTTCATCGATTTTACTTCTAAATCATGGATTATTATCCAATTTTGAGGTAACAACTTGTTTTATTTGATCGATTTGCTCCAGTTTTGACCCGTTCGAATTCATATTTTACCTAATTTTGAGTTTTTAGGTCTGACTAATCGGGGCACCGATTAAATGAGTGATTAACCCAAAATTAATCAGTAAAGTGAGGACTAGCGATTAATCACCATCAGAATTTTTATAACCTTGATAATATCTATATAGTACTCAAGGTTAAAATTAAATCTTTATTTCATTATAATTTTACATTATTTTTGTTATTGAAAGTAAATGATTTTTTTTTAAACGTTAAATTACATTTTACTTTACGAAATGTTAAATTACCAACTATTGCTGTTAAAAATAAATTATTTTATGATGAAATGGAAATAATATGATATTACTTATTTTTTTAAATATTTGGTTTACTTTAAGTGTCTTATGTACATCTTTCTATGATATATATAAATTTTCATAGGTAAAGTTGACATTTAATAACAAAAAATTTCAAAAAACAAAATTAAGACCGATACAAATATATGTATGAGTAATATTATACAACAACAACCGTACCCAGTAAATTCCACTGTAACTAAAAATTGTTGTTAGGGTCTGAGAAAGTTAGGATGTAGGCACACATTTCCCTTATCCAGAAGGATAGAGTGGTTGCATCTAGTGAGACCCTAAGCTCCCAAATAATAATAATAATAATAATAATAATAATAATAATAATAATCATACTCAGTTAATCCTACCAATAGCAAAAGCTAAGGTAAGGTCTGAGGAAGGTAAGATGTAGACAGCCTTACCTCTACCCCGTGGGAATAGAGAGGCTGTGCTCAGTGAGACCCCCGGCTCAATAGTGGTTTTGAATCAAGCCTTAGACATAAGGCACATAACACTTAGCAATCGGGACAAACCCGGCTGGTGCATGTACCCTCTTGTCTTTTGGCTATCAACGCCACCACCTGATGCATGATTAACCGTCTGTCATTTTTAACGTTATTTTCACAAAATTAGTAAAATAACGTTAAAATTAGTGCAACTTTACTTTTGCCCCCCGGGGGCCAGACATATATACGTTATATGCGCACAGCCGTAAGCGGGCCAACTCCCAAAAAATAATAATAATAAATACATAAATAAAATAAAATAAAAATACAATACAATATAAATAAATATGTAATATACCCGAACAGATGATACATATAAGGTAGATTAGAGAACAAATAAAAATAGACCATGCAAAGTCTATACAAAGAGTTCCTATGCCCCTAGGCCCTAAGCCAAACACAAGCCTTTAATTACTGCTCCCCCTCCCCCCCCCTAAAACTCTTTGACCTTAATCCTACGTCTTCACAAACTCCTATCATGAACCATGTTCTCAGAGAGGTGCAACTCTGCCAAATCATGTATGATCTGCTCATCCCAAGACAATTTGGGCTCTCCTCTGCTCCTCTGCCCATCCACAATGATGGTTTCTACTGTTCTAATCGGCTCTATTGTCTGTTTCCTCTTTACGTGCCCAAACCATCTCAATCTCCCTACCCTTATCTTATCCGATATGTTAGCCACTCCTAATATTTGACGTATGACATCACTCCTTATCCGATCTAATCTTGTGTGCCCACACGTCCACCTTAACATCCTCATCTCTGCCACCTCAATCTTGCGTGCATGTGTTTTCTTAGTGGCCACACTCTCTTCCATATAGCATAGCTGGTCGCACTGCCATCCTATAAAAATTCCCCTTTAGGCTAATTGGGAAATTCTTGTCGCATAGTACACCTGACGCCGCCCTCCACCTGCACCAGCCTGCTTGAAGTCTATGTGACGCATCACTATCTATGCCTCCATTGCTTTGAACATATGAACATAGGTACTTAAACTTGGTTGTGTGCGGAGCAACTTGGCCTTCGATGGTGACATGAGTGTCGTCATTGTCGGTTTTACCACTAAAGTTACAATGCATATATTCGGTTTTTGAACGACTAATCCAGTTTATATAAAATATACTTGATTACCGTGTAGATATGGATTCTCAAATCTTTAAAGTTTACCTAGCTAAATCAAAATTAAGTGAAATTAAAACGAGGCAGAAAAAAAGAATACCAAGTGTCAATTTAATATGTTGTTTTAATTATATATAAATCTAACTGTACGTAGTTTTAAATAATGAGGTTTGAATGATTCAAATTTCAAGTAGAAGCAAAAGAAAAAGTACTTCGATCATTCCAAAATTAAATCCAAGTCTCAAAAGATGTATATAACTAGCTATATATAAACAGTACTTAAACACACACATTCTAACATCAAGCTCTCTATATATATGTCATTGTGTAATTAATTAATAATTAATAAAGATGAGATTAAAGAGTGTAATTGTTTTCTTCTTGGTCATATTCTTTGCACTTGTCATCCTTTCTTCTATAACTACAGTTCTCCAAGCTGGAATCGGGCACCAACCGGGTCCTGCCATCGGTTGGGGCGGTAGCTGGAGGTGTTGGGGTGACCGTAAATGCCACATGAGAAAAGGTTATCTTTTTCTTTAAAAAATTTATCATTTGTTGTATATAATATTCGTCTTATTCATTTTGCATGGAAATGTTTTGCTCATCTTCAGTTTTGACTATTCACAAAACCTACAATAAAAGAAAAAGAAAGGCTCCGGTTATTTAGACAACTAGGGTTTTTATTTGCACAACTCCTTCACGGGTCGTCGAGGCCTGGACGGCCCGTGGAGGGCCAAACAGGCAAAAGGACGGGTCGTCCAGGCCCAGACGGCCCGTCTAAAGGCCTAAATCCAATACAATCATTGGTAATCATTGGCAATGATTAGGTGATGATTATTTGGTTTTTTTATAAGTGTAGTGTGGATGTTTAAAATGGGTTTGAATGTTTGGTTTTTATAGAGAGGATGGTGGTTGTGGTGGGTGTTAGAGAGAGAGGGAGAAGAGAGACGAGAGAGGGCAGAGGGACGAGAGAGGGAAATGAGGGACGAGAGATACAGATCTGGTTTTGGGTTGATTTAAAATTTTCGAGACGGGCCGTCGAGGCCTAGACGGGCCGTCTACAAACTAGAGGATGGGTCGTTGAGGCCTGGACGGTCCGTTGAATAAATTTTTTTTTTGATTTAAAAAACAGAAGCTTCTCTTGGAAGCTTTGTGTTGGGACGGGCAGTTGAGGCCTAGACGGGCCGTCTACAAACTAGAGGACGGGCAGTTGAGGCCTAGACGGGCCGTCTACGCGCCGTGACTCCATAACTTTGTCTATTTCCATCACAAGCGCGTGGAGCGAGCTGTTCGGGCCTTTTATGTACCTCTTAATCAGAGCATGCTGACTCTCGACCCTGTTGGTCGTAGTCTGACCGAATACCTGAAAATTTATACAAGAGTCTAGTCTAAATTCATACTACTCTAAATTATATACTACTGTAAAGATATACTAGTGTAAATAAATAAACGCACCTGCTCGGTTTCATACGAAACATCCGGGTTAGGTTCAACTTTTATGTTAACATCTTCATAAGCATCTTCCTGGTTGTCATCTTTCGGGTTAGAGCCGTTATAATCTTCCTCTAAGTCCTTAGCACGATTCCCGCGCGAATGGTAACTCTCGTACGTGTACTGCGGGTAGCTTGGTGGCACGAAAAATGACTCCTGTTCCTCTACATATTCCTCGTTGAGATCGGGCAGCATGTTCCCGTCATTACCACGAACCCTGGATTTAACCTCCTCTTCACCAACTTGAACCTCGGGTTCATACCCTACGCTTTCAGAGACGTAAGACTCGTTCTCAGACAGGTCAACGATTGAAAAGCTTTGTAAATATGTCATCGTGAGACCGGGAAGTCGAAATGGGTCGAGGGTTTTGGTGGTGGTGATGTTTTAAGGTTTGGTTCAAATAGGGAAGAAGCTGATCGTGTAATGGTTAAATCTGGAAATCTCAACGGGCCGTCGAGGCCTAGATGGGCCGTCTAGGGATTAAATGCCCTAACCTAACACATTTCTACGGGCCGTCCAGGCCCCGACGGCCCGTCCTAATGCACCTTTTTCAGACTTTTCAGTCTGAACTGCCTGCTTTTGCAGGAGTTCAGACTGATCACCTCGTACATCGTACTTCTACGGGCCGTCTGGGCCTCGACGGCCCGTCGTTTTTGTCTTTTCTGTAAACAAACGGCCCATCAAGGCCTGGACGACCCGTCCTGAAACCCTAATTTTTCTTATCGGCCCATCTAGGCCTCGACGACCCGTCCTAAGGTTGTTTAGGGTTTTTTGTTGGTTGTGTAAATAATATCACCCAAAAGAAAGTATACTTTCACACACACACACACATACAAACAAGGACATGGATGGCTAGCCTGTATAAAAACAAATAAACATTAGCTTATGGCTTGTACATTTTAGGGTTTAAGTTGGTTGTTTTTAGTTTTGACTTTTGATAAGGAGAGCAAATAATCGGTATGCTTAGAAATATTTTCTTTTAAATAATACTCACTCAAGCTTTAATATGTGTAAACCTGATACATGCCATTATTGATATGATGTAACCCACGTAAATGGATCCCATGTAGCCTACATCCCACGTTCTCATGCACCACCATTTAGTTTGCACGTAACTGTCTATTGCATTTTGATTTAGAGAAGTAGTGGTTAGTTTATTTCCTTTATTGCATTGTATGCCTATATAAAGCTTTGTGTTTTTTTGTAATGATAAGATGAAAAATGATAAAAGTCTAGTCTAGTTTCTCACCTCTTGTTTCTTGGAGTCTAACCCACTCTACGGGTATCTATCGGGAGATTGATCATCTCGAATCGGTCTATAACAAAACCTGTGTGCCTTTTAAAAATCGTATACAATACGTCAATACATGTTTGTCATGTTAAGATTTTAAGGAAAAAATATACTCTTTAGGAAAATGGGCCCGATTATAAAATCTAATTTGGGCCCCCAAATTAAAGTTTGAGCCGACCTTGTATAGAAGGTAATGTAAGAAAATGAAAATATCATGTACAGGTAGAGATATATTTATGCATCATGAGTTTATAATTAAAGTTACGTAGTCTTATAAACAATAATTTAAATATAAACACCTAGGTTGTGGGATGTCTTGAGTTCAAATCCTAAAGACCATGGGATTAAAGAAATTAACCTTTCAAAAAAAATATATATACACATGCATCTAGTTACACAAAATACATCAACGTTCTTGAAAAACGGTTTTAAAAAATATATAAAGATGATACTCAAATTTTCAATTTTAGTATAATTTTAGTATTTAAAAGTTATTTTGTAAATGATAGAAGTAGAGAGACGTTGTAAAATGATGTTTTTTTTTTTTTTTTTTTTTTTTTTTTCATTTATGTTTTTGCCTTTTCATTCAAAACTAACGTTCATATAATTATGAAACTTTCAACACCTCATAGTAGTTGTAACATATTAGGCATATCTCGGTATCCCACGTCATTTTGTTATCTCATGTCCACATGATAAATACTAGCCTATAAGAAATGACCCGCTCAAATATCACAAATACATTTTGGGCACATTGATTATGGATCTCATAACTTCATCAATCACCATTAAGCATATTCGGGTAGGAGTAGTACTACTGGATGTGTGGCACCTCTAAGAAGTTTCCACTTAGGCAACCAAAAACAAATCTGTAATATATTGTGAGCAAAGTGGACAACATTGATGGTACAAGAGGCTAAACATTATAGTAACAAATTACTTCGCAATTTTGCTCCCTTTAGACGAATTTTTCCTCTTTAATTTGTATTTGACTCCTATGTATTGGTGTGTTGTGTGTAACGACCATTGACTCTACACTTGCTCACATTTCATGTATGGTAGCAGTAGGCCCACATGGGTAGGAGTACCACCACCAGATGCCTTATTATGCTACCAGCGACGACAAGCGGCTGCCGGCGATAGGGGTCACCTGAAGGCTGAAGTCATATTACTGATGCTGTGTAGCTTACATTAAGAAATATATTTACTTTCATATCTACTTATACAATGATTATTATCTAGTACCATATGTTCAAAATTATTATAAAGATGTGTGCTGCATTAATATTGTTCATAATTCCTTTATTGTTTATACGTATATATATTAATTGTTTTTTACTTTTTAAGTCCCATTTTAAACTTATATGGTTGTTTGATTATCAATTATGTACGGGAAAAATCATCTAAATGAACATTAACCGACATAAATTACCAAAATAAATATTTGACAAGTTTAAATTCAAAGACATGAGGCATAACAAGAATGTTCAAACGATGCCACGTGTATGAAGTGTCTAAGTACTATAGCCCTTTGTTAAATCTTGGGGCCCTCATGCAAAACCAAGAGCAACTTTTGTTTTGAACGGCCAACAAATAAACTTTTATTCATCACCAAAATAAACGCTAGCGGGATACTAGCACAACACCAAAACGCCATCCAAATACAAACCAGAAAACAGAAAAAAAAAAAAACAATCGAAACATACACATTACCAACCCACTCGGTATAATCTAAATCCACCCCAAACAGCCCAGTCCAACTCAGAGCATTTGATCTCGCTTTAACCCACAGTAGACTTCTGGATTTGATTTCACCAATTATACTTTGGACCGTTCCCCTCTTTTTCTCGAACACCACTTGATTTCGGAACTTCTAGATGCACCAAATAGAAGTCAACCAAAACCGCTTGAATCGCCATTTTGTATTTTTCGTATCCTGTCACATGCCTATGAAAACTGATAACATCATCAATGTTGAATGCAAAAAACGAGTTAATGCCGCACCATTGTGTTACAATTTGCAAAACTGATTGGGCGAATGTATACGCCACGAACAAATGCTCCACGAACTCATCTAACTCACCACAGATTGGACACAAACACGAATCCAGTTGTATTCCACGTCTAGACAAAGCACACCTGGTTGGAAGTCGATCAAGAGTCGCACGCCATGATATGAAAGAAAACTTTTTCGGAACCCACTTGTTCCAAACTTGAGGACCAGTACCCGCAGAAAAGCGAATGTCACTTAAAATCGTCTTGAGGCTTTTAACAGTGTATCCACCCAACCCACCATGATTCCAAACCAAATGGTCCCCAGCCCCTGACAACGAAATCCCACCCAATAAAGTCGTTAGCCACTGCAGTTCCAAAACTTCAGCAGCTGAATTCAAGGCCCTTTTCCACTACCACCCGAACCCAATAGAATCCGAATTCAACCTGTCTGAAACCACGGCCCACTTATTAAGTTCCAACTTAAAAAGACTTGGAAACTCAATCTGTAAAGGACCCCCCGACCTAATTATCAAGCCAAAACAAAACCCCCGAACCCCGACCCACAACCCCGGAGATAGCACTCGCAACATCAAAACCAACATCCCGGACATCCTTCACAGCTCTATGTATTTGTTTCCATGGACCCGGTATTGTTAGCTTAATCGGAATGAAGTTCCAATTACGCGAACTATGATGAATAGCCCAAACCACCTTTTTCCATAGCGAATTTTCTTCCACTTTAAATCGCCACCACCACTTCGCGAGCATTGCTAA
This sequence comes from Ambrosia trifida, assembly GCA_028751855.1. Taxonomy (NCBI): domain Eukaryota; kingdom Viridiplantae; phylum Streptophyta; class Magnoliopsida; order Asterales; family Asteraceae; genus Ambrosia; species Ambrosia trifida. The sequence continues at coordinate 94,380,638 of CM054130.1, forward strand.
ATTCGTAGCTCTAAGCGATCCAAAACCAACGCCACCATATTCGACCGGGGCAACCACTTTTTGCCATCCGACCCAATTCATTTTTGCCTTTTCATCGGACCCTGCCCAAAAAAACACCCGCCTAATTCTATCCAACGCTTCAATAACACTTTCCGGGGCCCTATAGAGTGAGAAATAATATGTCAGAAGAGAATTATGCACTGATTTAATCAATGTTATCCTACCCCAAACTGAAATCGACTTCGCCTTCCATAACGCCAATCGCTTACGAAACGTACTCACCACCCCGTCCCACGCAACAATCCTATTCATATTTGCCCCAATTTGGAGACCAAGGTGCATAAATGGAAGTTTTCCCACTTTACACCCAAGCATAGACGCCATAACAACCACATTCGGGTCATCTACATTTATCCCAAATAGCGCGCACATAGCCATGTTCACTTTCAGCCCAGAAGCTAAATGAAAACACCTGAGAATCCTTCTTAAATTCTGCACATTAATGGAGGACCATTCGCCCATAACGACGACATCGTCCGCATACATTAGGTGGGATAGTGTAGGGCCTGCTTCACCGCATCTTAAACCATGAAAAAGACCGGCGGAACATGCCTTTTTTATAACTCCAGATAAAGCCTCCATAACCAAGACAAAAAGGAAAGGCGAAATTGGGTCGCCTTGCCTAAGACCTCGATAGCATTGGAACTCAATAGTCGGCGAGCCGTTTACAAGCACAGATGCCTTTGCTGAGGAAACAATAGCATAAATCCATACTCTCCATTTTTCAGGGAAAATCATCTGCTCCAAAATAGACATCAAGAAACACCAACTCACCGAGTCGTAGGCCCTATCAATATCGACTTTAAGTATCATCCCCTCGCGTTTATGCTTCTTCATCCAACCAATCAACTTATTCAAGTTCAAAGGTCCGTCTATAATATGTGTCTTAAACATCTTGAATTGTATGAAACGTGTAATATTAGATGTCTAAGAATCTTCTAATGAAACGTCTAAGAATCTAATGGAGACATTTAAGTATATGATGAATAAGAATCCGCAAAACGTCTAAGAATATACAACATCTAAGAATTTGATGAAATGTCTGATTTCAACTTGTTTAGAGCGTAGGTCCCTTGTTTTTTTAAAAGTTCTAAGACTTAGATGTTTGATACTTGTGTCATCCTCTAAGCATACTTGTTTTATGTGACTTCTCTAAATTTAGACTTGTCAAACGTTTATTTTGGTAATTTATGTTGGTCAATGATAGTTTTGGTGTTTTTCCCATTCGTACCGGTTATCTTCGTCTTCAGTTTCTTCCTATTGTTGATACAATTTTTGTTTGGATACCAGTTAATTTACGTTATTCAAAATTTCACATCCGTGTACGTGATTTTCCTGCTATTAATAAGAGTGAAGGAAGTGGGGGGCTTGGGTTGAGGGCATGTATTGCAATGTGACAAGAGTGGGGTCCAGAACTCAAGCCCTCAAAAGAGAGGGGAGTGAGGGCTTGGGTTTGAGGCCTGGGTATCGAATGTTTAAAGTTTATTTATTTATTTATTAAAAAACCCTCTAATCACCTCCCTTCACCTCATCTCTCACAATGCCTCACACCCTGCCTTCCCCATGCCAAAAGGGCAATACCCTACTCACCCAAGTCCCAAGGTAGGGTTGGTGTTTGGGGCTTGGGTTGGCAACTCACGCCAAACCCATGCCACCACTCCCTTAGTCTAATAACATGCACTATGTTGTTGGAGTTACTTGCTTCATGCATACCAGTGTACTAAGCGTAGGGCCAACTCAAACCTAAGTATTTTGAAACTAGGGCTTTAAGCCCCTAAATTTTTAAGGCCCATTTGTTAACAAAATTATACAGAATTCATATATTACATAAACTTCTTAATCTTGGTTAAGAATGTCATTGTGGTTTTGGTGGTAAGAGCCCCACCTTTTTCTCTCGTGGGTTCGCATCCTTTTAGTTTACAACTTTTTTTGGTAAACATTGTTTTTAGCTTAACCAAAAGCGTTGCTTTTTTCATATTCTTTTTTTCCCTATCTATTCAACTTTCCATATGTTAGTATCTAGCATTATTTTTACAAATATTAATAATATTTGTGTTATGTTGTGTTTAATTTGACATAACATTTTACCTTTTAGGTTCTTGATTTTAAAGAAGGATAAACCATATGTATTAGGATGTACTAGTGGGGAACCCGCGTGTTGTGGCGGAGTTGACATTAAGGGGTGAGACATAATTCAAATCTTAAAATGACAATACGGCGAACATATCCAGTGTTGTCACAAAACACATACAACTTGCCCGCATCAATTCCAACCACAAATTGTCTTTTTTTTTTTTTTTTTCAATTGATTCCAGTATATAGTGACCTTGACTGAGTACTTACCTAGTGTAATTCAACTAAATGATTCAAGATAAGGGAAAAACTAAGGGACAAAAGCTATTTACATGTGTAAGTCTTTTACTGAAAACATTATGTCCACTTGCATTTTATAGCCTCATGCTTTTTCTTCCTATCATGGTTAAATCATCTTGCTATTACTAATCATAGATGTTCTGTTGTAGTTGAGATGTAAAACAAGATCATTGCATTCGTATGCCACTTTGCTTGACATAGAGTAGTCATTTAAGGGAAAAAACTATATGCATGTTAAGTGATTAATTATCATCTAATGAAAGAAAGTAGATGAACAACAGTACTAAAAATACAAGCATCATAGAGTAATGAGGTTTTTAAACAACTCCAGATACATACATCTGTATAAGTGTATAAGATAAACCATGTCATGGTCCTCGTGAAGCATTATTCAAAGTTCAAATCATGCACGTGAGCAACTTTTTAGTGTAGCACAACAATACGCTCTTCAATTTTGTCTTGCAAAAAAACCTCTCAACTTTAATAATTTTATCTATTTTAGACTTTCTCCTCATTACACCATAGAACCCAATATTTAACCATAAGTATCAACCACATTGTTTGAGTTTAACTTCTCAGGATACCATACTTTACATCTCAACCACGGCGTGTTAGTGGAAGCGACCTCCTTAAGTTCTGGGATAGAGGAAAGGTTGGCCCTCATCATACCCTCCACAGACCCTACATATAGCTTGTTGTGAATTACTTTGTTTTTTGAACGGCAAAGGTATGGAGGACTAAACAAACAAGACATTATAAACATACAATACTTTGTTAAAGCAACAAATTTTTCTAGCATGTGTTACCCACTCAACTTCAGACTTGCCATTATAAACATATAGCACAACTTAGGTAGAGCGACGACTTTTTAGCGCCTCCTTCCTATGAACCGCCCAATGTGAAAGCTATATAGCTACAACATGTTATATATACCTTCAAGACCCAACTCAATAAGCTCTAGAGGTCACCTAGTTGTAGCAATTAACCTACAATGTTGTCTGGCTCGGTTAAATCTCTCTCAATCATACAAATTTTGCATCATTCCTGTTATAACCGGTTAACATACAAATTCTTAGACTAATAGCAATGATAATTTTTAGATAAATATCAACTAAAGAACACAGAAAATAAGTCTTGCATTCTTTCAAAAGGGTACGAGATAGTTTAGTGATGTTCCAGGAAAGAAATAAAAAACTTCCATAACAACTGGTTAACACAACTACAGGAACAATTATGTTACCATCAGCAACAATATCCACACTCTTCTTCAATAAAACTACATATACAAAAAAGTACCAATCATCAAAACTTCACACAAACATTATAGCTGCAAAGCATATTTCTCATGCCAAGGGCTTTAAATTCAAAAGCCTACTCCTCTTTTGAAACTTGAAAAAGTAATATTGTCAAAATATACCTTAAACTCATAAGGTCTTAGAGATAGCTGCAATAATGGACTCCTTTCTCTAAACACAAGATGATTCCATTTAAAACATTAATAACTTAGAATTGAAAGTTAATTAGGTAGAAATAAGAGAGAAAATGAAAATATGATAAGAGATTAGAGCAAGATCAGGACTAGTGGGGTGTGAAGAGTAGGGGGATCTCTTGTGCAAAGCAAAGACAGACGAGACCTAGCATCTCTCAGCTCAGATTCGGCATATCTGGTCTATTTTAGAAAGACTGTTTTCGACGGTTTTAGAGAAAGAGAAGAGTTGAACAATGGCTAAAAGTGCTTGCGTGCGTCAAGGTGATTACAACATAAAAAAAAAAGAAATACACACTCAAGGATTTCTTAGGTCCTTATCAATACTTTTACACTGACATGCCTACACACGCCTTCTACACATCACTTGCCTACGTACTACCAGGTAAATCACAACATCAATCGCATGATATTTCCTCGCGAACCGTGCGTTAGGTGCACTTCACAACACTGAGTATAAGCAAACTAAAATTGTATCCCCTGCCAATTTCTAAAAGTTGATTCAGCATGTTATAAGTAGTAACATGTAGACATCCAATTAGAATGAGTAGCCACCATAAATATAGCAAATTACAGTTCCATGTAAGCCTCTAATTAGAAAAGATGTGTCTAAAATTTGAGAAAAAAAAACACCATTAACACAAACATGGCGGCATGAGTGAGCAAATCATAAGCGCATTTTCAAAAGATATTGTTCCACTTGCTGTTATATATATATATATAGGTAAAGTATATGGAGGAAACCCTCCTTATTTGGTAAACTCTGGAAACTCTGACTTCCCAACATTTTTTTTTTTGAAAAAAATAGGGTATGTAATATACATTTTTTTAAGCATTTCGGGCCAAAAAAATCGAAAAAGCGCCGAACGGTTTTTTTTTAAAAAATAAAAAACGTCTACTGTTTACATATAGTTAACACATTGTTAACACTTGTTATTAGCGCTTAACATGTGTTAGTCAAAATTTTATTTATTTTTTTAAAAAAAAAGTACTCGGCGCTTTTATAATTTTTTTGGCCCAAAATGCTTAAAATCATGTATATTACTTGCCCTATTTTTTTCAAAAAAAAAAAAATATTGGGAAGTCAGAGTTTCCAGAGTTTACCAAATAAGGAGGGTTTTCTCTATAACCATTCCCTATATATATATATATATATATATATATATATATATATATATATATTAATAGGTAGAGGATCCGGTAAGAAAATTGTTTTGTGTAGGAAGTGTTTTCAACCGTTGGATCAAATCTGAATAAATCTTTAGATAAATGGCATTATAGACTTTTTATCCATTTTATTAATTATCATTGACCCACTAATTTAGCATTTAAAATCATGATATTTATGAAATTTAATCATCCTAAAATAACTAATTCTTCCTTATTTTCATAACAATCATAAGATATTCGCATCAAATAATTCGATCAAATACCCAAAAACTTGTTCGGTTCTTAAGACTACCTGTCAACAGTGTTTTATAGCACGTATTTTCAACAAACGAAAATAGTAGTGTTTTAAGACTATATGGATAGTGTTTTATAACAAATTATATATATGGACAGTGTTTTAAGACTACGTGTCAACAATGTTTTATAACACGTATTTTCAACAAACGAAAACAGTAGTGTTTTAAGACTATATGGACAGTGTTTTATAACACGTATTTTCAACAAACGAAAACAATAGTGTTTTAAAACAGACAAGCATAAAATATATGAAAATAAGAAAGCAAAAACTGTAGTGTCATACATTTTACATATCTACTAGCGGGTTTTTTTTCCTTGTGTAGTGTTTTTAACAGCTCGGATCTATAAAACAAGACAAGAATAATGAGGTTTATAGGAGGAAGCCAACGATTAGTAAGAAGAAAGAAACACCGATTAAAGACCTGATTGTATATTGGTGAAGATGGTGGTAGGAGGAATTTTAAGAATTTAGAAAGATGAAGAAGGTGAGTTATTATGAGAGATAAACAAACGTTAATTAAGGAAGTGCTTAATGATCAAAGACAAGAAATTGACTTTCATGCCCTCTTTTAAAACATTTTTGGACCATCCTACCCTTGATTATTAAATTATAATTAGTATAATCTTAAGTAACCAAAACTTTTAATCTAAACCATCGATTTCTAGATCAAACGGTTGAAAACACTTCCTACACAAAACTATTTTCCTACAGTAACCTTACCCTATATTAACAATATATGAAAACTTTTTCACAAAGAACAAAGATCAATCACCAAACAATGAATACAACAAAACAATATTTTAACATTATTTCCTAATCATATCATCAATGTCTTGTCTCATTCCTTGGTTGGTTTCTATCCAAGAACTTGAATGTCCTCATATACCGCTTCTGCATAACAACAACAAAAACAACGTGTTAACGAAAATTCATTTTTATTTGACTAACCTGAAGAGAGATTTTGCAATTAGTGTTTCGTTCTCATCACACCATCTCTGCACATGGTTTCTATACACAAACGAATGATTAAAAATATACGATTAAACCAAAAAATCGTCTAAAATAGAAAGAAGAAATTGAGGACATATCTTGACAGTTCCAGAAAATGAAGATTGAAGATTGATCCAGTGTTGAATTATGCCAGAAAATCGTTGATTAGTTTAAAGGTAACACAAAACCCTTTGGTTTACCCTACTGTTTGGGATGTCTATAACAAAGAGAGAAGCTTGGATGTGTTCATAAAGCTCCTTCCAAGCAAACCAACAGACTATTTGTATCCCCATTTAAGAAGAGAAATAAACTATATTCTACCTTTGTAGCCTTTTCTATTCTCATTTAACAACATTAAACCTCTAATTCACCAAAAAAGACTAATATACCCCAACATGAATGTATCAAATGTTTGTACTTTGAGCAATTAAATTTGTATTTACTTAAATTTTACATGAATCTCTCCCTCATGCTTTATAATATAGTATAGATATAGATTACACTATCAATCTATGTAATACAAATTCTAACCTAGTATAAATTTAAACAAAATTATTTTGTTTCATTTTTCTTCCCCCTCCTCTCCTCCTTTATTCCCTTATCCTAAACTTGGTCCACCCTCGTCCATTAGTAGCGGTCTGTCTACACGAACACTCTCAATCCCTAGCTGAAAATGCCCTATATATAGACGTAGCCACGCAACGTCCTTGGGTTTCGTTCGTCACCGCCAACATCACGTTCTTGATCACGTCCAAGGCTTCTCCATAAGCCTGCTATAAGTATATTGTTTATAACAAGCCCAAAAAGTAACATATCTATATCTATATCTATACTACTATATAGTGAGTTCTAGACGGGCAAGAAAGTCATTTTATAATCATCTATATGGGCAAAATTGTAATTTTATAGACAATTTTAATGCAACTATTAAATAACTTTGTAGTAATTAAAAACAACAATTAAATTATGCTTTTTATTTATATTTAATTTAATTTTATTATAACTTATATAAATACATATACCTAATTGTGGTTAAAATAGTAACTTAATAACAAAACAAGTTTTAAACCTGTATGTACAACCACTTACAACATCCCATGAGTATGACGCGTCTCTTGGATTCTTTCAAGACGCCAATTCTGATCACCCGAATCTTTGTTTTTCAATTTCCCTCACTCTCAAGACCAATTGAATGGGATTCAAAGCAAAATTCAAAGTGGAGCGAATCTCAATCAATCGCGAATTGAAGGAGTAATTACCCTCACATTGAAGACATGAATTTAATCGGCCCATTCATTTTAATCGTTCGTTGTTCTTATTTTTCCAAAACCTGCACACTTAGATTTGATCGCCTTTCTTCCTTTTCTTCTTCTTCTTCCAAACTTACGAACTTCCATTCAATTGTTATTCATGTGTAATCAATCAGAAAGTATTGTAGGAGGCTATGGGAGGATCGATCAGTACACAACAAACTTGAATCAACTTACAGGTTACTTACTTCCGTTGTTTTTTAATCAGGTTTTTGTTTTAAGTTATTGTTAGGATTTTCACCTCGATCAATGTACTCTGTACTGTATATCGAAATATTGCTTTTTTTGCTTATATTCAGTAGACATTGGTTGGTGGCTAAACATATACAATGTGTGAATGGGTGGTTGCATCATCAAAAAGAAATAAGGTGTGTTGTCTATCTGCTCGTATTATGAACTATATGGAGTTTGAAAAATGAAACAATTTTCAAAGACAGAAACGTCTCCATATACAAGGCAGTTGAAGAGATAAAAGTAACAACATATGAATAGATATTGATCTGACCAATAATCACAAGCCCAACTTGGGAGGAATGACGACATTTTGATTTAGTTTAGTCATACTTTATGTATTGTAATTTGCCTCAAACTTTGCTTCGTATGTGTGTTTCATTATAGCAACTTGCCATGTTGAACTGGATGTTTTGATGGAATAAATTTGTCGTTGTCATTCCAAAAAGAAATTTTATTGAATTTCTAATGCCTATTGTGCAACTTCTTAATTTTCTTACTATTGCACTTTTGTTTTCCCTTTCTTTGGTCTTAGGCGTGAGCCTTTTTTCCGCCTTGTTCTTAGGAAACATAGATCCCTTATAGTCTTGTGACTATTATCATAACATTGGAGGGTAGGGTTAAGTGATGTCAATTAGTCGATGTATGCTTAAGTTAGATGATGAAAGATGGCATATAGTTAAAAAACATACATTTGAATGTTATTGTTGCTTATGCGTATTATTAACATGATCATATGGGTGCTTTAATAGTTCTTTGGAAGTCATAAATTTGGAAATAAAGTTTTTGTCGAGAGGATTCTACAAACGAGCAACAATGAGTTCAATTACAAATTATGTCATGTCTAGAAACGACCAACAACATCTACAAATTATGTTACAACCACTATTCTTATGCTATGTATAATCGTTATAACATCTGTTACACCCTGAAACAACATATTACACATCCATAATCTGACAGCCAAATAAAAACACCCGCAAACCTAGCTAACCCCGTCGCAACGCGCGAGTTCCTGCTAGTACAAACTAGTATCTACTCAAATGCGGCTTATAACGATGCCTTTATTTCTAACAAAGGCTGAATAACCTTTAGGACGTGATTTCTTGTATCCAATCAACTGAAATTGCTATATAATAAATTTAATGAAGTATTTAAATCATGAGTAATCAAGTATATTGTGACTTATTCTTCCATCAAATACTTTTCTTAAAGGATGCGTAACGAGAAATTGCACTTGACCATGACCAGGTTTTCCAAAAAGCACTACTGTATGTGTGAACATGGAACAACAATAAGATAAGAAATTAATATAAAAGGTTTGTATTTAAATTAATTTTATCAAGTTGTCTACCTTTGGAAATTTCTACTTCTAATGACGATGATACCACAATTTAACAATACGAAGATTAAAATGTTGATATGTACAATAGTAATGCACAATAAGTTTTTATCAAATTTCTGAGACCATAGAAATGCACATTTCCACTTCCACCTCTCTTTTGAATAGGATATGACCGATTTATTGAATATTTTTGTGATATGTATTGTTGGTAATTTGTCATACAACTCGTATGAAATTGGAGACTAGTTCTTCATATGAAAAAAATATATATTTGTGTGTTTTCTTGGAAGGTTGGTGCAAGTTTATTATAAGTTATTTGGATTAGGTGTACTACAAGCATTTAAAAGAAACACACACACTAAACACATACATACACTAAGCCTCATATAACTTATGAAGATGAGATCACGTAGCGTAATTGCTTTCCTCTCGGCCATTTTCTTTGCACTTGCTCTAGTCTCAATGATGACGGTTGTTCAAGCACGAGGAGTAGCTACGCTAGCTCCAACACCAAGCCAACGAGACCGTTGGGGTGGTTGGCCTGGCTGGCGGTGATACATAGTTTGTGGTAAGGACTAAGGATATATGTCATTTATAATAAAGGATGTTATTTCTTGAATAGTTTGACGCTTATCTCTTGCTTTCGAGAAATAATCTTGTATTGTATTTTGGTTTTTTATTACGTGTAAATGTTCATCTTGACTCTTTCGGTTCAAGATAATGGTTATTGTACTCCTCGTTTTGTTATATTTTCATTTGTATTGAATGTATAAGGCTGCACGGTGTAGTATGACGCCCCACATTCACTTCAACATTTCCCCCTGAGTAGTGCCCCCTTTTTATTTCCTGGGCGCCAATTGGGGGGGGGGGGGGGGGGGGTATTGTCTTCTCGCTAGCACAATAACGGGCGTGAATGGGGTGATCTGGTGGGCCCCATTCCATTTAGGGGTGCTTAACAGGTTGGGTTCGCGGGTTGGCGGGTCCAACCCGACCCTTACATGAACCTGAACATGACTCGAACACGAAAATTGTGAGATACATATGAACCCGAACCCGACCCGTTCAACCTATTTTTTTTTTATTTTTTTCGCAAACTAATGTATTAAAATTAAAATTTTACTATAAAAAACACAAACATATATAAAACATTTATGTTTTATTTATAAAATCTCATACCAATTTTTATTTTAAGTTATAAGTGTAGCTTAAAATACCTAACCAATTTAATTTATGACATAAAACATATTGCAAAAAAACAATATATAGTATAAATAGGTTAAACGGGTCAACCCACCAACTTGCCTGGGTTGACCCGAACCCGGCCCGTTTAGCTAAACGGGTTCGCGGGTTCAACCCGAACCTGACCCGAACCCATTTAGACTAAACCCAAATCCGCTAATTTCGTGTTAGGTTCGGGTCGTGTCAGAAATTCACACCCCTAATTCCATCCAACCAATCAACTTTGTTTCATTTTCTCTGTTTTAATTAAAGGGAAGTTATTCTATTTCCTGGTAGTTATTGGAGGGAGCTTTATTTTTGCACTTTATGACGTGGCCACGCAACGTCCATGGATTTCGTCCGTCACCGCCAACGTCACGTTCTTGGTCACGTCCAAGGCTTCTCCATAAGCCTGCTATAAGTATATTGTTTATAACAAGCCCAAAAAGTAACATATACAAACTAGTATCTACTCAAACTAGTAACAAGGCTGAATAACCGTTAGGACGTGATTTCTTGTATCCAATCAACTGAAATTGCTATATAATAAATTTAATGAAGTATTTAAATCATGAGTATCAAGTATATTGTGACTTATTCTTCCATCAAATACTTTTCTTAAAGGATGCGTAACGAGAAATTGCACTTGACCATGATCAGGTTTTCCAAAAAGCACTACTGTATGTGTGAACATGGAACAACAAGAAGATAAGAAATATAAAAAAATGACAATTAATATATGAACACAAATATAAAAGGCTTGTATTTAAATTAATTTTATCAAGTTGTCTACCTTTGGAAATTTCTACTTCTAATGATGATGATACCACAATTTAACAATAGTGATAACGAAGATTAAAATGTTGATATGTACCATAGTAAGACCACACGTAGTGGGGCGGTATTCTGGCGCTATACTTCATTTTCCTCCCCTGCGTTATGTTGTTAACGCCGATCACCACATGAAACAACCAACAAAAATCCCCCACGTGTCCCTGTGTTTGGACGGTCAAAAAATTCAATTGAGGGGCAACGGTTATATTTTGAATGGTCATTTTTTGAAAGTGTGTGTGTTTATATATAAATACAAACACATTTTTTTTAACCCAACTACAAAACCAACTACATAATCAAATTAAAACCCAACTGCAAAATATTTAAAGATATGGGTGGTGGATATCCAAATGAATCTGTCGGAGACGTCGTCTACCGGTGTTCTTTTCTGCTCCTCCTCAATCAATGTTCTCTTCTCCTGCTCCTCCTCAACCAATGTTCTCTTCTCCTCCTCATCCTCAATCAGTGTTCTCTTCTTCTCAACCTACTCAACCAGTGTCCACTCCTCATCCTTTGCACTTCTCATTCCTCCACTACCAGGGTACACTCCCCCATACCCAAATGTTGATTTCATTGATGAGGAGCTTGTATGGTTTTTAGAATATGCTATGGTTGTAAGGGGAATGAGCCAGCTACGGTTGGTGGAGACCCAACCGAACCCCAACCCCACCCCAAACCCTCCTGCTCGGGAGCCAACCGAGGAGGAGTACGAAGCAGCTAGGGCTGCTATGGATGAGGAACGATACTATGTATCAACTCCTGAGTATTGCCGCATCCGCTCGAACGGCAAATCCGACGGCCGTGATAGCGATCGTTCCGTGTCGTCACTGGAGTACACTTTACAGGACTGGGATAATTATTCTCCGTATGGGAGAAATTTATGATTAATTATGTAATGTTTTAATAAGTAGTTTAGGATTATGTAGTGTTTAAATAAGTAATTTAGGATTATGTAATTTTTAAATTTATATTAGTTGTGTGTTTTAATAATATTTGTAACTTTTTTTTATAATATTTGTCTTTTTTCTTTTACTTTTAGTTAAATGGTTCAAAAAAATAATAAAATAAACAACCAATCACAAACAGGGACCTTATGTTTTTCACCTCACCTGTACACTCCATTTTCACTTCAAGCATCATGCTGACAACTGCCATATAGACCAATCAGAAACATGGGCATTATAATTATCACCCTCACTACACATGATCTAATGCACAATAAGTTTTTATCAAATTTCCGAGACCATAGAAATGCACATTTCCACTTCCACCTCTCTTTTGAATCGGATATGACCGATTTATTGAATATTTTTGTGATACGTATTGTTAGTAATTACTCGTATGAAATTGGAGACTAGTTCTTCATATGAAATATATATATATATATATATATATATATATATATATATATATATATATATATTTGTGTGTTTTCTTGGAAGGTTGGTGCAAGTTTATTGTAAGTTATTTGGATTAGGTGTATACGCATTTAAAAGAAAAGCACGCACACATTATACACATACATACACTAAGCCTCATATAACTTAAGAAGATGAGATCATGTAGAGTTATTGCTTTCCTCTCGGCCATTTTCTTTGCACTTGCTCTAGTCTCTATATATGATGACGGTTGTTCAAGCACGAGGAGTAGCCGCGCCAGCTCCAACACCAAGCCAACGAAACCATTGGGGGTGGTTGGCCTGGCTGGCAGTGATACACAGTTTGTGGTAAGGACTAAGGATATATGTCATTTATAATAAAAGATGTTATTTCTTGAATAGTTTGACGCTTATCTCTTGCTTTCGAGAAATAATCTTGCATTGTATTTACATTTATAATCCTTTATGTTTTATATATTTACATTTATAACCCCTTATGATATTGGATTCTGTTGTGACATCCGGTACCTTTCACTATTGCTTTAGCCCCTTCTGTTTCATACATTTACATTTATAGCCCTTGCATTCGAATCTATTTATATTATCTTTGCATCTATTTATCAAATTATTTAGATATGTTTAATCTATAATTGTAAGTTAAAGGCAATGCATTTTAAGCAAATAAGGAATTTATTCATTTATATATATATATATATATATATATATCTATATATATTATTCTTTTATAAATATATTTATTTTCAGATTTTATATTATTATATATATTAATAAAACTTTGAGCTATTCAACCATCAGAAAGGGCCGAAAATCATTTACCCCATATCAACTTTCACAAACAAACTTGCAATACATCAGATTAAAGGCTTTTTGTTTTGGGTTTTTGCTCACTCACGTATACACCACATCGGCCGCATAATTTCCAATTGATTTCATGTTCTAGATCGATTTTGGGTACTGATTAAAATCCCTAACATTGTAAGTTCCAACTTATTCAAATCGCTGCTTAATTTTAGAGAGTTATGGTTAGGGTTTATATGATTAAAATTGGGGATTTTGTTTCACTCATGTTGTTTATAAATATTAATCAGATCCATCAAAATAACAAATACACATCCAGCGGCTGGTCTGGGTGTTACACTTGCATAAAGCAAGTTCCGGGTTCGAGTCCCTCTATGGACGGTTCTGTTTGTTTATTTTTTTACTTGTTCATTTATTGTATATCTAAACATAATAATACCATTTTAATTACTTTAAATATCAAATCTAACCAAAACTTTTTATAAAAATTACTCCAACTAATTAAAATCCGAAATTTATAATCATAATTTTATTTTCCAAGAAAATATCTATTCTTTATTTTTAACGTAATAATTTAGTTTAAATCATAATGTATTCGTCAAAAATTCGTTTTTCATCATTTTAATACCAAAATTTTTGTGGAATTATTTCTAACCATATAAATTTTTTTAGTAATTTTATTTTCTGTAAAAAATATTTTTACCTATTTTTAAAATTTAATTTCATTTAATTAATTATGTTTAATTAAAATTATATTTTAAATGAAAACAAAATGGAAAATTATTTTTAAAATTATTTTTTACGTAGATCTAATATTAGCTTCTATTATTAAATAAAAATAATATTTTTTACACTTTATTTGTATTTAATCCCTAATAATTGCATTATTATTAATAATAAATCAATTCAAAATATAAGAATATCAAAATTATGAATTTTAAAAATCCGAATTTTTTTATCTCAGAATAAAATTTACTTATATTTTTTATATTTATGTGATTTATTATTTATTTTCACTTTTATTTTACATAAAATAAATTATTCAAGACGTTTCATTATTTACACATGTAATTATTTCACACGTCTTCCTAATTTGAAATAATTGTTAAAAGATAATTGAGTTATAAAATTTTCTTTAAATATTATTTTTTTAAAACGAATTAGGGTTTATTTCAAAAACCATTGAATCCCTAAATCTATTATATAAAACCCTAAGTGCCAGACCTTCAATACCTTAGACTTTAAGATTCATTATCTTACTAATTGTTATTCCTTTAGGTTAACCATTTGGGTTCAATATCATTTAACTCTCACCTTTCAGTAGAATCAAATCTCTATGCAAACTGTGAGTATACTTTTTCCTATTTTTTTTGTTTTCACACACTTTTAGGGTGATTCATGTACACTTATTTTACTCATTCACTTAATCACGTTTAAACACAATATTTATAAATGCAATTCATATATGTACTTTACGTGTTTGCCTTATGTTTAATTGTGTGTACTTATGCCTTATCGAAATCATTAACTCATTTTGAGCTGAACATAACAGTGAATAGTACTATGATTGATATCCCTTGTTTAATTTACCCTTTCGAGAGGAAGCCCTTGGTTATTATTATGTGATTCTTGACACTTAAAATTTTGATTTTTGATTCTTATAGGTTTGATTTTGAACATTTGTACAACTTAGTTACACAATTGCAACTATGTATAGCACATGAATTGCAAACCACTTTTTAATCTATTATATATGTATATAAACATGGTATGCTCAACAATACAATTTATTTGTATTGACAAATATTATTTTCGTACATGTTTCAGATTGATTTTTGAGACATCTACTTTAGCGTTTGGATTTAGAGTTTAGAATTGAGTTTTTTTTATACATTTGTTTAGATTTGATAAGTTTGCTTTAGACATTTTGTACATTTTGTACCTCAGTTCAATGTAATTAATTATTCAATTCGATGTAATCATATTTACACTTTGGTACCATGAGCTTTTGAACAATCGTCACTATCGTACACCCTGATGATTCCGCTATCGGTTAGGGTGTTACATCTGTGACGACGGTTGTGATTTGGCTGCCAACATTTTCACTGCATGCTCTACGGCTATGGAGGTTTGGGGAAGAATTGGGTCATGGTGTAAGCTTGCTCCTATTTTTGCTTTTGACGTTCGGGATTTACTAAACCTTTATTAAGCCGCAAATGGGGGTAAATAAGGTAAACGGATTGTGCAAGGGATCATGATCGTGGCTATTTGGACCATTTGGATTGCTCGCAATGAAAAAGTCCTTAACCGAAGGAGCCTCAAGACTATGGAGATTGTTTATCAAATTAAGTCAAGATCGTTTTTTTTGGTTTAAGTATAGATTTGGTTGTACTAGTCTTGATTGGAATGTCTGGTGTAAGAATCCAATGTATATGTTGTAGTTGGTTTGGCGTCGGTCCGTAATTTGCAAACCGGGTGCTTTTTTTAATGAAGTTAAATGTTAAAAAAAATAATAATAAAAGACTAAAGTGTTGTATTTTTATTTTTTAGAGTCCATACATAACCCATATCCTATTATGTTCATTGTTGACCGACTTCATTGATTGTATCACTTGCAAACCTATTCGACGACAAGCAGCAAAGTATGGAAAACCTTCGAAAACAGCCGGCGACGATGAAACACCTCCCAGATGAACTTTTAGCCGACATTCTCACCCGATTACCGGCGAAACAACTTGCTCAATATAGGTGCGTTTCTAAATCCATGAATGCGATCTTATATCAACCATCTTTTATAAAATCACACCTACATCGTTCAACACACAATAACCTGCATGAAACACTCTTAGTCTTCTACGGAAGTTTTTGTTTTAAAGACGGTAAACCAATCACAGCACACCCATGTCAATCACCACATATTAAAAACCCTATTAGGTTACCAATAACTTTAAATATTCCACATGGATATACCCACACTAGGGTTATCGGTTCTATTCACGGTTTAATATGTTTTGCAATATGGTCTCATAATGGACCTAAACCAACTGGACGTGATCCCATTATTTACATATGGAATCCTTCAATAAATGCAATAAAGAGTCTCCCTCCATATACTGTCCCAGTCTCCCTTCCTTATGAGGGAATAAATCTTCACATTCGGTTTGTGTATAATCCGAAAACTGATGATTACAATGTTGTTAAGTTTAGTCGTTTAGACCAGCGAACCATGACAGGTTTTCTGATTGCATTTGAAGACTGGTTGCAAGTGGAAGTGTATAGTATGAGGAAAGGGTTCTGGAGATTAATAAATGATAGGTTTCCGTCGCGTGTTGATTGGATTTCGGACGAAGGGGGTCGTTCTATTGTTGGGAAAGAAGGGTATGATGGGCGTGTTCATTGGCTTTGTTTTGTTGGTGGTCAAGGAACAACGCATGCGATCATAGCATTCGACTTGGGTATGGAGACGTTTAGTGAGATATCGCTTCCTGATTCTGTAGCAGCAACATATTCAGCGGATCAAAAGAGTAAGGTTTTGGGAAATTTGGCTGGAAAAGTTTGTGTGATGTCTTACAACATGAACGGCGACATTGAGGTGTGGGTGATGGATGAATATGGTGTGGCTGAATCTTGGGTGAGACACCATGTGGTTTCGGAGTTTAGAGGTAATATAGTTCCAATTGGATTCACATTAAATAATGAGTTCATTCTGCGAGGTCCTAACAATCGTCTAGCTTTGTATGATCAGGTTGCTGCCAAGGTTAAATCCATCAATGTGTCTAGTTATTCTGTACTTGTTGGTTATGTCGATAGTCTTGTTTGGATAGAGCCTGCTAACTAGAGTAATCAACTGTTGCAGCATATGTTGATTTCAAATTTTGATCAATTAAGTCCTCAAGAAGCAAGACTATGTATGTTTCTTAATTTGTATGTGTTTTAATTACATATAGATTATCTATTGTTAATTAGCATATAACTTTGTGTTCAGTATTGTGGTTAAGTGCTTCTTTGCTTTTAAATGTGACATTGGTGGTGCAGGATTAATATGGCTTCTTTTATGAACTCTTTCCCCTAAAAGTTTGCATGTGTAGCTTTATGATAATTAAGGATCCCTCTATTTTTTCAACATGATGGTCGTAGTTACAAATTGCATTGATCTTGTGTTTACTCTACATCTAGGTTCGTGTTTTGGTTTAATTAAGCGGCTTATATACGAGGCAACGAGCTTGTTGGTTATTATTTGGTTCAATTATGGTTGGCAATGATTGTCGTAATTGATTTAGGTGTTATGAGTTTGTAGGCCTCACCAGTTTCTATAAACAATCGTGATGATAGCACAAGGTTAGTTCCTCGATCCTACTTTACATAAAAAAACGCCCCATCCACTTGCGCTAATCTGATTGGCTCCCAGAAAAGAAGCAAGTTCACGCCCAAATGTGACGTTAGTTTTTTCACGCCAAAAGCCATTTTTGAAGCATAGTGTTAGGGAGTTTTGGGGCGTTTTGGGGTAGAGGAGTACAAAAAGCTCGCGGCTCGAGGCTCGCTCGAAAAGGCTCGTTTTGGTTTCGAGCCGAGCCGAGCTGGCTCGTTTTGTAATCGAGCCGAGCTCGAGCCATGGGTGTTCAGCTCGTGGCTCGGCTTGTAACTCGGCTCGATGGCTCGACTCGTGACTCGGCTCGATGGCTCGACATATGGCTCGACTCAGGCTTGTGTATGTGTAATTAATATATAGATGAAAGTAATATATTTTGACTCCAAACGCAATTCTAAAATTCAAATTTTGAAAGTCGCGCTCATACTACCTATCTACCTCACCTCTTCATAATCAAATAAACCCTAACTTAGAAAAATAAAAAATATACATGTATATGTGTAATTTTATTTTATTTTTGTTGTGTTTTTTATTTTATAATATTTATAAAAAATTAACGAGCTGGCTCGAGCCAGCTCGAGCTCGGCTCGAACATTTACGAGCCGAGCTCGAGCTCGGCTTTTCAGCTCGACAAAAAAAAACGAGCCGAGCCGAGCTGGCTTGTTTAAATTCGAGCTCGAGCTCGAGCTTAGCCTGACTCGGCTCGGCTCGTGTACAACCCTAAAATCGTTTGCCACTACGGGTGGTCTTGATCTTATTTTAATTCATTCAGTTATCCTAAGCATACATTGGCCCTCTCTTAGTAATTAATATCCTACTTATACAGTATAGACTAAAGTTGATATGAAATGTTTTGTTCCTAACTATAATTAGTTGTAATACTTATACAGCTGATTTCTTAATTGAGTTGCTATCAAATTTGTATCTCATCAATCTTTGGTGCTGTTTTGCCACTAATCTTTTTATTTTTAAGGAAAACTTACGTGCCTTGCTCGTTACAGAGAATGATTGCAGACCAAAACCTACAGATCACAAGGAAACACACCTGCGCGGAGGACCCTACGTTTAAAGATCAGGCAGTTTCTGACGAGTAGGACAAAACATTGTTAGACACTTTTGCATTTCTCACCTTTCAACAATAAAAAGCTATGTAGATGAGGGCTGGGAAGAAACATTTTCTACTTTTATTCAGATTAGCTCCATCTATACTCGAGATTAGACCATGTGTAGTCGAAGCGTGGATTTGGGTGTGAAATCCCCTCAAAACGCCCCAACACTACCCGGGGGGGGGGGGGGGGGGGATGTTCTTTTTTTTTTGGCCTTGGCGTGGAAATTTTCACGGCGTGGAATTTTCTACTTTTTGGAGGGCCAATCAGATTCTTCCACTTGAAGTGGAGGGCGTGGATTTACATGCCCACTACATGTGGTCTTAGATTCCTAGAGTAAGTGCACCCACTTAGATTTGGTGTGTTGTTTTTTGTATATGTATGTTCTTTGGTGTTCGACTAGCTTCCTGCCTGCTGATTTGGTTTGAATTTCAAAAAAAAAAAAAAAGTTTTATCAAACAAAAGGTTAAATTCTATCCACCGTCACTGTAACTCAATTACTGATGTTACCTATGCTTTCTTGTAATTCAAAGAGACAACACAAATCTTTCTACTTAATCCTTATTGCATGCCTTCTCCCCATTTCTATATATCTATATCATCTATTTCTCTCCACTGAAAAACCCCCCTCCCCCCCCCCCCCCCAAAATTTGGGGTCTGTACCGGGTTGTTAAAGATTTTGTTTGGTTCCAAGTCTTATTCAAAGAGACCCCCAAATTTTTTTCGCATTTATTATAATAGAAACCAATAAATAACACGACTGTGTGTGAAACTAAAATCCGAACCATTGAATATATAAAAAAAATATTAGAATACACGTTAATACGTTATGAGACCGAACTAATATGTGATACGAACCTAAACCCGAACCCAGACGAACCAGATTAGAATACACGTTAGTACGTTAGGAGACCGAACTAACATGCCCCACCTTATTATTTGACACACACACCCAATTGTTATAAACTGACACATAATCTCCTCTCTCATCTTATACACACACTTTTATAGTATCCAGAGAAACAGACAGAGAGAGAGAGAAGCGAGAGGAGCTCGGTGGAACTCCGATGCCCAAGGTGGAGCTCCGGCGACACTACTCCCTGACGACACATCCACAACCCCCTTACACTCACCTTAGCAGAGAGAGAGAGAGAGAGAGAGAGAGACCAACAGAGAGAAAGAGGAACAGAGGATGAGGGAGGTTGCCGGCCAGCTGGATCTGTTAAAGAGGAAGTATTAGCCGACTATATTTAGTATTGATTATATGATTGTAATTGTGTATTAAATTGTAATTATCACTATCCTAAAATATAGGAAACGGTTGTATTATTTAAACCATTGGAGATGAATGAAAGAGGCAAGCAACCAATTCCATCATGGTATCAGAGCTGTGATACCAAAACCCTAGTTGACACCTTCCTTCCTACTCTTTCTTCCATGCTCCTCTGCTTCACCTACACTTCTTTTATTTTATTTTTCTTCTGTCCTCATCGCTCAGTCATGGCTAGCGATCAAACTTCTCAAATCACAATAGAATCCAAGATTCATCCTGCAACTACAGTCTCAAATATTCAAAACTTTATTCCCATCAAACTCGAGATCGAGTCCAGCCAATATAACTCGTGGTCGACTCTATTCCAA
Organism: Ambrosia trifida; assembly: GCA_028751855.1. Classification (NCBI taxonomy): domain Eukaryota; kingdom Viridiplantae; phylum Streptophyta; class Magnoliopsida; order Asterales; family Asteraceae; genus Ambrosia; species Ambrosia trifida. Next base: position 94,401,266 of record CM054130.1, read on the forward strand.
ATTCATTGTCGAGCTTTTCTCGTCGATGATCATCTCAAACCCAAATCTGAAAACACCTCTATCGAATCTGATCCCAAACTTGATGCAGAATGGAACCGTTTGTATGCAATCGTCTTACAATGGTTGTATAGCACCATATCCAACGATCTGTTACACACTATTATCGACAAAACATCGACCGCACATGAAGCTTGGATGGCTGATGTGTCGTAAAACACATCTATTTTCCTATGTATTTTGTATATTATTTGGTCAACTTTTTATTCGTTTCGTGTCATTTTTATTAGGTATTTATTTATTTTATTATTTTTATAGGCATTCGTGGAAAATGAGCTCAAAATAAAGAATTTTAATAGAGACACGAACACTTGAGAGCATGTGGTCATGGACGTTGGAGCGTAAACGAGGAACTTTGGTCGAGTCAAAAACACCCGACTCGAAAACATGAAATAATAATAATAATAATAATAATAATTTATTAAAAAAAAAAAAAGAAGAAGCCACAAACCGTGACCATTGGGTCACGGTCAACAGCCCATCAAAAAAAGTCAAAGGCGGTGCACATAAATTGGGGAGAGATACGTATTGAATTCTACGGCAGAAGAATAAAAAGAGGAATATTATCATTCATTCGAAAAAAAAAAGAGGATAATATATTTTGGAGGACTTTCAATCGCTAAAGAAAAAGGGGGGATCGAACAGAAGAGCCTTGGAGATTTTTGGAGACGGAGAAGGTTCGGGTGCACTAAAGATTAATTATTTGAAGACCCGGCGGTTTGTTTTATCGTCTATATTTTTTTAGAGACATGTTTATTATTGTTTTTCGAGACTCTATGACTATGTTTCTAATTTTAATTATGAACTAAATATTTCCATGGTTTCTTAGGTTTATGAACTAGACACATTATTTTGCAGTGTTTAATGATTTTTGGTTTTTAGTTTGATGTGTAGAATTACATGATTTTAATTCTATTGTTGGATTTGATATATGTGTGTTGGTGTTAATTTTATTTGAGGTTTGTTTATTGGTTTTGTGGAGCTAGGCATGTAGAGATACCCCATAGGTCTTGAAATCAATCTAGTTCGTCAACTTAGGTTAGCGTGCTAGTATTTGGAGTTGGAGTACAACACAAGTATAACAAACTAATATAATAATTTAACTAAAACGTGCAGTCCATTCTTGAGGGTGAGAAATCTAACTCGAGATTGCTAGGTAACTAACTAGGCATTGTTCGGTAGTTGGCAAGCGCTAGGGCGGGAGTCGCTACTTGTCCGTGTTTAGAGTTTTCCTAGGTTTTCTTCAGTAGAGTTTAAGTCTGCTTCATAGTTTGAGGGTTTTAATCCAGGAGAGGTTTTAATCTGATTTCTATGGGATTTTGGTACGCTAGGGCGATCCAGGTCCATCTTAGCATTTCTACACTTGTCCCGCCTTAAGTCTAGTGAGCTATCTTTGACAGGAGGTTTATTAGATAAGAATAGGGTTTCAAGTTAATTACCAGATTCAGGATTTATTGCTAGTGTCTAGGGATTTTACCTAAGTAACCAGCCTTCTTCCTATCCGATTTCTCCAAGTTCCTAGTTTCATTTAAGCAGTTGAGGTTATTTCATTTATATTTAGTTTCTTTTAAGTTTATAATTATTAGTTTAACACCCCCATTTAAGTATATATTTATTTAGGCTAGTATTCGGTAGAGGTTGTGATCTAGAGTTGCATTCGCGTCTTTGGGTTCGATACTCGGTCTTATCTGTTTACTGCTTTGCGACCGGTACACTTGCCGTGCGTGTGTAGTTTTTAGGTGAGTCGTTTTAATTAAAACTTGTGTTATTTTTATATATACATTTACACACATCAATGGCTATCGAGAATCTCTTCCATGACAATAAGAATGCTCGAGCCATCCATCTTATGCAGAAATTCTCGAACACTCGCCTTGACGCCTTCCCGAACATGTCCGCATATTGTCAACAACTTAAAGTTTTGGCCGACCAATTAGCCAACGTTAATGCTCCGGTTGATGATGACTAGCTTGTTCTCCAACTAATCCCCGGACTCAACGAACAATACGAAGGAATTGCAACGCTTCTGTCCGGACAGGAACCTCTCCCTTCGTTTTATAAAGCTCGGTCGAAGCTCATTGAGGTGGAAAGTCGAAAGGCCGACCAAGCTTTAATGTCCTCCAAATCAGCCGCAACCGCTCTCAACACCGGTCTTCTCGTGGTCTTCTCAGTCGGATACAGGTCGGTCAGATAACAGTTCGTATAGTCGGGGACGTGGGCGATCAAGGGGCCGGGGAAGAGGTCGCAATTATTATGGACGTGGGGGTCGTGGTTTTTCTCAGATGCCTTTTTGGCCTAATAATAATAACTATACTCCTTGGATGAATTATTGGGCTGGCCCACCTGGTTATCCAGGTCACAGCAACTTTTATCCTCCACAACCCAATTGGCCGAGCCCACATTGTCCTTACCCGAACTCCTCTCAGCAGCCGCGAGTCAATGGTCAGCAGTCAAACTCAACTTCGGGTATTCTCGGGTCAAAACCAAGTCAGGCATACCACACGGCCTATGCTCCCACAGACATCGAACAAGCACTATCCACCATGTCCCTTCATCAACCAGACCCGACTCAATATTTTGATACTGGAGCCACCTCCACCGTGTCGCACGAGCAAGGTGATTTCCATACCTTTTCTAATAATAGCATATCTAAACATATTATTGTAGGTAATGGCGAATCTATTCTGGCCTTAGGTCAAGGCACAAAATACCTACCTAAACCATTCCCACCCTTTGTCCTTAAAAACGTCCTATACTCACCAAAACTTTTAAAGAACCTTATTTCTGTTCGTAGATTCACTAGGGACAACTCAGTTTCTATTGAATTTGATGAATTTGGTTTTCTTGTGAAGGATTACAAGACTAAGACACCGCTCCTCCGGTGCAACAGCAGCGGTGATTTGCACCCTCTGGTACTTGGACCCAGCTCCCATTCACCATCCGTTTTTGCTGCTATTTCATCATCACTCTGGCATCAACGACTTGGACACACAGGCCAACCGTCTTTACAGCATTTAAAAAATTCTAGTTCTATTGTTTTTAATAAATTTCATAATAACTAGATTTTTGACCCGCCGCGCGTTGCGGCAGCGTCATATGCGACGTCATACAGTATAAACCGCAATTGACCAGACTCATTTCCAAATTAAATCTTTATCGACGTCATATGCGACGTCTCTAGTTTTGCCGTTTGAACCAATCTTTATCTTTCGTCCATTTTTAGCATAAGATACGATACGTGAATCTTATGTCATGTACGTAGGTCTTATTAAAATGCGTGGGGCACCACAAACCTGGGATACTTATAGATCGAGTATATATCATAACAATAATTTCTAGCATTCTAAGCTTTTAACACCCAAACATGCAATTCAATAATATAAAAGAGAAAATTGACCTGTGAGAATATGAGATACTTATAAATCGAGTATATCCCGCGCTTCGCAGCGGTTAACAACTTTGATAATACAACTAATATACAAATTCAAAGACCAAAGGACGGATAAAATTAAATTATCACAATAAAAAGATATAATAAATCAATCATTGCAACCACATTTACATTGACTTCATAATTTAACAAAAATAACAACCTTGATCATATGTTACAGCAAGGAGATCTGAGTAGAGCTTATGGTTTGCATCATTATATTCAGCAAGATGGTTATCATCAGAAATTTATAACTCTCTAAAAGAACAATTGGCTACATCTTCCATAGTGTCTGTGCTCTGGGCAAGCTCAACTTCCAAACCGATGTACAGCTCTTCCTCAAGTTCTCACAATCTACATATATAAAAAATGAGCATACATGGATTTGTGTTTTATATCAAAGGGATCCAAATGTCCAATGAAAGCAAAAGGTCAACCAAATTAAGAACGGGTCTAATGAGTTAAAAAGTCATCAATTATTTTAATGCATATTAGCTACTAAATATCTGTTTCAGCTTGCTTCTTGTTCACCTGTAAATGCACAACCCGCTAACTTGATGCCTAGTAGTTATATATGATGGTAAAGATACCCCTACTTGTTTGAGAAACCTCTTGCAAACGGTTATTGGTCTACTACACAAACATAAAAAAAAGTACATGCACATCCAAAACCTTGCACTTTTGATGATAAACTTAATATGTATCCTTCGAAACATTAAGCAGGAAATTCAAGTATTTTTCTTTAAAAAAACATACTTCTTCTCTTGTCAAGGAGCTTTTACCAAAGAACACCTAAATTACATGCTATTGTTTCAATATCTACATCAATATAAATAATTTACTAACCTTGATACTAAATTTATTCTAAGGTTTGATCCTCTCATTCAACAATGCGTCAACATCTTCACTTGTATTCAATCATTCCACAGTCCGACCCAACAATGCTCCCAGCTCCACCCGTATAATAGGGGCTTGACCGCCATTAACAACTGATAAAACTATTGTCTTGGTGTTACTGTTCTACCAGCATTGGCGGGCCCATCCATTCTTTAAACCATCTTTGTACCGCTGTGAGATTCATCCAGATCTCCTAATCAATCAAGTAATAAAAAGACACAGCAAAATAATAATTATCACCCTAAAATTTAGTAACAAACAGCTAGATACAAATTGATAGATGAAGGCCGGGTTTAGTTAGGTGATCATGTTACCTAAAAGAAAAAAATTCAGCCTTATGGGAGATAGCAACTGTTAGGTGTGTCCATTAATTAAAATCATCTATTACTCTCGTTTAGACATGGGCACTTATTTAACTGCACTAAAATACTTGAAGCAACTTTAGAGTGCTTGACCCATTGCCACCACTCACCACCAATTCTGACCAATTAAGCATGATCCTAAAAATTTAAAATTTACTCGTTCTTGTTTGAATTATTAAACTTCTAAATGCATTTCAACTAACTGAAACCAATATTGATAAAATAAATCCACATATGCCGATCAAGAAATGTGAAAAAAAAAAAATGAAAATACATGACTAAATTACGACTCCCTTAACAAATTACCTGCAGAGAAGGCTGATACCGCCATAATAACGCAAGTCGTCAGTTGGAATTTCTGACGGAAACATACCATTCTCTGTTCTCTCTATAGATTGCCTACGCCACTGTTCAGTGCCGCCATGGTTGTGATGGTGGCCGCTAATTGGCTAGGCAACATCAAACCATGGTTCGACCTCCACCTACCTGCTAGCCATTCACCATCACTCCTCGCCACCTGCAACCTCGTATTCACCTCCATTGCTCCACCTTCACCCACCACCTACACTCATACCACCGCCTCACCCACAACTTCCTCTCCACTGCTCGCAAACCTAAAGCCCACCTCCCCTTTTTTACCAAATACACCCCCCTCCCCCTCATATATGATTGCTTTGTCTCAAGCTAAGAAGATTACCAGTGATCCAACCGAGCAACGGAATCAAACACCAAAAAAAACAGAGTGAGAGTCATCGATGTATACCGATCTGGGAAATGCTACACTTTATCGGTTCATCAGAAGTTCGCCGGAACCCTAGGTTTGGTCGGCGGTGGTTCAAGCCTACCCCATAACCACTCAACAACACCGTCGCCAGCCTACTTTCGAACTACAACCGCCGTCGCGTCGCGCCGCTTCGCTCCCACCACCTTGCCTCTTTAAACCGTGACCGGAATTTGTATCCAGGCAAGAAAGTCGCCCGGGCAAGCGATTGTAAACGAAAACTGTGACCAGTGAGAGTTTTGTGAAGATGAAGGTTGAGTGAAAAGACTTGAAGGTGATGATTTAAAACACACACGTGAAAGAATATGAACCTTACAAATACATGCAAATAAGACTTGTACATGTGAAAAAGAAACGCACAAACGACTGGTACAATTTGCAATAGTTTCTTTCCCCTCACATTCGCCACTTGCTAAATATAGTAGTAATAATGTATGCCAGTCGTGTATTTTTGGAAAAAGTACTCATTTGCCATTTTCTATTTCCAATTCTAGCACTATGCAACCTTTTGACATTATACACAGTGACATATGGACATCACCTGTCCTTAGTTCTAGTGGTCATAAATATTATGTTTTATTTTTGGATGACTACTCGAACTTTCTTTGGACCATACCCCTTTCCCATAAATCCCACACCTTTTCCACTTTCTCTCAATTTGCAAAAGAAATTAAAACTCAATTTGAACGAACCATTAAGACCTTCCAATGTGACAATGGTCGTGAGTACGTAAACTCTGCATTCCAAACCTTTTTTAAAACAAATGGTATGCTATACCGCCTGTCATGCCCACACACGTCCTCCCAAAATGGTAAAGCCAAAAGAAAAATCCGAACCATCAACAACATGGTCCGAACCCTCCTCACCCATGCCTCCCTACCCACCACCTATTGGCACCATGCCTTGGAAACCGCCACCTACCTCTTGAACATCTTGCCCTAAAAAACAACTAAAAACAAAACCCCCACTGAACTCCTATATCTTACCTCCCCCACCTATGACCACTTGCGAGTGTTTGGGTACCTTTGCTACCCTCTTACTCCTTCCACCACCATCCATAAACTTGACCACCGCTCTCAACCTTGCGTTTTTCTTGGTTACCCACTCACTCACTCACCGTGGGTATAAATGCCTTCATCTAGCAACAAAACAAATAATATTTTCTCGTCACGTTGCCTTTGACGAAACCATCTTTCCCTTTAAAAACGCCACTCAACCACATCCCTCCTATGAATTTCTTTCGGACTCCATATCACCTCACTTTTGGTCCCATGTGCAACCTACCAATCCCACGGCCCAACCATCCCCCTACCCTCAAACAGGCCCAGATATCCCTACCACCCCACTACACGGCCCATCTCCTACACCACATAACCACAACCCAACAGCCTTACCAGCCCAACAATCTTTTGCCACGGCCCAAACCAATCCCACCCCACCAACTGTCACGTCCCATCCTATTTTCAACAGCCCCGAACCACTCCCAACCAACACCCCTCCTACCGTAAATCACCCACCACCACCGCCACCGCCATCCCGGACCATCCACACTCGCTCCATGAGCGGTATTCACAAACCTAAAACTCCATTCAACCTAAACGTCCTATCAACCACAAAACCCATCATACCCGTTCCCAAAAAACCCAACCGATGCCTTATCTATACCGGAATGGCATGATGCCATGACCATAGAATATAATGCTCTTATTAGAAACGGTACTTGGGAATTAGCCCCTCGTCGACCTAACATGAATATCATTCGAAGCATGTGGTTATTTAAACATAAATTCAAATCTGATGGTACTTTGGAAAGGTACAAAGCTAGATTGGTTTGTGATGGCAGGTTACAGCAGGTAGGGGTTGATTGTGGGGAGACGTTTAGCCCGGTTGTCAAACCGGCCACCATCCGTACCGTTATCTCCATTGCTCTGTCTCAGGGATGAGCTGTTCACCAATTGGATGTTACTAATGCATTCCTACACGAGAATTTAAATGAAACAGTCTATATGTATCAACCTATGGGATTTAGAGATCGCAATTTTCCTGACCATGTATGCTCTCTCAAAAAGTCCTTGTATGGACTGAAGCAGGCACCCCGGGCATGGTACCAGCGGTTCACGGACTATGTTCTTACGTTGGGATTTCTTCATAGTCGTTGTGACGCCTCTCTTTTCACCTTCCATCAGGGTCGTGATACGACATACCTTCTTCTTTATGTGGATGACATTCTCCTTGTTACCTCCTCCACAGCTCTTCGTCAGCATCTCATGGCAAAATTATCTGCTGAATTCGCCATGAAGGATCTTGGCCCTCTCAGTTATTTCCTTGGGATTTCAGTTACCAGAAAGCACAACTCCATGTTTCTCTCTTAGCACTCGTATGTGACTGATATTATCTCTCGAGCCGGTATGCAATCTTGCAACCCCGTAGCCACACCAGTTGATACTAACTCAAAACTTAGCGGTACATCAGGCACTCCATTCCACGACCCCACCCTATACCGCAGCTTGGCAGGTGCACTTCAGTATCTCACATTCACCAGGCCCGACATCTCATATGCGGTACAACAGATCTGTATACATATGCACTCACCTACCATTGATCAGTGGAATGCTATTAAACGCATTATTCGCTACATCAAAGGTACGGTATCCTATGGTCTTTCTCTCGGTCCACATCAACTCCTTCTTTAGTAGCATATACGGACGCTGACTAGGCCGGCTGCCCCGACACACGACGGTCTACTAGTGGCTACTGCATCTATTTTGGGGATAATCTTATATCTTGGTCCTCTAAGCGTCAAAATACAGTTTCTCGGTCCAGTGTAGAGGCAGAATATTGTAGGGTTGCAAACGTGGTCGCTGAGGTCTGCTGGATACGTAATCTTTTACTGGAGTTACACCACCCTCTCTCCCGTGCCACCATCGTTTACTGCGACAATGTCAGTGCCATCTACTTGTCAGGAAACCCGGTTCAACATCAACGAACCAAGCATATTGAGCTTGATATTCATTCTGTGCGAGAACAAGTTCAAAAGGGTAATGTTCGCGTGCTTCACGTCCCTTCTCGATACCAGATTGCAGACATCTTTACCAAAGGATTGTCACGTGTCCTATTTGAAGATTTCCGCTCCAGTCTCAGCATCCAGTCTCCTCCCGCTTCGACTGCGGGGGTGTATTAGCCGACTATATTTAGTATTGATTATATGATTGTAATTGTGTATTAAATTGTAATTATCACTATCCTAAAATATAGGATACGGTTGTATTATTTAAACCATTGGAGATGAATGAAAGAGGCAAGCAACCAATTCCATCAGGAAGGAAGACGACGGCAGTGATGTCGGTTGTTATACCGGGTTCTAATCGGTCAGATCCAAGTGCAAGGTAAACCCAATCCTCTGCTTCCTATCGACTGTAATGTTGGGTTAGATGATGATGATGATGATTGACGAGGGTAGGGGCTGTGTTGGTGATTGGCGACGGTGGTGGTGCTGAGTGATGGGGAACGGTGGTCAGTGGTGGTGACGAGGGAGGCGCTTGGCAGCGGGTTATGGTATTGGGTCTTGGAGATGCCATTGGTACGACAGGGCTTGATGGCGATTGTTGTTGTTGCGGGTCAGGCAATGGTGGACCAGTAGTGATGGTGGTGATTCTTGTTTTGGTGGCTGGTATTATACGACGGTTACAGAAGAGATGGTTGATTAATGATGAAGATGATGATATATAGTGGCGAGATGAAGGGGTTCGATCTAGTTGTATGGTGTAGATATGGTCAGTAACAAATGTTAGTATGGTTGAGGTTGTCATGGGGGCCTTACATGGATGATGATTAGGTATATCAGACGAGTGGGAGCAGTGGCGAATGCAGAATTTTTTTGGACGGGGGCACAATTTAGTTGGCCAGGTTAAAACAAGGCGAGTCAAGTCAAAATAGGTCGGATAAAGTCAATTCATTGTTAACCACTTAATCAGAAAACCAATTCTTATATTATTTTTAACCGGAGGATCCTAGTATCCAATTTTTGATATTTGATATACTATTTTATTTTATTGAATTGAAAACTAGATATAAAAGAGAAATAATAAAGTCGGCTAATATAAATACAAACAAATTAACAATATGGAAAATAACTTCTTACTTAACTTTCCTTATATTATTATTATTAAATTGTTTAATTAGAAAAAGGAAAACATAAGTGGACAACAAATGCTCAGGAATCAGACTTTAACTTTAACATAGGTAGTACAACACTCATTTTCTTTGTACTATTCCCTTTCATTCACTACGGTGGGCACAGGCCCACCGTCCCTGTATAGTGAATCCGCCCCTGAGTGGGAGAGTGAGTCAAGATGACGGGTCAACCATTGGTCAACGAAGCAGTCAACCAAAGTCAACTGGTTAACTGAGTCAACGCCGGTCAACACGAACTAAATCCGATAACTTGATGATTATAAGTAGTTATAAATATATATAACCTTTTTGTGGGACTTGACGAGCCCATATGAACTGAGACCAATTTATACGATAGAATAATATTAACTTGGAACATTGTTGGTCTAGATGTATGATCATAGACGTCGGGGACTAGTTTTACAAGTTGGATATTTGAAGGTTACGGCATGGACTTGAGAACCTAATACTCGGATGATGATGCATGATTTGAACAAGATTATAAGCTGTACACACTTAAAATATAATGTATACTACATATATGCATTGGAACGGCTAATAAATTCTTATTAGGACATAAGGCTTGGAACTAATAAACATATGTGCGCTTAATATATAAGATTGGTAAATATATATTAAACCTTGGATGACTAGAACCAAATGATATAATATGGAACCGTACGCTCGAGCTCGTCCCACACGTGTAACCATTATAAATAAAACTAAATGCTGATAATAAAGTATGTCGACATAGGGCCCAATCAGAAGAATACCAGAAGCAATACCAAGCCCTTGTTTTATGTTTGTGCTATGCTACCGGGTGAGTTTCGTGAACTCCACTCTTTTTACTTTTAACTGTTTTGGGGTGACTCATGCTTCCATTTATTTGATAACTTACGGTGTTAGTCTTATAAGCGTGTTTACTTATCTGCGTATTTTACCATACCATACCATACCAGGCACTCATTAACTCTAGGATAGAGCCGACTTAATATACGGGTAGTACTACTTAGGGAATCCCTCACGCACGGTGGTCCGGCGGCCTTACATGGAAACCCCCACTGAGACCGACGGGCCGTTGCGACATATATTTTGCCATGGAAACCTATGTTGCAGAGCATAGGTTAGAGCCTATAACAATAACGGGTATAGTTTCTACTTTTACATCTAGGCATGGTTAGGCATGACGCTAGATGCAGGGTAGAGTGGCCAGTTTATATTACTGTAACACCATAACCAGGAAAACATGTTTGAAAACTATTAAACTTGTTTGCATACTAAAACTATTTGACAAATCACTCTTGGGCGTCTATGTAACCAAACACACGAACTCACTAACATTACTGTTGACAAAAACCATTTTAAGCATGTATGCAGGTACCTACGCTGGAGATACAAGGCATGTGCCGTACGAGTTGGAGTCACACAGGTGGACGAACCCAAAGATAAGCAGGAAACCTTAGACATTACCCAAAGTACATACATTTTGGAGATTAGATATACATTATTGGAAATGTAACATTTGAATTAAATTGAAATGTAAACAAATATATATAAAAGTTTAGTTATTTTATATTGTTTCCGTTGTTTGCTTACATTACGTAATGTATTGTATCAATCTGTGATTGCGTCCAGGCCCTCCCGGGCCGGGGTGTGACAAAATCCCAATGAGATAATGGGTAAATAGGGTTTACGGTGGGACAGCAAAGCCTAACCCCAGTAACGTAGCAGTAACGTCGTTAACGGCTTTGGCTTAAAAGTGACGTTGTAGTTGCTATTCAAATCAAGATTTATAAATGATAAATAATAATAATAATAATAATAATAATAATAATAATAATAATAATAATAATAATAATTTAGCTAGAAAGGTATGATAATCATTAAAAATTAATGTTACAAATAAACGGCCATCAGTTCTTGAACCTGCAAGTAAAAAATATTGTTGCCAGAAGGATAACTTTTATAAAAGTTAATACATAAGCAGTTAATGCGGTAAAATATCGGTTATCGCGGTGAGATATCGGTCATTACATGATTTATTTACATATATTTTATATATACAATAAGTTTCCAAGTTTGGGAACCATATGTAAACAAGTGAAAGATTGAGAGGTTAAATGGTAAAATACACAAACTTAACAAAACCTGATTCTCCACCATATTTATAAAACGTCGTATCTTTCTCCCCTCCATTTTTCAGCAGACACAACAACAAAACACAAACCCTAGCAAATTTGCTTCATCTATCAATCTATTCTTCAAACGGGGTTTGATTTCGCACAATGAAGACGCACCCAGATTTGATTTTGGTTCGAATTGAGGTAATAACTAGATATAATCGGTGAGATTACCGATATAAAAAAACTCAAATATTGGTGATATATCACTAAATATCGCCGATATTATCGGGAACGATATTATGGTCGAGATTTTGCACCGATATGAAGCCCGATGACCGATAACCGATATACCGGTGATATATTACCGATATTAACTGATTAGGTTAATACTAAAAACAAAAGAGATAATTACATATATAGTGATTATCATTTTACATGTAGTCTATGTTTGGTTTATAGGTATAAAAGATATACGGATGGTCCTTGATGTTCATTCGTAGATAACATAAATTGTGCTTGGAATGACTAAACGTTAAGTTCATATATTTTGCCTTTTCCGATAAAAACTGTAAATAAATACAAGGTGGGAGCACTTAAAGAAAAAAAGTGGTCATTTTGTATTCTTCATACTTAACAACGCTAGATCTGATCATAGTCACCAACCCACCATCTGTAGACTTCCATCACCCCATCATCGTCATCAAGCACAACACCACAACTATCACCCCAATAACAACCACAATCACAACCCACATACACTACAACCAACTCAATTATGTGTATCGTTCTCTTTGTTTCACAAAATTCTGATGACCTACGAAACCATATTCCTCACCATGCATCGCGTCACCATCCATGTTATGTTATGTTAGAGTCAACGATGAGTATTACCCTTGTAATTTCCGATTCTTAAAAACTAAACATGCATACAAGTAACTCAGATAAAACATTAATGTAATTAACTAGACCAAATCTAAACTTCACAATTATTATCTATTCACAAAAATTATTAAAGCAAAAGGCAAATCATCCACATGACAAAAATAAGTCTACTAGTGTTAAACAAACCAAAAAACGACGTATTTAACCCAATCATCAAATGTAGATACGACTTAAACATGTCACAATTTACCGACCCCTATAGGGCTGTTCAAATCGCTCACCGCTCGTGGATCGCTCGTCGGAAAATGCTTGAAAAATGCTCGCTTGATCTTCCGCTCGGTTCGGTTTGTAAATGAGCCAAGCACGAGCAAAGGTACGCTCAGCTCGGTTCGGCTCGAATAAATTTTATTTATTTAATAATAAATATACACACAATATATGCAAATAAAATATAACCAGCTCACTTAATAAAAAAATTAACACTAGATTTAATAGTAAAACAATAAGTAATGAGGTGACAATCTTGACTTTTTTATGTTATTAGTCGTCCACCGCTAATTGTTGTTTGATATCACACCTACGTCACAATGCAACAACTGTTCTTCTGACGTATGTTCATCACTTCACCAGCCTCAATCTAAGCTTCATCCTTGAACACTGGGATCTCAATATTAGTGTTATCATCGGACATTTCGACCTTAGTTGTCACCCGACAATGAAAACATTGAAAGAAACATCCCAATTTTATGATCGTCCATATTATTCTCGCTCGGCGCTCGCTCGGAAAATTTGCGCTCGAAGAATGCTCGTTCGGTTTTCGGCTCAATTGTAAACAAGGCGCTCCGCTCAATTCAGTTTGTAAACGAGCCAAGCACAAGTAAGGCTCCGTTCGGATCGGCTCGGCTCGTGAAGAGCCCTAACCCCATACAACCACTTGAAAATTTTTAAAATTCCATAAAAGCCCCAATAATTTCCTCTCTCTCTTCCCTCTCTCTCTCCCTTTCTACCGTCCAATCTCTCTCTCTCTTCGACCACCTCCAGCTCCTCCTATGGCGACGGCCGGCGATGGACCAACCCCGTACGAACCCACCGGAGCCGGAGGCAAGTTCCGCAAGAAGCCTTTCCGGCGAAGTATTCCGTCAACACCTTATGCTCGGCCTCCTACAGCGGTCAGAAACAATAACCCTAGCATGCTCAAGAAGCTCGTGGACCCCGCTTCTAGACTTATATCCGCCGGTGCTCATAAACTCTTTGATGTTTTCCGCAAACGTCTTCCTTCTCCTTCTCCTCAATCTTTAAAGCCTCCAGGTTTTAAAAGTTTTCTAATTTATTGTTTGGGTTATGTTATTTAGGGCTTTATGTTAATGGGTTTGTTGGGTTTTCTGTATTTTTTGTGTTTGTTGGCTGATTGATGAATTATTTTTGGTAATTGGTTAGTTTATGGTTATTTAAGTTGGGATTTAGTTTCATTTTTCTGCATTTTTTAATTGGTTAGGGGTTAATGTGACTGTTAAGATCTGATAGTTTTTTTTATTATGTCATACATTATATTGTTGTATCTAGTTATACAATTATACCGATATACGTCTTTTACGTTATTTGAATGCTCTGTTATGCGTATGGTACGTGCGGCGAACTAAGGTAGCCTTCGTTTCAATGATTGCAATGGAATTGGAATCGGAATTTGCGTGAGAGCTATAATTCGATTTGGAATTTAGATGTGTTCGTTTGATAATTTTCTTGAAAGTTTGAATTTTTTTGCTCACTAGATTAGGACGCTGGTTTGATGCAGGAAGATGAAATGCTGCATGTTTTCTAATTTGGACTTTCAAACTTTAGAGTTGTGCTGCATGTGGGTTTTTCAGTTAGTTTTGATAGTGCAAATGTCTTGATTGATATAAGGGTGGCTTGTGCTTTGGACATTCAGATATTTCAATATTGCATACCGATGAGATAAATACACAAGTGGAGAATAATCTGACACTATTTGAGTATTTTTAAAGTAACGTATAAATAATTGGAATATAAGCAAGCATAATTATCTTGTGGCTTAGCCATCACATTAGGCTACATCCTTCGTTATTACTCGTTGAAAACAATACTAAGATGTTGTTGTCTATTACTTGTTGAAAACATTACTAAGATGTTATTGTTTTTGTATGTCATGGATCTGCAAACTGCATCTTTAAGATGGTGTTTGGTTGGTAGGTAGGAATCACTATTCACTATTGATGGCGGTTTGATAGTATAGTGGGATATTGGCAATGGGTTATGGGTATGGAATTTTCATAGTACTCAACACCCATATACTGTATAAAGGTCATACATACTCTTTAATTAATTAAACATTCTCTATCATTCCACACTCCTAATTGAAATCTTCTTCTTTTTTTTTTTTTTTTTTTTTTTTTTTTTGATGCAATAAGCTATACACGATGACATGACGAGTCTTTTTGTAAATGCTTTGTGTGGGAAACCTAAACTATTCAAATAGCCTCTGTATTATTACTATTACTTCACTTGAATTTATTTTATGCTTTGCACATTCTTACAATAACTTTTATGTGACCAGAGATTAATGAAGAGCGTCATGATGTTCTTCCAAACGAAGGGGGAAATGGTAATTCTGCTAGCGCTTCTGCTGCCACTGGGATATCAGAGCTTGAATTATTGTTGCAACAAAAAACCTTTACTAGGTTGGTTGTCCTTTTACTACAGTCTTACATTATTATTTGTTTACGCACTGTTTAAAGTTATTGCTACGCACTGTTTAAAGTTTTTGGCTAATTAATTATTACTCAAAACTTTGTGTGCTGTGGCATTTCCACTAGAAGTGTTTGGTTGTCAGGTTTGGGTTTTGAAAAGGGATTCAGATACATTAGTTTAGGCATGCTATTAACCCACTAAGGAAGGCGGACATAGAAGTCTATACCCAATTAGTCAATTCCATACCTCTATTATCATTAAACCCATCGCCATAGTGATTCCTATTTACAATACTTGATTGGTGCATTTCTAGGAACACAAATAAATATCAATACTTTGAACTTTATTATGCATCCTTTGAAAGCCGAAAGATTGACATAGTATTTACTGTTACACACTACTGAGTACTGAAGCTATCAATGTACTTATGTACATATTCAAGTATTTATCACAAAACATAATAAAATATAAGTCTTAAGTGATAAGAGGACATAATTGACATCTTTTAATTTTGGTTAGCCCAACTGTCCTTGTTTGTGTGACTTATATAATCATCAACAGGTCTGAAATTGAACGACTGACTTCAGCATTGCATTCAAAAACCACCGAGTCACCTTTCGATGACTCACTGGACAAACATGGAGATAAGAGGGATAACATTCATGCTGCTATTTCAACTCCCGTTGGTACTTCAGGAGTAAGTAATCTGTTCGTGTTTGTTTTTGTAATCATTTTTGCTCTATTTTTAAGAAAACAATTCCCTAACATATTTTTCAATATTTATAGTTTCTTCTTACAATACATGACTATATTGTTTTCAGGTGCTCAAGGAGGAGACTGCTCCACCCGCTGAGCTGGCAAAGTATTACATGGGATCTAGGCCAAACAGTCAAGCACCTAGACAAGACTCAAAGTTGCTTCAAAGAACACCGATTACAACAGTGGTTCAAAAGACTGCAAACAGAATAGGGAATCTTGAAAATGGTTTTGTGACACCAAGATCTCGAGGCAGATCTGCAATGTACACCATGGCCCGCAGACCATATTCCAGAAGTCCTTCAACTTTTAGCCAACAGGTTTGCTTGATCTGCTTTCCTCTATTGAACTTACTTCTCAATATTGCTGAATTAGAATTTGTTTATGCTTATTTAATGTTCAGGGAACCAAGTCAGATTATGGTCATGATGCTGCATTGACATCTTCTCAAGGGCATGAGGGGAAAATGGTATTTTTTTTTTTTGAAAAAAATTACATTATATACATGGGCAACTGGTTTGTTTTCTAAGTTGGCAATTAACACATTTGGTTTCACCAAAGCTTAAAAGAACGAAAACGAGCCTCGAGGCGTTTTCCCTTCGCCTCATGAGGCGTAAGCCTTAAGGCGAACCGAGGCGTAAGCTCGAGTTGCAGTCAAAAAATAAATATAAAAATTATGTGTCTATAAAAGATAAAATACTTGACCTAGAAAAGTCTAAAACATCAAAAACACACATCAAAACTAAAATAATTGACCCAAAAAGTCTAAAACACCAAAAAAAACACATAAAAACACCCTAAACCACCCGAGGCGCACGTGAGGCGTATGTACAATCTGAATCCCATGAGGCGCGCCTCAGACTCGTTTTCTTAGAGTTTCGCCTCGAGGCGTACGCCTTACCCGTTTTTTTAAACCATGGGTTTCACCCATAAAACGACTTAAAAGTTTCAAACACTTTGATTTAGGGCAATCTGATCTGAACTTCTTATCCGATCAAGATGATGACCTTAGTAACTTTGACTCATAGAACCATAAAATAAAGGGCTGATTTTTATTGAAACAATAAGATAGTTGGCTCGATTCGAGAGGGGCTAGTCTTCAATACAAAGACACTAATAATCAACTTAAACAAGACATAGACAATTAGAATAGGAATTGGAATACCTAAATAATAAAATAGAGCATCTACTAATCCTAAATTTCAGCCCCTACATTTAGCCCCTTGACTATGACTCTGACTCGA
Source organism: Ambrosia trifida (assembly GCA_028751855.1). Classification (NCBI taxonomy): domain Eukaryota; kingdom Viridiplantae; phylum Streptophyta; class Magnoliopsida; order Asterales; family Asteraceae; genus Ambrosia; species Ambrosia trifida. Next base: position 94,418,677 of record CM054130.1, read on the forward strand.
CCTTTGAGTCCCCTAAAATTCAGCCCACGAATTAGCAGGTTTGTATCATTGACCCTGTTGACTTTTTTTCGGCTGTAGAGCTGACATCGTACCTGAAAACCGATTAACGTAAATATTACTCTTAATATATTTTTTTTTTTGTTTTGAAAGTTCAAGCCTTTTTAGAGTCCAAACATAGCCTGTTACCCCTAATAGAAATCAAACTATAGTTCATTTTCTTTTTATGCAATCTGCCTTGTAGAATATGTTTTTAATTATACCAGCATTTCAAAATGTATAAATTATAACCTAAAAGTTTTAACTCTTTCCAACTGTTTGTCCACTGTCTTCATCAGGCACTAAAACGTAGGAGTTCTGTACTAAATGATGATATTGGGCCACTTCGTAGGATTCGGCAGAAAGCCAATCTTTTGTCACAAAGAGAGAAGAAAGAACTTGAAAACGAGTCTGAACCAAAAGTCTCATACTATGCTTCTGTTCCAACAAAAGCCACTCAAACAGCCAACAAAATATTGCAACAACTTGACAAACCAAGCTCGATAGAAAAAAAATCGCTATCAACACTTGCTGGGATGAATGAAAAAACACCAAATAAACTAAGATTAGACATGCTTCATGGCCAAGCTCTTAGAAGCTTGGAGAAAGTGAATTCACCTAAATTGGAGTCTAGCTCTCATGATATTCAGAAACCAGTTGTATCAGAGTTGACTTTGCAAAGCAAAGACAAGACTGAAGTAAATAGTTTAAGGAAGTCTCCTGTATCTCATGACATGCATACTTCGGTCAATGGTGATATGTTAGATACTTCGAAAAGTAAAGCACCAATTGTTGAATTTACTGAATTGCCTTTAAAGGTTACAGAAGTGCCGCAAAAGAAACATGCTTTTCAAATGAGTGCCCCTGATGCTTACTTTGAGATAGATGATGACGAAGATGATATTCATGATAACGGGCATGTGTCGTTGCCATTGGAGGAAAATAATAAACCCGAGACCTCTGTTGTTGGCATCATCAAAACCCCAACACTACTTGAAGTTTCCAAAACTTCTCAATTAATCGAATATAATAAACCTATGGTTCCTGAGGTTTCGAAAGTTTCAGAACAGCTTGAGTCAAAAGAAGCTGAAAATGCTGCATTTACTCCAAGTCCAAAGACTGATCTTGGATATCTTGGTGGTTCTGTTGGTGAGCAAGGATTAGGGTTTAAAATCCCTATTTCATCTCCATCGTTTCCATCCGTTACAACAACACAGACAAGTGTGCTTACAAACTCAACCTCGCAAATGGAAAAAAATGCTCCCATAAAAGTGTCGCCGTTCCCGTTTTCTGCTAATGAACTTTCAGAATCCAAACCAAATGCTGGTTCAGCTCCAAAAGAAATTGTTCCTGCCAGGTTAGAACATCCATTTATTTACCTATATCTTGTTAGTTGTTTACATTATTGCTGAAGTTGAAGTTATTAGTTATGTATGGTCCTCATCTTTATTGTGTTTGTGCAGTGCGTTCAATTCAGTTACAAAGAATGATCATGTAGACGTTTCAGTTTCAAACAAGGATGAAAATGGTAACCGGAATGGGAATGATCAGAAGTCTACAAATATGTATGGGAAATCAGAGTCTATATCCCCTGCTGTTTCTGTAGCCACATCAACAAATGGTATGTTCTCATTTGGCACTTCCAACAAGAACTTAAGTACCCTTGACACAACACCTGCTTCAAACCCTCCTACTTTTCCTTCATTTGCTCCTTTTTCAGCTTCTGCCAGTACCGCCGCCACGACCACCACCACCATGGCTGCCTTATCAACCACCACCACCACTACCCCTGCTGTTATTTTCTCTACTTCTGTGTCACCTCAAGCTTTCAGTTTTGGGTCTGCTACTTCAACAGCACCAAGCACTTCAGTGGCAGAAACCGGGAACACCAGCTCCAGCTCACCTTTTGCTATCACAACTTTTGCCACTACTACGACCACCAAAAGTGGCCTATTTGGCTTCAGTTCTCCGGCAGCAGCTACGTCAACCACCACCGCCGGAAGTGGTCTCTTTGGCTTCAGTTCTCCAGCAGCAGCTACTTCAACCACCACCACCACAGGAACTGGTCTCTTTGGCTTCAGTTCCGCGGCAGCAGATACTTCAACAACCACCACTACCACCACAGGAAATGGTCTATTCGGCTTCAGTTCTGCAGCAGCAGCAACTTCAACCAACACCACTACAGGAAATGGTCTATTTGGCTTCAGTGCTCCGGCAGCAGCTACTTCAACCACCACCGCTAGTAGTGGTCTCTTTGGTTTCAGTTCTCCAGCAGCAGCTACTTCAACCAACACCACTACCACCGGAAGTGGTCTTTTTGGCTTCAGTTCTCCGGCAGCTGCTACATCAACCACCGCCACCGCCACCACCACCACCATTGGAAGTGGTCTCTTTGGTTTCAGTTCTCCAGCCGCAGCTACTTCAACTACCGCCACCGGAAGCGGTCTGTTTGGCCTCAGTTCTTCAGCAGCAGCAACTTCCACCGCCGCAACCACCACCACTGGAAGTGGTCTCTTCGGCTTCAGTTCTCCGGCAGCTGCTACTTCTACCACGACCACCGGAAGTGGCCTCTTCACCTTTGGTTCTTCCACAGCAGCTGCTTCAACAACCAGTTCTCAGTCAAATGGGTCTTTCTTTAATGTAACTAATGGATTTCAGGCAAGCATCCCTGCATCTTCCACCAGTACTCTTTTTGGATCCTCAGCTCCTGCTTTCGGTTCAACATCAACTTTTGGTATCAGTTCCATGGGACCCACTTCAGAGATCAAATCGGGTAATTCAACTAGCGGGTCCACCACTTCCATATTCGGTTCCAGTTGGCAACAACCTCAACAGTCTTCTGGTTTCGGTTCCACATTTACTTCTTCTCCATCAACCCCAATGTTCTCTTTTGGAGCATCTTCTACACCCGTTTCTTCATTTGGGACAGCCGGTGCTTCCAACCCATCTTTTGGAGGAGGTCCATCTGTTTTTGGAAACTCAACTCCTGTTTTTGGAGCTGCTGCCGCTACACCGAATAATAATATTAGTAATAACAACGGTGATCAGATGAGTATGGAAGACAGTATGGCTGAGGATTCAATGCAAACTCATAGTCCTGTATCTCCATTTGGTCAAGCTCCTGCGAGTACACCAGGGTTCATGTTTGGTTCAGCCACACCAACCCCAGCCCCATCTTTAACCCCTGCACCGATTTCTTTCTCATTTGGTGGCCAGCCGAACCACGCACCGCCGCCTCAGAATCCTTTCCAGTCGTCAAGCGTAGATTTCAATGCTGGAGGTGGGAGTTTCTCTCTGGGATCTGGCGGTGAAAAGTCAAACAGGAGGATAGTAAGAGTTACGAAAAGCAAGAACAGGAAGAAGTGAGCAGCAGCAGGTGTTTTCAGTGTTTTATATTTGTGTTTAGAAAGTGTTGTGATGTTGTCAAGTATTGTTGTTGTTAGAATGTTATTATTAGATCACAATTTTGGAAGCAAGGGTTTGAAGTTTTAAAGGCATATATGTTACTGTACTATTTGAAATAGAGGTTTCTGGCTCAGACTTTGTTTCATTTTATAAAATAATTGTAAGATTAAAGTCTAAATTGATGTATCAATTATCATTACCAGTGTTATATTTTTGTACCCAATTTGAAATAAGTCTAGTTTGAATTGAAACCTATGAAACCGACTCGAATTTGAACATTCAAATCTGTAACATTTTAGACATTTTGCATTGGTAGCCTTTTGTCTAAATACACTTGTGCATTTAATGTATAATCACATATAACATATGTATTACAGTTTGCTTATATGCATATTTTTATTCCTTTTTTCCAAATGAAGTTGCAAGATAAAATGGAAGAAAAGAGAAGATAGAGAAATAAACATGAAAATGAAAGAAAATAGAACATAGAGAAATAAACCACTTTTTTTTTTTTTTTTTTTTTTTTTCAATTTATCATTTTTATTGGAGCCCTATGTACACATATTTATGCGGTTCTCACGTTATCAACATAATATCGAATTTCAAATAAATGCACGCAACTCACTCACATGTGTATGCATATGTGCACATTTTTATGTTTTTTATTTCTCGCAATTATCAACATATTATTGAATCTTAAGCGTTATGTACACGTGTTTATGCCAATTCTAATGGTTATGAATATAATATTGAATTTGAAGATGTCACTTAAGCTAAAGTTGAAAGATCCAAGTTTCAACTCAAAAGTATATTTTAAAAGTTCCAATCAAAAAGTATATTTTAAAAGTTCAAAGCACAAAAATTCAAGGTTTCTAATCAAAAGATTTTGTTCTTTTTCATAATGTTCTGTTACTTACCATGACCACTTTTAGTTTAGTACTCGCACCCAAGATGCATTTTATAAAAGAGGTGCAGAATCTTCATATGTTTTCTCATTGCCACAAAATACGGAATACCTACCCTAAAGTACAAAATAAGACTGAAAATATCCCAAATTAAAAATACGAAAGGAGCCAAACGAAAACCTCCCAACTTTATCGACGCATTCAAACATATAAAATCAGGAAACTTTCGAACGCATTTTATGGAACTACTAAACTGTTACTTTACAATTTGCGAAACCATGGTCCCTAGCATCATGCTTAATAAAAAAAAAAAACTAATTATTAACAGCAACAGTTTACTGTCAATATAATGACAAATCACCAGGGGACCCAAAGGATTGCTAGCAGGAGAAAATAGAATACTGGATGCAGAAATTAATATAATGCCTAGACAATGACACCATGACTTCGGAAAAGTTTAATCACTCGCAGGAGAAAACAACTCTGAGACTAACTTGACCACCCCCGACATTGGTGCATCATCCTGCAAAATATCGTTATTTTTACAAGAATTAGAATAAAATCGGTAATTGTACTTGAAATGATCCAAGCATACCCATAAACAGCTAAGCAGTTAATGCGGTGGGAAATCGAATATCGGTCAAGGGCCGATATTTGAGATACAGGTTATCACGGTGGGATATCGGTGACATATCGGTATTTTAATATCATGCAAAATTTAATATATATATTTATACACACACACATATATCCTAAAACATAATCATATATAATAGTATAATACTAAATTACTAAGAGTAATATCAAAAATCAAAACTCTAATTCGCAGCCTAGAAGTGTTCGACCGTTCGGTTTAGGGTTCTGGAAGTGTTTTTGGGCAGTTGGGCTCTTAATGTTTATGGGCTTATTCTTAAAAAAATGATTTTTATGGGCTTTTAGTTAAATTGGCCTCAAAAAAACAAAATCTGGAAATACGACGCTATGACCGATATTTGAGAATCAAAATATCGGCCGGATATTGGTAAATATCACCGCTAATATCGGTACCAATATTTGACACCAAATATCGGCCAAGGTCCGATAACCGATATTCCACCGATATTGACTGCTTAGATAAACATATGGAAATTTAAATAAAATCTTTTATTAATCATGTAAAATGTTCATTCACTCACAAGATACACAATGTCAAAGCCTTTACGGTAGCTATCAAGAGAGTTTTCAATGTTGTGGTTCCTGCAAAAAGAGAAAAATATAATAAAAATAAAATAAAAATGCCATTTTGGCTGCAATATATTCATTTTAATCCAACGAAAGACATGATTTATCATATTTGAATCATCAAAAGCGTCTTTATTATTTTAAAAACAATGGCAGGCATGATTCGGGTAAATTGTACGGATACAAAATGCGAACTGATCTAAAAAATTAGAACTTACAAAAATCCAACAGATATACGAGTTTCATAATTCAAACCATCAGACATACGGAGGTCTCCCATGTGATCACCCAGAAGTAACACATTTGTTCTTTTTTTCACAGATGCGCTATCCAACATCTGATCATCGACTTCACCCAAATGATCATGCAAAGATGCCGCCATATCAAGAGCATGCTCATTCTTATTTAAGCTATGAATCAACTTCCCTGTGTAGATTTTATAATTAAAATAACGGTAAAAATGACTAATATATAAAAATTTGAAACATAGTTGCTTACTTATCTTAGCAGCTGGTTATACCTGTAAAAGATACTAGGTTACCGTTCTGGTCAAATTTCATCCTATTTGATACGATCTTGACATTCTTGAACGTTCTATGCAGTTTCTGACGAAGAACCTGGTGAAATTGAGAATAAACATCGTTATTACGACTTGTGAATAGGATGCTAATCGCCAGCTGGCATGCAAGAACAATGACACGGCTAGTGGCGGATCTAGAAATGAATTTCAGTAGTAACGTTTTTCATTTTTTTCATTTTAGTAGCAACATTTTCCAAATTTCGTAAAAAAAAAACCAAATTTTCCACTAATTTTCCACTACGCGCGCGAAGTTGAGCAACAACGGACGCGGCACCAAGTTATACACTAGGTCCGCCCCTGGACACGGCAATGGTATAAGTTACCTCTTCAATAATATCGGCTAGACCTGCTGAAAATATGAGAACCGGGATATCTCTCTCCTGAAGATGAAAAAGAAAAGGAAAAAGAAAAAGAAAAGATTAAGTAAATAAACCCTTTAAATGATGCTAAAAAGAAAAAAGAATCAAACGAAGCGCTTGCCTCTAAAAACTCGAAAAGCTCAACGACACCTTCTCTGAAAGCAATCACAGCGTTGGCTACAGAGTTTCTTATTGCATCATATGTAAGACCTCCTTCAATAAGAAGACCGTGGGTCTTACCCCACCTACGATAATAAAAAAAATAACGATTTAATATGTATTAAATTATCTTGAAATACTAAAACTTGCGATACTAAAGTTTGTTTGACTGTGTAAATGGGCAACGTACCACTCTACCATAAGCTTTGTTTTCTCATCAATTGGAATTTGAGGGTCATACTCTATGGGATGATAATAGTTAAATAACTCATCTCTCTTAGCATTGTACTCGGGATTCTCCTGTTGTAGGAGCGCGTGACTGGCTACAAGTATAGTTAGACGGTATTTTAATTGCATTAAAAATACATGACAAGAGTAAAAAATTCAGAAAATTAAAGAAATCATCAACATACATTGTCCTCGACATCCATCAACCCAAAACTTTGTCAGTGTATTATCGAAATCTGCAATAACCTACAGTTCAGATGATGAACCAATTCTTAGGAATGATACACTCAGTACAACTTATACGCGTGATCATTTCAGTAAAGTATCAAGTATAGGAATTTTGAAAAACTCCAGAATCAGATTATTCTAGGCTATATCACAGTATATCTTTCAGATTGCATTCACATTTTAAAATTAGTAACTTCTGTTCTAATCCACATATCGACTTAGTATGAGCGGATTAACATGATTTACTAGCGTTGCACCTCTATGAGGACACGATACAGGATAGGAGTTCGTGAAGGCATATGATTAACTGATTAAGCTTAAGGACTATTAGGGGAAGGTACGGTAGTGGCTTTGGCTTAGCTAGGCCTTAGGCGTTTAGATTTTCATACACCTTAGGTGGTCTGTGCTTGTGATGGGTCTTCTTATATATATCTCTATATATGGTTTCGTGACTTTAGTGGCGTGGGCAATGACGAGGACACTCAGACTACCATTGAGGGACAGGTGGTGCCACAGGTAACTAAGTTTAAGTATTTAGGATCATTTGTACAAAGGGATGGAGAGATAGATAGTGATGTAGCCCACCGCATCCAGGTTGGATGGTGTAAGTGGAGAGCAGCTACTGGGGTTTTGTGCGACAGAAGATTTCCAACTAACTTAAAGGGGAAGTTTTATAGGGTAGCTATTAGACCGGCTATGTTATACGGCTCTGATTGTTGGGCAATCAAGAAAAAGCAAGTATAGAAGATGGAGGTAACTGAGATGAGGATGTTGAGGTGGATGTGCGGTCACACACGGTTAGACAAGATAAGAAATGAGGTTTTAAGGGATAGATTGGGGGTAGCTAGTATCTCGGATAAGATAAAAGAGGGGAGATTGAGATGGTTTGGGCATGTGAAGAGGAGACAGACGACTGAGCCAGTTAGAGTGGTAGAAGGTCTCACTGTGGAAGGGAAGAGGAGTAGAGGCAGACCAAAATTGACGTGGGATGAGCGGGTTAGACAAGATTTACTAGGGTTGCACCTCTCTGAGGACATGGTCCATGGTAGGGGTTTATGGAGGCGAAGGATAAAGGCTAAGGACTATTAGGATATGGGAAAAATGTATTTTAGGTGTTTCGTAGGGTCTTACCTTTTGTTTTCACGTTATACGGATTTTATATGTATGTGCATAGGTTGTTTTATGGTGGTATTGTGTCTGTTCTTTCGATGAATTGTTTTCAATGTTTATGATGTTATCGGTAGTTGTGTGTGTGTGTATACCTTTTTTTTTCTTCGTTGTGTTTTTGAGCAGAGGGTCTCTCTGGAAGCGATCTCTCTATCCCTAGGGGTAGAGGTAAGGCTTGCCTACATCCACCCTCCCCAGACCCTACTAATAGCTTTGCTATTTATGGGATTTACTGGGCTTGGTTGTTGTTGTTGTATATATGGTTTCGTGATGTTATATTTGTTTCTTTTCTTTTTTTAATTTGGTAGCTTTCTACTTCTAGTTCTGTTTGTTTGTCCGTGTTTAATTACCTTGGAGCTGAGAGTCTCTCTGGAAGCAACTTCTTTATCCCTAGGGATAGAGATAAGGTTTGCTTACATTCTTGGTTTAAAAAAGAGGCGTTTAGGAAAACGCTTTTTTTTTTTTTTTTTGCCAAAAAGCGCTGGACTACAGGAAGTGCCGCCTCGAGTGCTTGAGTCGCGCGCTACAGTAGCCATCAACCCAAAAAAACCCTTTTAAACTGCTTTATTTGGCCCGCTACAGTAGTGCCTCGTCGTTTTTATGTTCTGAATATGCTTTGTAAGTGTTCAAGGGTGTTTTATAATCATGTTTTTGTGCGCTTATGATTGATTAACATGTAGAAAATGTCATATTGACATATATAAATATTTTTTTATAATTTTTTTATAATTTTTTTAATACTATACGTGAAGCTCTCGCCTTGGAGCGCCTCACGCTTTTTTAAACCAAGCTTACATCCCACCCTCCCCAGACCCTACAAACGACCATGCTATGTGTGGGATTTACAGTGTATGTTTGTTGTTGTTTGTTCTAATCCACAGGTTTTAATTTGGGCAAGTCAAACATCTGGTCAACACTCAACATAATAAAACACGATTTCAAACAAACAAACAAACATACCTAGTAAAATCCCACACATAGCAGAGCTATTAGTAATGCCTGGGATAAGAGATTGCCCCCACTAAAACCCAGACTACACAAAAAAAAAAAAAAAAAACACTTTTGTTTTGACGCATATGGTACGATATAGTAATCCCGATAACCTAACTACAACAAAGAGTGCCTAGTAATCAATCTACAGAGCAACATATGAAAGCACACACACTTACCTAAAAGGAACTAAAGCTAAGGCCCATTAAAGAACCATCATTTCATAAACCCTAAAAAAAAAAATTAAAAAGAAGGTATTGAAAGTGAAAAAAGACCTGAAATTTAGAAGGACCCGCAAGGCGAATAGCCGCTTTCTTCTGATGAAGCAACTTAGGATCATTAACAACAACTTTAGAAGAATAACAGTTTGACCCATTAACCATAGTCCCCAATTTAGCTCTATTCATGTTTCTACCACTGCAACTCCATAAAGATTTAATAGAAACAAAGTACAAATCAGCAACATATGCATGTACATTATAACATATCAACCAAAGATCGAAAAGGGTAAAAGAAAGAGTAAAAACCTGGAAGTTAAACGATGAGAAATGCAGCAACGAATGGTGTGGAGCCGAAAGGAAGTGAGAGACATAAATAAATAGGTGAAAGAGGTTTAGGATTTGCCAAAATATACGGCATATGCTTCAGAATAGTGGGCATAAACACCAAACATATATGCTTTTATGTTTTGGAGTTATGGATCGAGTTTGGACCTTCATATGACAAAACATGTCTCTATGTGTCTGCCCCCTTCCTTCCTTCTGCAAATTAGATAAACCTATGACCACATGTGGCAGAATTACAACAGTATTAGACTATGCGTATTACACGTAGCAGCTGAGTCAGCATGAGCCGCACTTTTTATGATTGATTGTTTATTTTATTATTTTTTTAAAAATTAATCACCTAAAAGAAAAAAAGACAAACAATATAAAAAAAGTTATAAATAATATTAAAAACACACAATTAATATTAATTAAAATCATACAACTAAAACACAACTAAAAAAAAATACAATAGCAAATATAAAAAAAACGCAACTTAAAAAAAAGCGAAACACACTAAAAAAGCGAAACATACTAGAGGTTATATTTATCAAGAATTTGTTACATATGAAGTTGTGCTAGTCGTAGGGCGTTTCCTTCGAGGTGGTCGATCGATCTGGACAAAAACTCAATATCTTTTTCCCTTTGCCTCGCCTCTTGGATCTCCACGAACCTTTTATTCTCGGTCACTCTTTGTTGCATATTTCCCAACCGTCTTTGGCCAAGGTCGCGAATATCTTGTAGTCGTTGTAACACCCCAACCGATGGCAGAATCATCGAGGTGTCACATAGTGACGATTGTTCAAAAGCACATGGTACTAAGATGTAACTATATTATTGAAGAATTTAAATTGTCTTACATAGATGAAATAGAAAAAATACAAAAGTCTGAACGAAACATGAAATTTGAAATAACTTATTAAAAGCAAGCACTAAAATCCAATGCTATAGTACTAAGATCAAACTGCACCTGAAACATGTACAAAATAAGTTTTGTCAACATATGAAATGTTGGTGAGCATTCCTAGATTTAATACATATAGTAAGTTGAAAAATGTTATACAATTCAAGTGCAAGCTACAATGCATTTATGTAAACTATGTATCATACAAATGAGCGAAATCAATCCTATGACTGTATAATGTACTGTATGAACGGTGGTGTACTCATCCAATAAATGGGTGATAACTTAACAATGGCCACGGATTCTCCGATGAAAAAGGGGGAGAATCAATCTAGGCGGGTTGTCAATCCAAATAGCGCTATCCAATGTTAAGGTCGGCTTGTACCATGTTAATGATTTCACTAAGTACAAATGTAATCCACATGTATTGTCTAAGCATAAAGCACGTTGTAAGCAATGCACATAGTACTAGAATTGTATTGTAAAAATGTAAACTTGTATTTGAAATTGTAATAGTGTACATGTAACACCCCAAAAATGTATAAAAGCAAAAAGGGGGTAGGAAATACTCACATTCGCCAAATGACTAGATGACTAAGCGAGCGTGAAAATGCGAGCAATCCAAAGGTTCAACAACGAAACTAGTCCAATTTAGAAGAAAAGAAACCAAATAGTAAAAAATATCAAGCTTTCAATTCGCCAATTACAAGAGCTTATAATCAAAGCTTCAAATGTAGAGGTAATATACTCTAGAAGAGATGTATGAGGGAGAGTTTAATCGAATTGAAACAATTGAATTAGAGGTGCAAAGTGTAACGGGTCATAGGTGGGTTTTTATACTAGTTTTGGATTTAATTAGCCATTAAAATTGGTCAACACCATAAAGCAAGGTTTTATGATGAATTGAATATTTGACTAGGGCTTTGACTGTTTGACTAAGACTTTGACTAGGACATTAACTGGGACTTTGACTGAGACTTTGACTGGGACTTTGACTGAGACTGTCTTAGCGGACCGCGAGGGCTAATAAAAAAATAATTTTTCTAATTTAATCAATTTTAAGTTATAGACTTGTTTCCTTTTGTTTCTAAGTTGTTTTAGGACCGAAAATTAAGGGCTTTGAGTATCAAGGTTTGAAACATACGTGCTCGGGTGTAGATGTGAGTATAAAACGTGCATACTTTTACTTAAAAAAATTATAAGTTTTATTAAATTGTGAATTTTGGTCCTATTAAAATACGAGCGTTAAAAATGAAAATTTTGAAATAGTTGAGGAACCAATCATGCACATTTATGAAGAGTGAAGGGTGCAGGTTGTCACAGTCTCCCCTACTTTAGAAATTTCGTCCCGAAATTACTTTCAAGTGAAGGTTTCCATGAAACAAAAGACATTTGTAAAAAGGCAAGTAGATTTTAAGAAATGCATCAGCCATGATTTGACAAAGTTTGAAGTAGTTGTTTAATACCCAAAATAAGAGTTTGAAAATCCTTAAAGTTTGACCCAAGGTTAGAGAATTAAGAGTTTATAATGAGCAAGGTTTGGGAAAAGTATGTAACTGGTGAGGGCAGGGCAGTGTTATAGTAGCTTCCCTTACTTTAGAGAAGTTTCTGACCGAATGTTATTAAGGACATGCAACAGGATTTCGACTAACAGAGAGTGTAAGAGTATAGAAAGTTTGTGTTTTCTGTGTGGATGGTCCAAAGAAAGACTCTAGGAAGTCGAATTGAAGCTCGTGTAAGAACATTCTTATCGAAAATGCTAGCTATTAGTCAACGATCTAATAAAGAGATAGTAATGGGTAGGTTCTTGGTCAGACTCCTAGTCCGCTCCCGCAGTATCGATCGTGCTTATATATAGGGTGTACCGCAGCTAACCCACCACACTACTGATACTTTGGACTCGTACTGCTTGTCTACCAACAGCCTAAATAAAATTACACACCACCCCCATGTACCTGTAAATCCATGATTGCGTTCCAGACCGTAATCATCGATTTACCTTACACTAGGGTGCTATGCTCTTCCATAACACTAACATAAGTAATACAAGAAACAATGCGTGCAACCAAAATGTGTTAAGTAGTAGATACTGCTCAAGTATAAGATGCGGTTAGAGGTTCTTCCCCTTTCAGGTTCACCTTTTAACCGTAATGAGATTAATGTGTAAGTATAAGACATGATTAGGGGTTCTTCACCTTTCGGGTTCACCCTTAACCGGTAAATTTTTGTTCACATCATGGGGCTCTAAACAACCATATTGATAAACTCTGAGGATTACACCGTTCCCCTTGGGTTAGAGGAATACTCTGAACCGAGTCGTACATGGGAACTCGCTTAGATCTCATACGAGCTATCAATTAGTATGTTCGTTAGTCATGATGATGAACAAAATAATGTAAAGTATAACAGGGTTTTGCTCACAACAACAAAAAAAATAATATGCATACCAAATATGCGTTCATGTAAGTATATAAGTATAGCATAAAATTTCGATTGAAAGAATAGCATAACGTAAATCGAGTAAATCGCTCAATTTGCACAAAATGAAAGTAAACGAGTTAATTAATGCTCAAAACTAGTGTTGTAAGAATAATTACTAATAACTAGTGCGAGAATAGTTGCGAATAACGCGTGAAAATAACTACCAACAAAAGAATAATACAAAAATAATAAGATAATGTACAAACGTAACTATAAATAGAATGGTGTAAAAAAATAATGAAATTTACTGTAAATGAAAGTGCGCAGAACAGACGTTTAGTCTACTGGTATGAGGATAACTTTTTTGGAAACCGAAGAATGTTTTAAATTCAAAACAGGTTCACTTGAAAAGATTTCATAGGTACACATTTTCATGTGTTTACGAGAAGTCGAGTTTGAAAAGTGTTATAAGGTATATTATTAGTTGCAAATTCCTCCCGAAAACATATATTGGATACGTTATATGAAAACATGCAGATTTACATTTGATTTGTAAAAATATGCAATGCAAGTTTATAAAATGCAAGATGAAACCATTTCATGAAGTGTGTGTAAATCTAATGTGTTTCGAAAGACCAAGATTTAAAATGATGTGAAATTTGTGAATGATCCCAGATGCGTTGACGAATTTTGGAAAATAAAATTTTCTGTATTTAAACATTTCTTTAACTTGTGGGTTGAAAAGTCGGAAATTTTTAATTGTTATGAAATGTTGAGAAAATCGAAGTGTTACCCGTTAAGACTGGGTAAACTTGAAACCTTTTAAATTTTCAAACTTTTACGAAATTTATGCATTGAAAGATCATTTATTTGCAGGATCGTTAAGGCATCTCTTTGGGCTCATAGCGGGCTATTTGTTTCAAGGCACAGGGTGTATGAAAAATGTGTTCTAATTTGGCGAATAGGCTTTGTGAAAACACTTATAGAATAGGTTGTCAAATTAATCGTTTTAGAGAGTAGTGTACTAGTGCGTATCGTGTAGGTAGGCATTTATGTATGAGTTTAGTCTGACTAAGAAGTTCTAACTAATGGTAGTTGGCTATGGCTTAGGAGACTGGGTGCAGCAATATTAGTATTAGGTATATGAGAATACACTATGACTTCGATCAAGTAAGTTTGTAAACATGAAGGTATAAAACAGGTTGAAATAATAAGTTTGGAAAAAAACATGTTTATTTTTAACTGTATGATGACGCAACATTCCTAAAATCAGGATGTGATCAAAGTTAAACACAAAGTTTAAAACTTAAGTCGTAGGTAAAAATGTTTTAACGCAAAACGAGTAATACCTTATAGTGACGATTGTTCAAAAGCACATGGTACTAAGATGTAACTATATTATTGAATAATTTAAATTGTCTTACATAGATGAAATAGAAAAAATACAAAAGTCTGAACGAAACATGAAATTTGAAATAACTTATTAAAAGCAAGCACTAAAATCCAATGCTATAGTACTAAGATCAAACTGCACCTGAAACATGTACAAAATAAGTTTTGTCAACATATGAAATGTTGGTGAGCATTCCTAGATTTAATACATATAGTAAGTTGAAAAATGTTATACAATTCAAGTGCAAGCTACAGTGCATTTATGTAAACTATGTATCATACAAATGAGCGAAATCAATCCTATGACTGTATAATGTACTGTATGAACGGTGGTGTACTCATCCAATAAATGGGTGATAACTTAACAATGGCCACGGATTCTCCGATGAAAAAGGGGGAGAATCAATCTAGGCGGGTTGTCAATCCAAATAGCGCTATCCAATGTTAAGGTCGGCTTGTACCATGTTAATGATTTCACTAAGTACAAATGTAATCCACATGTATTGTCTAAGCATAAAGCACGTTGTAAGCAATGCACATAGTACTAGAATTGTATTGTAAAAATGTAAACTTGTATTTGAAATTGTAATAGTGTACATGTAACACCCCAAAAATGTATAAAAGCAAAAAGGGGGTAGGAAATACTCACATTCGCCAAATGACTAGATGACTAAGCGAGCGTGAAAATGCGAGCAATCCAAAGGTTCAACAACGAAACTAGTCCAATTTAGAAGAAAAGAAACCAAATAGTAAAAAATATCAAGCTTCCAATTCGCCAATTACAAGAGCTTATAATCAAAGCTTCAAATGTAGAGGTAATATACTCTAGAAGAGATGTATGAGGGAGAGTTTAATCGAATTGAAACAATTGAATTAGAGGTGCAAAGTGTAACGGGTCATAGGTGGGTTTTTATACTAGTTTTGGATTTAATTAGCCATTAAAATTGGTCAACACCATAAAGCAAGGTTTTATGATGAATTGAATATTTGACTAGGGCTTTGACTGTTTGACTAAGACTTTGACTAGGACATTAACTGGGACTTTGACTGAGACTTTGACTGGGACTTTGACTGAGACTGTCTTAGCGGACCACGAGGGCTAATAAAAAAATAATTTTTCTAATTTAATCAATTTTAAGTTATAGACTTGTTTCCTTCTGTTTCTAAGTTGTTTTAGGACCGAAAATTAAGGGCTTTGAGTATCAAGGTCTGAAACATACGTGCTCGGGTGTAGATGTGAGTATAAAACGTGCATACTTTTACTTAAAAAAATTATAAGTTTTATTAAATTGTGAATTTTGGTCCTATTAAAATACGAGCGTTAAAAATGAAAATTTTGAAATAGTTGAGGAACCAATCATGCACATTTATGAAGAGTGAAGGGTGCAGGTTGTCACAGTCGTCGATTCATTTTCTCAAAATCTTCCTTCAGATCACCACCTCCCGAAGATGACTCCGCCTTTGCACCTTTTCGCACTCTTCTACCGGGTGGTCGAGGCTTGTCCTCCTCCTCCTCGTCCCCCTCCTCCACGTCCTCGACATTAATAGGATCATTTAAGCTCGCATAGCGAGCATCGGATGAGGGTGTATCCGGATCTCTCGACGAGGAGGTTTTGCTTTGTTTTGCTCTCCTTCCTTTGCGCCTAATGCCGGACCCCATGGGTGGTACCGGTCCCTACTTAGGAATTTTTCTCAACATTTCCTAAATTTTCAAATATGTGAACGACCCACGGGTTGCGTTGAATCCTCCAACGCTCTTGCTAACACACCATCATCACCTTCCCCACTGCCCCTATTGTCGCTACAACGTTGGAAAACTTCCGCAAAAGCATGACATCTGATATTTATATCGGTCCACTTTTCCGATATCGAATCGTTGTCCCGATATTCACCTTAACCCTTGGCGGTAAAAAATATCTCTCAAATTCTTATCCAAAACAAATGCTTGTCTTGATAGTTCGCTACAGAAAAAAAATTATATTAAAAATAAGAGCCGATTAACAAAAAAAATCCGGAATATATATTAGGGATGGCAACGGGTCAGGTATGGGTCGGGTTTGGCTAATACCATATCCATACCCGGTTTTAAAATCTCATCCCATACCCGTCCCATTACCCGTCGGGTATAGAGCATACCCGCGGGTTTCGGGTATGCCCGTTGGGATTTTCATGTATATATATTTTTACTTTTTTTTTTTGGTGTTTTATGTTTTAGAAATCTATAATATATTAAGTTGTAATAAATAACATACGTATGATCATCACCATACTAATATTTAAAGTATTTAGAATAAAAATATATATTATAATATGTATCTCAAGAGATATTTTTATATTTTGTAGCATATAAATATAAATAATAATGTCATTAAACTATAAATTCTTCAATAATGAATCTATTAAAATGAACATTAAATGAAGAAAAATATATATATAAAACTTAAAAATTAGCGGGTATATGTTTCGGGTAAACGGGTATTTAGTTTCGGGTAATCGGGTCAGGTATCGCCTAATACCATACCCGTACCATACCCGCGAAATATTTTTTTTCCAATACCAAATCTGTCCCATACCCGTCGGGTATCGGGTATACCCGTCCCAAATGCTTCGGGTTTCGGGTATACCCGCCGGGCTCGGGTTTTTTTGCCATCCCTAATATATGTGTGTGTATATATATATATTTATAATACGATTAAAAATACTAACCAACATCGGGATCCTCCGATATGTCGAGCCAAGCCCGCGCTAGTGCAAATTCCTCGTCTTTCGACCAAGGTTGATATTTCTTTCTTTGACGAGGCGCGTTAGCTTCTTTTTTTTTTTTTTTTTTGTGCGAGCCCCCCCCCCCCCCCTTGAGAACCCTCATGTTGATGTGGTTGTACGGGCTCGGCTTGAGTTTCAGGCACGAGCTCAGGTTCGTCTTGAGAACCTTGGCCATAGTTTAGGTTCATGTTTGACGCAAACCCCATTGACCCTTGAAAGAATTGACCCGACATGCTAAGTAATTGTGCGTATCCCATTGTGTTCGGGTCTAAATCGCCCCAATTAAAAGTGGGTGGCGGTTGGGTTGTGTTCGGGTGCGTAGCATTCGGGTTGCCCAAGCGAGACTGGACCACAAAAGGTGGATGGTATGGAAACATTTTTGTTTGTAGTTAGTTATGTTCGTAGTTTGAATAAAAATCTGTTGTGTTTGTAGGTACTAGGTAGGGGTGTCAATCGTGTCGGGTTAATGGATTGGCGGGTTTACGGGTTGCGGGTTGATGGACTTGAAATGTGCAACCCGAACCCGACCAATATTATTATTCGTGTCAAATATTTCTACCCTAACCCGACCCACATAAAATCCGGGTCAACCCGAAGACAACCCGTTTAACCCATATTTTTAAATGAGTCATACATGTTCATGAGTTATAAGCGGGTTATTGGGTTGTAAGCGGATTATCAATTAAATGTTTAATGGTTAGTATATAAGCGTGACAAATAAATAATATAGTGTGCCAAAAATAACACAATTATAACTAAACATTTAATAGAAATGAAAAAAAGAAACATAAATATATAGTAGATTTTTTTCTAAATACTTAAACGGGTTAACGGGTCAACCCATTTTATATATATGTCAACCTGAACCTGACCCATTTTTAATACGGGTCAACCCGAACCCGACCTGTTTTTTTAAACGGGTCGTGTTACTTGACCCAAACCTGTTTTTTTCGTGTCGGGTTCGGGTTGTGTTAGTAATTGCCGTCCCTATTTGTAGGTGTAAAAATAGTTGTGTTTATATATATATATATATATATATATATATATATATAGTTAATAAAAATTAACCGTTTGAAAAAAATAACATTCGGGGGGTTTGAATTTTTTTTACCGTTATAATATTTAATCGTTTGAAAAATGAACGTGTCAAAATTTTATTTGTTTATAATATTGCATTCTGGCGTTAAAAAGATAACGCTCCCGACCATTTTTGGGTATTCATGCCCCCGTGTTTCAATGTTACAGTCGCGAAAATGAGATTGGCGCCGATCATAACGCTCGAGTACGGGTAGTCTTAGGTTGATGCACAATACATTAGTTTATGTGTGGCGAAATTACAAGAGTTCATTAGTTTGACGCTTGAGGTTTTATCTTTGTCAATGGGCCACAAACTCTATTAGTGAACAAATGAATAATTTTTTAAATATGGAAATTAGCTAGAGGTTTAATTTAGCGATGAGCTCGGTACCATATCGTATCGCACTGATACCGATTTTTGCCAAAACTTAGTACCGATACTGAAAATATATGGTGCCGATAATTTAAGGTAAAATACCGGTTCAAATTGATACCGAAAATGGCCCAAACTTGGTAATGCAAATGGACTGGTATTGATATTTACGGTACCAGTTTGGTATTGGGTTTTTCGGTATTTGATATTGAAGTGCTCATCCATAGTTTAATTAACAATTAAATAAATAATATTAATTAGGCCTGAAATTCATATCCATATCTATATCTATCTTCTATACATACTAATAAATAAAACTCAATATGGGCACTTGTCAATTTCTTATTCTAAGTTCAATTTTATTCAAATCCTCATTTGGACACATGGCACTACTAGAGAATTTCTATCTTTTTCTTTTTTTAAACAAAAAACAATAAATGAGAATGGAAAAGGAAACTAACGTAAATTAGGAATCATTAAATATGTATTTTTTATATTATTATCTTTATTACGCCAGAAAGGTTTTTCTTATGCCATATTATTTTTGGAATCTATATCATCTAATAAAGGAGTAACTATTGCTGAGGTGACACCTCTAGATGGCCTCGATTCTAACCATTTAACTTGGGTATGGGTATTCTAACCCGACCCATAACCCTATTTTCATACCCAAATACCCGCATATAAAAACAGGGTTTCTATGATATTCTCTCAGTCCCATTTCCATCTTCTAATTACCCTAACATTCTATCTCTGCCTCATTCTCTCTATCAAACCCTAATATCATATACCATCTTGCGGCACAGATTCAAGCACACCGATTCAAACCCTATCTTTATATCTGTATCTACTACACTGATTCAAACATTGGATCATATGATGATGGTGTTCGTGAAGAGAGTAAGACCGGACAACATCAGTTTATTGATTCATTGAACGCCGACAAATTCTTAATCAGCCTTCGGCGTTCATCTCCTTGATTACTCGAAATGTATATAATGTTAGGCGATAGATGGTAATATCTTTAGTCCGATTTCAAATCTGTTATTATGATTACGTTACGGATTTAGTTTGTTTCGATTATATGTTTTTCTTTTATATATCAAGATCTGTTTTTGTGTTAAAGATGATGAAGGGTTCACATTATACCCGTATGAGCATTTAACAACATCATCAACTGGTTCCTGCTCCGAAAATTGATGTAACCAGGCGACATTTGTCTCCTTATGTGCAGGTTAGGATTCACTTCATGGCTCCAGTCACAATGATGCTAACTTTCTGTTTCGTTTTTTCAATGACTGACTTTAGGTGATAGTCTTTGATGTTAAATGATGCTAATGTATTGTGCTCTGAAGCTGGAATTTAAATTTTCCTAATTCGTCTTTTTTTTTTAGTTCGTTGGTTTTAAATACTACTTATATGCATATGCTTATGTTATTTTGGACTTTTGGTTAATGTGACTTTTAGATGATTCTCGTACTTGTATTTGTTTTTACACATGTGTAAATTTACTGTTTATATGTGTGTAAACTGTTTCATTTACACATGTGTACAATGTTAATTTGAAAGTGTTTTTGCAAGAAAGATGAATTGTTTAGAAAAAAAATGTAACACCCCAAAATCATTTGTTTCGCTGAATTACGCCATTAGGCGTGATTAGCAAAATAATAAAACGAGGCTAAACTCACTACTAGAGACTAATCTAGTTAATGTAACAATCTAGAAACCAACTCGAGACTAAACTTGAGGGACCAAAGTTGCCAATATGATAAGTGGGTTTTATTAATGAAAATAAAACAATAAAAACACACACAATGTGTGTGTGTGTGCGTGTATGAATCAGGAGTTTCATCTCCTCCTTCACAAACCAAACCCTAAACCTCAAGAACAAGCTTAATCAAGGCCAAAATCAAAGGGTTCTTCTTGCATGAGCCCTAAAACGAATCACCCAAGTTTGATAAACGCAAAGGTAACTATTATTTTCCTTAATTTGATGATTTTATTCAAGCTTGAGGTGGGTGAAAATCTTGGTTGGTTACAAAACGTGAGATTCTTAGTTGTTAGAGGTTTCTCTAGCTTTAGGGAGCCTCAATCATACCTAAATTGCTTACAAATCACATTCTACATGTATGTTTGATTCTAGTCATATGATTATGCTAATATGTGAAAATTGGGATTTAACCTCTACGTTGAAACCCTCTATGTTTAATGATTTAGTTAACTCTTAGGAGTTTTCTTAATGAGGAATTTAGGCTAAAAAGTCTAAATAACATGATATGATGATTATTAGGTAGATGAGTATGTTTTGGATAAACTTAAACTCAAGAAAATCAAGTGAATTTGGTGGGTGCACACCAAGTGTTTGATGAAATGCCTAGGTGAGTTAATCTCA
Source organism: Ambrosia trifida (assembly GCA_028751855.1). NCBI lineage: Eukaryota > Viridiplantae > Streptophyta > Magnoliopsida > Asterales > Asteraceae > Ambrosia > Ambrosia trifida. Next base: position 94,439,822 of record CM054130.1, read on the forward strand.
ACTAGACATGTAAGAAAATAGCTATGGATTTAGCTAGTAATGATAATGAATACATGATGTTATGGATAGTGAACAAAATTCCATATTATGTATTCTAATAGACAAGTTTGACTCATCCCCAAGTTAGGTACAACAAAGAGGGAGCAAACGGGTCAAACGGATGCAAGGCGAATACTTATGGAAACAAGAATGGATGCGAGGTAAGTAATACTTACATTCACTAGATCAAAAATATAACTTTTGTATTGATGTAATGATCTAAACCTCGATAAGGGATAAAGGTAGGACCCGAGGGGGGTGAAACCTAGTAAACGGACGGTTTATGCGAACCCATGTCAAAACAAGATTTATGGTAATAAACGAATCAAGAGTGTTGATCATAGGATGGAAATCATCAAATGGGTCAATAAATAAAGCTATGTGGTAAGTCTAAACTCAAGTTTTGATAATAAAATCACTTGAATAAGAAAGCTATGCAATTTGAGTAAATGGGTCAAGTGGGATTGCCACTTCCCCTTAATTAAAAGTTAGAATGTCATAAGGTTATGAACCATGGGACTTAATGGGTCAAATGGTGATTTCTCACCATTCGAACCCGACAATCAAAGTCAATAATCTAAGCCTTAAGAACCTTGGGGATAACGGGTCAATGGGAAATGCATCACAATTGAGTCTTGGGGGACTAATGTGGTTAATCTAAAAAGGGTGCAGGTAAACACTTGGAAATCGGGCACATGATGCCTAAGTAAACAATGTGGGTGCAAGTATGGATCAACGCCACTCGGTAAGTGGTAGTTAGATAAACGCCTTCGAGCGAAGCAATAAGGTTACTAAAACTACACACAAGAAATGTGGGTGCAAATCAAGTAAGTTATTTCCATAACTATGTCTAATGCGCGCTAATGCGCTTAGAATCTACTAAACAAGTGAAAACTTGAGAAAGGATGAAAATCTAAGTCCGGAAGGACTTAGAGGTTTTTAATCAAGTCAATGAGTCAAAAACATTGGGATTGGAACAAGAAGTTTCGCCACGAATGGCTAAATTGAAATATTTGACCATGAAGGGCATTTTTGGAATTTAAAAGATTTCTAAAGGTTGAATCTAAGAAACTAAATCATAATGAAACAAATCGGATAAACGCTTTTGTTGATCAAGTGTCTAATGACTTGACAACTTAATCGGTAGGCATTTGGTGTGGTCAAAAAGTGCCTTGTTGGATTCAAGGCCTTAACGGGTCGATATGGGTAAAAAAAATCAACATAAACACTAAAAACTTTGAACCGGGTCATAGCATCATGAGCCGGACTATAATTTCAGTCAAACAAAGGTTATTTAGTCGGCAAGTCAATATTTAGGCTTCGGGAATCATCAAATGCAGTTGCTACATGATTTCCATGCTTAAAAATCACCAAAAAACGATCAGAAGCTGTGCGCGGCCGCGCGCTTAAACCCACCGGCCGCGCGCTTAGACCTGCATGTCAGCACGATCTTTAAAATTCCATATAAAATCGTAGAAAAATCGTTAGGAGGTGTTCTTTATATGCCTGGAAAGCTCTCGGAGCGTAGAACAATTCTCATTTGAAAGTCGAAGTCAGATTTTGGGTTTTAGAATGGGTAAAAGCGTCCGAACAGCTGCTGCGCATAAGTTCCAGCAGTTTGTTCTCCTGATAAAGGGCTGTTTGGCCTGGTTCGTTCCGTTTCGACGTGTAACGACTATCGTACTAGTGAAATGTTTCATTTGACCACTCACTAACCATTCTTTGTGTAATGGTGCTAGGAAAACATGTGATGGAAGTCCCGGAGCAAGGATCAAGTCGCGATAAGAGCCGAACACACCCGATCACTCATACAAGCTTCCGCACTAGAATCTAAGGAACTCCCGTTAAAACGCAACATCTTAAAATATGTTTTAACTATTAAAATGTAAAAATTTGTGTGAATCAAACATGTATTTGATCTTAATGGGTTGACTTATAACAAATTTCAAAGTATTTAATCGGGAGTGGTTTAAGTAAGGTCAAAACCCGTATGATTTGGGCGTTGATCACGTTATTACGGGTTAGGGTCTTACAAGTGGTATCAGAGCCATAGGTTTGAGGGATCCGAGTGTCGGGAAGGCTACTTGGACTCAAACCGTGCGCTCAAAGTGTTGAAGGGTGTTCGGTTCGAGACTTGGTCGAGGGATCCGGTAAGTAATACCTATAATAAACATCCGTTTTGATCGGAATTTATTATAGGTAATCAATAGTGTTATCGTGTAGATACACACTATCTCAAAAGCTTGATAAGGAAATGGTTAGGTACTCATGGGGACTATCCAAAAGATTGATTCGGGCAACGAAAATCTCATATAACAAGAATTCTAACATCACTATTGAAGTGATGCATTCTAATACTGAAATGTCATGTTACTAGTTAATTGAAATTATAAATGTGACAAGGATGATAACATTTTATTTGATCGGGAGAGAATCAAATGATTCACCAAACGAGGTTGTAGAGGGTTCGGGAGCACGGCTGATGGCATGCTCACTAAGGACCAAGTCAAGTAACGACTCGGGCTAATGGATCCGTAATGAAAGGGAACACGGGAGCAAGTATCAAACAGGTACATGCTCGAAATCATAGTAGGTGCATTAGCATGCAATTATCACCTGAAGGGTGGTAATTGCATATGCAAGCAATAAGCAAATGTGAAAGGTGCATAGTTCACAATAATGAACGATCAATGCACAAACTTAACTTGAACATCGAGACCGGGTTGGGGGTAATCATCCCAAACTAATGTTTAGAAAGGCGTTGTGATCATATCAATGAGTGTGATCACACAAAGCTTATTAAAACAAAAACACATCGCTTTTTTCTTAATGAATAAAGTTAAAAACCCAACATTGAATAATTTATCAAGGAAGGATTTTACTAAATAAAATAAGGGACACAATCACGAACTGAAGCTTTGCTTACATAGGATGTGATGTACTAATTATAACAAGTCCATAGGTACCATATGCGGATTGCTTACCCTGGCCAGGTAAGTGTTAAACAGATGATACCATGGGTTTCTTACAATTGATACATATACAACCTATGTAACGAAGGTTTAGTAAGTGAGAGGTGCCGGGGGATTTTGGACGTAGTCCACTGTCTAATACGGCAGGGATGCGATCCATGCAAGACCTTGAGCGAGGCACCAGCTAGAATACGCTGGGCTAGCAAAGAGGACAACAAACTGGAGCGTTTGGACGTAGTCCACTGTCTAACACGGCAGGGATATGAACCATGCAAGACCTTGAGCGAGGCACCTGCTTATACGTTGGGCTAGCGAAATGGGCAATATACGATACGAGTTATCCTGGGTTGATACAAAGATTGACTTGAACCTTAATCAAGGTTTAGTCATAAATAGATTCAGTTCGGAAAATAAACTTGAACCTTAATCAAGGTTGAGTCATTAACAGATTTAGCTTAAAAACAGACTTGGACCTTAATCAAGGTTAAGTCGTAATTAAACTCGGACTTTATAAAAGGTTAAATTCGTAAAGAGGGACTTGAACCTTAATCAAGGGTTGAGTCATAATCACATTCGGGTAAGTCATGAATCTTGGGATTAATGACCTAAAACAGCGGATTGTGGTCGTGATAGATCAGTAAATCATTCAACACTCGGGTTAAGGATGAAAAAGTGTAAACCGCAATAAAATTAGATTTTATTGTTGGTACAATCTAATACAAATCCTAATAACGGTTGGATTGTATAGTTATTACAATCTGATGCAAACCGTGATAACATAAGATTAGTCGATACAATACGTAATAATGACCAATCTACACCGTGTTTTATGAAAAGAAAACCGATCTCAATTTATGTTGAGATCGGTAATCAGAAAAAGGACTTTTAGAAACTAAGCGTTCTAAATATATAAACAATTTGAAATACGAAACTCAAAAGTCTTTAAACGAGTCGGTTGGGGGCAATGACCACCAACCGAGTTAGCAAAACAGGAATTTGAGGGAAAACCCAAGTTAAAATTGTCGGACATGAATTAGATATGTTACGGGTGAGCCCGAGCATACTAAACCGGACAACTCACTTGGTGTGAGGTTAAAAAGCAGGGTGAACCTTAATGGGTCATGCCTTAGAATGTGATACTTGAAATATGGAGTTTAGCAACCGATTGGGTAAAATGTGGAAATCGGTAACGATTCCCACAACAAACACGAAGGGTAAGGGAAACCCAATAAATGGCAAATTCTTAAAATAAGGATAAGCCAAAGAAAGAAAATGTTATTATAAAGCAAGGTTTGTTTATAACATTATAGCAAACCAAGAAGAAACGAGGGTTGGATTCGGGGATGAACCCAAGAAGCTAGAAAACGGCTATGTTAAAAAGTCGGTTTAGTCTTGAAAACCAAGACAAATTACTTGTTAGTAATAGACGCATAGACATGTATGCATATGCATATGCATGTCACAATCATGGTGTCACAATAGATGCCCTAAGGTGCATGATGGAATGGACCCTTAAACCATTATACCCTTCGGGATAATGGTAGACGGGGATAGTCTGCGGTTCTAAAGCGGATCTATGGAAAATATATGAGTAGCTAGAATACCCTGTAAAGGTATGTAAATAGATGTTATGCAAAGAAATAACGTCTAGTTAAACAAATGAGTAGTGTGACTCAAAGTAGTGATATAGGGCCGAGGCCTTCATAAAAAAAAATCGAAAGGTTAGGAGGCCGAACAAAGAGAAATCGCCCTAAGTTTATAGTACTATTTGTTAGACTATATAATATCAAGGGATTGAGCGGTGCTCAAATTTGATTATAAACACTAAGGTTCTTTGGTGTGACCAAAGCAACAAAACAAGAAAGGTTTCGGGGACGAAACCTCTTTAAGGGGGGTAGACTTGTAACACCCCAAAATCATTTGTTTCGCTGAATTACGCCATTAGGCGTGATTAGCAAAATAATAAAACGAGGCTAAACTCACTACTAGAGACTAATCTAGTTAATGTAACAATCTAGAAACCAACTCGAGACTAAACTTGAGGGACCAAAGTTGCCAATATGATAAGTGGGTTTTATTAATGAAAATAAAACAATAAAAACACACACAATGTGTGTGTGTGCGTGTATGAATCAGGAGTTTCATCTCCTCCTTCACAAACCAAACCCTAAACCTCAAGAACAAGCTCAATCAAGGCCAAAATCAAAGGGGTTCTTCTTGCATGAGCCCTAAAACGAATCACCCAAGTTTGATAAACGCAAAGGTAACTTTTATTTTCCTTAATTTGATGATTTTATTCAAGCTTGAGGTGGGTGAAAATCTTGGTTGGTTACAAAACGTGAGATTCTTAGTTGTTAGAGGTTTCTCTAGCTTTAGGGAGCCTCAATCATACCTAAATTGCTTACAAATCACATTCTACATGTATGTTTGATTCTAGTCATATGATTATGCTAATATGTGAAAATTGGGATTTAACCTCTAGGTTGAAACCCTCTATGTTTAATGATTTAGTTAACTCTTAGGAGTTTTCTTAATGAGGAATTTAGGCTAAAAAGTCTAAATAACATGATATGATGATTATTAGGTAGATGAGTATGTTTTGGATAAACTTAAACTCAAGAAAATCAAGTGAATTTGGTGGGTGCACACCAAGTGTTTGATGAAATGCCTAGGTGAGTTAATCTCAACTAGACATGTAAGAAAATAGCTATGGATTTAGCTAGTAATGATAATGAATACATGATGTTATGGATAGTGAACAAAATTCCATATTATGTATTCTAATAGACAAGTTTGACTCATCCCCAAGTTAGGTACAACAAAGAGGGAGCAAACGGGTCAAACGGATGCAAGGCGAATACTTATGGAAACAAGAATGGATGCGAGGTAAGTAATACTTACATTCACTAGATCAAAAATATAACTTTTGTATTGATGTAGTGATCTAAACCTCGATAAGGGATAAAGGTAGGACCCGAGGGGGGTGAAACCTAGTAAACGGACGGTTTATGCGAACCCATGTCAAAACAAGATTTATGGTAATAAACGAATCAAGAGTGTTGATCATAGGATGGAAATCATCAAATGGGTCAATAAATAAAGCTATGTGGTAAGTCTAAACTCAAGTTTTGATAATAAAATCACTTGAATAAGAAAGCTATGCAATTTGAGTAAATGGGTCAAGTGGGATTGCCACTTCCCCTTAATTAAAAGTTAGAATGTCATAAGGTTATGAACCATGGGACTTAATGGGTCAAATGGTGATTTCTCACCATTCGAACCCGACAATCAAAGTCAATAATCTAAGCCTTAAGAACCTTGGGGATAACGGGTCAATGGGAAATGCATCACAATTGAGTCTTGGGGGACTAATGTGGTTAATCTAAAAAGGGTGCAGGAAAACACTTGGAAATCGGGCACATGATGCCTAAGTAAACAATGTGGGTGCAAGTATGGATCAACGCCACTCGGTAAGTGGTAGTTAGATAAACGCCTTCGAGCGAAGCAATAAGGTTACTAAAACTACACACAAGAAATGTGGGTGCAAATCAAGTAAGTTATTTCCATAACTATGTCTAATGCGCGCTAATGCGCTTAGAATCTACTAAACAAGTGAAAACTTGAGAAAGGATGAAAATCTAAGTCCGGAAGGACTTAGAGGTTTTTAATCAAGTCAATGAGTCAAAAACATTGGGATTGGAACAAGAAGTTTCGCCACGAATGGCTAAATTGAAATATTTGACCATGAAGGGCATTTTTGGAATTTAAAAGATTTCTAAAGGTTGAATCTAAGAAACTAAATCATAATGAAACAAATCGGATAAACGCTTTTGTTGATCAAGTGTCTAATGACTTGACAACTTAATCGGTAGGCATTTGGTGTGGTCAAAAAGTGCCTTGTTAGATTCAAGGCCTTAACGGGTCGATATGGGTAAAAAAAATCAACATAAACACTAAAAACTTTGAACCGGGTCATAGCATCATGAGCCGGACTATAATTTTAGTCAAACAAAGGTTATTTAGTCGGCAAGTCAATATTTAGGCTTCGGGAATCATCAAATGCAGTTGCTACATGATTCCCATGCTTAAAAATCACCAAAAAACGATCAGAAGCTGTGCGCGGCCGCGCGCTTAAACCCACCGGCCGCGCGCTTAGACCTGCATGTCAGCACGATCTTTAAAATTCCATATAAAATCGTAGAAAAATCGTTAGGAGGTGTTCTTTATATGCCTGGAAAGCTCTCGGAGCGTAGAACAATTCTCATTTGAAAGTCGAAGTCAGATTTTGGGTTTTAGAATGAGTAAAAGCGATCCGAACAGCTGCTGCGCATAAGTTGCAGCATGTGTTAACAAGCATATACTAAAAGAACACATAAAATGTGTATTTATTTAATAAATGATAAAAACGATCATAACAATCAATACTAAAAATGTATCAAAAAACTTTTCATACATACATAATTATTTGTGAATTTTCAAAAACACTATCATAACAACATAATGCATCGCATAATGCACTTGTTTATACTTTATGTGGGGGATGCTCATTTCAAGACTAACAATATGTTAAGCATCGCATAATGCACTTGTTTATACTTTATAAGAGAACATTAAAAATAAGGAGAGAGAAACGAAGACCGTCGCATATTTATCTTGTTTATAATATTTAAGTAATAGATATAAATACGGTATACATTTCTAGTGTTTCTCAACTTATTATTGGCTTTAAAATAGACGCCCTTATATGAAGATGCGACACATGTGAACATACCTAGTTTTATTTACAAAAGGTATTTTTGCTCGTTTATGCACCCGTGTTTTTGCACCCACATCCATACCAAGTATATGGGATAAATGTACCATGTAGTGCATAATCAAAACTCATTTCACACCTAGACATAAATCATAACGCTTAAAACACTTATTACACACGAAATCATACATGTTATAGAAAATGTCGTTTTAACACTATTAAAGATAATAAAATTCATGATTTTATTGTGTTAGTACAGTTCATGTATATCCCCGGCTAAGTGATATGATGCGTCTATAAATCACTAGCTAGGTCCAATGGGGAGATTATTAGTGCATTTTATATGTGTCCCCAGCTAGTGATTAGTCGTTTTAGGTCGTTGGCTAGACCAGATAACATTTATCGTGTTTTTAGTGTGAAAATGACAAAAATATGATTAAATGGTCTAGGAAGACTAAGAAATGGAGATTGAGGCAGAGTATAAATATCTCATTCTCCCCTCAAGCTCAATAGCCTTAGGCATTTTGTTAAGTCTTAAGTGTGTGTTTTCCAAGGTGTTTCTGGATTCTCTACGTGATATTAATGAAATGGAGATTTGATTGAGTTTTATTGTTTCCTATTCATCTATAATCATTTCTCCTAACTATCAAAGTCCAAGTCATTGTTTTGACGTTTGAATAGGATCAAAACCCATGGGTTAAAGTTTTTGTTAGACGAAGAGCCCGGTCCTACATATACGATAACTTAAAAAACAATTAATGGAATATAAAATAAATCTAGGTTAAAAATGGCCTGAGTTAGGTTTTAAAGAAAACGTTAACAAAAGAAGTGATTTTCCCTTTTTATCGATCTCGAATATTAATGATTCCCGATTAATTATGAAAGTACCAGGTAAAGGTAAAGTTTCGGGTACAAATGCTATATTTTGTGAGAACTAAGAAGCGTGAGAATGATCAAGAATTGACATGTAGGCATAATGTTTTGGATTTAGGTATGATGTTTTGGGTTGTTTTTACTAGAAAAACACCAAACACAATAATTTAAAACACAATGCAATGTATTATAGCCATGGAATTTAAAACATAGCTAAAACATACAGCTAAAACACAACAATTTGGAAAACATGTTCTTGGCATGGTGTTTTAAGTTTTTAAGCCTAAAATAAATTGTTTTGTGTTTTTAATTGTTATGTTTTGTGTTATTTTAGCTAAACAATCTAAAACATAATGAATAAGTCCAAAAATTGATGCCTACATATCAATTATTAATCATTATCATACTTCTCACGAAATGTGCTCTTTGTACCCTAATCTCACGCGAAAGTACCACACTATTTACCTTAACCATTATATTGATTTGATCAATCAACAATAATTATTGCACGACTATTAGGAAAAATCGACATTGTGACTGATCTCCCGTATATATCACCGGGTAATCTATCTATATCTATATCTATACTACATAATAAAAGAAAATGTTGATGGTACACCTATCATCATTCTATGTCATTTGTTCTTGGTTTTCTCATCCCTCTTCCATACTTATTAATAGATAAATTTTATTTAATTATTGATTATTATTATATTCATTAGCAAGTGAATTTAATATGAAATTATTTATGATTTTTTAATTAAACTTATTTTCACTTAAAAAGTTATATTTACCAAATATTACCAAATTTAAAATTACATTTTTAAAATATTATAAAAAAGGAAGAATAATAATTAAAATTGTTTTTGTGATTGATATTTGAAGCTTTTCAAATACATGGCTTTTTATTTTTTCAATCAGTGCAATACATGTAACTTTTAAAAGGCATATTTTTTATAACTAAATATATAACATTACATTTGTTCAGCCTGTGTAATACACGAGATTCTAACAAAATGTCATAATATTTTAATCAATAAAAGAACAATAATCTATATTTTTTCTTGAAGAGTAAATACTAAACGAAAACACACGTCATTTCTCATAATAATACGTTTAATGCACATACGTAATCGATTGAAATAATAATTAATTACTTTTAATTATACACGTTAAAATATTAAATATGATATATGCATGCAATAACTGAACTCTAAATGTAATTCAGATATAATATTTTTAAAAATTATAACACAGTCTTGGTGGTATCAAGATGTGTAAATAGTGGTGTCCTTCACCATAGGATTGAATAATCTAGTCCTATGGTGGACAACACTTAAGATTTACGAGAAATATTCAGAGCCTAAAACATATTATAGTGGCTAGTTTTGGGTAACAAACCGGGTTCTATTAATCCTACTTGAGTTTTTACATACTCCTTTTCAGTTAATTTTGTAAATACAATGCGACATTCCCTCCGTCCCAATTTAGATGTCATGGGCCCTCAAACACACATATTAAGAAATCTTTTGTTTGTATATTGTAAAATGACAATAATATCCTCAAATCTTTGATTGTGTTTTGTCTTTTATGGGTAAAACAGGAAATTACATTTATATTTTTGGAAATGGACATTTAATTTGGACACCCAAAAATAGAAAGATGGACATCTAAATTGGGACGGAGGGAGTACACATTATATCACATAAATAGTGAATTTAATGCGTTCATCGGTAGCTATGAATATAAAAGATTAATAACCACGAATATAAACATATTATAGCAGCTAGTTTTGGGTAGCAAACCAGGTTCTATTAATCCTACTCGAGTTTTTGCATACTCTACTTTAATTCATCTTGTAAAACAACGCGAAAATATATTATACACATTATATCTCATAAATAACGAATTTAATGCGTTTAACGGTAGCTACTAATATAAAAGAGAAATAACCACGAATAGTTTTGTGCTCACCAAACTATTTAGAAAACAAAGTGTGAAACAACATTAAGCAAATGAAAGGATCTGCAAGGTAAGTATATTAACTTTACACCAAGTTTCTATGCTATCATTTTAACTTTTTTTTTTTTTTTTAGCATATGATTGCTCGAATTTGACTCCTTCAGGCGGTTGTGTGAGGTATAAATCATGTCTAAAATCAGACAGTGTTACGGGATTTATTTATTTATAGTCACCTCAACACCAAATTTTACATACCCCCTCGTGTACCTTGGTGCTGTTAAGGGTTAAACACAGTACATCTTTGCAGTAGTATTTTTTTTCTTTTCACAAAAAGCCCCTTTGAAACCAACCCCCACCCCCTCACCCACCCCCTTATCTAAAATATAATAAATTTATGATGATATAAATGTTAGGGTAAGTGGCTATATGTTTTCGTGTAACCATGCAAGGTACTATTACCTTATCTCACACAAGCAAAAAATTTCAAAACTCATTTCATACCCAGCCTCATACCCGAATACCCGTCGTTGCTGTTTTGGGTTTGACGGTTACGATTCTACACACATTTTTTGCGTGTATATAAATTTACATAAAGCCACATAAAAGTATTTCTTAACCATCACATGTTAATTCCGAGTGGTGCTAGTTTAACAATGGTGTCTTCCTTTCTCGGATTTAGGCACAAGCAAGAGGTCGCAGATATGGGAAAAATACATGGTAATCCTTCAAACGATGTACCCACCAAGCACCTCTTTGACCTGAATTTAGAACCTTTGGATGAATATGAGGATTTTCATTCAGAACAAAATTATGTTGAGGGTCAACTGATAAAGGCTCAAGATAATAAAGACTCATCAAAGAAGCCTAAGCTCAACATGGGTCAATCGAGCCAGGGTCCGACTGCTAAATCTGAACGTGAGCGTGTGTCAAAGTTGATCTTAGTGAAATGTAACAATTGCTATGTTCAGGTCTTGGTGCGTGACGATAACCCAAAGTGCCCTAACTGTCATAATGACTCATCAAAGAAGCGTAAGCTCGACAAGGTAGCTATCACTGCACTATTGGTTATTAGATTTTAATTTTAAAATTGTGATTTCATGCTTTTAGTATAATTTAGTAGGTATAAATGAGTAAATTAATGCGGTTCTTAATGATTGGGTTCAGCAGAGAAATAATGAATAAAACTCTTATATATGCTTTTGTAGATTAAAATGGACTCAATGAAAGGAATAAATGACAACAGCCATGTCATACCAAGTCTGACCAGTAGTGTGTATATGCCCGGTAGCAACAACAATAAACAAGCAGACAAACAAGGTGATGGGTCAGACTTGATCTTTTTGAAATGTATCAATTGCTCCAGGTATATCATGGTGCATGATGGGAACCCAAAGTGCGCTTTTTGTCATAAGAGCTTGATGGGTTCGATGATTTTTCAGTGAAAAGAGAGAAGATTATGTAGTAGGAGTGATATGTTTTCTAGACATGACATCGTGTTAGCGGACTGCACTTCTTTCTTTCTAAAGCATGGTCCTAAGATTTCTAATTTTTCTTGTTTTTTGTTTTTGTGTTTGTTTTTAATTGGCATTACCTGTTGATCTATTCTAAAATCCTTTAGGATAATAAAATGGAATATTTCAAAAATCAGATATATACACAAATTCAAATCAATATTTCATAGTACCCATAGTCTAATCAATAACCCTCAATTAATTACAAAGTGGTGCATGCTTTGCTAACCTAAATATCCAAATACAATAGGTGGGAGGGTTTACTCCTTAGGGAGGTTCCCGTCCAGGAGAGGTACACGGTTCGAATCCTAGGGCCAGCAAAAATACACCCTTGACGTTGAAATGGTTTATGCCCTCAGGGATGATGCGGAAATGGAGATTCGAAATGGGGTACCGAGGTGATATCCTTAGCCGATAAAAAAAATATCCAAATACAAGAGGTATGTGTGCAAATATATATAATCATCCTAACCTATCCCAAAATCCGAATATATTTATTTACCTTTACTATGATTGATCCATTGCTACAAATCTGCTCATTGAGCCTAAAATAGACATTGTGACTGATCTCCCGTATCACTACAGACGGGAGTCGGCAGAGATGGGTTTTAGCGGCGACCATAGTCGCCGCTAATGGTCTTGTCCGGAAAAATTCGTGCCTATTGCTCCATGTCGCCACTAAAGGGTCGGCGCTAATTCCTATTTTCCACGTGTCAAAAATCTGTGCATTATGGGCAAGACCTTTCCTATTTAGATTTTTTCCTCCTTGCTTTGTCCACAAACACACAAACAAGCAAAATAATAACCAAACATACCAACATTAACTGTGACACCCGACATATTTGACTCAATATTTTATAAACTTATAAGTCTACCTTAGCGGGAAAAATTTTATTAACGTACTTAACTGGGTTAGTTGAGTCGGGTATCTTACATATTGTCTAGGGTTCAATGATCTGGAGGATTATTGGTATCATTTTATGTACACACAAGTCTTGAGTCCCGTTGTTGGTGAATTACATGAATTAGATTAAGTGTTATACATAGATTGATTCGTATATGGTGTATGATATGAAAATACATGTTTTAATGGTGTTTAAATGATTATCCATGATTATATATGTTTAACATATGTTAGGATTTCATGTTCATGTGTTAGGATGTGTTAAAATGCATTAAAACAACAAAACTGTAAAATATGGAAATGACCAGATCTGGTTCGACCTTAAGGGGGGTCGAACCAGACTTTGTGCCAGTTAAAAATCTCATTCGACAATCAGTTTGTCTCATTCGACCTATGCACGAGGTCGAACCTGCAGACACTATAAATACCACACTTTGTCATTTTTTTATCATTTCACAAACCCTAAATGCCTCTAAACACTCTCTTTCAACTTTAATCACTGGGGAAGGAGTTTTTGATCTCATTTTTCATAATCTAACCCTCTATATCATAACAAGTGAAGACTAAGGCGTGTTCTTTATCCAAAATCCTTTTTGAGCAATTTTAATTCGTTTTCATAAAACCCCAATGTTCCAGATCTGATCTAAGACAACTTTTATGATTAAAAACCTTTCTAATATCTTTCTAAACAAAACCTTATCATAAAACATGAGTTTTCATATGTATCAACATGTGTTAATGATCTCTTATGTTGTATTAAGCGTTGCTTGATGTTTCTATGTTGGTTAGATGATGTAGAGATGTTCTAGGACTGTTATGAACGATGAGTTATGATTATCTTAGGTCACAAGTCATTGGATGATGATGTTTTGTCTAATTTGGGGAATTTGATATATTTAGGGATTAATTCATGATGTTATTATGAATAATATGATCAGGGGTTTTGTTTCACATAATAATCTGAGCATATTGAGTGGATTGTTGAATGATTTCAGAAAGTTTCCTAATTGGGTAAAGTTTTCATGCATGATGTGACATTTTCATAATTTTGCCATTTTGGGTAAACATTAAAACGGACTGATTTCGGAGTAAAATTAGTAGAGTTTTGTGGGGATATGTTGTTCATGCTCGACTGCTAAGTTTCATGATGTTTCGTGATATTTTCGGGCTGTTTTGATGAGATTTGATGCGTTTTGGGACAAACTCAGCAGCTGGGGTCGAACCAGAGTCTCATTTGACCTGTCTTGGGGTCGAAGGAGAGACTCTGGGCTTAAACCAGATGCAAATAGGGTCGAACCAAGCTTATTTACGTCGAACAAACTTGATTTAGGTTGAATTAACACATGTTAAGGTCGAGTTAACGTGTGTTAAGGTCGAATGAACATGTGATAGGTTGTATGAACTTAAGTATGGGTCGAAGGAACCTATTTGGGGTCGAACCAAGGGTGTTTGGGTCAAACCTAGTCCATTTTCATGCCGATTCGACCTTACAACTCTGTTTGTGCGATTTTTGATGCAAACTAAGTGTTTTATGCTTGAACCTTATTTGTAATCTATGTGTACTTAATTAGTTTACGTAATGGGTCACCAACGTGTTGGTTTAACAGTCAAACACGTTTTCAAACTTACTTAGTCATGATCTGGACAATCGGGGACTAGTTAACCTTGGGGTTATTAGTCAAAACACTTATGCAAACTTTATTGATAGATCTCCGGTATTTGGGATTATCAATGCTTGTCTTTATTCTTATTTCAATAACGTAAACTAAGGTGAGTGTCACAACCCATCCTTTACTATTTTCAGAACTTTTGGGGGAGAAACATGCGGTACAAACTTTCTAACTTTAGACCAACATATTACAATATTTCACATGGATACTTAGTGACTATTATTTCATCAGTAAAGTGTGAATAGATTTATTGGGCCTGGCAAGCCCCACTCGGGCCGACTAGAGGTCGGTGGCGGGTGCAATATTGTCCTATATCTTACGGCACCGGTTGATGAACCGGTGATGGGTTTGAGGCATTCTAAACGTTCAAC
Organism: Ambrosia trifida; assembly: GCA_028751855.1. Lineage (NCBI taxonomy): Eukaryota > Viridiplantae > Streptophyta > Magnoliopsida > Asterales > Asteraceae > Ambrosia > Ambrosia trifida. The sequence continues at coordinate 94,454,877 of CM054130.1, forward strand.
AGTGGTTCACGATACTATAGTATCATGTAACGATGTCTAGCTAGCATCAGGTATAAATGTAAGGATTGTTGGGTCTGGTTTACTCTTGTTACAAACTTTTGCAAACTTTATCTCTGTGACTCACTGGCACTGTATGTGTTGTCTAACTTCGCATGTTTTCTCAGGTCACTAAGGTAGCAGGGAGTCTTAGGCACATTGGAGTCACACTGCGTCTAGTCTTGCATACATAAGCAAACCGGGCTGTGCTTGTATTCATACTTTTGAACTTTGGTTTTGTAAACATTTTATGCTTCCGCTGTCTTTGTCTGTTTTACTTTCAAACTTATAAACTGCATGGTTGGTATTTCTATGTTATTTTCATTGCACAAAGTTGTCATTTGTTGTGACCGTTGATTTGGATCCTGGAATGTGACGCGCCTCGCGGTAAAACCCTGCAAGTGGAATTTGGGGGTGTGACATTAACCAACATTCGTCTAAACATACCAACAAAACTAAACAAACATACCAATATTTACATTAAAGCATAAACATTATAAATTGTACCATTCTTACAAAAACGCCTTAACATCTTTGTCTTCGTCATAATCGCCACTATTTCTGCTACCGCCTAGATTTCCAAAGTTTTGTGATCGGAAGAATCGACTACACATTTGGAACATTTGCCCTTGGAATTGAGGATTCGGCATCATCGCATTAATTTGTTCCTACAAATATATTTATACCAAATGGGTCAAATATCCTATTTACTAAACATATTTATACTAAACGGGTCAAATATGAACATTTAGCAAACATACATACACCAAATGGGTCAAACTACAAACATATACCAAATGGGTCAACTATCAACATTTAAACTACAAATATATACCAAATGGGTCAAATATCCTATTTACTAAACATATTTATACTAAATGGGTCAACTATCAACAAATAAACTATAAATATATACCAAATGGGTCAAATATACTATTTACTAAACATATTTATACCAAACGGGTCAAATATTAACATTTAGCAAACATACATACATTAAATGGGTCAAACTACAAACATATACCAAATGAGTCAACCATCAACATTTAAACTACAAATATATACCAAATGGGTCAAATTTCCTATTTACTAAACATATGTATACCAAATTAGTCAACTATCAATAAATAAACTACAAATATATACCAAATGAGTCAAATATCCTATTTACTAAACATATTTATACCAAATGGGTCAACTACCAACAAATAAACTACAAATATATACCAAATGGGTCAAATATCTTACTTACTAAACATATTTATACCAAACAGGTCAAATATTAACATTTAAAGTACAAAGACATACATGTATTATTTGCGGTTGCGATTGCGGTTGTGTTGGCGTAAGATGCGGAAGGCATTCTCTCGGACAAGGCATAGGCCCAATCCCGCGAATATGTCCGCGACATCTGCCCAACACTTCTTCAAATATACCAACCTTCAAACACCCCAAATAATATTAGTTTTAACCTACTTTAAACCGAACAGACAATCACAAAAACATGAAAACTAAACACGCACATACACAAATAAATATCAACCTTATCCAACCGTTGGGAGCTGCTCCCCCCTCCTTCTTCTTCATCTTCAGCTTCCTCAAACCGTGACTTTAACCTATGTTGTATTTCACAAAAGTGATTTAATAAAATTATATATATATATATATATATATATATATATATAATAAATTATAAATAAATGCTTACATAAATCTCTTCATTCTGAGGGGTATCAAACGTCCCCTGCCTTCCTGTATGTCTAGAACGGTATGCTTCATACCGTTCGAAGCTCTGTTTAACTTTAAAAGTTAAATTATAAGTTAAATAAACATTATCGTCTATGTATATGTGTGTGTATACCTTTTTGTGACAGTGACTTGCAAAATAGCTCGTTCCATCTTGGTATGTGCTCGCTTGTTTTTGGCGGGCGACTTTGTTAATTTCAGACTTCCGCTTATGTTCTAGACTGCAGAAGTGATCAACAGCTCGAAGCCAGTTTTCAGGTTTCATACCTTGGGGGGACGTTTCCTTGCTCCCTTCACATCATCACCACCTTTCGACACATTCAAAAAATATTCCTTTGCTTCATGTTTGTAGTCGTTTTACCGCTTTCTGACAGCCGCCATAATGCCTCCTTGTTTTTTTACTGGCAATGAGATCGTCCTCAACTTGTTTGAAATTCATATTGAACTCGGTCTAATAATTAAATAAAACAAGCTAGTCAGATAGAAAAAAAAATCAACAAATAACATATTGAATATATATTTACAAATCACTAACCTGCAACAACTCAAATAACTTGTTTCTATCAAGCTCAGAAACATTTTTCTAACTTTCCACCTCTAATGGAACTTCACACCATATATACATAGATGCCTCCCGGGTGAACCAGCTACCAAGCTCGCCTACATGCATGCAGGTGGTGGCTTCATCAAATGTAATGTCTGCCCGACCACCTGTGTCCTTAAGATGTTTTCTTAAGGCAAGGTTTTTTTGCCTTGCCCCGTGTTCTCCTGCGGGGGACTGCAATTAGAGTTAAAAATAATTAGTCACATTATTAGAATTGAAAAAGAAGTAAAAATAGTAAATAGTAAAGAACGGTAAGACTTACCACCGTTTGCTGGGTGCCCATGCCACCAATCATCACCACCTGGTGGCGGTGGAGGCGCCCCTGCACCGTCTCTGCCGTGGCCAAGGCTGATAATATCGACCATCAAATAAACAAGCACAACCCAAATGGAAATCATGGTGCCCTACAATTAGAAATACAAATTATTAGTCACATTATTATATGTAATAAATGAAGTAAAAATAGTAAACATTGATTTATTATAAGTGAAATCATCAACAACAACCGTTTTTTAATCAGACTCCATGTCATCATAATCGGGATCGTCCTCGTCATAATATGTCCCAGCATCAGCAACTTCTGTGACATCCGTCACTTTTCTTTTCTGTATTTTTTTTCTTTTCTGTATTTTTAATATTTCTATGTACGTTGAAACCCCAATAAATACAACGTTGCAATTTTATCATTTTCGGACATTCAAAAAAAAAATTCTATTACACATTCGGGTTCCATAATCATACCATAAGTTTATAGCAACTAAAAAGTCGACGAATAATTGTCTAAAAAATAAATGTTTGGGACGGGGTTCGAACCCGCGTCCCAAACCGGTTCACAACACCACACGTACCAACCAACTGAGCTATAGCACTTTTCTGATCATAACCCACACGAATTATTCTTATATTATGTTGAATTCAAAGCAGTTTGACTTGAAAAAGTCAACTGCACACCTCGAGCTTCATTAATCAACCCATTCAACACGTCCTTTTGATCTGAAATGGAATGTTATTGATACCATTGACCATCACGCGTATAATAACCCGGTCAATCATCATCAATCATACCTAATATACACCCATGACGCGTCAACACATTCAAGACCGAGTCAAAACATTCCATTTCGTTCATCTAAGCTTTTCCCTATAAATTGAACCCCTCTCTTCAATTCTCACTCGCCTATAAACATTCCACTACCTTCAATTTCTGTTAAAACAAGCTGCAAGCAAAGCATTTGAGTCGTGTTTGACTTTTTCCTTGACCGAGCATAAATCCCGATTACGGTTTCGTGTAAGTTCTCTCTTTGTTGGGTTTTAATCTTCGGCACCTTGTGAACAATAGCCCCAAAGATTCAGGGGCTATTGAACACGAATTGCATCAATTTGGAAACTAGGGCTCGATGTGGGTAGAATTGGGGAAGAACACTACGGTGGGCAACCTATATAATTATTACGAAACAGAGATTACACAACCAACTGATGTAGATCAGTTGGTTTATACATGTGATGTTGGAACTCGAACCGGCCTTTGGCCAAGGTTCGAGCCCCACAAAGCGGTTTTAATTTTTCTTATTTAAAACAATTATCAAAACCAACACATTTAACCTATATAATTAATTACAACCCAGTTTAACTCGTTCTCAGGGTGTGGCTCAGTTGGTGGCCACGCTTGTGATAAAACCCGAACGGGCCAGAGGCCCGGGTTCGACTCCCATAACCAACAAACCTTTTTTTGCCATTTTTATATATATACTTAATATAATAAATCGTTTAAAATAGTTTTTAAATACTAAACGAGGTTTATAAATTCTATAAAAATTATTATATGATCTCCAAATGATAAAGTTCATCATCCAATTTTTAGTTTTTCAAAAATAATTTATTTAATATATATTATAAATATTACAATTTATTCATTTAAAATTATAAAATTCAATAAAAATATCTAAACGATTTTATAAAATTCCACAAAAATTATACTGAACTTTTATAAAAATAAGAAATTCAGAATTTATTTTTATTTCAGAAAAACCGTTCATTTTATATTTTTAATGAATTTTTGTTAGTTTTAACCATAAATAAATCATAATAAATTCATTTTTCAATATTTTTGTACCAAAATTTTATATAAATTATTTCTAATTATTTAGAACTGAAATACAATTTTTAATTCAAGAATCCTTTAATTTTAATATTTTTAGATATTAAAGTCATATTTTGACAATTTGAAATAATTAGATTAAATATTCTATTTTCAAGAAAATAATTTTATAACAATTATTTTCATAAAAAAAAAACTTTACATTGTGACCATCTTTTAACTTAAGATTTACAAAAAGACTTTTATTTATTTATTTGTTAAATTTATAATATTTAATAAACAATTTGATTATTAATCAAATAAATGTTTATCCCCAATTCGAAACCCTAGAAGTACATGTATCCTAGAGTTATTTCCCTCACACGTTATCAAATTCTTTAGGTTGATCATTTGGGGTAATCTCAATTTGAATCTCGTTGTCTAGTTAAATCTCAAGCTATTACGTGAAAGGTGAGTATTTCCTATCCCTTTTTTTTTTTTTTTGCTTTTATACATTTTTGGGGTGTTACATGTACACTATTACAATTTCAAATACAAGTTTACATTTTCACAATACAATTCTAGTACTATGTGCATTGCTTACAACGTGCTTTATGCTTAGACAATACATGTGGATTACATTTGTACTTAGTGAAATCATTAACATGGTACAAGCCGATCTTAACATTGGATAGCGCTATTTGGATTGACAACCCGCCTAGGTTGATTCTCCCCCTTTTTCATCGGAGAATCCGTGGCCACTGTTAAGTTATTATCCATTTATTGGATAAGTACACCGCCGTTCATACAGTACATTATACAGTCACAGGATTGATTTCGCTCATTTGTATGATACATAGTTTACATATTTGCACTGTAGCTTGCACTTGAATTGTATATCTTTTTAACTTACTATATATATATATATATATATATATATATATATATATATCAAAACTAGGAATGCTCACCAACATTTCATATGTTGACCAAACCTATTTTTGTACATGTTTCAGGTGCAGTTTGATCTAGTGCTTTAGCAAGGGATATTTATTGCTTTATTTTAATCAGTTATTTCAATATTTACATTTCATTTAGACATTGTATTTTCCATTTCCATGTAAGACAATTTTGGCTTATTCAATAATATTTACATTTTAGTACCATGTGCTTTTGAACAATCGTCACTACGTGACACCTCGATGATTCCGCCATCAGTTGGGGTGTTACAACTTCACTGTCATCATTGCTCAGGGCATCAACTTCCATTACATTCTCACCCTCAGTAGCATGAGAATATATATTTTGAAAGCGGAAGTCAATAATTAGGCCAATATTAGATGAAGAGTTATTGTGAACGACGCCAGGATCCTCGCCTAACTCAGTGTCTACGTTTTGAACATTCTCGAGTTGTGGTGGTCGATCCCAAATTCGCCGGTGATTAACATTTTTGACGACCCACCTATGTTTATTATTTTGGTTTCCTAGAGATGGTTCTTGGATGTAGAAAACTTGTTTGGCTTGCCGGGTAAATATGAGCTGATCTTCTTTGTCCCATTCGTGTTCTGTGCTGATACTAGTGATATTATTTTCATATGTAACACCCACTCGAGTATCGTACCACTTGCATCGAAATAGGACAGTTTTATACCCATGAGGATAACCGATCTCAATAATCTCTTCTAATACGCCATAATATTTCTCACCGTTCTCTCCCTCCACCATAACCCCTGAGTTTTGCGTTGCACGTATGTTTTGCATCACGTGAAGCCACCATAAACTTAACACCATTGACTATGCAACCGGTGTAAGTTTTGGTCATTAATTACGCACCCAATGAAAGAGCATATAACTCTGAGTGGTATTCTGAAGAACTTTCTTTCTTCATCTTATAAACCTAACAAATTTAAAATAATATTGTTTGTTATATATGCATTACCTAACAAATATATAGTAACGAGTGTTATATAAGTATTACCTTGTGTTGAAACCAATTCGGAAATTTAGTTTTAATATCATCTTGGGGATGTGTAGATTTGAATTCACTACATTGAAGACAAATATATAAAAGCAAGAAAAATTAGTCTTAATTATATCTTTGGGATGTCCGGTCTATATATGAAGGATGGGAGCACTTACTTCATGTAGCCCTTGACTCCTTCGCAATTGTCGAGGACAAACCACTCTATCTTGAGTTTGTCGTCAACTAAAAGTAGCTTGTCATTCGTTGCACTGGTCGAGTTGCATTGGGACTTAAACACCCATAACTTTATTTTTTCTACAACAACGTCCTTATTTCTCTCAGGCTGATGGAACTTAGTCTTAACATTTTGAAGGTACATTGAGCAGAATGTTAGAGCTTATTCAGCTACATAACCTTCAGGCCTTGACGGGTTTTTTAACATAGTTTTTTCAGTTTTTTCATATACCGTTCAAAGGGATACATCCATCTCATATAGACTCGACCACCAAGAATCGCTTCATCGGGTAAACGCATAACTAAATGAACCATTATGTAAAAAAAATGCCGGAGGATAGATCAACTCTAACATGCACAAGATCATAAGAATGGCACCCCTCGCTTTCTTCATATCTTCCACTACTAGTGTTCTGGAGCAGATCTATTTAAAGAACGCACAAAGGTCTACCATTGGTGTATAAACATCTTTGCCCAAAAATGCTCTAACCCCAATTGGTATCAATTTTTGCATGAGAATATGACAGCCATGTGATTTCAAACCAGTAATGTTAGTATTGTTATCTCTCACCCTCTTACTAATACTAGATCCGAACCCATCTGGTAGTTTAACACTTTTATAAACTGACAGAAACTCTTTCGGTCACGGAGGGTGAATGAATTTTTGGGTGTGGGCAGGTCCACTTGGTTCCCCCCTTTTTTTTTCAACCATTGCATCTTTCGAATTTTCAGCTTCTCTAAGTCTTTTCGTGCATTTGAGTTGTCTTTCATCTTGTCATTCATCAAAAGAGTACCAAGCAAGCTGTCGCACACATTTTTCTCGATATGCATAACATCTAAGTTGTGCTTCAACTGCAGAGAAGACCAATACTCTAATTCAAAAAAATATGCTTCTTTTGGACCAGTTCAACTCGAAGTCTTCCCGATTAGGGTTAGCACCTCCAAATTTTGGATGCTTGCCTGGTAGGCGATTGAATAGAAGAGCATGTTGAGCATCTATGTCAGCGGGACTAAACTGTCTCGGGTTCCCTGTTAAACTTAGAACTTTTTCTCCAATGATGGTTGGCATCTAAGAATCGCCGATGACCGATATACACGCATTTATTTATTAAACATACTAAAGGGGTGTCTTCATTGCAAGTCGGGCATGCTTTGTATCCCTGCCCACTCCAACCTGATAGACTGTTAAGAGCTGGAAAGTCATTTATAGTCCATAACAACGCCGCCTTCATTGTGAAGTGTGTGTTTGTCGCAACGTCTTTATCAATGTGGACTCTTTCATGCATAGCCATGGAGGCAGATTATATATGGTGAGTATAACCAGCCAAGTGCTATGAGTCGTGCATTTATTTCCAAAAGGATTAAAACCCTCAGATGCAAGCCCTAGGGGAACATTTCGGGGTTCCCTCGAGAAGTTAGGGTACCTTAGATCAAAGTCTTTCCATGAAGATCCATCAAATTGATGACGCATAATACCATCTTCTGATTGTCCGGTATTGTGCCATATCATATCTTTTGCTGTGTGCCTTGAGCCATACAAGCGTCGTAGTTTGGGGGACAAACGAAAGTATTGTAACACCTTGTGTTGTACCTTCTTGACATTTGTGTCTTTAATTACCCATTGACTCTCATTACAAATAGGATAATTCTGCTACGACTGATATTCTTTCCAGAAGAGAGCACAATCCCATTTACACATGTCTATCATCTCATATCCCAAACCAGTCTTTTTAATATCTTTTTGGCTTTTTAATGCGAAGGAGGGACCTTGTTACCTGCTGGAAGTACAGACTGGAAAAACCCGAGAAGCTTATCAAACGAATTATTAGTCCATTTATGCCTTACCTTCTTATTCATAAGCGTTGATATAAAGTCAAGGGAGGAATAATCAGTACACCCAGGATATAATTCTGATTCGACTTCATCTATCAGGGCTTCAAACTCATCACGAACATCAATACTCTTTGTATTCGAGTCCCCTTCGTTAAGGTCTGTATCCTCTTCCATACGCTCCCCTATAAGGTCTTAGATAATGTCATTCATAACCCTTCTTCCCCTAAATGAGTTAAAGTATTCAAAAAGCAGTCCCAAAATGAGGACTACCCGAAATTAATTACTAAATCAATTTTGGGTGGGTATTTCTAAGCTCACTATGTTTTAAATGAGGATTCATTTTCGGGAATGTCTTTCTAGTCTCAATATGTATTAACATACACATACTTACAAACATACACATATACATATTTACAAACATACACGCATACATACTTACAAACATACACGCATACATACTTGCAAACATACACGCATACATACTTACATACATACACATATACATACTTACAAACATACACGCATTAATACTTACAAACATACACGCATACCTACATACTTACAAACATACACGCATACATACACGCATACATACATACATACATACATACATACATACATACATACATACATACATACATACATACACTCATATATACAAACATAATATAATTTTTTTTAAATGTACATACATAATATATTTTTGTAAAAAATTACACATATAATATATTTTTTTTTAAATCTACACACATAATATATTTTTTTTTTTAAAACTATAAATAAATACTTACATATTTTTTTTAAAAATATTTATACATTATATAGTTTTTAAAAAAATATACATATTTACTTACGTATATCTTTTTTTTAAATATAGATATACATACCTAAATAGACACATACATACCTGTTTACACACATACAAACCTATATACTAACAATATAAAGCATAAATACTAAAAAAAAATAATTAGCGGCGACTACTAACCGGTATTAGCGGCGAAGCTTCAGGTAGTTCGGTAGATCGGAGCTTCCTACAACTCATATTATTATAAAAAAAATTAAACATACTTCAAGAAAAAAAAAATGCACCCTGCGGTCTGGGAGGAGGAATGGCCAGTGGTGTGTTGTTCCAGTGGTGGTCCGGTGGTGGTTCGATCACGGCTGGGTGGTGGTGGGGGTCCGGAGGTTTTAGGGGGGGGGGGGGTGGGTTTAGGTGGTGGTGGTGAGATGAAGAGAGGGAGAAAGAGGAGAGTGAGAGAGAGTGAAAACATGGGGAGGGAAAGAAGAAGGGTTTGGTGGTTTATTTGTTTTTTTTGACTTTTATCGGCGACAAGTCGCAGCTAATGCTCAAAAAGACGTCACCGCTAAAAGGTAAAACTACGATAAATTTCTCACCATTGGATCTATTTTATGATCAAGGGTTGATTTTGATTTTGATCTTTAGCGGCAACACCTAGGTGGCTCGCCGCTAAAACTCGATTTTCTTGTAGTGTATATATCACCGAGTAATCTATCTATATCTATACTATATAATAAAAGAAAATGTTGATTGGACACCTATCATCATTCTAGGTCATTTGTTTTTGGTTTTCTCGTCTTTCTTCCATACTTTTAATTAATAGATAATTTTTATTTAATTATCTATTAATATTATTAAATTCATTAGCAAGTGAATTTAATATAAAGTTATTTATGATTTTTTAATTAAACTTATTTTTCACTTAAAAAGTTAAAATTTACCAAATACTACCAAATTTAAATTAAATTCGTTAAAATATTATAAAAAAGGAAGAATAGTAATAAAAATGTTTTTGTGAGTGATATTTGAATTTTTTTCAAATACATGGCTTTTTATTTTTTTCAATCAGTGTAATACATGTAACTTTTAAAAGGTATACTTTTTATAACTAAATATATAACATTACATTTGTTCTGCTTGTGTAATACACGAGATTTTAACATAGTGTCATAATATTTTAATCAATAAAAGAACATATATTATATATTTATTATTGACGAGTAAGTACTAAATAGAAACACACGTCTTTTCTCATAAAAATACGTTTAATGCACATACGCAATCGATCAAAATAATAATTAATTACTTTTAATTATACACGTTAAAATATTACATATGATATATGCATGCAATAGCTGAACTCTAAATGTAATTTAGACATAATATTTTTAAAAATTATAAAAGAGTCTTGGTGGTATCAAAATGTGTAATTAGTGGTGTCCTTCCCCATAGGATTGAATGTTCTAGTCCTATGGTGGACAACACTTACGATTTACGACAAATATTAAAAGCTTAAAACATATTATAGTGGCTAGTTTTGGGTAACAAACCGGGTTCTATTAATCCTACTCGAGTTTCTTACATAATCTATTTCAATTCATCTTGTAAATAAAACGCGACAATGCATTATACACATTATATCACATAAATAGCGAATTTAAAGCGTTCATCGGTAGCTATGAATATAAAAGATAAATAACCACGAATATAAACATATTATAGAAGCTAGTTTTGGGTAGCAAACCTGGTTCTATTAATCCTACTCGAGTTTTTACATACTCTACTTTAATTCATCTTGTAAAACAACACGACAATATATTATACACATTGACGTGTGCGTAACTATACATATTTTACAATGGATTTTAACACACGTTTTGCTTTAATATTTATAAAAATGGTTTAGACCTTAATATTAAAACACACACAATAGGGCAAGTGTACCCTGTCATATATGTAGTAACGTACAGATAAGAACCAGATATCGATCCATGGACGCGCGCGAAGCAATTGTACTAAAACTATGTCCCCGATTTACCAGTAGGAAAAGATAAGTTTGAGTTTTGTTTAAGACTAAATTAATTCTAAAACATGTAAATAACTTAACTACGACTCCAAATAGAAAATATAACTATATAAGCTGTAATACGCCAATCCTAGCATGTCATCTATATAAGAAATAAAGGCGTGATCAACATTCCCATTTTCCGACAGTTAGTGTCCCTTTCGGGCATCCTAACATGACAACCATATGGAAAGCTAACGCGAATACACACGTTAGCCACCTCAAGTCGTTTATTAGCGCGCAGCTGATATGATCTCATGAGAATCTTTAAAGAAGGGTTAGTATCACCTTTCGGGAGTCCTCAACCGCACTAGCAAAGGAAAGCAATATCGAATACACAATACGACCACCGAGACTAGCATAAAGTAGAGCATTTCACAACCTATTCCATTTTACTAACTTTGAACACAAATCTACTAAGATCGCTATTTCTACCAAAATAACTAGCAAAGATCATTAACCGCGTCAAAGATTAGTAACAACACCATTAAGCTTTTTAAACTCTTTTACGTGCCGGTAAACATTAACCGTGTCAAAGATTAATAACAACACCATTAAGCTTTTTAAACTCTTTTACGTGCCGGTAAACATTTATAATCATTATCCGAGTGACTTTAACCAAACCAATACCCGGTTACAGTTTCATGGTGTAAACTTTATTAACAAGTTAACTAGTTTACTACCGGACGATTAAACGGACGGTTTTCTCAACAAGTAATCCGCCTAACACATTCGATAATCATCAAAGTCATCCGAACACAACTACAAATCTATCAACAACGAAACAAGGTTGCATTATGATCATCAAGATTCAAACATGAAAAACGCCAAATTTATACAAAACTTGATTTCACGCAAATGATTGTTTTAACTACTAACTACTACTAATGTTCTTGCCCGTAGGCGTACGATTAACTAAAATAACATCAATGTAGCAAACAAAATCAGATTTGGATCTAAGAAAGCTTAAAGGATCAAACCATAAGATTGCTAAAGAGATGGATTGGATGATGAAGGATGGAACGGATGGATTCCCGAGCTTGTTCCACGCCTATGCAGCACTTCGTTAGCCCTGAAAATCGCCAGAAATCGCCCCCCAAAGATCCAATATTTGATCAGTGGGTTCTGCTCTGTTTTTATAGAAAGTTTGATTTTTGGCACGGCCGTGCGCATAAAGTGCACGGCCGTGCACTCGATCAACTTGATTTGACGTGCAAGTGGGCAAGTGGGCAAGTGGCTGTTCCTGGAAATATCTAGATATTCCGCACGGCCGTGCACCTAAGGTGCACGGGCGTGCGGGTCTGGTTGTGGCCGGGTGCTGATGGTGCACTGCCTGGTGCACTGGCAGTGCACCCGGGAACTTGAGTCGCACGGGCACCCGCACGGCAGTGCTGATCAGGGTGCCCGAGAACAACAGCTGCACGCTAGGTCGCACTGGCAGTGCAGCTCCTCTGTGTCCGGGTAAACTGAGTCCGCACGGGCGTGCACCTGGGGTGCACGGCCGTGCACTATTTCCAGACTTGGCTGCTTTTGCAGAAACTTTCCGTCTTGTCCGTTTTTCGCCCGGTTTCTTCGACTTTGTTCGTGGGACGTCGTTTAAGACCTGAAATAAAATATGAAGCGGTTAAGTACCGAATTCGTGCAATTATGGTCGAAAACGCGTAATTTGGGAGTTTAATCGGGGATTTAAATATGTATATTTTAACGTATATCAAACCTCCCCACACTTGAACTTTGCTTGTCCTCAAGCAAACACTTTAAACAGAAATAAACGAAAAACTCGCCAAGTGGCAACAAAGACAAAATATAGCCTGTACAGACGATAATAGACAAGCCCGACAAAGGTATATAAACAGGTGATAAGATAACTAATCAGCAACGACTCACTTCCGATCTACAAACACGCAAACCCGTACACGACTCACAATGTTCACACACACTCGGTTTTATTTATGATACATACGTGTAATGTGTATGTGTAAATCGCTCCATTGCCAAGACAATGAATCGTGCAATATCATAAGCTTGTCAAAAGATCTAGTCTTCACCAACTAACGTGTGAAAAGGCACAAATCAAGAGGTCTTGTAAGGGTTGTAATGTTAGGCAAAGGTAGGGGTGTGGAATGGACATTTAAAGTGACAAATCGGCTAAAACCCGGCGGTTATGTCTAACTAATAGCAACAACTACAACTGTACAATAAGAATTCTATTATAGGCGAATTTTCTTTTGAAACGGGCTAAACACAAACTTTTAACTTTTAAAGCTCTAAAAACTGCTCGAATCACTGCTGATTCACCCTATTTTAGGGTGTTCTATTTTTCTGGATTTTTTTTTTTTTTATATATATATATCTATGATATATATATACTAAACAGAAACTGAAATATAATCAACAAACGGGTTCTAGATACATAAACCCGAAATGAATTATTTACAACGTAAAAACTAGTCAAACAATAACCTAAACCGAGCTTTAACACAAAAAGGTTTAAAAGAAAAAGGCTATTTGGTTTAGTAGTGAAATGGTGTGGTAAATAAGAAAAAACACGGGAATAGGTTCAACATGGTTAACTAGTGGATAATATATAGGTGTGGGAAATAGACAAAACGAAAAGAAAAGGCTAAATCAAAAGGGTATCCTAAATGCCTCAATCATGTTCGTACAATCTCACACGTATCTGGTCTAAACAAGTATACTAGTGACAAGTTCTAAACTGCACAAAACATCCGGCACACTCGCAAGCATGTCAAAGAAATGTTATCTATTCTAAGGCTCGAACGCTCGCGTAACCGGAAGGAAATGGGTGCAAGTGTACGAATATAACATGCTCGTATCTCATCTGTTTGTCGCGCCTCGAGTTATCTTTGTCAAAACTTAGTTAGGCTTGATGTTTATATGAGAATATATACATATATGTACTTTTAAAGGTGTTTTGTTTTTTTTTTTTACATATATATATATATATATATATATATACAAGAGGACAAACATGATTATAATCCCTCCCCACACTTGAACTTCACATTGTCCCCAATGTGACAATAGAAAGCGTTTATGAATTAGCTATCTATAGTGGGAAAAAGGAGAATAATACTCCCCTTTAGTCGATAACTCGAAAAGTACGGTGATCGCATTGAGCATCCATTCCGGTGCTCGCCGTTTCCTGCACTATCACCATTCTTGACAAAACCAAAAGACATCAAACACATCCGTACATCATCACAATTATTCAAACAAAGCAAATATACTGAAAATTAAAGTGCAGAAAAGTAAATAGTTCAAATGCAAAAACTAAAAAGTCATGGGTACGCAGACCCGAATACGAACTGCAAAAATGAATAAAAAGTACTAACACATGCATGCAATAGATTGCCGTGGCTACTGGTCGTCGTCGTGGTGCTGACCGGAGCTTCCTGGCTGGTCGCCAGGAGCACCATAAGGGAATGAGGGAGGGTTACTGAAATAACCCGGATGCACCTGCTCTAACCCAGCGAAAAGGTACTCAAAACTGTGCCTCACATCCTGCTGTACACGATCCATAGTGGACCGCATGTACTGCTGGTCCTGCCTGATCTCCACCTGGCTTGCACCGATGTTGTGCATGTTCAGCTCCATCGCCTGGAACCGCTGGTAGAACTCAGGGTATGTCGGGATGTCTGGAGGCCACTGCTGGTCCTGGGGCTGGAAGTGCTGAGGAGAGTGGTGTGGAATGTCGTGTGGCTGGTCACCACCGCCTCCTGCATGCTGCTCCTGCATCTCCTCATCCTCGTCGGCCTGTGGTGGCACGGGGTCCCATATAATATCCTGACTAATAAGTCGTGGACCCCCGTCCGTGTCAGCTAGCAGGTTCTGAGACCTGAGTGATCTAAAGTCCAGCATAACCCCATTAGTTACCCATGTCAGCGTGGCCCTGACCTCGTCGGTCAGAACTCCCAGTGCCATCGCAATCTGGGTGACGTACTCCCCGCCGTGGATCTCACTCCCGTCCTTGGTGCCCCCAGCAGTGAGAAAGAACTCGGCCATTCGTGCGGCCAAGTTCAGCGGGGCACCCTCGTAGAAATGATACAGATAGAGAAGATCGGGAGTGGGACAGTTCCCTGAACTGTCCTTTCGGCCACAGATCGTGTGGCTGAACACATGGTGCAAGAGGCGGAGTAGCGGGTCCTTAATCCGAGTGGCCTTGGCAGACCTCGGATTATAAGGTCCACCAGTGGCAATGGATGCCCAAAATGCGGCCCGCTCGTCATTATCCACGAAGCTGTGGATCCCGCAAAAATCCTCAGAGTCAGTCTCTAAATGCTCATATATCCCCAGCTTCCTTCCCAGTCTCGCAACCGACCAATGATACCATTTTTTACAAAGCCTAAACCGAATGTCTTTCGAATGGAAGTCCTTATACACCCCCTCCTTTGGTTTTTTGTAGGAGAAGGATGATAAGAACTCGATCGTGATCTCTCTGTAAACAGGCTGGTTTATACTAAGCAGTTTCGCCATCTGGGGCGAGACAAATCCATCATATCGTTCACGCTGATTTAGCGCGGTGAGTAGGTCTAAGTTAAGCCAAATAGGAACACCGAATGAGTTCCTCCTACCCCAGAGCTTCATGAACTTGTCAATACATGGCGCCTCCTTTTTGTCACGGTTGTCAAAGCCGAGGAAATCATGAGCCATCTGCATGCAAAAAATTAATATACAGCTGTTAGTACACAAAAAACGGAGGTCCCGAATGCCCACAACGGACCTGCGCGCATTCTGACCTGAGTCTGGTACTGATGCACGGTCGTGCACCTATGGTGCACGGGCGTGCAGGCTTGGTTTTTCAGGTCAGAAGCTGCACGCCGGGTTGCACTGGCAGTGCAGCCTATTTTTTTGGCCGCACGGTCACACGCACGGCCGTGCAGCTGACCGTGCACAGTCCCAGGTTTATCGAAAAATTACTCAACAACACCCAAATCTCTCTAAGGTTGCAAATAAACTCATAATATCAGTGATTTGGGCCTGGATGTGCATGGTTTTAACATCAACAACAAAAACTATACTACATTAAACTAAAACAAACCAAAATTAGTGGGTTTATTAAACTTTATGAAGAAAACCCACAAATCTTGCCCTAAAAATCAAAAGGTAAGACAGATCTAAACTAAAAATACATAAAATAGGTGCAATATTATGAAGGGGTTCATACCTTAGTTGATTTGGAAGGAAAAGGGCGAAGATTCAAGGCTAAAGATGATGATTTTCGGCTTTTTTAGAGGTTTGGAATGGGTGTGCAGCCGCAAGTGCTAGGGTTAGGCAAGTTATGAAATTAAAAATGTATTTATAGTCGTGTTTTTGGGCTGGGCTTTTTGGCCCGCACGGCCGTGCGCCTCGGCCACACGGCCGTGCACCCTCTTGCACTACCCCTTGCACGCTTGTGCTGATCAGGCTTGCTGGTCAGCCAGGTCCGCACTGCCGTGCATATTTTTGGCACGGCCGTGCACAGTCTGCAGAGTTGCAGAAATGCAGCCTGCAGCTGCGCAGCCACCCTGTTTTGTCCGAAAACATCATTTTAAACCATTTAAACCTGTTTGTCGACTGCTCACGCTCCATTGCTCCTTCCCGCTTTGTTCAAAACTGGTACGAACCTGCACATTAAAATAAAGCAAGATATATATACACTAATTACATATTTACCCTTTGGCGCGCCCATACACGCCGTGCTATATTTATTAACGAGTCGCTAGCTAGACTCACTTCCCCACACTTTATGAGGCGTGTGGGGCGTAGATATCGATTTCATCTACGGTTTGGTCAATCGGTCCTTCAACATAGACTTTTAGGCGATGACCGTTGACTTTGAAAGTCAAACCCACAGAATTTGCGATTGCGACAGCACCGTATGGATATATTTCCTTAACAGTGTACGGTCCTGTCCAGCGGGATTTCAACTTTCCAGGAAAGAGGCGCAGGCGAGAATTATAAAGCAAAACTAAATCGCCTACCTGAAAATCTTTCTGGCTTTTCAGGCGACTGTCGTGCAATCTCTTTGTGCGCTCTTTATATAATATCGAGCTCTCATAGGCCTGCTGCCTAAGCTCCTCCAGCTCATGAATCTGTAAGAAACGGGTCTCACCGCCGGTCTGAAGATCCAAATTTGCCTTTTTAAGAGCCCAGAATGCCCTATGCTCCAGCTCGACTGGGAGATGACACGCTTTGCCATAGACCAACCGAAAGGGAGTCGTCCCAATAGGCGTCTTGTAGGCAGTTCGAAAGGCCCACAGCGCGTCATCAAGCTTGTCAGCCCAATCCTTGCGGTTTTGATTAACCGACCGCTCAAGGATTCGCTTCAATCCACGGTTCGTGACCTCCACCTGTCCACTTGTCTGTGGATGATACGGGGTGGATAACCTGTGCTGGACGCCATAACGTGCTAATGCGCGATCAAGCTGCGCATTGCAGAAATGCGTGCCACGGTCACTTATCAGTGCCTTTGGGGCACCAAACCGCGAGAACAAGCCTCTAACAAACCTCACTACTACTCGGGCATCATTTGTGGGTAAGGCTTGCGCCTCCACCCACTTTGACACATAGTCAACTGCCACAAGTATATATTTATTACCCCGTGAGGAGGGGAATGGTCCCATGAAGTCTATGCCCCAAATGTCAAAGACCTCACAAACTTGGATGGGATTTTGCGGCATTTGGTCGCGTGCCGATATATTCGTCGCCCTCTGGCACGAATCACATGCACCGACCAGTGTCTGAGCGTCACGGAAAAGTGTGGGCCAATAAAACCCGGAGTCTAATACTTTTTTGGCAGTGTAATTCGCTCCGTGGTGACCTCCGGTAGGCCCCTCGTGACAGTCGCGCAAGATCTGCGCCGCCTCAACCCCGAACACGCAACGGCGAATCAGCTGATCCGCCCCGACCCGGAACAAAAATGGGTCATCCCAGAAGTAATGCTTTAGGTCCGCGAAGAACTTCCTCTTTTGCTGGTGCGACAATCCTTTGATGAGGATCCCGCACGCGAGGTAGTTCGCAAGATCCGCGAACCATGGTGATACATCTTCCACCGACTCGACGTTCATCAAGAACTCGTGGGGAAAGTTGTCATTAATTGCATCCCACGCGCAGTTCTCGGCATCATCATGCTCGAGTCTGGACAGATGATCAGCAGCAACATTCAGAGCACCCTTCTTGTCCTGAATCTCTATATCGAACTCCTGCAGCAACAGGATCCACCTAATCAGGCGCGGTTTCGCGTCCTGTTTGCTAAAAAGGTATCGGATCGCTGCATGGTCCGTATAGACAATGGTCTTCGACAGCACCAGATATGATCTAAACTTGTCGAATGCAAATACTACAGCAAGAAGCTCTTTTTCAGTCGTGGTGTAGTGCTCCTGAGCATCATGTAGAGTCTTACTTGCGTAGTAGATCGGGTGGAAGTGCTTGTCCTTCCGCTGTCCCAAGACCGCCCCTATCGCGAAGTCACTCGCGTCGCACATAATCTCGAATGGCAGCCCCCAGTCGGGTGCTACCAATATAGGGGCCTCAACAAGCAACCGCTTCAGAAGGCCAAATGCCTTCACACACTCTGCACCAAACACAAATGGTGCATCCTTTTCCAACAAACGGGTCATCGGTCGGGCGATCTTTGAAAAGTCTTTGATAAATCGCCTGTAAAATCCCGCATGACCCAAAAAGCTGCGGATCGCTCTGACAGAGGAGGGTGGAGGGAGCCTAGAAATGATATCTACTTTAGCAGGATCAACCTCCAACCCACTTCGGGAGACCTTATGCCCCAGGACTATTCCTTCCTTCACCATGAAGTGGCATTTTTCCCAGTTTAGCACAAGACTGGTCTCCTCACACCTCTGAAGCATCCGCTCCAGGTTCCCCAGACATTGATCGAACGAACTCCCAAAAACGGAAAAATCATCCATGAACACCTCCATGGAGTCCTCGATCATGTCATGAAAAATGGCAACCATGCAGCGCTGGAAGGTTGCCGGCGCATTGCACAGCCCAAATGGCATACGCCTGTAGGCGAATGTGCCAAAAGGGCATGTGAAGGTCGTCTTATCCTGGTCCACAGGATCGATAGGGATCTGAAAGTATCCAGAGAAACCATCAAGGAAACAGTAATACAACTTCCCCGACAGTCGTTCCAACATCTGATCGATGAATGGAAGCGGGAAGTGATCCTTGCGGGTGGCGTCATTGAGCTTGCGATAGTCAATGCAAACTCTCCACCCTGTGACGGTCCTCGTAGGAATTAACTCATTCCTATCATTTGTGACCACCGTCATGCCACCCTTCTTGGGCACGACGTGCACAGGACTAACCCAAACAGAATCCGAGATGGGATATATCAATCCAGCATCAAGCAGTTTAATCACCTCGGTTTTAACAACATCTTGCATGTTCGGGTTCAGACGCCTCTGGTGCTGCGCACAAGGCTTGTAGACATCCTCCATCAAGATTTTATGAGTACAGAAAGAGGGATTAATCCCCTTGATGTCTACGATCTTCCAGGCAATTGCCCGTTTATGAAGTTTTAGTACCCTCAACAACTCGCTCTTTTCTTCCACAGTTAATGAAGACGATATGATCACCGGTAGACGCCCCTCCTCATCCAGAAATGCATACTCGAGATGCGGCGGGAGCTCCTTCAGCTCTAGAGACGGTGGATCCTCAACAGACGGCTTCGCCTTCTCCTCTTCCTCTCGCTCAATTTCCACAAAACGCTCCGGACCTTGGGAACCATCATCACCGATCTGATAGACCGGCTGCTCATCTATATGGCCCTCCTGCATAATGCCATCTAGGCTCCCACACAACAGATGTGTGTCCGAAACATCTCTCTCCCAAGCACCTCTGATATGAGAGCTGACACACTGGTCTACTATATCGAGATAGTATAGTGTATCGTCTTGGCTCTCAGGATGGCGCATCGACCTCTGAATGTCAAAAGTCACGTGCTCATCATTGACTCGGAGTGTGATCTGGCCCGCAGCCACGTCAACAATCGTCCTTGCCGTGTTAAGGAAAGGACGTCCGAGAATCAAAGGGACTTTAGAGTCCTCATCCATATCTAGGATGACAAAGTCCACAGGGAAAACGAATTTGTCAATCTTGACAAGCATATTTTCTACAAACCCCCGTGGATACTTGATCGAACGATCAGCGAGGCGAATACTCATCCTGGTGGGTGAAGGTTCACCCAGATCCAACTTCTCGAAAACCTTATAAGGCATAAGGTTTATGCTGGCCCCCAAGTCTGCGAGTGCATTACTGACAGTCATATCACCTATCAGACAAGGGATGGTAAAGCTACCAGGATCGCCCATTTTCATGGGCAGTCGATTCTGCAGAATTGCAGAGCAGTTCTCGTTCAACAGAACGCAGGACAGGTCCTCAAGTTTTTGTTTATTTGTGAGGATGTCCTTCAAGAATTTGGCATACTTAGGCATCTGTGCTAAGGCCTCAACAAACGGGATGTTTATATGTAGCTGCTTGAACAGCTCGAGAAATTTCCCGTATTGCGCCTCGTCTTTCTGCTTCCTAAGTCTACCAGGATATGGAACAGGAGGAGTGTAGTCTGTGACTGGCTTCGGCTGCTGTGCTGTACTTGCTGGGACTCGCCTAGCGTGCACCTCGTCCGAAGACTCAGTCTGGACCGTCTCAGTGATCGGTGGTGAGCCCGATGTGTCTGGTCCCGTGGTTTTACCACTCCTCGTCATAATGGCATTCACATGCCCTCTTGGGTTTGGCTCAGTGTTGCCTGGGAGACCACCTTGCTGTCTCTCAGACATCATCTTTGCCATCTGGCCAACCTGGTTCTCTATGGCCTGCATCGACGCCTTTTGGCCCCTCATTTCTCCCTCATAATTTGTGAAGCGCTCCTCATGCTGCTGGTAGCGCTGCTCAGCGATCTGATTGGAATTAGAGGTGTTGGTAAGGAGCTGAGACATCATCTCCTCCAGCTTAGACATACCATGAGGGGCGTGCTGCTGGGAGCTGCTCCCGGCGCCCTGGTTCTGGTATTGGTTCGGTCTCTGCTGGGACGATTGACCACGACCCTGGTATGGCTGTTGGTTGGACTGGTAAGGTTGTTGGGATTGGTAGGATTGTTGTGGTGCGGCGGCTCTCTGCTGGAATCCGAGAGGGTTCTGATTGGAAGTACCAGATCTCCACCCGAAGTTCGGGTGATTTCTCCAACCCGGATTATAAGTGTTGCTGTAAGGGTTATTCTGGGGTCTCGTTTGATTACCCATGTAGTTCACTTCCTCGTGGCCTGTATACATTACCCCCTGAGCACACGAGCCAGGCTCGTGAGATACCCCGCACTCCACACACAAACAATCGGACTGCGCTACGTGTTGCTGAGAGTTATCGAGTCTCGTAGCCAGAGCCGCTATCTGTGCCGAAATCGCCGTATAGTTATCCACGGCATGCACACCAGCCTTGGCAGATGAAGACCTAGATCTATCATTCTGCCGGGATTTAGATTTTAGGGACGCCTTCTCAATAATGCTCCACGCTTCCCTAGGAGACTTTGTTCCGATGTCTCCCCCAGCGTATACATCAAGGCGTTCCTGAGACGCATACCCGAGTCCCTGATAAAAAGTTTGCACCAAATGCCTTTTCGAAAGCTCATGGTGCGGGCAACTCAAGAGTAGGTCTTTAAACCTTTCCCAGGCTGTGTATAGTGATTCATCGTCATCTTGACGAAATGTCATGATGCGATTCCTCAGTTTTTGTGTCTTTTCAGGAGGAAAATATTGCTGCATGAATTGTTGTGACAACTCTGCCCAAGTCGTGATCGACCCTGCGGGTTGTGACAGAAGCCAAGTCCGGGCTTTGTCCCGCAGTGAGAATGGGAAGAGTCGGAGACGGATAGCATCATCGGAGATGCCCGTCATCTTAAAGGTGGCTAAAACCTCTAAGAATGCAGCAATATGTCGGCCTGGATCCTCGTGTTCCAGTCCACCGAATTGCACCGAGTTTTGTATCATATTTACGATACTAGATTTGATCTCGAAATGGTCTGCCAAAATAGCCGGACGGACAATACTCGGCGCGAGTCCATCTCCTCCTGGACGACCACTATCATTCAGCGGAATGTCGTCATCCGCCATGATAATGTCGCTGTGGGCGTCCGACCCGTTGTCGTCGGCCAGATCGTGCCTCGCCTCCTCAATTGGGACCTCAACAATAGGAGCAGCAATAAGAATATCAGAAACAAGACGCAATTTATGAAGTCTAATCCGCTCGCTTCTCCTCAGGCGCCTTAGCTCCTCGTCACAAAGATCACCAGAAGACCCAGGGTTTGTGGACATCAACCTGCATGTAAGAATGATATAGTTGCAACAGGCGAATATATGACAAACCCAAAAAGGCGATAAAAGACAGAAAAATAAATAAATGAAATAAAGAATCAATAAATTCATGCGAAAATAACTGAGCGCAAATATATACAAGTAAGTCAAATATAAACAAATAGAATTTATAAAATGAACAAAAATAAGCAGACTAAGCCTAAAACTATACAAAGAATGAAATTAATAATTAGTCCAAATACGAACAAATAAATCTAATTAATCAAATAACGAACAAATCAAATTCATAGACAAACCAATTAATCCAATATTCAATAAATTAAATCTATCAACATCCTAATGAACGAAAAATCAAATCAAACAATCCTATAAGCAGATAAATGAACGAATCTATATGCAACCTATAAACCAATCTAAAATTAATCCAATATATCAACAGACAGATAAATCTAATAAAAATTCAAATAATCATATGTGCAAATAAATGAATGAAATAACGAATC
The DNA here is from genome assembly GCA_028751855.1 of Ambrosia trifida. Lineage (NCBI taxonomy): Eukaryota > Viridiplantae > Streptophyta > Magnoliopsida > Asterales > Asteraceae > Ambrosia > Ambrosia trifida. Next base: position 94,478,064 of record CM054130.1, read on the forward strand.
AAAGAAGTATAAACAAATATTCACAAACATGTACACTGGTAAAAAGTTGACTCGGTTCGTTCCTAAAGCTCGTCGCGTTCCCCAGCAACGGCGCCAAAAACTTGACGTGTGCGTAACTATACATATTTTACAATGGATTTTAACACACGTTTTGCTTTAATATTTATAAAAATGGTTTAGACCTTAATATTAAAACACACACAATAGGGCAAGTGTACCCTGTCATATATGTAGTAACGTACAGATAAGAACCAGATATCGATCCATGGACGCGCGCGGAGCAATTGTACTAAAACTATGTCCCCGATTTACCAGTAGGAAAAGATAAGTTTGAGTTTTGTTTAAGACTAAATTAATTCTAAAACATGTAAATAACTTAACTACGACTCCAAATAGAAAATATAACTATATAAGCTGTAATACGCCAATCCTAGCATGTCATCTATATAAGAAATAAAGGCGTGATCAACATTCCCATTTTCCGACAGTTAGTGTCCCTTTCGGGCATCCTAACATGACAACCATATGGAAAGCTAACGCGAATACACACGTTAGCCACCTCAAGTCGTTTATTAGCGCGCAGCTGATATGATCTCATGAGAATCTTTAAAGAAGGGTTAGTATCACCTTTCGGGAGTCCTCAACCGCACTAGCAAAGGAAAGCAATATCGAATACACAATACGACCACCGAGACTAGCATAAAGTAGAGCATTTCACAACCTATTCCATTTTACTAACTTTGAACACAAATCTACTAAGATCGCTATTTCTACCAAAATAACTAGCAAAGATCATTAACCGCGTCAAAGATTAGTAACAACACCATTAAGCTTTTTAAACTCTTTTACGTGCCGGTAAACATTAACCGTGTCAAAGATTAATAACAACACCATTAAGCTTTTTAAACTCTTTTACGTGCCGGTAAACATTTATAATCATTATCCGAGTGACTTTAACCAAACCAATACCCGGTTACAGTTTCATGGTGTAAACTTTATTAACAAGTTAACTAGTTTACTACCGGACGATTAAACGGACGGTTTTCTCAACAAGTAATCCGCCTAACACATTCGATAATCATCAAAGTCATCCGAACACAACTACAAATCTATCAACAACGAAACAAGGTTGCATTATGATCATCAAGATTCAAACATGAAAAACGCCAAATTTATACAAAACTTGATTTCACGCAAATGATTGTTTTAACTACTAACTACTACTAATGTTCTTGCCCGTAGGCGTACGATTAACTAAAATAACATCAATGTAGCAAACAAAATCAGATTTGGATCTAAGAAAGCTTAAAGGATCAAACCATAAGATTGCTAAAGAGATGGATTGGATGATGAAGGATGGAACGGATGGATTCCCGAGCTTGTTCCACGCCTATGCAGCACTTCGTTAGCCCTGAAAATCGCCAGAAATCGCCCCCCAAAGATCCAATATTTGATCAGTGGGTTCTGCTCTGTTTTTATAGAAAGTTTGATTTTTGGCACGGCCGTGCGCATAAAGTGCACGGCCGTGCACTCGATCAACTTGATTTGACGTGCAAGTGGGCAAGTGGGCAAGTGGCTGTTCCTGGAAATATCTAGATATTCCGCACGGCCGTGCACCTAAGGTGCACGGGCGTGCGGGTCTGGTTGTGGCCGGGTGCTGATGGTGCACTGCCTGGTGCACTGGCAGTGCACCCGGGAACTTGAGTCGCACGGGCACCCGCACGGCAGTGCTGATCAGGGTGCCCGAGAACAACAGCTGCACGCTAGGTCGCACTGGCAGTGCAGCTCCTCTGTGTCCGGGTAAACTGAGTCCGCACGGGCGTGCACCTGGGGTGCACGGCCGTGCACTATTTCCAGACTTGGCTGTTTTTGCAGAAACTTTCCGTCTTGTCCGTTTTTCGCCCGGTTTCTTCGACTTTGTTCGTGGGACGTCGTTTAAGACCTGAAATAAAATATGAAGCGGTTAAGTACCGAATTCGTGCAATTATGGTCGAAAACGCGTAATTTGGGAGTTTAATCGGGGATTTAAATATGTATATTTTAACGTATATCACACATTATATCTCATAAATAAAGAATTTAATGCGTTTAACGGTAGCTACGAATATAAAAGAGAAATAACCACGAATAGTTTTGTGCTCACCGAACTATTTAGAAACAAAGTGTGCAACAACATTAAGCAAATGAAAGGATTGTTGGGAATCATGGTATCTAATACACAACGGAAGCGGTTTATATATTTAACAAAACTGGGTTATATATATTTCATATATAGTGGCCGATTTATGTATATATATTATTAGTTAATTTTATTAATCCGATTAATAAAATATTCCCAATCAGGATCTCAGTTAAACACGTATAAACAAATAAATAATAAACAACCATCGGGGGTTTAGTGTAACATAATGTATTTTTCATTAATTTTTAATAAATAAAAATCCCGAAGTTTATTCATCTTTTTACTGTGACATCTTGAATTGTTCCAAATTTCTAACTTGTGATTTTTATTGTATTCCCATTTTTATTGGATTAGTTAATTCCTAGATACCTTGATTATTTCCACACACGCATATATCCTAGTTATTAAAGCTTTTATAAGGTATATAATTATTAGAATTACAAAGTTTAGAAGGACTACTAAGAGTTATAAAGTTATTATTTTAACTAAAACTAATTTTTTTTTTTAAAATAAAGTTTGTAGAGTTCAGGGTCTAAAACTGACATCTCCAAATCTTGTTGAAGGCAATTTTGCTCAATTTAGGTAACATCACATCTGGTCAAACTTTTGATATAGATTGAAACAAATTGAGCTAAAATATTGGGAGTATAACTAATTAAAAAAATTTCTTGTGATCCTCCAATCTTGGTCAACAACTGGTCATCCACTAATCTCGCTAATTTAATTGGTCATCCACCAATCTAGCTTATTTCTTGCTTGGAGCCAATTCCTCTTGTATTTAACTTGGGACATTACATTGTTTTGATCATCACTGTATAAAGAAACACAAAATCATTTTGCTACATATCCTTCTAAATCTCTAACCTGGTCTCCTAATCCGTCTATAAATTAAACCTCCCTCACCCTTCGTTTTTCACCCCATCGCAAATACATAATCGACTACCTGGAATAAAACCGTTTCGCTCTGTTTTTGGAAATTAAGTCTTCGAATATTGAACCTGACCACCCGTTAGCTCGCTCCTAGTCGTTCTTGCTAGTTGCTGGAACCAGACCGTTTTCTTTCCTTCGCTTCGTGCCTCGCATCTGGTATGTTATATTGCATTAGAGTCCTATGTTTGGTCGACTATTAGTGGGTTTTATAATTCTTAATAAAATTTTGAAATCAAGTAGTATTTATTTAAAGGAGTTGATTAATGGAGGGACTTTGGTTTAGTAATAATATATGGGGATGAAGGTAGTGGTTGTCAATTTTGTTTCAGGTTAAAAAAATAATAAAAGTCAATCACTTGTTATAATGAATTTGTGGCTCAAAAAGAACCGGCTTCGACCCTTGGGTCAACAGGATTCTTTGTTTATTTTTATTATTATTATTATTAATTTTTTTAAAAAAATCATATCTTTTGGCTTTGTGACTTTGAAATATGAACATTCTAATTGCCAGTGTGATAATATTGTAATCGTGATCGTTTATAATAATTAAATTAATGAACTTTTATGTGGGCAAATATTCATAAATTTCTAATTTGACAAGTGAAAAAAAAACTAAAAAGCCAATATATATAAATTCCACACAATCAAACACTTAAAGTCTATTCCTCAAAACTAGGAAACCATAATCGATCGACCTAGGAATTTTAGACTTTTTAGACTGTTATTCTTAGACTTTGTGATGCTTAATCTAGGTTGATTTCTTTGGGAATCAATATACTTGCTATTGCATACATGGGATTCTTGCTTGCTTGCTAAGGTGAGTTTACATAGCCCATTTTTATTGTTTTACATTTTTGGGGTGAAACATGTTTAAACATTTTTGATGCAACAACAATTACTCAATCTCATTATGTTAAAACTTGTGGATTCATTTTGACTTTAACAAAAAGACACAGTATAATCATTAAGATTGATCAAGCCGCCTGTTTTGATTATAGCGCTATAGGTCTGACAAACCCACCACCCTGCATAAATTCAGGGATGATCGAAAACAGTTACACTTTTACTAACTTGCGAGTTAGGTCTCAGTTGACACAAGGTTTGATTGTACAAATGACGCATTGTTACATGTCGGACTCATACTCTTACATTACTCTTTGCTTTATCTCAACTGCGATTGCTATACAAAATATTCTATTTTATAACTTGCAAAACCTATGTATTCTCACCAACTATTTATAGTTGACCCCCCATCTTTCCAACTTGACATGTTTCAGGTTTTTACTTGCTATTGGAAGTCGTACAAGTCTTGGAACACATAGGAGATTTGGTCCTAGTTTATATGAATCAAGTTTATGTAATCACTATTTGTATGACAATTGTAAATCGTTTAATAATGTTCAACTTACATTTAGTACCATGAGCTACAATCATCACTACGTGGCATCTCGATGTTTCCACCATCGGTTGGGGTGTTACATTTAGTAATCAACCTTTGACGACTACACCGGAATTGTAACACGTGGGTTACAACGAATCCTCGCTAGTAGGAAGTTCACAACCGAGCACGAACCGATCGGGAAGCAGCACTTTGCAAGAGGAAGGCGGCGTATGGTGGTCGAACAAACAAAGGGCGGCGGCCCTTGTTTGCTTGCGGCCGAAGGTGGGGGAGGGAGGCAAGGGGTTGTTGTTTTGATGAAAAGTGTGTTTAGGGTTTACCCCTTAATCCCCATTTTATAGAACACAATCTTACACTAAGCCCCTTTGCCTATTACTATAATATTCCTTATTATTAATCCAATTAATATTAAGTCCCTCAAGTCCAAAAACTATTATTATTTCACAAATAATAATCTACCTACTCGTGAACTTGTCTGATTCGTGTACCAACGTGTAACTCTTCGGATCGTACCGGGTCAAGTTACGTTGACCTCAACTTTTAATTACATCGGACATACCATATGTCCAACAAGGATCTGCAAGGTAAGTTTATTAACTTTACACCAAATTTCTATATTATCATTTTAACTTTTTTTAAGCATATGATTGCTCGAAGAGGACTCCTTCAGGTGGTTGTGTGAGGTTTGCATTATGCCTAAAATCAGACAGTGTTACTAGATTTATTGTGTGTGTGGGTAGGTGGTTGGGGGGGGGGGGGGGGCGCACCTCCACGACGGGGGTTAAAATGGGGTTTAGCCCTCTTGCCGTGGGGTGTATTATTTGATTTTTTTAATACTTAATATTATATAACCAATAATATAGTCACCTCAACTCAATACCAGATTTTACATTACCCCCCCCCACACACACACACGTGCGCGTACCTTGGTGCTATTAAGGGTGAAAAACAGTACATCTTTGTATTAGTATTTTTTTTTCTTTTCACATAAAGTCCCCTTTGAACCCCCACCCACCCACCTCCACCATAACATAGTTTTAAGGATGACGATGAGTTAGGTATTGGTAATCCTTCACATACCTAGCCCAATACACGTCGAGCATATAACATACATGCACGTATTAGGTATACTCGTTTGTTGCTTAAAAAAATCCATTGTGATTTCAGAATCCAATTATTTCTTACCAATCTAACTTTTATATAACTTTATGTTACTTTTATATAACTTTATGTTTTTGGTAGGGCTGGCAAATCGTGTCTTAACAAGTTTAACAAGTCTCTGACGACGCGAACAAATAAAGTTCTAAACATAAACACGACTTATTTAACTACTTTATATCTCATGTTATAACACAGTTTTATGTTTTATGTACCAAAAAAAGAGAATGAAGGATCTTTCCTTCTTAATTCTAATTATTTTAAAAAAGTAAAAAATCAAATAGTGTACTTTTCAGTTAACAGTGTCTTATACAGGTTACCCATTGTCAGCCCTAGTTTTTAGTAACTAAAATAAATTAAAACATGATTAATTACATACATATCAGTATTACTACAAAAATCCTAAAATATAATAAATTTATGGTGATATAAATGTTAAAAGATAAGTTAATACTTTATATTATAAACAATTCAAACAATATTATAAACACATATTCGAAAAAGAAATCATTTTCACACAGTGAAACTATTATAATGAACCTTTACCACGTTAGGATTAAATAAAAACTAAAACAAAAATTAAAATTTTTTGAGGTATGTATATTTTTCAAGCATGAAGTTTGGGTAAGTGGATATATGTTTTCGGGTAACCATGCAAGGTACCATCACCTTATCCACTACTGCAAAAATTTTCAAAACTAATCACATACCTGCTCTCATACCTAAATACCTGTCGTAGCTGTTTCGGGTTTGATGGTTGCGATTTTGCGTGTATATAAATTTACATAAAGCCAAATAAAAAAAGTATTTCTTAAGTTTTTATGTTTTTAAGCCTAAAATATTTTTTTTTTGTGTTTTTAATTGTTATGTTTTGTGTTATTTTAGCCTAAACAATCCAAAACATAATGAATATGTTCAAAAAATGATGCCTACATATCAATTGTTAATCCTTCTCACACTTCTCACGAAATATGCTCTTTGTACCCTAATCTCACCAGAAAGTACCACATTATTTACCTTAACCATTATATTGATTTGATCAATCAACAATAATTATTGTACGACTATTAGGAAAAATAGACATATGACTGATCTCACGTATATATCACCGGACAATCTATCTATATCTATATATATATATATATATATATATATATATATATATATAGGGGAGGGTTATCTTGAGAACGCTAAATATTGTGAGAACCGTGAGAACAAGTACAAAAATCAATCAAAATCAAATTTTTTTAATACAAATCCCATTATAATCAAAATACAACATTAATAAATGAATTTTCTTTCCAAATAAGTCATCTTTTTTTGCAAAAACACTTTTAAATTAACTTTTTACACATGTGTAAATGAAACAGTTTACACATGTATAAACAGCAAATTTACACATGTGTAAAAACAAATTATTTCGGTATACGTTTGAATTTTTACGCGTAATTTGTGTTTTTGAGATGGAATTTTAGTAATAAAGACAAGTGTAAAAAAAATTTGGAATTTGAATGGTTTTAGATGCCGTTCTCACGGTTCACACGAAATATAGGTGTTCTCAAATTAACCTTCCCCTATATATATATACTACATAATAAAAGAATGTTGATGGGACACCTATCATCATTCTAGGTCATCTATTCTTGGTTTTCTCGTCTCTCTTCCGTACTTATTAATAGGTGAATTTTATTTAATTATTGATTATTATTATATTCATTAGCAAGTGAATTTAATATGAAATTATTTATGCTTTTTTAATTAAACTTATTTTTCACTTAAAAAGTTATATTTACCAAATATTACCAAATTTAAAATTACATTGTTAAAATATTATAAAAAAAAGGAAGAATAATAATTAAAATTGTTTTTGTGAGTGATATTTGAAGCTTTTCAAATACATGGCTTTTTATTTTTTCAATCAGTGCAATGCATGTAACTTTTAAAAGGCATATTTTTTTATAACTAAATATAGAACATTACATTTGTTCAGCCTGTGTAATACAGGAGATTCTAACATTGTGTCATAATATTTTAATCAATAAAAGAACAATAATCTTTATTTTTTCTTGAAGAGTAAATACTAAACGAAAACACATGTCGTTTCTCATAAAAATACGTTTAATGCACATACTTAATCGATTGAAAGAATAATTAATTACTTTTAATTATACATGTTAAAATATTAAATAGATATATGCATGCAATAACTGAACTGTAAATGTAATTCAGATATAATATTTTTAAAAATCATAACACAGTCTTGGTGGTATCAAGATGTGTAAATAGTGGTGTCCTTCACCATAGGATGGAATATTCTAGTCCTATGGTGGACAACATTTAAGATTTACGAGAAATATTAAAAACTTAAAATATATTATAGTTGCTAGTTTTGGGTAACAAACCGGGTTCTATTAATCCTACTCGAGTTTTTACATACTCTTTTTCAATTCATTTTGTAAATATAGTGCGACAATACATTATACACCCTTCGTCCCAGTTTAAATGTCATGGGCCCACAAACACATATATTAAGAGATCTTTTGTTTGTATGTTATAAAATGACAATAATATCCTCAAATCTTTAATTGTGTTTTGTCTTTTAAGGGCAAAACTGAAAATTGCATTTCTATTTTGAAAATAGACATTTAATTTGGGACAACCAAAAATAAAAAGATGGACATCTAAATTGAGACGGATGGAGTACACATTATATCACATTAATAGGAAATTTAATGCGTTCATCGGTAGTTATGAATATAAAAGATAAATAACCACGAATATAAAGATATTATAGCAGCTAGTTTTGGGTAGCAAACCAGATTCTATTAATCCTACTCGAGTTTTTACATACTCTACTTTTATTCATCTTGTAAAACAACGCGACAATATATTATACACATATATCTCATAAATAACGAATTTAATGCGTTTAACAGTAGCTACTAATATAAAAGCGAAATGACCACAAATAGTTTTGTGCTCACCGAAGTATTTAGAAACAAAGTGTGAAACAACATTAAGCAAATGAAAGGATATGCAAGGTAAGTTAATTAACTTTACACCAAGTTTCTATACTATCATTTTAACTTTTTTTTAGCATATGATGCGAAGTGGACTCCTTCGGGCGGTTGTGTGAGGTATAAATCATGCCTAAAATCGAAAAGGGTTACGGGTTTTTTTTTTTTTTTTTTTGGGGGGGGGGGGTTAAAATGGGGTTTAGCCCTCTTGCCGTGAGGTGCATTATTTGATTTTTTTTAATACTTAATATTATATAACCATTAATACAGTCACCTCAACTCAATACCAAATTTTACATACCCCCCCCTATCCGCGTACATTGGTGCTGTTAAGGGTGAAAAACAATACATCTTTGTAGTAGTGTTTTTTTCTTTTCTAAAAAAAAGCCCATTTGAAACAAACCTAGCCCAATACACGTCGAGCATTTAACATACATGCACGTATCGGGTATACTCGTTGCTTAAAAATATCTTTTGTGATTTTGGAATCCAGTTATTTCTTACCACTCTAATTTTTTATAACTTTATGTTACTTTTATATAACTTCATGTTTTTAGTAACTAAAATAAATTTAAACATGATTAATTACATACATTTCAATATTACTACAAAAATCCTAAAATTTCTAAAATATAATAAATTTATGATGAGATAAATGTTAGGGTAAGTGGCTATATGTTTTCGTGTAACCATGCAAGGTACTATTACCTTATCTCACACCAGCAAAAAATTTCAAAACTAATTTCATACCCAGCCTCATACCCGAATACCCGTCGTAGCTGTTTTGGGTTTGACGGTTACGATTCTACACACATTTTCTGCGTGTATATAAATTTACATAAAGCCACATAAAAGTATTTCTTAACCATCACATGTTAATTCTGAGTGGTGCTAGTTTAACAATGGTGTCTTCCTTTCTCGGATTTAGGCACAAGCAAGAGGTCGCAGATATGGGAAAAACACATGGTAATCCTTCAAACGATGTACCCACCAAGCACCTCTTTGACCTGAATTTAGAACCTTTGGATGAATATGAGGATTTTCATTCAGAACAAAATTATGTTGAGGGTCAACTGATAAAGGCTCAAGATAATAAAGACTCATCAAAGAAGCCTAAGCTCAACATGGGTCAATCGAGCCAGGGTCCGACTGCTAAATCTGAACGTGAGCGTGTGTCAAAGTTGATCTTAGTGAAATGTAACAATTGCTATGTTCAGGTCTTGGTGCGTGACGATAACCCAAAGTGCCCTAACTGTCATAATGACTCATCAAAGAAGCGTAAGCTCGACAAGGTAGCTATCACTGCACTATTGCTTATTAGATTTTAATTTTAAAATTGTGATTTCATGCTTTTAGTATAATTTAGTAGGTATAAATGAGTAAATTAATGCGGTTCTTAATGATTGGGTTCAGCAGAGAAATAATGAATAAAACTCTTATATATGCTTTTGTAGATTAAAATGGACTCAATGAAAGGAATAAATGACAACAACCATGTCATACCAAGTCTGACCAGTAGTGTGTATATGCCCGGTAGCAACAACAATAAACAAGCAGACAAACAAGGTGATGGGTCAGACTTGATCTTTTTGAAATGTATCAATTGCTCCAGGTATATCATGGTGCATGATGGGAACCCAAAGTGCGCTTTTTGTCATAAGAGCTTGATGGGTTCGGTGATTTTTCATTGAAAAGAGAGAAGATTATGTAGTAGGAGTGATATGTTTTCTAGACATGACATCATGTTAGCGGACTAATTATGGACTGAACTTCTTTCTAAAGCATGGTCCTAAGATTTCTAATTTTTCTTGTTTTTTGTTTTTGTGTTTGTTTTTAATTGGCATTACCTGTTGATCTATTCTAAAATCCTTTAGGATAATAAAATGGAATATTTTATGTTAGCCTAAAGTATTTCATATTTCAAAATCAGATATATATATATATAGAAAAAAGATCAAATAGGAACCAATACTCTAGTTAGGAACTTAGGAACCAATCTGAGCCATTCATCTTTGATCTTGATCTAGGGGTAGTTATGTAATTAGATAATTAAATATTATCTTTTAATTTAATTAAAATTGTTATATATGGCAGTTATTTGACTTCATTAAAATTGTTATATATGGCAGTTATTTGACTACATGATATATATATATATATATATATATGGAGAGAGAGAGAATATATGTGTTAGCGTGTGTTTATTTGGTTTATACCTGTTCAATACATCTGTGTATATTGTGTTGCAACAAAAACAGTTAATGGTCGTTGTGCATCTTTCTTTTTATACATATTCAATACACCTGTGTATATTGTGTTGCAATCAAAACAGTAATGTATAACACTCAAAGTACAAAAAAAAAAATTATGATAGGCAACATTTCTATACACCAGTGCATATAAGGCGTGTGTTTATTTGGTTTATACCTGTTCAATACACCTGTGTATATTGTGTTGCAACAAAAACAGTTAATTGTCGTTGTGCATCTTTCTTTTATACATATTCAATACACCTGTGTGTATTGTGTTGCAATCAAAACAGTAATGTATAACACTCAAAGTACAAAAAAATTATGATAGGCAACATTTCTATACACCAGTGCATATAAGGCGTGTGTTTATTTGGTTTTTACATGTTCATTACACCTGTGTATATTGTGTATTTATAACTAAATAGTATGTGTCATATTCACCACTCATGAAATATACGTAGTACATCAATCTATACTACTTAAAGCATCTTTGCTAAACCTTTTATTAAGTTGAAAACATATTAATCTAGACATACACTGGTGTATATTGTTCAAAACATATTACTCTAGACAATATTTGGATACACAAATGTATACAACAGTGTATTATAACTAAATATTACTCTAGATATACACTAGTGTATATTATTCAAGAAAATCTTCCGTTAAACACTTTATACACCGTTCATAATACACCGGTGTATAATGCATCAACAAGTCCTCAATGCGTAAAAAGTATTTCTTTCACATTCTTTATCGTTATTATAAAATTAGCAATTCCATTTATTAGTACGTATGTGTATAATGCATCAACAATTCCCCAATACATAATTTAATTAAAAGCTATGATCCATGAATTTGTTATTTTCTGCAAAATAAGGGAACTAGCGATTTTAATGGGATTGCCAAAATACAAGAATACCTCTAATTTAATATAAACAATTAATTCAACTTACATGTGACACCCGGCATGTTCGGCTTAAACATATTAGTAACATCTAAGTCTACCTTAGCGAGAAACGTTTATAAACAAACTTAACCGGGTTAGTTGAGTTGGGTCAAGTTAGGATTGTCCAGGGTACAATGATCTGGAGGATCATTGGGAGTCGTTTTGGTAATACACTAGTACCGGGTTCCGTTGTTGGTGACATTACATGAACTAATTAAGTATATGTGTAGATTATGGGTTGTGTGGTGGTTTATATACATAGACGTGTTTAAATGATGTGTAAATGATTATCTGTGCTTTAATGTGTTAAATATAGACTAAGGATGCATGCTTATGTGTTAAGATGTGTTAGAATGCGTTAAACACGACAAACTGGAAAACTAGTTGAGAAGGGGCTCTGGTTCGACCACTTCGAGTGGTCGAAGGAGAGGAAAATTGTCTGGTTCGACCCATGCAAGTGGGCGAACCAGGGAAGTGGAGTCGAAGAATTCCCTTCGACCTGGACAAGTCTCATTCGACCCTGTGAAAGGGGCGAAGGAGACCACCTTCGACCAATCAATTGGTGCGAAGGGGGATCAGTATAAATACCAACCTTAGTCATTTTTCATCATTTCACAAACCCTAACCGTCCCAAAACGCTCTCAAACGATCTTAAACACTAAGGAAGGAGTTTTTGCTCTTCTTTTTCATAATCTAACCTATCTACAACATCTAAACAAGAATCCAAGGTGTGTTCACAATCCTAAATCTTTTAAAAGCATTTTTATTCGTTTTCATCTAACCTTAATTGTCCAGATCTGTTCTAAGGGTGTTTTTATGATTAAAAACCTTTTAAACATCTTTCTAAAACAAAACCCTATCATTTAACATGAGTTTTCATAATAAATAACATGTGTTAATTGAGTATTATGTGGTGTAATGTGTTATTCAATGCTTTGCTGCTTTATCTATGTTAGAGACATGATGTAGGATTGCTTTTAATGCTGATTGATTGTTGTTTAGGGTTAGAATCGATTGGATGATGATATTATGTGTAAATTGGGGATTTTGACGAATCTAGACGTAACATGTGGTGTTTATAATCAATAGAACCCATAGGGATGGTCGGATGATCGATAAACTGAGTATTTTAAATCAAACATGAGTCGATTTCAAAAGTTTCCAAATTGGGTAAAGATTTCATGCATGAAAGTGACGTTTCCATAATTTTTGCCATTTTGGGAAAGGGCTGAAACGGATATGGTTTGGGGCAAAATCAGTGGGGTTTTGTTAGGATAACATAATCATGTTTGACTGCTGTGATTGGTGATGTTTCGAGTCGTTTTGAATGTGTTTTAAGCGTTTTTAGGCAAAATAGAACAACAGGGGCGAACCTGGCCTCCTTCGACCAGTCGAAGGTGCGAAGGAGGAATCCCAGGGTCGAACCAGGCTTTTCAGTGGGCGAACGTGGCAAAACGTGCGAAGGAAGCATCAAACGGTCGAACGAGAGGTAAAACGGGCGAAGGAGAGTAAAAAGGTGCGAAGGAGGCCTTAAACCGACTGGTTCGACCGTTCTGATGCAGAAATGAGATTTTTGATACAAACTAAGTGTTTTATGCTTGAACCTTGCGTGTAATCTATGTGTACTTGATTAGTTAGGGTAATGGGTCACCAACGGGATGTCGGGTCGGTCTAGTGTGTCGGTTAAACATTTAAACACGTTTTAAAACATACTCGGTTATGATCTGGACAATCGGGGGCTAGATAACCTTATGGTTATTAGTCGGAACACTTATGTGAACATTTTGATAGATCTCCGGTAGAGGGATTATCAAGGGCTAAACATCTTTACTTATATTTGAAGAACGCTATCTAAGGTGAGTTCACGGCCCCACTTTTTACTGCTTTAACTTTTGGGGGAGAAAACATGCGCTAAACGGTTTTGGTAACATATGTCATACTATGGTTTTAACTTTATATTGCTATACGATCTTTTGGAAAGTCCCGGGGGAAACCATGAATGTGCGGGTTTGCACAACGGGGGAAATGTGGATAGATCTATTGGGCGTGACCTGCCCCACTCGTCGGCTTGGAGGGCCGGGCGGGTGCATATTGTCTTGAACAGGTACATTGGTATCATGCTGAACATACGGGCTGCTTAAACATGCTGAACATTGCTAAACGTGTCTAGTAATGGTTTCCAATCGTAGTAGTAATGAAACATACGCCTAGCTAGCGTACTTGGTAACATTGATATAGTATGGACATGGTAACACTTTGGTAACATTTTTGAACAAACCTGTGAACTCACCAGCATTATATGTTGACATCTTTTTGGCATGTTTTTCTCAGGTCGCTAAGGTAGCAATGAACGGAACTAGGCGCACGGGTCTGCATTGGCGTCTAGATTTTAGTGCACGTTTTGTAATAAATGTCTTGAATACTTGGGAACACTGTTTTGTAGAGATTAAATTCTTTAAATGCTTCCGCTGATGAAATTCATGTTTTTGGATTTACGTACTTCATATAGTGTCGTTTATTGTGATCGTTGACTTGGATCCTGGTTTGTCATGCGCCTCGCGGTAAAACCCCGCAAGTGGAAATTTGAGGGTGTGACACCTACAAATTAGCTTGTTGAACAAAAGTCAATAATGCCTCTTGATTAAAAAAAAAGAATTAATTAATGTTTTACTTATTTACAATCATGCCATTAGAGATCAATGGCTATAAAGTGGTTCCTATGGTTCCTACTTAAGCTATGGTTCCTATTTTATATATATATATATATATATATATATATATATATATAGGGTGGGGTTAACATACAAAAGGTGTGTTTTGTGAGAAATGTAAGAAAGAAATGTGTCCAATAGATCATAATGATGGATGGTTAAGATTAAATGAGTGGCAAAATTGTAAATAGTGTTATAATTTAATTAATAAAAAGAGGCTTATGAGAGTATAATTGTCAACACACAAGAAAAGTCATCAAAACAATTCCTAGAAATAAGCTCTCTCTCCTTGATATTTATTATTATTCCCATATATATCTCTCCCTCTATGTATCGATCAGTAACTAGATCTCCACATTGTGTTTTATCAACTTCTCTCCCATCCTCTCTTTCCCTCCCTCTTTGTTTTACTTCTCCACAAACAAAAAAAAAACACAACTGTCAAAACTATAGCAAGAAACTATGTTGGAGTCAAAGCCAAAGACCTTGATTCTTCTTGGTCATATTCTGAAGACATTTTTATACCACTTGCCCACTCGGAATCCGATCTACACAAGTGACGACCAACGATTGGAGATCCAGGCCGTTCAGATCTGATTTGAATGGGGTTACGGCGAGGGTTGTTTAGCGATGACGAGGTGTGTGGCCGGCGGCAAGTGCTGAGAGGTTGATTCCGGTGGTTTTTGGTGTCGTGGGTGTGACTATGGAACCCATGGTGTCGATATATGGTGGATGATGGCTGTGACGGCGGTGGTGACGTCTGTGGTTAGCGGTGTTGGTTACAGTTCGGTTACGAATTTTTTTATGATAAAACACAAGGTCCGATAATTTACTGTGTTTTATGTTTAAAAGCTTGAATTGTTTTTGGGGAAAGCCAGATTGTTCTTTTCTAGGTGTTTTTATATGTAAACTTCATGTATAGAACATTTTTTGTCTGTATTTTTATCTTTAGTGGAAAAATCTGATTTTGTGTATAATATTTTTACTTATGTGTTTTATGTCAATGTTTAAATTATATTGTTGATTATTAAAACACAAAATATTAAAAAAAAGGTGTGTTATAGTGGTATACCAGTAAAACACAATGTGATTTATCTTCATTGTGTGTTTTATCTACATTGGAAGCTGTTTTAAATTGATTGTGGGTTTTTTGTGTTTTATATTCATTGAGGGACGTCATCAGTTAAAGTGTGTTTTATGTTTAAAGCAAAGTCTTTACTGACAAAATTTGTATTGATTTATATTGGTTTTGTTATTGTGTTTGGTTTTTTTCGATTGAAGGTGAAAATAATTAATAAACTGCAAATTGCCTCCATATTTACAGTTATTGTTTTTGTTAAAAACCCAAAAATATCTCAATTTGATTATTGATTTAAATTTTCAAAATCTTGATTAGTGATACATTACCTTAATGCCCTTGAGATTAAAAATAATAGTGCCACGTGTCACTCCCACAATCCTTCTTACCCTTCTCACAAAAAGAGACTTTTGTACCGAAACCCTTATCTATATATATATATATATATATATATATATATATATATATATATATATATATATATATATATATATATATATATGTAGGAACACCGTTCACAAAATAAAAGAAATACAGTTGTTTATTAAATAAAATCGGATTACAATACAATAATAAAATTAACAGAATACAAAGACAAAAGGAAAATTACATACTGAGAAGAAAATACGAAAGTGGCAAAGGAAACTCGAAGCGACTGAGGCACGTGTAAAACATGCTTCCCTTAAAAAAGATTTCGGGCCACCCAGGTGAACCCGTCTGTTTCCCAGGGTACAACAGCCTAAGCAGATTGCACTGCCGGAGTTACCCAGGCACCTGGAACAGTACCTGAAACAAGAGCCTGCAAATCTGAAAAGTTGGGGAAATTTCCTGAAAGAAGGTAGTGGTTCGAGAACATGAATTGGATAATTTTCGGTGTCTTAAAACAGAGTTCAGTACTCGGTATTTATACACGAAACCAAGCCTTGAGAAATGTTTCATTGATTACGAAATTCAATGACGAAATTAAGTCTGGAATTAATACTCATTATTCAGCACTTAATTTCGTTTGACTAGAATTCAAAATTGGTCAATGATTGAATATATTCTGGAATGAATATTAATACTCATTATTCAGCAATTAATTTCATTTAACTTGACCACATTAATTAATCAGTCTTAGCCACAGGCTCGAGCCACTCCAGTCCAAGCTCAGTTAAAATATAAAGGCGGCTATCAAGCGGCTCGCGGCGATGCGAGCGTGCGAAGTGCAAAGTGCGCCATCAAAACGCCACATTACGCCCATCGCCCTCGTCCCGGTCCCGTGTCCGTGCCCGTGCCCGTGCCCGAGCCCGAGCACGTGCCCGGGCGCGGGCGCGTCGGGTGCTTCGCACCCTCCTGGCTGCCACTGGGTGTGTCCTGTTGTATAGGAATACATTCCTCTACAGAATTCTAGATATAAACCAACACATGATTTATATTTCCACCAATATGGGACAAGCACAAATTTCTCCTGACTATAAAGTTCCACCACACTCATAAAGCTTAGATCTCTCATTCACCTAGCTTTATAACTAAATGTCATTATATTACATTTAATATAATATTTAATTATTAAAATTTCCAACAATATATGTATATAAATTCAAATCAATGTTTCATAGTACCCATAGTCTAATAACCTTCAATTGATTACAAAGTGGTGCATGCTTTGCTAGCCTAAAATATCCAAATACAAGAGGTATGTGTGCAAATATAATCATCCTAACCTATTCCAAAATCCAAATATATTTATTTACCTTTACTATGATTGATCCATTGCTACAAATCTGCTCATTAAGCCTAAAAGCAAAGACGTCTTGATCTTAACATATCTTTGCAGCTACTACTACACCTAAAACCCAAGACTCCATGCTAACAACGTACCATGGTTCATATGTACACGACATACTTTCAATACTTGTAAACTTCAAACTTGTAATTGTAACTTCTTAAACTCGTTAAGTTGTTATTTCGTAAATATGCAAACCGGTAAAACTCATAAACATGTAAACTAGTAAAACACATACCCTACTGTCACCACCATAAACCACCACCAACAACCCCTTGTTAGCACCAACCCATCATAACCTTCACTCTTTCACCTCTCTCCCTCTCTACCTTTCTCTCTACTCCTCATTGAAATACACATAAAGATTATAACTTTACCCAAAATCGAACATAAACATCAGTGATACATCCCCTAAGAAAACTGTCATTTTAGCCAAAATGATTTTTTTTTGTTCATCAAGATACACTCCATCTATACGCCTAACATCAACCAACTAATCTCTCCACACCATACCATAAAAGACGACAATCAAAGACAAATGCGAAAAAATACGAAGTACAAACGTCGATAAACGAGCATAAGCTCTCCAATCAACTCAATCAACTCGTGGTGTTGATTCAACAGTAGTGGTGAGATCTCCAATCAAATCCGTTGACATGCATCAATCAACTCGTTTCTACAGCCGCCTTACATTAATCAAATCTGTTGCGCTACCAATGAAGACGAAGACAACGATGATGGTGGTTGGGGTTAACAGAGGTGATGAAGAGGGTAGGAGTTAGCGTTTGGGAGGTGTTTGCAAATCGGGGTTAGGGTTTTAGCGGTAGCTGCACAATGTGGTTCAGGTCGCTGGTGGTGGTTAGGGTTCTGATTGCGGTTAAGGTGATGCTAGTGGTGGAGGGTGGTGGATGATGGTGGAAGATGGGGGCGGTGGTGACTAATGGTGGCGGCGGAGACGTGATGAGAGAGGGAGAGATATGATAGAGAGAGAGAGAGGGTATATATGTAACATATATATTTCATTTCGATACAAAATTTTAACTTAAATACATAAATAGACCCTAAAATAGTAAAAAGATGAATTTACCCTCACATTTCAGTTAAAATCTAATCGGGTTAGTGTCAAAGGATGTAACGTGCAAGGTTATGAAACATAAAGTACAAAATTCGTCAATTTTAAACATAGGTACAATCTTTGTAATCTAGTATAAACATAAAGGACAAAACTTGTAATTCAGTCAACATGTAAACTCACAAGTTTTTAAAACGTTGCTCGCATAAAATATCTCATAAAACATTTCTTGGATAATCTATACAAACATTTTCTAAACACTTTTAACTTTATGAAACTTATTTTCATCATTGAAAGATCAATACCCTTTTTTTCTAACTTTCACAAGTTCAAATCCCAACTTTGAACATTGATTTCTCATTTATCTTATATCTAATTATTGAGCTTGCTTTGGTTTGTTGTAAAATCCCTTTGATTCGTTCTAATATCCTTACAAAAGTATAATATAAATACATTTATCAAGATTTTGAGAAAATTACACATTTACACTTAATGAAATTATACTCGAATTCACTAATTAATTTTCCCAAGAAGACCTACTAAAGTCCCAAACTTTATCCAACATGATTCCATCATTACGTGTATAGTTTGATTATCCAAAGGCATGCCCATATGTAAGGATGCTGTAGCACATGAAAGAAGAAGTTGCTCACTTTGTTCCTTTAGGTTTCTTTTGATCTTTTTCATCTCATTGCCGACAAAAAAAGACCATATAATCTTTGAGAGCTGCATCAAAACATATCTAAATTCTGATCATATTCTGATGGCAACTTTTGTTTTCTTCTTCTTTTTGACTGGTCTTTTGTATTACCCTAGCCTTCTAGACAACCCCACATCAATGTCTAGCTCTTTCTTTGAGATGATGGATCCATTAATATCATTTTATTCAGGTCATGAGTACTCACAAACTAAAGATAGATTCATCTTGTCTCAACTTATGTTCTTTTGGTAGAAAGGTAAGATTCCAAGATAGAAATGATTATTTGGGTTAGAGATCCAAGAAAACCTTCCCTTACTTTCATGCAAGATGATTAATTAATTATATACAAAAATAAAAGATGTATCCTTTATATGTATTTTGTATATACTGACGGTGACAATATTTGAAAGGGTGTCATTTCTTTGCTTTTTGGTTGCTCTTTTCTTGTTTAGAAAACAGCAAAAGTTCAAGGTACTGATGCTTTTCTTTTGTACATCCCATTCTTTTGCACAATGCCACGTTTACCTTAATCCTCTTAACTTAATTGCTGAACATATATGGAGTGATACCATATGTAATGGTTGGTTAAATGGGCGTGAATTAGTGAATTTCACCCCATTCACCTTGGAACACCCTCCCCCCCCCCCCCCCCCCCCCTCCCTCTTGGGTTAAAGGGGCGTTAATGCTTGCCAGGCGAAATATTTCGCGTGAGAGGGGCAAAGGTTGGGTCAACACCCCCCCCCCCCCCCCTCTTGGGTTAAAGGGGCGTTAATGCTTGCCAGGCGAAATATTTCGCGTGAGAGGGGCAAAGGTTGGGTCAATGGGGCTTTGTCACTTCATTTTTTTTAATTCAAATTTAATAAACCATTATATGTTCAACCCCTTTTACCCACCAAATTTCACCAACCATTACATCCCTTGCCCATTTCAAGCCCCTTTCACCCACCAAATGACCCCACATTGTCAAGTGTCAAAAAATGTCTCTTTCACCAACCATTACACATGGTCTGACAGTGTAACCGATCAATGAAGTCTTATAAAGTGGGTTCTTTTAAGTTTTAAGTTCCAATACTTTTTTTTCCTTTTTTAATTTTATATATCATCAAAAGCTCAATTGCAAATAATTTAAATATATGTGGTTCCATGATCCACAACTCTTAAACCTTCAAACCGTTGCGATAATCCATCAATCACAACTCTAGAACCTTCAAACCTATGCCATAATCTTAAAAGTGTAGAGTATAAAAATCAAAATGTGGCTAGCTAGTACCAAATGCGAGATACAAATGTATAATATAAAATACATACACCTTTAGTATCTTTTCTAACATATTTTTAATATAACTAGTTGTGTAAAATCACGCGCGTTGCGCGTTTTACAATCGAGATTTAGATGAGGTGTTAATTAATCAATGAATTATACAATCGAGATTTCATTTTGGTTGTAAACGTTAAAAAAAATAAAGAAATCTACACATAAGATAACACATGAAATTTGTAACAAAATTACATAAGATTATGTTATTTATATTAATAGTATATAATATAATAATTTTTTTTAATAAAATAATATGAATAAAATAATAGTATATAATATATTAAATAGGGATGAGCATACAAGGCCGAATACCGATCCCGTCCCGTCCCGAGCCCGATACCGTACCAAACCGATACTGAACCGAGTGGTTTCGGGATCGGTATCGGTACCCATATTTATGGATTTTCGGTTTCGGTATTATCGGTATCGGTACGGGATCGGTATGGTATCGGTATGGTATCGGTATTTTAAGGTAAAATACTGATACCATACCGGTACTGTACCGATACCGAACCGATACCGTACCGTACTGTATGTGTTCGGTATCGGTATTGTCGAGATTGGTATCGGTTCGGTACCGATACCGTCCGGAGCTCATCCCTAATATTAATAGTATATAATATAATAAAGTTTTTAAATAAAATAAAAATATAAATAAAATATTAATATTTTTACTATTCATTTTGATCACTATTCAAATTAGTTTATAGTATAATTAGCTTTTGGGTCAATCAGAGTGTATGGAAAAATCACTATTTTAATTCCTTTGATTATAGGTAGTTGATTTTTTCTATAAGTAAGCTTTAAAAACGGAAAATCACGAAACTAGCCCTTAGACCGTTTGAATTACAAGAATAGCCCCCTCCCGTCTATTCGGTTCGGAGAGACGGTTCACGTTTCCCAAGCCGTGTGAGGCGTCTCCCGACACTCCTTGGTTCCCAACCAATAAAACAACGACACGTTTCCGGTTTGAAAACGTCTCCGGAGACGTCTTTTTTTTTTTTAACAAATCATGAAAAAACCATGAAAATAAAATAAAATAAAATAACATAAAATAAAATAATTATTCAGTGGATTCAAAAGATAAAATAAAATAAGGGAAATAAATACAGTGGATTCAAAAAGATTCAAAACATAGGCATAAACTAGTCATTCGATTAATAAAAGATAAAAAAATACATAAACATTACAAAATTAATAAAAATAAAATAAACATAGGCTATGCGTTAAGACGGTCCCTCATCATTTTCCGAGCATACACATGTTTGAATTCTTTGCGTTGCTTGGATTCATACTCTTTTTTGGTATATCTGATGGCCACGTCTTCGGGTATATCTGAAGGTACCGCTCGAAGTGTTCGATAGTGGTACCCGTTGAAGAGTTGACACTTGGTGTTCAAGTCATTCCACTTACGATTTAGTGAATCGATGGTTCGGTTAGAGCCTCCTACCAACCGATTATACTCATTTAGAATTCGGTACCACTTGTTTGTCGGGTGTGGGCTTTCTTCGACAAGTTGCCAGACTGATACTAGGGCGATTTCTTGTTCCTCCGTCCAACGACTTGGTGCCATTTTCTTGTGTAAGAAGGAAACGGTTTTAGGGTGGTGGTAGAGGAGGAGTTCGGACGTAGTTAGGGACGGAGATGGGACGGAGGTATGGTATATACAGGGAGGAGACGTATCGGGAATCACGGGGGACGTGGAAAACAAAAACGACGAACAAGACACCGGAGACGTCTCGGGACTCACGAGACGACACCGAAGACAACGACGAACAAGACACCTGAGACGTCTCGGGACTCACGAGACAACACCGGAGGCGTATCAGGACTCACGAGACGGCACAATGACGTCTCCGGATACGTCATTGGAGACGTGTCGTTGTTTTATTGGTTGGGAACCAAGTCCTCTCGGAAGACGCCTCAGACGGTTTGAGAAACGTGAACCGTCTCTCCAAAGAAACGGGAGGGGGCTATTCTCGTAATTCAAACGGTCAACAAGTTATTTTGGTGATTTTCCCCTTTAAAATAAAAGCAATGATCTAACTCAAGGGTTGTTTTGGCCTTCGAGCGTCCATTAGGTGTAACATCCAGCCTCACGCAACATTAATGTTGTCCATTTTGCCTTTGATGGGTTGCCCATCCATGAGCAAACAAATTTTTTTTTTAGTTGCCTCGGTGGAGACTTCCCATAATGTTACCTATCCTATTACTCCCATCTAAGCAAGCCTAACTGTGGAGTTTCATGTGCTCCACAACCCATTTAAGCAAAAAACGCGTTGGTGTTTTAAGAGGTATTGGATTTCTTACAAACCAAGAATCTCTTCTGACTATGACCGATGTAGGATTTGCTTAGAATGCTACACTAGTCCATATTAATCTTCTCGATAGTAGGTATTATTATATCAGTAAACGTGTGTTGATATATATATGATTTTATCATAGTGTTTCTAACATATTTATTTGGATGATATATATAAGCTTTTGTGTCAACAAGAGTGTGAAGTGTGTATTTGAAGGATTAAGAAAGCATGCGGAGAAAATCTTTGTGTTTTTAAGTGAGATAATGGCAATAAGTAGGGGTGTTAAAAAAATTCGAATCTGAAACCGAATCCGAAATATCCAAAATTCCGAATCCGGATATATATCCGAAATTCGGATTCGGATTCAGATTCAGATAGTGATTATGAATTTTTTTGGATATTTCGGATGACCGATATTCAATATCTTAAATACTTTTTTTTATATATCTAACAATAAAATGAGAACCCTAGATCTGTACTCCTGTGGTTTCATCTCCTTTCTACATTGCAGCCCCCATCATTCTAAAACTTCAACCACACATCGCAACTCATTACCCAAAGCCTAGTTATTCCTATAATTCCTGAACCGTGTTCTTTGCCGGTGAGAGTTGGCCCATTTTAATCGCTACATGCAAAGAATCCGTTATCGGGGATCGGAGGTTGTGGTGGTAGGTTTAGAATGTGATGGTGGTACCTTCAAAACCTTGAAAAGTGTCCGACTTTGGATATTGTTGATGTTACGACCATGAACAAGCTCTTTTTTATTTTTAATTTCTCCAACTTTTGTCCTCTATTTTTGCATTTCAATTTCTTTGTTTCATTGTAACACCCCGGCTCGGAGCGGGCTGACGTGTCACTTTTACAGAGTCAGATCAAAAACATAATTCCATTAATTTCTTAACACATTACAAAGCTTGACAAATTAATAGGAAACGCAGTCTACTATATTACGTTTTCCGGCACCAAGGTCTTTTCATTCACTCTAGCACTCTCCCACATCTATCCCTGATCGTCTTGAGAACCTGACGTAAAGAACGAAAAACACAGAAACGTACGTCTGAGCAAAATTTGAAAGTTTTACCCAGTGAGCGGATAGGGGGTAATAAAATGGCTTATTTTAATTGAGTAAAAGGCTAAGTTTTCAAAACATTTTTCATGAATAACAAGTTTTGATTTTTCGTAAACTATATCGTATAAAATACAAAATAAAATAGTATAAAAACATATTTAACATGATATACCCGAAGTCCATGGGGTTCAATTAATTAACATGAGTGACGAAGGGTAGCTAGCCCATACGTCCATGTGGAAAAGGCGTGCGGGCAAATCACACAACCAAATTCCCTTGTAACTTGTTCATTTACTTTATCCTAGGATCGATCCATACGCCTCCTTGTTTGTACATAAAGTACCATGATTGTTTGAGACGCCGTGAACTCAACTCACTGTCACTGAAGTTGCCACATCATTTTATGCCACAATGATGGGTTCGTGGTTATCCTCACAGAAAAGGTACTGACTTGGGTATCATAATACATGTACGAAATCTTAAACTTGTAATATATATATATATATATATTCAAAACTTGTAACTTGTAAACATAAAAGTTTGTAGAAACGTAAATACGTAAACTCATATACATGTAAGTTTGTAGATTTATAAATTCGTAAACTTGTTAACTAATAGGCATGTAATCCCGTAACCATACCAACTAGTTAACTTGTAAACTCATAAACAAATAACTCACAAACATGTAAACTCGTAAACATGAAAATAAAATATTTCATAAAGTATTTTCAATAAATATAACTTGTAAACATTTTCGAAACACTTGTCATTTCTAAAAATATTTTTCATAACATGATCTTAATTATGGAGTATAAAACCAGGAATCAGATGTGATACCCCGCAATTTCAGGTTCTCACTTTAACTAAACTCTAGTTACATTCATTGCATTATACTTAACTAGGGTTAGCTAGATAGGACACACGTTACACAGTCATAAGTTAATAACTGCATAAAGTGGTAATTCGAGGAATTACCAGACTGTATACATGATTAGTGAACCTCGGACGTTAGTGAATAATGAAGTTGAAAATTTGTGAGATAATTTGTTTGGATTGATTGCGATTACGTGTTTCTGTGATACTCGGTGAAACTATGTGCAAACCATACGTGATTATGTGAACTTAAACCAAATACGTTAATAAAAATCGTTAAAGGTGGACCATTAGGATGATTGGGGTCTTAACACATGGGGTTACACTTATTACGGTCCGAAATAGCGAAAACGTCGAAGGAAAACACGTCGGGTGACGAAACAGGCCACCCATGCGGGCCAAGGCCCTGTGAGCGGCCGCTCACAGGGACCGAGCAGCCGCTCGCGGGTGTCTGTCGCCACCAAACCGACTTAATCACCTATTTAAGCAACCCTAAGCCTCTTGTATCACCTAAATTCAAACCCTAATTGCCCCTACTGCCCTATTTACGAAATATTAACCCCAAAACACCTGCTAAGGCGCAAGAACATCGATCGGGAAGCTTCAAGAGCATTCGGTTGATTGTTTCGAAGAGCTTGCGGTATAATCTTTAACCTATTGTGTTTTAATCTTCTTTAATATGTTATAAAACCTTATAACTAAGTTTGTACAGGGCTGAAACCTTTTCATAAAGATTAAAACTTGAAGTTTATAAAGATTGAATGGGTTAAATATAATCCTATGCGATTAGAAATTGATAGGTTGCATGATTATGCATGTTCTTGATGATTTAGACTTCTAGGGTTTGTGAATGATGATGTTTGTGATGTACAATTAGGGTTTTGATCAGATGTGGTTCTTGTTAATGTTGTATGATGATTATTAGGTGTTATTGATTGATAATATGCAACTAGGGTTTGATATAATTGATAGTATTGCATGATTAGAATCTGGACAGAATCTGAATGTCGATTTGTAGGGTCTGTTTCGTGGCTTAAAAATAATTGTTTTGATCGATTCTTTGCATGAATGGATTGTACATGGTCTTAGCTTTTTAGAATGGGCAAAACCATCTGATTTGGATGTCGTTTGATATGTTTTTGGAATTTTCTTTGAATAAAGGTCATGTCAGATTTTCGGATTAACAAACTGAGTCA
Organism: Ambrosia trifida; assembly: GCA_028751855.1. NCBI lineage: Eukaryota > Viridiplantae > Streptophyta > Magnoliopsida > Asterales > Asteraceae > Ambrosia > Ambrosia trifida. The sequence continues at coordinate 94,504,039 of CM054130.1, forward strand.
ACTTTAAATCGTAATAACTCGAGTTTTACAAGGAATTAAGTTATGAAATTTGTACAGTAGGTTAACATTGGAATAACTTGGCTTTTTCAAGTGGATTCATCCCGTTTGGATGAATACACAAGTTTTGGGAATTTTTCTACTAAACTGACCTGTTGTGAAAGTTTTCTGAACATAGCTGTGTTGAACGAATTTTAATAATTTTTGTGTTTGGTTTTGTGACAAAAAAAAAATATGGGTTGTTAAATGAATCCTAAAGAATATTCAGTAAAACTTTGGGAGTTTAACTCACTGATTAAATATTTTTAAATAAATTAGTTTTGGTGACGACAATCTGTCCTAAAAAGACAGATTGTGTATTATGTGTTTACGTGACAAATTGAAGTGTAGAACTAATTGTAACCAACATATTCACCAACGGGTCCGTAGGATTTACTTATGCATGTAGAATCACTAGGTGTCACCTACACGCTTTTGAACATTTAAACGTCTTGGACAAACGGGCTATATGGTGTAATGGTATTACACATATACTTACTTAGTGACACTTATACTAGGGAGTCGGTAGTGCACCCTACTTGGAGTTTGGATTTACTTGTTTGCATACTAAGGTGAGTTTCACTACTCTTTTCTCAAAAGCATGCGTCTCGGGTTGAGACAACGTACATAACTTTTTCTAGTCCGGGTTGGGACTACTATTTTCTAGTCCGGTTTGGGACTACTTACACATCCCGGGTTGGGATGCTATGGATCCTTGTGTGGGTCGGTTTTTGACTCCTTGTGTGAGTCAGGTTTTGCTAGTTCGCAAACTGTGTCCTTGATGAACTAAACCAACTCTATCATCTGTAAGTCCTTCACATACCAAATGAGTTGTTGGGTTATGGCAAGCGGGTTATTAGTTGATAGCGCTATTAGGTCTTACAAACCTCACACCGGCTCTGGGAGTGCGGGAGTGAACTATAACTTAACAGATTTTATCATTGTTGATAGGCAATGATGTAAGGTATGCAGCTCACATTTGTGACTACACGTACATCAGCAGTTCGGTATATCGGTGTTAGTTATCATTAATGGGTTAGCTACCCTTGACATGCGATGAACTAGTGTTTACACGGTTCTTGGAACCAACTCAATTACTTGTTTACGTGGTTTTGGAAACCAGCACAGTTACATACTCATTTACTTTACTTAGTGAACTCACCAACATTGTTTGTTGACCCACAATTTACATGCTTTTGCAGGTAGATAGCTTCCGGTGCCAGGATTAGAAAGCACTGCACACTTCACTGCATTTGGGGTCTTGGGCATACTTTTAAATTACATATTATGCTTTTACATTTTCTTTCATATGATTTTAATTTGGGCGCGTTGTTTTGTGCATGGTTTTAAAAGGGTTAAATTTGGTTTACGCTTCCGCAGCTTAACCTAACTTGGTTTTTGAAATCGAACTAAATGGTTTGGGCATTTAGAGTTCGTTCATATGACTTATGGCTATGGGATCCTAGTATGTCATGCGCCTCGCGGTATAAACCCCGTAGTGGAAATTTGAGGCTGTGACATTAGATGTCCGTAGGCTAAACGGCTCGTATTGAAAGAAAGGGTTTAGACTATCCGTACCTTATGAGATGATCACAAAGATAACCGAATACACGTGGACGGTCACGGAATTATTTTGGGTGCTAAACGGAAGTTGATCGGTGCGGCTAGCGAGTTGCCGGAAAGCAAGAGAAATTATCGGAATAGTGTTGGTGGCAAAGTTGGGGTGTTGTGTTGGTATGGTGGTTTAGAGATATATAAAAAAATGGCCACAAAGTGGAGATGGTAAACACGTGTGTTGGTTTCAAGTTTTCTCGGTTGGTCAATATAACTCCATGTTGCATCATGAGTCATCCATGTTTTTTTTTCTTCTCATATAATGATCTCAGAGGATGTTTGGTGAATTGGGGCTCAAGATACTTTATCATTAGGCCTGGTCTATTTCAACCCCCCTCCCCCCACTTTTATTTTCACCCCCTGAAAGCGTCTCACTTAGGCCTAAGCGATGCGCTTTCTTTACCTTTTAACTACCTCGGTACGAGGTCAGAAAAAGCTGATTTTTGACTCGAAGCGCCTCGCTTACGCCTAAGCGAGGCGCTTCGGATCAAAAAAAATTTTTTGGTCTTTTGAGTTTTTTTTTTTTTTTTTTTGCAGTCAGACGTTTCTCAAAAGAACATTTTTTATGTCAATGGGAAGGTAAACAAAATCATCAATCCGACTGTTGATTTCTTTCTGCAACAAGGAACAAAATGTCAGCTTTTTCCTGCCACCTTTCAATCTCACTGTCTAACAACTGAATTTTACTTGCTTGCATGAAAAGTTTATTTTAATTGTCCGTTTGACAAACGCCTGGCTAACCTGTCCAGTTATCAATCTCACTGTCCAACAACTGAATTTTACTTGCTTGCATGAAAAGTTTATTTTAATTGTTCCTTTAACAAACGTCTGGCTAACCTCTCCAGTTTATCAATCTCATTGTCCATTAACTGAATTTTACTGTAATGATCAGGAACATTCCAAATAACTGTTCAATTTCAGCTTTTGTTTAACTATTTTAGCAACTTCCATAGAGAAGTTATCAATGAACTTTTCATGCAAGCAAGTAAAATTCAGTTGTTTTACTAATTTCATAGTCTTGATTCTTTTAACATCGGATCGGCGCTAACGATGAGTTTGATGAATCATTGTACGTGGTCTAATCAAGTATGTTTTACTAATTTCATAGTCTTGATACTTTTAACAATCGGATCGGCGCTAACGATGAGTTTGATGAATCATTGTACGTGGTCTAATCAAGTATGTTGTCTTCATCGTTGACAGATATCTGGTCTTCAGAGTTTGCCAGAGGGTCACTATTCATACACACAACTTTTATGTTCTTTATATATGAATAGTGACCCTCTGGCAAACCTGCGTAAAGGACTATATGTGGCTTTAGTCCATGTTTACCTTCAACGTCCAACGGTAATGAGTAACCTACTAATTCAGTTGTTATCATCAACGATGAAAGAGGTATATGTACAATGATGTGATTTGTTTTAGATAAGGAGGTATATTTACAATGAACTTTTTACGCTAAATAAAACCGATTAATGTTCTTTATATATGAATAGTGACCCTCTGGCAATCATCGTTGGTATTAATGGCAAGATATGTGGCTTTAGTCCTTTACGCGGGTTTGCCAGAGGGTCACTATTCATACACACAACTTTTTGCTCTAGTGGTGTGCTCTACCTTTTTGACAAATACCTGGCTAACCTGTCCGGTTATCAATCTCACTGGCAATCATCGTTGGTATTAATGGTAAGATATTTGGCTTTAGTCCTTTACGCAGGTTTACCAGAGGGTCACTATTCATACACACAACTTTTATGTTCTTTTATATATGAATAGTGACCCTTTGGCAAACTCTGAAGAACATTAATCGGTTTCATCTTTGTTTCTTGAGTTCAACTTTCCATGATCTACCTTTACATTATTATTATTATTTACATTATTATCGTATTTGCAACTTAGTTCCTTTCTCTCGAAAAGTAATTAAAAACACTTAAAAATGAATTAAAAACAATTGTTGCGAGTTAGGTTTAGTCGGATGACCACATACAATGATTCATCAAAGTTATACAAAGCTGGATGTTTTTACTGGAAAACCAAAACGAGCAATTAACGAAGCGAAACGGAGAGATATAATTTTCTTGGCTTGGAAACAAGTTAAAAGAACCAAAAATGAATTAAAATTATTTTTTGGTGATTAACAGATAATTTTAAAGAATTAAAAGAAATTCATTTTTTTTAAAAAGGCCAAAGCGCCTCGCTTTGGTCAAAGCGAGGCGCTTGTGGTCTAATCAAACCACTCAATCGCCTAGCTTTGGCCAAAGCGAGGCGCTTTGTCCTTTTTTTAAAAAAATTGAATTTCTTTTAATTCTTTAAAATTATCTGTTAATCACCAAAAAAAAAAATTAATTCATTTTTGGTTCTTTTAAGTTGTTTCCAAGCCAAGATTATATCTCTCCGTTTTGCTTCGTTAATTGATCGTTTTGGTTTTCCAGTAAAAACATCCAGCTTTGTACAACTTTGATGAATCATTGTACGTGGTCCTCCGACTAAACCTAACTCGCAACAATTGTTTTTAGTTCATTTTTAAGTGTTTTTAATTACTTTTTGAGAAATGATAATTTTCAGATATTACAGATCAAGGTGTTACCAAGCATGTCAAGAAATGATAATTTTCAAATATTGCAGATCAAACATTTAAAAATATATTACGAAACATTTAAAAATAACTTTTCATGCAAGCAAGTAAAATTCAGTTGTTTTACTAATTTCATAGTCTTGATACTTTTAACAATCGGATTGTTTTTCGAGAGAAAGGAACTAAGTTGCAAATACGATAATAATCAAACTCATATCTCAAGCCGGTGCAAGTTATGTTGTAGCATCTTTTGATCATCTTCTTGTAATTACTTTCAAGTTTTTTACAATCATTGAAGACAACTTTTCAGTTGTTATCCGAGAGATAACGGTCAACGATGAAGACAACCTAATAGTGGATACCATGGATCAGAGAGATTTAAGCTAATCAAACTCATATCTCAAGCCGTGTGCAAGTTATGAAATGACACATGCAGAATGTAATGTCATGCACAATGTGTACTCACAGTGACATCGAACACTTTATATGAGTAAAACGATCGCTTTACCTGAAAACAACCGGATGGTTGGTAGCTATAGGTAAGAACATTGTGGATGAGGATTGTTTATCTTCCCATTGATTTCAAAGGATATTCATGTGAGAATGATTTCGTTACTGTAATGATCAGAAACATTCCAAATAACTGTAATGATCGCTACGGTTAGTGGATACCATGGATCAAAGAGATTCAAGCTAATCAAACTCATATCTCAAGCCGGTGCAAGTTATGTTGTAGCTTGAATCTCTCTGATCCATGATTCAAGCTAATCAAACTCATATAGACTGAAATCAACAGTCGGGTCGACTGTTGATTGGTATATAGAGAGCAAACCGACGATCATTCAAAATTTTAAGTTACCGCTAACCTCTGTGCCATCATCGACTACAGCAAACCGACGATCTTCCTCCACGGCACTCCTAATGGGCCTCTGTTTATTTCACGGTACGATTTGTGTTTTTGTTGCTTTTTAAATAATAAGTTTTGTGTTTATCAAACCCTAACGTCTGAGCAATGATTTATTATTATTAACTTATTTATTGTTAGTTTCATAAATCGTTTTACTATTTTTACTAATTCCCGATTCTTGATACTTTCATAAATCGTTTTACTAATTTCCAATTCCTGATAATAATAAATTATTATAATAATAAAACAAAGGAACTAAATTACAAATATAATAAAAATTATAATAATAATAATGTAATATAGTCATGGTTAATGCTCAAAAAAAGTCAACCTTTGTTGACTCATAGGAGTCTTGAAGACGAAATGAATTTTACAAGATACTTGAAACAAGGTATGGATATGGAGAATAAATCTTTGACTATACGTGGTTGATGATGTCAAGTTTAAGTCGTTGATTCATTTGGAAATCGAAAACGCCTATCGTCAATCTGTATAGAGAAGAAATCAACAACCGGATGGTTGGTAGCTATAGGTAAGAACATTGTGCATGAGGATTGTTTATCTTCCCATTGATTTCAAGTATGTTGCCTTCATCGTTGACAGATATCTGGTCTTCAGAGTTTCCAACCCCTAATACATTCATCAAAGGATATTCATGTGAGAATGATTTCGTGACAAGATTCCTATGCAAGCAAGTCAAATTCAGTTGTTAGACCAACTTGAGATATGAGTTTGATTAGCTTGAATCTCTGTAACGGAACACTCTCCGATCCACTAACGTCGTGACATCTCTCCGTCAACGGCATTGAAACTCTTCTACTCGCATACGAAACCGGTTCACCAAGCCACATCATCTCCGGTTCAAACCGGTAACCGTAACTAGCCAAAGGCGGTCCCAACACCAACGCTGACGTCATCACATGTTGAATATTTAGTTCTCTCCGAACTTCAGCTTCCAAAATACGACGTCGTTGTAGCTCATATGTTATTATCTCTTCTCTTATTCTCTGTTTCTCTAGTTCTCGATGGATTATTGCTCTCATATCCATCGGTTGTGCGTTTACACTTTCTCTGTTCCGTGATAAAAAAATAAAGGAACATTTAACAAATAACAAAAAATATTGTACAACAAAAGAAGAAAGTGTTCCTCTTTGTTACCAAGCATGTCAAGAAATGATAATTTTCAAATATTGCAGATCAAGGTCTGCGTTAGTACTTACAACACACCCTCGTAGGAAAATCGACTCTCACAATTATTCACAATTTTATACATACAACACACCTTCATCGTTGACCGTACTGTTCTTCTTGATCTTGATCTTCACACTCTCTACGGTTGCCTTCATTGTTGACCGATATCTCTCCGATAACAACCCTTGTTTGATTATACTCTTTATGTATGAATAGTGACCCTCTGGCAAACCTACCTCTGTTTTGAATTTGTTGCTTCCATAGAGAAGTTATCAATCTCACTGTAATGATCAGGAACATTCCTACCATGGATCAGAGAGATTTAAGCTAATCAAACTCATATCTCAAGCCGGTGCAAGTTATGTTGTAGCATCTTCTTGTAATTACTTTCAAGTTTCTTTATAATCATTGAAGACAACTTTTCAGTTGTTATCCGAGAGATAGCAGTCAACGATGAAGACAACCTGAAAACAACCGGATGGTTGGTAGCTATAGGTAAGAACATTGTGGATGAGGATTGTTTATCTTCCCATTGATTTCAAGTATGTTGCCTTCATCGTTGACACACAAGACGAATGTGTAGCTATAGGTAAGAACATTGTGGATGAGGATTGTTTATCTTCCCATTGATTTCAAGTATGTTGCCTTCATCGTTGACACACAAGACGAATGTTGCAACATGAGTTCGACCAAGATGACACACGAAGCTTTAGACTCCAACCGGATCCAAGTATTGCCGCATTTAATGAAATTTAACGCGTATACCGCATTCATTGACTATACGTGGTTGATGATGTCAAGTTTAAGTCATTGACAATGATTAGGGTTATTACTTTGTTTTTTAAATTTTTTAAACTTTTTATAATTATTAAATTAAAAAAAATAAAAAAAAACCAACTCAAAACATCAAAACAACTACCAAAATAAATTACCCCCTCGAAGCGCCTCGCTTAGGCCTAAGCGAGGCGCTTCGAATTTAAAAATCAGCTTTTTCTGCCCCTTGTACTGACCTCCTCGGAATGAGTTCAAAGCGCCTCGCTTAGGCCTAAACGAGGTGCTTTGAGGGGGTGAAAATAGAAGGCAGGGGGTTTAAATATAACCACCCTATCATTATCCTTTTATATTTATTTTATAAAAATCATCCAAAATTTATATGGGCATAATTCATTCATTCATTTATAAATATCTTACTAGATCCAGTAACTTTTATTTACGTAAAAATATAAATATTTTGGTTTCTTTTATTATTTAATTATAATTATAATAAATGTATTAGATACAAGGCTCAATTATTAAATTTATTCTAAAGAAAATTCGGGTTATTACATTCACTATATGGTCTTATCTTCCCATTTGCATTTTTCCAACCAAAACAGGTTCAGGCAAAAGTTGAAAGAGAATAAAATATTAAGCATTACAATAAAAAAAATTGTTGATGTTTCTTAAATCTTGAATCTCATCAGATTTGGGAACTTTCTTTTTAAAACTTCATATATCCATTTTAGTATCCGAATCCGTATCCAAGATTCGGATAGCGAAATTAACTATCCGAAATTCAAATATCCGAATTTCCATATATCCTATTTTGAACATTCCTGGTGTAAGGTATCTTCGCACTATCTTAAAAATGGAGAATCAAAATCCTACATAGTATAAGAGCACTCATACTTTACTCATCATATTATGTAAGTGGGTTTTTTCATAATTCAAAAAGTAAGTGTAAACAGAGAAGAAATAAAATGTTACTATTTATCTGTATATTTGGTAAACACAGTCCACCATAATCTTTAATGTTTTTTTTAAAGTGATTGTGAGTAAAGGAAATAGAAAAAATAATGATAATGGTATAAATAATATTATTTAAATAAAAATGATAGCGAAAAGGTAGTAATTAGAGCATCCACAATGGTTTAGTAGTTTAGAATTTCAAACCTGTCACATCATTCCAACCCTATTTTTTTCCTACAACAATAAGATATGCAAAACCACCACCTCTTACCCCACTATACAAAAAAAATATAAATAAATAAAATAAAATAAAATAAAATAATGATATGTGAGTAATTGGTGGGTCCGATTTGAAGAGAATGGACTGGTCCGATTGTCTAGACCAAACCCATGCAAACCTTTGCCACATCATCTCCTATAACGGTGACTTGGTTTGGATTGGTAGTCTGGAATACCAAACCACCATTATGGATGGTTCTTAGACGACACAGTGTAGTCATACCCTTGATCGGGAATAAACCGACACGTGAATCCAACTCATTTAATCCCCCTAACCAATTATGCACGGGGTTGTGGTGGCGTAGACGGTGGCTGTATGGCCTCCACGTTTCCTTGATTTTTTTTTTTGTTTTAAATATAATATGAACACATAAACTAACAATTTGAAATAAAAAACACTACATTTAAAATAAAAAGACTTTTTAAAAACATAAATTTAAAGCACATAAACTAAAACTTAGATATAATTCAGTCATAGCATGTGTCACGACGACACGTATTCGAACTTCTCATAGAACTAAAAAAAGTAATCCACTTGAGTCATCTCTATTGCACCTTCTTCTGAGTTCATTGGGGATTCCTCCATGTTGGCCTTGAACATCTCCTCAAAGATCTCACACTTTGTTTCAGTGTCTCAATACTTGTGATGAAGTTTATCACTATGGAGGTTTGTTTGACTACTCACGAGAACTCGGAATTCTGCCAACACTTTATTCAAAAAAGGGATTGAATGAAGCATAGTAGAGATTCTAGTGTTCTTTTATACTTTTAGCCACCCTAACGTCAAGGCTAACTCTTCTTCTTCGGTCCACAGGTTGCAGTGACGAAGCTTGAGAATTTGGACGGGGGGGGGGGGGGGGGGGGGGGGTCAGAAGTTAGCGGTCACGGGACAGTGCCTAATTTTTTTATATAGCTATGGTTCGGGTGATATTTTCGGGTCGGTGATTCGATTCAGGTCAAGTCGAGTCAAACATTAAATATAATAAATATCAAAGTCCTAAGCATTGTTTAACAAACAATTGGACAAAGACACTAAAACATTAAAAATGAGACAAAGGGTTGTTCTTGGATGAAGAATTTCAGTCCAGCCCGTCGACCTTTAAGATTTTTGAATTATTCAATTATGGATATGGGTGCAAACGAGCCGAGCTAAGCTCGACCAGGCTCAAGCTCGAAAAACTTATGAGAGCTCGATCTCGGCTCGTTTACTATCTATTAGTTAATATTTAAAATAAAAGTAATAAAAATAATAGGTTCGGAGCTCGATAAATGAAGTTCAGCTCAGGCTTGTTTAGTAAACAAGCTTAAATGAAGGGGTGAATATTATTAAATGTTAATAAACCTCATATTACACTAAGGCTCAACGAGCCTGACAAGCTTCACATGCTAGGTTTAGCTCGGGCTCGATTAGTAAACAAGCTTTGTTTTAAGCTCGGGCTCGATAAGGCTCGGCTCGTTTCGAGCTTTTTACCAAGCCGAGCTCGAGTAGCTAAGAAATAACAACTCCATCGCTTGCTCATTGAATCTACTATTCCGCTCATGTAATTGTTAGGCTTACGACTTTAGGATATGGGCTTTACAGTTACTTTGTTTTGGGTTAAATTTTTGGTTTACATAACTATTTGTTTTTTAAACGGGGGTCGAAACCGTATATACAAAAAAATCATATGGAGACTATTTACTAGAAACTTCTGAACGAAAATTCAGGGGGGAGGGTCGGTCGCCCTTCCCCACCCCTTGAATGCTTCGCCCATGACAGGTTGGCCATTTGCTGGTTTGTTAGATTGTGGTGTGGGGTATAAAATAAAATTGTGGGATAAGATGTCGGATAAATTAAATAAAAAGGTAAATAAAAAGTAAATATAGTTGGTGTAATTTAAAAAAAAAAACAACCGTTGGGGGGAGGGGATGTTAATAAAAACATTATTGTGACTACTACCTAATAGGAACCCTCTATGTCATACTCTTTATTTGCCCCCACGTTGGTGAATATTTCCACCACATTTGCCCCACGTCCTGTTTCACGCCAGCTGCGAGGTTGGTAGGCTGTCGTGAAAGGGCTCCATGACCTATTTTCATGTCACCACAACGTGTAGCTTTATAGAGATAAATTTGGTGAAGAGGACGTGAATGTTCTACATATATGAATTAAGTGTGTGTGTGTGTGTATATATATATAGGGGAGGGATAAAATGAAAACCCTCTTGAGTTGAGAAAACCTTTGAAAACCCATGTAAAAAACATTTTTTTTCTTTGAAAAAAATAACAAATGTAAAATACATGTTTGTAAGCGTTTTGGGCCAAAAAAAAAATAAATAAAAAAACGCCGATGAGATTTTTTTTAAAAAAAATAAACAAAGTTGCTAAAAAGCATATGTTTTCAGCTATTTGCCTCTGTTTTTAGCAACTTTGTTTATTTTTTTTTTTAAATCTCATCGGCGCTGTTTTTATTTTTTTAACCAAAAACGTTTACAAACATGTATTTTACAATTGTTATTTTTTCAAAGAAAAAAAAATGTTTTTTTACATGGGTTTTCGAAGGTTTTCTCAACTTAAGCCGGTTTTCATTTTATAGTTGACCTATATATATATATATATATATATATATATATATATATATATATATATATATATATATAGCGATTAGGGTAGGGAAACATGTCATTTATGAGACAGCCCTCACCCTTAAATTCGCGCCAAAAAATTTAAGGTATAAATAACCAATTAACCTAATATTTATTAATTTATAATCTTTATCTTTATTATTAATAATTATCTATATAATAAATAAAAATCTTATGATTATATTACTCTCTTATATAAAATAATATTATTAAATCATAATTTCACATTTATCTCTTATTTATTTAATATTTATTTTCTTAACCAATTCTTTTTATATTTCCTATTATTAAAAACCATTTATATTTTATCGATTCAACCTCATGTAAAATTAGATTTTCTAACCTAATTATAAATAAAAAAAACAAAAAAAAAAATGTTATAGCCCGTGTGATACACAAATATCTATTTAACTTTTTGCACTAAATGAGGCTGTAAATGGGAGTTCAAGTTTCATACGGAGCAATATATGTTAAAATAGTCGTTTCTAAAAAACTACATCTTCAAGACCACCACCTCAACCATGCCCTGCAATGGTTGCCTTTACCTCTGCTCCTCATCCAAACGTACATTCTCTCTTTAACATACATTATCATTCTTATTTACATGATTAAAATTATTGATATATCATATTATATATAATACATTAATTTTTATGTTACATCGTAACACACATTTTTTCCCTTTATATTAGATTTATCTAACAAGTTTTCGGATATAACCTAATCTATTAATATATATAAAAGAATTGAACATTGCTGACGTGGCGTGCAATGGTGCCTTCAACCTCTCAATGAAACTGCCACGTGGCATCATAATTGAAATATTTTATTGTTTTTGAATTATTTCCTTTTTTAATTAAATTGAGTTATTTTAGGAAAAAATAATTTAAAAATAAATTTAAAATTTTCTCTCTCATATTTCCTCCCATAATTTTCATCCTATGTGTCCATTGGTATATAAGTTAAAAAAAATTAAACATCACAACAAATCATAACACAAACCGTCAAGCTCATTCTCTCATTCTCTTTGAAACCCTACCAAACTCTTTCTTTCATGTTTTAACAACAGATCTTGAATTTCTTTCATCTTTCTTTCATCTTTTAACAACACAGGTCTTCAATTTTCAGGTATATGTTTTGTGATTGTTTGTAATTTCATATTTTGACAATAGATGTAGGAGTTCTTTTATTCATCTTTTCGTTTTAACTTTACATAAAGTCCGATCTATGATTTCTTCTAAAATTGACTGTTGGTGTTCAGCTTATAGCAATGTTATTTTTTTATTTATTTAATTACAAGAGTAATAATTATTACTATTAATATTAGTATTATTAGAATGGTTATATTTTTCAACCCCGGGACGCTCCCGGGAAGAATTGATAGTTGCTGGCGTGGCGTTCAATGGTGGCCTCAGCCATCTCTTGATTATGCCACGTGGCATAATGAGATGCAATGGTTACAACTTCCAACTTAAGTGTTTGTTTAGTTGATTAAGTTAGGAATACTATGAACATGCAATGATTGAGAGATTTTGTGGTTAGTTAACTTGAGCCATTTGCAATAGGTTATCACGTAAAATTAGATTTTTCAACCCCAGGACCTTCCCGGGGTAATGAGCTAGTGAAGTATAGATAAATAAATAGTTTGTATGTGATTTATTGCATCACATAATTAAAGGCCCAACAACTTTAATCCATCATTGCTTTATATCTTCAGAATCATTAATTTTAATCTTTAATTTAAAATCCATATAATTTAGTTATTACATTTATTACTACTATTATTAAATACCTAAGTAAATATATTGAAAACTTATAATAATTAATTAAATTTTCTGCTTAGTTTTAAACAAAAAAGAAATGTTACATTAGAACTACCAATGATTTCCAGCCCAGCTGGTTTGAGGTGGGAAGGTTTACCTTATTAAAGGGTTTCTGCCCGGATTTGTTCTCAGGTTCGAATCTCACGCTCCACCGAAAAAATAACCGCTTGGGTTTGAAAGGAAAAACCTGTGTGGTGCTATGGGATTCGATCCTGGGCAGTGGTCGCTTTGCAACACAGGATTTACCGCTGAAACACAATTCTAAAAAAAAGTGATTTTTACGTAACCAAAACGTTTGATACACATTTTCTTTAGTGTTGCTTTTGTTACTTTTATTTTTATTTATTTATTTTTTTCACTTTTTTCTTTTGGTATCAAAATCAATTTTGTTTTTCAAAACTTATATTTTCTGGTTCATTTTCACTATACAAATATTTCCTTTTTAAAAAGGTGGCATATACTTTGTTTTGTTATTAGTTATCAAACTTGTTTTTTATTCTAAGCAGGAAATGGATTTAAATACTTCCAATTTTTACTTATTGGCGGATAATATTCTCAACTATCACTTTGGCCGTTAGCACTCCCAACTTGCAATTTATTTTCTTTCATCACCCCCAAACTAACGGAGGTCTAACCTGGTTAGTCTTCGTGGCAAAAATGTAAAAACCTAAACTTAAGGGATAGTCTACGTGACAAAAATGTAAAAACCTAAACTTATGGGACCTTTGTGATGGTCGATGGTTGTTGAGGGTTTTTGTAGACGGTGGAATTTAGTGGGTGACAGGTGGTGGCCGGTCGAATGGATAGGGTGGTTCTGGGTGTGTGGTGGTGGGGTGTGTTGGTAATGGTGTTGGTGGCAGATGGTGGTGGGGGTGGGTTGCTGGCAGATGGTGGTGGTGTTTTAGAGAGAGAAAGAGACTAAGAGAGATGGGGGGGTGTTTGGGATTTAAAATAAAAAGTTTCAAAAAAGGTCCCTTAAGTTTAGGTTTTTACATTTTTGTTACGTAGATTGTCCCTTAAGTTTAGGTTTTACATTTTTGCCACGAAAACTAACCAGGTTAGACCTCCGTTAGTTTGGGGGTGATGAAACAAAATAAGTTACAAGTTGAGAGTTTTAATGACCAAAATGAAAGTTTGGAGTATTATCTGCAAATAGATGAAAGTTGAAAGTATTTAAATCAATTTCCCCTTATTCTAACAGGAATCTTAAATTATGCTGTAATTTTTGGTTTGTTTTTTTTACTAAAACATGTTTCTTTTACTAAATACAATAATTAGATTCCTATAGTTTACCGTAACAAATGAATAAAAGGGTTGATTTGATATAATTGTATCTAAACTACTAAGACGGAAAGGGCGCTTCACTGTTTTTTTTTTTTAACTTCACCTATTTCTATCAATCATGCACTGTCACATTATTTTACGGATTTACTTAACTGATACAATTTTTTGGAGGCAACAACGCTTCACTGAAATATTATTTTTTTTAGTTTTTTAAATAAAGATTTTAATTAAAAATAAAATTATATTAACGAAAATGAAAATACATTAAGTTAAAGTAAAATACAAGAAACATCAATTTAAAAAAAAAACATACAAATAAAAATAATCTACCCGTCGTCTTCGCTTTCCACCTAATAACGATCTCAATTGTATGATGATGATGATGATGATGATGACAATACCTATTGAAACCCATCACCATCGACCACCATCGACCACCACAGCCACCATCGACCACCACAACCCCCTCCTCAACACCACAGCCACCATCGACCACACCACAGGCCCTCTGGACCACCGACCCTCAACACCACCGTAAATAACTACTACCAACAAAAACCCATTATTATCATCGAAAACCACCTAATAATAATAATAATATTACCAATGAAAACCACCTTCATCGAACCACCGGCTGGACCACCCCTCAACCACCATCGAAACCCAGATCCTTCATCGAACCACCTACAACCACCGTCTGGACCACCTCCCACCTCGTCTGGACCACCAAACACCACCATCATCGACCCACCTTCCACCACCGTGAACCTCGTCTTGGACTACCACCAAACACCACCATCATCGACGGTGGTTACCGCTAACCAGACCGTTTCTTCTTTTTTTAGAGAGAGAGAGAAAGAGAGAAAGAACCTGATGTGTGTGTGAGAGAGAGAGAGAGAGATAGGTGAGTTATTATTATTATTATTATTATTATTATTATTATTATTATTATTATTATTATTATTATTATTATTATTTAAAACGGTTACTTGGGGTGGGGTGGGGTGTTATTATTACTAAAATGCCCATAAGTAATTGTGTTCAAAGACTTTTTTACCCCTGATTAAAAAAATACAAAAAAATACAAAGATGATGGTGTGTCACTTGGTGATTGGTCCAGAGGAGTTCTCAAGTTCTCTCAACTCAGGGGAATTCTCATTTGATCCAGATCCTATATATATATATATAGGAGTTGGCTAGAAAGTCCAAAACTTTTTAAAAGTGTACGCCATGAGAGTGTGATATACCAAACGTTTATATACTTTTTACACACCCAAAACCCACATATAATAGAGTAAAGATTACTAAAACAACATATTCAAACCCTACCAGTCATCAAAAACTTCAAACACACCATCATACAATTTTGTATACAAAATACCACATGATATAATCAACAAAAAAAACACCATAACCCAGCCTAATGATCAGATGATTATCATAAAAAAGGAACAAAACCCACAGACAACAGAGCGAAGATTGGTAGATAGTGATATTCGGACTCTAACAACCATAAATTATTCTAATGTAAAGATCGAGCATCACTTCTTACACTTTTTAGACAAAACACACTTTGTAGCATAATCTCATCCTCGGTCTATATATCTATTCTCATTTTTAGGGGAATCCGATGAAGTGCAAAACTTGATGGGGAAACATGCAATTTCTTTATCTCACATTATAATTTTCAAAGTTTTGTTATATGTACTAATAGAATCCTTTGGAAGTGTGTAGCGAAGAAACGCCCAAGGCATTACCCACCACACACATCTACCAAGCCCACCAGCTAATCTTTAGGCCTCCCCTTCCGTCCCTTCAACCGTTACTAGGCTCACGCCAAGCCTTATTCACCCCTCTACGCCCTAATAACATGGTGACAACGCCCGGAATTTCCCCACTAACGATGATTTAGCCATGAGAGTGGATTAGCTTAATGCCCACTACACTTACTCTTAGGCTTACATGTTTTATAAATGAGTTATATTCTGTAACACCCCAACCAATGGCGGAAATATCGAGGTGTCACGTATTGACGATTGTTCAGTAGCTCATGGCAAATAATAAGTTTAAATAATTATTTAATCCATTCAATAAAATTCCAAACTAGCTGCATCAAAATGTCATGAAATGAAATTATTACATGCAATGTTAAGACATAAATTAAAAACTTCAAATAATCTTCTCTTGAGATAGCAATAGACTTCAAGACTTCAAGCATCATTATTCCCTTAAACTGTTGAGTTTGGAAAAGATTGGGGGGGGGGGGGGGGTTCAACTAGAAGTTGGTGAGAATACATAGACCTAGTCTAGCAATAAGTTTATAAATATAAGTTTCAAAGTTTGCAATTCATATGTCTAATGTATATCAAAGTCTACATGTGAAAACAAAAACACAAAGTATAGTGTGTGCATACTCAATCCTACCGACAAAGTTTAGGTCCATCCCGTTAAAGTTTAAACAATAACAATCACCCGCGCTCCCCATAAAAATGGTCAACGAATCTAGGTGGGGTTGTCAATCCAATAGATCTATCATTGTATATCATCGGCTTGATCAGGGTTAATGCTTATGCAAGTTTAAGTTTAAGTTTACCAAGTTTTTGTCTAAGACATTTGGCATCAAAGATTTACAATTAGACAAGTATAATGAATTGCATCAAAGTATCGAGAATCAAGTTTCATTCAAAGGCATAAGAAAGTTGCAAAACGAGGCTATGTGAACCCACCTTAACAAAAGTATTGAATCCTTTGAAATAGTCTAAACGTGGCCTAAAAGTTCCAAAGTATTACCCTAAGTTCAAGGTAATAAAATAAGTGATGGGAGAACTTAAAAGTCTAAGTTTTCCGGTCTATAGGTGTAACGTTTTGCATTTTTATCTAGTTTGTAATAACGATGTTATTCAATAAAAAGCTTCGAATCTCGACATTTTATGAGTATAAAATTTATTTTCCATCATTTTTAATCTAGTATAATCATATATATTCATAAAAAATATAGTTTATAAGGATAAATGTTCAAAAAAATAAATCGTTGGACCGGGACTCGAACCCGCGTCCACCACCTCACTACACAACATAACAACCAGCTGTGCTGCATGCCATATCTGTTCCATATCCTACGCAAATTATACGTAAGGTTGTGTCATATCACATCAGTTGACTTAGAAAGTCAACACCCACAACAATCACCCAATTAACCAATGATTCGTGCGTTTTATCTGTTAGTCTTTTGAACGAAGTTTGTTAGCATTATACTCGGCCCTATCCTACAACGAATTGTAACTAAAACAAACCAGAATGAGCCTATTATGCGTATGCGATTAACATTCAAATTCAAAATTTGAAATCATTCAATTCGTTACAATTAGTATAAATAGGACCTCTCCCTAGACCCTAAAGGCACCGAAAATTCTTTTCCCACTTCCAATTTCTGTGTTAAATCATCGCATAGCCGTTTCCAGTTGGGTTTTTATTTTTCTTTTTGATCGAGTCGACGAGCTTGCAGAACGTATTGTAGGTAACGATTTATGCCTTATTTTTGTTTATCCGCCGTAGACAAGCAAAAGCCCCAACAAATCAGGGGCTATTGCTTGTTGTTTAACGCAATTGAAATAGTTAGGGTTCATAAATCGAATTGGGGAAGATGACATTGTGCAAACATCGTATTTAATTTAAACGATATGAAAATAATCACCATCTGATCTATAGATCAGTTGGTGATATACATTGGGTTAAAAACGTGAACCGGCTCATGTTTGGGTTCGAATCCAGGCACAAGCTTTTTATTTCTTTGATAATTTTTCTTAAGCTAAGGAACCTTTATAATTATTCGAAACCAACTATTACTGTTCTCAGGGTCAGACCAGTTGGTCTGGCTTGTGATTTTAAAGCTAATGAACCGGCCAAGGACTCGGGTTCGAGCCTTGGCACATACAACCATTTTTTTATTTCCTTTATACTTATATAATCTACATTTATTTTTAAAAATAGATTTTAAATACTAAACACGGTTTATAAATTCTACAAAATTTATTTTAAGTTAGTCTTATGATAAAGTTTAATATCCAACTTTTAGTTTTTCAAAAATTATTTATTTGTTATATATTATAAATATTACAAGTTTATTCATTTATAACTTCAAAATTCTATAAAAATATCAAAACGACTTTATAAAATCCCACAAAAATTATTTTAAACTTATAAATCAATAAACATTTCAGAAATAAATTTTATTTCAGAAAAATCATTTATTTAATATTTTTAATCGATTTTTTTAATCATAAATAAATCATAATAAATTCATTTTTCATTATTTTTACATCAAATTTCACATAAATTATTATTAATCATTTAGATCAGAAATATATTTTTTTATTCGAAATTTATAAATTTTAATATTTTTAAATATTAAGTCTATATTTTGTCAAATAAGTATTAATATATAAATATTCATTAATTAAGAAAATAATTTTATAAAAATTATTTTCACATTTATTACAGTATAATACAACTACCTTTAGTTAATATTGGTCAGAAATATTTTTTTTATTAATTATTTTTTTATTTATTAAATTATTAACAAATTATTCAAATTTAATCATAAATCAATTATTAATCCCCAAATTAGGAATCCTAGCATACTTTAGACTAGAAAACTTAAACTTATTATGTTTTCCCCAACACTTATTTATTACCTTGAAATAGGGTGATATTTGGATATACACGAGCCACATTTATTTATATATCAAGGGTCTCCATCCTAACACTAAGGTGAGTTTACATAGACCCTTTTTCCATTTCACTATTTTGGGGTGAAACACGTTACAACATTCAAATTACAATTCAATCATAAATGTCTATGTGTTATTCTATGTTGCATTATGTCTTAAACATTACTAGGGTAAGCACATTATTCTAGCATAATCATTAACATTGATCAGCCGACGGTATACAATGATAGATCTATTGGACGGACAATCCCACCCGGATACGTGTACCTCCTACATAGGTAGCGTGGGTGATTGTTATCGAACACATAACAAAATCGAGTGAACCATATGCGTATGGGATGGACCACAGTATTCTAGTCACAAGGGTTGATTATGCACTCGATTTACCTGATAGTTTGTTTTCACATATGGACTAGATTAGCCATGACACTCAAATTGTACAACATTTTTATTCAAACCTATGTAATTCTCACCAAAATTTTGTTGACCCAAAAACATTTTCAAAATTAACATGTTTCAGGTAACAATGAAGCTGAAGCTTAGGGTGTGCTTGAAGAAGTTATTTGAAGTTGTTTGATTTATTTCATGTTATGTACTAGCATTTGAATTTCTTAGAAAATGTTTCTTTTGGATATTATGCTATGAATAAAGTATTTAAAATTCAATAAATACCATATGCTACAGAAACAATCATCAATACGTGACATCCCGATGTTTCCGCCATCGGTTAGGGTGTTACAATAGGTATTCTAGGGTTCCTAATTTGCTAATTAACGACTGTTTAATAAATAATTTAAAATAATTGTTAATTAAATAATAAATAAAGAAGAATTTAAGAAAATAAATAAATAAAAGGATTTTTTTGTAAAATCTTGATCAAGGGTCGTTGTGCTAAAATATTATAGTGTGAAAATAATTTTTATAAAACTATTTTCATAAATAAAGTGTATATAATAATTTATAACCTATTAATCAAAACATGGTAATAATATTCAAAAATATTAATTTCATGAATTTCAGAAAATTAAAATTATATTTCTGATCTAGATTAGTAAATATAATTTATGTGAAATTTTGGTGTAAAAATGATGAAAAATGAATTTATTATGAATTTATTATTGTTAAAATAAAATAAATTGATTAAAAATAATTAATTACTCTTTTTCTAAAAATAAAATTTAGTTTTATAAATTTTATTAGTTTATGAGTCTAAAATAATTTTTGTTGAATCTTTTTAAACCGTTTAGTATTATTTTTATAATTCTTAATTTATTTATAAATAAACTTGTAATATTTAATATACGTATTAAATAAAAAAATCTGTAAATAAAAATTATATAATAAAGTTTATGAGTTATATATATATCATAAAATAAATTTTATAGAATTTATAAGTCATATTTGACATTTAAAATATATTATAGAAATTATTAACCATTATAATATAAAATACAAAGGAAAATGATAAAAGAAAATATGTGGTTGGGGAGGATCGAACCCGGGTCTGACCCGGTTTGATTATTTTAAATCACAAGCCAGTACCAACTGTGCTAACCCTGAGAACAAGTTTTACTCAGATTCAAAAGGTTATATAGTGTGTTTGAGTGATAATATGAATGCATATTATAAAAATATGTTATGGATTGGTTTCGAACCTAAGATCAAAGCCGTCTGAATGCTTAACAAACAACAGAATACCATCTGATCCACAGATCTGATGGTGATTAATCTCGTTTTAAAAACGTTTTATATAATAATCAGTTTATGTCATCTTCCCCAAATTTAAACATAAGAACCCTAGTTTCTTAATTGGCCCGATTAACGAACGATAGTCCCAGTATTCATGGGGCTATTGTTCGGCCAATAAGAACAAACAAAAACATACAACCAATCAAAACTTACAGAAAGTTTAGAGCTTGATTTTGGAGGGTCAACAGAAAAGTCAAACGAGCCCAAAATCACGAACAAGAATGAAAGGCAAAGATAATTGAGAGTG
Source organism: Ambrosia trifida (assembly GCA_028751855.1). Lineage (NCBI taxonomy): Eukaryota > Viridiplantae > Streptophyta > Magnoliopsida > Asterales > Asteraceae > Ambrosia > Ambrosia trifida. Next base: position 94,524,826 of record CM054130.1, read on the forward strand.
ATAGTATGTTTTTCGGCACTTTTAGGTTGTATTACAAGGTTCAATTTATACTATAACCGATCGTATTGTCGAATTGTAAGTTTTGACCCACATTAAATGTTCACACGCTAATTAGACACAAAAATGGAATGATTGGACGAAATAGAAAGCTGGCATCGATGAGGATGATGATTTCGTCCATCAATCAATTGAGATTGTATCCAAAACAGATAATGGCCACGTAATTTTGAATGTTCTATGTCGGTTTGAAGTGGGTTTTTACCTTTTTAATTTTGACTAGAGGAATATAAAACCGACATATATAAAATGTGTTTCCAAATCCATCATAAACACCAAGGTGGTGTAGTGGTTTGTGTTGGTTGTTTTAAGGGATTGAACCGGTTGGTGCTCGGTTTCGAACCAGGCCCAAGCCATTTAATTTTTAAAATGTGATTTTTCATAACATAAACATTGTAATTCATTATTTTGGAAATAACTAGATAAATGTGGCTAGGAAAAAAATTAAATAAGGGCCAAAGCGACGAATAACGGGGAGTTTTATTATCTTTCAAAGGTTACAAGAATAATAGAAAAAAAATATACGAAAGGTTACATATTCTTTAATCAAAAGTCTCTTTTTTTATGTCGTGTTGGTGTCCCTTTTCAAATCATGCAAACAATTGTGACCTCAATTCGCAATCCAACCTTTTTTATTTTAGATCAGACTGAATTACAAGTTTTGTCCTTTAGGTTTATACCCGATCGCAAAGCATGTCCTTTAACTTCAAAATTGATTGGTTGTGTACTTTATCTTTTAAAATCTTGCACGTTATGTCCTTTATGGCTAACTGATCGCGTGTCGAAGTGCTAATCAAAAACTTAATAAAAACTACTCCTTAGCTACAACTGACTGCAGTATAGGAAGTAGGGTTGTCGAACCTCGGGGAGTTTGTGGAAAGTGCTAATTTACTGACTACTACTTAAACTAAGATTAACTAACATAATTTTATGAAGTTTAATGTAAAAGTGTTGCAGTGTTGCAAAACGGATTGATAATTGATTTTTTAGAAAAAGACAATAATATGGAAAAAACGGTCACTCCGGGTTTCTGATTCGGTAACTGTAAAGACAATCTGAATTAACCTAGCTAGGCAATCACATAGACATGACTCTATTTAAATTGTTCAACCCAATTCAACATCAAAACACAAATCACAAAGTTAAATTATTACTAGTGCAAGAAAACCAAGAAACGATAACAAATTGTAATTGTGAAAATCAGTCAAACTGTTCAAATCAGTCAAACATACAACCAGATTCAAAAACACATAAGTATGTTCATGAAACCTGATCCTAAAACATAGTTCAAAACAGAAAAGTCCTTACAAAATAACCGAATCTTTCACCCGAAGAAATCACAGGGTGTTTAGCCGTGCATAATCATGATTTCTGCTTCAAAACTTGTTCTGGATTGCTCTGGCATCAAAAGGAATGAATGGAACTGCAAGAATGCGTCAAAATCGTCCCCTAGAAGCTCTGGAAGTCGAAGATGTTATCCCCAAACGGGTGATTAGGTTTTTACCAAGAAAATGGGCTTTTGTGGGTCTGGAAGGTATTAGAGACCCATGAACAACTATTTCTGGAATTGGAGGGTCTCTAACAACCTAAAATGTCGCGAGGGCATCTTCAGTAATTACCACAATTCATTAAGGGTAAAATCGTCATTTTCTTCTATTTTACTTCCTGGAGACCCGCGAATAACCTATACTGAAATTAGAGGATCTCTAATTTCAGTTCTTCCAGATTTGTTTCTTTTTCGATTTCCAATTTCATCGAATGCTCGTCTCCTCTCTAACTAAGCTCTTTTTCTCTCGTTTTAGCCCACGAACATCTGCTTAACACCAAGACACAAATAAGTATCTAAGACACGATATAAACGAACGTTAAATGATTAAAAACTATACAAAACTAATATATAAATGTGATGCATTTGGAAACACATTACTAACTCGATTAGTTTTCTTTGTTAAGTTTGGTCACGTGCCAAGCACACGAGGGCATGTTATGTCCTTACTTGACTCTTGACTGCCCCTCATAGAACCTTCTGAATTCCACTATGTTCCCCAGCCTTGTTTTCTTCCCCTGCCTTACTATCCTGCCCTCCATAGAACCTTAGCTTTGTAGACACAATTGCAAATGGGCCAGGTTCATCAATCTCCTCTATTGTAAGAGTAGACTTGCACTTTGTTGGTGACAACAATAGTTCTTTAATTTTATTTAATCCATGTGTAACATAAACATCTATGAACTTATGCATTTCCACATGCTTAGCCAATTCCCGACTATCTTGATCACTACTTAGATCCTCAAGACTATTGTCTAAATTTTTTCTAGGATATAAATACATATAATACATTGCTTCAGTTCCATTATATTCCAACAAATCCATTATCAGACCCACCTCGTGAATAGAAAACTGATCAATATCAATCAGGTCGACATAATCAATCTTACCTGCCACATATCTACGGCCTGGAGGATATGTTAGCCTACCACTATGATGAAGGATAGTGGTGAACAGATTCGGATAACAGTCTGCAAATTGTAAATAATCAACATTATAATCAATAAAACCCAAAATTTTTAGGGTTTTCAGTCGAAAAAAATTTAAACTTTACCATATATCTCTAAAACATCTTCATCCTCCAAGGATTCTCGAATAACCTAGCCTTCTTCTGCATCATCATTCGCTGCTCTCACCATTGTTTCAAAACCCTAGTTTTAGAAACGTAAAGGGTGAATTATGAATAAGGGTTATGAAATAAGGGTTTATATGATGTTAATTTGAGGGGGATGATTTTACTGTTATGCCCTCGTGTGCTTGGCACGTGACCAAACTTAACGAAGAAAACTAACCGAGTTAGCCATAAAAGACATAACGTGCAAGATTTTAAAAGATAAAGTACAAAACCAATCAATTTTGAAGTTAAAGAACATGCTTTGCAATCGAAACTTGTAATTCATTCTTTAGATCATGACAAAATACAAAACAAAATTGAAATTTAAACTTTTGTGGATCATTAGATATAAAACTAACATGATAACTAGAGAGTCACTGGTATAACAGTAAGCGGATGACTTTTTTTAAGGGATGTCACTTGTTGGACTATTGTTCATTAAGGGTTTTACTATTGTGTGCGTTCGGACGACGGATTTCTTTTGGAATTGATGACGGATCGAGTCATCAACGCTGTTTGCGATCGTAAACATGTGTGACCTTTTGCCTATGAATCACTGGCGTTTGTTAAACGTTAAAAAACATTATACATGCAGATTCGTTGAATGTTGGACATGTAATCTTTAATTTGATTGGGCAGTTATACGCTCTAAAAGAATTAATATATAATAATCCATTTTGATGGAACTAGTGGTGCATTGTGGTCGTCAGCAGTCACCATGAATAAACACTACCTCGAGCTATGCACCCATTTTGGGATGAACGACTCCTTAAAGAAGGCAAAAAGGGTGGAATTATTGGGTTAATTATTATATTTACGAAATGATTGGCATAATTCTAAATATAATGGAAGGTTCACCTAATCTTTAATCTTAAATTTCATAAACAAAAAGAAAGAAGTATCTTGTCGGAAAGTACGCCAGTAATTTGTTTTTTTTTTTATCGGCAAACAACTTTCAATCCATTCACGCAAAAGTATTTACAAAAAGACGCCCAATAACGTTACATGGTTACTACACTAATAAGACACTAGTCATAACACATGAGGACCAAAATAAAAACACCCGATAATGGCCAAACTTTGATCGTTTATGTGATGTTCACGTAATCGGTACTTCAAAAGCTTTCCATTTCTCCCATGTCCACCCACACGGTTTGAGCTTATGGTTGACCCAGCTGAAAGATATCGCTTGAATTTCGCCGAAAAGCCCGTCCAAAATCACTCTTTTACCTTGGAAAATAGCTGCGTTATATACATTTTGTATGATTTTTTTTTATCATACTAATATTACACCAAGGTGTTATATACATACGGTCTAATTATAACCGTGCTAAGGTAAACTTGTGGAATTTCACCGTGTAATCTAGCATGAATTCCGTTGGTATCGGTTAGGTTTGTTACATCGGTAGAATTCGGTTAGTATCAATGCGATTCTTTATACACCAACACTTGATATAGTAATCAAAAGAGAACCAAAAAAATAAAATTGTCATATGCCTAAATAATATCAACACATAAAAATTCTCAAAAAAGACATCACTACAACATTCTGGAGCTTTAGGGGCGACGCCTGTCGCCCCTAATGCCTTATTATTAGGGGCGACAAGACCTTTAGGGGCGACTGTCGCCCCTAATGCTCAAAATTCTTGTAGTGCATACTCTTTATTGTGAACTTTTGTCTTATCCGATTAAACAGTATCATAAAAAATTACTTTAATTTGAAAATGATTCACACGGTTCAGATACTATTAAGAAAAATTCCACCAACCATCTTATGGTGAAGTGGTACGGAGGCTTAATGATAGAAGACTAATGGCTGAAAGGTCATGGGTTCGATTGTTGAGAGCGCCAGGTTTTACCGATTATTCCATTGTCGTGCTTTTGGGCGGGTGGATAGTCGGGTTTTCCTTGTTACTGATAGACTTGGTGAAACCAGGAGCTCCCTTACATGCCTGGCTATCCCGGGTGGAATGGTCCTGATTTGATTGAGTAGGGACTCCAAAAGAAGTTCTTAGTGAATTTCGTTGGCCGTTCAAAAAAAATAAATAAATAAAGAAAAATTCCGAACATCCTAAACCGACATATCACCTATTTGTAATCCAGTTCGTCTCATCCTCCTATTTGAATTTGTACAATGATGGATCACTTGGGAGCATGGGCGGCTTTGGTTCAAGCCAGGGAGGCCACTCGGCTTGGGCCTATTTTTATCAGGGGCATAATTTCTTTTATAACATTCATATATATGTGTGTGTATTTTTAAAATAGAAAACTCATTTAACACTTTAAAGTTGGGCACAATAATAATCAATTTAAAACTTAAATATTATTAAGTCGAAGCCCGTAACATTTATAAACCCAATACTTATTTAACCTACTAAATAAAAAAGATAAAAAAAAAACAACGTTTTTTTTCTGTTCAGAGTTGAACTTACTTGACACATCACAAAAATTTAGCGACCCTATAGATGTTTTGGAGCATACGAAAGAAGAATGTTATTTCCCAAATGCGTGCATAGCAAATAGAATGTTATTGACCACTCCAGTCATGATGGCATCCGCAGAAATCAATTTTTCAAAATTAAAGTTGTTGAAATCATTCTTACGATCCACAATATCTAAAGAAAGACTTGGCGGGTTAGCTATGATAGTTATCAAGAACGAAATCATAGATTGTATAAAGTGCGAAGAGTTGATCCACCAATTTGCTAGCAAGAATACTAGGAGAGCTTAACGAATTGTCGGTTAGATACTAGTCTATTATGGATATAATTTCACTCATTCTAATACTATTATTTTGCAATTGTTATGTTTATTGATATACAACTGATCCACATAACATTTGGTTTAATTATTTAATTTATTAATGATTAAGGGGCATATTTTTAACGGCTCGGATATGGCATGTAAATCTTCGAAGACGCCTCTGCTTGCTTGGGAGACCTTAAAGATTCTTGAAAAATCTTCATTGCATTCTGATAATAAGAAAAAAGATTAAATATTTGTTTGTTTTCAACAATATGATTGTTTCTTGTTTACTCACTACCTTCTTTTCAAGACTTTCTCTTTGTTATTTTTCACCTTAAAGAGATCTATTCAACATCTGGACCGAAGGTTGATCATAAAGGTGAAGATAATTGAACTACACATTATTCAAAAAAAATTGTCATTCTTTCCATGCTCTTAAGAAAATTTTATTTATATATTTATTTATTTATTATATATCTTCTTTTGTATAAAGCACCTTTTGTTTTGCATAACTACTAAGTTATGGATCGTATCTTTGTGAAGATTGATAACTTAGAAACTTGTGACCAAATTTCTATTCTGATAATTTTTAATTGCATTCCAGGCATGCCAAATCATTAAGAAGGCATTTCCAAACATGTCTAAATATGTACATAATTAACAATGCACCTTTTAAATTTGATTCCACGATGACCCTTAAACCAAAATTGTATAAATGTGAATACAAACTCTATACTTTTATATTATCCTAAGGGGAATGTATATTTGTTGTCTAGTAAATTGTTGCATATCTATATGCATTTAAAAAAGATAAAATGATACTAGGTTAACACCTACAATGTATTTTTAGTTAACAAACCGTAACATCTTTAATGTTTTTTTTCTTCTATGTCTAGATTAAGTTGAAGTCATTTTTATATGTAGTTCTAAATTATTAAATCAATTATATGGTGTCATCCTGTTTTTATTTTCGTACTGACTAATCCGATCTGATCCGACCAGTGGACCAATAAGACGTCTGGTTCAACCTCCGATCCTGTTTTGACAACATTAAAACAACACTTTCATCCACGAAATATGAAACAAAGTATAGCATATGTTACAGTGCTAACCATACCCATGACAAAAATAGACCTAAAATTGGGGAGAAAATGGAAAAATGAACCATCCTAGCTCCTTGCATGAAACTTGGCTATTCACTTCACAAGCATTATGTTGGTAATATGAACCGAAATTACACAGTGAATCAAAAGAAATAACTTGGATTAAATTGAGAGTCGTTTGGAAACTATCAGAACGAACTATTTGATCGGTATTATCAAACGTTCGAACGGATTAAACTCAATTCTTAACAAGAACAAGATTGTGATTTTGATATATTGAAAACTACCGTAAGAAAATTATTATGGAATAGGCTTTTCTGTGTGTATAACTGTTCTCGAAAATCTTGTTCTTATCCCCAAATTTTGGAACGGTTATATCCCACTTTAATTTAGTAACCGACTTAAAGTTTTTAACAAGATTTTTGAGATATATTATTTGATTAAAATTGGGACTTCATTTGAAATTAATTGTCAGGTCCATTTAGACAATATCATCGGCCCATTTAAATCAAATACTACTAATTAGATTAAGGGTCCAAATAAAATAACTTTAGTTGGTCCAAATCTAATAACACACACAACTCGTTACAACAATCAAGTCCGCCATTCCTGCATCACCTAACTTGATTAATTAATAGCGAGAATGCCTATTCGACAAGTTAATCCAACATCACTATGAATGTCGATAATCACTAAAATTACCAACATTCCTCCCCCATTTTAGTGATATCCATGACTAACTCAACTCAATTTTCAAAATCTCAAACTCATGCATAAATGAAAATGTCCTGAGGATTGAATTTTCATCTTAGTAAATTACACGATCCAAATATTCGAATATCGGGGTGTCTCTATGGATTGAACCCTTGCTATCCATTTGAATACTTGAAGGTAAAATACACATAAGTTTACAACCCATATGTTCTTACATGACACTATATTTTACTAGCTTGTGTCCAATCCTTCAAAGAGTATATCAAAGCCAAGTCCAAGCTTCTTGAAGCAGCTAAACTTCATACTCCTATAGGTAGTTCTTTTATTCTACACCTGCACATGTATTTATCAAAGAACTATTAAGAAGTTATACTTCAACCTTCTTTATCTTGCAGTCTGAACACATACCTTGGGATGATTCTAATGTGTTCCAATATCTTTATGACAAGCTTTCCGCATTGAATTCTGCACCTAACGTTGTATTAGATGGGAATTGGGTATCTTGACACAAGATATTAAAGTATGGACTTTAAACCCATCCCTTTGGCTGATTTATTCACGAGATCTCTTCCTAACCCTTTAGTTAGATGATCAGCCATATTATATTCAGATCTTACAAAATCAACAGATATCACTCCATTCTTGATTAATTCTCTAAGCATGCCATGTCTAACACCTATGTGTCTAGACTTCCCATTATACACTTCGCTGTATACCTTAGCTAAGGTAGATGCACTATCACATCGAATAGAGATTGGTGATATCGGCTTTGACCACAAAGGAATCTCAAAGATCAAATTTCTTAGCCATTCAGCTTCTTTACCAGCTGCTGCCAAGGCTACAAACTCAGATTCCATGGTCGAATTTGTGATACAAGTTTGCTTCTTGGAAGCCCAAGCTACAGCTCCTCCCCCAAGTAGAAATACCCATCCACTTGTAGAAGAATGATCCTCTAAGTTAGTTATCCAACTTGCATCTGAAAATCCTTCAATTGCAGAAGGAAAGCCTGAATAGCATAAACCATAGTTCATGGTTCCTTTCAGATATTTAAATAATCTGTTCATAGCTTGCCAATGATGAGTGCTAGGATTACTAGTATATCTACTAAGTTTTCCCACAGCATAGGCTATATCTGGCCTCGTGCTGATCATAGCATACATCAAACATCCTATAGCCTTAGCATATTCAAGTTGAGATATAGGACTACCTTGATTAGGCATAAGCCTAATATTTGGATCAATGGGAGTTCCAACCGGAGAACAATTCAAGCAATTAAATTTCTTTAGAATCTTCTCAATGTAATGAGATTGAGAGATTGATATACCATGGTTCCCACGTGTGATTCTAATGCCAAGAATCACTTCTGCCTCCCCCATGTCCTTCATGGCAAACTTAGATGACAAAAATTTCTTGGTTTTATCAACTTGATCCTGATTCGTACCAAAGATCAACATGTCATCCACATATAGACAAATTATTACTCCATTACCTGAAGAGTCAAATTTGCTATACACACACTTGTCAGCTTGATTAAGAACAAAACCATCTGACAATACAATATCATCAAATTTTTGATGCCATTGTTTAGGTGCTTGCTTTAAACCATAAAGAGATTTTATTAATTTACAAACCTTATTTTCATTTCCAGACGTAACAAAGCCTTCAGGTTGTTTCATGTAAATCTCTTCATCTAATTCACCATTCAGGAATGCAGTTTTCACATCCATTTGATGAATCACAAGATTGTGTATAGCAGCAAGTGCTAACAACAATCTAATAGTGGAAATTCTTGCAACAGGGGCATAGGTATCAAAGAAATCAATACCTTCCTTTTGTCTAAAGCCTTGGATAACCAATCTGGCTTTAAACTTATCAATGCTACCATCCACTTTCATCTTCTTCTTGAAGATCCATTTACACCCTAATGGTTTACATCCAGGGGGTAAATCTGAGAGTTTCCATGTATTGTTTTGCATGATGGAATCAATCTCATCTTGGATAGCTTCTTTCCAAAAAGAAGAATCCCTTGAAGTCATTGCTTCACTGAACGTCTTTGGATCTTCCTCAATATTAAAACAATATTGGTATTGATGTTCAATGACATCTCTTGATCCTTCAACTAAGTAAAGTTGAAAATCATCACCAAAAGACTTAGCCTTTCTCACTCTAGAACTTTTTCTAGGCTCAGGAGGTGTATCATTTGCTTGGATATTACCTTGAGAGTTACTAGAACTTGGAACCATATCCCTAGGTCTAGGTATAGAAGAGAATCGATGTTCATCATAATCTGCATTTCTTGATTCAATGACAGTGTTCACCGACACATAGTCATTTGGTTCTATGACATAGAATCTGTGAGCATAGGAATGCTCAGCATATCCTATAAAGATGCAGTCTATACCTCTTTCACCTATGTTTGGTATCTTAGGTTCAGTGAGCCTCACAACAGCTCTACATCCCCACACTTTTAGATAACTTAGTTCAGGTATCTTTTTGTACCAAAGTTCATGTGGAGTTACCTTAGTCTTTTTACTGGGAACTCTATTCAAAAGATAACAGGCTGTTAACATAGCCTCACCCCAGAATCCTTTACTTAAACCAGAATAGGACAACATGGAATTAACCATTTCTTTCAGTGTCCTATTTTTCCTTTCTGCTACACCATTTTGCTGTGGTGTATAAGGAGCAGTGGTTTGGTGTATTATACCAGTAGACTGAAAGTATACTGGATCAAAATACTCTCCACCTCGATCAGTATGAAGAGTTTTTATCAAACCACTTCGATGTAGCTCTACCTCTTGTTTATAAATTTTAAATTTATCAAGAGCTTCATCTTTTGTATGTAACAAATAGACATAGCAAAACCTTGTGGCATCATCAATGAAAGTAACTACATAGTTTTTATTTCCAAGTGAAGGCGTGCCATGGAAGTCACATAAATCCGAGTGAATCAAGTCTAATACCTTAGAATTTCTTTTAATATGTTTGAATGGCTTTCTAGTAATTTTAGTCAATTTGCAAGTGTGACATTTACTACAATTACTCATATCAAAAGCAGGTATTAGACTCATTTTAGACATATCTTTCATTCTAAGATAATTAACATGACCTAATCTAGCATGCCAAAGCCTTGAATCATTTTCTACTTGGTTACTAGAAGAAGCAATACACACAGATTGATTAGCAAATGGGACATTGATATTTAACATAAACATACCATTACATAAATATCCAAATCCAACAAAGGTTCCATGTCTAGATAAGATAAACTTATCAGACTCAATGACCTGCTTAAACCCATAATTATTTAATACAATACCAGACAACAAGTTTTTCCGTATACCCGGAACATACAACACATGGTCTAATAATAATACTTTGCCAGAAGTAAATACAAGCTTGACTTTCCCAACTCCTTTGATAGGCTCGGTTGCCACATTTCCCATTCTCAATACAGATCCATCATCAATTGGTTTGAATTCCTCGAACCACCTTAGATCTTTACACACATGTATTGTAGCACCCGAGTCTACCCACCATGCAAATTCATCATCCTGAACAAAGAATGATTCAGTAATAAAGGAAACATAATTCACTACCGAATTAATATTAACATTCGAATTAACATCAAAATTCGAATTAATATTCAATCCATTTGATGGATCCGTATTATTAAAATACATGCCTGAAGGCCAGAAATTAGTTGGGCCGTAACCCTTGTTTTGGTTATCAGACGACACAAAGCCCAATTGCTTTGTTAAATTTTTGCCATTTTCATGTGCCTTGTCTTTTATTTGACCACCATAACCATACTGTATTAAATTCAAGCATTTATTTGAATTCACTTTAGAACAAAATTCATTACTAATGCTTTGTAAAGATTTTTCACATATATTTAATATGTTAACACTTAAATCATTTATGTGTGAAAATTCATTTTCATCAACAGTACGTTTATATGAACCTATTTTACTCAAACTATCACTAGACTTGGCCATTTTTTCATAAAAATTAGAACACATACCCGTTTGTGTTGGTGGATCCTTGGACCCACTTGGACCCGCTCCACCCGAACCTTTATTGTTTCCCGAAAGTTTCACACGACAATCCTTTTTAAAGTGTCCCACTTTGTTGCATCTCCAACACGGTCCTTTTGCCTTCTTGTTTGAACTTTTGTCATGATTTTCAAATTTACGTTTCTTGCCATTAAACTTTTTATTTTTCCCCGATTTCCCATCATCTTCAACCATGTTCACCGAAGATTGACCAACCACATTTTTACCCTTTGTCTTATCCACTTCTTGAACCCGAAGTGATTCTTCAATTCGGATATCACTACCCAATTGAACCAAAGACAAATCCTCTTTTTGATGTTTAAGCGTGTGTTTATAATCCTTCCACAAAGGTGGAAGTTTGTCAATTATACTAGAAACCGCAATTGACTCATCCATTTTCAAATCATGTTGAGCAAATTGACCCAATATATGTAAAAGTTCATTATATTGTTCCATAACGGGTCTAGAGTCAATCATCTTGTAATTATTAAAATTACTAACAAGGAATTTCTTACTTGATGCGTCTTCCGCCATATATTTGGATTCAAGTGAATCCCAAAGTTGTTTTGCCGATTCAACATTTTGATAGACATCAAAAAGTGCATCCGACATCCCATTTAATATATGACCCCGACAAATGTAATCATCATTTTCCCACTTGAGTCTTTTCCTTGTTTGATCAATGGTTTCATCCACCACTTCTTCCGGAAACGGAGTAGAGAGAACATAGGCCACTTTCAAAGTTGTAAGTAGGAAGTGCATCTTCTTCCTCCACCGCCTAAAATCTTGCCCTTCAAACTTATCCAATTTCGCGAACTTGCTTGTCATATCACGAACAGATTCACCGGTAGCCATCTTGATGAAATAGTTCGTTCTTTGTTGGTAATATGAACCGAAATTACACAGTGAATCAAAAGAAATAACTTGGATTAAATTGAGAGTCGTTTGGAAACTATCAGAACGAACTATTTGATCGGTATTATCAAACGTTCGAACGGATTAAACTCAATTCTTAACAAGAACAAGATTGTGATTTTGATATATTGAAAACTACCGTAAGAAAATTATTATGGAATAGGCTTTTCTGTGTGTATAACTGTTCTCGAAAATCTTGTTCTTATCCCCAAATTTTGGAACGGTTATATCCCACTTTAATTTAGTAACCGACTTAAAGTTTTTAACAAGATTTTTGAGATATATTATTTGATTAAAATTGGGACTTCATTTGAAATTAATTGTCAGGTCCATTTAGACAATATCATCGGCCCATTTAAATCAAATACTACTAATTAGATTAAGGGTCCAAATAAAATAACTTTAGTTGGTCCAAATCTAATAACACACACAACTCGTTACAACAATCAAGTCCGCCATTCCTGCATCACCTAACTTGATTAATTAATAGCGAGAATGCCTATTCGACAAGTTAATCCAACATCACTATGAATGTCGATAATCACTAAAATTACCAACACATTAGATATTAAAAGTAACTTGCTTATCCACCGAATTCAAAATACCAATATCTCCGGCTTCGATGTTTAAATCGAACATGCCAAATTGTTTTTCGCTATGTGTTCGCCTGAGAGGAGATATTGCTCTTGAAAACGATGCGACGCTTTCACAATTGAGAATGACAATGGCATCCTTTAGATGAATTGCTTTGCCACAATCCTTTGTAATTATCCCATTTTCAATTGCTTTTTTGATACCCATTTGAGATTGATAATCAACTTGGTCCATTTCTTCCAAGAAAAAAACACAGCTAGCATTTTCTTCTACCGCCGCGGCGAACCTTTCTACATAAATCAGACCATGTTCATCTCTTCCCCTTTTATTGCTAATTAGATCTTGACCATCAACCATGGAGAAGTATTTTGTTGATGAGTAGCAACTAAGACCAATGGGAATGAAGTTGTTTATTGAGCCAAACACAACTGTTGCTAGCTCTCTTGATATCATCTCTTTTCCTTGGATGTCAGCACCTAAGAATAATAACCATGTATCTTCTTTGCCTTTCCTTTTGTTTAAGCCAGACCTGCATTGAAGAACAGTACTCACAATTTCTGGAATAATCTCTCGTTGCCTAGGTACTTTTTTCTCCAATGCATTGCTTAGAATCTTTATGTTTTTAAAGTTGACCTCTTTGAACTTGTGCATTAAGCATTCATCAGCCTCTTTAACCTCAATACAAGAAGCAGAATTTGGACTAGAATTTCGATGGGATAGGAAGTCGGGTTTTACAGCTATAGTTTGTTTTATATTTTGGTCATCAAAACCATCATCGCTATCTATTTGAAATGCGAAAAATTGGTGCTCTTGTAGAATTTTTTTGGTGGGATTAGAAAAAAGATGGAATGTTTTATCAAGAAAATGAGGCTGCTTGTGGGGTGAACTGCAAATTGAGTTCCAGTTTTTGTGTAGTCTTCCATCTCTATCGCATCCCTGCAAAATCATACATTGTCTAAGACATTTTAGTGTAAAAAATAAAAATTATTTCCAAAAGGAATTTTATATGCAGTTTCATTCATCCCTCTACGGATTTTCTTGACGCGCTTCCAAGGAAAAGGTTCAGAAACTTGTTTAATGTAAAAAAGAATTGAACACACCTGATCATTGATATTATTTTGCCTGGAATTATCTCCCTTACATTGTTGGAGCCATAATGGTAAGGTGGAGGTTATATTAGTAGCGATCGACTCGTTGTTTTGGGAATAATTGGATGTGCTTTGTGCCTCTCTTGTGAAGTTGATTGAACATTCACCACAGCAAGTGAGTTGTTTCATCTCATTTAAAGAATCTTTACTAAAATAACAAATACCAATTTAATAAATTAGTTTCTATCTAACATAAGCTAACTTTTTTTTTCTTGCACAAGAAGTTTTTAGTATAAGAAAATAATACAAATATTGTAAACTAATTATGGATACACTTTAGTTAAGTTTGATTACCTATCAAGATTGAGGGTGAGGTCCAGGCCACCAACAGGAGTTGTATGAGGAAAAAGATCCCATAATGTCTCAAGAGAAGGTTGACCACATTTACAACTTAAGTATGTTTGGGAATTGGCTATCCCTATAAGCCACAACTTCCCACTATCCCCATAACCAAACATCAGCCTACTAAGTTCCATGATCATGTGCTCTATTGGGGAGTAGTAGTAAGTTCTCAACCTTTGCTCACCATACTTTGACCAATAATCAGAGACCCACTTTAGATCACCAAGATATAGGATCACTCCTCTCTCCACATGACTTTTTAGTAGACAAGTAAGTTCCTTAACCTTGTCCTCAATCTCGTCCCTTGAAAGATCGCTTATCGTGTGTAATGGAAGACTTACAAACTGCACAAACCTCAAATTCCCAGAGAAGACCATGATGTTCCCTCTTTCAAAAATGTCTATAACTCCTTTAACTATGTCGTCCGCACTAACTAGACACTCCCTAATAACAACTATACTTTTCTTTCGCCTTTCCATCATTGTATCTATAACACTCATCACATCTTCATCTGTGACTGTTGGTGAGAGCTTTTGTTTATTACTACTAAAACTAATTTGGAAACCTTGTAATAAGGGCTTGATATTTTCTTTGGTCTGGGAAGATATCTCCGATGAGACCATTTGTTCAATCCTATTTTTTATCTGGATACTAGAGAACCCGGCTTCTCTCATTACTCGACACACACTAGGATCATCTAGTATGGATAGAATCAACTGTTCTATCTCCACTCTAAGAGCTAAAACAGGCAGATGGTGGTTTTCAACAGAACCGCGACGTTGATGAGCTAGAGCGCGCTTGAGCGCAGCAACCAAAGCATTGGAGAGAGATGGTTGGTTAGATTGATTTGGGCTCAACATGATAGGAATGGATTGGGACATAGGCAGGCGATTCAGGGCTACGTTAAAGCAAAGCTCGAGAGTGGTGAATTGGAGAGGATGAGTGTTGATTTGGAGGCATGCTTTCCGAAACAGGCTGGTTGAGGATTTGCTCATGGCACTGGCTACATGGAGAGGTGTGACTTGAACATGACCTCTCCGTTTAGCAAGGACGAAAGCTTGTTTTACAACTGCAGCTGATTCTGAAGTTAGTGAGTGTTGTCTTGTGTATCCTTCTGCCCTCATGGTTAATCAATTTTGAATTTTTATCAAGAGAATAAGTGTATGTTTGTATTTGACATAAACGCTTTTGATGGTGAAAGTGAGTGTAGTACTAGTTGTGGTGCATATGGTGTCTCCTGGAGTGAGGGGCTAAATTAATAGAGTTGGAGGATTATACTTTTCTTGTTGTTTAGTATGTCTTGGAAGTAGTAAAGTGGAGTCCATGTTGCCAAGAAACTAGTCTCTCTCTTTCCCTCTCCCTATATCTATTAACTACGGATTAATTTGAAACTACATGAATTAGTATCATGAATACTATCAGCTCCTCTCTCATTGGTAAATATTTTTTTTTTCATTTTAACATCTTTAATTCATGTTAAATATAAGTGGTTTCGTATTGAAACTTAAAACGGGTTGGTGGTATAGTAGTTTGAGGCGCATTCCACTACAAGAATTTGGGGCGTTTACCTACACATAACTTATCTACACATGTAAATGTGTGGGTAAATATCTACACATTTTTGTACATGTGTGGGTAATTGTTGATGATTTAAGTTAAATAACAACTAACACTTAATATATGTTGGTAATACATTTTACCTACACATTGGAGTTGGTGGGAAAATATCCCCCCAAAATTGACATCAATTAAATATTAAACTACCTACACATATAGTAAAATTTTTGTTATGTGTAGGTAAATTATCTACAAATATGTAAACAACTAACATATGTGTAGGTAAATGATTATGTTTATCAACACATAATATATTTAAACAAATATGTAGATAAATCAATTATATAAATTTTTATTTAAGTTTTGGATAATGATGTGGCAAAATAAATAATTACACATGCTTAAAATGTACAACATGTGTAGATATTGGGTACATATAAAAAATAATAATTGTATTCGTACGTGCTTAAAATGTACAACATGTATAGATATTCGGTTGCTTTAGTAAGCTTTATTAGTGGTCGGTTAGAGTTAATGATAATCTATTAGCGCCCACTATTATTTACCGGGGCTCACTAAAACCCAACCCAAGCCAACCCTTCAAAGCCTAATATTGGAGGTGAACAAATCGTTTTTTTTTTTTCACAAACCGGTTTCAGTTCGGAACTGGTTTTGACTTTTATTAACTTTTTGACATTCCGATTCATGTACGCACTTTATAAAATCATATAAATTACATGAAATTTAACTTTTATTAACTTTTTGATTTTTGTTAAACATGAAAAATGAATTTTAATTCGAAGTGTTTCATTATTTTATTTGTGTTTATGGCCAATATCGTTCTTTTTTTAAATGGTTTGCTTTTTTCCCCGAGTTCTAATTGATGCTTAGTGGTACCGGCTTGTGTACCGGTTTCGTTTCCGGTTTGTTTGGTCGGTTTTAGCCCGGTTTTTTGTTCGGCTTCGGTTTTGAATTTGTTTAGTACCGATTTTGGTTTGGGTCGATTGATCGGTTTTTTCTGTTCATTTATATCTAATATAACATAATAAAGTCGATCATCGTCTATAACTCAATCTAACCTTTTTAAAAATTTTGAAAACAAATTTTAGCTTCCCGCTTAATAAGATATTTTTCCCTCTTTCATCTCAATTTCCCTTACCCAAATTCAATCTTTTAACTCACTCCCCTATTCCATCAATATTCCTTCTCCATAAACCCTTTCAAATATCATTCTCTAGAAACCACAAAGATACCCTTAACAGCCGTCGCACCGTCTACTTCCTTTTTCTTTTTTGTAGTGTTTCTTTGCCTGTCACTCAAACCTACCCTCTCTATTATCCTGACCCTCTCCTCTGTTCTTTCTCTCTCTAGAAATCATCATATCTGTGTTGAGAAGTCACCGCCATCTTCGCACCATGCTCCTCCGGTGTGTTTGCCGATGATGTTGTTGGGGCGCCGATGTTGGTGTCGTTGTGGTACTGTTGTCGTTTGTTCTTGATGGATTGTAGTGGTTGTGCCTACCAGGTATAGAAAGCATTCTGGCCAAGGGGAAACTGACTTGGGTGGTGATGTTCAGCTTTAGGGTACGATTATTTCCTCTTTGTTGAATGCGATTTGCTTGAAATCTTGAACTTTGTTGTCTTAATCTAATCAATGGTCAAGTTTTGTGTGAATAAAGCTTTGAGCTTAATAGGGTATTTTGTCTTGAAATCTAGATTTTTTTTTTTTTGTGTTTTTACTTTTTAATCTTTCTGAAATCAATTTGCATTTGTTGTTTGAATAAAGATTTAAGGTCAAAATGTCAAATGGTTTGCAAAGGAATTTGAGGGGACTGTGTGTTTATTTGAATTATGTTTTAAATCTCATATAGCTTTAGGGGGTATGCATTTTTTACGTTGGCTGTGGATACAAAACTAGATGTCTTTTGTATCTTTTCATTCTTTTTTTAATTGGAGCCTCCAGATATAATATGCTGAACATTTGCGTTTTTGGAGTCGGCCAAGCCGAACAGCAGAGGAAAACAGAACCCTAATGGCCCAACTTGGGTCGAAGTAGCAGGTCAAAACATTACTCCTCCTAACCGAGCAGACAAAGTTTTGACTCAAACTTTTGACTCAAATTTATATTAAATTTTATCAACTCTTGTCCACTGTCCCAATAATTCTCACAACTCAAATTTATATTATTATTATTTTATTATTATAGAAAACGCTAATAAAAAGTTATACAAAGTAATTAATAATATTGTAAAACAACTTCTTTTTTTCTCATGCGAAACATATAATTAAGATTCGAATCATACCATTAAGCCACCATGAGTATATAGTTTTGATGGAATACTATCTCGAGAGGATTGATTTACTACCATAAACGAGTATCGCATTATAAATTGTTACCCCCGCAGCATTACGCGGGTAACTTACTAGTACTTGTATATGTTGATTGATGAATATGAGTTGATTATGTTACAAATACTGACCTTAAGATTTTGCCATTTGTTACTACAATGGATCCTCCTTGTATGTGTGAATTATCATGGGTGATGAAAATCCTCTTGCAATCCAGTATGCATTCATTTTCATTTATGAAGTTGTTTAGATGTGATGCAGGATTGGAGAACCACTTTGGACCCAGGTCAGTTATGTTGGCAAAGAAGTGCTTATTCCTGATGAGGATGCTAAGATGTTCCTAAGTATGATTTTCACGTAAATTGTTTAGACTGACTTGCGATATGAAGCTTCCCGCGATAACTCAGATGGGATTATTAACAATAGCACTATGGTTGGTGCTTCTCTTGATGTAGCATGTCATTATAACTTGTTCATGTTAAATTTTTGTTTTTTTTTTCTGTTTTGAAAATAAATATTGGGTTAGCTTTTAATTTTTTTTCTATCTAGGATTTATAGGATATTTGGATGGAATTGTTTTCCTCAATGATCTCACGTGCGAAACGTTTAAAGTTATCACTTCTGGTGTTAGCAGGACGACGAATGCTTCCCTGTAGCTGGTGAGTATTTACATGTTTTTAATTAGAGGAGGTAACTTTAGAATTTTGAGCGAACTTCCAACTCCTTTGACTCGTTCAATTTATCTTACCGCTTGCTTTTATCCCAGTTTGTATTGTTTTGTAAACTTGATAGTTCTACATGTAGTATTGAAAACTGGTAGTTGCTAAAAACTAGTTTGTGTTGGCTTACAATATATGATTGCTCCCCACTTCTATTCCAACACCTATTAGTTAAACTTCGACACTTTTCTGCAGATATCATTGATGACATATACAATCCGAGGGCTGCTGCAATGGATGCTGTTAGCAAGTTGGTAAGAAAACCTTCAAAAGTTCATATTATTCATTGTAGAAATTTTTAAAAGGTATCCCGATCTTCTATAACATATAAGTCTGCTGCATATTCAAAATTTTTGGAATGGTAGGCTGCATGGGTCGCTAGAAAATATGCCCATTTAATTTTTCTAACCCAAATAATTTCCGTAAAGCACTACAATGTGTAGTTGCTGGGATGCGTGACCCCGAGCTACCGGTTTGTGTTGATCTTGTTTTTGCGTTGCGTTCTTTTGATGAATCTTGTAAATGTAATATCCGAATACACAACTTTTTTTTATAGTTGTATATTGTGGTTGCGGTCTGTCAAATATCCAGAACATAAGAAAACTATATGATGCTTATATATCTACAGATCTAGGTGAAATCAGACCAATCCTTCCACAGTTACTTGATGGTATGTATTTTTAAACAAGTTTTCCTGATTCATATTTTCAAATTACGGAATTGGGTATTAACTTGTTCATGCATACATTGTTGGTTTTCAGATTTTTTTCAAGCTAATGGATGAAGATGAAAATGAGGATTTGGTGTTTACTCTTGAAACAATTGTTGACAAATTCGGAGAAGAAATGGCACCTTATGCTCTGGGCCTGTGCCAGTGGTAATTCTCTTATATTTGTCAATCAAAATGTTAAGTGTACATATGTGAAAGTTTATGTCCTCCCATTTTGTAACTTGGTGTTTGTGTCTGATATTATTAGGCTGTTGCATTTTGGAAATGTATCAATACTTTTGAAGGTGATCAAGAAGTGGATGATCCTGGTGATACACTAGAGACCGATGAAAGTACTGATGATTGAAGCTTTTTTAGTAATTTTATATAGCTCATTATTAACTTATGGATAATTTTTCTTTTGTTTGTTTAAGTATTTGGTTTGATTTCTTGAACAATGATGTTTTATTAATAATGATAATTTAATCTCATGTCTTTATATAGTTGTTTTTGTATTTGTTTGTATATATATCGTGGTGAATGTTTACTTACACATAATTTTACATTTAAATACATATATATTTGTGACACTTGTCATAACCATAGTCAATTCAGCTGCCACGTTAGATGCCTTGTCACGTGCCACATCAGATGTCATGTCATCTGCCATGTCATGCGCCATGTAAGATGCCATGTCATGTGCCATGTCATAATCCATCTTACAAGTTGCTATACTTTTAACCACACATATAACATACTTTTAGCTGCATATGTATGTGTAGGTATAGCTTGTTGCATACCTACACATAATTTGTTAATGATCTATATCTACAGTCCTGAGTCTACACATGATAACACTTAATTTATGTGTAGGTAAACGTAAAACCCAACACATTATAGCCTTTTTCCCACACATACTATGTGTGGGTAAAGACCTATATTTCTTGTAGTGTTACTTGTACATGAAGTCTCAGGTTCAAGGCGAGTAAAATGAATTTATTTACATTAATGGTATTTGCCCCATCTCATTGATTTAGATGGGCAGTGTAAATTTAATATTTTTTTTATTACATAGCGTTATTTAATATTAAATATAAATGGTTTCGTATTAAAACACAACTTGGGTTGGTAGTGGAGTGGTTTGAGGTGCATTTAACTTACAATGAGATCATAGGTTCGAAGCTTTTATTTTATTTTTTTCATTTACAGTGTTATTTCATATTATATATAATTGGATTGGAAGTAAAATACAAATTGGGTTGGTATTGTAGTGGTTTGAGGTGCATTTCTCTAAGGGGAGGTCTTGAGTTCGAGACCTGGTTTAGATAATTCTGCTGGAAAAAAAAAAGTTCGAATTAAATTGAACCTTTTAAAATAATTTGATTTCAATATACTCATGTAATTTGGAGAAACGCTATAATGATTTAGGCATTCAATGTTCTAAAGATTAATTCTATGTTTTTATTATTTATGCTTTCACTCTACCATAGAAATACATCGAGCCTGCTCAAGTCAAGTCTAGGCTTTTCTACACCCCTAATTTTGTTCAGTGATCACCTTTATTATTGTAACCGTCTCAGCTTGTAGATTTGGTATACTATATTTCTTTTTGTGCATGCTTGGGACAAGCACCATTGTGAGATGAGGCTAGCCCAGGTTACAAGTAGACATGTACAAACCGGTTTTTTTTTTTTTTACCAAATCGGTCCGGTTTATAACCCGGATCGGATTTTTTTAAGAAGGAAAAACCGGTTTTTTTTTACAAACCGGTCCGGTTTTAGACCGGGTTTAAAACCGTTTTTTTTTTTTTCAAACCAGTCCTCCAGAATTCAAAATACCTTGAATATACCTCAAAAACTGGTTTTTTCACCAAACCGGTTTTTATCTCAAACCGGTTTTCAAACCAAACCGATCCTCGAAACAACAAACCGCTCCTAGGACCTACCCATAGGGTCGGGTTCGGACCGGTTTCACTCCAAACCGGTTTTTTCCAAACCGGTTTTCCGGGTTTTTTTCGGGTCGGGTGGAAAATCCGGTTTTTTTATACACCTCTAGTTACAAGCTTTATGATGATTTTTCATCCATATTTTTTTTATCTCTGAACTGGTTGTGGAATGGAAACCCTGGTTATGAACTTTTGATTGTCTAAGCCAGGAACCCAGACGTGTCTTCAAAGATTTACGTGCCATAATTGAGCCGTTAAAAAATATATATCCCTTAGGCTTCAACAAAACACCAAAGTCTAAATATGTAAAAATTACAATTTAGATGGATGAAATATGGACAGGTGGTAGCTATAGATGATGATAAACATTCAACTCACAATTGTAAATTGGAATTTGGAATCTAGATATTCTTCTTCAGGTGCCATCAAATAGAAAGAATAGGCGAATAGCGTTGTTTTTTTTTTTTTTTTTTTTAATTTTAGCAGGTTAAATAGGTATTGGGCTTATAAATGTTATGGACCTTGGGTTAATAACTTATAAGTTTCAAATTGATTATTAGACCCAACTTTTAAGTGTTAAATGGGCTTTTATTTAAGAAAAAACACACACACACATATGTATGTATGTATATATATATATATAGAAAGTTTATTAAAAAAATTGTGTCCCGATAAAAATAGGCCTAAGCCGGATGACCTCCCCAAATTAAACCATAGCCGCCCATGCTAGAACCGATCCATATAATCTATATCTATATTATCTATACTACTATATAATACATGTCCTTAAAGGTAATTTCACATCAATTTTAAGATGACATATGAAAAGCCTCTTTACAAAACTCTATATTTTTGTCATTTTCTTTCCTTTTTGCCCTTTATGTATAACATATTATGCACATTGTATATGTGTGTAGTACATACCAAAGATCTTTTCCACCATGTAACTTATATTATTAATACCCACCTATTAAAACCCCCCATTAAAGCCACATCAATTTTAGTGATTAATAAACCAAAGTAAATAGATTTTAAGTGAATTGAATATAGATCACAAAAATTACTATACTAATACATAATAGTCTCCTATACTTCACCTATCATCTTCCTTGGAAGAGCTGATTCCACTTCATACGCGAGATATCACTATTGAATGAGTATGTGAAAACCCGTCTTATTGAGATGAGAGTTGGTACATCAAATTATATGGTTCAGTATTAATTAAGCAATGAATCTAATATTTTTGTTCTTTTGTTGTGTGTGTTTTTTTTTCTACAGGAACATTTCTCACTCGTCTATTACAGGATTTATTGCACGTGAACTATTTCAGCTTGCTTCCTTACAAGAATTGTATGTTTCCTTTAAACATTTTATATCACCTTAAAGAACCTAATGAAAATTGAATATTTAATCACAAATGGTTTTGCTTGTAGGATTTTACATGGCAAAAAAAAAAACTCATTGGTTCAATACCAAAAGAACTTGGAACATTAAAGAACCTGAAAATTTTAGAGTTGGGGATGAACCAGATATCTGGACCTATTTCTCATGAAATCGGGAATTTGGTTAACATTGTTATATTGTAAGTTTTCTTCATTGTTTTGAACAAAAATATAATTTATTAAACACTATGGTTGTAATATTGTATAGACAAATCACATTCACTAGGCACTTCAATGCTTTTAGGGAATATGGTGATGAAAGCGACTAATTTTAACCCATGAAAAATGTAGCAATTTTTTTTCTAAAAGGAAATGCCAAGATAAGCATTTTGGGCCCACTTGAGTCACAATTTTGTTGTTGTTATTGTAAACTTCTTATATTGTGTGTGTATTACTTTTTTAAATATAAAACTCATTTAATACTTAAAAGTTGAGAGCTCAATATATAATAATCCATTTACACCTTAAAAAATTGTTAACCCATACGGCTTCATAATATTTATAAGATCAATACTCATGTATACCAATTTAGAAGACCTAAGTGGCATATTTTTCAAGGCTCGAAACGTAAATCCACAATGACACTACTACAAAAGAGGACCGTTTAAACTAAATATAAAGTATTACACTATATATCATCGCTCCCGCAGCAACGCGCGGGTTTTCTACTAGTCTTATTAAGGAGGAGTGATGGCTAAGATAGTCATTTTCATTTCCGTACAACTTAACAAATAAGATGTACAACATATTTAAGCAAAAAAATTAAGGGTATTATTGGCATACTTGTGACTATTAAGACACTTAGGAGGATAGATTAGTAAGTCGACTTCTACGTGTACAAATAAGATGTGCAACAGATTTTGTAAGTATGTTTGCTAATTGATCTTCTGAGCGAGTGAAATGGAGTTCTATAGTTCCATTTTCGAGTTTTTCTTTGATGAAATGTATGTCAACTTCTACGTGTTTCGTATGGTCATGTTGGATGGGGTTCTCAGAAATTTGAATAGTTGCTTTGTTGTCACACAAGATCATGCTTGCCACCTTCTGAACGAATCCAATTTTAGATAGAAGCTTGCGTATCCATAAGACCTCTGCCAATCCCCTTGCAATACCTTGGAATTCGGCTTTAGCAATGGATAAAGCAACCACCTTTTGTTTCTTACTTCTCCAAGTAACTAAGTTTACTCCAACTAATTTAAAGTATCCTGATGTAGATCTTCGGTCTTGTTGGTCTTCTGTCCAATCGACATCAGTGTAGGCTTGAATCTTCAAATGTTTGTTTGGTTGGAAGAGAATCCCATAGCTGGCAGTCCCTTTAAGATACATGACAATTCTTCGTACAGCCTCCATGTGATTAATTTGGGGTTGGTGCATAAATTGGCTAACAACTCCCACTGCATATGCAATATCTGGACGAGTGTGTGAGAGATATATGAGCTTGCCCACCAGACGTTGGTATTTCCCTTTATCTGCCAATTTTGCTCCTTCTTCCATGTGAAGTTTTTTATTGGTTATCATTGGCGTATCCGCTGGCTTGCAGTCGATCATTCCTGTCTCGGCAAGAAGATCAAGGATGTATTTCTTTTGACATATAAAAATCCCTTGTTTTGATCTCAGGACTTCAATTCCAAGGAAGTACTTCAGTCTTCCTAAATCTTTCATCTCGAACTCAATGAATAGATTTGCCTTTAACTTCTCCATTTCTTCTTTATCATTTCCTTTAATAATCATATCATCAACATACAGAATTAAACAAGTTATGAGTTTACCTCTTTGTTTAGGAAATAAGGTATGATCAGAGTTACTTTGCTTGAACCAGTATTTCTTCATAGCCAGGGTAAATCTACCAAACCAAGCTCAAGGGGACTGTTTAAGACCATAGTGGGTCCTGTTCAATCGACATACTTCTTGTTTTTTGAAGTCATCTGTGAAACAAGGGGGCCTCCATATATACTTCTTCTTCCAGTTCTCCAAGAAGGAAGGCATTCTTAACTAGGGATGAGCTCGGGACGGTATCAGTACCGAACCGATACCGATCCCGATAATACCGATACCGAAAAGTCCAAAAAACCAATACCGATACCGAAAAGTCCAAAAAACCAATACCGATACCGAACACATACGGTACGGTACGGTATCGGTTCGGTATCGGTACGGTACCGGTATGGTATGGGTATTATACCTTAAAATACCGATACCATACCGATCCCGTACCGATACCGATAATACCAAAACCGAAAATTCCAAAAAACCAATACCGATCCCGAAACCCCTCGGTTCGGTATCGGTTCGGTACGGTATCAGGATCGGGACGGGACGGGATCGGTATTCGGCCTTGTATGCTCATCCCTATTCTTAACATCAAACTAATGAAGAGGCCATCCTTCATTTGCAGCAATAGATAAAAGAACACGAATTGTATCGATCTTGGCTACAGGAAAGAATGTTTCAGAATAGTCGATTCCATACGTCTGTGTGTATCCTTTGGCTACAAGCCGAGTTTTATATCTTTCTATTGTTCCATCAGGTTTATGTTTAATGGTGAAGACCCACCAACATCCAACTGATTTTTTTCCTAAGGGAATGACACATTTTTCCCAAGTCTTGTTTTTTATAAGTGCATTCATTTCAGTTTCCATAACACATCTTCATTCCTTGGACTTCAAGGCTTGTTCTACAGAGTTGGGAAGTTGTTCATTAAGAAGGGCGGTAGTGAAAGCTTTGGCTTCTTTAGACAAATTTCCATTGACCATGTTTGCCATGGGATATCTAGTTGATTTCGTCTCTTTTTCTGGTGAGTATTGTTTTGGAGGTACTCCTCTATTGTCTCTTGTAGGTGACACGTATTTTTCAGCTTTTCCACCTTGTTCTACATGTATTGATTCCTTTTGCTCTTCTTGCATATCCTGTTCTCTTGCAATTTCACTGTTAGATATGTCGTTTGAGAAATCACTATGATTAGTAATGTCAGGAGGACTTTGAGGTTCCTCGTTTTCAGTGGCTTGAAATTTTTGAGGTTCATTATTTTGGATTTCTTCTTAGGATGTAGGACAAGGAGATCCTTAGTCAGTAACACTAACAGATTGCGGAGAAGTAAGTGAGTCTCATTGGGTATTGTGATGATCTCTCCTAACTGATGAGGGAGTCCATTTTAGCTAATCCAGTGGGTCACTATGTTCTGTCTCCCCCTGACCACTGTGTTGGTAGGTATAGAAATATTCGGTTTCAAGGAAATCACAGGCAAGGGTAGTATACATATGTCGACGTTTTGGACTGTAGCATCGATATCCTTTTGATCAATCCCATAGCCTACAAAGCCACATTATTCTGCACAGGGACCTAGTTTACCTCGATCATGTTTTGGGATATGAGGATAGACAGTACACCCAAAAACGTGTGGTTTTAAAGTAAGTGGAGGAGGGATTTTGGTAAAATCGGAAAGGGCTTGAATCGGAGTTTTAACGTTGAGAGCTTTGGTTGGAAGATGATTTATTAAATATGTGGCATGTGTTATCTCTAAAAGAAGGCATGTGTTATCTCTAAAAGGCATGTATTATCTCTAAAAGGATACGATTTTTTCGTTCGACAGTGCCGTTTTGTTCACGGGTGTAGTTGCAGGTTTTTTGATGAATTATTCCTTTGTTTTGGCAAAATTGTTTTATAGAATCATTTACATATTCGCCTCCATTGTCGGATCTAAGAATTTAAATATTGGTTTTAAATTAAGTTTGTATCATAGTATAAAATATAGAAAAATTTTCGAAGACCTCAGATTTATATTTCAATAAATAGATCCATGTCATACAAGTGCAATTATCAATGAATAGAACAAAGAAGCGAAAATTTTGTCCCCCATTAACCTCTGTGGGACCCCACACATCAGAATGTATTAAAGAAAAAGGTGCCTCAACCCTAGTATTATTTAGACTATACGTATGTATGTGGCTTTTAGCTAAAACACACGTCTCACAATTTAAAGTTTTATTGGAAGGAAAAAGTTTTGGAAATAAAATATGTAGATAGCTAATAGATGGGTGTCCTAATCTCCTATGCCAAAGCCAAGCTTCTCTATTTGGAGTCCCATGACCAAGCATCACATTTCCCCGTTGAATCACTTTATCCACATAATATAATCTTGATCGTTTAGTGCCACGCCCAATAATCATTCCCGTCCGTATATCCTAAAGAATACAAGAGGTTGGATGCATCAAGACGGTGCAATTTAACTATTTTGCAATGTGGCTAATGGATAACAGTTTATGGGACATAGGGATGGAACATAGAGACGGTTTTTTAACTTTAAAGTTGGAGAAATTTCAATAGTTCCTCCTCCTTTGATATGAATATCCCCCCATTAGCAGTTTTGATGTTGTTGATTCTTGGCTTAATTTTAAAAATAATATCAGATAAATCATAGGTCATAGTGTCGGTGGCACCATAGTCAAAAAATCCATTATTCATCCGTTTTATTGCAATTTTGAGCTATATTAGCTTGACAAACACTGAAATTTTTACGCTTTATGAAACGTTTATTTTTAATTTGTCTTTTAGAAAATAATGGTTTTTTATTTTTATAAAAACGACATCGTAAAAAAAATTTGGTTTTATTTTATACCGTCCCCTTTTCTTTTGTTTTTTTATAATATGGGCCAAAGCACCATTAAGTTTAAAAAAGATGGGCTGGAGATCGGCCCATGTAATGGTTTGGCCCATATAAGGATCAGCCCATATCATCATGTTTGGCTTTTCCCTTATTATTATTGGCCAGATCCTGATTTGGCCCATAAGAATAACGATTTAGGGCATGTTTACCCAAACACCCTCTTAACCCTATCCTGGTTCTTGTTTGTTCATTATTAACGGCCGCTATTCCTGTATTCATCTCCCTTAAAGTTTTGAACAAAAAACTAGGGTTGCATAATGGGGGCGGATTTGAGGTTAGTCCCTCAATCCGGTTACCTCCTTCCAAAGCTTGTTCTTCAGCTGAGAAGGTGACCCCACCAAAGCATGGTTTGTTGTTGCTTTCGGCTACAGAGCCCTTTTTGTTGTTGCTTTCAGCTACAGGGCCTTTCCCCTTTTCGGTCATGTGTTCTTGTTCAGTTTCTTGTGCCCGTTAGCCCACCAGTCGGGATAACTGACCAGTCTAAAACACGGTTCTTTGGTATGCTTTGTCATACCACAGTGAGTGCATTTGAGGTGAGATTTATCCTCATTCTTCCTTCCATCTAATTGTCATTGCCCTTTTATTATGAGCCCTACTCCTTCTGTTTCGGTGGCACTTAAACATGTTGTTATGCCTTGGGTTTCATTTAGAGTTGCTCCTAGAATGTTCTGGTGAGCGGCCTCTTTCCGGACAGCAACGTATGCCGCCTCTGCAGATGGAAGGGGCTCCCATCGGAGTATTTCCCTTTTAATAGGGTTATACTTATGATCAAGAGCACTTAAAAATTGAAATAGTTTTTGTTCTGACCTGATTTTCATGTATGATTTGATATCCTCTGGGCATTTCATGGGATGTGGATTGATTCGGTCGATTTCTCCCCATATCCCATGTAGATTTATCCAGAAATCTTAAAGAGAATTGTTGCTTTGTTTGTTTTCATTTGCCTTGACGTGAAGGTTGTTGGTTTACAACTTGTCTCGGCCGCTGTTGTATGTAACCGCCAGAGCATCCCATAGGCTTTTTGCTGTGGGAAACTCAGTAAGGTTGCTAGCAAGCGCGAGTTCAATATTTTATATCAACCATGAGAAGACGATTAAATCGTCTTGTTCCCGCTGCTCGAAGGACTTCTCATGTTGATTTAGAGGACCTGAATCTAAATGTTTCAACAGACCCTTTGATTTACCGCCTATGGCGACCCGAATCATCCTGGTCCATAAAGCATAATTTTAACTACTAAGTTTGAGGTTAATCAAGAGATTATCGGAAAGTTTGGGGCTTTTTGGATGGGA
The DNA here is from genome assembly GCA_028751855.1 of Ambrosia trifida. Taxonomy (NCBI): domain Eukaryota; kingdom Viridiplantae; phylum Streptophyta; class Magnoliopsida; order Asterales; family Asteraceae; genus Ambrosia; species Ambrosia trifida. The sequence continues at coordinate 94,553,831 of CM054130.1, forward strand.
ATTAATCCCGTTTTTTAGAAGGTTTGCGAGTTGGATTGATAGATCATGGTTCTGGTTGCCGTCTTCGGACATGGTAGCTTGAATTGTGATCGGCTGAATAGGTAAATGATGAGCAGTTTTAGGGTTAACAATGCTCTGATACCATATTGTTAATCAGAGACTGAATATGAGTTGTTATTGATGATATTTGGTTAACAATATTGAGTACATTATATAGGCTTTACAAGAGTCTAAATAAAAGGAAAGGAACCTAACGGCTAGATGATTGTCAATCAGTAGCTGTCATTTATTCTTGCAGTCCAAATCTTCTAAATCAGGAAATTATGAGATTTCTCTGATCCTAAAAATGATTCATTTTGTAACATATACTAGACAAACTTATTAGCAAAATGAAAAATGGAAGAAAGTTGTAAATGGAAATCAACAGAACTCTCTTACTTGTTTATTCATTATGAAAAGTCTATATATAGACATACGGAAACAACACATGTCAATAAACCTAAAAATAAAATACTATAAAATATCACTTTCTAGCTAACTAAATTCTACCTAGAGATTCAGTAAAATCTTGACTTCTTTATTTACCTAACATGTGCATTCCAACGTCCATCTTCTCCACTTAACTCAGTCAACCATGATCTTTTACCACTTATTTAATTGACTAAGTAAAACAAACTAAATACGAATTATTAAAAACCAAAAAACAAAACTTAAGTCAAGATTAAATCCAACATTCACCCTCTAAATCTTGACCTTCATTCTTGCTATTTACTCGTCTTGCTTGCACCCGTTCTTGCTCTTCTTGACACCCAAATCACGAAGATTCAATCTTGCTACGAACCACACGTAGTTCGGATCTTGCTCTTTCTAAACAAACCACAAAGGTTCGATTCTTTCTTTCTTTTAGTTGTGGATGTCATTCTTTCTTTTTAATCGACACCCATTCTTTCTTCTTTCTTATCGATGAAGGTTCTTTCTTTCTACCACATTGATCTCTTTCTTTCATTCTTGCTAAGTGGTTCCATCCTCTTTCATTCTTTCTTCTTTCTTGTGGCACCTCTTCTCTCTCTCTCTCTCTCTCTCTCTCTCTCTCTCTCTCTCTCTCTCTCGCTCTCTTTCATTCTTTCTTTCTTTAAAGATTCCAATATTTGAACCCACCATTGTTTTTTGTTGATTTCAGTCAGCCATTTCTTTCTTTGTTTCTTGCCGATTTCAATCAGCTCTTTCTTTTCTTTCTTGCTTTTACTTTTACTTTCTTCTTACTTATGTGGTTCTAGTGCTTACCCTTTTTAACAACCCCATTGCACTGCCAAATTCATCCTCGGGATAACCTTTCTCTTTTCTAAATGGAAGTGAGAGAATTAAGGGGCATGTGTGGTTACTTAATTAATTCAGCAACATGACTGCTAGCTTACTTTTCGTTGGACGATGGAGGAAATAATAGTGCTATGTGCTTGTTTACTTGATACCTTTTCTCCTCTCCTATTTTAGAGCTTGTTTACTTTCTTTTCTTTTTCAATAGTGACGCTAGACGAGGTTTGATTTCAACTGAAAACTATCCTACCACCAAATTATCATCTCCTCTGTTTTGCCCCCATTTTGACGTGTTCTAATTGTCAACCATATCTATGGACCCCCATGGCTACTTTACCTAGAACATCTTCATCGCACAAATCATCTTCTTACTTTTCTCCTCCCAGCTCACTTAGAACCGTGTTTAGTTCACTCAGAACCTCCATTTTTCAAGCTTCCACAGCCTGCTTTCGTTCTTCTCTTAATGGATATCACCGCCTCATAAAACGCTGCTCTTTTACTACCTAACTACCTACAGGCTACTCTCCTCTCGAAAGACGACAGTGGGACCGACCATCTTCTCAACCTCGCAGTTTAGAGGGTTGCACCCCTCTTCTCAGGATCGACTCTAAAAACGGCGACCGGCGAACACCGTCTTCAGTTGCTCTGATACCAAATGTTGCTTTCAGACCCAAGATGAACACTCAAACTGTCGCGTACAAGAGTAGTATACTAATACAAGGCAAACTTATTAGCAAAATGAAAAAAGGAAGAAAGTAGTAAATGGAACTCAACAGAACTCTTTTACTTGTTTATTCATTATGAAAAGTCTATATATATAGACTTACATAAACAACACATGTTAATAAACTTAACAATAAAATACTATAAAAGCTTGACTTCTTCATTTACCTAACATGTGCATTCCACGTCTATCTTCTCAACTTAACTCGGTCAACCATGATCTTTTACCACTTATTTAATTGACTAAGTAAAACAAATTAAATACTAATTATTAAAAACCAAACACTAATTATTAAAAACCAAACACTAATTATTATAAACCAAACAACAAAACTTAAGTCAAGATTAAATCCAACATTCACCCTCTTAATCTTGACCTTCGTTCTTACTATTTACTTGTCTTGCTTGCACCCGTTCTTGCTCTTCTTGACACCTAAATCACGAAGATCCAATCTTGCTACGAACCACATGTAGTTCGGATTTTTCTCTTTCTAAACAAACCACAAAGGTTCGATTCTTTCTTTCTTTTAGTTATCGATTTCATTCTTACTTTTTAGTCGACGTCCATTCTTTCTTCTTTATTCTTTCTTATCAAGGCATGTTCTTTCTTTCTACCTGAAGGGGTAGGGTACCAACTCTCGTGCGCAGGCGCACCCTACCCTACAACATTGCCATTATAAACACCTCTGCGGAATCTAACTTTCATGAGCATCACATAAGGAGCACAATCTGTCCGCGTAAACCCATGCGCCAAACCTGGCGATGGTGACCCGCGGAATGTGACAGCTGGCTGCGCCAAGGTGCAGCTCCCCTTAGGCCCCCACTTGCTGCATACCTCTCATATGTCATATGTCAGATGTCACCTCAGCCTGTCTTCTAGATGAAGCTAGCCGCCTGACACCCTCTAGCAGCAGCAAGAAAAGGAGGTCCCTGTAGTCAACCACAAGGCGCAACGTGTACAAGTGGCAAGGCGCCGCCCCTGACAACCAACCACAGCGCGCCAAGTGGACTAATTGCAGGACGCCACTTGCACCCGGTTTGATTTATGCAAGCCTTTAGTCCAATCCCGACTAGATAGGCTTCTAGAAGGCAGACCCAACTCCCGGACCCAAGCCCATCACGCCTGTTGTGGGCCGCAGCACCCGGACCATGCATCCTCTATAAAAGGAAGACTCCTTTACCTTTTTAGAGGTTGATCAATTCAGGAATCAAACACATACACTTTTATCTCTTACTTGTATCTTTTCCTTTACACTTGTAACCTTTCAAGTAATAAAGCTCATACTTTGACAGTGGACGTAGGTCAATGAGACCGGGCCACTTATATCTTGTGTTTGTGTACTACTTCTTTATCCTCTCCTTATCTTACGGGCCACAGATCTAACCTCGGTGTATGCAAAGGATTATATCCTATAGTGAACATGAGTAGCGACCCCCCGGCTATACCCCGAGTTATACTCATTGTTTTTTCACTACCGCACAGATCTCTTTCTTTCTTGCGAGACCTTCTTTCTTGTTAAGTCGCGCCAGCCTCTTTCATTTTTTTCTTCTTTCTTGTGGCACCTCTTCTCTTTCTTTCTTTAAGGATTCAAAGATTTGAACCTAGTTTTCTTTCTTGTTGATTTCAGTCAACCCTTTCTTTCTTTCTTTCTTTTTTTTTCGTTCTTTCTTTCATGCTTGCTGATTTCAATCAGCTCTTTCTTTTCTTTCTTGCTTTCACTTTTACTTTCTTCTTACTTATGCGGTTCTGCAGCTTACCCGTTTTAACAATCCCCTTCCACTGCCAAATTCATCCTCGGAACAACCTTTCTCTTTTCTAAATAGAAGTGAGATAATTAAGGGGCATGCGTGGTTGCTTAATTAATTCAGCAACATGGCTGCTAGTAGAGGCGAAGGATATACAAGGGCCAGGGGTGGCCCTAGCCCCCCTGTTTTTTGGCGCAGTAGTGGAAATTTTCGATTTTCGTAGGTAAATTGAGTCCAGGTTGAGTCCGGCCCCCGCCGATTTGCCACTACCGAGCAAAAAAAATTGAGTCCGGCCCCCTCCGATTCGAGAACCAAGCTTCGCCCCTGGCTGCTAGCTTACTTTTCGCTAGACGGTGGAGGAAATAATAGTGTTGTGTGCTTGGTTGCTTGATACCTTTTCTCCTCTCCTATTTTAGAGCTTGTATACTTGCTTTTCTTGTTCAATAGTGAAGCTGGACGAGGTTTGCTTTCAACTAAGAACTTTCCTACCACCAAATTATCATCTCCTCTATTTTGTCCCCGTTTTGACATGCTCTAATTGTCAACCATCTCTATGGCCCCCAGGGCTACTTTACCTAGAACATCTTCATCACACGAATCATTTTCTTGCTTTTCTCCTCCCAGCTCACTTAGAACCGCGTTTAGTTCACTCACAACATCCTTTATTCAAGCTTTCACAACCTGCTTTCGTTCTTTCTCTTAACGGATATCACCTCCGCATAAAACGCTGCTCTTTTCCTACCCAGCAGCCTACAGACTGCTCTCCTCTTGAAACACGACTGTCGAACCAACCATCTTCTCAACCTCGCAGTTTAGAGGGCTGCACCCCTCTTCTCGGGATCGAATCTGAAAATGGCAAAAACCGTCTTTACTCGCTCTGATACCAAATGTTGGTTTCAGGCCCAAGATCAACACTCAAACTCTCACGTAAAAGAGTAGTAGACTAATACTAGACAAACTTATTAGCAAAATGAAAAATGGAAGAAAGTTGTAAATGGAAATCAATAGAACTCGCCTACTTGTTTATTCATTATGAAATGTCTCTCTCTCTCTCTCTCTCTCTCTCTCTCTCTCTCTCTCTCTATCTCTATCTATACATACATACATATATATATATATATATATATTATATTACTTTATTGCTGAATGGATTAAAAAGTTATTTCATCATCGTTTTTTAGATGGTATCCAAAGAGTCTTAAGCCAGTCTTATCATTTTTTACCAATTTCTTCCCTTTTTGCCCCTAATGTAAAACATTTGATAGCTATTATACAAATGACTAATGCTGCACAACCTTTGATCCCAAAAGTTTTTGAAACTATTCCAGCATTGAATCATATATTGAGTGGTGTTAAATGAAATCCTTAATGATGTGGAAGATGATGAGTTAGTTAACCTGAATATCATAATAATTGAAGACTTTATGTACTTAATCGTTGGTGAATTGAATGGTATGAGAAAATAGTATATGGAATTGAATGTGCCCCTACGTTTCCGGTCCCCTCCCTCTATATACTCGGCATTTGTCATTCAGGAATCAACATTTGCAAATTATGTGTTCCTCTTTTGATATCTATTTTATAAGTTTTATTGGTTTCATATTTGATGTTCATTTTCTTACTCAATCTTTTATTACTCACCCTTGATTGTTTACTGCTTAACATGAATTAGGTTTGTTGTTTGATTTTCATTAGGGCTCGGAGTAAAACACTAGAGACATTGAGTCTTGCTGCAGGTTAGTGACTAGATGTTGTTTAAATTTTTGTATTTTAATTTATTTTTGGTGTTAGATGTTATAATTGTATGGGTGTATGATTGGTTGGTGTTGAGATGTGGTTTAAATTCCATTTTGCATTCTTTTTTGCAGGAACAAGTATTCTTATTCTTCCATGAGTAGGGCTACAAACGAACTAAACTTTCAGCGAACGGTTCATGAACCGTTCGGCGGGAAGTTCGTTTGTGTTCGTTCGTTTAATAAATGAACGAACACGGACAAAAAACTTTGTTCGTTTAGTTAAACGAACGAACATGAACAGAGGCGGCGTTTGTTCGTTTATGTTCGTGAACGTTCGGTAACGTGTTCGTTTATGTTCGATAGTTTAATAGGGTTTATAATTTTTATTTTCCTTTATTTACCCAAATAAATAATATATGTGAGGTAAATATGTTTGGATAATTTAGTTATATTTTAGATGGATCTAGCTGATGTTTTAAGAGTTATATCTTATTCCACAGTTAATATATGTTCGTTTGTGTTTGTTTCTGTTCATGAACATTTCTTTGTGTTCGTTTGTGTTCATGAACACCTGTTTGTGTTCATTAATGTTTGTTTGTGTTCGTGTGCGTTCATGAACAAAATTAACAAACGAACACGAACACAAGTGTTTTCTTAACGAACAAACACGAACAAAAAATCTCGTTCGGCAAGTGTTCATGAACTGTTCGTGAACACATGATTTCCTTAACAAATGAACACGAACAAGACCTTTTTCGTGTTCGTTCGGTTCGTTTGCAGCCCTATCCATAAGGTTAAACAAGATGGGTTGTCGACTGCTTCAGACATGTAGTCATGTAAAGTTGTTACTTACTCGTATTTGATATTCATTTTCTTACTCAATCTTTTATTACTCGCCCTTTATTGTTTACTACATAACATGAATTAGGTTTGTTGTTTGATTTTCGTTAGGGCTCGGAGTAAAACACTAGAGACATTGAGTCTTCTTGCAAGTTAGTGGCTAGATGTTGTTTAAATTTTTGTATTTTAATTTATTTTTGGTGTTAGATGTTACAATTGTATGGGTGCATTGGTTGGTGTTGTCTGTTGAGATGTGTTTTAAATTCCATTTTGCATTTTTTTTTTTTGGCAGGAACAAGCATTCTTAATCTTCCATGAGGTTAAACAAGATGGGTTGTCGAATACTTCTGACATGTAGTCAAGTAAAGTTGTTTTTTACTCTCCATAGAAGTCACATGGCCTCATATTAATGACTTTATTATAATATGGCTGATGTTTTGTAGTGTGATTTTGCTCAAACTATTTAAGTGGGTCAAAATGTCAAATATATTTGGCTAGAGTCTAACAAAGGGACAAGTTAAATGGATGGAAGTTGTTCTAAGTCCTCCGTAAATGCTTGCAACCTCCTGCATTCTTTTGATTCAAAGATACGGTAAGTTTGTAATATTGTGCCTTTTGCAGTGACAAAATAAAAATAAATGACTCTGTAGAAGATTATGCTATCAAATATAATATACATTGTATATTATTTTTAACTCTAAAATTGTTTGTGCACGAAGGTGCAATGATAAATTATACGCATTAATATAACTTGATCCTAATGACATGTTACATCTCGCACGTTTCGTTAAAACCCATACATTGTCAGTTTAGATTTATTGACTGCTTGTGTATCCCATTTTATCACACGATCATCCTGCTAGAGCCGCCTTTATGACTATCAATATTCGTTGTCTTAGCAAATTGGTATTAAAAATAGATTACGTGAAACTTGCCACGCAACGGCGCTAAAAACCATAAGTACACGCGTCAACGCGCGAGCATTCCTACTAGTTGTATATATATACACACACTCACATAAACAACACCTGTTAATAAACTTAACAATAAAATATCATGACCTACTAACTCATTTCTACCTAAAGATCCGGTAAAAGCTTGACTTCTTCATTTACCTAACATGTGCATTCTAGCGTCCATATTCTCCACTTAACTCGTCAACCATGATCTTTTACCACTTATTTAATTGACTAAGTAAATCAAACTAAATACTAATTATTAAAAGCCAAACAACAAAACTTAAGTCAAGATTAAATCCAACAGGGTCTGCGTAAAAAGTTTGTTACTAGTATCAGCAAATTCTACTTCTAAAGCACCGCCAATAGGGAACAAAAGTTCAGATGCTCGTGGGTGCGTACGGGTTGAATTAACCGAACCAGGTGGGAAATCAAGAACTGCATACGATACTTGACCATTAAGAGCCGAGAATTCGGCCATGCTTGCTTTTAAAACATTGAAAGTTTTAGCCTCTGGAGCATCTAGTAACACCCTCATGCCGATATATGTGAAAAAGTTTCCATCGACCGTTATATTACCTGAAGGGACTATAAAGTGTGAGAGAATATCAGGATCACCAGCTAATGATTCATTGAGAGCTGATAGTATTAGCACTGCTATAAAAAACTTGCTCTTCATGATGGCTGTAAAAAGATGAAAATAAATGACCAGGCTCTTTTGTTGAATGCCACTTTGTTATAAAGTATTCAATTATAGGTGTGTATGCATGTACTTAGGTACTGATTGATAACTACAATGACATTGTTTTGGAACAACATTGTTTGTTTGTTGTTTATTGGATGTTTGCAGGCCATTGTTAATTGTTATAAGTTAATATTTATAGGACAGCTTTATAAGATTACAAATATGGATTATGTAAATGAAATTTTGTAACGCTTTTACCTAATCATACAAGATTCTCACTAATATTTTCCGGGGTTTTTTTTTTTTTCCAAATCGAGTGGCCTAGTAACCCACAAAAGTGGGCTGGATCTGCCACTGCTTATGATTGTATCAATTACATTATTTCTTTCGTTTAGTATCAAACTAACTAATATAAATCATCCAAATAAAATAAATCGACACATTATTCAAACCAATATATATTCGCTACAAACAAGTACAAAACTAGTAAACAATCCTATTCACAAATGCACACCAGACTCGAATGGATTTTTACATAGACAAATATAGTAAAAGTGATGCTAAGGTGGTGGTTACGGCAATCAAAAGCCTATCTTTTCGGCACTTGCTACAAGTGGCAGCAGTGTTGTGATGGTTGTTGCGCTTAGCCGCTGCTCCTGAACCCGCAGCATATACAGGTATCATCGAGCCACCCCCTCGTGGCGACGAGTTAGACTGGCCGCCATTTCCACTGCTCCTTTCTCCAGCCGAGCTCCCACCGCCTCCTCCTCCTCCACCACCTCTTCCACTAGCACTGGCATATTTGCTCTGGTTTAAGGCTCCATTGCTACCACTACTTATAGAACCATCATCATATATTGGTGGGTTTTCTGCAAAAAAAACGATATATTCTTGAGTTAATGTTATGTTCTTTTTCACAAAAAGAGTTCACATACTAAACTTTTTGAGTTGCTTAGGGTAGAGTTGTACAAATCCGGGTTTTTTTTTTTAAATAAACCGGTTTGATTCCTAAACCGAACCATTTATTAATAAACATGTTTAGAAGGGAAAATATTAGTACCTATCTAATCGATTCTTGTCGTGTTACAAACTGGTTTGGGACAAAAATAACCGGTTATTACTAATTTTCAAACCGGTTTTGGTTATAAACAAGACTACAAAGTGATGCAAAACCTACAAATTGGATTGTGCCCAGTTATAGGCTTTTTTTTTTTTTTTTGGTCAGAAACCAATTTGGCGGGCCCAAATAAGTTTTTATGCAACTCTAGCATAAAGTAAGGGCTATATATAATTAATAATTAGTGGGTAAAGACTAACGGGCTTTAGAATAAAAATGGGTTGGGCTAAAGGGTTTGTAGTGGGTATCATAATGGGCTAATGCCGTAATGGGTTTAATTGTTTATTAAACTTATATTTGTCAATATTTTGTTTATTTATTCTACAATACAAACAAAAATTGTAATACTAAAAGCTTATAACTAGTTTTTTTGTTGTCGATGGTCAGAAAAAAACCTTCGTAGACGAACCGAACGAACACGAATAAAGACATGTTTGTGTTTGTTATTTGAACTTTAACTGAACACGAACCGAAATATATAAGCGAACACATTTTTGTATTCGTATTTGTCTAATACGTAACTAATAAATACATTTGTATGCAAGGGCGAAGGATATGTTAGGGCCAGGGTGGCCCTGGCCCCCCCTGTTTTTTTGCGCAGTGGTATAAATTTGCGATTTTCGTAGGTAAATTAAGTCCGGGTTGAGTCCGGCCCCCGCCGATTCGCCACTACCGATTGAAAAAAATTGAGTCCGGCCCCTCCCAATTCAAAACCCAAGCTTCGCCCCTCTTTATATGAATAATAAAAAGGATAAAGCATACTAAAATATTAGCGTATAAGACAGCTCCGATGATACCAAAACAGCAAAACTACACCCAAAGTTGTGTATCATGCATAAAACAGTGCTCACCTTGAATCGCTGGAATTCTCGTTGCCAGACAAGAAACCAACAAACTGGGAGAAAATAACCTACCAAATGACAAAGAAGATGACATATGGAAGAGAATTAGAAGGTTTCAGTTGAAGACGCTTAGGCGATGAGGAGGCTTTACGTTGAAAACACGTGTATGCTGGTAATTACAAAAATGCCCACCTTTCACTATTCAAAGCCATATGTTTTTAATAGATAGTACAATGACGAATTTTGTATAAAACTGATAAATTTTATATGCTAACCAGTCGGTTACCACTCGCGCTTCCAGACGCGATAAAAATTAGCAAATTGTGATAAAACATTCTACTGACAAAAAAACCATGTCGTTACAATATATTTGAAGGTTAAAAAGTTATTGGTTTAGACATTTATGGTATAAACACTTGTTATAACCATAATAAAATAACCTACTTACCAGTGGGCGAAGCTTGGTTCTCGAATTGGGAGGGGCCGGACTCAATTTTTTTCGGTCGGTAGTGGCAAATCGGCGGGGGCCGGACTCAACCCAAACTCGATTTACCTACGAAAATACCAAATTTATACCACTGCGTCAAAAAATAGGGGGGGCAGGGCCACCCCTGGCCCTCAACATCCTTCGTCCCAGTAATACCACTATACATACGGAACAATTTACAAAAACGTTATGTTTAGAAGAAAAAAAAAATCAAAGTTCATGGTCTACATAGTAACTATGATAAAGTGCAAAAGGAAAAACTAAAAGTTGGGGTGTAAATAATAGTTATAATAAAGTGTAAGGGTGAATAATAATATTTAAAAAAAAACACTTTATTAAGGTAAAGTGACTAAAATGACATTATCAAAGTAGAGAGGAGGTGTGACAAAATTATTAATGATCAAATGGTGTAAATGAAAAGTATGCAATAATAGACTAAAAAAAACGTCTATGTTGGTATTCATAATAGCTTCAACAAATGTTTGTATAACTAGTGGGATTCCGTCGCGTTTTGTAACGGGTTTTCGGTGAGTATCGATTCGGTTTATTACAATATTAGCATGATACTGACGCTCAACTTAGCAATTGAAACGTGTTATACTTTGACTGAAAATCATAAAAACAAATGCATGCACCAGTATCTATGTTGTTCGGTTGGCATTGTTTCTGTTCTTTACAGTATGTTATCTGCACTCGATACAACTATGATACCCAAATAAAAAATATTTTACTACGAATTCAACTATTATTCAACGAATTTTATACCACCGCGTCAAGAAAAACCATAAAAACGAATATGATGCTAATACTGATGTTGAACCTGTGCTAAGTAGTAAGCAACGCAAATAGGCTTGTATACGAACATATAATCGAACACATTTTTTTTCGTGTTCGTTCATTAACAAAAGGGGTATGTTCGTGTTCGTTCATGTTTGCTCGATTAAAACCTAAATGAACAATTTATGAACGTAAACGAACGCAAGCAAAATTATAAAAAACTAAAATGAACCTAACTGAACAACATAAATGAACACAAATGAATGTAATTGAACAAACATAAACGGACATAATATAACATTTATGAACACAAACTGACAAGTTTAATACATTACAATTAAGCCAAAAACACATCTAATAAATTATATATTTATAAATAGAACTGCTTATCTATTAATTAGAATTAAAAGAACATAAAAAAACAAACATAAATGAATGAACATAAACGAACGTTCACGAACATAAGTGAACAAACACGACGTTTTTTTATGTGCGTTCAAATCTAAACGAACAAAAAAAATTGTTCATGCTTGTTCGTTTATTAAATAAACAAACATAAACGAACTTCCCGACGAACAAGTTTACGAACAATTCATGAAAGTTCGTTTCGTTTACATGTCTAACGCCAACTTATTCCGCAATTTAACGTAGGTAAAAAACTAAGAAAAAATCACTACAACACAAATCCATAAAAGACACACAAAAAAACTATTTATAAAAGGTTTCAGGTTTTGTTATATATATATATATATATATATATATATATATATAGGTAAAGGATATATTGGAAACCCTTGTTATAGTGAAAACTCTGGAAACTCTAACTTCCCGAGCTTTTTTTATATGAAAATTTTAGGGTATGTAAGATACATGATTTTAAGCAGTTTGAGCCAAAAAAATCAAAAAAAAACGCCGAGCACTTTTTTTTAAAAAAAATAAATAAGTTTTCGGGTAGCACAATGTTAACACATGTTAATTTCGCTTAACATGTGTTACCCGAAAACTTATTTTCTTTAAAAAAAAAAAAAAGTGTTCGGCGCTTTTTTGATTTTTTGGCTCAAAATGCTTAAAATCATGTATATTACATGCCCTAAAATTTTCAGGCCCTAAAAAGCTCAGGAAGTCAGAGTTTCCAAAGTTTTCGCTATAACAATGGTTTTCTCTGGATCCCTACCCGATATAGGTAAAGGATATATATATATATATATATATATATATATATATATATATATAAGGCCCCAGCAAGGAGCTGGAAAAACAAGTACAAACGAACCCCCAAAAAACGCCAAACAGGGGCCAATTACAGCAGGTCTAAAACATCAAACATGACCTATTTGTCCAGGGGCGCAGCATTGTTCGGGCGGGAGGGGGCGGCCGACCCACCGAATTTTCGCGCAGAAGTCTCGATTATATAGTATTCGTATAGAAAATTTTGGAAATATAGGGTTTCGACCCCCCGAAACTGGTTTTCGACCCCCCGAAACAAGTGACATCCAACCCCCGGTGACTTCCGACCCCCCCCCCCCCCCCGAACCTTCGGGTCAAGCATCGCCACTGCATTTGTCCCAATCTATCGCTGCAGCTAGGGATGGCAATCAAACCCGAAACCGATGGGTAAACCCGAAACCCGACACATTTGGGACGGGTTTGGGGTAGGGTAATCGGGTATGGGCCCGGGTATGGGATTAGTTTTTATTTTTTTCGCGGGTTTGGGACGGGTTTGGAATTTGATGTATACCCATTTACCTGACCCGATTACCCGATAAAGTATACATGTTTACCTGATTAGATACCCGATGTAATTTCCTATATTTCTTTTAAAATATGTATTCATAATATATCTAATTCTCCATCTAGATTGTCATCTTCTTCAAAACAACACAAATTATTTGTGTATAATATGTATTATATATGTCTTTTAGTGTTTTTATATGATTTAACTTTTTTATATTTATACATTGTAATCATTTACATACATATTTGATAATGCTAAATGTATTGGTTAGTAGTCACGCAATAGATACCCAACAGGTTTTTAGTTAGATATACCCAATGGATAAGTTTTAAAAATTAACGGGTTTACCCGAAACCCGCGCGGTATACCCGATACCCGACGGGTAATTACCCGATACAAACCCGACGGGTTTTGGGACGGGTTTGGGACAAGCATACCTAATCGGGTATGGGGTTGGGATTACCTAAACCCGACCCATTGCCATTCCTAGCTGCAGCTTTGGTTTAATGGCTAATCCAGCAAAACCTTTGATCAGCTCCACCGAGTTATTCATAGGAACGAACTTGTTATCGAAAACTTTGGAGTTTCAGGCCGTCCAAATCCGCCATACCGCTGCCATTGTCACCGTGTACACGATCTTTCTCCACCTACTGCTTCCCGGACTGTCCGATATGTGGCGGAGCATATCAGCCAAGGAAGCAACATTATCCTTTCATGGGATGCGAAGCCAAACCAAGACGTTCCACCAGATGCATTTTGAGAACAAACACCCAACGAATAAATGATCCGCAGATTCCGAGAAGCAACCACATCTATCACAGACGACTGTCGGCATAACAATCCCCCTCTGTTGCAGCCCTTCCTTCGAAGAAATCCGACCCGAAACAACTCTTCACTGAAAATAATTAACCTTGAGAGAGGCCCAGGCGTTATAGTCAAATTCCGGCTCAATATCCGACCCTAAACCTGCAGCAATAACTTCCTTCCGCAGCTCCTTGGTCGAAAAATTTTTGCCTTCATTATTAGCCCACTTCCACACATCAAACCCATTCCAAATGTTAACCTGCTGCAAGTCAGCCATTACTCGCCCAAAGTTGTCCCATTCATCAGCGGAAGTTAAACTTCGCGACAACTCCCACCTCTAGGGCAACCCTAACGAGTCCGACTCATAATTCTCCTTAACCCAAGCATCCTTATTCTTAGCCAACCTATAAAGCATAGGAAATCTGTTTCTGAGCGAACAGAACCGCCCCACACATCCTTCCAAAAATGCGTCTTCCCGCCATCATGCACCTCCACATTTAGTTTGTCATTAATACTAACGCCGATTCTTTCGAATCTCTCATCCATCATACTAATATCCTTCTAGAACCCGGTTACGGATTTCTTGACCGGTATGAGTTTATCACTAACATCGGATCTATGAATCGCATTAACAACTTTGGCCCAAAGTTGATCGGGGCCCTCCTTGAAACGCCATCACCATTTAGACAACATAGCCAGATTAAAGTCTTTGATCCCACCTATACCGAGCCCTCCGAACTTCTTGGGTTTGACCATTTTCGACCATCGAACCCATCTAATTTTTCCCCTAGAGCCCGTCACACCCCAAATGAAGTCACGTCTTAATTTCTCCAACACTTTTAACACACTTTTAGGAACCGGAAACAGAGATAAATAGTAGGAAGGTAGACTTCCAAGCACCGATTTCGCAAGAGTCACCCTTCCCGCAAAAGAGAGGTATCTCGCCTTCCAACTATAGAGCTTATTCTTGAATTTGATGATGATCGGCTGCCAAAACTTGGCCCTCTTCATGTTAGCACCCAAAGGAATACCAAGGTACAATAATGAAAAGGAACCAGCTTCGTAGTTCATTATACGTGCCATCCGCTCGACCTCGTCATTATTAACCACAACACCAAACAGCTTACATTTTTGGTGATTCACTTTAAGCCCCGAATAAAGATTGAAACACCTAAGGAATCGATTTAAGCTCTTAGCATTATGATCCGACCATTCGCCAAGGAAAATAAAATCATCCGCATAACTAATATTGGATACGACAAGACCTTCAACTGAGAAATTAACCCCTGGTATAGGCCCATATTGACAGCCTTTTTCATAAACATATCGAGGGTTTCCAAGGAGATAATATATAAGAACGGAGAAAGAGGATCTCCTTGTCGCAAACCTCTTTTAAAACGAAATTCATCCGTATGCGCTACATTCACAAGAACCGGCCCTTTTCCGGAATAAAGGCAACCCTTTATCCAAGTAATCCAACGATCCGGGAACTTCATGTACTCTATCACTTTGAAAAGAAACTTCCAATTTGAGGAGTCGTATGCTTTCTCAAAATTGACCTTGTATATCATAAGTTGAGATTTATTCTTCTTCGCCCGTGATATAGATTCACTAACAATCATAGGATTATCCAAAATATTACGGCTGCCCACAAAAGCCGCTTGAGAGTGGGAAAAAATATATATATAATAATATAAAAAAATAAAATTTAATTATAATATCTTTCTAAAAATCAAAATAATCATTTTCTCATAAACACACATTGGCATGTTGGTTGTTGATATATCATGTCACATCAACTTTATTAAAATATGGTTTGTTTTGTTAATGATTGTAGAGCATCCACGTCACTCCACGGGTCAAACGTCCTAACCACATCCTCACTTTCTCCTTTCTCTTAAATCCGTCATGGCTCATCCGAAATTTTGTACGTCTTTCCTCCACAAAGATATCATACAAGGGTCGGATGAGAAATTAAAATCACCTCCATTGGAGGTGCTTATATGTTATACTTCTTTCAATTAAGTTGTCATGAGATTATTTAGGTTTTATGCATTGTGAAAAGTTCTTGTAATATTTGAAAGTCATACTTTCCATTCTTGTTAATTGTTAAGTTTATTTAATACAAGTTATTTGACTATGGTATTTGTATTTTGGGTTTTTAGTGGGATTCATTGTAATGGGTCTAGTTTATTAGTGAAATATCATCACTTATACTCATTTTCTAGTAGTGCGTATCCCATTGGTCAGGATTTGGGGCATGTCGAAACTAATGACTGATGATCACAAGCAAAAAAACATAGGTTGGTCCTCGTCCGAGGATGTCGCACGAGGCCAATTGTGGCTCATGACTGCCAGCGGAGTCGATATTTAGTAGAGATCATTCTCAAAAGTATCTCATGATATGAAGCCACATGGAGTCGTATGATATGTGCGCGCGGTTGCAAGGGACGGGAAATAGACCAACCTAAGGGGGTGTTTGGCCCTCTCCTTGTTTTGCCCATACAAACTCGATATTGTTTATCAAATTAGCTCTAATATAAGCTCGTTTAAGCTCGACCTTATTTGAACTTTTTACAAGCTAATTTCAAATATATCGGTTAATCACGAATGTCCAGCTGAAACTAGGTGTGTAAGTGTAACATGAACCATGATGAATGATGATAGGCAAAAAATCAAAATCAGTGGCAAATCCGCTCAAATGAGGAACAAAAGTCAAAGTTTTATACCCATCTCACTCACGACTTTTGCATCGAAAGTGGTCAATTTTTCTAACACCAAAAAAGAATAACTTTACTAAAAAAGTTGTCCAATTTTGACTACATATCTAAGATATATCTTCAACATCAATTTTAATAATCCCAGATTTTGTACTAGCTACATATATATATATATATATATATATATATATATGTATGTGTGTGTGTGTGTATATATATATAGACAAACAGACAGATTGATAGATATATATATATATATATATAGAGAGAGAGAGAGAGAGAACCTGAGTAGTTGTTGGCAAGCTGAGAAAATGATAGAGGAGAAGTGATGCTGAAGAGAACTAAGAGAAGAAGCAGCAGTAGTTTCATAGCACTGATATTTCCTTTGTATGTGTTATGATATGTTTTAATGCTTCACCTTCTTAACCACTTCCACTTTCATTTATATACAACACATGTAAAGCCAAATAGTGGGACAAACATCTTTAAAGCATTTCAATAAAAAAAAAATTTTAATCTGTTAATTAATATTTGTCTAGCAAATAAAAAAATACGGCCGAAAACGATTTAAATGTTTGCTCGCAAACGTAAACGTATATCTTATATTTTATGTTTAAAAATCGTGAGGACAATATAAAATACAACTTTGAGGTGACATTTGGTTTGGGAATGGATATAGATTTATAAGAAAACAAAGTTTGGTTTGTAAGGTTAGGATTGGATTGGATTTTAATATAACTATAGAGATTAAAACACACATAAAGAGGGGAGCCTAGCCGCCTAGGTGTTCATACCATGGATACGTATGGGAGAAAACTCGAATCTAATGAAAAAATGAAATATTCGGATCAGGTATTTAGAGACGAGATGGTGTATGATATTAACTATAAAAAAAAAAAAAAAAAAAAAAAAAAAAAAAAAAAAAAAGTTCTACTAATATAGGTAAAGTACAATCGTGACATATATTAGACAATTGCAACCCAATTAATCAAAACCAATAACATAACCCTTTTTAGTCACAGCTAAAAATGAACATATTAATTAACATATAATATAGATATTATAAAATATCCCAAATTTTGTGGAAAATGTGGCAACCTAACAATTAATGACTACTCCGGTAGATGAGATACAGTTTTATTATAAACTTTGTAAAGTTTTATAGATCCATGAGAACAACAATACAACCACAACACAAAACAAACGAAATAATAAAGAACACGAGATATAGCGACAAAACATGTGACAAAATCTTATTTAGCCAACCCAAAGCTTTACCCCTCAAAATACCCAGAGTTCCACAAATATGGAACTCAAACAATCAACCACAAATACAAAGTCTGTTGAGATTGACTGATGAAATATCAGTTGATCTCAATTATAAGAAGAATACAACTGAAAGACTTACAGAGAAGATATAAGACAGCTAATACAAAGACAAGACTAACGAATGAGACCTGAAACCCTAATAACAATACAAAGAAGAAGATAAAAGGTGAAAAAGTGAACGAATGAATGATCTGCCAAACAGTGCTCGTAAACGAGCCTTTTATAGCCGGTCCATCTCGAAACAATCAAACAAATCTCGACCACACGATCAGATATCCTGCACACATGGATTATTATCTTTGCAACAACTTTATAACAACCCTGGGCCATGGCATGGGCCAAAGAGATAATAATAATAACCAAACATTATGTGGGCCACTGTATCAATATTAGGCCTAATCAGATAATCAGACAAGCCCATTATCAACACACATGAATTACACATGTATAAGCCTATAGGCTTATATTTTAACATTCCCCCTTAATTCATGTGTTGAAATACATCAAACATTCTTAATTTTTTACATAAATACTCATGTTGAGCACTTACCAAACCTTTGGTAAATATATCAGCAGTTTGCTCTTCAGAACCAATCTTTATTGTTTCAATTATACCATTAGAAATTTTCTCTCACAGAAAATATAAATAAATCTCGAAATGTTTGGTTCTTTCATGAAACACTGGATTGGCTGCAATAGAAATTGCAGCCTTGCTATCACTATACAGTTTCATAGGTAATTTATGACTAATGTTCAACTCAGTTAATAAATTCATTAGCCATATCATTTCACAAGATGCAGAACACATAACTCGGTATTCAGCTTCAGCAGTTGATCGAGTTATGGTGTTTTGCTTATTGCTCTTCCAAGAGACAAGACATTCTCCAAGGAAAATACAATATCCAATAATGCATTTCCTTGTTTCAAGACATTTTGCCCAGTCTGAATCAACATATCCAACTAAGTCAAAATGTTCACCCTTTTTGAACATTATGCCCTTACCAGGTGCATGCTTTAGGTATCTAAGTAGCCTTAAAGCAACCTGTAAGTGACCCTCTGTAGGTATGTGCATAAATTGACTCAGATACTGAACTGAATAACTAATTATCAGGTCTTGTTAAAGACAAGTAGATCAATTTTCCAACAAGCTTTTGAAAACCATTAACATTTTCAAGAAGCTTTTTGGATTTATCACTCTTAGTTGTTACTAAATAATTTGTGTTATATAGGAGTAGCAACTGGCTTACACCCTAGATATCCAAAATCATTTAACAACTTTAAACAATACTTCCTTTGACTAAGACAAATTCCACCATTTTCATACAATACTTCTAGACCAAGGAAGTGTTTTAACTTTCCTAAGTCTTTAATCTGAAAACTATCACTTAGAATCTTTTTAACAGACTTAAGTTCACTCTCATTGTTACCAGTAATAACAATATCATCAACATAGACAAGTAATACAATAAAAACATCTTTACTTCTTTTAACAAATATAGAATGATCACATACACTTTGAACAAAACTCATATCAGTTAAAACTTTTGTAAGTTTTTCATTCCACTTTCTTGGAGCTTGTTTAAGCCCATAAAGTGACTTGACTAACTTACATACTTGATTATCACTCTTAGAATGATAACCTTCTGGAAGGGTCATGTACACATCCTCTGTAATTGACCCATACAGAAAAGCATTGTTTATGTCAAGCTGGTAAAGAGACCAGTTATCTCCACAGCCATACTAAGTATGACTCTGATAGTTACCATCTTGACAACTGGTGAAAAAGTTTCACCAAAGTCCAGGCCTTCCCTTTGGTTGTAACCTTTTGCAACCAATCTGGCCTTGAACCTCTCAACCTCACCATTTGCTTTATACTTAACTTTATATACCCATTTACACCCTATAGGTTTTCTACCTTTAGGTAACTCACACACAGTCCAAGTTTGATTTCTATACAATGCCTCCATTTCAGCATTCATGGCTTCAACCCATTTAGGATCAGTTGAAGCCTGAGAATAGCTGACAGGCTCAACAACTTTGTTTAAACTAGAAACAAAACACATATTTTCACAAGACAAATTAGAGTAATTAACAACTCTTTCAACTCCATATTTAACTTTACCCTCAACTATGAACTCATCAAACCTCCTAGGCAAATTAGACTCTCTAGAAGACCTCCTAGTAGTTTGTAGGTTATTTCCCTCAGGAGTGATACACTCATCATTTGTACACCCTACCTCTGATGACTCATTCCCCCTAGAACCTATACTACCAGTGTGCTGTTCACCTAGGTGATCTACCCTCCTGGTAGCCCTGGTACTAGGGTCATACAAGTTCTGTCCAAGAGAGTGTTCATGAGCACTATTAGTTCCCCCTTCATCATCGGGAATATTATCATTATGAATACTATGACTATCAGAACCGTTGGTGTCATGCTGATCATACAAATCAAAGAAATTAACATGATTCAAAACATTTTTATCCAAATCAGATTTATCATTAGTTTTAAAAGGATAAATTTCTTCATAAAACTTTACATCCCTTGAATACTCAATTTGTTTAGTTTCTAAACACCATAGTTTATAACCCTTTTTAAAGTTGGAATAACCAATTAAAACACACTTATCAGCACGACTACAAAGCTTATCCTTTTCATCTAAAACAGTTTTAAAACAAAGACACCCAAAGTTTCTAAGATGGTCAATACTTGGGGGGGAACCCATACATTAACTCATAGGGACTTTTACCTCCTAGTACAGACGAGGGAATCCTGTTGATAAGGTAAGATGCAGTCAGAACACACTCAGACCAGAAAGACAAGGGCACACCACTTTGAAATAATAAGGCTCTAGCAATGTTCAATAAATGTCTATGTTTTCGTTCAACAACACCATTTTGCTGTGGTGTATGAACACAAGAGGTCTGATGAATAATACCCTTTTGATTACAAAAACCAGTCATTTGTTTATTTACAAATTCAGTGCCATTATCACTTCTAAAAACTTTAATAGTTTTCTTAAACTGAGTTTTTACAAGTTCATAAAAACTCTGAATACTTTCAAAAACCTCACATTTCCCTTTAACAAATAACACAAAACAGACCTAGTGTAATCATCAACCACAATCAAGAAATATTTATACCCATCCTTACTAGTAACCTTATAAGGACCCCAAACATCCAGATGTACAACATCTCCTAGACATTTGGTTTTGTGATCACTTAGAAAAAAAGGAACCCTGACTTGCTTTGCCTTATGACAAATATCACAGGGTTCAGACTCAGAAAAATTTAGTTTTAACCTATCTTTTAAGACAGCTAAGACTTGGTCAGATGGGTGCCCTAGCTTGCTATGCCAAAGACTCCTATCACTAACACTATTGAAGCACAAATTACTCATACTCACATCAGCTCCAACAAAATACAGACCATCCCACTCTTTACCAGTCACCAGGACTTTCCTATCCTTGGAACCCTGAACATAACAAGCATTTTCATCAAATAAGACACTAAGTTTATTATCCTTAGCTAACCTCTGAACAGATACAAGATTGACACAGTAATCAGGGATTAAAAAGACATCATGTAGTATGACCCCATTTGCCAGTTTTATATCACCTATTTTAGTTACTTTTGCACTTGTTCCATTTGGATGTTTTACTAAAAGATTATACTGAGACACAGTTTATCATGTTTTTATCACTGCAAACCATGTGTTGGTTTGCCCCAAAATCCATTATCCACCCATGTTTTAAGGCATACTTTATAAAACTGCAACAGCTTGAAAAAATTTTAAAAACTTTAGACAATCTTCCTAAAACAGACATGTTTGAAAAACCAGACACACTACAACACTTACCTCCTACATTAGAACTCTGAGCCTCACTTGAAGACTTCTCACTAATCAAACCCATCAATTTTGAGATCTGTTCAGAGGTAAAAGGGACAGTAGTAGAAGAAGACACATTATTACTAGAGACATTTGCCCTTCTATTAGGAAAGTTTCCAGGGTTATTTGTTTTACCAGTAGATTGAACATTTGGTTTCTTTTTAAAACCTTGAGGATACCCAACAAGTTCATAACACCTATCTACAGTATGACCCAACATGTTACAGTGCGTACACTTCAGATTAGGGTTAGGTCCCCTGTTTAGGTTCCTTCTATTACTTGAAAACTGATTAGTATTGGACACAAAAGATACATTTGTTCCTTTTGAGTTACTACTAGAACCCCTATGTGACTCTTCCCTGGAAACAATAGAGAAAGTTGTCTTAACAGAGGGCAAAGGATCCCTTGTTAACAAACTAGTCCTAACAGGTTGATACATGTCATCAAGCCCCATTAAGAACTACATTAACTTAATTAATGCACTGAATTCATTGAATTCTTTTGAGGCTTGACAACTACAACTAGGAAGCTGAACAATGGAATCAAATTGTTTCCACATGGTGTTCAGCTTATGATAATATTCAGACACACTACTACCACTTTGTGTTAGTGAGTTAATTTTCTGATGCAAATTGAACACAATTGAACCATCAACTTTATCATAAGTCTCTTTTAAATCTAACCAGACATCCCTAGCAAGTTCAGAAAACACCTAACCTAGGTATAATTCCTCATTAACATAATTTAACAACCAAGACATAACAACAGAATTAAACCTATCCCATTGTTTACCTAAGACCTCATTATCAACAGACCTGATACAAGTCCCATCAATAAAACCATACTTATTTTTAGCTTCCAAAGCAATTTTCATAGACTTAGACCAGACAGAGTAATTTTCAGTACCTTTTAACTTGATACTGATAATAGACAGACTACTTGTATCACTAGGATGTAGATACAAGGGATCACTCACATCAAGTTTACTTATAAGAGTCCCTGCTGGAGGATCAACACCTCCTCCAGCAGCAGCATTAACAACATCATCACCCATTACAAACAAATAAAAGAATACAAACAAATAAACCACAGACAGAAAATAGCAATAAATTCCTAGAAGAACGAAGCTGAGTCAGTGTACAGATAGTGGGTTCATCACTCAAGGGTGCCCACCCAGTTCTTAACTCAGGAGTTCTTTATTAGCTATATATAATACTAATATACCAAGAATATAACCAAACAAGACAAGCAGTCACAAATCAAACAAGACAAGACACCAAATAGTCGGCTCAATATCGGTCCACCTAACCCGGTCAGCTGCCTCTAGACACAACAAAAAACAACTACTACGAAAACAAGAGAGGAACGATCTCACCGAGAGCGGGAACCAAAGTTAGGGTTTCTCCAATCCCACAGCCTATACCTTCACTTAGGGTATAGAGAAGTGGGATCAATCGAAGCAAACAATAATCACCTCCAATACTCCTTTCCAACAAAGCAGCTCCCAAGATCAGCAATAACAACAAAAGAAACCCTAGATCTAAACAGACCAATACACCACCAGAATAGTAGACCGGATCTATGATCAGATAAGACCTACTATTCGACACAACCAAGAATCAACACCTATGAATTAGATGAGATCCTTGATTTAAGACAATACTACACAGATCTGTTATGAGGAATAACAGATCTAGAACAATGAGTCAGATCTATACAGATCCAAACCCTAACAAAGACAACACAGCGGAATAACAAGAAACCTCAAATAATACCAAGAGCATAGGGCTCTGATACCATGTAAAGTTTTGTAGATCCACGAGAACAACAATACAACCACAACACAAACGAAATAATAAAGAACACAAGATATAGCGACAAAACAGGTGACAAAATCTTATTTAGCCAACCCAAAGCTTTACCCCCCAAAATACCCAGAGTTCCACAAATATGGAACTAAAACAATCAACCACAAATACAAAGTCTGTTGAGATTGACTGATGAAATATCAGTTGATCTCAACTATAAGAAGAATACAACTGAAAGACTTACAGAGAAGATATAAGACAGCTAATACAAAGACGAGACTAACGAATGAGACCTGAAACCCTAATAACAATACAAAGAAGAAGATAAAAGGTGAAAAAGTGAACGAATGAATGATCTGCCAAACAGTGCTCGTAAACGAGCCTTTTATAACTGGTCCATCTCGAAACAATCAAACAAATCTCGACCACACGATCAGATATCCTGCACACACCTCAACCGTTGGATTATTATCTTTGCAACAACTTTATAACAACCCTAGGCCATGGCATGGGCCAAAGAGATAATAATAATAACCAAACATTATGTCGGCCACTGTATCAATATTAGGCCCAATCAGATAATCAGACAAGCTCATTATCAACACACATGAATTACACATGTATAAGCCTATAGGCTTATATTTTAACTTTGAGAATGAAAATACAAAAACATACTCGAACTCGATAAATTATCATCTCCAAATGCTCCAAGGTTTTCTAATTGGTGATGCTAGATTTTCCTAAACTTGATAGGGAGAGACGCTTGTAGTTAAGAAATATAGTTAATGTAATGGAAATAAGCATGAACTTTATCTGAGACGTTTTTATGAAAAAGGTTGTGCCAAGTACTAGTGTGAACATGCTTGGTCAGGACCATTGTCATGTACCACCGTAGAAAATTATATGTATTTAAAGTCGAGCAACATCATATATTTTTGGACTATGACATCTATGGATATAAAAATGTTGACAATCACGACTTATCAAAAAAAAAAAAAAGTACCAAATGTGAAAGCTGACAAACGTAGCTAAAAAGTAGACTACTATTGGTTCATTGGTTGGACAGTCGCACATGTTTGATGTTACCATGAGGCTGTGCGTAAGAACCTAACTAAGAAACTCAAACCAACTTGAACAAGTTATTCTAACTCCTTCATACCAGTTGATATGTGTTTAAAACAATTAGCTAAGAGAGGGAGGGGCGCTGCCAACAGAGCATCCGTGGAGCACATCCACCGCTCAATCGCAGCCGGCCACCTAGACCAACACCTGTGAACCGCTTCTATTGGTAGCAGCACCACCCGTGGAGTTTTCTGGTTCCCCTCTCTCAGTGGCGAAGCTTGAGTGGAAATTTCAGGGGGTTGGGAGTCACCGATTACGGGGGTGGAAACCGTATATACCAAAAAAATTATATACATATATCATATAATCAGCACTTCTAAACGAAAATTTTGGGGAGTCAGGCACCCCTCCCCGCCCTTATAAAGCTACGCCCTTGCCCTCTCTCCTCTGCACATGTGAGATAGACCACTTGCGAACCCCTTCTACAGTAACTATTAGAAATCAACTACCCGTGATCACGACACCGTGTTACCATGTGAATACGGGGATACAACCTTCAATGGTAGCGCACCTTCCCCAAGATTAGCCAAAAAGTTGGAAAATTATTTTGATAGTCTGTTATTGGAATGTTGGTTAATTTCTTCAATAATATAAAATAATCTCGGACGTTACACAACGAGGCAACTGTAAAAATATTATTGGGTCGACGTGCAATATCCACAAGAAATAAAATTTATCGAACTTTTATAAAAATATAAAATATAAAAGACATGTAAAGATAATGGTTTTCAGCTTTTCATTCTGTAAAGCACATAAGAAAGATGACCACAAACTCTTATGGATGGGGTCCCTTGACATCGTTGTCTTTTTGGTACCACTTTGTCGAGTATCCTTACCCACGATACTTGTTGCTATTGGTGTCGGAGCTTGGAAAAAAATCGTAGGAAAAGAAAGTTACAGAACCCTTATCTATACTACATTATAAAGGAGGAGGTATGGGTAAATATATTTAAATTGTCCAAAGTTTTTTTTTTAATGGCAAATTTTTATTATACCTTAATTTCACCTCACCTTGCATTTGCAAGGATTTGAACCCACAACTTTACATTTGTAAGGGATGACACCATACCACTAGACCAAGAGGTCATGGGTATCAAATTGTCCAAAGTTAAGATAGTATATCAAGGGTTTCGTTACAATTTCTTAAATTTTACTAATTTTCTTCCCTAAATACCCATGGGGTAACTTTATTTCATTAAATTATCAAAAATTCACAATCAAGTTATCCTTCATTATTTTTATATCTACATTAAATTATTACATATTCCTATGGGGTAAATTTATTTCATTAAATTATCAAAAATTCACAATCAAGTTATCCTTCATTATTTTTGTATCTACCTTTGTGATACACTCTTGTTTATACTCCCAACCCACTTGAAAAATGCTTAGGTAGTAATTATTGTATGTTTAGAATTAATTATATGTAAATTAATGAGAAGAACACGGAATTTGTAGTAGGGGTGAGCAGAAAACCAAATTAACCGAACCGAATTGATAACCGACGGTTCGGTTTTTGTTTTTTTTAAAACCGAAAATTTCGGGTTGGTTACGGTTATGTGTTCTGAAAACCCAAAAAAAACCGACTCGAACCGAACCGATATGTTAATATATTTTTTTCCCATTTTTTTGTTACACAAGCTATTTAAGTGTTAAAAGTTTTTAAATGATGTGACGAGAATAAGAAGTAGAGAGTTGGAATGGTGATCTTACTTCGGAATGGCGGTGTTAGGATTGTGCCATTAACGCTAGCATTCACAGAATAGGAGACAATTCCACTTATGTTAAACAAAGTGCCAGAGGAAGTTGAGCTTCAGCTTGTGTTCCAACAAAAACAACCACCAAAATAGGGATTAGGATGAAGGATTCATTGCCATTGATGTAAAAGGGCTACTGTTTTTACAATCAAAGGGCTTCACAGAATGTTAATCATGAGAGTTAATTGCCTATTTATAAGAGAAGTTAAACCACAATAAATCTTTTACGTGTTTGAAAATAGAACATTTTAGGTATTAATGATCATCAAATAAATGAAGACTTTTGTGTATAGAACTCTCAGGTGTGTGACTTCCACCAGTGGTGGATCTAGGCCACAAAATCAGTAGTAACGTTTTTCATTTTTTTTCATTTTAGTAGCAACGTTTTTCAAATTTCGTAAAAAAAAAACAAATTTTCCACTACGAGCGCGAAGTTGAGCCGCAACGTCAACAACCCCTGTTTAAGCCCTATGTCCACCCCTGACTTCCGCATGGTGTCATGCAAGTTGTAGACTTGTAGTATAAACCAAAGCACGCTATACGCTTATTGTTGGTTTTCCTTCCTTGTATACTGCATGTTATTACATTTGCACACACACACAAAAAAAGACCGACAATTTATCGAAACCTAACCAAACCTGAAAAATAACCGAACAACCCGAAACCGAAATAACCGAACCCGGTCGGTTTCGAAAACATAATAACCGAATATGTCGGTTTCAGTTTCAGTTATGGCAAAAAACCGACCCGACCCGAACCGACCCGTGCACACCCCTAATTTGTAGGTTACTATACAGAAGTCCGGTTGAGTTCACATCTTCTTTCACTACAATAAACTTGCTTGTACTCCTAACCCTATGATTTAAATATGTTAGTATGAGTTGTTTGTTCTAGCACTTGAAACATGACTCCAAATGATGGCAAACAAAGCAAACAAAATGTTAGCGATGTTGATGCTTTTGAATCTCTCATCATCTATAAGGTCCCTCAATTTTTAGGTAGTTAAACAGAAAGCAACATAATTTTTTTTATCCTTATGATAATGTAGGGCTAAAACAGTGAAACCTACCTACATGTTTTGAGTTTTGAATGTTATGTATTTTTTTTAATTTGATTTATTAACACTGTTATATTTAGAAGTTACATTTACAAGTAGTATTTTATGATTTTACCCAAATGGGTTCAAAAGGGAATAACTTGCTCAAATTCCTCATAACATATACATATTTTTACCCAAATGTATATTTTTAATACTCCAAAAATAAATATTATCCATGGCAATATTATGTGTTTGTTTATAATCATATAATCTAACTCCTTTAGCAACGCATTTGAAGTATACTTTGGTGATCTTCTTTTTGCATTAGCAATATTACGAGTGAAGGACATGCTATCTCCCCGAAAGGCAAAAGAGACTAAGTTAAAATACATGCAAAATACCCGTGTCTGATGCATATCTTGTTCCTACCGCGTATTGTCGACTCCGTGCGCAACGCGCGGGTAACCCACTAGTAACCGTTAAAATAGAGGGGAACAGAATCAATACTTATACAATTTTCAGGAAAAATACTTAAATTTATACTACTAAGCAAAAACAAACATTGGGGATCAGGGCACACTTCAACCTTCGCTATCCCCCACCCCTGGTTGCGACACATGACTAACTCAGTAACAAGTATAGTAAATAGTTAACTCCACATCAAAGTAGTTATTGATTTGGCATCCCGTTAGCTCACCTTTCGTCCGCATTGTCATGACAGACCCATGAAGTATTTTTACCTGTATCGTGATATTTCGGTATTCAAATATCTGATAATTTTTATTATCGGGAAGGATAAGGTAAGAATCAAGGTAAACAAATAGTTGAATTCGAAAACTGGAATATTGAGAAATGTTGGTAGACAAAATTTATAGTAGATGAAGAAAATGGCCAAAATGCTTTCTTAGCAAAAAAAAAAAAAAAAAAAAAAAAAAAAAAAAAAACAGCTATAAATTGCACAACCGTTCCAAAATGAGATATTAACCACTGAAAAAGCAAGGTATTACTGAAAAAGCAAGGTATTGCTGTTTTAGGTTGTGACATCCAACTTTTTAAAGGCATGTTTAGAGTTCACAGAGTGGAGGGGTGGGAAAGAGGGGGTGAAGCGTCATGTGGCACTTGTAGGACCCATGTGTGTGTGTGTGGGGGGGGGAATTATGGGAGTGGAGGGGGTGGAGGGGGAAGTGAATAATATTATTGTGTGTAAGATTTTTTTTTTTTTAAAAAAACTGACCAATCACAAAGCCCCACCTCGTTCTATCCACCGCCCCCCGCCCGTGAAGAAGCTCCCGCCCTCTTCCGGCCCATGTAGGGATGGCGTTTGGGGCTTGAAGATGGCTTCCCGCCCATTTCTCCCGCCCCACTCCGTGTTGTCTTATAAGGCTGCGGAACACCCCCTCCTCCCCGATCATTTTTTTTAACGTTGGATTTGACCATTACATACAACGGTATATATTTATAATTACCTCACCGTTTATCCACCATTCACTCAAACATACACACACGCTACCTTTATAAAAATTCACTACCTTTTATGAAAATTCACACACGAAACTCATGGATCCAACATGATCAAGACCGTCACCGTTTTTCCCAACCACTCCCTCGACGCAAGCCCATTTCGTATTTCCCACACCACCCGGTATGCTCCCGACGCAACAAACGTCGTTTGACGTGTTTAACCAACCTCAAAACGCTTGGCAAGTGTAAATGCAACAACAACAAATGTCATAACTCCCGCGGCCTCAAACGCAACACGAGCACGATTACGTATCTTTAGGAGCCGATGATGATGTAATACCCGAAACCTAACCAACCCAAAAAAAAAGCTACCAAAAAGAAAAAAAAATGCACAAAAGAAGAAGGCCCTAGTGGGAAGGCGGAAAGCATTCATCAGACTCCCATCAAGTTGGAGGCCCTAGCACGAGCTTGGGTGAACGCTTTGACCGATCCGATACTAAATAAAAATTTATTATATAAATATTTTTTAGAAACCGCGAGTTTTATATATTAATTTTGCGTACGTTTGATTATATATTAATTTTTTTATGTCTAGGTACAAATCGACGTCGTGATGCTTTTTGAAACCAAGTTTGCGTGGAGTTTTTCAAGTTAATGCAACGCGAGCCGTATCGAAGAGTTCACTCCATTCGCACCAAGTGTGGAGAGATGATGGGAAAATGCCAACTATTTAGGGGTTTTATCAAAATGCTTGGAACAATCGTCCAAATGGTGCGGGTGACGAGTGGGTTTTGACATTGGCTCTTGAGAAATACACCAAGAAGCATGGGCCGTGGGGGTACATAAAGCCATATGAAATTTTTAGTAGACGTGAAAAGTGGAAAGTGGTACCTAATGAGGTATCACAAGCCAAAAGATCGGAAACGAGTGCGTCTGGAAATTATATTGCAAGTGGGTCTATCAACATAAATGACGACCCTAAGTTTGAAGACGAAGCTCCAACTCCCGAATCAGAGCGGCCGATTGGAAGGGGCCACGCCAAAAAAGCGGTCTCGAGTTCAAAGGGAAAAGCGATGGCGTCGGATGCCAAGAAAAAGGAAGCGACGAAATTGGATTTATTGATAAAAAAACTTCCATAAATTAAGCAAGTGAACACGAATAGGTACAAACAAAGAGAGAAAGAATAGGAAGAAGCCGTGACTAGAGAAATGGAGAGGCTACAGTTGGAAAGGAAACAATTTGAATTGGATGTTTCTCAACAGGATTCGGAAGACTTTAATATCATGATGAGAAGTGTCGAGGGCCTTTCGGATCGAGGTTGTATGATGTTAGAGAAAATGAAAGACAAGATTGCAAAGAAGTGGATATGAGGAAGTATGCCTAGAGTTTTTTATGTGGTTTCATGTAACATCCCAAAAATCCATTTCGCTTAATTACGCTATTAGGCGTGAATAAGAAATGACAAAACGAATTAAACAGTAGAATGAGCCTTTTATGGATAATAAAACGGGATGATAAGAATGTGGGTTATGTTCTAATATATATGAAAATTACCTAGTGAAAGTAATTATCTTTATAATGGGGAGATAACACAAGAAAGAAACTTGCATAGTTAAGGTTTTGATAATAAATGGCTTTGGGGTAAACTTGAGGGACTTGTGGTGTAAATATGCCACAAAACAAAATGCCCAAACACACCCCATTTGGGGAAAACGAATTCAGCCCCAAAGAGGGCATTCTTGAGCCTTAAACCAAACCCTAAGTCCCTAAAGTTGAAGAATTAATGCAAGATGTTGATGTAAGAGATGAAGGGTGTATTATAGAGATCTTCAAGGATTGAGCTTTGGTAAGAACCCTAATCCCTAAATTCGTGTAGGGTTTGAACCCTACATGTGGGTTTTGAGCAAAACATGCTAAATTCGTATTATTGCTTGATTGTAAGTGATATTGATCATCTCTAATGGTTTAGAGATGAGCTAATCACTAGAGGTTGCTTGTTTGCAAAAGATGATGATATTGGGTTTTAATTAGAACCTTGATGTTGCTAAATTAGTTGTAAATCCATGTAATTGTTGGAATAATGTGTAGTTGATGATATGCATGTGAAAAATTGGTCATGCTTGAAGGTGATTATGCGTTTTGGTGGAATGCGTGTATTAGGAGCTTGTACGTTGAGCTTAGAATGTTGTACGCACACCATGTGTTTGATGCAATGTCTAGATGAGTATGATGTATGAATTTGTATGCAAGACTTGACTAATATGAAAGTAATGTGATAATAGATACAATTGATAGTAGGTTAACATGAGGATTGTGTGTTAGATAGTATTCATGTGAGAATTTAGTTGATTGTATGATTTGGTAAGAAGTATGCATAGTAGCATGTATACTATGCTTAAGTGATATGATACACACCATATGTTGGATTAATTGGTGAGATGAATGATCTTGTATGTTAATGAGATATGAATATGATATTTATGGTGAATTTCATACAACCTAGTATGTCAATATGGACGTATGTGTGCAAAAAGGAAGTTTATATAGTTGAAAGTTGACTTTCTGGAAAGTCAACTGAAGTGGAAATAAAATAACATGGTAAGTTTTGTAGCATGATTGTGAAATTGGGGATTCCATGAGAGACACATTAGCTTGGTTATGTGATATATACGATGTTAAGTTTTTTGGGGTCCACTGTAACTTACGGTGGCCACCGTAAGTTACACTGGACCTTGAGGTTATTTGTCAGTTTTTATCATATTTTGACGTTTCGCTTATGTGCGTAACCCGTATTCGCGTTTAACGCATCGAATAACATTGTTGGACCTTGTGAATGTTGGGTATGGGTGTAACAAGTAATAGGAATGCCAGATTTGCAAATATGACTCAAGTACGGAATGATGCATGTGTATGTAATTTAATTGATACGTTTGTATAATGGTATCAAACACGGTAAGTAGATTGTCATGCTTTTATAGATTAAGAATGTGATGTATGTTTGGGTACTCATACTCAGGTTTGTGTGAGAGTTTATGCATGTAAAGGTTGGTATATGTGTAGATCGAGTATAAGATTGGAATCATCATATTTGTCCTATAGAATTCATGAAGGAAGAGTAACATGACGGGTCAAGGTAAGTTCTATGTGGGAAATTGTACGCATGTATGTATTGTAGGGTTATTAACCTTTTGTTATGAGAATGGTAATGAAGATGCAGGTATGTAAGTATGAATGCGTGGGACTTGGAGGTTTGGATCGGGGTATCACACCCGAACTTGCAAAAAGGCATTGAAACAAGATCATGGAGTATTGTTGGATGTTATTTCCGCATTGTGAGTAATGTACATGAAGTCACTTAATGAACTAACGAAAAGGTTATGTGGTGATTGCAGGTTGTCTTGACTACCTAATGAAGTAAGGGATGGATGGAGATCGAGCGAGGAAGCGGATTGTACGTGGTCACGGTCACATAACCTAACAACGACGAGTCATGTTGAATGTAATAAGGAACAATAAGAGATGTAACACCAAACATATCTCTTGGATATGTTTTCTAAATGTTTGAGAATGTTCTATAAAGCAAGAAATTTTCTAGTCCGTATTTTCCGCTGCATATTTTCTTTAAAACGGTTTAAGGGTGTTACATTTCATTTTTTTATGAAGTATTGTTTACTTTATGTAGTTTCGTATTTTTTTTTATGTAGTTATTTTTATTTCAATGAAAAAAAATTAAGTAAAATATAAATTAGATTAAATAAAAAGAATAAAAAAAATGGAAGGGGGGGCACACCCCTCAAAAGAGGGAAGGGAACGGAGAGGGGTGACGTGACGCGGATGTGGACAAGAGGGAAATATCAATAAACTAACAGTAACTAATATCATATATGCTACAAATTGTCTTCCCGCAGCAACGCGCAGGTTCTCCACTAATCAATAATAAATTAACTAATCTAAGATATGTCGTGAATTTTAGGGATGACAACGAGTCGGGTTTGGTTAAT
This sequence comes from Ambrosia trifida, assembly GCA_028751855.1. NCBI lineage: Eukaryota > Viridiplantae > Streptophyta > Magnoliopsida > Asterales > Asteraceae > Ambrosia > Ambrosia trifida. Next base: position 94,586,717 of record CM054130.1, read on the forward strand.
GCCATACTCATACCCGGTTACAAAATATCATCCCATACCTGTTCCATTACCCGTCGGGTATAAAACATACCCGTGGGTTTCGGGTATTCCCGTTGGGATTTGCATGTGTATATATATATATATATTTTGTAGTTATATGTTTTAAAAATATACAATATATTAAATTATAATAAATAGCATATGTATGATCATATCACCATACTAATCTTTGAAAATATGTGTATAGGGAATGGTTATATTGGAAACCTTAGTTATTTGGTAAACTATGAAAACCCTATCATGACCATCCATCTCAATGTATCAATGGTTGAGATCAACCCATTGTACTACCCACTACTTATATTAATATTTTAATTGTGTAAAGGAGCTGGAAGGGTATTTTGGGGACATAAGAAGTTCCTCTCTCTCTCTCAAGTACTAGGGTCATGTCACCCTCTCTCATACTTTTTCTTTAAAAAAATATTATAATAATGGGTCATGTCACACCCTCTCTCCTACTTTTTCAAAGTCAAATATCACCATTCTCTCTCCTCTCTCCTACTTTTTCTTTAAGAAAATATTATTATAATAGGTCATGTTACATCATCTCTCTCCTCTTTCCTACTTTTTATTTAAGAAAATATTATTATAATGAGTCATGTCACACTCTCTCTCCTACTTTTTGTTTAAGAAATATTATTATAATGGGGCAAGTACGTGTGTTAACATGTGTTAACATATTTTACCAGCCTTATTGAAAAAAAAAATCCTTGGTAGAGATATTAAACCTGTTAACATGTGTTAACCTATTTTACCAGCCTTTTCAAAACCTTGGTAGAGATATTAAACCTGTTAACATGTGTTAACACAAAGCAGCAATTTACGCAACCACATACAGCCTAGATTCTAGAAGGGACACCATGGGCGTCGCACAATTTAACTTATACATATCAAAGGTTTTAAAAAGATCATATGCACTAAGTAACCGCTAGACTCAAAAAACATGGCGACATAGATACCCAATTTTGATATATTAAAACTGTTAACATGTGTTAACATATCTTACCAGCCTTATTGGAAAAAAAGAAAAACCTTAGTAGAGATATTAACACTGTTAACATGTGTTACACATGTTAACAGTTTTAGTAAATCTGTCCCATAAAAATTTGTTAACACTTGTTAATAAGTTGACGTATAAAAACTTTGTTAACACTTTGTTATGACATGTTAACAGTTTTAGTAAATCTGTCCTATAAAACTTTGTTAACACTTTGTTAACACTTGTTAATAAGTTGACGTCTAAAAACTTTGTTAACACTTTGTTATGACATGTTAACAGTTTTAGTAAATCTGTCCTATAAAACTTTGTTAACACTTGTTAATAAGTTGACGTATAAAAACTTTGTAGATAGTTGGTGCTAAAAACAAGAAATCATAATTGAGATATTAAAAGTGTTAACATGTGTTTACTAAACCTGTTAATACATGTTAACAGTTGTAGTGAATCTGCCCTATACAAATTTGTTAACACTTGTTAATAAAGCACACAAACTATTAACACATGTTATTACAAAAGTATCATCACAAACTATTGAACTGCATGGAAGGTTAACATGTGTTAGTTGGTCATAAAGGGTTTAACATGTGTTATCTAATCTGATAAAGAAAATATTATTATAATGGGTCATGTCACACCATCTCTCTCCTCTCTCCTACTTTTTGTTTACGAAAATATTATTATAATGGGTCATGTCACACCCTCTCTCATACTTTTTGTTTAAGAAAATATTATTATAATGGTGCAAGTACAAATAATGTGTTAATGTTGCATACGAGGGTAACATGTGTTAGTTGGTCATAAAGGGCTAACATGTGTTATCTAATCTGATAAAGTTAAACATGTTGCCCCCATATACCCATGAAAAGATCTAACATTTGTTAGTATCAGTGGTATGGTAACATATGTTATTTGGTTACCACTATAGTTTTTACTTCATAAGTTTACTGAGAAAATAAAGTATATAAACTATTAACACATGTTATTACAAAGTATCATTACAAACTATTGAACCCCACAAAAACTTACCCACGACATTCAAATGAACTGCATAGAAGGTTAACATGTGTTATTTGGTAACATATACCCCTATAGTTTTCACTTCTTAAGTTTACTAAGAAAATAAAGCACACAAACTATTAACACACGTTATTACAAAGTATCATTACAAACTATTGAACTGCATGGAAGGTTAACATGTGTTAGTTAGTCATAAAGGGCTAACATGTGTTATCTAATTTGATAAAGAAAATATTATTATAATGGGTCATGTCACACCATCTCTCTCCTCTCTCCTACATTAGGTTAACACATGTTATTTGTTAACACGTGTTATTACAAACTATCATTACAAACTACTGAACAAGAAATAAACCTACCCCAAGACATTCAAATCATAAGTTTATTGAGAAATAAAGCACACAAACTATTAACACACGTTATTACAAAGTATCATTACAAACTATTAACCACTTTAACAAAATAAATCTAGTAACTCTATACATTGAGTACAAAAAAGAAAACGTTGTTAAAAAGTTTTTCTACATATTTTTCTCGGCTTCATTCGACTTCGTTTGTTAACATATGTTAACCAGTGGGGGTCTTCGTTATCAACTGCAAAACAATAGATGAGATATTAACCGGTATGACCAACTCATCATCTAACATACTAAACAGGAGTAACACATGTTAGTCGGGGCCAAATGTGAACTTGTGTTAACAAACACAATTGTTACGATCAAAGCCTATCTTGTAAACTTTCTCCATGACTCAAACACTTGACCAATGTCGCCCTTCCTATCACTTGCCATGGTCAAACCCCAAATAACACATGTTAACCTATGAATTATGATGTTATATTTTTTGCGAATTAATATTATTATCGTATAATAAAATGAACCAAAACCAATAATAAATGAGACGGTTGTATGCGGAACCAAAACCAATAATAAATAAAACATGCTTGTTGTAAAAAAAAAAAAAAATCAACCACCGCACTTCTGTTTCTTCAAGCTAAACAAATATTTTTTCTAACTCTCTATTTCTATCAATGAAACCCTTCTCTTCCTACCCTCTGTAATTAGGTCTCCTTGTAAAAGCTCCATAGCAGTCACTACATACACATAATCCATATCTCCTTCCATTTTTAAAGAAAACACAACCAGATCACTTTGTCTTCATCCAGATCCAAAAGACTCCATAGTCGTCACCGCACACACATAACCCATATCCCCTCGGTTTTTTATGGAAAATATAAGGAAATTGTTGGTTACCTGTATAGATCGGATTTTTAATACTAAATACTATGGAACACCGTACACAATGCTCCTCTTCAAATCGATGATTGTTGGTCTTCAACTTGATGCTCAGTCTATCATTGAACTCGAGATCCATTATACTTGGAGTAGGAGTTGTAGTGATTTCCATGCCAAATTTTTTAGTGTGAGAGCTACAAAAAATAAAGTAAAAAAAATGTAAATATTTCATCGAACTTAAGATCCATATATGTAAAATCGTGTGTTTTTTTAGAGGTTAAAATCCATGACATTAACTGAAAGTAGTTTGGATGAACTTGAAGTTCATTAATGGAGTTTTGGAGTTGAAAGAGAACATGAAAATGGTGGTGTTGGAAGGGCTTTGATAATGGTGATGGGTTGATAAAGAAATAAAAAAAAAGAGATTGTCAAATGTCAATTCAAACATGTGAATCAGAAAAGTACAAAGTGAGAGAGAGAGAGAGAAAGACAAAAAGACCAAAAAGACCCTTGAATAAAAAAAAATATTTGGTATAGGATGGTGATGTGGATTAATGAGAGCCACATGTTGGGTTTCTAGAGTTTACCATCTAACTAGAGTTTCTTGTATATACTTATACTATGTGTGTATATATATATATATATATATATATTATAAGGGTATGGTTTCTGTAGGAAAATTGGTTTGTGTGACAAGTGTGAGAAGAATTAAAAATTGATATGTATGCATCATTTTTTGGAGGTATTCATGATGTTTTGGATTGTTTTCTAAAAAAAATACCAAACATAACAATTAATAACCGAAAACAATGTATTTTAGACTTAAAACTTAAAACACTATGTCAACAACATTTAATCAGAGTGTTTTAAGTAATTACTAAGGTGTTTTATTTGTAATTTAAATTTAATGACTATAATGCATTGGATTGTGTTTTAAAATTTTTGTATATTGTTGTGTTAAGTGTTTTTCAAGCCAAAACAACCTAAAACATTATTCCAAAATTAAAAAAAAAACATGATGGCTACATGTCACTTCTTAATCCTTCTCACCCTTCTCACACAAACCAATTTTTATACAAGATCCTCTACCTATATTATAATATGTATCTCAGAAAATATTTATTGTAACATATAAATAATAATGTCATTAAAATATAAAATTAAAAATAAAAGTATAGTTTTCAAATAATGAATATATTAGAGTTAATTGCCAATTTAGTCCCTGAGGTTTGTCAAAAATTGCCACTTTCATCTAAATCTTTTTATTTGGTCAATTTAGTCCCCGTGGTTTCATTTTTTTGTCATTTTAGTCCCTGTGGACTAACAAGATTTGGATGAAAGTGACACTTTTTCACAAACCTCAAGGACTAAAATCACAAAAAAAATGAAACTACAGGGACTAAATTGACCAAAAAAAGATCTGGATGAAAGTGACAATTTTTGACCAACCTCACGGACTAAATTGGCAATTAACTCAATATATTAAGATGTAACATTACTAAAAAATAGTTAAGAAAAAAAAATTATATAAAACTTAGAAATTTGGGGTATATGTGTCAGGTATTACCTAATATCATACCCGTCCCATACTCACGAAATATTTTTTTTCCAATACCAAACCCATTTCATAGCCGTCAGGTATCAAGTATACCCGTCCTAAATGTTTCGGATTTTGAGTATACTCGTCAGGCTAGGGTTTTTTTTTTGCCACCCCTATTAAAGTTACTATAACTTAAAGCACACAAAGGTATGTCGTAAATTTATTCCTCCAAATACAAATAACATTACAAATTTACTGAATTACGTTTGTATAAGGGTCGTTCTAATTAAACCCCCCGACTTCTAAATCAACCCCTTAACCCAGGCGCCTCGCTTAGGCCTAAGCGAGGCGCCTGGAATATCGTTTTCAGGAATCTTAAGCTTTATGTCTATTATTATTATTAGTTTTATAATAATAATAATAATTATTATTATTATTACGAATATTATTATTATTATTATTATTACGATTATTATTATTATTATTACGATTATTATTATTATTATTACGATTATTATTATTATTATTATGATAATTATTATTATTATTACTATTATTATTATTATTATTATTACGATTATTATTATTATTATTATTACGATTATTATTATTATTACGATTATTATTATTATTACTAATATTATTTTTATTATTATTATTACTAATATTATTATTATTACGATTATTATTATTATTACGATTATTATTATTATTATTACTAATATTATCATTATTACGATTATTATTATTATTATTATTATTGTTACTAATATTATTATTATTATTATTACTAATATTATTATTATTATTACGATTATTATTATTATTATTATTATTATTATTATTATTATTACGAAACCGAAAACTATTTATTATTATTATTACTGTTATTATCATTAGTAATTAAAAATTATTGTTTACATAGATATGGAGCCAGGTTTTTCAAACGCAGGTTTTGGTGGTGGAGATGACGCTGGGTCGTCTGCACCGGGGCCTCCGCCGAAGAGGAATCGACGGGCTACACCACCGGACCCCTTACTGGACCACCCGTACCTGCACTTTGAGGAGGGGTTTGACGATGCGCAGCGCAACTGCACGAAGCTGCGTCATATGGCTGTCGACCCTCAGATGTACATCAGTTGGTCACTTCTGGAGAGGGTCGGCGAAACCGGCAGGGCGAACGACTTTGTGGGGTTTGACACTCCATGGCGTTGTCTCTTTGACATAGCCCAGCTGCCTTCTTACCGGGCTTTGACGATAGAGTTTCTGTCGTCGTTCGTGGTACTGGATTCGTCCCAGAACCCGAACCCGGCTGAGACTTTTCGCCCCATCCAATTTCGGTTGGCGAGGCGTTGGCAGCAGCTGACCTATGAGGTATGTTATTTCAATTATCTGTCATTTTATTATTATGTTACCAAAGTTGTTAATAATTACAATTATTTTTTGCAGGAGTTTGCTGTTGCTTCGGGGTTGTACACAGCCCCGGAGACTGATTCTGCGTTGTACCGGGAGCTCTCCATACGGTGGATAGGCCGACCCTGGTCAAATTTTGGAGGTTCATCGCCAAATCGCACTTTGGTAAGAATTTTGCGAAGGCGACGTCGATTAGGGACCCCCTGTACTATTACTTTCAGCATGCGATCGCTACCTCCATCGCAGCACGGGGGAACAGTCGGGAGAAGTGTGACATCCGTCACTTTTATCATTATTATTATTATATATATATATATATATTTATATATTTCGTACCTCCTATCTTGTACGTCGCATTTTATCCTTATAATAATAATAATAATAATAATACATTAAATCTCTAAAAAAAAACCACAACCAAACCATAGCCCAAACCCATTTCCCCTTTGTGGATTTCGGAGCCCATCAAGAAGCCGGCCTAGACCAGTACTCGGCCCATCAACCAAGCCCATCTCCACCCCTCCTTTGCTCCCTTATCTGTTTAAAAAAAAGAGATAGAGAGAACTTTGCTCCTGCCGGGACTCGAACCCGGGCAGGGAACCGGCCCACACAACACACACACGAACAACCATCTAAGCTACACTTAACTTTTGAATTAATCCCAACCCATATATATATAAAAGCCAATCCAAACCCATGTTCTCTTCTTCCCTTCCTTCCTTCCTGTTACGCGACAGACATCAAGCAGAGTTGACCAAAGAAGCCTTCATCCTTGACCATTGACTGACCTAATTTTGGTTAGTTTGAATACGATTAACTGCTGCTGACTCACTCTAATGATTATTACGTGTCCAATCATCCTATGTTTACTATATAGTGGAGATAATTACTCGACTTTGAACAAGTCATGGAAAAAGATTAAAGTCCTTCCAATTTCGTTAATGTACTATAAATTGAACCTACTCCTACAATCTATGATGGCCGAAAACAAAAACCTCACCTTCAATTTTTGTTTAAAACTCGTTCTTGATCATAATTGTCGCACGTTTGGCTTCACCATTGACCAAACGATTGGTGCTCGTTTCTGATTCGAAGGTAACAATTAATTATAGGGTTTTGTTCATCGGCCATCTACAAACAATAACCCTATGATTAATCGGGTTATTGTTTGTTAGATTTGATTATTGCAAAGTTAGGGTTTCATTCGAATAGGTAGGTATTGGGGAAGATGAACCAGAAACATTTATACTTATATATTAACAAACGAATTTAGATACCAACTGATCAACAGATCAGTTGGTAGGCACGAATTGTGATAAGGCTTGGACCGGCCCTGATGCGGGTTCGAATCCCTTAAACAGCATATCTTTTTTTTTTAACCCCTTTATCTATACATTTAAACCTTCTAATCTTTTAAAATAGATTTAAAATACCAAAGGTGATTTATAAATTCTATAAAATTTATTTTATGTCATTCAAATGGTAATGTTTATTATGCAATTTTTAGATTTTCAAATCATTTATTTAATATAAATAATAAATATTTCAAGTTTATTCTATTTTATTTATAAAATTCTATAAAAATATCAAAACGGTTATATAAATTTCCACAAAAATTATTCTGAGTTTATATAATATTAAACATTTCTGAAATGATTTTTATTTCTGAAAAACAATTTATTTAATATTTTTAATCAATTTTTGTTAGTTTTAATCATAAATAAATCATAATAAATTCATTTTTCTATATTTTTGCACCAAAATTTTATATAAATTATTTCTAGTTATTTAGAACTGAAACACATTTTTTAATTCAAAAATTCTTTAATTTTAATATTTTTAAATATTAAAGTTATATTTTGACAAATTAATATAAATAGATTAAATATTCTATTTTCAAGAAAATAATTTTATAAAAATTATTTTCACACTTAAAACTTTATATTGTGACCATCTTTGATTTGAAATTTACAAAAAGACTTTTGTTTAATTATTTATCAAAATTATCTTATTTATTAAACGTTTAATTTATTAATCAAACGAATACTTATCCCCAATTTGAAGCCCTAGAAAATACTTATAGACTAGATAGACTTAGACTTATTTATTACCTTATACATAGGGTGATACTTGGCAACGTTGGATTACGTTTATTCAATTCCACAAGACTTAACACCTTGCTAAGGTGAGTATTACTTATCCATTTTTTCGCTTTTACAACTTTTGGGGTGATTCATGCACAAGTATACAAAGCTTTCATATTCATTTACACATACATTTTTATTCATTTACAATTCATATACGTGTCTTGTTTATCTTTGTGCTTATGTTTGAACATGAACGTAGCTTACATACAAAATCATACATCTAGACATAACTTATGTTATGGTGCTCTTTACATACAGACGTAACTTATGTTACGGTGCTTATTTAGACATAACTTATGTTATGATGCTCTTTTAGACTTGACACGTGTTGAGGTGCTCATTATCAATTTCATTGTACAAACTTTACATTTGATCTTTGTCTTGTTTGGTTACTTGCCTGTTTACATAATGCCTTGGTGATGCTAGACACATGAATTGTACTACCTTTTCAAACTTATACTATATGTACAAAGCTAAGTAGTACTCACCAACATCATATGTTGACAAAATTATTTTCGTGCATGTTTCAGGATAAGCTGCTTGACGCTTCACATAGGACTTTGGACTTAGAATTATCTTTATTTTTGTTGTCTTGTATTTAATTTCACATGTTGTAAAACAATATTCAATAATCATATATTTACATTTCAGTACCATGAGCTTTTGAACAATCATCACTACGTGGCACCTCGATGATTCCGCCATCGGTTGGGGTGTTACAGATTGGTATCAGAGCTATGGTTTTAGGGAACTAGGTTATTAGATAAGATGGCCTAGACTATAACCGAACTTCAACTTTCATGCATAATATTTCCTAAATTACCTTACCCCTCATTTCCCTCTACTTTCCTTCCTCTATCTTCCATTCTTCTCTATTTCTCCTCATCTTTCATCATGGTGCATAGAGATGGTGTCCTACAAGGAGTGGAAAGTCTACATCATCATGGAACGGGAGCAATACCTTTCATGAAGACACTCTTAGGCATGATGCCTACCCTTATTTTGCTCCTTCAAAGTTGTTGAGCCTTAATGAGTGTGATAGAACATGTGCAATCTGGAAGGGTGGATGCCTGTACACTTGGTTTTCTGGCATAGGTAAGCATAGCGCATAAATCCAATAACGGACCTGTTATGCTTACCTGGGGATTCCTGGAGTGAGTGTTCACTTATAGGCTAAAGCATGTCTTCTTTGATCATCATTGGGTTCAATTCCTTTGAAAAGTCAACGTTCTTGTTGGGCTTTACAGCTAGACAAGGGCACTCCAAGCATTTTGTACAAATTTTTCAATAATACTCTCTCGTTTCATATACAATATTTTGCATATCATGATTTTCATATATTGCTTACAAGATCATACCTTCATAATCATCTGTACGATTATACACTTACATTTTCTAATCTCATGAATATTCATTGACTACCTCATAGATGTCTGCTCGCCGCATGCTCCGTGATGCCAGCCAACGCACTGTTCGTGCTTCTTGACAACGTTCTGATCGTCGCCTCGCATCTTTAGTCGCTGAGCAGATTGCTGCAGTAATTCCAAACCTTGTCAGTGAGTTAACCCAGAATAGTAACAGTGCCAACACAGGGAGTACGACACAATTTCGGTGCACTTTCAAACACTTTAACTCCTGCAACCCCACAAAATTCACTGGTGAGGAGGGTGCTACTGGCCTCCTCCAATGGTTTGAAAGCATGGAGAGCACCTTTGTGAACAGTGAATGTCCTGATGAACTCCGCGTTCGCTATGCTACTAGTATCCTTCAAAAGGGGGCGCTAACCTGGTGGAATGGCGAAAAACGCAATCGAGGAGCTGATGTTGCTTTATCTTTATCTTGGGCTGAGGTTAAGGAACTCATGATCGCAAAATTTTGCCCCAGGAACGAAATCAGGAAGCTGGAGGATGAGTTTCGTGAGCTCAAACAAGACAGTGGAGAGAATCTTGCGTATAATACCTGATATCATGAACTTAGCATACTGGTTCCACACATGGTCACCCCGGTCTCTCGAGCAATCGAGAAATATATCGAGGGATTACCTGATCTGATTCAAGACGTTGTCACTGGAGGAAAATCCACTACGGTGGAAGAAGCCATTCAGCTTGCGGCCACTTTAACAGACAAACACGTAAGGAAAGGAAACTTGGTTAGAAAGGGCACCAAGACGTCTACTGAGAAAACCACCAATGCTGTTGAACGATCCAAGACTGTTTCAGCAAAGGCCGCCACTACTTCTTCGAACTCTAAGAAACGAACGGGCGATAATCAGAACCATGCTGTTGTGGACCCTGTGACTCAGCCTCCTATCAAGAAAGCCTATACGGGAATCCATCCTCAATGCAACACTTGCAAGTATCATCACCCTGCAAATCTTCCATGCCGTCAATGCACTGGATGTGGAAGGTTTGGACACTTTGTCACTACTTGTCGTGTAACGGTTAGGACACAAGATAATCATCAAACAGCTGCCCAGGAACCACTACCGATTACTAACGGTCGAGCATGTTATCATTGTGGAGACCCTAACCACATGCGACCTCGATGCCCTAAATTGAATAATGTAAACCTGGTGGCACATGAACGAGCCTTCAATATCAATATCAACGAAGCAAACGGCCAGGATGACGTTAATCCCACTGGTTAAGCCATGGATGGAATCTTCTTAAAGACTCGGAATTCAATACTTGTGTTTTCATTTTCTTGATTCTATTTTCATTTTGTACCCAATTGCGTCGTACTCATAAGCATATAACATCTAGAAATTCCTTGCATACTATTGTGTACCAACACAGATTGGAAATTTATCATATTTAGTTACATTTATTCTAATCATAGAAGTTTAAAGACTCTACCTTACATTTTATTGAAACATTTGGACTTGATTTCCATGAAAATCAAACTACTAAAAACTTGATACTTGATCCTACAGAGCTTTTCTAAAAACATCATTGTTTGTTATATGAAACTTGATTTTTCCCTTAATTTGACTATTCATTGAACATTTAATTATTCATGATACTCATAAACATGGCTGGCCAAATATGAGCCATTTCTATAGGCCACTAAGATAACACTTATACTTAATGGTTGCCGTACTTATAAACTTGCTTGCATGTGTGTATTATCAAATTGCATGTTGATCTATGAAAGACAACTACTACATTATCCACTCAACTCAGACAAACATTTCACTTAAAGGGCTCCCCGGATGGGTGGTAGCCCATACTTAAATTTTGTTATGCTTGCAAGTCGTTGCAAACCAATGTAATTGACCTTATTATTACATAGCCTCATTTCGTTGGTAACGTCTTTGTTGTGTCATTTTCTTGTGAAACTTATTTGCTTTAATGTGTTGTTAGATTAGGATCATAGAAGGACATAAAACCCTAATGTAAGGTAAATTGATGATTCCGGTCCGGAACGTAATCATAAATTTACAGGTACGTTAGGGTAGTGTGAAATTCTATTAGAGTTTTTGGTAGGCGTCCAGTACGTTTTCAAGGTATCAAAGGTGTGGTGGGTTAGCTGCGGTACACCCTATATACAAACACTAATGATGCATTGAAAGTGAGACTGGAAGTCGGACCAGGAACAAACCCTACTTACTTGGTAGTTCATTTAGTCTTTCTATAGTCAATCAACTCATATATCTATTTTTTTTAGGATTCTTAAAACTTGAAATTTAGTGATTTACTAGATTCTTATTCTCTTTATTATTCGAGACGAACCTAATCCAATCTTTAACTCACACCTATCAAACCTCTTATCCAAATCATTCGAAACAGTTTACTCTGTTACCTATAAATTCACGTCGTGTCTTAACTCAAATTTTCCAAACCACGGTTACCTTAATTTTTACCCAAACATCCATAACCCTATGTTTCTAATAACTTCGGGACGGAGTTTCTAAAAGTAAGGGATGCTGTGACATCCGTCACTTTTATCATTATTATATATATATATATATATTATATATTTTGTACCTCCTATCTTGTACGTCGCATTTTATCCTTATAATAATAATAAAATAATAATAATAATAATAATAATAATAATAATAATAATAATAATACATTAAATCTCTAAAAAAAAAACCACAACCAAACCATAACCAAACCATAGCCCAAACCCATTTCCCCTTTGTGGATTTCGGAGCCCATCAAGAAGCCGGCCCAGACCAGTACTCGGCCCATCAACCAAGCCCATCTCCACCCCTCCTTTGCTCCCTTATCTGTTTAGAAAAAAAAAGAGAGAACTTTGCTCCTGCCGGGACTCGAACCCGGGCAGGGAACCGGCCCACACAACACACACACGAACAACCATCTGAGCTACACTTAACTTTGAATTAATCCCAACCCATATATATATAAAAGCCCATCCAAACCCATGTTCTCTTCTTCCCTTCCTTCCTTCCTGTTACGCGACAGACATCAAGCAGAGTTGACCAAAGAAGCCTTCATCCTTGACCATTGACTGGCCTAATTTTGGTTAGTTTGAATACGATTAACTGCTGCTGACTCACTCTAATGATTATTACGCGTCCAATCATCCTATGTTTACTATATAGTGGAGATAATTACTCGACTTTGACCAAGTCATGGTAAAAGATTAAAGTCCTTCCAATTTCGTTAATGTACTATAAATTGAACCTACTCCTACAATCTATGATGGCCGAAAACAAAAACCTCACCTTCAATTTTTGTTTAAAACTCGTTCCTGATCATAATTGTCGCACGTTTGGCTTCACCATTGACCAAACGATTGGTGCTCGTTTTTTATTCGAAGGTAACAATTAATTATAGGGTTTTGTTCATCGGCCATCTACAAACAATAACCCTATGATTAATCGGGTTATTGTTTGTTAGATTTGATTATTGCAAAGTTAGGGTTTCATTCGAATAGGTAGGTATTGGGGAAGATGAACCAGAAACATTTATACTTATATATTAACAAACGAATTTAGATACCAACTGATCAACAGATCAGTTGGTAGGCACAAGTTGTGATAAGGCTTGGACCGGCCCTGATGCGGGTTCGAATCCCTTAAACAACATATCTTTTTTTTTAACCCCTTTATCTATACATTTAAACCTTCTAATCTTTTAAAATAGATTTAAAATACCAAAGGTGATTTATAAATTCTATAAAATTTATTCTATGTCATTCAAATGGTAATGTTTATTATCCAATTTTTAGATTTTCAAAAATCATTTATTTAATATAAATAATAAATATTTCAAGTTTATTCTATTTTATTTATAAAATTCTATAAAAATATCAAAACGGTTATATAAATTTCCACAAAAATTATTCTGAGTTTATATAACAATAAACATTTCTGAAATGATTTTTATTTCTGAAAAACAATTTATTTAATATTTTTAATCAATTTTTGTTAGTTTTAATCATAAATAAATCATAATAAATTCATTTTCAATATTTTTGCACCAAAATTTTATATAAATTATTTCTAGTTATTTAGAACTGAAACACATTTTTTAATTCAAAAATTCTTTAATTTTAATATTTTTAAATATTAAAGTTATATTTTGACAAATTAATATAAATAGATTAAATATTCTATTTTCAAGAAAATAATTTTATAAAAATTATTTACATACTTAAAACTTTATATTGTGACCATCTTTGATTTGAAATTTACAAAAAGACTTTTGTTTAATTATTTATAAAAAATTCTCTTATTTATTAAACGTTTAATTTATTAATCAAACGAATACTTATCCCCAATTCGAAGCCCTAGAAAATACTTATAGACTAGATAGACTTAGACTTATTTATTACCTTATACATAGGGTGATACTTGGAAACGTTGGATTACGCTTATTCAATTCCACAAGACTTAACACCTTGCTAAGGTGAGTATTACTTATCCCTTTTTTCGCTTTTACAACTTTTGGGGTGATTCATGCACAATTATATAAAGCTTTCATATTCATTTACACATACATTTTTATTCATTTACAATTCATATACGTGTCTTGTTTATCTTTGTGCTTATGTTTGAACATGAACGTAGCTTACATACAAAATCATACATCTAGACATAACTTATGTTATGGTGCTCTTTACATACAGACGTAACTTATGTTACGGTGCTCATTTAGACATAACTTATGTTATGGTGCTCTTTTAGACTTGACACGTGTTGAGGTGCTCATTATCAATTTCATTGTACAAACTTTACATTTGATCTTTGTCTTGTTTGGTTACTTGCGTGTTTACATAATGCCTTGGTGATGCTAGACACATGAATTGTACTACCTTTTCAAACTTATACTATATGTACAAAGCTAAGTAGTACTCACCAACATCATATGTTGACAAAATTATTTTCGTGCATGTTTCAGGATAAGCTGCTTGACGCTTCACATAGGACTTTGGACTTAGAATTATCTTTATTTTTGTTGTCTTGTATTTAATTTCACATGTTGTAAAACAATATTCAATAATCATATATTTACATTTTAGTACCATGAGCTTTTGAACAATCGTCACTACGTGGCACCTCGATGATTCCGACATCGGTTGGGGTGTTACAAGAAGGTCAACCAGAGTGACCTTTTCTTTTTGTACTGTTTGATTATGCGGTAGCCGTGCAACCTAGCCGCGTCCCTGGTCGAGTACTTTAAGTGTTGCCACATGCGCCAGGCTCGCTCACATCTCCATGGCGGGGCGTTCATCACTTACATCGCGCGTCATCTGGGGATCTCGCCAGATACTGACCCTCAGTTGTCGCCCTCGATCCCATCGGTAGAGCTCGGTGACGCCAATGCCCGTAGCATGGGGATCCTCTTCGAGGTCTCGAAGGGTGTGCAGCGGTTTCGAGCTATCGGAACCAAGAAGGCTTTTGAGCCGTCCCCCCTTCCTACTTTCGATGATATACCGCCCTACCCTGAGGTGCGTCCGGGACATCCTCTCCTGGTGGACATGGCGGGTCACGACGACGAGGCTGACGACGATGACGCCCCCTGTAACACCCCAACCGATGGCGGAAACATCGGGGTGCCACGTATTGATGATTGTTCAGTAGCTCATGGTGAATAATAACTTCCATTAAATGATTTAAATGAATTACATACAATTGTTCTAGAATTCGTACATCAAATTGAATAAAACTATACACATATCTTCAAGCATCAATTCAAATCTTCAAGCAAATAGAACCTGAAACATGTTAAGTTGAAAATGTTTTGGGTCAACAAAAGTTGGTGAGAATTACATAGGTTTTTGATAATTGAATAAAAATGATGTGCAATTCATGTGTCATGTCAATCTAGTCCATATGTGAGAACATACTAGAAATAAATCGAGTGCATAACCAACCCTGATGACTGTTATAATATGATACATACCATACGCTCATGGTCCACTTGAATATGTTATGCGATAACAAACACCCACGCTACCTTTGTAGGAGGCACGTATCCGGGTGGGATTGTCAGTCCAATAGATCTATCAATGTATACCGTCGGCTTGTACGGAGTTAATGATTATGCTAGAATGGTGCTTACTCTAATCATGCTCAAGACATAATGCAACATAGAAAACACATAGACACATTGATGATTGAATTGCATAAATGATGTTGTAACATGTTTCACCCCAAAAACGGTGATAAATAGAAAAGGGGCTATGTAAAACTCACCTTGGTAAAATGTTATATCTGTTGGAAAATTTGAATAATTGTGTTGCCCAATGTATCAACTATCACCCTATAATGAGGTAATAAATATGTCTAAGTCTATCAAGTCTACAAATGTATAAGTTTCTAGGGCTTCGGATTGGGGATAAATGCTCGTTTGATTATTATTAAAAATATTCGACAATTGAGAGAAATTTAGTAAATAATTAACCAAAAAACTTTTTATGAAATTTTAAGTCCAAGATGGTCACAAGAATATGTTTAAAGTATAAAAATAATTTTTATAAAATTATTTTCTTTAAAATAGATTATTAAGTCTATTTATAACAAATTGTCAACTTTAACTTTAATAATTTAAAAAATACTAAAATTAAAGAATTATTAGTTTAAAATTTATATTTCTGTTCTAAATGATCAGAAATAATTTCTATAAAATTTTGGTGCAAAAATATTAAAAATTGGATTTATTATGATTTAATTATGATTAAAACTAACAAAAATTGATTAAAAATATTAAATAAATGATTTTTCAGAAATAAAAATCATTTCTGAAAAGCTTAATGTTATAAAAACTTAAAATAATTTTTGTGGAAATTAATAAGATCGTTTTGATATTTTTATAGATTTTTATAAATAAAATGGAATAAACTTGATTTATTTATTATATATATTAAATAAATAAATTTTTGAAAACTAAAAATTGGGTGTTGAACTTTTTCATCAGATTAACATAATATAATTTTTGTAGAATTTATAAAAGGGTTTTGGTATTTTAAAATGAATTTTAAATATATAAATGAATATATATATATATAAGTTAGGCTTTAAAAAAAAAAAGATGGTGCTTGTGGGACTCGAACCTTTGCAGTCTGGTTCAAGATTACCAGGCATAACCACTTGGTCCAGACCAGTGGTTGTGTTTGGTTTCAGTTTGTTAAATATTTATATTTAAAAACGATTGAATGTTCTTCCCCAAATACATTCATACGAGCCCTAATTTTCAAATTGATCAATCCACACATCAATAACCCAATTAACCTTAGGGCTATTGATGTGTGGATGCTGAAGATAAAAACCCACAACAATAATTAGACTTACAATCTCGTTTTAATACAGAATCGATTGGTCAACCCTCGAAGTCAAAACGCGATCATATGCTAAGAACAGAGGATAAATAAGAAGAATTGGGGATAGAGAAAGATTGAGTAGCGAGTTGAGAAGGTTCACAGAGGTTCAATTTATAATAGTGATGTCTAGGTTGTATAATTGGATAGTTTGACTCGTTTTTGAATGGTCACGCGTAATCTTAATTAATCGGGCATGAATTGGTAAGTAATTGATGTGTAATGGACCGAAAATGATGTTGCCATGTTGATTTAGGTCAATCTCGCATGAAATAAGTAATTTAGAAGTGATAAAAATGGAAATCCTTTGACCCAAGATGTTGCAGCGGCGCCATCAGGAAAGAAGGAAGGAAGTATTTTGGGTTTAAATGATTTTATGTTTCAAGTATATAACAAGAAGCCTAAGTGGCGTAGTGGTGAGGTATTGTTGTCTTGGGTTGGCTCGGCGCAGGTTCGAAACCCGCCGGAAGCAAATAATTGTTATTTTTTTTTTTAAACAGTAAGGAAGGGGAGGAGTGTGGGCTCAGCTGTTGGGCCTGGCCAGTGATTGGGCCGCGTTTGTATCTGGGCTCCGAATAAAGGGAAATAAGAGTGGGCTGGGCTTCAAAAGAAGAAAAATAAGAAAACAAGATGGAAATGGGCCAGATCTGTTATGTTTTGTGTGTGTGTATATATATATATATATATTTTAAACTGAATTATAATTATTATATATATATATATATTTCTATATATATATATATAGGTTGTGCTTTAGGCATAAATGTATAAAATTAAGGATAAAATATATATATATATATATATATATATATATATATAGTGAGGATTTTATATAGAAAAATTTGGGGGAAAAATTTTGTGATGTTACAGTCTCCCCTACTTTTGAAAACTTCGTCCCGAAGTTTATTGAAAACACAGGGTTGAAGGGGGTCGGGTAGAAATTAGGATAAGTGTGACTTAAAAAAATTTTTTATGTTACGACAATGAATAGAGTAACCTGTCTCGAATAGTGTGGATAAGAGGCGTGTTATGCGTGGGTTGATTTACTAAACGAGCTACTAGATAACTAGAGTTTACAATTTGGTTAACCACCAGAAACCTTGATAAAATTTCACACTACCTTATTGTACCTGTAAATTCATGATTACGTTCCGGACCGTAATTACCAATTTACCTTACATTAGGGTCTTGCGTCCTTTTATGACTCTATCGATTGTTGAGCAGGTTCGATAGCCTCCACCAGTCGTTGAGCAGGTTGTAGGGCCTCTCCCCGACTGTTGGAAAGACATGATGACCTCTACCAATCGTTGAGTAGATTGTTTGGTAGTCAACTAATTGTTGTACAAGTAAGCAAGTATGATTACAGCAATTAGTTCACATTCAAACAAGCATGCACACAGATGTTATGATAATACTTGAATTTATTACTTGAATCAAAAGCGCCATTACATAGAATTAAAAGCAAACAACATTTAAATGGTGGGACTTGCTGTTAAGTAGCTGGAGGGTCTTGATCCCGGTTTAGTTTAGGGCATCGGTTACGGTAGTGATTTGGGTCCCCACATTCATAGCATTGACCATAGTTGTATCGATTAGGATTATCAGCCCGAGCAGGGTTGGTGGGTTGATTGGCATTAGGGTTTGGGGTCTCGCGACATGTGTTGACCAGATGGCCATACCTACCACAATTGGTGCACACGCGACATGCTGAAACAGTGGGATGATGTCGATTGCATGTGTTACACAATGGAAAGTTTCTTGCATAAGGCTTCTTGTTAGAGGCTTGTGTAGTGAGGTTTACATTAGGATTCCTGGTCTTACGCTTCTGGTTCTTGGTAGTTACTGCGGCCACAATACTTGTTTTCTCGCTTTTCCGAACTAAGGTTCTGTTCTTTATGTGATTTCCATCGCCATTTCCATTGTCGTTCCCATTCATTGGGATGACTTGAGTCAACAAGTTAGAAACCAGAGTTGTGATTTGTTGTGCCAATTGTTGAGAGATAATTGTAGCTAGTTGGGCGTCACCTCTATTGTTGTGGTTAGTGTTGTGGTCGTGGTTGTGGTTGCTGCTCCCTTCTTCATGATTGTCACCACTGTTAATGCGAGTGCTGTGGGGTGGAGACATGAGGGACACAATGAAGTCTCAATGAGGCATGAAATGAATGAGGTAATATAAGGAATGTAATCATTTATTCATTAATTAAAACGAATAAACGAAAACGTTGACTTATCAAAGATTCCAGATTCTAATAACATATGAAGACATGCTTTAGCCTATAAGTGAACACTCATCCCGAGAATTCCCAGGTAGGCATCCGGGTCCCTCGTCTGATTGGGATATATGCGCAATGCCAGCCTAGACAGAAGACTCAGAATACAGGCGTTCACCCTTCCAGATTGCACGTGTTCGTTATTAAAATCTAGAACTTCGACGAGATCTCAAGGTGGTTCAGGTTAAACCCGAGGATTTTGTCCTATTAGTCTAAGAGTAGATCCAGTGATGTAGAGAAGCCTTCTTGTAAGGAAGAAAGTAGGGTAGGAGGGAGATAGAGAATAGCAAGTAAGAGAAGCAAGTACTGGTTAAATCCTATGGTTATAGACTAGATTATTTTTCTAATAACCTAATTCCCTATAACCATGGCTCTGATACCAATCTGTAACACCCCAACCGATGGCGGAAACATCGGGGTGCCACGTATTGATGATTGTTCAGTAGCTCATGGTGAATAATAACTTCCATTAAATGATTTAAATGAATTACATACAATTGTTCTAGAATTTGTACATCAAATTGAATAAAACTATACACATATCTTCAAGCATCAATTCAAATCTTCAAGCAAATAGAACCTGAAACATGTTAAGTTGAAAATGTTTTGGGTCAACAAAAGTTGGTGAGAATTACATAGGTTTTTGATAATTGAATAAAAATGATGTGCAATTCATGTGTCATGTCAATCTAGTCCATATGTGAGAACATACTAGAAATAAATCGAGTGCATAACCAACCCTGATGACTGTTATAATATGATACATACCATACGCTCATGGTCCACTTGAATATGTTATGCGATAACAAACACCCACGCTACCTTTGTAGGAGGCACGTATCCGGGTGGGATTGTCAGTCCAATAGATCTATCAATATATACCGTCGGCTTGTACGGAGTTAATGATTATGCTAGAATGGTGCTTACTCTAATCATGCTCAAGACATAATGCAACATAGAAAACACATAGACACATTGATGATTGAATTGCATAAATGATGTTGTAACATGTTTCACCCCAAAAACGGTGATAAATAGAAAAGGGGCTATGTAAAACTCACCTTGGTAAAATGTTATATCTGTTGGAAAATTTGAATAATTGTGTTGCCCAATGTATCAACTATCACCCTATAATGAGGTAATAAATATGTCTAAGTCTATCAAGTCTACAAATGTATAAGTTTCTAGGGCTTCGGATTGGGGATAAATGCTCGTTTGATTATTATTAAAAATATTCGACAATTGAGAGAAATTTAGTAAATAATTAACCAAAAATCTTTTTATGAAATTTTAAGTCCAAGATGATCACAAGAATATGTTTAAAGTATAAAAATAATTTTTATAAAATTATTTTCTTTAAAATAGATTATTAAGTCTATTTATAACAAATTGTCAACTTTAACTTTAATAATTTAAAAAATACTAAAATTAAAGAATTATTAGTTTAAAATTTATATTTCTGTTCTAAATGATCAGAAATAATTTCTATAAAATTTTGGTGCAAAAATATTAAAAATTGGATTTATTATGATTTAATTATGATTAAAACTAACAAAAATTGATTAAAAATATTAAATAAATAATTTTTCAGAAATAAAAATCATTTCTGAAAAGCTTAATGTTATAAAAAGTTAAAATAATTTTTGTGGAAATTAATAAGATCGTTTTGATATTTTTATAGATTTTTATAAATAAAATGGAATAAACTTGATTTATTTATTATATATATTAAATAAGTAAATTTTTGAAAACTAAAAATTGGGTGTTGAACTTTTTCATCAGATTAACATAATATAATTTTTGTAGAATTTATAAAAGGGTTTTGGTATTTTAAAATGAATTTTAAATATATAAATGAATATATATATATAAGTTAGGCTTAAAAAAAAAAGATGGTGCTTGTGGGACTCGAACCTTATCAGTCTGGTTCAAGAGTACCAGGCACAACCACTTGGTCCAGACCAGTGGTTGTGTTTGGTTTCAGTTTGTTAAATATTTATATTTAAACACGATTGAATGTTCTTCCCCAAATACATTCATACGAGCCCTAATTTTCAAATTGATCAATCCACACATCAATAACCCAATTAACCTTAGGGCTATTGATGTGTGGATGCCGAAGATAAAAACCCACAACAATAATTAGACTTACAATCTCGTTTTAATACAGAATCGATTGGTCAACCCTCGAAGTCAAAACGCGATCATATGCTAAGAACAGAGGATAAATAAGAAGAATTGGGGATTGAGAAAGATTGAGTAGCGAGTTGAGAAGGTTCACAGAGGTTCAATTTATAATAGTGATGTCTAGGTTGTATAATTGGATAGTTTGACTCGTTTTTGAATGGTCACGCGTAATCTTAATTAATCGGGCATGAATTGGTAAGTAATTGATGTGTAATGGACCGAAAATGATGTTGCCATGTTGATTTAGGTCAATCTCGCGTGAAATAAGTAATTTAGAAGTGATAAAAATGGAAATCCTTTGACCCAAGATGTTGCAGCGGCGCCATCAGGAAAGAAGGAAGGAAGTATTTTGGGTTTAAATGATTTTATGTTTCAAGTATATAACAAGAAGCCTAAGTGGCGTAGTGGTGAGGTATTGTTGTCTTGGGTTGGCTCGGCGCAGGTTCGAAACCCGCCGGAAGCAAATAATTGTTATTTTTTTTTTTAAACAGTAAGGAAGGGGAGGAGTGTGGGCTCAGCTGTTGGGCCTGGCCAGTGATTGGGCCGCGTTTGTATCTGGGCTCCGAATAAAGGGAAATAAGAGTGGGCTGGGCTTCAAAAGAAGAAAAATAAGAAAACAAGATGAAAATGGGCCAGATCTGTTATGTTTTGTGTGTGTATATATATATATATATATTTTTTAAACTGAATTATAATTATTATTATTATATATATATATATATATATTTCTATATATATATATATATAGGTTGTGCTTTAGGCATAAATGTATAAAATTAAGGATAATATATATATATATATATATATATATATATATATATATATATATATAGTGAGGGTTTTATATAGAAAAATTTGGGGGAAAAATTTTGTGATGTTACACCCCCCACCTCCTCCGCCGCCACCACAGCAGTAGTACCCCCGTCATATATATGATGACCTCACTCCTGCTGCGCGTTTCGTGGCAGAGGACATCGATCGCCGCATCGGTGAGCTCCGGGAGGTTCAGGAGTGGACGGTCGACTCGATGCAGGCGATGGCCTTGCATTGGCAGGTACAGTTACGCACACCACCACACCGTGGACCAGCACAGGGGGCCCCACCACCACCGCCGCAGTAGACTTTTTTTACTTGTATTTTTTTTGTATGGACAAACTTATTATTATTATTATTATTATTATTATTATTATTATTATTATTATTATGCACTTGATCTTTTGTTTATATATATATGTTGTCTGTTTTGAATGTTTAATTGTCTAATAAATATTAAACCCATAAATAATAAATGAACTAACACCAAATTATAAATTGCAAGCCAGTAAAAACAATGAGATCAAAACAGTAAATATCCGATTATAAACGTTAAAAGATCACTCAACCCTTTCAATCCCAAACCAAATAAAACTTGCATGTTATGAACCAAAACGACGTCACCTTGACCATCAACCACTATATTCGTATTAAGTTTCGCTAATTCGTTCAATCTTTCTCGACAAGGTATTCTCCGTGAATAGTTAATCCACTCACATTGACAATCGAACACTTTATTAATAGGTTAAAGTTAAGATTACTTGATTAATTATAGTTTGATTAAGGTTATCACGTTGTTTTTTAAATTTAAAAAATAATTAACCTAATGTAAAAAGTTAATTAAATTAAATAAAAAAAGTTAAAAAAAAGGGTAAAATAAAAACACTTCAAAACAAACACAAAAAACACCCAAAACCCTCCCAACACCAAAAACCGTCCAGGTTCATCCCCCCTTAATCCAGGGGCCTCGCTTTGGGCAAAGCGAGGCGCTTGGAACACGTTTTTCAAACTCCCATGCAACCTCGTATTCAGGCTGACATTGATTTGACTGAAGCGCCTCGCTTTGGCCTAAGCGAGGCGCTTCAGATGGGTGTTAAAATAAAAAGTTGGGGGTGCCAATAGACGTACCCTTGTATAATCTTACCAAATGATACGTCCAAATCTGGTAATAAAACCCGACCCGGCTACTATTTTACTCAAAACCCTAGCGCGTAGATATAAATATAATCTCTCACCTGATTCCTTCCTGTTTACAAACCCTAGCCGAACTAGTGTTAATCATCTTCATGGTAAGATAATACATTATACAGTAATCTACTCTATAGATCGTATTATTATTATTATTATTATTATTATTGTTACATAGTTTCTGAAAGCATTTTTCTTTTTTGTTTGTTTAGGCGCCGAAGAAGGAGAAAGCCCCACCTCCGTCATCAAAGCCGGCCAAATCTGGTGGCGGAAAGCAGAAAAAGAAGGTCAATTTTTTTTTATTATTATTATTATTTATTGCGTGTTTGCTTAGATTTAATTATAAATTGAGAAATGTTGATTCTTTGATATTTCTTGTGGTTGTGGATACTTTAGGCTGATTTAGAACTAGTATGTTGATACATGATATGGTAGGATTTGACGAACAAAAACTAGTTTTTGATTTTTTATTTTATTTTGTGTGATATTTGGATGTCTATGAAAGATGGAATGAATGGAAATTGCACTCTGAAACAAGAATTTGGGATTCAAATTGTTAGGATGGAGGGTGTGGTGCTAGAAGGTACCCTAAAACTTGGCCATGGTTGTAAAAATCACGCCTAGGTGCTGATTACTCAACAAGTAATCCCCTCCTAGTCTGAGTACTCGCCGAGTCATCTCTGAGTACTCCCCGACTATGGCCTGTACTTGCAACTCCCCAGTTAACCGAGTTGGCACTGCCTAGCAACTTTTGCAATCATGATCTTGGGTCCCACCATTTTACACAACTACCCATTACCCTCTCTATTTCTCTCACCTTCAAACACACATCACCTTCGTTTACCATCCACCTATGGGCAGGGGGTTCAAGTAGCCCCTACCTGAAAGGAGTACCCGAGACCACACCCTCCACCCTTATTGTTATGTTTCGTTTTTAAGGTTTTTGTTAGGGGTTCAATATTGGAATTTATAAAATCTTATTTCACATTGTGTGGTTCAGGGTTTGTGATAAAAAATCTGTATATTATATAATTACCTAATCAGGTAGCATTTGAAAAAAAAAACATTAGCTTTATTCATTCATTTTGTTCAATACTCAAGTGCTACTAAAGACGGAACGAATGGAGATTGCATCACTTATATCGAGTCTTGTAACGTTTGTAATAATGCTAATGTGCCAATCACAACAAATCTGTTATTTAAAGTGTTTTCAAAAGCTAAAAACATTTCAGAAAATAAAACTAAAGTTCCCTGCTTTATGATCTTAAGTAGGCATGATATTGTTAAAATTTAAGATTTGGGCTTGAAAAGATTAGTCAATAAACGGAGCTTAAAGGTTGTTCATACTTTGGTTTGTAGAAGTGGAGCAAAGGAAAGCAAAAGGAGAAGGTGAACAACATGGTTTTGTTCGACAAGGCAACATACGACAAGCTTCTTTCGGAAGCTCCTAAGTTTAAGCTCATCACTCCTTCCATATTGTCAGACAGACTAAGGGTACTTTCAAATTTCTTTCTAAGAATGATTTATGCAGTTAACTTTTGCTTTAGTTTCAAGTATACGCTTGCGTGACTCAGACGCGTATTGCTTAAATGTGTGATGTGTCTAAAGTTGATGTACTTTTTTTTTTTTTTTTTTTCAGATTAATGGTTCGTTGGCGAGGAAGGCAATCAAGGATTTGATGGCAAGAGGTGCTATTAGGATGGTATCTGCTCATGCTAGCCAACAAATCTACACCAGAGCCACCAATACTTGAGATCTTGGCTTCTGATTTTCCCTTGCAAGGCATGATTTTCTTGTGTTATTTCTAGAATTTTGTTTTTTAATTATAATTAAGAGTTTCTATCTTATTGTGAGCCATACTTTTGCTTTCATCAGTGGTTTATTATGCTGTTTTATGAGGTTCACTCGTGACCTTGCACTTAGAGCCAATAAGTTCCTAACCGGTCTTTGGTTGTCCGGTATATACCAGCCAATTTCATATATATATCTGAATACTTGCATAATATCACAATAAAATCATAATTTCATACACATACCTACCTATTTAAGATACAGAAAGTTGTATGTTGATTCATTCATTAAACCTAATAAGTACTTTAAACTTCCGTAGCCTAAACACTAATCCTGTAATCTGTAATTCCATAAGAACCCAAATGATGTATGACACAGTTTGTATAGTTAAAGACATCTGGGTGCCGCAAGGTGTGGCAAACTGGCACCTTAAATGCCATAAGGTGCATTAAACCTTGAAAGATCTGAGTTGGCAAACAACTGTCTGAACATGCTAAAAGTCGTTTAAAAAACACTGAAATAGCCAAAAAAGTCTGTCCAAGCAAGCAAAAAACACTCCAAGCCAACCGGAGACTAATCTGAAACAGGTAAAACTGGTCTGAATTGGCCGGCAGTCTTGCTTGTTTTGGGTGTGGATTTGTCAAGCGCCTTGTGCGTGGCTGAAACACTCATCCCTTGTGCTTTGAGCCTGCAACTACTTTTAACCTTTGCAAGTTTGTGCTTTGAGCCTACAACTACTTTGAACCCTTTGCGCTTTGAGCCTATAACTACTTAGAAACCTTTGCGCTTTTTTATTAGTTGGACCAGAATGGAAGGGTACAGATGCTGATTGTGGATGGTGTTGTGATTTTTCGTCAGGTAAATACTACGGATGAGTTCAGCACCGTACCAAACCAATCCCGATATTGAATTTACCTATACCGATTTTCGCTAAAACTTGGTGCCGATGCAGATACTGAAAATATACCATACGGTATCGGTATTTTAAGGTAGAATACTAACTCAAACGACTACCAAATTGATACCGAAGATAACACTACCGAAAATTGCCAAAACTTGGTAATGAAATGTTACCAATATGGACCGATGATGGTATTTTCGGTACCGGTTTGGTATCGGTATTTTTGGAATTTTATAACGAAATGCTCATCCCTAGTAAATACTAATAAAAATAAGTTAACAGATAATGTTTTGATATAATAGAAGTATATTCGCAGTCTACTCTTCACAACACAATTGCCTTATTACATTCAGTATACCAATGGTTATTTCACTGTAGCTATATATCACTTGAAAGAAGCACACATGTAAGGATTACCACAAAGCTGTGTCGTGCTTGTATAAGGGAACAAAGTCACCGGCCGATTCGATGGCAATTCAGGAATCTCCGTCTCGAAATTCAAATACTCCGTTACTTCGGCCATACTCGGTCGCCCCATATTCTCTTTCAGTGTACATAATAACCCAATATTAACAACCCGAACCGCCTGGTCCAGAATCAACACAGAACCCATCCTTTCATCAACAACCAGTTCTTTCTTGTTCATCTCATGCATGGTCCATGCCCATTGTATTAGGTCCGAGTCTAACTCGTCACTTTCTGGGCTTGACTCGGTCCTAGACCTGTACCGGTTCCTACCTGCTACAACCTCTAGTAGAACCACCCCAAATTCAAAAATATCAGTCGGTTGACCAACCATCTCCACGAGCCGGTCTGATTCTGCACCCGGCATTACAAACCCGAAATCACCAAGCAAGGCCCTAACACTAACATCTATAAACACACTACTTGTTTTCACATTTCTATGTGCGCGTTTCTGCGAATGGAGGTAATTCAACGCGTGTGCCACATCTCGAACCACCTTGAGTCGTCGGCTCCATGGCAAGACACCGATTCCATAAAGCCAATCATCCAACACCCCGTTTGGTACATAATCGTAAACCACCATGGTCTCTTGGTGGTCAAAGCACCACCCTCTAATCGGCACTAGATTCGGGTGGCGTAACTTGCTCATTGCTTTGATTTCTTTACACAGGTGCCGCCGGTTAACACCGTGAGACTTAAAATACCCGACCGAAAACCGCTTCACCACCACTTGGCACCCGTTTAACAATGTACCTCTGTATGCATCACTCCTTTCATCATGTGCCACCTTATGTAGTTCATCAAAACAGCGAGTAGCCGATGAAACCTCCGAAATTGTGAACCTCCGCGGTTTGTTTGGCGGATGAGGCCGCTCTTTCACCTCTGGCAGGATAACCACCTCGTTCGGTTTGCCTCGTTTGCGGTGGTAGTATATACTCACCAAGGCAACAACTGCAAGCAAAACCACTGACATGAATATAAAGAAACCATTCAAACTACCACCATCTCCACCACCACCGCTACCGTTTCCGTTGATAATCTTGCTTTCACAGGTTTCCAGTGTCGGAACTCGAAGAGAAGCCCGACTAGTCGAAGTAAAGTTCCACGAAATCAAGTTATGAATCTGCGTAAAATTCCCAGTGGAAGCCGAAAACCCGACAAACATATACTCATTCAAAAACTCCGATATGTCGAGTTTTCCTTCATAAACCGGTTTCGATGGATAACCGCGGCTATCGGACCCTAACCGGATACCCAAAACTCGGTCTTGACCATGGTAATCAATCCAAGCTCTTTGTATCTCACCACTCTTCAAATCAACCCCGAATTCGGATACATTGATCGTGATAGTCGACACAATCGAACCCAAGTTAATCCCGATATGGTTATCATTAGGATCCCCAAATTCGACATTTTCCCGCGTGTCGAATTCAATCCCAACGGCTTTATATTCTTCATCACACGCATCATTTAGCATGCCAAGCCACGGCCCGGCCCGCCCAACCGTGAACTCATCCGGCGCCAACATAAACGTAAAACCACTTCCACCATCACCGCCACCACCACCGCCACTAGAAACCACGCTGGACCGCGTGGTTTCAAGTTGAAACGAGAAGGTAGTTTGAAAAGAAGCCGGGGTACGTGTAACCGGGTCAAAAACCCGAACCGGATAAGCATACATAGCCCGTCCAGCCAAGTGTTTAAAATCAGCATTTTTCGGGTTTGTATCGGGTATTTGAACCCGACCCGTTTCGTCTATAGCCGAGCTACCAAGCAGCATAAGGTTATGTGCAGTTTTTGAGGGGTTAAAGTCAGGAAAAGAGAAATGTTTTATAACATTAATAGCAACTTTGTCATCTTGTTTTTGGTTATCTATTGCATGGACATGAATGAATAATATAATGAATGATGATAGAAAGATGGAGAGGGAAGCCATTGGAGAAGATGGGAAGGTGTGAAGAAGGTTAAAAAGAGTTATTGTGAATGATTAGAGGTGTCAACTTCTATGAGGTTTGTGGTGGTGGATATTCATTCATATAAGATGTGGGTACATGTTTTCGGCTGGTTGATTAATAAAGACAAACGAAGATGATAACGTACTGATTAATAATATGTGATATATAATATGAAAAAGGATGTAAGTTAGATTTATGTAGTTTTAATAACTATATTTAAGTGTTTGGAAGGTATGATATGAATAAATACTTTTGCTTATGTTGGTTGGATATGTTAGGATGGGCCAAAGTAGGCAGATTTGGATACTTGTAACTATTTATAAGTGTTTTGTATGGCTATATATCTTCCTAGTAACCAATAATTCAATTCCTCTCTAACTTACCACCTCTTTGTTTTTATGTTTATTGGCCGTTAGGGTGTAAGCGAGCTGAGCTCGAGTTAGTTTAAACTTAAGCTTCGCTTGTTTTGACTTAAGAGGAATATAGCTTTAACTCGGTTCGTTTAGTGTTTTATTTCTAAAGCTTGAATTTGGCTTGTGAACTTGGTTTTAAAAAGCGAGAGACGTACAAACACGACATGGTCTAAAACCGAGGAGCAAAGTGCAAATAATCCCGAGGCGCATTTGTGGTTGTATAATTTTTTATATATCCTATAGGTTTTTACTTTTTAGCATCCTTTATATGAAATATAGCTAAAAATAAGTTTTATATAAGATATTCCTACATATACAAGCCAAAAAACCTATCGTATAACAGTTTGATGTTTAAAAGCAGCATAAAAACATCCAAAGTACAAAAGGTGTGCGCCTCACCCTCTAAAAAAACCCCAAAAAATACGCTTTTCTAGCGCTTTGTGAAAAAAAAAAGCGCGCCTCAAGTGACAAGGCGTTGACGCCTGTGCCTTGGTGCGTCTTTTAAATCCAGCTTGTAAGTAGTTTTTTAAGCTTTAGGTCAACTCGTTTATTATTTATTAACTATTTAATTATCACAATGATATATAATAGTAGTAGTTATAAAAATATATAAAATAAAATTTCTACAAATAAAACCTCGGATTGTTTTAACCTTTTTAACGAGCCGATCTTAAGTGTCTCACGAGTGGCTTGACTCATTTTAATCTCTACCTATGGTTGCATCCCACTCAGTCACTGCATCTTACTTGTCATCATGTTGTGCGTACTCCCCCAAGGCCATTGTACTCGCATCTTATACCAAGTATAGTAATATGGTGAATTGATGTAACTAGCTAGTTGAGATCCACTGGATTCGTCTGTGGACTACAGACTACACCGGGGTGGTTAAAATGCTCCATTTGGAATGGTCCATATAGCTAGTCACTTAGCGAGCTAGGTAGTGACTAGTGGGGTAGTTTGAAGGTGGAACTTATGATAATGGAGAAGAAGGCGTGACGATCGTTTAAATGGATAAAAAGGGCATGAGAATTGTTGAACATAGAGAAATGACTCGTTTCAAAGAGACAAACTAGGAAACCATATTTGGTTATACTAAGATCCAAGTTTATAGGGTGTGACGATCCTTTAAAGGGACAGAAATAACTTATTTCAAACTAGACAATGTAAACAGTGGCGGAGCCACTCATACATTTGGGTTGGCCGGTGCCCACCGTAGGCCTAACGTTTTTGGGTAGTTTTCTCAATAAAAAAACAAAGGTCCATTAATTTAGCTCCAACCTAATTTTGATTGGTGCCATTCTGAACCACTGAACGATCCCATTCTCCCGCTCAAATTGTTGTTTAAGCGATCATTCCCTGACTCCCTGTGGTAACTTGGTATGATTAATGATTTCTATGGATAATATATATTCCGAACCCCTTTCCTTTGATAATCTATATTACGATAATGATGATATCACTTTTTATCATTTTATGTATCAAGTCTATTGATATTTGATAGTACTTTAATCTGATATTCTGTTAGTACCTAACTATTATGATATTCTGAACCTATTGATAGTATCAGTGGTGAAGCTTGAGCGGAAATTACGGGGGTTGGAAGTCACTGGTTACGGGGGTCGAAACCTTACATACCAAAAAAATTCAATAAGGATACTATATAATCGTAACTCCTAAGCGAAAATTTCGGGGGATACTCGGCACCCCTCCCACCCCTATTAAGCTGCGTCCCTGGATAGTACCTTTTTATCATTTTATGTATTGAATCTGTTGATAATAATGTGATATTAAAACGCTAATTATGGATTATAAATTGTGATAATCGTGATATATTGCTTTGAGTTGGTCCGTTGGATTGTTGATTCGTTGGTGATGTTGAAACTGCATTTGGTCTATGTGTGTTGCAACTACATATGTGGAGAGGTGTGTTTCGAGGGATGTCGTTATTGTATTTAAATATTTGATAAACTATGTTATGTTATCGTCGTTTTTTTGTAAACCAATTTAAACGATCCGTATTGTGCCCCCCGTACAAAAAAAATCTGTATCCGCCACTGAATGTAAATAACTAAATATTGGGTTGAGAGGCTGGTTGAGCCAAATAGGAAGTTATTATCTTTGACTAGATCTCGGGGACTATCACGAAATAGATTTGGCGTCACCGATACATATACACGTTTAACTAAAAAAATTCCTTTTACTATGACTTAGCGGTATGATGTTTTGACTCGCCACATTACAAATGTGGCGTAGGTTCAAATTCTTACAAGTGCCAAGGTTCGATAAGATTTAGGTGTCAAAAAACTTCTTTTGAAAAAGAATACGTAAAATGAAAACCCTTTCGTCAATAATAAGTCAATTTCTATTTGTTTATTCTATGGACATAAAGTTTTGATTAACGATTTTAATTATCTTCTACTGGTACAAGCTGTAATGTGCCTTTTTTTTTTTTTTTGAAAATTGAACTTCATTAAGAAAACACAGACTACTCCATTCCTAAGGCAGGAACGCAACAACCGACAACCAATTACAAGAAAACAAACTTACACCAACTATCCTAGTCTACATACAATTTTTAAACCTATTTTAAACCACAAATATCCCATAGCCTTTATATCCGCAACTACTTCTACCACTTTAGTCTTCTCCTCCTCCTCAAAAATCCATTCATTTCTCGCTTTCGATAACCACCAACAAACAACAATCACAATACCATAGAAAACTTCCTTTTTAATAGCCACCAAATTACAATCACATACTGTTATGTGCCTACTAACCAAGTTGAATTAGTTGACAAGAATATGATGGTAGGTAGTGGTGTACGTGAGTATGTTTTACCTCGTCTTTGTGGTCCTTAAATAAAGGAAGTGGGATACCCACCATCTAGTCTAGTAGCTAGTTTTTAGGTCAATCAAGTAGTTGTTTTCTTTAAGCCCCACTTACGGTGTGCACATATAATTTATATGTGTGATCCTTGGGGGGCAAAAGTAAAGTTGCACTAGTTTTAACGTTATTTTACTAATTTCGTTAAAATAACGTTAAAAACGAAGGAAGGTTAATCATGCATCATGTGGTGGCGTTGATAGCCAAAAGACAAAGGGGTACATGCACTGATCGGGTATGTCCCGATTGCTAAGTGTTTAGTCTCTTATGTCCAAGGCTTGATACCAAACCACATCGAGCCGGGGGTCTCACTAGAAGCAGCCTCTCTATTCTTAGGGGTAGAGGTAAGACTGTCTACATCTTACCCTCCTCAGACCCTATAGGAACCCCATTCACAAATAAAATAAACACGAATTTTTATTAAATATTTCCGGATTACAATACAGTAAATAAAATAAACAGAATACAATACAAGAAATAAAATTACAAGAAGGAAAGAAAAAAAAATACGAAACAAGCACAAGGAGAACTCGAGGTGACTGAGGCACGTGTAAAACACGCTTCCCTTAAAACAGATTTCGGGCCACCCAGGTGAACCCGTCTGTTTCCCAGGGTACAACAGCCTAAGCAGATTGCACTGCCGGAGTGAACCTAGCACCTGAAAAGTACCTGAAACAAGAGTGCGGAGGGCAGCAAAGTTAGGAAAATTTTATGATAAGAGGTGGTGATTCGAGAACATAGACTGCAGAGAAAGTTTCTGTATATCTCAATAGAGCTCACAACTCTGTATTTATAAACATGAAGGGAGGCATGCCAAGAGTCCATATTCAATAGTATTGAATTACTAGACTTAATCACAATTTAAGTCTTTGTAATTAATCACTAGACTTAATGACTCTTGACAGGTGAAGAATCTGAAAGGACGGACTAGAACACACTAGTTCACCAAACCTGAGCCATGGGCTCGAGCCACACCAATCCAAGCTTGGTTAAAAACATAAAGGCGGCTC
Source organism: Ambrosia trifida (assembly GCA_028751855.1). Classification (NCBI taxonomy): domain Eukaryota; kingdom Viridiplantae; phylum Streptophyta; class Magnoliopsida; order Asterales; family Asteraceae; genus Ambrosia; species Ambrosia trifida. The sequence goes on from CM054130.1 coordinate 94,619,774, forward strand.
TCAAAAAGTGCGCCATCAAAACGCCACATTACGCCCATCGCCCTCGTCCCGGTCCCGGTCCCGAGCCCGTGCCCGGGCGCGGGCGCGTCGGGTGCTTCGCACCCTCCTGGCTGCCACTGGGTGTGTTCTGTTGTATAGGAATACATTCCTCTACAGAATTCTACATATAAACCAACACATGATTTATATCTCCACCAATGTGAGACAAACACAAATTCCCACAACATTAAAGTTTCACCACACACACTTAAAGCTTAGATCTCTCATTCATCTAGCTTTTATAATTAAATATCATTATATTAAACATTATTATAATATTTAAATTAATAAATTTCCAACAATCCCCCACATGAATGGAGATCGCCCCACACACTCAAGTGTCACAATAAAATTTCAGCGGTTAAGCAATGCAGGATAGGTAGGTATTCCCTTTGAACCCTCCTTTGTGATGTGTACTTTGTCTCCTAGCGGTTAGTAGACGCGATGTCCTTGAACCAACCCCGTTTTACGTAGACGTTATTACACGTCACACATTACTCTCCCTGGTCTGGTTAACTCCTCATTGTCGTGTCCGTTTATGGTCATGGAGCACTATCCTGGTTCTGCGAGAGCTCTAGGAATTGCGCCCCCCACAATTCTATTTGAAACGACCCCACTTCTCTCTAACATAGGTGATTTTACCAAAATCATTAAAAGCTATATGCTTATCCTCCTTTGACATCACTAATTTATTTTAAGGACGGACTAGGAAGTATGCAACTCCCCTTGTGTTTTGGGGTACTCCCCCACAGTGATCTTAGTCCGTACAGTTAGGTGGTCCTATTGAGCCTAGATCATGGGATCTCCAATCTTCTAGGATAGGTTTTCCGTTGTACAAACTTACTCCAAGGGCTTTAGTCCCATTCCTATTGACGACTTATGCACTACCTCTCTGCTTAAGCCTTTTGTAAGCAGATCTGCGATGTTATCCTTTGACTTCACATAGTCAATAGTGATAACCCCTGTTGAGAGCAGTTGTCGTATTGTATTATGCCTACGTCGTATGTGCCATGATTTGCCATTATACATTGCACTTTGAGCTCTACTAATTGCCGACTGGCAATCACAATGTATGCAAATAGCCGTCACAGGCTTAGGCCATCTTGGAATATATTCCAAAAACTTACGTATCCACTCTGCCTCTTCTCCAGCTTTATCTAACGCAATAAATTCAGATTCCATTGTGGACCTAGCTATAAGAGTTTGCTTGGATGATTTCCAAGCTATAGCTGCTCCTCCAAGGGTAAACACATAACCCCTTGTGGATTTAGAATCTTTCATATCGGATATCCAGTTGGCATCACTGTATCCTTCCACAACAGCTGGATCTTGGCCATAATGCAGTCCATAATTCCTTGTGTATCTCAAATACCTCAACAACCTTGTCATGCTTTTCCAATGTTCAGCACTAGGATTACTAGTATATCTACTTAGCCTGTTCACAGCATATGCTAAATCTGGCCTGGTACATGACATGAGATACATCAAACTGCCAATGATCCTTGAATACTCCAATTGAGCAACATCCTCACCTCTATTCTTTGCCAAATGTTGAGAGGTATCAATCGGGGTTTGAGCAACACTTGTGTCCTCCGAATTGAACTTCTCAAGGATCTTATCCACATAATGAGATTGACTTAACACAAGACCAGTTTGGGTTCTAATAATCTTCACTCCAAGAATTACATCAGCTAGACCATGTCTTTCATGTCAAATCTCGCTTTCAACATGTCAATAGTAGATCTGATCATCTTGTCATCACTCCCAATGATAAGCATATCATCCACATAAAGACATAAGATTACATAACCTTTAGAAGTTTCTTTCACATAGACACACTTGTCACATTCATTCATTTTGAAACCACTGTTAAGCATAACATGGTCAAACTTTTGATGCCATTGTTTTGGAGCTTGCTTTAAGCCATACAGTTACTTGACGAGTTTACATACTTTGCCTTCTTGGCTAGGAGCATAGAAACCCTCAGGTTGCTCCATGTAAATCTCTTCCTTTAACTCCCCATTTAGAAATGCAGTTTTTACATCCATTTGATATATTTCCAAATTTCTCAAAGCTGCAATTGCAAGCACCAATCTTATAGAGGTTATTCTAGTCACAGGCGAGTACGTGTCAAAGTAGTCAAGACCTTCCTTTTGTCTATACCCTTTGATTACGAGCCTTGCCTTATATTTGTCAACAGAGCCATTAGCTTTCATCTTTTTCTTAAATATCCATCGATATCCAAGTGGCTTGCACCCTGGTGGAAGATCAACTAACTCCCAAGTATGATTCTGCAAAATAGAATCAATCTCACTTTTGATGGCTTCTTTCCATTGAGGTCCATCTGAAGAGGTGACTGCTTCTCGATAGGTTTGAGGCTCACTCTCAACCATGTAGGTAAGAAAATCAGGCCCAAAAGATTTTTCAATCCTTTGCCTTTTGCTTCTTCTTGGCTCAACCTCTTCATCCTCTGATCGTTCATGAGTTTTATTTTGAACAACCTTATCAACCGCTGTTGATGAACTCGCATGAGTTTGTTCTAATAACATTGGGAACTCCTCTTCAAAATAAGTTGCATTTCCTGGCCTTGTTTCTATTATGGAGTTCTTATGAACATCAGGATTTTTGGACTCATGCACAAGAAAGCGATGTGAAGTCCCATTTTGGGCATATCCAATAAATATGCAATCAACAGTTTTAGGCCCAATTCTAAGAGCCTTTGGAGGTGTAACAATTACCTTGGCCAGACACCCCCACACTTTCAAGTATTTATATGATGATTTATGTCCCCACCATAACTCATATGGTGTTACATCCTCATTCTTGAAAGGAACTTTATTTAACAAAAAATTGGCCGACAAAATGGCCTCCCCCCACATGTCCTGGCTCATCCCAGAACTTATCAACATGGCATTCATCATTTCCTTTAGTGTACGATTTTTTCGTTCCGCAATGCCATTTGATTGGGGTGTATAGGGTGGGGTACACTCATGTATTATGCCACTTTTGGCACATTCATCCCCAAATGGCGAAACATATTCACCTCCCCTATCACTTCTCACACGCTTTATTTTCTTATTAAGTTGATTTTCAACTTCAGATTTATACAAGATAAACTTGTCAATTGCATCATCTTTACTTTTAAGCAAATACACATAACAATATTGCGTACTGTCATCAATAAAAGTAATAAAATACTTATTCTCACCTCTAGTGGGAATTGATTTTAAATCACACACATCAGTGTGAATCAAGTCAAGGGGCTCAGTTATTCGATTAACTGATTTAAACGATGATCTTGTTTGTTTGGCTTCAACACATGTTTTACATTTTGATTTCAAGTCTATGGCAAAATTTGGTATGTAATCTAATTTAATCAAACGACGCATCAAATTAAAATTAACATGACCAAGACAACCATGCCAAACATTAGGAGACTCAACCAAGTAAGCAGAAGTAGTAGCATTCTTATTCATATTCTTAGTAACAGCCATTACATTGAGTTTGAACATACCATTCTGGGCATAGCCCTTACCAACAAACATACCACGCTTACTTAAAACAAACTTGTCACTCTCAAAGAGTAGACGAAAACCAAACTTATTAAGCAACCAACCCGACACAAGACTCTTACGCAGGTCAGGAACATAAAGCACATTGCTTAAAGTGAGCTCTTTTCCAGAAGTCCACTTCAAGATCACATCACCTTCACCCTTGATATCTGCTGTAGCAGCATTCCCCATGTACAGCTTCTCATCTCCCACCACCTCTCTAAACGTACTAAAGAGAGCCCTGTCTGGGCAAACATGGCGAGTAGCCCCAGTGTCCACCACCACCCTTTTGGACTATTAGACACCAAATTAACCTCCTCCATCATGGCAGTGAGGTCTGAAATCATGGCCACTAAAGGCACATCATCATCAACAACCATAAACGTCTTCTCACGTTTAGGTGCTTTGCATTGATCAGCTTTGTGACCAGCTTCATTACAATTGTAACATTTCCCTTTGAAGGAACTAACCTTCTTTCTCACACCACCTTTCTTAGGCCCAAGATCACGACCCTTACCTTTTGATTTTTCACCAAATTTGTGGCCTTTGTTGCTCTTATTCCCCCTTGAAGACTGACCATGCTCAACAATGTTGGCTCTTGCAGTACCTTCAACTTGCGTTCCTTTTAGAGATACTCTGTTATCTTCCTCTATACGCAAGCGAACCACAAGATCTTCAATGGTCATTTCCTTTCGCTTATGCTTAAGGTAATTCTTAAAATCTGTCCAACTTGGAGGAAGTTTTTCAACCATTGCAACCACTTGGAATGTTTCACTAAGATTCATTACTTCAGACAGAATATCACTGAGGATCACTTGCAATTCTTGGACTTGGCTAATAACGGTTTTGGAATCCACCATTTTATAGGTCAAAAATCGAGCCACAACATATTTCTTAGTACCAGCATCTTCAGTTTTGTACTTGCGCTCCAAAGATTCCCAAAGTTCTTTGGCAGTCGGTATCTTGCAGTACACGTTATACAATGGATCAGCCAGTCCATTCAACACATAGTTTCTGCATAGGTACTCAGAGTGTTTCCAAGCATCAAGTGAGCTCACAAATTGCGCATCAGAGTTCCCTTTAGCAAGTTGAGGGGGAACCTCAATCAAGAATCTCGCAAGATTCAGAGTTGTTAAGTAAAACAACATCTTTTGCTGCCATCTTTTGAAATTCAAACCAGAAAACTTTTCTGGTTTCTCAGCATGGTTCACAACCGCCTGGGCTGCCTGGTGTTGGAGATGTTGCCTTCAGCCCACTTATAGGCCCAATCGTTTGAAGCCTAGTATGATTAACTTGTTGAGCAAGATTAGCATACGGTTTTAACCCTAATTTAGGCCTATAAATACTCTCTTGTACTTGTAGCTTTTTGCATCACTCAATAATAAGAATACCCCAGTTGCCCCCGTGGACGTAGGTTAGTTTAGACCGAACCACGTAAATACTTGTGTTCGTGTGCGTGTGTGTGTTCTCCGATCCTAACAACTGGTATCAGACCTCAGGCTCTTGATCAGAGAAGAACACCCGCCAGCCACCTCAGCCAACCACCACCTTAGCCGCCGCCGCCACCCTAGATTAGGGTTCCGCCGCCGCTGACCTATTTTCTCCTTCGCCTGATATAGGTTCTACTCGAACCCATCCTTCAGCCGCCGCCACCCTAGCCACCTGCTAGGGTTCCGCCACTGCACCTAATCTGTCGATTAGGGATTTTTGGCTGTACACCATCTTGAACCGACTAAGTATTCAGTTAGTCTTCCATACTTAACAATCACCTCATTAAGTTTTTGAGGAGCCTTGTTGTTTCTTGTGCCATAAAGAGAAAGAAGAAGACATAGAGTTTATTTCCTTTTTTGTGTATTCTCGTTGAATACATAAGAAAAGAATTGTTTTTTTTTTGTTCTTTCTTGAAAGCCTAAAAAGAATATAATATCTTTTTGTAGAGTTTTTTTCTTTTAGTTGGTGCACACAAGAAAAATAAAAGGGGTTGACTAGTTTTCTAGATATTTAGACAAGAGATAATGTCTGATGAAGGAAAAGTCAAGGTTGAGAAGTTTGATGGGAAGAATTTTGGATGGTGGAAGATGCAAATCAAGGATTTGCTTATACAGAAGGAGTTAGATGCTGCACTAGACCCTCCCCCTAAGACCATAACGAAAGAATGGACGAATCTTGACAAGAAAGCACAGTCAACGATTCGGCTTACTCTCTCCATGAATGTAGCTTACAACATTCTGGAACAAACCACAACGCGTGGGATTATGGAAGCTTTGTCAGACATGTACGAGAAGCCGTCTCCTGCGAACAAAGTGTTTCTGATTCGAGAGTTAGTCAATATTCGTATGAAAGAGGGAAGTTCTGTTACTGAGCATATTAATTTATTTAAATCACATTTGACACGTTTGTCTTCTGTGAATTTTAAGATAGATGATGAATTGCAGGCTTGTCTATTGTTATCCTCATTACCTGACAGTTGGTCAGGCACAATCACAGCAGTCACAGGGTCAGTTGAGACTCTCAGTTTTGGAAGAGTTCGTGATTTGTTACTGAATGAGGACTCCAGAAGAAGGAACAATGGAGAATCAAGCTCGTTGCTCAGTACTGAAGGAAGAGGGAGAAGTAGTAACAGAGGAGGAAATAAGGGTAGGTCAAAGTCAAAACGTAGGAGCAAGTCAAGACCTGGAAAGCCAAGGAAAGACGTACAGTGCTGGAACTGTAAGGAGTTTGGGCATTTCAGAAGTCAGTGTTCTGAACCTGCGAGAGAGAAAAGGGAGGTGAATGCTACTACATCCTCAGATTCAGAGGATGCTCTTATTTGCTGTATTGAGAGTTCTGTTGAAGACTGGATTATGGATTCAGGAGCGTCTTTCCATGCTACTTTTAGCACGAAGAAGATGAAGAATCTGCGAACAGGTAACTTTGGTAAAGTTCGTTTGGCTAATAATCAGAGTCTTGACATTACAGGAATTGGAGACATAGACCTTAAAACTCCATTGGGAACCATTTGGACCTTGAAGAATGTTCGGGTCATTCCTGGTTTGAAGAGGATGCTTATATCTATCGGTCAGCTTGATGATCAGGGATATGATGTTCACTTTGGTAGTGGACAATGGAGAGTTGTTAAGGGCAGTACGGTAGTTGCTAGAGGCAAGAAGAGAGGTAGTTTATACATGGTTGAAGCATCAGCCGATGCAGTGAACACAGTATCGAGTGACCAGAGTCAGACAAAGTTATGGCATCAAAGACTCGGGCACATGAGTGAGAAGGGGATGAAGATGCTTGTTGCCAAGGGAAAACTTCCAGAGTTGAAGAAGGTCGAGTCAGGATTTTGTGAACCGTGCATCCTAGGCAAGAAAAAGAAGGTGACTTTTGTGAAGACTGGGAGAGCACCGAAAGCTCAGAAATTGGAGCTTATTCACTCAGATGTATACGGACCGACATCAGTTGCTTCACTTGGAGGTTCTCGCTACTTTGTGACCATCATAGATGATTCAACACGCAAGGTATGGGTTTACTTTCTTAAACATAAATCTGAAGTTTTCGATACTTTTAAGAAATGGAAATCTGCTGTTGAACTTGAAACTGATTTGAAGGTGAAATGCTTGAAGTCGGATAACGGTGGTGAATATATCAGCAAGGAGTTTACAGATTATTGTGCTGATAGAGGGATCAAGATGATAAATACAGTTCCAGGAACTCCGCAACAGAATGGAGTTGCAGAGAGGATGAACAGAACATTGTGTGAAAGAGCCAGAAGTATGAGATTGAATGCAGGGCTCCCAAAGATGTTCTGGGCTGATGTAGTTAACACAGCAGCGCATCTTATCAACCGTGGACCCTCAGTACCGTTAGGATTCAAGCTTCCTCAAGAAGAATGGAAAGGCAAAGCAGTTGAGTATGATCACCTGAGAATCTTCGGGTGCAGTGCTTATGATATCAACCCTGAAGGTGACAAGTTAGATGCAAAAGCAAAGAAGTATATCTTCATTGGATATGGGGGTGATCAAATGGGCTACAGGCTTTGGGATTTTGAAAGCAGAAAAGTAGTCAGAAGCAAGCATGCTGAGTTCAATGAAGAAGAACTGTACAAAGACAGAAGCTTGGATAAGTCAAAGGTTCAGAAAGAAACAGTTGAGTTTAGTGTTGAGAATCAGAAGAAAGAATCTGTCACAGGGCCCGTAACAGAATCTGAAGATGACACAGAACCTGAGACAGAAGATGGTAAGAATGAAAAGTCAGTGGGAGTTTTTGACAGTGGGAGTTCAGAGTCTGAAGACGAACAGTCTCCACAGCAGCCTGGCCAGTCTGATACTTCGGTCAGGAGATCCACCAGAGTTTCTAAAGCGCCGGACAGGTACAGTCCCAGTCGTACCGGCCCCTCAGTTAATTATATTCTCTTGACAGAAAATGGTGAACCAGAGAGCTACTCTGAAGCAGTCAAGATGAAGGACTCGTTCCAGTGGGAGCGAGCAATGAAAGAAGAAATGAGTTCACTAGACAAGAACAAGACTTGGGTTCTTGTAAAGCTTCCGCAAAACAAGAAAGCTCTTTAGAATAAATGGGTTTTCAGGGTCAAAGATGAACATGATGGTTCTAAACGGTATAAAGCCCGTTTAGTGGTCAAGGGATTTCAACAGAAGAAGGGAGTTGATTATGATGAGATCTTCTCTCTAGTGGTGAAGATGACCACCATCAGGTTAGTTCTGAGTATTGTAGCAGCAGAGAATTTGCATCTAGAGTAGCTAGATGTGAAAACAACATTTCTACATGGTGACCTTGATGAAGACATTTACATGGCACAGCCTGAGGGATTCCAGGTTATTGGAAAAGAGAATTGGGTGTGCAAGTTGAAGAAGAGTTTGTATGGTCTGAAACAAGCGCCAAGGCAGTGGTACTTGAAGTTTGATAATTTCATGGTGAAGACGGGTTACAAGAGATGTGAAGCCGATCACTGTTGTTATCTAAAGAAGTTCAAGAGTTCGTATATCATTATACTTCTGTATGTAGATGATATGTTGATTGCAGGATCAGATATGAATGAGATCAGCAAGTTGAAGAAGCAAATGTCCAAAGAATTCGAGATGAAGGATTTGGGTGCAGCCAAACAGATACTCGGGATGAGTATCACCAGGAGCAAGAAAGATGGATCTTTGACATTGTCCCAGGAAAAGTACATCGGGAAAGTGTTAGAGAAATTCAATATTAACAGTGAGAAGACCAAGCCTAGAAACACGCCCTTGGGGAGTCACCTCAAGCTTACCAAAGATCAGTGTCCCAGAACTGAAGAAGAAAAAGCTGATATGGCTAGAGTTCCGTATGCATCTGCAGTAGGTAGTTTGATGTACGCTATGGTGTGTACAAGACCTGATATAGCACACGCAGTCGGAGTTGTCAGTCGGTTTATGTCAAATCCGGGAAGAGAACATTGGGAAGCAGTTAAATGGGTGCTTCGTTATTTGAAGGGAACGTCAAAGATGGGGTTATGTTTCAAAGGGAAGGATTCAGTTCTCAGAGGTTATACAGATGCTGACCTGGGTGGCTGCAAAGATACATTTAAAAGCACCACAGGTTTCATTTTCACAGTGGGAGGAACTGCAGTCAGTTGGATGTCCAGGCTTCAGAAAAGCGTGGCTTTGTCCACAACAGAGGCAGAATACATGGCTATAACTGAAGCCAGTAAGGAGCTAGTATGGTTGAAAGATTTTTTGGAAGAGTTAGGGAAGAAGCAAACTGAGTACTTGCTACACTGTGATAATGAAAGTGCAGTGAAACTTGCTAAGAATCCTATGTATCACAAGAAGACGAAGCACATCGGGATAAGGTATCACTTCGTGAGAGGATTGGTTGCTGATGGCACAATCAACTTAAAGAATATCTCAGGTGCTAAGAATCCAGCAGACATGTTCACTAAATGTGTGACGTTGGATAAGCTGAAGCTGTGCAGAGCTTCAGTTGGTCTCCAGGAATAATGTTGAGGAGATCGGGGTAACTGGAGGTGCATTGAAGATCAAGGGGAGATCTTATCTACAGAAGTACAGAAGAGATGGTGCAGTTCGTGGTCCGAAGACACCAAGTAGGAGATTGTTGGAGATGTTGCCTTCAGCCCACTTATAGGCCTAGTCGTTTGAAGCCCAGTATGATTAACTTGTTGTGCAAGATTAGCATAGGGTTTTAACCCTAATTTAGGCCTATAAATACTCTCTTGTACTTGTAGTTTTTTGCATCACTCAATAATAAGAATACCCCAGTTGCCGCCGTGGACGTAGGTTAGTTTAGACCGAACCACGTAAATACTTGTGTTCGTGTGCGTGTGTGTGTTCTCCGATCCTAACACCTGGGTACCAACTAATGGTCCCACAGTGGTGGATGTCGATCCAACAGTTGTTGATGAAGCATTAGCACTCGTAGCCATTTCTGAAACAAGAAAACACAAATTAGTTTTCAGAAATAATCAAAGAAAGGAATAATCCTCTTTGAACAATAGAGTTTGGTTTACAAAAAACCAAACTGTTTGGTTTACAAAAAACCAAATCGAACTCACAAAGAGTTTTATCAAAACAGTTTGTTTTGCAATCCGAAAATTTTTAAAACAAAGTAAGAATGGAGTTTTAAAAATCTGTTTTAAGCTTGTAGGAACCCCATTCACAAATAAAATAAACACGAATTTTTATTAAATATTTCCGGATTACAATACAGTAAATAAAATAAACAGAATACAATACAAGAAATAAAATTACAAGAAGGAAAGAAAAAAAAAATACGAAACAAGCACAAGGAAAACTCGAGGTGACTGAGGCACGTGTAAAACACGCTTCCCTTAAAACAGATTTCGGGCCACCCAGGTGAACCCGTCTGTTTCCCAGGGTACAACAGCCTAAGCAGATTGCACTGCCGGAGTGAACCTAGCACCTGAAAAAGTACCTGAAACAAGAGTGCGGAGGGCAGCAAAGTTAGGAAAATTTTCTGATAAGAGGCGGTGATTCGAGAACATAGACTGCAGAGAAAGTTTCTGTATATCTCAATAGAGCTCACAACTCTGTATTTATAAACATGAAGGCAGGCATGCCAAGAGTCCATATTCAATAGTATTGAATTACTAGACTTAATGACTCTTGACAGGTGAAGAATCTGAAAGGACGGACTAGAACACACTAGTTCACCAAACCTGAGCCATGGGCTCGAGCCACACCAATCCAAGCTTGGTTAAAAACATAAAGGCGGCTCTCAAAAAGTGCGCCATCAAAACGCCACATTACGCCCATCGCCCTCGTCCCGGTCCCGAGCCCGTGCCCGGGCGCGTCGGGTGCTTCGCACCCTCCTGGCTACCACTGGGTGTGTCCTGTTGTATAGGAATACATTCCTCTACAGAATTCTACATATAAACCAACACATGATTTATATCTCCACCAATATGGGACAAGCACAAATTCCCACAACATTAATGTTTCACCACACACACTTAAAGCTTAGATCTCTCATTCATCTAGCTTTTATAATTAAATATCATTATATTAAACATTAATATAATATTTAAATTAATAAATTTTCAACAGACCCTACCTTAGCTTTGCTATAGGTGGGATTAACTGAGTATGAAGATGATGATGATGAAGTAGTTGTTTTCATTGTTATTTAAGTTTTAATTGTTTGCATTATATGGGTTTTGAATGAAAGCATTAAAAATTAGTCTCAAGTTCTCTCTGTTTTTTTAGAGCTTGATCCACTTAATGGGTTATCTATCTCACTTAATGGGTTATCTATCTGATACTTATCACATACTTCGTAAATACACATTTAAAACTGAAGGTTACTTTGACCCACATTAAGAAACTATATCAGAACGAGTTTTAAGTCATAAATCTCAAAACTTTCCACTTGGTAATGTGTGAGTGTTGTTGATGCGATCTACTAGATAGTGACTGGTTGTTAGTGGCGAAGATGGTGGACGGCGACGATGGTGGGCGGCAGAGGCGGTGGGTGGCGGCGTCGGCAGTGGGGGGTGGCAGAGGAGGTGGGTGGCGACAACAATGGTGGGCTGTGGCGTAGGCGGTGACGGTGGCGGATGGCAGTGTTGTTAATGAAAGTTGAAAGAGGGAGTGTGTTGATTTTTAATAGACTAGGTTTTGTTATCCAAAAAGAGGTGGCGGCGCAGCTTGTTGCCCACTTACCAGCCGTCCACTTGTAATGTGTTGGGTTTAATTTACATATTTGGGATTTTCCTAAAGAATAAGTTCTTAGACAACTTTTAATTGCATTCACACAAATATAGATAGATATATAGATAGGTATCCTGAGAAAAGAACTTTAAAAAATTGTACTAAATGAGTTTCACGTTGGATCGGTGTGTAAACACGTTTGAATTATTTATCATTGCAAAGAACCAACACCTACAAGATGACAAACCAATTAACAAACTAATCCAAAACTATAATCAGTATAAGGCACGTGCACAAATGTAGTCCTGAGATTTAGATTATGAAATATTCCATGTGATTTGATCATGTTGTATGTTTGACCCTTGAGGATCAAAACTTGTAAACTTAGTCCAAACAATTGCGAGTAGGTTGCACGTTTAGCACCCAATATTAATAGAAGAGATGTACTTTTGGGCAAGACGCTTGGAAACCAAAAGGTGAGTGAAAGATTACCGGTGACAAATATAGGTCGATGAAGGTACCGCTGATAGATAGATAGATATATATAAATAGATCGATGAAGGGAAAGAAGATCGGAAACAGGACTTCGATGAGGTATTTTTGTGATCGTTTATGTATATTAGTTTGTGTTTTCAATTTTATTAACAGTTAGAATAATGATAACACCAAAATAAAAACTTATAATTGATAAAAAGTGGAGTTAAATCGATATAACCCTAAAAATTGTATGTCCAAACGGAATAAACAACGAAAAATCCAGATCCACATAATTGATGAATTATGATAGATTAATAAATTATCCGTAGAACCTACAAAGGTGCCGTGCAATTTAAACAAAAAAATAAAAAAATAAATAAACAATAAAAGACAAACTTGAAACAAGTGAACGAAGAATTTAATATGCACGTAACTGAATTTCTATTAAAATAAAAAGAAAATGTATAAAAGCAAATCCATACGAAATAAATAATTAAATACTTTTCAAAAAAAAAATCAATAATTAAATGACACTCGAAACTTAAATTAAACAAAGTAAATAATCAGTTTTCTTATATCTTAACTAATTAACAAAAAACGCTCTTTTATCTAATGGGAAACCCTAATAGGAGAGGCAACGCGGAACACGTCGGACACCGGCTTTCTCGTCTGACAATGATGATCCGGCTACTCGGACTACGTTCTACGTCACAAATGTATCGGATAGGGTTACGGGATTGAAGTTAAGGGAGGCTTTTCGTGCATTTGTAACTGTAACAGATGCTTGGGTTCCTAGGAAGAGCACAGTCAAAGGTAACGTCTTCGGGTTCGTTAGATGTCAAAAGATTAAAGACTCTTATGCCATACTACAGAATCTTAATGAGATTATGATCATGGAATCACGGATTTCAGTCTCGTCACAAGAAGATTTCGTATGAGGTCGATGAACCAGTCAAGAAGGCGTGGGTACCGAGGGACAAGAATGTGTTGGAAGATGATCAAGAATGTGTTGGAAGATGATTTCCCTGCTTTGAGACCGGTTGTTTGTGGTACGTCTGGTTCTAAGAAAACTCTCTCTTTAGAAGATGGAGGTGCGGTGTATCCTAGACATTGCATGGGAAGGGCAGTCATTGGTATATCGGATTCTATTTTGCGGCTACACTCGGTGAAGAAGATGGTGGCTTCCGCTGGGTTTGTAGACGCAGCGGTGTCGTACCTAGGTGGCTTGATGGTTCTTATATCGTTTCGGAATAGTGAAGAGATGCAAGAATTTATGGCTTCAAAAGAAAACGTCTGGAAGGAGGCGTTGGTATCGGTGACACCTTGGAATGGTCAAGTGATACCGTTTGAGCGCATTGCGGTCTTGAAAATCATTGGATTGCCTGTTTCAGTACGTGACAGTAATGCTTATGATAGAGTGGGAAGTTTGTTTGGTAAGGTGGTGTGGCCTTTGGACTTTTCTTGTTTCGGGACGGATAATTCTTGTGGTTTTTCACATGTTCTTACTACCATGGCCGCTAGAATTGATGAGGAAATTAATGTATTGTGGAATGGATCTGGTTGCAATGTTTGGGTTGTTGAAGAACAGTCGACGTGGGTTCCAGAATTCGAGGAGGCAAATGTTACCGAAGACGTTGACGAAATGGAGGAGGGGGAGATCCGGGAAGATCCGCTGGAAAACAATGACGTGCCACCGGTGCTCATTAATGAAATCCCAAATGTTCAGGCGGAAAATGTGGATATGGTTAATGGTAGGGTTGACTTGCCTAATGGGGAGAGGAATATTGGCGCTGGAATTTTGAATAGGGGCCATGAGAACGTTTTTGGTGATGGGCCATCAAGTTTGGGCCAAAATGTTTTTTTAACTCCAAATAGACTGGGTTTTAATATGGACCGATCGGATAACTTTAAAAGCAGGAAACGGACAAGGGTTGATTTTCACAGTTCTACTGAAGACACAATTCCTAATTCATTTTTTAGTTCCTCTTTGGTGCAGGAAGTGACATCGGTGGTACCGGATTTAAATGTGAAAAATGAAATTGTGGAAGGGTTAGATGCTGAGCCAGTCTCGTCTTTCGTTCCTGTGATGGATGGTCCAGACCCGGCTCCTCTGGTGGAGACGTCGACCGATGTGAACTCTAAGCCAGATGGTCCTTCCGAGGTGGTTGAGGAGGCAGCCGCAATCAATGAAGAAGTTGATGCTACGGTTCGGGTTGGGTCGTTGGTTGGTATGTCATTTAATAATTTCAAAGGTTTGATCGTAGGAGAGATTGTGTCGGAGTTGGAGACAACAGTTTCGTAATGAATTTCCTTTCCTTAAATGTCTGTGGGGTTAGGGGTAAAGGAAAGGCGGGTTGGGTTAAACGGTTGAAGTTGTCTCATGGTGTGGATTTCTTGGCTGTGCAGGAATCAAAGATTACGGATCCGCCGGTCTGGTTACTTGCACAGTTTTGGGGTAACACTTCTTTTCAGTTTGATTATGTTAATTCTGATGGGATTGCGAGGGGTCTTGTATGCTGGTGGAATCGATCGTGTTATCGTCAGACGGGTGTTATTAGAGCTCACCACGTTTTGATTGTCTCAGGGGATGTTGTATATTTGGGTGTTCATGTTAATATTGCAAATGTGCATGCTCCTAATGATCCGGCAGGTAGAAGGAACTTTTGGAATGATTTATTGTTTTATAGGCGATCTCTTAGTGAGTTTTGGATTCTGTTGGGTGACTTTAATGAGGTTAGGGCCATTGATGAAATGGTTAATTCGGAGTTTTCTATGCAAAATGCTTTGTTTTTCAACAACTTTATTGCGGATGCAGATTTGTTGGAGTATAATATGTGTGGTCACAAATTTACCTATATGTCGGGTAATGGGGAAAAGTTGAGCAAGTTGGACATGATGTTGGTTTGCAATGACTTTATGTCTAGTTGGCCGTCTGCGAGTTTAACGGCTCTTACTCGACACATGTCGAATCACTGCCCTATTTTGCTTTCACTGAAAAACTCGGATTACGGTCATGTCCCATTCAGGTTTTGTAACTCATGGTTACAACTGCCGGGGTTTGAAGATTTTGTTAATTCTATTGCAAATAAATTTGTTTTTGACGGGTCGGCTGATATAGCTTTGGCGGTAAAACTCTAGTGGCTTAAGGGTAGGATTCGCCTTTGGGTAACTGCGGACCGGAAGCGTAGAGAGGAGAAATATGAAAGATGCAATAAAGTGGCGATGGATTTAGAGAAAATTGCGGATAGTAGAGTGTTGTCTGATACAAAGTTAGAGTCTAGAGTGGAAGCTAGAAAGATTGTTTTTGAAGAGGAGAGGCTAAAGTCGTTGGAGGTACAACAAAAATCAAGGACGAGGTGGGCTCTAGATGGGGATGAAAACTCCAAGTACTTTCATGGTGTCATAAAGATGAATTCGGCTTCCAGTCGGATACACGGTGTTCGGTGTGATGGCGTTTGGTTCTCTAACCCGAATCTGGTCAAAGACAAAATCGCCTCTTTTTTTACTAAAAAGTTCAGTTCTGATGCAGGTATGAAGCCGACATTTTTATGCCCGGATATTAATCGGCTCCCAACAGAGGAGGTTCAAGTGTTGGATGCTTCGTTTACTATGGATGAAGTTACAAGTGCGGTTTTTTATTGTGATGGAGGAAAGGCTCCCGGCCCTGACGGGTTCAACTTTTCTTTTATCAGAAAGTTTTGGGCGGTTTTAAAGGCTGATTTTCTTAAGTTGTTTGAGGAATTCTATGTGAATGGGTTCATTCGACAAGGGTGTTTTTTCGGCGTTCATTGCATTGATTCCAAAGGGCCGTGACCAGGCAACTCTAGCAGATTATCGCCCGATTAGCTTGGTGGGTGTGCTGAAAAAGGTTTTATCAAAAGTCTTGGTGTTGAGATTAATGAATGTGATGTCAAGGCTTGTTTCGGAGGAGCAAACCGCTTTCATTAGTGAGCGCAACATTTTAGACGGCCTCTTACCTTAAACGAGACTATTGCCTGGTTAAAGAAGTCCAAACTTAAAGGATTATTCCTCAAAGTAGATATTGAGAAGGCATACGACTCAGTTAGATGGGATTTGTTAGAGGATATTTTAGAGCAAATGAATTATTCTCATAAGTGGCAAGGGTGGATTATGTCGATTGTTCGGAATTCGCGTGCCTCTGTTTTGGTGAATGGGTCTCCCACGGTTGAGTTCTCGTGTCAACGGGGCCTTCGCCAAGGGGATCCCATTTCACTTTTCTTGTTTATTTTGGCTATTTAGGCTTTAACCCGGATTTTGCGGAGGGCGTGTCATCTTGGTGTCTTTCATGGTCTCCAAGTGGGTGGTAATGGTCCTCTGATTTCTCATTTTGTATATGTTGACGATGTCGTTTTTTTTTGTGGCGAATGGTCTATTTCCAATGAAAAAAAATTGATGCGCCTTTTAAGGGGTTTTTATTTAGTATCAGGGTTGAAAATAAGTTCCAAGAAAAGTTGTGTTTATGGGATTGGGGTGGAGGAGAATGAGGTGGTGGACATGGCCGCGACTATCCATTGTTCATATGGCCGAGTTCCTTTTACTCACCTTGGAGTACCGATAGCGACTAACATGAATTTAGTAAAGAACTGGGACCCGGTTATAGAAAAGGTCAAGAGTAGATTGTCGTCATGGAAGTCTAAGACCTTATCCTGTGGGGGTAGAATTACTTTGCTTAAGTCGGTTCTAAGTTCCCTCCCACTTTATTTTTTCTCTCTGTTTCGAGCCCCATTGCAAGTAATTGATAGTCTTGAGAGAGAGAATTCGCCGGAAGTTTTTTTGGGAGGGACGGATGAGGTAGATAAGTTGAGTTCGTTGGCGTGGGAAAAAGTGGTAGCCCCGGTTAAGTATGGAGGCATAGGATTGGGCTCCCTTAGAGATGCAAATTTGTGATTGTTATCTAAATGATGGTGGCGATTTAAAACAAATCAAAACTCAGTTGTGTGGGCGATTCATGAAACGGGTCGGGGTTGGAATTGTATTCCGGTTAAATTATCCATGGATGGGACGTGGAAGCAAATTGCTACTGTGCCGAGGGTGTTGGGTAGTTTAATTATGGAACCGCAAAAGCTGTTAAAAGCATCGCTCAGAAGTGGAATGGGAATTAATTTTTGGCTAGATTGGTGGATAGGTGATGATGTGTTAAAAAATAAGTTTCCACTGTTGTTTGAATTGGAGAAGAACAAGCTTTGTTTGGTTTCGGACAGACTGCTGCCTTCGGATTATAGCTGGGACTAGAGGAGGAGATCTTTTTCTGTCTAGGAGCAGACCCAGCTTGATGAACTGCTGCTGCTGTCGGTTATTAGGCTGTCCCCAGGTTCGGACAGTTGGGCTGCACAGTTTGGAGGTTCAACAGATTTCACAGTGAGTGCAGTAAAGGAGTGTTTAATTGAGGGGACGAGTGTGGCTCCGGATGTACTTTTCGAGTGGTGTAATTGGGTTCCAAAGAAAGTGGGTATAGTCGCTTGGCGTGCGTTGATAAACCGGCTTCCGACAGCAGACGCATTAGCTCGCCGGAATATCCATATTGACACACTTTCTTGTCAGATTTGTGATACTAATGTGGAATCGGTCGACCATTTATTTACGGCTTGTCCGGTTTCTATGGACATTTGGCAGGTGATATTCTCTTGGTGTAAGGTCCAAGACTTTTATGTTTTCCATGTCAAGGATTTGCTTAACTATCACAAGGAGGCAAAGTCTAGTGTTCGGGCAAAGAAGTCGTTTTATGGGGTTGTGTTAACAACTTTTTGGAGTATATGGAAAGCTAGAAACGACTTTATACATAATCAAAAGGCGGTTGTGGTTCGTAGAGTTCTGAAGGAGATCAAGATCATGAGTTATCTGTGGATTACAAATTGAGGTAGGATGTCGCACATGACGTGGGAGTCTTGGGCCAGTTTCAATACGACAAAGATGGGATAGTCTAGGATTGTTGTTTTATTTGTTTTTTTGATGTTTGATTGTTTCCGGGCTGTCGGTTTGCCAGCGCCTTATTAGCATTTTGAAATAAAAGTTTTATTGGCCGTTCAAATAAATAAAAAAACTAATTATAATCTATAAACTATTATTTCACCCTTTTGAAGATAGACCTTATTATATATTTTTGTATTTTCACAGGACGGGTATTCGAAATATGCATCTTTCTTGAAAGTTCATACGAGTGCAAGGAAAAAAAAATAAAGTATATGGTTTTACAAAATTTTAAAAATAGACTATAAGTTTAAACTTTTATAATTTGTAACATGTTTAGTTAAACTTTTGTAAATATGTCATTTAATTTTACGGGCTAAATTTTGAGCTAAAACTATTACAAATTATAAAAATTTAAACTATCTGTGACTATTTTCAAGTTTTTGTAAAACCATGGTGACTGCCAATATAGTTTACTCTATACCCATATGGTGGTAAAAGTAGTTTAAATCACGCTAGACAAAAAATGAAATATCATTTGTGGGTATTTAAGACTACCAATGCAGTTAGTGAATACTTTTAACAAGAAGTGGATATGTGGCGTTTAAGTTTGATATGTGAAATATAATCTAACTCATTACACATGCATTCATGAATATAGTTTTTACTTGATAAATGAGACGATGGAAACTTGTTTTGCCCAATAGAACCTTTTATTTTTCTCCTAGTATAATCTAATTTTATAGTTTTTACTTGATAAATGGTTGAACTATAACTTTTTTTTCTTCTTTGAAAATCTAACTTTATAATTTATTTACTATGTCATACTCTATATTTTATTTATCTACACATAATAGATAAGTAGATGGTTGTATCACGTCACGTGTTATAATTCTGTAAGCCTAAAATCATATTTCTTGTCTATCTTATTTTAACATTGGTATTTTATTTCTTAATTTAAAATGATATCTGAATTCATATTTTTATTTTGTTATTTAAAGTACTTAGTTATACATGATTTTAATTATCTAAAATTTCACTATATAATTCCTTAATCTTTATTATTAAATATTTAATATTTTAAGGTATAAAGCATTTAAAACTTTTGCTACTATTAAACATACATCACTAGTTTATACCCCGGGAGCGTCCCGGGTTGAAAAATCTAAGTAAAGTAAATAAAATTCGAAGTATCTAAGCTATAAGACTACTCGAAGTGGTGGGGGGGGGGGGGGGGGGGGGAGAGGGGGATAACGCGCCATGTGGCACTTGTGGGACCCTTGTGGGGGGTGTGACATGTGGCACTTGCTTTTACATTTTTTTTTGTTTTTTATTTTCTTTTTTAATGAATAAAAAAACACAATTTTATAAAAACATAAATATAAATTCATGTAATAAACTACAAAGTAAATAAAAAAATACACGAACTAACAAAAAATACATGAAAATTAAAAAACATAAAGGCACTTTAGTTATCGCTATCGTTATCATCAGATGGGTAATATCTTGGTATACTCCAAATGTGATCAACCAGATCCGCTCGAAGGTTGTGATGTGTTTGGCTATTCTTGATTTCAGAGTTGTTGACGTTTCTTTCTTCATCAGTAATGTTTTCTTGACTTTGTTGCGTTTCCTCACCAAAGTACTCGCATATTGCACGTCCTTCATCCTCCAAAATCATGTTATGTAAAATAATTCGTGCGTACATCACATTTCTTATTTGGGGTTTTTCATACAGTCTACTGGCATGGACAAAATGCGCCATCTTTTTTGCAACACACCAAAAGCACGCTCAACATCTTTCCGTGCAGCCATTTGAGCTTTGTTAAACTTTTTTCTCTTAGGGTCTAACGTAGTCCTCCGTGTAAACGATTTTACGAACACGGCCCAATCAGGGTAAATTCCATCCGTTAGAAGATACCCGTACTTATATTCTACCCCGTTTAAAAAAAAGTTCCTTTTGGTGCAACATCGTTTACAAGATCGTTGAAGAATGGGGATTGATTAAGAATATTTCTATCGTTCAACGAACCGGGCACACCAAAAAACGCATGCCAAATCCAAAGATCTTGTGACGCAACCGCTTCAAGCATCATACACGGCTTTTTATGAAAATCGCTCGCGTGTTGGCCTTGCCACTCTGTTGGACAAACTTCCCACTCTCATTTCATACAATCTAAACTCCCGAGCATACCGGGAAAACCATGTTTTTCTTCGTGAAACTCTAAAAGTTGGTGGACGTCACTAAATGTAGGTTTTCTCAAATATCTTTTTAAATATAATTCAACGACGCCCGCACAAAAAAACTGAGTACTTTCTCTAGCCGTTCGCTCGGCCATCTTTAGATAGTCATCCATTATGTCGGAACTGGTTCCGTAAGCCAAGTATCTAAGCGTGGCTGTGACCTTTTGCATCGCGGTAAATCCCATCTGACCATGTGCATCGGGCCTTTGTTTGAAATATTCATAATTATTTTCTAAATCATTTGTTATTCTTAAAAATAAATTACGACTCATACGAAAACGCCGCCTAAAACGTTTTTCATCGTATGTTGATTCGGGTGAGAAGTAATCACGTACCAATGACTCATTTGCGGTTTGTCGTTCACGAACTATATACTTTCTACGCTTGGGTGGTTCGGAGGTCCCTTCGTCGTCCGCTATAGCTTGAACGACTTTCTGAACGCTCGCCATTAACAACTCTGCGGCACCTTCGCCCAAGTCATCCAAAGCGAGTTGATCAAACATATCATCTGAACTCGAAGAGTCGTCCGACATCTTGCAATTTTTTTTAAAAATATATGATAGTTTGGAGAGGATTTTATGAAAAAAAAAGGGTGTGTTTGTGTAGAAGAGGATATTGTTATATATATATATATATATATATATATATATATATATATATATATAATAAAAAATATTTTTTTTTATAACCGTTACCCAACGGTAACTTTAATTTTTTTTAAACGGTCAAATAAAGCTCCCCCAATAATTTCACGCCACGTGTCCAAAAGATTTGCCCCACGCAACCCAAATGCCCCTCGCCCCTTGACTCCCGCCCCTCCCACGCTACCGTCGGCGGCGGTGTTACCCCCCCTTCCCGCCCCACTCCGGGCAGTCTAAAAATGGCATTTGCCAATATATGATTAATGAATATTATTATTATTATTATTATTATTATTATTATTATTATTATTATTAAACAAATATCTGCCATAAGTTATTATATTCTAATCTAATAAAAAGGGTAATTGGGTCGGGTATCACCTAATCCCAGGCCCGACCCAAACCCACAATTTTTTTTAAACTAATTCCAAACCTGACACAATACCTGTCGGGTTACAAAAAATAGTCGTTTTTTTCTCCGTTTTTTATATAACACTATGGTACTCATTGGAAAGATAATAAAAGGCTCGTTAATTTGGTGTAATTTTTTTCTTTAACAAATCTCGTATATAAAAGATATTAACATTTAAAAGTTATGAGAGAAAACATGAGAGAGAAAATAATAAAGTTTTAATATTTACATTTAGTTAGGTATTTAATAGATTATGTTAAATCATATTTAAACCATATTTATTCCTTTTTTTTAATTGGTCTAAAGTTGTCACATCACATCCTATGTGACATCTCTCAAAAGAGAGATTGCATAATATTATGACATGTCATTAAAAATGGTTTGGTTTATTATATAGGGGATGGTTCAATAGAAAACTCATTTTATTGAGAAAACTCGAGAACTTTATATTACATATGTGTAATATATCATATATTGCATATGTGTAGTATATATAGCACATGTGTAATATATCATATGTTGCACATGTGTAGTATATCATATGTTACACATGTGTAGTATATATTGCACATATGTAATATATATTGCACATGTGTAACATATGGTATATTACATATGTGCAATATATGATATATTGAGTGTATTACATATGTGTAATATATATTGTACATGTGTAACATATGATATATTGTACATGTGTAACATATGATATATTGCACATGTGCAACATATGCAATAATAATATATTACACAAGTGTAATATACAACATATGATATATTACATATTGTGTAATATTAACTTTTCGAGTTCTCTCCCTAACCATGAGTTCTCAATTGAACTTTCCCCTTATTATATATATAGATATAGATTATGCTGTTTATCATTTATACGATGTATTCAAAATTTTATCAAACAAAAATAATTTAAACGGTAAAAAGTCAATAAATATAACAAAAGTTATTTATTGGCATTTTAACTCATAATCCAACATGTTAATTTATAAATAGCATCGGTAGTTACTTTTTGTAAACCTCGTATGTCTACATAAAAAAATTGCAAAGAAACAATTATAAGAATTAATATCAAAGATCGAAAAGTTGCATACTTGTCTAGTTGTTTCATCTTCATGAGTCATGACTTTCACTCATTGATTTCACATAAATATGTGCCGTGTCATTTTCCAATTTTATAAATTAATCGAGTCTATACGTAGTTGTTATATATGTATATAAAAACAGATTCAAGCCGTCAGAATTGATTAAACCAAGAGAGCGATGTTCGACCGAGTAATAGGTAAAATCAAGAAAACATATTAAAAGTTTTTTTTTTTATTTCTTTTGATTCTCATCATTTCATAATCATTGGGTGTCTTTGACTTTAAAAAACAGAGTAACAGAATCCGCACAATGACGTACCTAAAAATAATGCATTAGCTCATCCATGTTAAAAAAAAAATATAGAGCTAGTATTAAATCAATACATAATCATGTTATACATAAGTAAAAAAAAAAGTTTACAATTACTCATGAGACACTTCATATAACACCATATTTACAAGTCTAAAATGATTTAGACAAAAAAACAATTTACAAGTTCTGGATTTGAATATAAACGTTACACAACACTTTTCAAGAAAACACATGACAATATCACACTACCGTGCATTATAAAGTTCACTTGATAACTTGGAACAAACTTCTGATCATCTTACGATGCATAACTCCCCTTATCTTCATTAGCATTAGCCTCGTGAATAGTTGTCAACTCGTCATCACCACAACATATCTCAAGTTAGAAAGTTCGATCAATAACATCTAACATCTATTCTTTTCTTGAATGGCAAAATCTTTATAAAATATAGAAACAGACCAGTAAGAACGTATATAATTATTATGTTATACAATATCTAGGCTAGAGCTAGTGATGCACAAACAGATCTGTTAACATATTGGAAATTAGTTAAAACATGTTCGACCTTCTTGATTTTAACAACACATTCCACAAATTAAATAAAGTAAAATACATTTAAATGATACACGGCAATACTAGAATACAAATACATTAGACTAGACGTTATTTTTAAATGTTCTCTTGAACTTGCCGGTACTTGTAATTAAACACATACAAGATGATTACAAGAAATAGAAAATGTAATAAGATTTACTTACTCTTGAAGGAAAAAGTTATTTATACTTATAATTGCTACAATATAAACTTTTACATGCGCTTGATAATTAAAATTTGTAGATACTAATGCAAGGTTGCAAAAGTCGCTAGGCGATGTCAACTCGGTTGACTGTGAAGTTGTGAGTACTCGGGCATGGTCGGTGAGTACTCGGTGATGACTCGCCGACTACTCAACCTAGGAGGGGAGTACTCGGGGTTTACTCGTTGAGTAATCGGCGCCTAGGCGTGATTTTTACAACTATGTACTAATGTAGATGTTGTGGTATAATATAAAATAAGTTAATTTTGAATTCTTTAATCACCTATACTAGTAATGCCGTGATGGTAAGTAATGTCTCCTTAACAGGAAATACGTGAAAGTGTTTAACTTTTTAACTAAATAATAAAAACAAATTGATTTGTTTGATTGATAATGATTTTTAAAGCAATAAACTTGATTATGAGTTGTAAACAACTACGAAAAAGATAACGCCCTCTGGATTTCTGGTTTAAAGATTTGACTAAACCTGTTCAACTACATAGATACCTAGTCATGGCATTGTTAATGGTTTAATTCAAGTGATAATTAAAAACAAGTTTTTAATAATAACTTATACAATCTAATTACCAAATCATAGGTGCCAAAAACCCTCCCCATGATAAAATCGTTCACGATGAAAGGAAATCGAATGGGAATGATAAAAGACAAATAAGTGCAACACGACCAACTTATTTAAATGAACTAAGCCACAAGTATCTTTCAAACAATAAAAAGCAATCCAAAATAACTATAATCAATAAGGTTTGAGTTTCACATAAACGAGTCATCCACCCGGAAGTGGTTACACGCCAATTAGCCATTCATCGGCATGCTCAAATCATCAATTGTTGTTACAGATCTTGATCTCATCAACTGAACTGCTTGGAACGAGTTGAAAGCCTTGAAATAACCTTCGGATGCCTAAAAAGTGTTGTGGGAATGATAATTTTCGTATGGGGATGTTTAGTTTTAAATATGAGGCAAAACCTTAATTTTTGCGTCACTAACCGACATAGGGCGCAAGATTCTTCTTGGAGGCTTCAAGCTTGCGCCCTACCTGAAAAAAAAAATTCAATTTTTAGTTTGTCTTACATAACAGGTTAAACGAGTTGAAAAAATGTATTAATTATAGTTTGACAAAATTACAGCAAACAACCTTTATGTATGTCAAAAGTTGCAGGTTTCAACCTTTAGGTTTAAAATGCACCCAAATCAACCTTTTACTTTATATTTTGTGGCAAGTTTCAACCTTTAGCACTAACTCCGTTTATTTTTGTTGTTAAGTCAGGTTACATGCAAATCATGTGAGAGCATATTGGTATTTTCACCCATTTTTAAAACTTAAAGGGTAAAATAAAAAAGAAAATAACAAAATATGTTAATCCAAAAATATCTTAGCCTGGTTATGTATTAGCCACTCAACCATGTCGATCCATTTTCCAATTTGTAATCTAAACAAATTGAAGCCATGCCATAAGTCTAATTTGTGACTTTATTCATCTTTTATTAGAAGCATCTTTTGATTGTTTAGACTTCAACGACTTAATTAAAATCTCCAAGTCAACAAGTTTCGGGTGTCGTCAAACACAATCTTATGGTTCGAAGACCCGCCCAGTTCACCGTCTGATGCTTTTTTGTGGTCCGGCAAACTACACGCACATAATCGTCGACGAAGTAAGAAGCAACTTCAAAATTATAACACCCCAACCGATGGCGGAAACATCGGGATGTCACGTATTGATGATTGTTTCAGTAGCACATGGTATATATTGAAATTTTAAATAATTTATTGATAACATAAATATCCAAATGAAAAGATGTCTAGAAATCCCAAAATACATAACATCAAATAAAACAAATAACTTCAAATAACTTCATAGAATTCCTCATGCATACTCTAAGCCTCAGCCTCATTGTTACCTGAAACATGTTAATTTTGAAAATATTTTTGGGTCAACAAAAGTTGGTGAGAATTACATAGGTTTTGATAATTGAATAAAACTTGTACAATTCAAGTGTCATGGCAAGTCTAGTCCATATGTGAAAACATACTATCGGGTAAATCGAGTGCATAATCAAACCTTGTGACTAGAATATTGTGGTCCATCCCATACGCTCATGGTTCACTCGATTATGTTATAAATTCGATAACAATCACCCACGCTACCTATGTAGGAGGTACACGTATCCGGGTGGGATTGTCAGTCCAATAGATCTATCATTGTATACCGTCGGCTGATCAATGTTAATGATTATGCTAGAATATTGTGCTTACCCTAGTCATGTTTAAGACATAATGCAACATAGAATAACACATAGACACTTTATGATTGAATTGTAGATAGAATGTTGTAACATGTTTCACCCCAAAATAGTGAAATAAAAAAAGGGGCTATGTAAAACTCACCTTAGTGTTAGAATGATGACCCTTGTTATATAAGTAAATATGGCTCGTGTGTATCCAAATATCACCCTATTTCAAGGTAATAAATAAGTGTTGGGGAAATCTTAATAAGTCTAAGTTTTCTAGTCTAAAATGTGCTAGGGTTCCTAATTTGGGGATTAATAATTGATTATTTGAAAAATTTAAATAAATAACGAAATAATTAATGAAAATGTTTTCTGACCAATATTATCTAAAAGTAATTGAATTATATTGTAATAAGTGTAAAAATAATTTTTATAAAATTATTTTCTTAATTAATGAATATTTATATATTAATAATTATTTGACAAAATATAGACTTAATATTAAAAATTATAAATTTCGAATCAAAAATATATATTTCAGATCTAAATGGTTAATAATAATTTATGTGAAATTTTGATGCAAAAATAATGAAAAACGAATTTATTATGATTTATTTATGATTAAAATAGCAAAAATCGATTAAAAATATTAAATAAATGATTTTTCAGAAATAAAAATCATTTCTGGAATGTTTATTGTTTTATAAACTTAGAATAATTTTTTTAGAATTTTATAAAATCGTTTTATTATTTTTATAGAATTTTATAATTATAATAGAATAAATTTGTAATATTTATTATATATAATAAATAAAAGATTTTCGAAAAACTAAAGTTGTATGATAAACTTTTCTATTAGAACATCATAAAATAATTTTTTTAGAATTTATAAAGCAATTTTAGTATTTTAAAACCATTTTTAAAAATAATAGTGAATATATATATATAAGTATAAAGGGTAAAAAAAATGTTTGCATATGCTAGGGATCGAACCCGGGCCTCTGGCCGGTTCGATGTTTTATATCACAAGTCTAGACCATCTGGTCTAGACCCTGAGAACGATTTATCTAGGTTTGAAATAATTATATAGTTATACTGAACTGTTTCAATAATTGGTTTTAAAAAAAGGAAGTAGCGTGTGGGACTTGAACCCTGGCCGTAGGCTGGTTCGTGTCTTAACTTGAGGGAGCCATACCAACTGATCTACTGATCAGTTGGTGTTAGATGTTGTATTGTTTAAAATATATAATGATGTCTGCAACTTGATTATCCCCAAATATAAACGCACGAACCCTAGGTTTTTCAATAATCAAAACGAACGATCAATAACCCGATTATTCATGGGGTTATTGCTGTTCTATGGCCGAATAACAAAACCCAACAAAAAATTTGAACTTACAAACTGATTTTGATGTTGATTTTGCCCGGTCAACCGTATAGTCAAACGCGAACAATTGGAGCTTATAATGGGATTTTTAGAAGAAATTGATAGTAGGGAAAGGGTTATCGGCGAGTAGAGATGGAGAATGAGTGTTCAAGTGTGATTCGAATTGGAAAGTTGACTCGTGTTTTAATTATAATACGCGTGAATGAACGATTTTGGTATGATTTGATGATAATTAAACGTATGGAATACCCGTATTAGTCAACCAATCAACAATGTTTACCATAACAGGATTAAGGAACACGAATTGATGTGTAATTATGGGAGATTGGATCGCAGTTGACTTTTCAATAGTCAACTGCACTCCTAAACACAATATAAATATATTCACATCAGAGTTAATACCAAGACAAAGCTGTAGACCAGCTGGTTATGTCGTGGCCTTGTGTGAACCGGCCTTGGGCACGGGTTCGATTCCCGGCCCAGGCACGTATTTTTTTACAATTATTTCACCACTTTAATAATAATATATAATTATAGTATGGTTCTAAGAGTCCAAACGCGTCACGAAATATTTTTAAAAGGTACGATAATAATAAAAATTCGACGTTTTATTAATAAATGTCATAACGTACATAAAAATAAATGCGAAATGTTAATCATGGTCTAGTTTCAATTCAATCCCCAAGGCTTCAAAATCAAAGTCCACGTCACTCGCAAATGTAACGAATTTAAAGGAATTGAAATGGGTTTAAGATGCTTTATGAGGAACATAGCCCTAACCCACAAATTTGATTGATAATTGAGGTTGAAGAAGGGGCATTTGTGGTATGGTTGATGGAAATTACACAGAGGCTAAAGATTCGAGATTAAATTGGGAGAACAGGTGATGAAAGTAGGGAGAAGAGGGGGTTGTTTATCTATGTTTTGACATAATTGTAACTTGGGTGGCCACCTTGTGTGCTGGATGATGGGGATGGTGGACCTAACCAGCTATATTTCTCATTTTCTTGTACCTTTTTTTTGTAACTTCGAGTTTGTAACTTTATTTAATCCAAAATAAAATTGCTACTTGACGGTCCGGTGATGGTGAAGAGGGTGGTGGAGTTTGATGGTGTCAGGAGATTGTGAGGTTGATAGTGGTGGTAATGGTGACAAGATGATAAAGGGTGAGGCAAGGGTGGAATAGGAGATGGGGTTCGTAAAGGAAGAGATGATAAAAAGACAAATTTGCTCTCACATGATTTGCATGTGACCTGACTTAACAACAAAATTAAACGGCGTTAATGCTAAATGTTGAACAAAACATAAAGTAAAAGGTTGTTTTGAATGCATTTTAAACCTAAATGTTGAAACTTGCAACTTTTGACATACATAAAGGTTGTTTTCTGTAATTATGTCTTATAGTTTTATATGTTGGGCTGAGTTTTCCCCCACGCCTAGGGCTGTTCAAATCGCTCGCCGCTCGTGGATCGCTCGTCACTCGTTTGGAAAATGCTCGAAAAATGCTCGCTCGATCTTCCGCTCGGTTGTATATGAGCCAATCGGCTCGGTTCGGTATGTAAATGAGCCAAGCACGAGCAAAGGTATGCTCGGCTCGGTTCGGCTCGAGTAAATTTTTATTTATTTAATAATAAATATACACACAATTTACAGATAAATTTATGGCTTTATATATAAGATTCTATTGGATTTGACTCAGTATATGCAAACAAAATATAACCAGCCCACTTAACTTAATAAAAGAAATTAACACTAGATTTAATAGTAAAACAATAAGTCATGAGGTGACAGTCTTGATTTCTTTATGTTATTAGTCGTCCATCGCTAATTGTCCACCTAACGTATGCTCATCACCTCACCAGCCTCAATCTAAGCCTCATCCTTGGATACTGGGATCTCAATATTAGTGTTATCATCAGACATTTCGACCTTAGTTGTTACCCGACAATGAAAAATCGAAGGAAACATCCCAATTTTATGATCGTCCATATTATTCTCCGCTCGATTCTCGCTCGGAAAATTTGCGCTCGAAGAATGCTCGTTCGGTTTTCGGCTCGATTGTAAACGAGCCGCTCCGCTCGGTTCGGTTTGTAAACGAGTCAAGCACGAGCAAAGCTCCGCTCGGATCGGCCCGGCTCGTGAACAGCCCTACCTACGCCTCCTTGTTACTTCGAATCGTGTACTCATGAGAGCATTAATGTAAAATTTTACAAACCTTTTCACTTATAGTACGTTTGAGAATGATTTTTAATTTATATGTACTAAATTCAAAAAAGAATATCTATAGTTCTTTTATTTTTTTCCCCCAAATAACACGTGTGTTCATCCAAGGTTTTAAAACTTTATAAAGATACAAAAATAAAAACATTTTTACGTTATTCGCATCATGTTTGTTGATTCATATTTAATTTCTTTAAGATGACACACTTGAAAAGTCTTAGTTTTTTAGAAAGTTAAGATATCAACTTCACATAAAACCAAGTCTTGAAAACATTATTTATTATCGTTTGATCATGAGTGTGGATATGGTCAGAACTTAAGTACGACCGTAACAATCACTAGAAAATGCAATATATCATTTGTTGACCATAACTAACATTTATCAAACTACGTGGCAAAATTAATTAATTTACCGAGCTCGCTGGTCATTAAGATGTCAAGAGATTGAGCGTTTGGTTCGCATGAATCAAATGGAATTTAAAGGAATTGGCATTTGAATTCGGGTTAAAACGTACGTACATTTTAAGTAAATTGTAATACTTGTTTTTATTAAAAACATAAATTCAAATAATTTCATTTTAAATTATCGACAAAAATTATACACATACGTAAATACATGAGGTGGGGGACAATGTCAACAAAATATTTTAAATGTATACGAGCTTTGTCGCTCGTGAGGTACTTGATTTCAAGAGTTAAAATTTAAATTGAGCAAAGTTTAAACGAGCTTTGTTTATATATAATTGAGCTCTTTTAATAAATGAGTCTAGTAGATCAAGCTTCAAAACACGAGCTTTACTATTTCCAACTACGTTGAGAAGCTTAAACGAGGCTATTTTTCGTATAACTTTTAATTGACATATTAAATATATATAAATTTATATAATATCTAATATTATCATAAAATTATTATTAAATTAATTAAATAATACATTGTATTATAAGTATAAATAAATAAATAAATAGGTATAAACATCTATATCTATATCTATATATATATATATATATATATATATATATATATATATATATATATATATAGGGTTGGGTTATTTTGAGAACCATAGTGAGTTGTGAGAACCATAGGAACCATTCTAGTCCATTGATCTTGTGAAATCAATGGTTAAGATTACATCTTAACAATTTTGTCTTCACATGATAACCTTTTTGTCTTCACTTGTGGATTAAAAATAATAAAGTACAAATTAAGGGTGTTTAGGTAAAAACACATAGAGAGAGAAAGAAAAAATATTATAATAACTATATTAATTTTTATTCAATTATTTAAAATATAATATTTTTTTAATGTATTTAATTTTTAATTTCTTAAAACAAATAATCAGATAAAGTTGATGAGGATGATTTACACTGGTGTAATTATTTACACCAATGTAAATCTTCCATACACAAAAACTCCTGTGTTCGTATTACGCCAGTGTAAATTGTAATCATAACATAAAACTGATGGGGATAATTTACATTGGTGTAATCTGCCGTACACAAACCCTGCTACACAAAAACACTAGTGTACAACCAAAAAACAAACATCTATACATTTGTTATTACACTGGTGTAATTATTTACACCGGGGTAATCTACCATAAAACAAACCTACTACACAACAACACTAGTGTAAAAACCAAAATCAACATATATACATCCGTATTACACCATCGTAAAATGCCTCAAAACATCAACAAATGTGTGTTACGTCAATGTAAAACAACCAAAAAATTATAAAATTCATACTACACATTATTGTTGAGGAAAAAAAAACCTGCTGCTGCATCTACAACAAACGATCATCATCCATCAAAAACTTCATCTTCTTCAAAACATCATCATTTTCACATCATCTCCCTGCCAAAACCCCTGCTACACAAAAACACTAGTGTAAACCCCAAAAAACAACACCTATAATCTATACATTCGATATTACACCGGGGGGGGGGGGGGGAGGGGGGTAATTATTTAAATTAGTGTAAAAACTCCCCAAAACAACATATATACCACAAACTTCTATAGAAAATACACTAGTGTAAAAACCAAAACTACAAAAAGATCTATACATCAAAACCTCTACAAATTTCATATTTTACACCGGTGTTTTTACATCATAATAATAATAATAATAATAATAATAATAACAGAAATAATAATAATAATAACAGAAAAATAATAATAATAATAATAATAATAATAATAACAGAAAATAATAATAATATTAATAAATAATAACATAAACAATAATAATAAAAATAATAACAAAAATAATAATACTAATAATAATAACAGAGGGATAATAACAGAAAAATAATAATAATAATAATAATAATAATAATAATAATAATAATAATAATAAACATACCTTCATCCCCATCATACCACCAAATCCACCACCATCACCAAAAACACCCCCCTGTCACCATCACCATCACCATCTCCTCAAAAAAAAAAAACCCGACGACCACCGCCCCTACCCCCACCACGTACCACCACACATCCGCCTCCAGATCTGTTTTCAGATCCCCAAAACACCACCACCAAAAATCGACCCCCACCAACACCCACCATCACCTCCACCACAAAACCATCGTCGACCACCGCCCCCTTCACCTCCAACCACCTATCTCCACAGCCACGAAACCACCACCAAAAACCAATTATCTCCACGAAACCACCACAAAAAACCACCTATCTCCACGAAACCACGAACCCACCACGTCGTTTTCAGATCCCCCCCACCACGTTTCAGAGAGCGAGAGAGATAAACAGAGATGGAGAGAGACAGAGAGAGAGTCGTTGATGAGAGAGAGGGAAAGAGAGAGAAAGGAATAAAGAGAGAGAGAGAGAGAGAGAGAGAGAGAGAGAGAGAGAGTCTGTGCTTTTTTTTGAAAAAAAAATTCAGCATTATATGCTCTTTATTAATGGTTATTAATGTTATAATGGTAAGTGTGGGGTATAGGAGATGGTAAAAAGACTTCATTACCCTTTAATATTATAATGATAGTGGGTATATGTGTCACCTTATCATTGGTGTAGGGGGGTTCTCAAGTTCTCTCAACTCAAAGGGGTTCTCACATGAACCCATTCCTATATATATCTATTATCTATTAATATATATAAAAGAATTGAATATTGCTGACGTGGCATGCAATGGTGCCTTTAACCTCTCTATGAAATTGCCACGTGGCATCATAATTGAAAGATTTTAGTGTTTTTGAATTATTTCATTTTTTAATTAAATTGAGTTATTTTAGGAAAAAAAAATTTAAAAATAAATTTAAAATTTTCTCTCTCATATTTCCTCCAATAATTTTTAAACGTTTATATCTTTTATATACGGGATTTTTTAAAGAAAAAAAATTACACCAAATTAACGAGCGTTTTATTATCTTTCCAACGAGTACCATAGTGCTATATAAAAAACGGAGAAAAAATCGACTATTTTTTGTGGGGTTTCGTTCATACAGAAAAAAACACACAAAGTGTTCATGTTATTCATTAATCATGTTTTTTCTTTTAAACCAGGTTCTTATCTACGATGTTGAAAATCAGCCCAATCGCCATGTTATCATTGGAATTTTACTAGGTATACTTCATCAAGAAAATCTAGGAGAAAGAATCGCGCAACACTGCAACACATGGTGTCAGCTTATAGCAATGTTATTTTTTTATTTATTTAATACAAGAGTAATAACCATTACTATTAGTATTAGTATTATTAGAATGATTATATTTTTCAACCCCGGGACGCTCCCGGGAAGAATTGATAGTTTCTGGCGTGACGTTTAATGGTGGTCTCAACCATCTCTTGATTATGCCACTTAACATAATGAGATGCAATGGTTACAACTTCCAACTTAAGTGTTTGTTTAGTTGATTAGGTTAGATATTATAAGAGCCATTAGAATGTGAGAAATTAGAGAGATGTGATGAGTTTTTGAATAGTTGTAGCTTACATAAGTGATTCTTTAGATGAATACTGATTAGGTTTTAGATTAGGGAATATGAGTTATTACTGATTAGAATACTATGAACATGCAATGATTAAGAGATTTTGTGGTTAGTTAACTTGAGCCATTTGCAATAGGTTATCACGTAAAATTAGATTTTTCAACCCCGGGACCCTCCCGGGGTAATCAACTAGTATATATATATATATATTGCAAAGAGATTAATCCTACATGTCATACTCTTATGCAATCTCTCTTTTGAGAGATGCCACATAGGATGTGATGTGGCAAGTGTAAACCAATTTAAAAAAAGGAATAAATATGATTTAAACCAATCTATTATAATCTTTAACCTAATCTACTAAATCTAAATATTAAAACTTTACAATTTTTTCTCTCATGTTTCCCCCTATAACTTTTAAACGTTAATATCTTTTATATACGAGAATTTTTAAAGAAAAAAATTACACCAAATTAACGAGCGTTTTATTATCTTTCCAACGAGTACCATAGTGCTATATAAAAATCGGAGAAAAAATGATTATTTTTTGTAACCCGACAGGTATTGTGTCGGGTTTGGGATTAGTTTAAAAAAATTGTGGGTTTGAGTCGGGTCTGGGATTAGGTGATACCCGACCCGATTACCCGAAACAACATACCCAAATTCCCGAACTATATACCCGATCATATACCCATGAATTTTTTAACGCATCACATAACCCTTAGACTAATACGGTCGATAATTCAATAATTAACTTTTTTTCTTATTTCATGTTAGTTCTTTTTAAAATGATCAATTACAAACTTCCGAATTCATTTGTAATGGCACTAGATTTATACACCGGCACAGAGATTCATTTTTTTATATTTGAATATGATAACTTATGGCAGATATTTGTTTAAAATAATAATAATAATAATAATAATAATAATAATAATAATAATAATAATAATAATATATTTTATTGTGTCATATTAAATATTTCAACTTGGGACGTTCCCGGGATAAAAACTAGTTGATTAATAAAGGAACAAAAACTTGCAGTGAATAATATACAACTTGATCGATCTAATCTAACCGAACTCGAACTTGAAAAACTATTAAAAAATTTCGACATCTTGATCACGAGCTAGGAGCAGAAGCTATTGCAAGATCCACGACACAAGCTACAAATTAAACGAGCTCGACTTTTTACAACACCATAATGTTTAAAAACAACAGTGCTCATGCAGACGTAATATATATTATTATAACATACCCACAATTAATCCACGGTTTAAAGTCATATATATAACTTGACCATCTTCCTTTGAAACTTCCAGGATATCCTCCCACCTATATTATTATTCACACATAAATATTCTTCCTCCTCCTCATTCCCCTCTCCAGTCCTCTACATCAAACACATATTCACACTTCAACAGCTTTAGCTTTCATGGAGGAACAACCTCAACATCAATCTCTTAATCATGATCTTGTCCATGACAACAACATGGTAAACCCCGAACCAGTTGATCATGATCTTGATCTTGAGCACACTGATAATAATGATGATGTATATCAAGATGTAAATGATACTGCTCTTGATGATCTTGATCAAGATGTAGAAAACATATGGGATTGTGAAGCTGGCCCGTTTTTTTGTATGGATAATAACCCACCCGACTCGTATGCGGTTTGTGAAAACAAAGTAGCCGACTGGCTCGACCGCAACACATTCATGGAACGAAAGGCTTCGGTTAAGTTCGCGTGTACAAAAAACCTAGATCCATGCCAAACCCGATCATCTAGACGCTCGGTCTCTATGTGCCAGAAACCGAAGCTAGCGATAATCGGGTTTAGAAAGAAACCGGTTCATCAAACCGAAGGGAGGTCAAAGCATAATGATAAGGTGGATAACGTTAGGTTGTTCAGGAACCGGTCTGAACCGGGGAAGAACTACTGTTTGTTGATAACTGAACCGGTTTCTCCTAGGGTTTCTTGTGTGGGTCGGGTTGGGTCGGTGCGGGTTAAAGGTAGGAAGGCTGGGGTTTGGAGGAGTTTCAAGGCTGCTTTCTCGAACCTTGTTCAGGCGAATCGAGTAGCGAAGATTGCTGCTTGATTCCGGTCTGAACCGGTGTTGATGTTTTTGTCGGCCGACGGTCAGGCCGGTGGCTGTATAATATTAATGTTATGGTTAAGATGTCAAATTCATTTTTGTCAATTTCGTTATAGTTGAATTTACTTGTAATTATGGTGTCCAACTGTATACTATCTTGTTGTCCATAGCCTATAATTGAGACTACGAGATTGTCATTTTGTGACAAAATTATATACATATAAATTATTTTTTTAGAAAATTGTTTTTTTTCCGACACGGAATAGTTACGATGCGTCTACGAACGAGAGTCATTGAGTGGACATCCTGAAGGTAAGTGATATACTCAATGCTTTAAAAACCGGTACGTACCGGCCGGTTATACCGGTAATACCGTTTTTCGGAGGTGAGCCCGGTACGAAACACCCCGGTATAAAGGCGAAATGGTATCAAGTTCATACCGCCGGTAAAATACGGTGTACCGGTTTAAACCTTTATACCGGTACCGGCACAAGGCAAATTTTGGGTTTTGAACTATTGATTTTTTTGTGGTTTAAGAAAAGCATCAAGGAGAACTTCATAATAATGATATAGATAACATGTTTGGTGAGGAAGCATACGAATCGGTTCCTCAAACACGCTGTTACTTGTTATATATGTTACTTATCTTTCGTAATTTAAGTATATTATGTTTGTTATTTCTACTAAAACTTCTTATGTAAAAATATAGGAGATGAAAATAGTTATGCTCTAGTTTTTTAGGAAGGTCTTGGCAGTGAATTTCATCTTTTAAGAACCATGAACTTGATGTATTCAATAGTCCAATGGCTTGGACATAGCGTACACTTTCATTTAAAATAATATTTTAAAAAATTGAATACTTTTGGATTATTTTTATATGGAATAACTTATGAATTATCTTTTATTATGTAATCATTCATTTTTAGATTATATCTTGTGTTCATGTTGTAATTGATGGATTCGTAGAGTTAACAAGTCAATCCGGTTGAACCACCCGATACAACCCGATTCAACTGATTGAACCATTTTAAAGCCAAATCCAGTATGATTTAAAATCCGGTTTTTAAAACATTGGATATACTTGACAACCAAAATTACAAGTTCAAATCCTACATGATATAGGTTGTGAACTAGTATTTATCCTACAAAATCTATAAATTGTTGTTTAATTAAAAAAAGTCTAGGAATGAGAAAGCTTTTACTAATTTCTTGTGTTTGCACATAGAATGACGGAGCTACATGTTTATTTTTATCCTTTTAACTAGTGTCACTTTAAAAATGTTTTGTCGACCGGTATTACTTAAGTGTGGCAGGCATAAATAAGACATAAGAAAAATTAAAGAAATCGTCCTTTATAACATCGTTTTTCAGTGGTTATCTTTTAACTTCAAAATTGTTGAAAATCATCCATTATGTTGTAAAATCTTGCAGATCTCGTCCTTTAGGCCTAACCTGGTTATTTATTTATTTTTTTGGTTAAGTTTGGTCATGTGAACCCACATGAGTGCAAAATGACAGTTATGCCCTCATCTCTATCATCTTTATCACCACCACCACCACTTACATTCTTTAATAACCATCACCACCCCCACCCCCACCCCATCCACCATCAGGCCACACCACCACCTCTACTACCAACCTACCACCACCACCGCAACTTGCACGAACAAATTTAAAGCACCTCTACCACCACCAACCTGCCACCACCACCACAACTTAAAGCTCCCAAATTTCATCAACCCTGCAATAATAATATTCAAACCCAATAAACAATCCCTAAAAATAAGGTCAACAACAAAACGCCCAAATTCACACCATCAAAACCCTATAACCACTCCCATGACCACCTCCCTGTACATCTCTGTCCACCTATAACCACTCCCACTCCCTATGGTTTGGCGAGTGCAGATAGCCCCAAATCATACCTTAATCATTCAAAGAAGTTGGCAGCATCTGATAAAGAAGCTTCAAAATAAGAGTTTCTGGATTTTGGTGTTTCTTGATCGAAGATGGTGGTTAGGGTTTCTGGATTGGGGGTTTCATGTGTAACACCCCAACCGATGGCGGAAACATCGAGGTGCCACATAGTGATGATTGTTCAATAGCTCATGGTACTAAATGAAAATTGAATAATATAAAACAATTTACATTTTTCCTTACAAGTAATGATTACAAAAGTTGATTAATATAAACTAGATCCGAAGCTCCTACGTGTTCCAAGACTTGTACAACTTCCAATAGCAAATAATTTTATAAAAAATATTTTCACACTATGATATTTTAGTACAAGCACCCTTGAACATGATCTTACAAAAATTCTTTTTATTTATTTATTTTCTCAATTTCTTTACTTATTATTTAATTAACTATTATTTTAAATTAACTATTAAACGATCGTCAATCTGCAAATTAGGAATCCTAGAATACTTTTAGACTAGGTAACTTAGACTTTTAAGTTTTCCCAACACTTATTTTTATTGCCTTGAATTTAGGGTAATACTTGGAATCGTTTATGCCACATTTAGACTGTTTCAAAGGATTCAACACTTTTGCTAATGTGAGTTTACATAGCTCCTTTTTACTGTTTTACATTTTTAGGTGAAACATGTTTAAACATTTTTGATACAATAGCAATTACTCATTCTCATTATGTGAAACTTGTGGATTCATTTTGACTGTAACAAAAAGACATGGTACAATCATTAACATTGATCAAGCCGCATGTTTAGATTTTAGCGCTATAGGTCTGACAAACCCATCCCCCCGCATAAATTCAGGGATGATCGAAAACAGTTACACTTTTACTAACTTGCGAGTTAGGTCTCAGTCGACACAAGGTTTGATTGTACAAAAGACGCATTGTTACATGTCGGACTCATACTCTTACATTATACAACTGTGATTGCTGTATAAACTAGGGCTGTAAACAAACCAAAAGTTCGGTGAACAGTTCGTAAACTGTTCGGCGGGATGTTCGTTTGTGTCCGTTTGTTTAATAAATGAACGAACACAAACAAAAAATTCCGTTTGATTAACTAAACAAACAAACACGAACAAATGTCTCGTTCGTTCGATTGCGTTCGTGAACGTTCGGCAATGTGTTTGTTTACGTTCGTTTATTTATATCCATTCGTGTATGTTTGTTTATGTTCGATCACTAGTTAAAACATAGGATAATTATGAACTTTTGAATTAGGAATATCATGTATTCATGCCTATGCCTAAGTAATTTTAGATAATTATGTCTAAGTTAGTACAATTTGACTTATCGACATCGTTTACTAGATGTACTTTGTCTAACGGTTAATATTAACAATGTTTTTTTTAGTTAGTTTTATATTAAATGCTTGTTTTTGTTTGTTTGTGTTCAAGACCCGTGTTCACGAACAATTCGCAAACAACTGAATTTCTTATCAAACAAACACAAACACAGAATTATGTTCGTTAGTGTGTTCGTGAACGGTTTGTTTGTCCAAGAAACCTTAACAAACAAACACGAACAAAGCCTTGTTCGTGTTCATTTGGTTCGTTTACAGCCCTAGTACAAACTATTGTTACCTATTACATTAAAAAACTTATGTATTCTCACCAACTATTTATAGTTGACCCCCTATCATTTAACTTAACATGTTTTAGGTTTTCTTAAATAAAGAATATATAATACATTAGAATTTATTAATCAAAACATGTTAATAACATCTAAAAATATCATAAATTTCAGATTACAAAACTATATTTCTGATCTAGTTTGTTAAAAATAATTTATGTGAAATTTTGGTGCAAAAATGATGAAAAACGAATTTATTACGAATTTATTATGATTAAAATAGCATAAATTAATTGAAAATACTTAATAAATGTTTTTCCAAAAATAAAATTCAGTTCTGAAAAGTTTATTAGTTTATAAGTTTAAAATATTTTTTGTGGAATTTTATAAAACCGTTTAGTTATATTTCTATAATTTTTAAATTATTTGACTTTAAACTTGTATTAATTATTTTATATATAAAATAATTTATTACAAGAAAAAGAAAAGTTGTAAAATAAACTTCTAAGTTTAGAGAAACTTATACATTTTTTATAAAATTTTTAGGCTTAATCTAGCAATTAAAAAAGTATTTTTAAAGTTTTGTTAATTATATACATATATAAAATGCCTTAAGGAAAACAAAAAAAAAAAGTTTGTAGCTTGTGGGACTCGAACCTGGCCTCTGGCCGGTTCTCATCCTTGAAACACAACCCATATACCAAATGCTCTGCAACTATATTTGTGATATTATTGAAATTTTATTAGGGTGATACTATTTACACAACCAACAAAAAACCCTAAACAACCTTAGGACGGGTCGTCGAGGCCTAGATGGGCCGTTAAGAAAAATTAGGGTTTCAGGATGGGTCGTCCAGGCCTTGATGGGCCGTTTGTTTACAGAAAAGACAAAACCGACGGGCCGTCGAGGCCCAGACGGCCCGTAGAAATACGAGGTACGAGGTGATCAGTCTGAACTCCTGCAAAAGCAGGCAGTTCAGACTGAAAAGTCTGAAAAAGGTACATAGGGACGGGCCGTCCAGGCCCCGACGGCCCGTTGAAATGTGTTAGGTTAGGGCATTTAATCCTTAGACGACCCATCTAGGCCTCGACGGCCCGTTGAGATTTCCAGATTTAACCATTACACGATCAGCTTCTTCCCCATTTGAACCAAACCTTAAAACATCACCACCACCAAAACCCTCGACCCATTTCAACTTCCCGGTCTCACGATGACATATTTACAAAGCTTTTCAACCGTTGACCTGTCTGAGAACGAGTCTTACGTCTCTGAAAGCGTAGGGTATGAACACGAGGTTCAAGTTGGTGAAGAGGAGGTTAAATCCGGGGTTCGTGGTAATGACGGGAACATGCTGCCCGATCTCAACGAGGAATATGTAGAGGAACAGGAGTCATTTTTCGTGCCACCAAGCTACCCGCAGTACACGTACGGGAGTTACCATTCGCGCGGGAATCGTGCTAATGATGACAACCAGGAAGATGCTAACATAAAAGTTGAACCTAACCCGGATGTTTCGTATGAAACCGAGCAGGTGCGTTTATTTATTTACACTAGTATATCTTTACAGTAGTATATAATTTAGAGTAGTATGAATTTAGACTAGACTGTTGTATAAATTTTCAGGTATTCAGGTCTGTTGAAGAGATGAAACAATGGGCTTACGATAGAGCCCTTGCTAGCGGTTACGTCCTAGTGACAGGACGTTCTGTTTCAAAAGGCAGTGGAAATAATGCAAGAAAAATTAGGATAGACCTGAGATGCGACCGTGCTGGCGAATACCATACTACAGCCACAGTAAGGTCTACGGGTAGCAAAAAGATTAACTGTCCATTTATGTTAATAGGGAGGCTACGCAAAGAGGGTTGGAAGTTGGAGGTTAAACACGCGAATCATAACCACGACCCTTTTATACATGTTGAGGGTCACGCTTTTGCTAGGCGGCTGACACCACAAGAAGAAGAAATGGTGGAAACGCTTTATTTTCAAGGCCTGGAACCGGCAAACATACATTTGGCCATCAGAGCACAAAACCCGAATAATAAATGTATTCTAAGAGACATACACAATATAGTGAGCAAGATTAAACATTGAATTTACGGCGATAAAACCCCAATGCAGGTATTATTATTAATTACTATTATTGTCATAGACTATTATTAATTTTGTTGTTGTTAAATATTAAATATTGTTATTATTATTGTTATGCAGATACTCGAGAGTATCCTGGTTGAAAAGAAATTTACTTATTTCACCAAGCAGAATCCAGAGACAGATGCTGTTGAGAATATTTTCTTTTCACACCGGGTCTCGTACAATCTCTGGCGTGCCTTCCCACATGTGATGCTGATCGACGCCACCTACAAAACGAACGAGTACAGAATCCCGTTTGTTCAAATTGTGGGTATGACGTCGACAAACCAGTCGTTTTGTATCGCCCATGCATTTATCGTTAAAGAGAAAACGAGTAACTACACATGGGTGCTTGAGAGGCTCAAAGATTTGCTGGAGGGGAGTATGGAGCCACGTGTAATTGTTACAGATAGAGATCTGGCTCTGATGAGTGCATGTGCTACAGTTTTCCCGGATGCTACGAAATTGCTTTGCAGGTGTCATATTCAACGAAATATTATTATTATTATTATTATTATTATTATTATTATTATTATTATTATTAATAATAATATTATTGTTGTTGTTTTGCAGGTATCATATTCAACGAAATATTGCAAAATATCATAAAGCAGGATTTCCAAAAGAAGAATGGGAAATATTTTTGCAGTATTTTGGTCGACTGTGTAAATCTCCTGACAAAGAGGCTTAAGAATTCAATCTTGAAGCGCTCTACAGACGACTTTGGGG
Source organism: Ambrosia trifida (assembly GCA_028751855.1). NCBI lineage: Eukaryota > Viridiplantae > Streptophyta > Magnoliopsida > Asterales > Asteraceae > Ambrosia > Ambrosia trifida. The sequence continues at coordinate 94,661,742 of CM054130.1, forward strand.
GCAGGATCGAACGGGTATATATTTTATTTTTTATTTTGCTTTACAAGCGTACATATTTTCTGTATTGACATCACTATTCTGTTTTTTACAGAGGTTTATGACTACATGGAGTCAGTTTGGCTCCGAGATTATAAAGAAATGTTTGTGGAAGCATGGGCAAATGAAAACCTTACGTTCGATCAGACTACGACCAACAGGGTCGAGAGTCAGCATGCTCTGATTAAGAGGTACATAAAAGGCCCGAACAGCTCGCTCCACGCGCTTGTGATGGAAATAGACAAAGTTATGGAATCACGGCGCGTAGCGATAAAGCACTCCTTCGAACAAAGCCGATCAACAAGAATGTGGAAACATGATCTACCGTTGTTTCAAGACGTAATCGGTAGAGTTTCCCATCTAGCGCTTAATTTGATGCTCGGAGGGGTCAACAAGATAAATTATTATATGGAACAAAAGAGGTCTTGTGAACACCGACTCAAGAAGACTTATGGATTGTCATGTTCCTGTCAATTGCAATTGTATGATACGAAAGGTAACATCATTTTTTAGACTTATTATTTTTTTTAGGATATAATAGTCAAATTTATAAATGTTTGAAGCGTTTTGTAGACGACTTGTGTTGTCTGGTTCGTACAAAAACAGAGGAAACTCTGCCAAATTTTTATAAAATTATTGATTTGTTGTTGTTGTGATTGAATATATATATCAGATACACGAGTGTCACTGGCTGATATCGACGTCTTCTGGACACGACTTGACTTTATGCCAGAAGTAGCTGAGAATCCCGAGTTTGACTTTCAGCACCAAATGAATGCATTCGCTGAGCAACTAAGGTCGCAACCGGTGCAAGTGAAAAAAAGCATGTTGCAGAAGATGAAGGAGGTGTTGAATCCGATTATGACTAAACATAAACCTCCTGAGGTACAAACCGATACTCGGGGTCGGCCAACAACAAGTGAAAAGGAAAAAAAGGAAGATAAGGCTGCGGTTCGTATTATTATTATTATTATTATTATTATTATTATTGTTGTTGTTGTTGTTGTTGTTGTTGTTGTTGTTGTTGTTGTTGTTGTTGTTGTTATATAATTTTTTGCACGTAGGGCAAAAAGCCTTCTAGAAGAGGTAAACAATCAAGGGACAAACCGATTGTTTACGATGAAGATTTTCCACTGTTGGAAAGGGATAGGTACAAACTACTAATATATAAATTCACACATGCATACATATTTATACACATATTAAATCTCACTTTTTGATGGGTACAGGTACAAACTGGAGATCGAAAGGTTTAAGAAATGGCTTCCACCTGCATATCATAGATACATTACAGACATTCGGGATGTCCATGGAGACGGTCACTGTGGCTTTCGATCCGTAGCTGTGTGCTTAGGGTGGCAACAGGATATGTGGTACTTCATCCGCAAACAGCTTAAGGAGGAGATCGTCGAGAATGAAGACCGGTGGAGGCCAATTTTAAACGAAGTAGATTACGATACTTACGACAGAGTCTCCAACTCATTCGATCACATTGGAGTGGGACCAGCAACGCACGACCAATGGATGGAGATGCCCGCCTCAGGATTACTGATTGCTCAGAAATTTAAGGTGGTTGTTCAATTTCTCTCTCCGTATGATCAAAGTGAGACGTACTTCCCTATGTTCGATGGTCCACACAGCGTTGAAGAACATGCGTTCGTATCGTTTGCTTTTGTTAACAAAAATCATTTCATCAAGATTGAGTTGGCAGAAGGCGCCCCAATGCCAAAACTGAATCCGTCATGGCGTAAGTGGCGATATGAAGAGGCAAGTGAGTGGGAGACGGTATATGACGACCGTATACAAAGGGTTGATGTTCGATCACCTCAATACTTCGACTTAACTTAGCTTATCGTATGTTACCGGACCGGACGAACGGAAAAATTTGTTGTATGTGTTCATTTATACTTATTATAAAAATATACTCCCTTTTTTTTTATAAAAAATACAAATACCAAGCTTAAAATATACAAAATACACTAAAAATTAAAAAAAAAAAAAATTAGGGTCGTCCAGGCCTTAATGGGCCGTCCAGGGCAAAAAATTGGTTTTTAGACGGCCCGTCTAGGCCTCAACTGCCCGTCCTTTGGTTTTTAGATGGCCCGTCTAGGCCTCGACTGCCCGTCCCAACACAAAGCTTCCATGAGAAGCTTCTGTTTTTTAAATTAAAAAAAAAAATTTATTTGAGGACCGTCCAGGCCTCAACGACCCGTCCCAAGACAAAAATTGGCCTTAGACGGTCCGTCAAGGCCTCGACGGCCCGTGTCAAAAATTTTAAATCAGATCAAAAGCAGATCTGATTGTGCCTCGTCCCACATTATTCCCTCTCATAAACGCGCGCCTTTATGTTTAGGCGCGCGTTTGTGTTTAGGCGCCTAAACCTAAACGCGCGCCTAAACATAAACGCGCGCCTAAAGTGTTATTGTTCTTGTGTTTTGTTTAGTTCCTTTTAATATAAACGCGCGCCTAAAGTGTTTTGTTTTTGTTTTGCAGATATGGCAAACAGAAACAACAGAAGACGCCGTAACCAGCCTGCGGACGGGAATCCTCTTGCAGGTGGCGATTTGAGAGATTGGCCCTACAGGCACGATAACGACGACTACGAGATTGCGCGCTGGGGTCAGATGGAGCTGCGTCCGATACACGGATCGCGCAGTGTTGACAGGTCCGCATTACGCGCGATCGGTGGAGCGGAGAGGTTTGAGGAGTGGATCCCAGACGACAGCCCTTGGGGGCGGATGTTAGCTGACCTCGACCATGATTCGTATCGGCCACTGACGATCGAGTTCATCTCGACATTCCGCTACGCGCCGCATCCAGCAGGTGTTGAGCCTCCAGTAGGTCCTGACGGCGAGCCTGAGCCTGAGGTACAGTTCCGATTATTCGGACAGCTCTACGCATATACGATGGACCAGTGGGCTACTACTTGCTGCTGGTACAGAGAGGGGGAGCTTGTCCAGGATATGTACACCACGGCCTTGACGACCTTGCCAGACGACATGCTGATGGCCTGGTGGCCCACTATCGGTGGTCGAGCGTATGGGGAGGACGGCGAGAGGTATTATTATTGTTATTGTTTTCATTTAGTTCAGTTCGTTATTATTATTGTTATTTAGTTCGCTTAGTTAATTATTATTGTTATTTAGTTAGTTTAGGTTGTTTGTTTTTGGATTTTTGTAGACGACTTGTGTTGTCTGGTTCGTACAAAAACAGAGGAAACTCTGCCGAAATTTTTATAATGTTATTATTATTCTGTGCAGGATGGATAGGTCCAGCAACATCCGGGATCCTCTGATCCGTTACATACACCGTTTGGTTAGCTGGTCGATTGCCGGACGGTGTAACTGTAACGAGAGGATCCAGCAGATTGACCTTTTCTACCTCTACTGCATCTTGAGGGGTAGGCCGGTTGCGCTACACAGGTGCTTTGCCGAGTACATCGCGACCTACCCTCATAGGCACCCGGCGGGGGAGATTCCGATTGGTGGGATCGTCACCGCCATCGCGTTGCGTCTTTGCCCGGGCGAATTGTGGACGCATGCTGAGGAGAACAACTTACCTCGTCCGATGATGCCCAGGTAAGATTATTATTATTATATATTATAATTTAATATTATTATTATTATTTATTATTATTATTTAATTTTATATATTATTATTTAATATTATTATTGTTGTTTTGCATTTCAGGCCGTTAAATATTAAGACTATGACGCAGATGAAGGTGGCAGCACGGGTCCCTCGCAGCAACCCACACGCTTATTACCAGCGTGCTTTCGGACCTGCTGGCGACCGTGGCGAGCATTTTGTGCCAGAGCCGCTCAGACATCTCGATGGGCCGATTGCCCCTGAGGTCCAGATGCCACACGTTGCCGACGGCGACCCACCGGTGGATGTAGAGATGCCAGACCCCCCCCCCCCCCCCCCCCGTTGATGAGCTACAGCGTCCTGCCCGCGTTTATCATGCTGTCAGGTTGCATGATAGCACGACCCAGGTACTTCAGCAGATCCTGGATCAGTTGGGGTCGATGCGGGGTGACATGCGGTGGCTGTTAGAGAGCGAGAATGAGAGACGACGAGAAGCTGGATTGGAGCCGCGTCCACTTCCGGATTGGGCGTCTAGCAGTCAGCATGGTGGGGCGTCCACCAGTCAGCCGGGTGGGTCGGATCAGCCGGGTGGGTCGGGTTAGACGGGTGGGTTATATTTCTTTGGTTGTACATTTGAACTCATAGTTTATGTAATTTTTTGGAATATTTATGCTTATTTATGCTTTATTGTTCGTATTTTGGTTTTGAATGTTTGGTTTTTATAGATGTTTATTGAACTCATAGTTTATGTAAATTTTTGGAATATTTATGCTTATTTATGCTTTATTGTTCGTATTTTGGTTTTGTTTAGTTCGGCAACATAAACGACATTCGTTCATATTCATATACACAATTATATAAAAAAGATCATATTATACAAATAAAAAAAACATTTATAAAAAACCAAACATCTATAAAAAACAAACATTCAAACCCATTTTAAACATCCACACTACACTTATAAAAAAACCAAATAATCATCACCTAATCATTGCCAATGATTACCAATGATTGGATTGGATTTAAACCTTTAGACGGGCCGTCTGGGCCTGGACGACCCGTCCTTTTGCCTTTATACGGGCCGTCTGGGCCTGGACGACCCGTCCTTTTGCCTTTTTGGCCCTCCACGGGCTGTCCAGGCCTCGACGACCCGTGGAGGGGTTGTGCAAATAAAAACCCTAGTTGTGCAAATAACCGGACCCTTTTATTAAATCATTTCTGTTAAACTTCATCTTCCCCAAATAATAAGAGAACCCTAGATCCTTGATTAGATTAAACACGCGGTATTAATCCAATTAACGATAGGGCTTTTATAACATGTATAAAAACGATCCTAAATGTATGTTTAATCGAAGAAATACATACCGAATGCTGGGTGAATTGTGGCTTGAATGAGCCGAAGGAAAACAAGAATAAAACGTTGGGTGTGCTTCACAGAGAGATCAAATGCATCAATTCGTGTTTGGGATCTCTTAGTCACCCCTTTAAGAGTATGTGTGCAGGATTAATCGAGTCAAAAACAAGTATTTATAAGAATTGATTCGGGTCAAAAGTCAAATTGGGGAAAACGCGTTTACGAATAGGAATGTTTTGGTATGTAATCGCGTAAACAGATTGGAATTGGTTTGTCAATCATAGTGGAACAAGGAAACTTTCCAAAGATGAGCTCTAGATGTGCGAATTGCAGGTCAATTATTGATGGTTGACTTGGGTTTGACCTTTGAATGGTTGACCACGATTTGTTTTAGAAGGTTAAGTTTAATTTGTTTCAAAATAATTACAAACATTAGTTTGGCCTAGTGGTTTGCTCATGTGTTGCTTTTATAAGACCCGGTTTGGGGCGCGGGTTCGAGTTCCGGCTCAACCAATTTTTTTAAAGCTTTTTTGTAAAAAAATTTTGATAATACTAGTTTATGATATATATATATATATATATACACACAACATATTTAGATCACAAAATAAATAATGTAACGTGAGATATGGCCAAAATGACGAATGAACGGGGATTTATTATTATCAAAGGTTAAAATTTAAAGAAAAATACGAACGGTTACAGTCTCCCCTACTTTTAGGAATTTCGTCCCGAAGTTGATATTGGAGAGGCTATTGGGGGTAGGTGAGGGTAAAAAGTTTAAGAGCGCCATGATCAAGGTTTTGGGTGATATTGGTCTGAGATAAGGGTCCTATGGGGCACTAAACTGTAAGTTTCAAGAATGCACAAGATGACCATCAAGGTTAAACGGACCACTAATTAACTAGGGTTTATAATTGGGTATTTACCGAAGACCTTGATAGAATTTCACATTATCTTAATGTACCTGTAAATTCATGATTACGTTTCGGACCACAATAACCAATTTACCTTACATTAGGGTTTTGTGTCCTTCTATGACTCTAAACACACATGTAAAATAAACAATGCAAAATAACCTCGTGATTGAATTTTTGTAACAATGAGTCTAATGGATCTTTGTACCAGATTGCATGTTCATTGAATCCAAAAATGAGTCCAACTGTTGAGCAGGCAAGAATACCTCCACCAATCGGTTAAGTAGGAACCTCTACCGATTGTTGAGCAGATACAATAACCTCTACCAGTCGTTGAGCAGGTTATTAGAACCTCTACTGACTGTTGAGCAGGCATGATTGTAACATCGCAAAATTTTCCCCAAAATTTTAATACATAAAAAGCCCTTATATATATATATATATATATATATATTTTTTTTTTATTACACCTTTATCATTAATATTATACAAATGTGCCTAAGTCTTTATTTATCCTAACTCACAACTTATATACATACATAAATGTATATAAATAATAATAATAATATGATTCTAAATTCTTTTTTTTTTTTTCACATACAAGATTTTTTTTTTTTTTTTTTTAAATAAAGCCTTGAGTCAAATAGTCAAAGTCCTAGTCAAAGTCTTAGTCAAATAGTCAATTCATCATAAAACCTTACTTTATGGTGTTGACCAATTTTAATGGCTAATTGAATCCAAAACTAGTATAAAAACCCACCTATGACCCATTATACTTTGCACCTCTAAATCGATTGTTTCAATCCGATTAAACTTTCCCTCATACCTTTCTTCTATAGTCTATTACTTCTACAATTGAAGCTTTGATTATAAGCTCTTGTAATTGGCGAATTGGAAGCTTGATATTCTTTCTTTTTCGTTTTCTTCAATTTGGACTAGCTACGTTGTTGAGTCTTTGGGATTCGCCTCGCATACATTCACAACACATTATTCTATTTTTTTTACGAGATATAACATTTTACCAAGGTGAGTTTTACATAGCCCCTTTTTCTATTTATCACCATTTTTGGGGTGAAACATGTTACAACATCATTTATGCAATTCAATCATCAACGTGTCTATGTGTTTTCTATGTTGCATTATGTCTTGAGCATGATTAGAGTAAGCACCATTCTAGCATAATCATTAACTCCGTACAAGCCGGCGGTAAACATTGATAGATCTATTGGACTGACAATCCCACCCGGATACGTGCCTCCTACAAAGGTAGCGTGGGTGTTTGTTATCGTATAACATATTCAAGTGGACCATGAGCGTATGGTATGTATCATATTATAACAGTCATCAGGGTTGGTTATGCACTCGATTTATTTCTAGTATGTTCTCACATATGGACTAGATTGACATGACACATGAATTGCACAACATTTTTATTCAATTATCAAAAACCTATGTAATTCTCACCAACTTTTGTTGACCCAAAATATTTTCAACTTAACATGTTTCAGGTTCTACTTGCTTGAAGATTTGAATTAATGCTTGAAGATGTGTGCATAGTTTTATTCAATTTGATGTACGAATTCTTGTAGAACAATTGTATGTAATTTATTTAAATCATATAATGAAATTTATTATTTACCATGAGCTACTGAACAATCATCAATACTTGACATCCCGATGTTTCCGCCATCGGTTGGGGTGTTACAGATTGGTATCAGAGCCATGGTTATAGGGAATTAGGTTATTAGAAAAATAATGTAGTCTATAACCATAGGATTTAACAAGTACTTGCTTCTTTTACTTGCTATTCTCTATCTCCCTCCTACTTCTTATTCCTACTTTCATTCCTACAAGAAGGTTGCTCTCCATCAGTGGATCTACTCTTAGACTAATAGGACAAAATCCTCAGGTTTAACCTGAACCACCTTGAGATCTCGTCAAAGTTCTAGATTTTAATAACGAACACGTGCAATCTGGAAGGGTGAACGCCTGTATTCTGAGTCTTCTGTCTAGGCTGGCATTGCGCATATATCCCAATCAGACGAGGGACCCGGATGCCTACCTGGGAATTCTCGGGATGAGTGTTCACTTATAGGCTAAAGCATGTCTTCATATGTTATTAAAATCTGGAATCTTTGATAAGTCAACGTTTTCATTTATTCGTTTTAATTAATGAATAAATGATTACATTCCTTATATCACCTCATTCATTTCATGCCACATTGAACCTTCATTGTGTCCCTTACAGATCATGTCTCCACGTCGCAGCACTCGCAATAACAGTGGTGAAAACCAAGAGGAAAGTAACAACAACCACAACACCAACCACAACAACAACAAAAACAACAAAGGTGTTTGATGCCCAACTGGCTGCGATTATTCACAACCCTGCTCAGGTTACTAATCCTAATCGTCCTGGTAATTACAACTATAGTCAATGCTATAAATGTGGAAACCCAAATCACTACCGTAACCGATGCCCTAAACTAAACCGAGATCAAGGCCCCCATCTACTTAACAGCAAGTCCCACCATTTGAATGTTGTTTGCTTTTAATTCTATGTATTGACGCTATTTGATTCAAGTAATAAATTTTAGTATTATCATAACACCTGGGTGCATGCTTGTTTTGAATGTGAACTAATTGCTATATCTATATTTAAATCATACTCATTATACATGCTTACTTATACAACAGTTAGTTAGCTACCAAATAACCTACTCAACGATTGCAAGAGGTCATCATGTCTTTCAACAGTCGGGAGAGGCCCTACAACCTGCTCAGCGACCGGTGAAGGCTATCGGACCTGCTCAACAATCGGTAGAGTCATAGAAGGACACAAAACCTTAATGTAAGGTAAATTGGTGATTGCGGTCCGTAACGTAATCATGAATTTACAGGTACGTTAAGGTAGTGTGAAATTCTATCAAGGTTTTCGGTAGATAACCAAATGTAAACTCTAGTTATCTAGTAGTTCACTTAGTCAATCAACTCACACGTAACACGCCGCCTATCCACATTATTTTAGACAGATTATTCTATTCATGTCATAACACGAAATTTTTCAGACCACACTTGTCCTAATTTTTACCCAACCACTTTCAACCCCGTGTTTTCATTAAACTTCGGGACGAAGTTCCTAAAAGTAGGGGAGACTGTAACATCGCAAAATTTTCCCCAAAATTTTAATACATAAAAAGCCCTTATATATATATATATATATTTTTTTTTTTATTACACCTTTATCATTAATATTATACAAATGTGCCTAAGTCTTTATTTATCCTAACTCACAACTTATATACATACATAAATGTATATAAATAATAATAATAATATGATTCTAAATTCTTTTTTTTTTTTTCACATACAAGATTTTTTTTTTTTTTTTTAAATAAAGCCTTGAGTCAAATAGTCAAAGTCCTAGTCAAAGTCTTAGTCAAATAGTCAATTCATCATAAAACCTTACTTTATGGTGTTGACCAATTTTAATGGCTAATTGAATCCAAAACTAGTATAAAAACCCACCTATGACCCATTATACTTTGCACCTCTAAATCGATTGTTTCAATCCGATTAAACTTTCCCTCATACCTTTCTTCTATAGTCTATTACTTCTACAATTGAAGCTTTGATTATAAGCTCTTGTAATTGGCGAATTGGAAGCTTGATATTCTTTCTTTTTCGTTTTCTTCAATTTGGACTAGCTACGTTGTTGAGTCTTTGGGATTCGCCTCGCATACATTCACAACACATTATTCTATTTTTTTTACGAGATATAACATTTTACCAAGGTGAGTTTTACATAGCCCCTTTTTCTATTTATCACCATTTTTGGGGTGAAACATGTTACAACATCATTTATGCAATTCAATCATCAACGTGTCTATGTGTTTTCTATGTTGCATTATGTCTTGAGCATGATTAGAGTAAGCACCATTCTAGCATAATCATTAACTCCGTACAAGCCGGCGGTAAACATTGATAGATCTATTGGACTGACAATCCCACCTGGATACGTGCCTCCTACAAAGGTAGCGTGGGTGTTTGTTATCGTATAACATATTCAAGTGGACCATGAGCGTATGGTATGTATCATATTATAACAGTCATCAGGGTTGGTTATGCACTCGATTTATTTCTAGTATGTTCTCACATATGGACTAGATTGACATGACACATGAATTGCACAACATTTTTATTCAATTATCAAAAACCTATGTAATTCTCACCAACTTTTGTTGACCCAAAATATTTTCAACTTAACATGTTTCAGGTTCTACTTGCTTGAAGATTTGAATTAATGCTTGAAGATGTGTGCATAGTTTTATTCAATTTGATGTACGAATTCTTGTAGAACAATTGTATGTAATTTATTTAAATCATATAATGAAATTTATTATTTACCATGAGCTACTGAACAATCATCAATACTTGACATCCCGATGTTTCCGCCATCGGTTGGGGTGTTACAATGATGACCTCTACCAATCGTTGAGTAGGTTTTTAGAAAACTTTACCAACTGTTGAGCAGGTACTTCTTCCTTTACCAGTTGTTGATTAAATATAGCAATTGTTTCACACATAAGTTGCAAATTGATAATATGTATATGTAAGCAAGTTTATAAGTGCAAAAAGTATAGTATGTGAGTTGTAATTGTATAGCAATTAGTTCATATTCAATTAGGCATGTATCCAAGTGTCATGAAAAATCATACGTTCAAATATACTAGATAACTAAATTCTAATACAAGAGGCAACAATTTTTAATACTAAGATTTATTACTTGAACCAAAATGAGTCATTACATAGAATTCAAAAGTAAATAACATTCTAATAGTAGGAGCTTGTCGTTAGGCAGCTGGAGGGTCTTGGTCTCGGCTTAAGTTAGGACATCGGTTACGAAAGTGGTTGGATCTCCACATTCATAGCACTGGCCATAATTATATCTGTCGGGACGATTAGGATTAGCAGCCTGAGCAGGAGTGGTTTGGTTGGGATTGGGGTTTGGGGCTTCACGGCATGTGTTGATCAAATGGCCATACTTACCACAATTTGTGCATAAGCGACATGGTGAAACGGTGGGATGATGGCGTTTGCATGTGTTACACAAAGGAAAGTTTCCCGCATAAGGTTTCTTGTTAAAAACTTGTGTAGTAGGGTTTTTTTGGTTCTTGGGACTGAGGTTTGCATCAAGATCCCTGGTCTTGCGCTTCTGGTTCTCAGTAGTTACTGCGGCTACAATTCTTACTTTCTCGCCTTTCCGAAATAAGGTCCCGTTCTTTACGTGATTGTCAGTTAAGGTAGCTGCTAGACGCTTAACCTCTTCGAGGGTAGCAGGGTTCCTTCCCCACGCCGTGTCCTGAATCTGCATGGGTAAGCCACCAATATATTTTTTGATAGCAATAGGTAGGGGTGACCTTATGTGGTAGTGGTAAGCTAAGCTCGTGGAAACGAGTGTTGTAGGCCAGGTTCTCCCCATTATTTTGGACAATAGTGTGAAACTCATTTTCTAACTTCTTGATATCATTACGAGGGCAGAATTCCGCCTTCATAATGTCTTTAGCTTGCTCCCAAGTCAAAGCTAGCGCGACTTCGGCTCCGCGAGTCCGCTTTTCTTCGTTCCACCATGTGAGTGCCCGCTTGTGGAGGACACTCATACCATAGCGAACTTTGAGGTTGTTAGGACACTCGCTATTGATGAAGTTATTTTCGATACCTTCGAACCACATAAGAAGACCAGTGGCTCCTTCGTCCCCACTGAACTTGGGAGGGTTGCAAGTGTTGAAGTGCTTGAGGGTGCAAACTTAGTGAACATTCCCGTTTCCATTGCCATTCCCGTTGTGGTTACCATTTCCATTGCCATTTTCATACACTTTTGCGATTTGGGCCACTAAATTATGGAGTATTGTCGCTATTTGTTGAGCCATTTGTTGGGTAATGATCGCGGCGAGTTGGAAATTACCAGGGTTACCGTTGTCCTGGTTGTTGTTGTTGCTGTTGTTGTTGTTATCGTGGTTGTTGTTGTCATTGTCATTGTTGTTGCTGTTGCGTGTGCTGCGACGAGGAGGCATTTTCTGAAAGAGACACAATGAAGGTTTCAATGAGACATAGGATAAACAAGGATAATGGGGTATAGTGAGGAGTGTAATCATTTATTCATTAATTAAAACGAATAAACGAAAACGATGACTTATCAAAGTTTCTAGATTCCAATAACATAGTGAAGACATGTTTTAGCCTATAAGTGAACACTCATCCCGAGAATTCCCACGTAGGCATCCGGGTCCCTCATCTGATTAGGATATATGCGCAATGCTAATCCTAGACAGAAAACTCGGAATACAGGCGTTCACCCTTCCAGATTGCACGTGTTCGTTATTAGAATATAGAGCTTCAACGAGATCATCAAGGCAGTTCAGGTTAGGACCTGAGAATTTTGTCCTATTAGTCTAAAGGTAGACCCAGTGACGGAGGGTAATAAGCTTGTAAGGGTAAACAGTAAGATGGACATAGAGAATAGAAACAAGTAGAGTTGTAAGTAAGAGGAGCAAGTACTAGTTAAAATCCTAAGGTTATAGACTAGATTATTTTTCTAATAACCTAATTCCCAATAACCATGGCTCTGATACCAATCTGTAACACCCCAACTGATGGCGGAAACATCGAGGTGCCACATAGTGATGATTGTTCAATAGCTCATGGTACTAAATGAAAGTTGAATAATATTAAACAATTTAATCAAGCTCTTCGTCCGGAGTTTCTGCATCACACAAAAATCATGAAAAAATGAGACTACAAATTGTAAGTCCTTGGCGAGTCGGCCAACAGATAAAAGGTTGCATTTAAAATTAGGAACATAGAGGACTCCTTCAATCTTAGTGCCCCCTTCAAGGGTAAAATCGCCTCTTCCCTTTATGGGAACTTTAGTTCCATCAGCTATGATGACAGGAGCTTCAAAATCATTTTTTGTTTCATTAAACATAAAGTCAGGGTCATGAGTGATGTGTTCTGTGGCTCTTGAATTAGTCACCCAATCATTGACCCATTCTTCTTTACTTGCAATGTTTGCCATACGTGGATTTTTGTGACACCCGGCAAATTCTGGTTAACAACGTGGTCTAGATTAAAGTCTACCTTAGCGAGTCACGCGTATATTATACTTAACGAGGGTTATCTAGATAGCTAGATAGGACATACGAGCATTATCTCGGGTTTGAGACAACTTACAAAACGTTTTCTAGTCCGGTTTGGGACTACTTTCACATCTCGGGTTATGAGATGCTTTGACTCCTTGTGTGGGTCGGGTTCTGACTCCTTGTGTGAGTTAACATGTGATTTCATGATTAGTGAACCTCGGACGTTGGTGAATAACAAACTTATGTGAAAACCATACGTGATTATGTGAACCTAAACCGAACACGTTAATAAAAATTATTAAAAGTGGAGCGTGAGGTTGATTAGGGTCTTAACGCATGGGGTTACACTTGTTACGGTCCGTAACAACGAAAACGTCGAAGGATAACGCGTCGGGAGGCGAAACGAGGCAAAAGCGCGCCACCCGGAGCTGTGAGCGGCCGCTCACAGGCTCCGAGCGGCCGCTCGAAGGGCACTGACGGGTTTAAACCGCCTCAAACTCGTAACATCCTTAACTCCCATGCAGCCCTCATACTCAACCCTAATCGCCCCCTTACTGCCCCACACGAATATTTCACTCCAAAAACACCTGCTAAGGCTTAAGATCATCAATTGGGAGGCTCCAAGGCGCGCGATTGATTGATTTGAAGAGCTAAGGGTATAACTCATGATTTCTTACGCTTTTTACTTTATGTTTTATTGTAAAAATCCTATAACAAGTTTGTCCAGGTCTGATTGGATTTAATAAACATTAAAACATGAGTCTTTTTGAAGATTAAACGGATTAAACCTATTAATAAACGCGTAGTAACATCATAGGATGCTTGTTGCGCAAGTTATTGGTGTTTTGATCTTAAAAGCTTTGATCTTGACATGTTTGATAATAGGATCTGATGGGAATAGGTATTAGGAAAGTTGTATGATGATTATTAGATATTATTGATTGATAATATGCAACTAGGGTTGATATAATTGATGATATTGTACGATCAGAATCTGGACAGATTCTGAAAGTCGACTTGTAGGGTCTGTTTCGTGGCTTGAAAACAATTGGTTTGATCGATTCTTTGCATGATTGTAACGTACAAGGTCTTAGCTTTTCATAATGGGCAAAACCATCGAATTTGGACGTCGTTTGAGTCGTTTTTGGAATTTTAATTGATTAGGGGTCATATCAGATTTTCGGATTTGTAAATTGGGTTAACTTTAAATGGTCATAACTTGAGATTTACAAGGAATTAGATTATGAAATTTTTACAGTAGGTCAATACTGGAAAAATAGAGCTTTTCCAAGTGGATTCATCTCGTTTGGATGAATACACAATTTTTAAGAATTTTCCTACTAAACTGACCTGTTGAGGAGATTTTCTGGACCTAGCTGTGTTGTACGAATTTTCGTAATTTTTGTGTTTGGAATTGAGACAAAAAAAAATAGGTATTGTCGAGTGAATCCCAAAGTAAATTCAGTAAAAATTTGGGAGGTTAACTCACTGGTTTGCTATTTTAAATAAATTCGTTTTGATGGCGCACAATCTGTCCTGAAAACACAGATTGTGTATTATGTGCTTCTGTGATTAATTGAGGTCTTAGGTGGTATGGAATTGACATGTAACTGAAGTACACTTGTCTGAGACACATACGGAATGTAGAAACTAATTGTAACCAACGTATTCACCAACGGGTCCGTAGGGTTTACTATTGCATGTAGAATCACTAGGCGTCGCATACACACTTTTGAACATTTAAAACGCCTTGGACAAACGAGTTATATGGGTAATGATATTACGCCTATACTCACTGAGCGACACTGTTATTAGGGTGTCGGTAGCATATATTGCTTGCTGTTCGGATTCTTTGCTTGCACGTTAAGGTGAGTTTACGGCCCCTCTTTTAAACTGGTTTCATATTTTCGGGGGAGAAAACATGTGTTAAAACGATTATTTGGTAACTACTGTCATACTATGGGTTTCTATTGTGTACTACACGATCTTTGGAAGTCCCGGGGGGAACCATGAATGTGCGGGTTTGCACAACGGGGAAATGTGAATAGCGCTATTGGGAGTGACCAACCCCGCTCGTCGACTTGGAGGGTCGGCGAGTGCATATTGTCTCAAACAGGAACAACAGGAACAACAGGAACTTACATCGGGCATACTTTTGGTATTCGCGTTAGTAATGGTTTTCCAATCGTGGTAGTAACAAAACGTACGCCTAGCTAGCGTATACTGGTTTTCGATTTATTATAGTATGGACAGGTGGACTTGGTACTTGGATACAAAACCTGTGAACTCACCAGCATTTTTGTGCTGACGTAAACTTTTACATGTTTTCTCAGGTCGCTAAAGTAGCACAATGGAACTAGGGCGCACACGTCTGCACTGCGTCTAGTTAGAGTCGCATGGTTTTCATATGTTGAACAATTGGTTTACTTTTGAGATACTGTTTTGAATAAGCTTCCGCTGTAAACGGGAATTTTAAACATTGTTTTGAAATTGCATTATGTTCATGTTAGACTTGTTTATTGTGATCGTTGGTTTGGATCCTGGTTTGTCATGCGCCTCGCGGTAAAACTCCGCAAGTGGATTTTGAGGGTGTGACAGATTGGTATCAGAGCCAATGGTTATAGTGAACTAGGACTGCATGTAGGGTCTAGTCTATAGCCGAGTCGTACACACTAGACGATCACATGGTACTAAACGTTATAGTGGTTTACGTATGGTCTTGTCGGGGTGTCTCTAAATCGTTGGTCTTTCTATGTTACATCATCCGTTCTATCTTAGGTTGGGTTACTTGTTTTCTAGGCAGTGTAGTCTATTGGAGTAACTCGTGTGCTCTTGAGATTTGTCCAAGGCTCGGACATTTCCCTTTCGCACTCCAATAGAAACGCCTACCATAAACTATCGTAGCATTACGGTGTGTAGCTGAGAGTCTATGTTCGGTGATTTGAACTTTGAACTAGGAGAACACTTGGAGGACCATGTAGAGCGTTTTATCATTTTGGGTGCACACAAAATCATAAAACGAAATGCATGGAAGCACTAGTGAACTCTGGGTTTGAGGGGATAGTCCTGGATTGGATCTAGCTTTGATCTTGTGAACATTAGTGGTTATCTTTATCTGCGAAACTAAATTTTCTCGCTCTTTCTGCCAGAATCATGTCTGGAGTACGAGGAGGACGTGGAGGTGGTCGCAATGGTGGACGCGGTGGTGCTGGTGGTCGTGGAGGTGTTAACCTATCGCAGGATGATCTGAACAACTTACTCCAAGCTGCCTTTCAGTTAGGGCACAACGGTGGTGGTAAGTTGTTTTATCCGTTTTCTTTGCCTCATTGGTGAACCTTGTTTACGTTATTCGTAGTTCTCATACGTTTCATTTCAGGTGGTCCTGTTGACCCACCCCCACCCATGTGCACCTACAAGATGTTCCGGGACTGCAAGCCCCAGGAATTCTCTGGCACTGAGGGTGCGGTTAGCTTGCTTAGGTGGTTGGAGAAAGTGGAGTCGGTATTTCTGATGTGTAACTGTCTCCCAGAAGATCGGGTGAAGTATTCGGCTGCGTTATTTCAGGACGTGGCATTGACTTGGTGGAATGGTATCACCCAGAACATGGGTATTGGGGAGGCATATGCTATGCCATGGGAGAACTTTGTGCAGTTGCTGAAGCGGGAGTATTGCCCGAGGGAAGAGGTACAGAAGCTGGAGCATGAGGTGTGGAACCTCAAGATGACTGGATCGGAAATCGAGAAGTATACTGTGAGGAGGAATGAGTTGGCAGTGCTGTGTCCCGATCTGCACGTGCCAGAGTATCGTAAGATTGAACACTATGTATCAGGGTTAGTACCGGAAATTGCCGGGTTAGTGGCTGCTGGAAATCATCCTACTTATGCGGAGGTAGTTCGATCGGCCCATAGGATGACCAACTTAAAGGTGAATGAGGGGATTTTGCCTGCGAAAGGTTCGACTGTTAAGGCCCCAGAGAACAACAAGCGCAAGTGGGAGAACGACGGGAAAGGATCTGGGTCTACACAGCAGGGTAAAAGGTTTGATAATGGGGGTTCATCTTCTTCGAGTAACAAGCAGGGTGGTTATGCGGGAAAACTGCCCAAATGTAACAAGTGTGGACGCCATCACCAAGGGAACTGCGACAGTAACCGTTGTCACCGCTGCCAGCGAACAGGGCATTATGCTAAGGATTGTCGGGCTACACTTCCATCGACCCAGGCTCCGACTAACAGCTCAGCTCCGACTACTCAGGGGACTACAGGGAAACAAGGATGCTACAACTGTGGTGACACTGGGCATTACAAGAAGGATTGCCCAAAATTGAAGCAGGGTGGAAACAACGGGAATGGGAACAACGGGGGCGGCGGCAGAAATGCACGTGCCTTCGTCATTGGAGCTGCTGAGGCTAGACAGGACCCTGACACAGTCACCGGTACGTTTCTTCTCAATAATCGTTCTGTTAGTGTGTTGTTCGATTCCGGTGCCGACAAGAGTTTTGTATCCATGGATGTTAGTCGACTGCTAAATGTAGCACCCGTACCATTAGAGGCCAAGTATATTATTGAGTTAGCTGACGGTAAGACGATTGAAGCTACTAGTGTTCTTCGGGAGTGTCAATTAGAGTTGTCGGGTTTATCGTTCCCCATCGACCTTATGCCGGTACCTTTGGGTAGTTTTGACGTTGTGGTAGGAATGGATTGGTTATCTTTGTATCGCGCGGAGATTGTCTGTTACGATAAGGTTATTCGGATTCCTCTCCCTGATGGAGAATTTCTTTCTGTTTACGGTATCAAGGGTGGTGTCCCGCTAAACATCATCTCTAGCATGAAAGCCCTTAAGTGTCTTCGAAAGGGTTATCCAGCCGTATTGGCGCTTTTATCTGTTTCCTCTGGTGATGAAAAGAAGATCGACGACATTCCGGTGGTACGCGAGTTTCCTGATGTTTTTTCCCGATGATTTATCTGGTCTTCCTCCTCATCGTCAAGTCGAGTTCGGTATTGATCTTGTACCAGGGGCTGCTCCTATTGCTCGGGCCCCCTACCGTCTTGCACCTCCCGAGATGCAGGAATTGTCGAGTCAGTTACAGGAACTCTTGGACAAGGGTTTCATCAGGCCAAGTTCTTCCCCTTGGGGAGCCCCGATTCTATTTGTTAAGAAGAAGGATGGAAGTTTCCGATTGTGTGTGGACTACAGAGAACTAAACAAATTGACCGTTAAGAACCGTTATCCTCTTCCACGTATTGATGATCTATTCGACCAGCTCCAGGGTTCTAGTTACTATTCCAAGATTGACTTGAGGTCCGGTTATCACCAGTTGCGAGTAAGGGAAGCTGACGTTGCAAAGACTGCCTTTCGTACACGTTATGGCCATTTCGAATTCTTGGTCATGCCTTTCGGTCTCACGAACGCACCAGCGGTTTTCATGGACTTGATGAACCGCGTTTGCAAGCCATATCTGGACAAGTTCGTCATTGTGTTTATTGATGACATTCTGATCTACTCTAAGAACAAGACCGAACACGAGGAACACCTACGTTTGGTTTTGGAACTCTTGCGACGGGAACAACTTTACGCTAAGTTCTCAAAGTGTGACTTTTGGTTACGCGAAGTTCAGTTCCTAGGACATGTGGTTAATGAACTAGGAATTCATGTCGATCCAGCTAAGATCGAAGCGATCAAGGACTGGGGAGCACCAAAGACGCCAACTGAGGTGCGGCAATTCCTAGGCCTTGCGGGCTACTATCGTCGTTTCATTCAAGGGTTCTCGAAGATCGCTCAAACCCTGACCACTCTTACTCAGAAGGATAGGAAATTCGACTGGGGTGAACCACAAGAGTCAGCGTTTGAAGAACTGAAGTCCAAACTGTGTTCTGCTCCTATTTTGTCTTTACCTGAAGGCCCTGATGATTTCGTTGTTTACTGTGATGCTTCTATTCATGGTCTCGGTTGTGTGTTGATGCAACGCGAGAAGGTGATTGCGTATGCTTCTCGTCAACTCAAGGTACACGAGAAGAACTACACCACCCATGACTTGGAGTTGGGTGCAGTGGTTTTCGCGTTGAAAATTTGGAGACATTACTTGTACGGTACCAAATGCACCATCTACACCGATCACAAGAGTCTCCAACACATTTTCGACCAACAACATTTGAACATACGGCAGCGTCGTTGGATTGAACTTCTGAACGACTATGATTGTGCTATAAAGTACCATCCTGGCAAGGCGAATGTTGTAGCAGACGCCTTGAGCAGGAAGGAATCAACTAAACCTCGTCGCGTTCGGGCGTTGCAACTCACCATTCATTCATCCCTACCTGAGCAACTCCGTTCTGCCCAGTTAGAAGCTTTGAAGGAGGAAAACCTTAAGGCTGAAACTATGCACGGTGCCGACAAGCACCTCGAGCGAAGACCTGATGGCCTGCACTACTTCGCAGAACGCATATGGGTTCCTTTATTTGGGGGACTACGGGAGCTCGTCCTAGATGAGGCTCATAAGTCCCGGTATTCTATTCATCCTGGTTCGGATAAGATGTACCAAGATCTGAAGGTGCTTTACTGGTGGCCAAACATGAGGTCGGATATAGCCTCATACGTGAGTAAGTGCTTGACCTGTGCTAAGGTCAAGGTGGAATACCAGAAACCGTCGGGTCTCTTGCAACAACCTGAAATTCCGGAATGGAAATGGGAACGGATTACTATGGATTTTGTCACACAACTTCCTAAGTCACCAAGCGGGAACGACAAGATATGGGTGATTGTCGATCGGTTGACGAAATCAGCTCATTTTCTTGCTATTAAGGAGACCGACACCATGGATCGTTTGGCTCGTCTTTATTTGAAGGAGGTCGTTTCTAAGCACAGGGTACCAGTTTCTATTATCTCGGATCGTGACTCTCATTTTACTTCTCACTTCTGGAAGTCTTTGCACAAGGCTTTGGGTACACAACTAGACATGAGTACGGCTTACCATCCACAGACTGACGGTCAGAGTGAGCGTACGATTCAAACTTTAGAAGACATGCTGCGGGCATGTGTGATCGATTTTGGCAAGGGTTGGGAAGCTCATCTGCCGTTGGTAGAATTCTCGTACAACAACAGTTATCACACGAGCATCAAGGCTGCTCCGTTCGAAGCACTATACGGACGGAAATGCCGTTCCCCTCTTTGTTGGGCTGAAGTGGGTGAGAGTCAACTCACTGGGCCTGAACTAGTGTACGAAACTTCGGAAAAGATCGTACAGATTCGTAATCGGTTGGCGGCGGCACGGGACCGGCAAAAGAGTTATGCTGATCAGCGTCGCAAACCACTGGAATTCCAAGTCAATGACAAGGTACTTCTAAAAGTCTCACCGTGGAAGGGCGTCATACGCTTTGGGAAGCGTGGCAAACTCAACCCACGGTATGTCGGACCATTTACGATCCTGGAACGGATTGGACCGGTGGCATATCGTCTTGATTTACCGACGGAGCTCGGTAACGTACATAACGTCTTCCACGTGTCAAACTTGAAGAAGTGTCTGGCTGACGAGTCTCTCATCGTTCCACTAGAAGAGATCAAGGTTGATGATCGTCTTCGGATTGTGGAAGAACCAGTGGAGATCCTTGATTACAAGATTCGTAGCCTGCGCCACAGCAAGATTCGTATCGTTAAGGTTCGGTGGAACTCGGACCGGGGACCGGAATATACATGGGAACGGGAGGATCAGATGAAGTCTAGGTATCCTCATCTTTTTCCTAAGGAAGCGTTCGAGTCGAGATATGTCTCTTCTGCAGCTGAATGAATCTCGGGGCGAGATTCCTTTTAACGTGGGGATGATGTGACAACTCGGGTAAATCTCTCTCTTGGTATCTATCTTTTTGTTTTGCTTCCTTCGTTATTTCTTTTGTTCTTTCTGTACTTGTGCAATTTTCGGGACGAAAATTCTTTTAACGTGGGGATGATGTGACACCCGGCAAATTCTGGTTAACAACGTGGTCTAGATTAAAGTCTACCTTAGCGAGTCACGCGTATATTATACTTAACGAGGGTTATCTAGATAGCTAGATAGGACATACGAGCATTATCTCGGGTTTGAGACAACTTACAAAACGTTTTCTAGTCCGGTTTGGGACTACTTTCACATCTCGGGTTATGAGATGCTTTGACTCCTTGTGTGGGTCGGGTTCTGACTCCTTGTGTGAGTTAACATGTGATTTCATGATTAGTGAACCTCGGACGTTGGTGAATAACAAACTTATGTGAAAACCATACGTGATTATGTGAACCTAAACCGAACACGTTAATAAAAATTATTAAAAGTGGAGCGTGAGGTTGATTAGGGTCTTAACGCATGGGGTTACACTTGTTACGGTCCGTAACAACGAAAACGTCGAAGGATAACGCGTCGGGAGGCGAAACGAGGCAAAAGCGCGCCACCCGGAGCTGTGAGCGGCCGCTCACAGGCTCCGAGCGGCCGCTCGAAGGGCACTGACGGGTTTAAACCGCCTCAAACTCGTATTTAAACATCCTTAACTCCCATGCAGCCCTCATACTCAACCCTAATCGCCCCCTTACTGCCCCACACGAATATTTCACTCCAAAAACACCTGCTAAGGCTTAAGATCATCAATTGGGAGGCTCCAAGGCGCGCGATTGATTGATTTGAAGAGCTAAGGGTATAACTCATGATTTCTTACGCTTTTTACTTTATGTTTTATTGTAAAAATCCTATAACAAGTTTGTCCAGGTCTGATTGGATTTAATAAACATTAAAACATGAGTCTTTTTGAAGATTAAACGGATTAAACCTATTAATAAACGCGTAGTAACATCATAGGATGCTTGTTGCGCAAGTTATTGGTGTTTTGATCTTAAAAGCTTTGATCTTGACATGTTTGATAATAGGATCTGATGGGAATAGGTATTAGGAAAGTTGTATGATGATTATTAGATATTATTGATTGATAATATGCAACTAGGGTTGATATAATTGATGATATTGTACGATCAGAATCTGGACAGATTCTGAAAGTCGACTTGTAGGGTCTGTTTCGTGGCTTGAAAACAATTGGTTTGATCGATTCTTTGCATGATTGTAACGTACAAGGTCTTAGCTTTTCATAATGGGCAAAACCATCGAATTTGGACGTCGTTTGAGTCGTTTTTGGAATTTTAATTGATTAGGGGTCATATCAGATTTTCGGATTTGTAAATTGGGTTAACTTTAAATGGTCATAACTTGAGATTTACAAGGAATTAGATTATGAAATTTTTACAGTAGGTCAATACTGGAAAAATAGAGCTTTTCCAAGTGGATTCATCTCGTTTGGATGAATACACAATTTTTAAGAATTTTCCTACTAAACTGACCTGTTGAGGAGATTTTCTGGACCTAGCTGTGTTGTACGAATTTTCGTAATTTTTGTGTTTGGAATTGAGACAAAAAAAAATAGGTATTGTCGAGTGAATCCCAAAGTAAATTCAGTAAAAATTTGGGAGGTTAACTCACTGGTTTGCTATTTTAAATAAATTCGTTTTGATGGCGCACAATCTGTCCTGAAAACACAGATTGTGTATTATGTGCTTCTGTGATTAATTGAGGTCTTAGGTGGTATGGAATTGACATGTAACTGAAGTACACTTGTCTGAGACACATACGGAATGTAGAAACTAATTGTAACCAACGTATTCACCAACGGGTCCGTAGGGTTTACTATTGCATGTAGAATCACTAGGCGTCGCATACACACTTTTGAACATTTAAAACGCCTTGGACAAACGAGTTATATGGGTAATGATATTACGCCTATACTCACTGAGCGACACTGTTATTAGGGTGTCGGTAGCATATATTGCTTGCTGTTCGGATTCTTTGCTTGCACGTTAAGGTGAGTTTACGGCCCCTCTTTTAAACTGGTTTCATATTTTCGGGGGAGAAAACATGTGTTAAAACGATTATTTGGTAACTACTGTCATACTATGGGTTTCTATTGTGTACTACACGATCTTTGGAAGTCCCGGGGGGAACCATGAATGTGCGGGTTTGCACAACGGGGAAATGTGAATAGCGCTATTGGGAGTGACCAACCCCGCTCGTCGACTTGGAGGGTCGGCGAGTGCATATTGTCTCAAACAGGAACAACAGGAACAACAGGAACTTACATCGGGCATACTTTTGGTATTCGCGTTAGTAATGGTTTTCCAATCGTGGTAGTAACAAAACGTACGCCTAGCTAGCGTATACTGGTTTTCGATTTATTATAGTATGGACAGGTGGACTTGGTACTTGGATACAAAACCTGTGAACTCACCAGCATTTTTGTGCTGACGTAAACTTTTACATGTTTTCTCAGGTCGCTAAAGTAGCACAATGGAACTAGGGCGCACACGTCTGCACTGCGTCTAGTTAGAGTCGCATGGTTTTCATATGTTGAACAATTGGTTTACTTTTGAGATACTGTTTTGAATAAGCTTCCGCTGTAAACGGGAATTTTAAACATTGTTTTGAAATTGCATTATGTTCATGTTAGACTTGTTTATTGTGATCGTTGGTTTGGATCCTGGTTTGTCATGCGCCTCGCGGTAAAACTCCGCAAGTGGATTTTGAGGGTGTGACAATTTTCATCTTTCTGGTTGCCATCTTCCTTCCCAAAAGTCTTTAAAAAAAGCTAGTATTGTTACCTTGATAGACCTGGGATAGGACTAGTATTTGTTTCAACAAACGCCACCTTTGTTCCTTCTCGTTTCCCTTTGTTTTATGGCTACAAATCTGGGTAACCAATCCTCTTAAAACACCCTTCTTTGTTGTGACCATCTCTCCCACAGAAGGTACAATGCTCCACAACGTCACTGTGTTTTGCTTCCTTGGTCACAGGTTTGTCACGTTTTGTTGTGTCTCGGTTGGGATTACCTTCACGGCGATTAGGATAAGAAGCTTTGAAGGCAGCAGGTTCTGTCACATGTCTATTTTCTTGTGAGATTGTTCTTTGTCTTTCATTCTCTACAACAAGGTGGTAAGCATTGCTCAAGCTATGGGTTGGTTTAGATGCTAAGATTTGTGTTCTAATGACCGAAAACTCGTTGTCGAGACCCATCAGGAACTCATAAAGTCTCTCTTTATCCTTTGCTTCGCTTATTCTTTTTCCAATATCATAGCTGCACCCCTCACAAGTGCATCGTGGCGTTGGCATAGCCGAAGCAATTTCATCCTAGAGGCCGTGCAACTTCGTGTAGTAGGCTGACATGGAGTTACCCGACTGTTGTATTGTGGTTAAAGCTTGCTTGAGTTCATAGGCCCTAGGTGCACTTTCTTTTCCGAACCTCTCATGAAGATCGGACCATGTCTCCAAGGCTGTGTCGGCCTACTTTACGCTGCTTCTTATGTCTTTTTCCATGGCCGTAGTGAGCCATGCTTTTAACATAGCATCACAACGCATCCAAGGCATGTAATTAGCAGATGTCTTCTCAAGCTTCTTCATGGTCCCATCGATGAAAGCAACCTTGTTCTTTGCAAATAGAAAGTTTAACATCTCTTGTGACCAATCTGCATAATTATGATCACTGAGGAAATCGTTTACATGGAGCTATTTTGGGTAGTCTAATGGGTGGATGTACAACGGAGAATTGACATCAGGGCCCCCATCGTTCTTGCTTGTTCCGGTTCTGTTCTTATCACCTTCATCGCCTGCCATGAAGGCCGACTGGTGATACCTTTTTTTCTTCAGATTAGGGTTTTGTTTCTTAGAGCGAAATTAACCGCTTTGTTACCATAATAAAGTTGATGATACCAAAG
Source organism: Ambrosia trifida (assembly GCA_028751855.1). Lineage (NCBI taxonomy): Eukaryota > Viridiplantae > Streptophyta > Magnoliopsida > Asterales > Asteraceae > Ambrosia > Ambrosia trifida. Next base: position 94,686,546 of record CM054130.1, read on the forward strand.
CAGCCAATATTGATCTTATTATTGAATGAATGAAAAACATCGGACATCACCCCTATTTATGAAACATGAACAATAGGAAAAAAAAGGAAATAGAATCAACTCGTAGAAAATTGTTGAAGACCAATTCCAATAGAACATGGGCCTCTATCAAATTTAATTAATGAATGAGCTTGAACTCAAGTTTTACTTATCTCCTAACCGCCTAATACGCTACCATCTCAATTACAATAGAATACCACTACATAAACTGAAGTAAGGACATAAACTTAAATCTAAAACAAAACTCAAATCACGAATTGTCATCACAACTATAATATCAATTATTACAATCAGAAAAAAGAAATATAAACCATTTTGACTGTTACCGTGTCTCCTAACCGCCTAATATGCTACTATCTCAATTATATTGGTCCTCTATAGATTTGATTCATATATTAGCCAATAATGATTACAACAAAATACCACTACATAAACTAAAGTAAAGACATAAACTTAAATCTAAAACAAAACTGAAATCACAAATTGTCATCACATACCACCTACTTTACATAAACCAAACAATGCCCCGCCTCCTTCAAACGATCTGAGTATCTGACCCTTCTTATACCTTTTTTTCTTTTTAAAACACAACAATGAAATTCTCTATTAGATACACTTAATCAAAATTTTGAGCAGATAAAGAAGGTTGTTACCTCATATTGGATGGTTTAGTGTCGAAATCGATTTGCAGGGGTTGTCCAACTTGTGATTCTCACCAGGTTGTTATGGTTTGGAACGAAGTGGTGGTTGTCCGATGGAAGGGGAATCGATGAAGTGCAGCGAGGGAAGATAAAGATTATAGGAGGTTGTTCATGGCGTTTAGTAATAGTTGTTTGGTGGTGATTACGGGTTTACAGAGCGGGGTCGTTATAGTGGCTGGTGGAGGAGAGGGAGAAGAGGAAGAGGCGGTGGTGGCAGGACGAGAGGGAGGCGACAACGATGGTGACAGGAGGTGAGGGGGGAGAGGATGATAGGGGAAGGGAAGGGTTTTTAGGGTCTAGGGAGGAGAAAATTTTTATATATATGTGATAGGATTTTAATTTTTTTTAAATTCCTACAATTTGTCACATTGCACATTCAAGAGGTGGAGGATGGCCTCAGTGATCACCATGTCTGCAATGAGACTTTCCTTTATATATAGTTATAGATATTAAACTAGCTATGAGCCCTAGCCGACTACCTCGAGCCAAGTTCGACCTTTAGAAATATATATAGATCGAAATGAGGCAAGCTCAACCTCAAATAGACTAGTTAACATAATCAATTCTTTCTCAAAGGCGATAAATGGATGAAACATGCACCCATGCTTGCGCTTGAGTGTTCTTCTAGTAAACTGGTAATGAAATAAATTTCACAATAAAGGAGTAGTTATATACCTCTTTTGGGGAATCCTTTACATAACTAGCGGGTTTATCATTTTACAAATTACATTTGGGGGGTATTGGGTAAAAAAATCAAATTTGGTGATGTATAGAAATGGATTGGCGGTATCTAATAAATGAAGCTTGATGCCGCCAAACCGGTTAGCGGTATCATATGGCCTTTTTCAGTGTGCATTGATGCCGCCAAATGAAATGGAGGAGTCAACCTTGATGCCGCCAATCCAGTTAGGGGTGTCATTGATGCCGCCAATTGAGTTGGTGTGTTCTTCAATATTGCCGTCATGATCCCGCCAATCCATTTTCATGCATTCAAACCACCAAATTAAAATTAGTCTTCACCTGCAAACCATGCAGCCTATAAAACACACTCACAAGGTCTCTAGCATTGCATGCAATGGTCTTGTAAGTTGCAGATGATTTGATAGGCAAATAGTGTTCTTGGGAGTGTAAGAATTCAGCCTTTGAAGGTTATAAAATGGAGGGTGAGGTGAAGAAGGAGCACCACCCACATCCAAGAACACACCATCAACACTACAATCTCCATCTGAAACCTTTGAAATTTATAAAATATCATACCAACCAAATTCCTCCCACCATGAATCAAAACATGAACTTACACCCTGGTCCCCTAAACGACGATGTGTTGTATCTGCGTGATCGACATCATGCCTTTCACATTTTCACAAACGAGGAAAACTTTAATGCCGCCATGATGGTAAAGCGTAGCAATAGAGCCATATGGAAGGTACTTCGTGACCACCCTGTTGTAGGACGGGTTCGTAACCTTATCGATGCTGCAGGGTTTGGTGGCCTTATAGATTGTGGTTATCGATACGTTGACCACTCCTTGATAACAGCTTTGGTGGAACGATGGAGGCCCGAAACTCACACGTTCCACCTTCCATTTTGTGAAACTACTGTCACCTTACAAGATGTTAACGTCTTGTGGGGGTTACCTATTGAGGGAGCTGTTGTGTCTGGGGTAGATGATAATTTGTCTACTGCCGACGCAATAGCGTTGTGCCGACGATTGTTAGGTGTTACGCCTACAGAGGCCCAAATGTCCGGCAAGTCCGTTTTGGGTAGTGTTATTATTAATAAACTAAAGCAGCCGTTTGTTGAAGTAGAGGCTACGGATGAAGCGTGCATTTTTCGTGCTCGTTTAATCCTTTTTTATTTGATCGGTTCCACCTTAGTCCCTGATAATAATAATAATAATAATAATAATAATAATAGATTAAATGTTTTTTACTTAAGATTTTTACGAGACCTCAACCGTACAGCATCTTATAGCTGGGGTAGTGCGGTTCTGGCTTGTTTATACAGGCGGCTTTGTGATGCCACCCAGCCGGATAGGAAAGCCGTGACCGGGCCCATTATGTTGCTTCAAGTATGGGCATGGGAGAGGATTCGGTGTCTCGCACCACGACCATCCCAGTTTGATTATACTTGCCCGATAGCGGCTCGGTATATATCGCAAATCCCAGTTTGATTATACTTGCCTGCATGGCATCCCTTTGTATTTTTTTTTTCTGAACACGTTTTTTAACATGTTAATTTTGTAGGTGGCGAGACCGGCGGTTAAACTTCCAGGATGTGGCCACACACTGCCTCAAGGCATATCGTTCGCAGCTACAATCGTTGAACGAGGACATGGTATGTTAGTAATTATTTTTAGTTTTTTGTATTAATCATGCATTTATTGTGTTTTGTTACTGACTTAAGTGTTTGTTTCTAGTTCAACTGGACCCCCTACAACTCGGTTTTGGATCGACTACTGGCCATATGCTCAAATGGGATGGAAAGCTGGAGGAGTTGTTGTCCGCTTATATGCTTCGAGATCGTTGAGCATCATTACCCTCAACGGGTTATGAAGCAATTCGGCATGGTCCAGTACATACCTCCCAGATAACCTTAACCGTACCCACGACTCAGCTTGAAAAACTGCATGCTTTGGGGCGGCAAGGACACAATGGGGCGGACTGGATGAGTAGGCATGAAGCCTACATCAATGCATGGAATAACCGTCGTAACACGGTTTTCCGCTCTGATCCCATAAGGACAACTTCAACAGCGCCCGATTATATGCAATGGTATATGGGGCGTACCGTTGCATTTATTGGAAATCCGAGTGTAGCACCGGCCCCAGTTGGCGGATTCCAAGACGACGGTGCTAGAATCCAGTTGATGGTAAAGCATTTTTACGTGCCTAATTCATACATTAATTATTTTTAGTTTGCTGTTTCTAACTAATAAATTTGTTTGCAGAGGGATGCCATGGGTGATATTTACCGGTCATCTCAGGAGGCATTTAATAATCCTCAGGCATTCTCCACGCAGCTTGAGCATATACAAAACACGGCGTTTCACAGTATGATGATGTCACACGACCTCGTACACTTACAGAATCCGACGCATCTTACCAGGGACGCCGTTGACTTGTCGGCACCTGCACGGCCTCAAAGGGTGCGCCGACGACGCGCTCCCCGTCAGGTGCCGGCAAACGTGCCAGAAAATGAAGACCAAGCTATTGGAAGTCACTTTGACAATGACGCTGGGTTTCGTGCATCTGTTACGGCCAGTAACAATCAGAACCAGGCCGGGGAATATGTCCCGCAATTCATGGACAGTGGATTGGACCAGATGGGAACTCCATTTGGATTGGGTGGATCATTCGTACCGAGAACTGGTGATGTTGGTGGGTCCGGTGGCAGTCAACCGGCGGAGATGGGTCCGCTAGCTAACTTTCGTGCAGGCGGAATTGGCATCGGAGATAGTTGGGTGTTTCCTTCATCACCGGGTTACGTGACGCCGGTTGGACAGGGGTTGGCACGGTTTGATCACGACCTTGTTAGTGATTTTCATTACCATGCCCCGCATAATTCGTGTGATGAAGGACCTTCAAGCCGGCCAGGACCATCGAACACACTGAATTTAAACCTCTTTCCTGATGATGAGTACGGTAATGAGGGAGCACCACCCACCAACCAACTACCCAGGAGGCAATCTGAACGTCTTATGAATCAGGGACCCTCGAACTTTCTGGACTGGTTTAACTTGTAAAATTGTCGAATTCAAGTGTGTTCTTAATTACTTGTTGTAACATTTTTGATTTCCTTTATAACATTAATTATTGATTTGCTTTATAAATATATGAATATATGAATCGTTTAGCCACCTGTGATTCGAACATTGATAGGAGAAACAACCACTAAAATAAAAATCCAAATAAAAGCGTTAAACACTAAAACAAGATTACGTAACCTGATCCCGGAGGCCCGAAAACGGCTCGGAGGTGTTTTTTTCAAAACCCACACTATGTTGAAAACGGGCCAGGCTGCCCTCTTTGGGCCTCTATGCAGCCTGGCTGGGCCTGCCGGACAGGTAACCGGACTGACGGACGCGTTGCCCTTGGGTAACACACGGGCATCGCACGAAGTCCGGGCAGTTTTCGGGTCTCCGGGGCCTGATCCCGATGGCCCGAAAACGGCTCGGAGGTGTTTTTCACACTATGTTGAAAACGGGCCAGGCTGCCCTCTTTGGGCCTCTGTGCAGCCTGGCTGGGCCTGCCGGACAGGTAACCGGATTGACGGACGCGTTGCCCTTGGGTAACACACGGGCGTCGCACGAAGTCCGGGCAGTTTTCTGGTCTCCGGGGCCTGATCCCGGTGGCCCGAGAAAACGGCTCGGAGGTGTTTTTTTCAAAACCCACACTATGTTGAAAACGGGCCAGGCTGCCCTCTTTGGGCCTCTGTGCAGCCTGACTGGGCCTGCCGGACAGGTAACCGGACTGACGGACGCGTTGCCCTTGGGTAACACACGGGCGTCGCATGAAGTCCGGGCAGTTTTCGGGTCTCCGGGGCCTGATCCCGGTGGCCCGAAAACGGCTCGGATGTGTTTTTCACACTGTGTTGAAAACGGGCCAGGCTGCCCTCTTTGGGCCTCTGTGCAGCCTGGCTGGGCCTGCCGGACAGGTAACCGGACTGACAGACGCGTTGCCCTTGGGTAACACACGGGCGTCGCACGAAGTCCGGGCAGTTTTCGGGTCTTTGGGGCCTGATCCCGGTGGCCCGAAAACGGCTCGGAGGTGTTTTTTTCAAAAACGGCTCGGAGGGAGAGATTTATTTAAATCAAATAATAACACACAGACTTTCCATTTTTGGAATGTCTCAAACAAATAATACAAATTTGATAGATTTATTTAAAACAAATATTACAAATTTATTTAACAACTGTTTTTCAAAACTAGTCACTCAAACTATACAATCTACGGATTTACAAGACAATATATTTTCCGAGATCACCTATTCCAATATTCTACCACCATTTCTTGTTGCATAGTTCATTAAGTTTCTGTTTCGCACCTTCAATCACAATTGCTTTGTTGAAATCAACAATAGCTTGTGTTGTGCACCCAGAAACTTCTCTTTTCCAGTCAGCGGGAACTCAGGACCGCATTCATATTCAAACCCATCTGAATTTGATCCAGGAGAACATGGTTCTACCTGTTGAATATGTGTACCAAATCTACAGGTACCCAATGTTCAAACCAGCCTGCATACCAAAGTAGTACGGTGAAGAATCGCATCATCCGTTGCCGGACAGGTCGCTAATGACGTGATGTGATTCATCAACACCGGATGGCGTGGGTTTGCCTGGAAAGTAGACCCGCCTAAAGAGCCCGTTGGAATGTCCAGCTTTGGTAGACTAGAGGTTCAAACTACCAACGACAACCAACTCTCTAATATTTTAAACTACAGAATCAATGTTGCATTCTACACGTGTTATACCACGTGTGGATGTAACATCGATCCAAGTAGTTTAATGTGGATGTAACACCGATCCAAAGACACCGCTTTTTTGGACCCCAGAAAAGCGATGCCAAGCAGGGGATGAAACGGCAGACGATGCTGTTAAGCATGGCTCATCCTCGCCGAAAACAGTTAAAACTCCATGTGAATGTAACATCGACCCAATATCAATAAAAAACCGTACCCTCCAGAACAATTGCGGGAAAAGTATTATATCGCATATTGTGTTGTAGTTTCCTACAACTGTGTATTTTTGTAGGTGTAAGTGGAATGGGATGGAGAAAATAGGAAGAGGTCGTAGCATTATATAAGATCAAACACCACATTTGAAATGGTGGCATCAAAACCTACAAATCAAATGGCGGCATTGACTTCAACAATTGGTTTGGCGGCATCTTTGTGGGTTTTCTTTGATGCCGCTAATCTAGTTCTATACATCACCAATTTTATTTTTTCCCCACTACCACACAAATATAATTTGTAAAATAATAAACCCCCAATTATGTAAATGATTCCTCTTTTGGGTTTCATATATACAACCTAATATAGAAAATATATGCTTGTGCTTTCATTTTGTCTTTTTGCATGTTTTGGTCAACTATTTGCATTTTTGTATATATTTTTGCTTATTTTGGTCAACAAATCACCGCTATAGAATATACTTAGATCAAGTGTAATACGAATTCTCAAGATTTTTGTTGTTACAATCTATATCGCGGTATGGTCCCTTAGACTAGTTTACTCTTTGCAAATTTATTAATTAAATATTATATTAATGTGTAATATAATGATATTTAATTATAAAGCTAGATGAATAAGAGATCTAAGCTTTAAGTGTGTGTGGTGAAACTTTAGTGTTGTGGAAATTTATGTTTGTCCCACATTGGTGGAGATATAAAGAGTAAACCGCACGGACAGTCCCCGTGGTTTGCACGAATTGCACCGATGCCCCCATATATTTTCAATAGTCCCCAACGTTAATATTTGATAACATTTTGGTCCTAACCAGCTAACTTCGTTAAAATTTTCAGTTAAGTCATGTAAAATGACCAAACCATCCATAGGGACCATCTAGGCAGTTTAATCTTTTTTATATATATTCTTAGACCACCACCACACCACCTCCTCAAACAACCATCATCACCCCTCCTCCTCCTCCTCTTCCACCACCACCACCACCACCACCTCCCTCAAACAACCGCCACTGCAACATCACATAACCTCGCAAATCAAACAAACCCATCTTCTCATTCACCCCGGTTAAACACAAATAATAATAATAATAATAATAATAATAATAATAATAATAATAATTAATAAACAAAACTGGAACCCTACCGACCGTAGCACATGCTAACATCTCGGCTGCAACCAACCTCCTCCACACACCGTTAAATTAAATCATCCTCTGCAACCAGATGGGTATGTCGCTGTGAGTGATGGGTATGTTGCTAGGAAGGTGTAAGGAATTAAATGAATGGCGGGGGAACTTGGGTTACGTGCTTGTTGATATTACAATTTTCTGAATTAATGCATTCAAAAGAACCTGGTTTGAAATCAGTGAATTAAAATATTTACACATGATGCAAATACCTGTCATACAAACAAGCAGCTTCTTCTTGGGAGCCAACTGTACCTAAATGGATTTGCTTTTTTGTCCACTTTAATGGCAGCTTGCCATTTCATGTTCAGGCAGAGGTGTTGAGGGGTGAGGTGACGATGGCGGGCAAGGCGGTGGTGCTAGATGATTGGTGACGAGTGACGGGGGGAGATTCTGGTGGAAGGTTTGGGGGTGAGGTGATGGTGACGGGGGAAGATTGTGGTGGTGCTAGATGATTGGGGGTGCCGTGGTGGTGGTTGTGGTGGTAGTTGGGGGAAGATGATGGTGGCAGTGGGGTTAAAAGAGATAGAAAGAGAGAGTTAGAGAGTTTATAATATGTTTTATTTTTATTTTTTAAAAAGGGGTATTTTAGTAATTTCATATAGGCTTAACTTAAAAACTTAACCTCCATCCAAGTCAATGACCATCGATGAAACAAAATACAAACCACAGATCCCATACGTGTAATTTCGAAAGGCTGAGGAGCAGAGTTTAAACTTGGGCAAACCACAGGGACCATCGGTGCAGTTTACTCAGATATAAATCATGTGTTGGTTTATATGTAGAATTCTGTAGAGGAATGTATTCCTATACAACATGACACACCCAGTGGCAGCCAAGAGGGTGTGAAGCACCCAACGCGCTCAAGTCCTTTCAAATTTCTAACCTGTCAAGTGTGCTTAGGTCTCATAATTCGTTACATGCTTAACTATTATTGAATTCAGTATTCTCGTTACAGAAACTCTCATAATTTGTGTTTTAACTTTCAAACGATTTCCCTAACTTTTATGCCCTCCACGCTCTTGTTTCAGGTGCTAGGTTTCTCCAACAGTGCAATCTGCTTAGGCTGTTGTACCCTGGGAAACAAATAGGTTCACCTAGGTAGCCCAAAATATGTTTTAAGTGAAGCGTGTTCTACATGTGCCCCAGTCACTTCGATTTTCTTTTTATTTCTTGTTTTGGTATCTTTCATTTTAGATTGTAATCTTAGTTTCTATCTTTGTATTATGTTTAACTTTTCTTTATTGTATTATAATCTGAATATATTTAATAAATTTGATATTTCTTTTATTTAGTGAGCAGTGGTCCTACAGTGCATGCATTTAGAACTTTTAAAAATACTTAGGAAAGTGACTACCGCGACTAGTCGCAGTGGCGAAGCTTGGTTTCGGAATCGGTGGGGGCCGGACTCAATTTTTTTCGATCGGTAGTGGCAAATCGGTGGGGGCCGAACTCAACCCGGACTCAATTTACCTATGAAAATCGCAAATTTATACCACTGCGCCAGAAAACAGGAGGGCCATGGCCACCCCTGGCCCTTCTTATCCTTCGTCCTTGACTAGCCGACTATTAATTCGATCACTTTTACTTGTAGTTTGGTTTCTAAAGATTATTGTTGTCGCATCAAGTTCTTTAATGTGACAATTTGGGTTATATTTATCATTATACAAATCCAGTCGTTAACATTAGGACAAAACACGTTGTTGAAGTTGACTTTGATCAATTCATGAGAACTGTTTGCTTGAGTAGTATGTTTTTTAGTTTGGGTTAAATCTAGTGATAAACTCATATTTACATTTTACACGAAGCCATAATTTATCCACACTTATGCTTATGTTTGAAAGGTCCGAGTTGCATATGTTCTTAATTAATAACTTGAGGGAGCATATTAATTATACCATAACTAGTGGAATGCTCGCGCGTTGCTGCGGGTATGTATTTTTATTCACATTTTAAATTGCCAAAACTTTATACACCATACTGTCATTTATCCAATCTGATCCGTGCTTGATTTTTATTTGCAACATTTAGTTACACACATGAACCAAAGAGTCTTTAGCCTACTGGTTACAAAGTGTTAAATAAGGCTTAGCCTTTTCTTGTGGTGATAATTAAAATTCCATTGGTAACAAAAAGTTAATCCATTAAAAAAAAGTTACATGAATTAATCTATTACTGGTAATGGTTCTAGGTAACAAAAAGTTAATACATAAATTAAATGTATTGAATGGTGCAATTGATTTGTATTAGTGACTTGTATATAAAGGCATAGATGGAAGAAAATGGTAAAAATTAGAGATTTATGCATGAGATCTTTTGTATGCCATCTTAAAATGATGGTGAAATTACCTTCTTACCCATCTCTCCTCCTTAATAAGGTAGTAGAGATAAACCTAATTTGTGTTTTAACTTTTGAAACAAAAATACACTTTAAAAGAGAATGTCTATCTCCCGGACTTTGATATTAGCGGTTTTTCTAACAATGACACCGCCCCCCCAAAGCCACAACAAACTTTGGCGAATGCTCTTTTTAGCAAAACTGCTCAGAGCCTGGGAGAAGTTTTTGAGTTGTCCACTCACCAGAAGGCAGTGATTGAATGCCTAAAGGGGCCTCATGCTCAAGATTTTTTGACCGTTATCCCGATTGAGGGTTTGGGTCAATGCATGTCTGCAGTAGAGTACAGGGCCATACTCAAGTACCGATTGATGATCCCTATGTACCCGGAAGATGAAACATGCCCCATCTGCCGTAAAACTTGCATGGATTAATACGGGGAGCATGCAATTCATTGCAAGGAGCTCCCTGGTTTTAAATATCGGCATGACTGGGTGAGGGACGTTTTGTGGGATATCTTGAGAAGAGCTGGGATCTCTACCAAAAAGGAGGCCCCTGTAAATTTCCTCACAGTCCCCACGGAAGGGAGATCCACCCTGCGACCCGCAGATTTGCTTGTCTTTGGTTGGGAGAGGGGGAAACATGCCTGTGTGGACCTCACCGGGGTATCTCCGCTGGTTGGGTTAAGGGAAACAGAGTTCGTAGCTGGGCAAGCATCAAGAAAGGCGGAATCAAAGAAAGTAGATAAACATGCTAAAGCTTGTGCAGATAACCAACATGTCTTTATCCCTCTGGCCTTCGACACTTTTGGCTCCCTGGCGCCAGAAGCTATTCGTTTCTTGACCAGGGTCCAACGGGTCGTCCACAACAATGTTTCATCCCCAGGGGGCAAGGTTTTGTCTTTAGTAGACTAGGGTTTGCAATTCAAAAAGGGGTGACAGCGCAGCTTGTTGCCCGTCTACCTGCTATTATGATGTTAAAAAAAAAGAGAGAGAGAGAATTTCAATATGATTGTTTGTTCGTGAGTTTCATTCACATCAGATCGTTTAAAACATAACCCAAATTATTAGGATTTGAACAGTAATATGATGGTATATATGCAATTAAATGGTCTTTCAATGGCATTTCTAAATCAACTTGATGAACAATGAACAATACATATATACTGAATCACCATCTTATTTCCTCTCCATTTGCCACGTTACCCGTTGTGAACTTTTATTTCCTCTTCATTTGCCACGTTGCCTGCTATTGTGCATTTTCCCTACCTCGTGTACTACCCTGCTTGCTGTCGTATACTATCAACCCATCTTCCACAACCCTCCATTGATTCGGTGGACATCCACGGAAAGAGGCAGGAAGGTTGAGGATGACGACCGTCATCTCCGAGCAATTCCGTGTCCTCTGGCCCTAAATTTTGACAGAGGAGGTGGACCCGTGAGGTCGTTCAACCGGTGTGCGACGGACAACTTTAAACCCTGACCAAAAGCGCGATCACAGACGACAAGGGAAAGGATGAGATGGTGGTGGTTTACGACGTCTCAGGTGGTTCTTTAACTCCGACAATTACACCTATTTACGTCATGTCTCAGGTTTGGTTTGGTTTGGTTTGGGTTGGTTTGTTTTATGGTTTTATGGTCCCTTTTCTTTTTCTTTCAAGTTATCCAGCAATTGTGGTTCTCTGATTATGCCGATATACAACATTTCAGGTGGTTCTCTGATTCTGGCGATTTATATTTTCTTGCCTGCCGTTTCAGCCTCAGGTAGGTTTGTAACCGACCTTGCTTAACTATCTATTAAGATTTATCTTTTACATAATTGATATATATATATATATATAAATTTTCTATTGTATTGTTACTCCTAACTATTAGTCCTCTTTTAATTTGGGTTATAGTGATTGTGTCTTGGTATGCTTCTTGACAAAATAAGTGATAAAATAGTGTTTGTGTGTGTATATATATATATATATATATATAGGATCCGGATCATATGAGAACTCTACTGAGTTGTGAGAACTAAAGAACCAATTTGGACCACACAAAAGCATATTATCAATATAATAATGAAAGGGTAGCATAGTAAATTATCACCTCCCCTACCCCACCCCACCCACACCCACACCCACTCACATAAATACCATTTTTAAATCAGATTTTTTAAAAAAAAAAAAAAAAAAACCCAAATCGTGACTCTCTCTCTCTCTTCTCTCTCTCTTCTCTCTCTCTAAAAATTCACCCTCTCTCTGCTCTCTCTCGTCTCTCTCTGCTCTCTCTCTCTTTCTTCCCTCTCTCTCCACCGGTGATGGTGGTTTGCAGGGGCGGCGGACATGGTGGTGACCGGTGGTTTGCAGGGGTTGAAGACGAACATGGTGGGTTTTGCAGATCTGAACAGATCTAAACAGATCTATGAACAGACGGTGGCCTATGGTGGTTTTGCAGGGCGGCGGCGGACGGCGGTGATGAAACGGGGACGATCTGAAACGGAGATCGGGTGAAGGGGAAACGGAGATCTGAAATGGTGGTTTTCAGGGGTGACGAACAGATCTGAAACAGATCTGAAAACAGAGGACGGTGATGAAACGGGGACGATCTGTTGATGATGGCGACCCAATATAAACAGATCTGAAGGGGAAACGGAGATGGGGGTGAAGGGGAAACGGAGGGGGGTGGAGGAGATGGCGGAGGACGGTGGTGGGGGTTTCCGGTGGTGTTTTCCGATCAGGTACCCCATTTATTATTATTATTATTATTATTATTATTATTATTATTATTATTATTATTATTATTATTATTATTATTATTATTATTATTATTCTGTTATTTAACCCTCTGTTATTATTATTATTATTAGTATTTTTATTTATGTTATTATTTTTATTATTATTATTTTCTGTTATTATTATTATTATTATTATTATTATTATTATTATTATTATTATTATTATTTTGTTATTATTATTATTATTATTATTATTATTATTATTATTATTATTATTATTAGAGTTAATTACATGGTTAGTCCCTGTGGTTTCTCTAGAGTATCAAGTTTAGGTACTAAGATTTTAAAGTAACATGTTAGGGTATTAAGGTTTGTTTTTGTAACAATGTTGGGTACTAAGATTAACGATCGTTAAATTTTCTGTTAAGTTTAGTTAAAGTGACTAAAATGACTTTTTATAAACCGGAGAAACCATTTGTGTGAAAACCTCCTAGTTGCAGGGACAAAAAAAAATAATACAAAAAACCAAAACCAAAAAATAAAATAAAAACTTAAATGGTTTCAGTTAGTAATCAGGCTAATGCTTCAAGATCAACATCAACGACGGAGAATCCAGGCGAAAGCGTTACAATCTCATAATGATCTGAAAATAAATCGATTATGTTCTTGTTTGTAATGATTTTTCTAAAGTTTAAATCTGAATTTCTATACATCTCTGTCAACAATTTGTTATTCGTTATTATTTATTTAATATTTTAAGTTTAAGTTGAGATTAGTTGTCATAATTTGCAAGCACTTGGAGAAGCAGAAGAGTGTATTCAATCCGAAACTATGGCAAACGTGCGTTGGACTTCTGGTGAAATTACGGCGGCCGGAACTCGTTTCGTCTATTATCCTCAAGGCCACAACGAACAAGTATCAACTAGTTTTGTTATATTGTGTAAATTAACGTGCCATGATGCTTTATCATCCTTAAGTTGCAGGTGGTTAGATGTATGGTTTCAATCTTATGTAGTGCTAATGGTGGTAGTCATCGGAAAAGGTTGTGGTCACTGGCTTACTGATTTCAATAATTTTTAGCAATTTACAATAAATGGTCCCTTCAACTAAATGAAGTTTGTCACATAATTGCCCCTTTAGTATATAAAAAGTCATTCTAGTCACTTAATCTAAACTTAACATAAAATTTAACAATCGTTAGTCTTAGTACCCAACATTGTTACAAAAACAAACCTTAATACCCCAACTTGTTACTTAAAACCCTTAGTACCCAAACATGAAACTTTAGAGAAACCACAGGGACTAACCATGTAATTAATTCTTATTATTATTATTATTATGTAAAAACACCGGTGTAAAATATGAATTTTTGTAAAGGTTTTGATGTGTAGATCTTTTTATAGTTTTGGTTTTTACACTAGTGTATCTTATTTTAGAAGTTTGTGGTATATATGTTGTTTTTGGGGTTTACACTAGTGTTTTTGTGTAGCAGGGTTTTTGTGTAACGAAGAAGATGATGTTTGATGGATGATGATGCTTTATTCGAAGATGATGGGGTTTCAGCAGGGTTTTTTTTTAAATAATGTGTAGTATGTTTTTTTTTATAAATGTTTGGTTATTACATTGATGTAATGTACATTTTTTTATAAATGTTTTGGTTTGCATTTGTTGGAGTAGTTTGTGTATGGTAGATTACATTGGTGTAAAAAACTATACCAGAGTAAATCATGGTGGATTACATCAGTGTAAATCATCCTCATCATATGTTTGTTTGGTATTTTTACACCAGCATAATTTTTGTAAAAGTTTGTGTATGCCAGTTTACACTGGTGTAAATAAATACACCAGTGTTAAATCATCCTCACCATATGTTTTGTTTCGGTTTTTATACCAACGTAATTTTTGTAAAAGTTTTGTGTATGCCAGTTTACACTAGTGTAAATAATTACACCAGTGTAAATCATGGTAGATCATCCTCATCAGGATTTTATTTAAAAATGATTTTTTTGAATAATTGAATAAAAAATTAAAATAGTATTATATTAATCATTTTCTCTTTCATGGTGCTTTTACCAAAATGCCCCTTAATGTACTTTTTGTATTAAAATATACTAATAATTATTTAATTAGCATGTAAAGACAAAAAAAATATCAAGACTAAATCCCAACCATAGGATCATCCAAATCAAGGGTCCACAAGAGTTCTCTAGTTCTCACAACTCAATGTGGTTCTCTCACGATCCTAACCCTATATATATATATATATATATATATATGTATAAATAAAAAATAAACTTTCAGAAATAAGATGATTCAATGGAGTCGAAGCCTTGGGATTGGAAAACATACACAACTTTCCCCTGCTTATCACTATTTAGTTCACTTTCTTTCTTGCTCCAACTTTAAGTTGGTACTGTTTGGTTGATTAAGTGTTGAATCATTAAGATGGTCTAAATGGTTAAGAGGCTCTGAATGGTTAAAAGTTGAATCATTCAGCATCCCTTATTAGCTTAGTGGTTCAGCACTTAATCATTCAATTCAGATGCTGAAACAAACAGTCTGAATACTGAATGATTCAGACCTGAATGGTTAAGATGCTGATTAAGAGGCTACCAAACAGTAATGAATGGTTAATTTCATTAGTATGAAATCTAAATAACTATTTTCCACATGTCATGTGGTATAAATAATTCCAATCTCATAGTCTGGTTAAACGTATAAATGTTCTTTTTTTTATTCTAACATTATTTTTATGATGGTGGACGGTGGTATATAATTATTGAAGTTATATGATGTGTTAAAACCTTCGTATTCCATTTTGCAGATTTGGTTTGCTTTTCGTTTTTCTTTTCTTCGACAGGTAATATTGGTATTATTATCTTTTCCACTTGGTCATTGTTGTGTTTGGACAAGTTAATGACTTGGGTACGCAATAAGTTACATTTTGCTTTAGTTATTATTAAGCGCGTTAGAGTAAATTAACAAATCATCCATTTGGCATTCAAAATATAACATTCTGTGTCAAGAGATGAATGTCGTCAATCTAATCTTATTACAGTATTGGTAAAAAAAAGAATATACTCTGAATTCACAAAATAATTGAGATATTAGAATCTTGAACCTTGAATAATATAAACTACTTTCTATTGGATGTTCAAACAACTAGGTCAACTTTGGTCTAATGTAAAGCTATTGTTCTTGATTAAAAGGAAAACAATAATATCAAATTGCTTACCAGATTTTGGACTTTGCTGATGTGGCTTCTTGTAGGCCTTAATGTAATCTATGAAAGATGGTCTCTTTTCCATGTATTGTTATAACCTATGCTCCTGCTTTGGGTATTATGATGTGTTTTACACATTTGTTTCTTTTTAGTTAATTGTCAGGGCCGTCTCCGAAAATATCAAAAAAAAATTGGGCCTTGGACGAAAAAGAATTTGGGCCCAAAATTTTGTAAAGATGAATGAATTATAAAAAAAAAAAATTGAGTATAGTGCTAGAGCCAAGGATTGAACTTGAGACCTCTACATTAAATTAACATGGTTTTTCCAACTTCACTAACAAGACTTTAATATATAAAACACAAATATATATCCTAAATATAGAATTTAATATATATACGCATATTTTAAAAAAACGTTCGGGCCCATTTAAGGGTCGGGCCTGGAGCCGGTGACCACCCGGCTCACCCTCATAGCCGGCTCTGTTAATTGTTTCTTCCATACAATGTTTATGTAACTGGGTCAACTTTATTCACTAATCTCTCTTACTTTTGTCTTCTATGTCGTTGTTCGTATTTTTGCATTCAACTAACTTCTATTTTCATCACATGTTTATGAAATTTTGGTTTCTTTTTCATTTATTGGTAATGATGTACCTCACATTTTTTTTAGTTAGTTTGTTGTTGTGCAATGTTATCTCACCTAGGTGAAGTTTATACAGCAATGCCCATCTTTCACATGTTTTTCATTTAGTGAGTTTGTTGTTGTGCGATGTTTATTCAAGTGGCTCGATAATGAACACCTAAGAACACAACTTGACAACCCGGACCTCTTAATAGGTACGTGCATATTCATCATCTTATGATATTTTAAACCCTTGAAAAAAACATATCCTTACTCAGATTACGTTGGAAGAGTATACATCATATTAGCCATGCGAACATGAGCCAACAAAAATATGCTAAAAAGACTTGAAGACCTGAGGTTACTCTTTTTTTCATAACTTTTATTTTATTTAATGAAAATAGAAACAGTGAAAAACTTTAAAAAATAATCAAAATAATGTCGTTATTATCTATGTATATTCGAACTTTCTAGCCTTCAAACTTTCTTGGAGGAAATCGTTGCCGCAGCTTTGACAAAGGCTTTGCTATACCCATTTTATTGAGGACTCTTAACCACCATCATGAAAGAAAGTAAGCAAGTACCAAGGTGACAAATAAACATTTGGTAAATACAGATACAAGACTAGCTGGGACTCATGATGATGTTTTACATTCTCTCGATTATACAAATTAAGCTGTACTGCAGTGTGTACCTATGAATTTTTGTTTAAAGAACGACTGTTGTCATGTAGCATATTTGTGCCTAAGAATTACTTTGCAAAAAAAAAAAAAAAAAAAAAAAAAAAAAAAAAAAAAAAAACTGTTTATGGTGTCTATTGACCAATTATGATTAAATGACCTGGTACCGGTGTTGGTAGTTTTGAAACAGGTGTCTATTGACCAATTATGATTAAATGACCTGGTACCGGTGTTGGTAGTTTTGAAACCGGCATACCTGAACTTTATCACGACTTTAAAAGTTATCTTAGGGTTTTTTCGCTTCAATACCATTTCTTTAGCGCGCCGCAACGCGCGCGGGTGTGAAACCTAGTTATTTTGGTAATTAATTTTTATGAACAAATATAATAATCTATAAATGAAGAGAAAGTGTTGTGGTGTTCTTAATATATAATTATATATAAATAAGAAAAATGTCGTATGTGAAGGGGTAGGGTACTTCTCCCTAGCGCTCTCAGGCGCAACCTACTCATTATCCAGATCCTCCGCCTAAAACAACACACCTAAGAAGGTAACACAGCAGCGCCAAAAGCGCTGCTCACTCCGCGTAGAAGCACCAGTTGACAGCGCCCGGGTACATCCCCCCTGAAGCCCAACTTGCCACCTCCCATCAGGTGTCAGCTGACAACTGGTCAGCCGCCTGACACCGTCTGACATCAGAGGAAAAGGAGTCCCCTCGGCTGAACCAGCCACAGTGCGCCACGTGTACCAATGGCAGGGCACCGCCCAGCCGGCCAACCACGAAGCGCCACGTGGCCCAATCAAGAGCAGCCCTACTCAACTTGGATCACTTTACCTAACTAAGGGTTGGGATCCAACTAAATGGGCTCATAAACAATAGGCTCGGGCCTTAGGCCCAAGCCCATTGACAATCGAAGTGGGCCCAATAGCCCCAGGCCCACGCACCTCCTATAAAAGGAGGACTTAGCCTCCTTTCTTAGGACGGTTAATTCACCAATTAGAATCAATACACTTGTATCATTACTTGTATCCTTTATCAATAAAGTTCATCCTTTTCAGTGGACGTAGGTCTCACGAGACCGAACCACTTATACCCGTGTCTACTATATTATCCTGCTTGTCGTTTGTGCATATAATCATAGGTTAACCATCGTTGTGAGTAAAGGATTATACCCTGCAGCGAACACGAGTCATTGCACCCCAAACCTATCATCTCATCTTGCACCAGTTTATACTCGTTGTTTCTTCATTGGCGCCATCTGTGTCGGCTGAAAGAACCAAAAAACTTTCAAAACCACATCCTTTAAACTCACCAAATGGCTGACCTAACCCCCGTCGGAGACGCAGGAGCAACCCCTTCTGCAGTCATTCAGACTACCAGAACGGGAGTGCTCCAAACTCCTGATAGGGGCATAACACAAGCAGCCACAAGGGAAGAAACCCCTTCTGCAGTCATTCAGACTACCAGAACGGGAATGCTCCAAACTCCTGATAGGGGCATAACACAAGCAGCCACAAGGGAAGAAACACCGCCCCGGGCGGTTTCTTGCTCAGACTCATCTGAATCTGACATACCCACTGCACCGGTGGACCCCAACGAGTGGCTTTTCCGCAGACAGCTCAAAAATACAAAAATCTATCAAAACATGTTGGCAAAACTCCAAACCGACAAGTCCAAAAGCAAGGCTTCCCCATCGGCTAAACACAGCCGAAAGGGGAAAGAAAAGCAAGCCACACGTCCCAAGTCTCGGGGTGGAGATCGCAGTAAGAACACGCGCGATCAGGACCTAGCAGGCTCCGCGTCAGAGTCCGATGGCTATCAGCCAACCAGCGACTCAGACACCACAAAGATCTCAAAATCCAAAAGGCGAAAACTGACAAAAAATCAATCGGCGTCATCACACAAGAAGGAAGACGACGACTTAAACAAACCATACAGGCCCAAGTCGTTCGCTCTCAGCTCCAAATTTTGTCAGCGGATAGCCACCGCATCTATAGAAAAACAGGCAAAACTCCCAAGCAGCATCGGCAGATACGATGGCCTGTGAGACCTACTGATCACTTGCACGACTTCGAGTGCGCTGGAACCACAGTCCTCTGGCCTGTACAAGTCTGGTGCCACCTGTTCGCGCAAACCCTTACACGTGCAGCCAGAGTTTGGTTTGACAATCTGCCGGTAGGAGG
This sequence comes from Ambrosia trifida, assembly GCA_028751855.1. NCBI lineage: Eukaryota > Viridiplantae > Streptophyta > Magnoliopsida > Asterales > Asteraceae > Ambrosia > Ambrosia trifida. The sequence goes on from CM054130.1 coordinate 94,705,924, forward strand.
CATCCTAGACTTCGATGACCTTATCCAGAAGTTCAAAGATCACTTCTCCCATCTCATGCGACACAAACGAGATAAGGCCCACATCCTCCTATGTCAGCGCATAGACAATGAATCAATAGAAGACTTCATTGTGCGCTACAATAAGGAGGCGCTACAAATCGGCTGCGAAGAAGAGCTCACGCACGCAGGCTTCATTAATGGAGTACGCAGCGAGGATTTGATGAAAACATTATCCGGAAAAACGGGTGTCCCAGATTCTTGGGAAGAAGTCATCAAAGCCTCCAAAATATATGCATCCTCGAAGCGCTCCATCAAGCAGCAGCGCGGCTACAACCAAACAAACAACTCCAACAGAAACAAAGGCAAACAATCCGTCTGGTCACGCATTTCAAGACCAACGGACGAAGGTAAATACTCATCCGCCAACGACGCGCGACAGACAATCACCAACAAGCAATCAAGGGATCAGAGAAGCCAATCCAAAAAGAATACCGACTGGACGCCACTCACAAAAACGCCGTCACAAGTTCTCAAGACAGAGCAGGTCACTTTCAAGGAGCCCAAAGTACTGGGCAAAAGAAAGAACGTAGACCACACCAAGTATTGTGAATACCATAACGATTATGGTCACCTGACGGACAACTGCTACAGCCTAAAACTAGAAATAGAGGCGGCACTAAAGACGGGCCAGCTCGGTCATCTTATTAAAAACGTCAACAAGGGTGGGCGCAACACCAACCAAAACGATAAACGCGAAGAACCCGGAAGGAAACAAATCCGGAACCTACAAACAAGTTACATCCGGCATACCCCGCACCATCATTGTAACATGATCTCCGCCGCGGGAACACGCCAGAATAAGGGTAAGCGCCCAAGAGACACAGATGACTCCTGGAAGGAGGTGGACTTCCTCCTCCCCCGAGTCCGAGGCGGACCCTCCGCAACAGCGCCACTAATTGTCACCGCCGTCTTAGGACATTACCAAACGCAATCCATGTTCCTAGACGGCGGAAGCAGCACTGACATAATCTATGATCAGTGTTTTCAACAACTGGACGAGGATGACAAAGCCCGCCTCGTTCCAGTTAATGCGCCAATCTCAGGCTTTATCGACGAAGTCATCATCATGCCACGCGGCATAATCACCTTCCCGGTCACTTTGACAGACGGTACCCACGAACGCACAGAAATGTGTGACTTCATGGTTTTACCGGTAACATCTCACCACGACGTCCTACTAGGACGGGAAGGCCTGGCGAAGTTCAACGCCAACGCCTCCACCCCCCACCAAATGGTAGGCTTCCCCACCCGAACCGGCGTCGCAATAATTAGAGGGAACAAACAATGCCACGCAATCGAGGTGGCAAAACCACAAAAACCGCAAACCCGTTTGGAACCGGAAAACTGGGTACTCAATCCCAAATTCCCGGACCAAACGGTCATCATCGGCCATGAAATCTCCAACACCATAATAGCGCACCTCAAGCAACTCTTGGTCAAGTACATAGACATATTCGCCTGGCAACCATCCGACATGATCGGCGTTCCAAGAGAAATCGCGGAACACAAACTCAACACTTACAGATCTGTGGAGCCAGTCGCCCAAAAGATGTGCAAAATGGGACCAGAGAAAACAAAGGCGATGAATGAACAAGTCAACGAACTACTCCACGCAGGCATTATACGCCCAATACGCTACCAAACCTGGGTAGCCAACCCAGTCATGGTAGGAAAAACAACGGGTGGATGACGCATGTGTGTCGACTCAAAGATTTGAACAAAGCCTGCCCAAAGGATTGTTACCCTCTTCCAGAGATTGACTTAAAGGTGGACTCCCTCGCACCATATCGCTTCAAATGCTTCCTTGACGCCTACAAAGGCTACCACCAGATCCAAATGGCAAAGGAAGATGAAGACAAAACGGCCTTCCGCACGGATACAGGAATCTTCTGCTACACCAAAATGCCTTTCCTCAAAAATGCGGGAGCCACATATCAGCGACTCATGGACAGCGCTTTCGTTGACGAGATAGGCGTACGCTTGGAAGTATACGTCGACGACCTCGTCATCAAAAGCAAAGACGAAGACAACATGCTGGAAGACATTCAGAAAACATTCAATCAACTGTGAAAGGTGCGCATGAAACTTAACCCCAGCAAATGTTCCTTCGGCATGGAAGAAGGGAAATTCCTAGGAGTTATTGTCACGCGGGACGGGTTCCGCGCAAATCCAGACAAGGTCCTCGCCATTGAACGAATGTCTTCACCAACATCCATCAAGGAAGTCCAAACCATAATGGGACGCCTCGTCGCCCTCAATCGCTTCCTTTCCAATTATGCTTCTAAGTCTTTTCCATTTGTAGACACTCTAAAGAATTGTCTCAAAAAAAGTAATTTCCGCTGGACCCCTGAGGCGGAAAAAGCTTTTCAAGAAATGAAAGAATGTCTTATGAATTTACCTACTCTCACAGCACCATTACCCAGAGAGCCGTTAACCCTATACCTCTCTATTACGGAGCGGGCAATCGGCGCTGTACTCCTTGTAGACCGAAAAGGCGTTCAAACACTCATCTACTACATTAGCAGAACCCTATTAGATGCAGAGACCAGGTACTCTACAATGGAAAAACTAGTGCTAGCGCTCATTCACGCATCACGCAGAATGCGCAGGTATTTCCACGGGCACCCAATAAATGTCCTAACAGACTACAGAATCAGCGATGTGTTACCAAAACCTGAAACCTCAGGTCGCCTAGCAAAATGGGCGATCGAACTGGGTGAACACACTATCAATTACAAACCCAGACCCGCAGTTAAGGGACAAGTACTCGCTGACTTCGCCACCGAAATACCGACAGACAAAATCGCAGAATGCCTAGCCGAGCAAGACCCCGCACCACCAACATCCGGAAATGAAAGCTGGAAACTTTACACCGACGGCGCCTCAAATAACGACGGCGCAGGCGCAGGTTTACGCCTAATCAGCCCAAACAAAAAAGAATACACTTACGCCATGCGCTTAGATTTTGCCGCAACAAATAATGAGGCAGAATATGAAGCGGTACTAGCAGGACTGCGCATCGCACAGCAAATGGGAGCTTCCCACCTCGAAGCACACGTTGATTCACTGCTAGTAGCCGGACACATCAATAGCACATATGACGCAAGGGACGCCACAATGGCCCTATACCTACAGCAGGCCAAGCTACTCATGCGCAAATTCACTTCCTGCACGGTCACCCACATCAACCGGAGCGAGAATAAACCCGCAGACGCGTTGAGCAAGATGGCTTCCACGGTCTTCGACCATATGGCCAAAAACGTCCGGGTTGAGCTACAAGAAAGGCCATCCGTCCCGCCAAGACAAGTAAACGTCATCCAAACAGGTACTACATCTTGGATGGCGCCACTTAAAGCCTACTTGACATCTAGGACATTACCTGACAACAAGGCGGACGCACGAAAAATCCAACACAAGGCCTTGCACTATGAGTTAACAGAGGGAATCCTCTACCGACGATCATATTTGGGCCCCTTACTGCGATGCGTCGACAAAGAGGAAGCCTCCTTCATCATCAGAGATATTCACGAGGGTATCTGCGGATTACATGAAGGACCCAGAATGGTGGTTGCCAAGCTAATGAGCGCAGGTTACTATTGGCCCGACATGCACCCAGATGCAGTTGCAGAATTGCGCAAATGCGATTCCTGCCAGCGCCACGCGCCAAACACCTTGCGTCCCAAAAATGATTTGGTACCCGTCACAGCGGCGTGGCCATTCCAGAAATGGGCGATAGACCTTGTCGGCCCATTTCCCACAGCGCCAGGAAACGTCAAGTTCTTAATAGTGGCGATCGACTACTTCACAAAATGGATCAAAGCAAAGCCACTAGCAAAGATAGACGGATCGCACACCAAGAAATTCATATGGGAATTCATCATATGCAGATTCGGCTTACCGTACCAGATCATAAGCGAAAACGGAAACCAATTGACAGACCAACACTTACAAGAATGGCTGGCGCAAATGGGGGTCCAGCAGATCTTCACATCAGTCGCTCATCCCCAAGGGAACGGCCAAGTCGAAAGAGCAAATCGGAGCGTTATCGAAGGTATCAAAAAGCGACTCGGTACCAAAAGAACTGGATGGGTGGACGAAGTTCCACTTGTCCTATGGGCGAACCGCATACTCCAAAAACCAGCAATGGCGAAACCCCATTCAGCCTAACCTACGGTTCCGAAGCCATCATACCCGCAGAAATTGGATGCCCCTCCGCAAGAGTACTCATGGCGGATAAAGGGCAAAACAACAAAGAGCTACGACTAAATTTAGACCTACTTGAAGAGCGACGAGAACTCGCCGCCATCAAAGAGGCCAGATACAAAAATCAGTTGGAGCGCTACTACAACCAAAAGGTTAAACTACACGAGTTTGACATTGGGGATTATGTTTTCCGAAACAATAGCGCTTCGAACACAGAGAAGCAGGGAAAACTTGCTCCAACCTGGGAAGGACCTTACAAAGTTCAGGATATCTTAGGCAAGGGCGCCTATGCGCTAGAGAGAATTGATGGTACGCCTGTCCCGCGCTCTTGGAACGTGGCACAATTACGTTTCTGTTATATGTAACCTTTGTAAACACTTAGGCTACACATGCCTAAGTCCTTTTCTAAAGGATTCTATGAAGTTTTTACCGCCTACCTTACTTGTGTGCACTACTTGATCCTCGGGTCTTCAAGGCATAGATATTAAACATAACTATCGCCGGACTCAGTAATCAAATCCAAACACAATATCACACAAGTCTAACAATATATACAAGATAAACTCAAAAGTTTTCATATATTACCAAAAAGGGACGTTCAAAGCTGCCCATAGCTTTACAAATACAAACCAAAAACCATCCTATAAACTCTAATCTTCCCCAGACTCTTCAAAGTCCACCAGCTGCTCCTCCATACCCTCTGGAGTCGTCCCGGACGCTTCCCCACCAGCTGCCGCTTGCTTCCCTTTCTTTGGGCCTCCGCACCCAAACGGTCGGATTCTTCAATAAAGTAACGGAGGGCGCCAGCAGGATCAGCATACTAATTACAGTCCGCCACTGTCTTCAGTATAGGGAATTCAACTTGCTCGAACTTAAGGAGTTCAGCTTCATACTCCTTCTCCCTGGGTTTACCATCATGCGCACCTTCAGTTATACGCCCTCCATTTAGCGCATGGTAAAACCCAGTGTCAAATCCCTCGGCTGTAACACCCCAACCGATGGCGGAAACATCGGGATGTCACGTATTGATGATTGTTCAGTAACTCATGGTGAATAATAAATTTCATTAAATGATTTAAATAAATTACATATAATTGTTCTACAAGAATTTGTACATCAAAATGAATAATACTATGCACACATCTTCAAGCATTAACTCAAATCTTCAAGCAAGTAGAACCTGAAACATGTTATGTTTGAAAATATTTTGGGTCAACAAAAGTTGGTGAGAATACATAGGTTTTTGAATATAATTGATAACAATAGTTTGTACAACAATCACAGTTGTATGATGATAGAGTATGATTCCGACATGTAACAATGCGTCTTTGTACAATCAAACCTTGTGTCGACTGATGACTAACTCGCAAGTTAGTTAAATGTTGTTACTGTTATCGATCATCCCTGAATTTATGCGGGGGGATGGGTTTGTCAGACCTATAGCGCTATAATCTAAACAGGCGGCTTGATCATTGTTAATGATCGTACTGTGTCTTTGAATGATGATGTAATTGAATCACAAGTAAGCATGAGTAAATGATAGTATAAAATGTTTAAACATGTTTCACCCCAAAATAGTGAAACGGTAAAAGGGGCTATGTAAACTCACCTTAGTAAAATGTTATGTCTCGTAAAAAATAGAATATGTGTTGCCCAACAATGCCAAGTATTACCCTATAATTAGGGTAACAAATATGTCTAAGTCTTTCTAGTCTACAAATATATTCTAGGGCTTCGAATTGGGGATAAGTGCTCGTTTGATTAATAAATAAAATGTTTGATAATTGTGAGAATTTTAACAAATAAATAAACAAAAGTCTTTTTGTAAATTTTAAATTAAAGATGGTCACAATAATAAGTTTAAAGTATGAAAATAATTTTTATAAAATTATTTTCTTAAAAATAGAATATTAAATCTATTTATTACAAATTGTCAAAATATAACTTTAATATTTAAAAATACTAAAATTAAAGAATTATTAAATTAAAAATTGTATTTCTGTCCCAAATAAATAGAAATAATTTATATAAAATTTTTGGTACAAAAATATTGAAAAATGAATTTATTATGATTTATTTATGATTAAAACTAACAAAAATTGATTAAAAATATTAAATAAATGATTTTTCAGAAATAAAAATCATTTCAGAAAAGTTTATTGTTATAAAAACTCAGAATAATTTTTGTGGAAATTTATATAATTGCTTTGATATTTTTATAGAATTTTATAAATAAATTAGAATAAACTTGAATTATTTATTATATATATTAAATAAATAAATTTTTGAAAACTAAAAATTGTATGTTAAACTTTTCCACTAGATTAACATAAAATAATTTTTTGTAGAATTTATAAAAGAGTTTTAGTATTTTAAAATGAATTTTAAAAAAATATCAAGGAATATATATATATATATATATATATATATATATATAAGTTTAAATAAAAAGAATGTTTTATTGATGCCATGGTTCGAACTCGCGTCAAACCCAGGTCGGGTGTTTTAAATCACAAGCCCAGACCAGTTGGTCTGGACCCTGAGAACGAACAATCATAGTTTAAATTAATTATATAGTATAATAAAATCTAATTTATATTCACTTAAAAAGAAAAGAATTAAAACTGCTTTGTATGGGACTCGAACCCGTGTGATTGGGTTTAACAACAACAGACACAACCACTTGATCTAGATCAGTGGTTGTGTTGAGTTCGTATCTGTTTAAATTATATAATTGTATTCAACCAAGTGTTCTTCCCCAATTTAATCAAATCGTGCCCTAGATTTATAATAGTTTGATTTACACAACAATAACCCAATTAATCATAGGGTTATTGTTGTGTGTATGCCGAAGAGCAAAACCCACAAGAAAAACATAACTTACAATTACGAAATCGTGATCCTTGCCTTGGTCAACAGAAAAGTCAACTCGAACAAGAATACTTCAAATGATGGATTAAAACAGAAATTAAAGGTTGAGAAGGTTATTTCGGCGAGTTGAGACAGAGTTGGGAGGTCCAATTTATAGGGAAAGGTTCGGGTTGATGATCTGGTAAGGTTTGACCTAAATGAATATGATGACACGATTTTTGGCACAAATTGGAATGTGATGATGTTGGTTAACGTGTAATGGACGCATATAGTCTAACATTCCTTAATAATGAAAACAATCCACGAGTTCTTACCACGTTTGTTTAGTTAATTGATCAATCAAAGGTTTGTGGTGCTGAACTCTCGCAGCAGCGAACAAAGGAAAGGGGAAACAAGGAATTTTAAACGTATTAAATAGTTAGTGAGTTGGAATAGAAACAAGAGATCAGTGTGGCCCAGATGGTTTGGTGTTCGTGTGTGTAAGTGTGAACCGCTGCCAGACTCGGGTTCGAGTCTTGGCAGCATCAGTTTTTTTTTTTTTTTTTAGCAGATAGGAGGGGAGAAGGGGAGTTGTGGGCCGGCTTTGGGCCACTGATGTGGGCTTTGGTGTGTGTGGGCTTCAAGCATGGGTAAAGGGATGGTTGGGTTGGGTTTGCTAATGGGTTAGGATGTATGGTTTAGAGATTTAGTTTTTAGTGTGTGATTATTATTATTATTATTATTATTATTATTATTATTATTATTATAAAGTGGTTAAAAATAAAAGAAATATATATATATATATATATTGTTTTCAAAATCATATAAGGAGTACATGTGGGTAAAGTGGTGATTTTATTAACTCAAACATTTGAAAGAAAAATACGTGATGTTACATCGGCTTCCCCAGCAGCGTGCACCGCAGCAGCAATGGCAGCAACCTGGTCGCCGAGATTGGGTTCATTCCAGAACCGCTTGAAAATCTACAAACAAGCGAAAAAAACAGTCAGAGATAAACTACACAGTGACACAGAAGGACACAGGACAAGAAAATACTTACCCCGGCGATACCCTCAGTCATCACTCAGCGAACAGACTCTTGGGCCTTCTCCTGCGCAACGTTGGCTTCGTCCAGAAGGCTCTTTGCATTTTCAGCCTCCGTCTGCGACAAAGTCAGGGATTCCTCTAAGGAGGCCCTCTCCTCCGTCAGCGCAGCCTTCTCCTTCACCCAAGCCTCCTTCTCACTCACCAACGCAGACAGCTGGGAAGAAGCATTCATGTAACACCCCAACCGATGGCGGAAACATCGGGATGTCACGTATTGATGATTGTTTCAGTAGCACATGGTATAAATTGAATTTTAAATAATTTATTCAAAACATAATATCTAATATAAAATGATGTCTAGGAATTCAATATATGATATCAAATAAACAAAAACTTCAAATAACTTCAAATAATAACTCCATGATAAATCCTCATGCAAACTCAAGCCTCAGCTTCATTGTTACCTGAAACATGTTAATTTTGAAAATATTTTTGGGTCAACAAAAGTTGGTGCGAATTACATAGGTTTTGATAATTGAATAAAACTTGTACAATTCAAGTGTCATGGCAAGTCTAGTCCATATGTGAAAACATACTATCAGGTAAATCGAGTGCATAATCAAACCTTGTGACTAGAATATTGTGGTCCATCCCATACGCTCATGATTCACTCGATTATGTTATAAATTCGATAACAATCACCCACGCTACCTATGTAGGAGGTACACGTATCCGGGCGGGATTGTCAGTCCAATAGATCTATCATTGTATACCGTCGGCTGATCAATGTTAATGATTATGCTAGAATATTGTGCTTACCCTAGTCATGTTTAAGACATAATGCAACATAGAATAACACATAGACACTTATAATTTGAATTGTAGATAGAATGTTGTAACATGTTTCACCCCAAAATAGTGAAATAGAAAAGGGGCTATGTAAAACTCACCTTAGCAAAGTGTTATATTTCTTGAAAAATTGAATAGTGGTGTTGCCCAAATATGCCAAGTATCACCCTATAATAAAGTAATAAATATGTCTAAGTCTATCTAGTCTACAATATATATATTCTAGGACTTCGAATTGGGGATAAATGCTCGTTTGATTAATAATTAAAATGTTTGATAATTGAGAGAAATTTAATAAATAAATAAACAAAAATCTTTTTATAAAAATTGAATTTAAGATGGTCACAATAATGAGTTTAAAGTATAAAAATAATTTTTATAAAATTATTTTCTTTAAAATAGAATATTAAATCTATTTATTTCAAATTGTCAAAATTTAACTTTAATATTTAAAAATACTAAAATTAAAGAATTATTAGTTTAAAAAAATTATATTTCTGTTCCAAATAATCAGAAATAATTTATATAAAATTTTGGTGCAAAAATATTGAAAAATGAATTTATTATGATTTAATTATGATTAAAACTAACAAAAATTGATTAAAAAATATCAAATAAATGATTTTTCAAAAATAAAAATCATTTAAGAAAAGTTTATTGTTATAAAAACTCAGAATAATTTTTGTGGAAATTTATAAAATTGTTTTGATATTATAATAGAATTTTATAAATATAATAGAATAAACTTGATTTATTTATTATATATATTAAATAAATAAATTTTTGAAAACTAAAAATTGTATGTTAAACTTTTTCATTAGATTAACACAAAATAATTTTTGTAGAATTATTAAAAGTGTTTTAATATTTTAAAATGAATTTATAAAATATAAGTAATATATATTTAAAGTTTGTTTGTTTTTAAAGAAAAACAAAACAAAAAGAAAAAGAATGGAGCTGCCATGGATCGAACCTGCGCGGGTCGGTCTAAGGACACCAGGCACAACCACTTGGTCCAGACCAGTGGTTGTGTTTGGTTTCAGTTTGTTTAAAATATAACATATATGCTAAGCAGTTAATATCGGCGATATATCGGTTATATCGGTCCGATATATCGGTTATCGGTGGGTTAGGTCTGTATCGGTCAGAAATCTCGGTCATAATATCGGAGCCGATAATATCGGCCGATATGACTGATATTTCGGCCGATATACACATAAAAAATATCGGTTTTGCAACCGAGATATCGTTTTGAGGTTTTTTTGGCCCATTTTATATAACTTTTACAGACTAACCTTAACTTACAGAAGAGTAGAACAGCAGAGGAGAGGCTGATATAGGTTCGATTGATGTGCAGAGGAGCAAACGAGCAGAGGAGAGGCTGAGAGTGGGTCGATTGTTGCTGTAATATTAATGTGAATCAAACGTCTCTTGCTCTTCTCAGAAGTTAGGGTTTCCTAACTTGTGTACATGACGGCTGGTTTCATATGGTTATGTGGTTGTGGGTTATTAGGAGTTTAGGGTTTCTATTGGGCCAAAAAAGCCCATCTGAATTTAATTGTTTTTTTGGGTTTCTATTGGGCTCTTAACTATTATTATTACTATATAAATTTCAGTGATTTACATTATATATATATATACACAAATATATATATACACACAATATAAAATTACCGATATCTCACCGATATCTCACCGCGAAAACCGATATATCAAATATCGGTCCTTGACCGATAACCGATATTTTACCGCATTAACTGCTTAGCATATATGGAAAATCAATGTTCTTCCCCAAATTGAATATTCGAGCCCTAGATTTTCCAATTGGGAAATTCACACAACATTAACCCAATTAACCTTAGGGTTAATGTTGTGTGGATGCCGAACAATAAATCCCATCAAAAAAATCAGACTTACAAACACGTTTTGATGTTGGATTGAACAGTCAAAGCACGAAGTCAAAATACGATCAATAATCACAAGAACAGTGAAAGATTTAAGAAATTGGAGGTTGAGAAAGATTGAGTGGCGAGTTGTGATGGTCCAGAAGTGTCCAATTTATAGTGTTGGGGTCTAGATCACTGATTTGGTAGGTTTGACCTCGTCTTTAATGGTTGACGCGTCTAAATGGATAATTGGTATGAATTGATTGATAATTGGACGTGTAATGACTCATAACAGGCCGGTAATCACAATGGCATATCAATCCTTGATCAATTATGAGTTAATTGTTTGATTTAAGGAAAGTCGTGTTCACAGTTGACTTTCTAAGTCAACTGGGAGGGTTTTGAAGTCGTGTAATAATAAGGTGCCAGGTTTAAAACAAGAAATAGGGGTAGATCAGATGGTTGTGTTGGTGTGTGTATAAGGGCCGGCTTGGGTGCGGGTTCGATTGGCCCAAGCTTTTATTTTTTTAGCATATATTCAATATATATATATATATTTATTATGAATAATTATCATAGTATTAGGGTTCCAAAAATGCCACAATAATAATTAAACGCGAACAAAAATAATGGAACTTGGCGTTATTATTAATGATGATATGTAACGTACAAGTATTAATGCGTAATGCTACAATTCACAAGCTCTTCATCCTTGGCATGCAAATCAGAGCGCAAGCCTGCCACCACTGAATCTTTATCGGCTAACACCTTGTGATGACCTTCAGCAGTCTCTTGCAGCTTGGAATTTTCATTCTTCAACGCCTGGATCTGATCCTTCAGTCTCATCGTCTCTTGGTTAGTGACTTGACAGGCTTCAATCCACCTTTGATGAGCTAGCGCATGTTCACGCTCAAGCTCCTTCACCTTATCCTCAGATTTGTACGCCCTATCCCTGTACCTCTCAACCTCAGACTTCAGCTTCTCCTCTCTCTGCGCCTGCACTGACCGCCTGGCGTTAAAATCAGCAATATCATGGGCAAACACTTCATCACGTCGCTTCAACGACTCAACAGCAACAACCTGAAGCGCTTGCCCAACACAAATGTCAGTTATCAGCTGCGAGCGGGACAAGCTATCCTGATACTCCCTCTCCTTAGGAGGGACCACTTGAGAAACAAACTCCTCAGCAGTAAGAGGATTCGCAAAGCGGGAGTTCTCCCGAACACTCCAGTGCGGGCGCCAGATTATATCACCCGCAAAGTAACCCGGGTCACTCCGCTCAACACTTGACCTTCCACCACCAGAAGGCATATCACCTATCACCCCGACACCACTACCACCCCAAGGAGAACTGCCAGATGGCACCTGCTGGGAGGCAACCCTGCTGGCCTCCTCATCCGCCTTAGCCTTGGCCTCCGCCTCGGCTTTCTCCTTCTCTAAACGCAGCTTTTCAGCTGTTGCTTCCTCCTCAGCCTTCTTGGCTACCTCCTCCATACACATCTTTTCAGCTGCAGCCCTCTCCTCCACCGCCTTCTTGGCAGCAGCTTCATTGGCCCGCTTCTCGGCCTCAGCCGCCTCTTGTTCCGCCCGAGCTTTCTCAGCCTCCGCTTGCGCCTTTTCCTCCTGCCTTTTCGTGGCAATCTCCACCTCAGAAGGAGTTGGACCAGAGGAGGAACCAGGAGCTTGCGGAGAAACAACTACAACGAAACAAAGCATAACAATTAGGAACAAGTTACTACAGCGAAAGACAAGGAAGACAAGCTAAACGAGTCACTTACTAGTCACTTTCTTCACAATCTTCTGTATAAGAGGACGGCGCTCCGGCGGCGGACTAATCTCCAGCGCAAACGGCGCAGGAGCAGCTCCACCAGATCTTGAGGACCCAGCCTTCACACTCTGGGCTTTACCCAGCTTCCGCTTCTTCTTCAATGGAGTCTCAGCTACATCAACATCTTCAGGGGCGGAGGAAGAAGATTCCGCACGCCTATCACGCTGCCCAAAATAAGGCCCTTCACCACCTGCACTCAAAGGCGCAGATTTAGCTTGAAATAACACCTTATGCTTATGAGCGCGCGGCGCACTCTTCTTACGACCACGCGGAGGCACTGGATGCACCAGTTCCACAAAAGACCCTGTTGATTCCCCATCAGAGGAAACAACAAGATAAGGGGTCGATAAGTGTGGAACAGAACATAAAGGATCAGGATTTATAGGATGCTCACGTGAAATAAGCATACCAGTAGGCTTGAACTCCAGGTATGGAAAATAGAACCTATCAACCATCTGATCAATCACAGAAACCCTACCCTCCTCAGGCTCTCTCCACTCCAAAGGGGCTTTATCCCGCAGCAAAAATGCATCAAACTTCGACATCCCTGAGTAAAGCAGGATGAAACTCAGTCAAACAGTAATAAAAACAACTGACAAAGCAGCATGGAGACAAAAAACTTACCAGGTGTGGTGACCACAGGCTCTTTCCCCTCCACAAGCTGGACACGGCTCATACCCAACAAAGCCAACATGGCTTCCGAACACATACCCGTGTCAAACGGAGAAGCATGAGCCACCAGATCTTTAAACCACGCTTGCTCCCTGAACCCCTCCATAACAGGATGATCAGGCACCCTTTGACGCTCAGCAACAACCATCCATGGCATATCCACCGGTATGACTCCCCTCTTGACATAGAAAAATTTCTCTTTCCAGTCATGCAGTGACTTAGGAGAAGTTGTCCCAACCGGCGGTACAAGAGGACGGGGGACGAAATTGAACCAAGATTGCTCCATGTTCATCAAATATAAGACATTGAACCGTTCAAAAGATGGCTCAATGTCCAAAGCACGATAACAGGCTTCGAAATGCACGAGACGAAGCATACCAAACCCACTAACCTGGGTTACATAAACACCATACTTCACCAACATGTCCACGTGGAACTTGGTAGCAGGAAGACGGAACCCACAAAGAGCAAGGTGGGCCCCATACAAGCTCATCTTCCCTGGGGGAGGGGCTAGAGCAGTACCCTTCGCACTCGGCAACTCCACTTCCCATGACGGATCAAAATCCATGTCCTCCACAAACTTGGCAAAACTCTTGACACCCCACTTACAGGTGGTATTATAGACTAGCTTCTTGGACTTTTCCACAGCCTTCCCAGGATTTCCCCCAACGTCAGACCCTTCAGACATACTGACAAGAGCCTTTTAAGAAAAAAGAAAACTTTTTTTTTAGAAATAAACTCAACTTGAAGGTTCACCGGAGAAGATGAAGTATCTCGAGAGAAGTTGAGGGATTTTTTGTGTGAAGAGTGGGATAAGAAGAAAATCCAACAGCCTCCTCGGATATATATACCCATCGCATTTATTGCGATGGGAACAGCTGGCAGAAGACCCTTCACCTTGCCAGAAGAGGAGGCATCTGGACGCTACACGTGGCATACAGCTGGATGGCAACAGTCATCTGGCAGTACGTGACTCCACGCGTCTGTCATCAGGACAACCTTTCACCTGCCAAACGTCAGCAGGTACACTGACACTGCCCCCACTCGCGCGCGTGTACGGCTACTCGCCTGACACACGAAGAATATCCACCCACCCACGTCCAGACGTGACTGACAACTGTGCAGACATCCCCTCTGCACCCTGACACGTTCACCAACCGTCTCAACTTCTCCAGCACGTTTCCTAATTTCAAGGAAACCTTTTAATAGAGGATTGCACATTAAATACCCTAGACTGCCATGTCATCACTTGGCGCTGGGTTGACGTAAAATTCAAAAGACGTTCTCCGCCAAAATTTTACTATCTCACACCCAGACTGCCACGTCATCACTTGGCGCTGGGTTGACGTAAAATTCAAAAGACGTTCTCCGCCAAATTTTACTATCTCACACCCAGACTGCCACGTCATCACTTGGCGCTGGGTTGACGTAAAATTCAAAAGACGTTCTCCGCCAAAATTTTACTATCTCACACCCAGACTGCCACGTCATCACTTGGCGCTGGGTTGACGTAAAATTCAAAAGACGTTCTCCGCCAAAATTTTACTATCTCACACCCAGACTGCCACGTCATCACTTGGCGCTGGGTTGACGTAAAATTCAAAAGACGTTCTCCGCCAAAATTTTACTATCTCACACCCAGACTGCCACGTCATCACTTGGTGGTGGGTTGACGTAAAATTCAAAAGACGTTCTCCGCCAAAATTTTACTATCTCACACCCAGACTGCCACGTCATCACTTGGCGCTGGGTTGACGTAAAATTCAAAAGACGTTCTCCGCCAAAATTTTACTATCTCACACCCAGACTGCCATGTCATCACTTGGCGCTGGGTTGACGTAAAGTTCAAAAGACGTTCTCCGCCAAAATTTTACTATCTCACACCCAGACTGTCACGTCATCACTTGGCGCTGGGTTGACGTAAAATTCAAAAGACGTTCTTCGCCAAATTTTACTATCTCACACCCAGACTGCCACGTCATCACTTGGCGCTGGGTTGACGTAAAATTGAAAAGACGTTCTCCGCCAAATTTTACTACCTCACACCCAGACTGCCACGTCATCACTTGGCGCTGGGTTGACGTAAAATTGAAAGAACGTTTTAATCAGACTTTTGCCATTTCCGGCCGAAAGTGAAAAATTATCACCCGCGCCAAGTCTCAACCTGGCGCCGGTCTTTTATAAAAAGAGCCATGTACAAAGATAAAAGGACGCTTTTATCTTTCCACATGCCACCAGAGTAGCAACGCGCGCTCTTTCCCCACACTTAACATATTTTTTCCAGAGCTGCAACGAGCACTCTTCTTTCCAAAAATGTTGCGGTACACATATTCTACAACACTTGTAAACAACACAACGGAAAAACATCACTTAGTCCAGCGCCCCACCAGCTCTCTAAGCAAGAACAGGAGACACCCTGGACTTGGGGGACTTGAAGGGGTAGGGTACTTCTCCCTAGCGCTCTCAGGCGCACCCTACCCATTATCCAGATCCTCCGCCTAAAACAACACACCTAAGAAGGTAACACAGCAGCGCCAAAAGCGCTGCTCACTCTGCGTAGAAGCACCAGTTGACAGCGCCCGGGTACATCCCCCTGAAGCCCAACATGCCACCTCCCATCAGGTGTCAGCTGACAACTGGTCAGCCGCCTGACACCGTCTGACATCAGAGGAAAAGGAGTCCCCTCGGCTGAACCAGCCACAGTGCGCCACGTGTACCAATGGCAGGGCACCGCCCAGCCGGCCAACCACGAAGCGCCACGTGGCCCAATCAAGAGCAGCCCTACTCAACTTGGATCACTTTACCTAACTAAGGGTTGGGATCCAACTAAATGAGCTCATAAGCAACCGGCTCGGGCCTCAGGCCCAAGCCCATTGACAATCGAAGTGGGCCAAATAACCCCAGGCCCACGCACCTCCTATAAAAGGAGGACTTAGCCTCCTTTCTTAGGACGGTTAATTCATCAATTAGAATCAATACACTTGTATCATTACTTGTATCCTTTATCAATAAAGTTCATCCTTTTCAGTAGACGTAGGTCTCACGAGACCGAACCACTTATACCCTTGTCTACTATATTATCCTGCTTGTCGTTTGTGCATATAATCATAGGTTAACCATCGTTGTGAGTAAAGGATTATACCCTGCAGCGAACACGAGTCATTGCACCCCAAACCTATCATCTCATCTTGCACCAGTTTATACTCGTTTCTTCAGTATGAAATGATAAAAATCAAACAGCATATATATTTAAATTAAGCTAATAAATTTTTTTTATTAATTAAAGATGTTAGAAGATTTTTTTTTTTTTTTTTTTTGATCGTCTCAAGATGCCTTCTAGTTTAATGATTGGTAGCAAGTTTATCCACTTGTTTTGTTTTGAAATACGACTTTGCTTTCTTAACCATTTTTTTTTCCAAATTAGGGTGTTTGATTACTTGTAGATCACAATTTTCAAAATAGAATGTTTGAGATTTTTTTTTTTTAATGTTTCATGTGAGACGAATTTAAATTTTATACCAGCTTGAACATGATTCTTGTATTTAATGGGTGGATAAAAACTTTTTTCTTGCACAAAATAATTTGTAGTTTTTACCATGTTGGTTTACGTACGATTTATTTCAATCAGAATGACTTTAAACTGAATTTGAATTTGAGCTGATTCTAATTAACCCAAACTGTAAAATAGTAAAATTAATTTGGAATTTAAATTAAGTTTGGAATTTTTTTTTATTCGATTTAAATTAAACTTATGAATAGAGATGAGCTAAGTACCATATAAGTAACAAAAGTACCGTTCTTAAAAATCATAAAAAATGGTTACTCATACGCTAAAAGTGTTCGGTATGGTATGCTATTTGAAGGTATATAACCCCAAATACCTATACCGTTTCGAACCGAAAATACCTAACCCAAAAAAGACAAAAAAATAGGTACGGCCAAAATAGTTTAGTACGGTAAGTTCGGTTTTGATACTCGGCACCTTATATTGTTAAATAATTATTAACTAGTATTAAGCCCCTCGCCTTTCGGCAGGGGCGTAAATCCATGCTAAGTAGCACTAATGGTACATCATCGCCAGCGAACAACATAGGAAAAGTTCGTAATACATATTAAATAAAAATGAAAAAGATAAAACCATATGAAAAGTAGACGTAAAAACGGTCAACCACACACACAAAACGTAAAACATAGAAAATAATAACTAAGTCGATCTAGGATATGTGCGTTGCGATGGAGCTGTTAAACATGGACAAAATAGGCTTGAAATCGTTGGACCACACACGCACATTAAGATGTGTTAACTCGCTAAATTTATACCAAAACGTAAAACGACAAATTTATAAAAAATGAAAAGTATAGAGGGCCACAATTAGAGGTGAAAAAATGTTATCATTTTTTTTTTGAACGTTAACTTTCATTAAACACGGGCAAGCTCTAAAACGCTAGAGCCGCCAAAAACAAACTATACACACATATACAAAGGGTTCTTGACCCACTCAACCCATACAATACTTTTAAACTTTGATCTATGTTTTAACCACAAGAAAGCTTTTGATTTCACTTCTGCCACCACCTGCGCCACCTTTTTATCTTTATTTTGAAACACCTTTTCATTTCTAGCATTCC
Organism: Ambrosia trifida; assembly: GCA_028751855.1. Lineage (NCBI taxonomy): Eukaryota > Viridiplantae > Streptophyta > Magnoliopsida > Asterales > Asteraceae > Ambrosia > Ambrosia trifida. The sequence continues at coordinate 94,723,948 of CM054130.1, forward strand.
ATATCGCCCAAGTTGCTATCATGACAATACCTCTCACTATCTTTTTTCGCCATTTCCCTCCGTGTACATTCTTGTATAACATGAGCAAATCCTCATAATCATATGCAAAAAACGGGTCCAGGTTACACCAACGGCAAATCCCACTCCAAACGCCATAAGAAAAACCACAAACCACCATCAAATGCTTTAAATCTTAAACTCCCCCATCACAAAGCGGGCATTTAACATCAGGGATCTGAACACGCCTCTGAATTAGAGCTGTACGAGTTGGAAGTCTATCCTTAGCCGATCTCCAAGCAACAAGAATGACTTTGGTTGGAACCCAGCTTTCCCAATGTATAACACTATGGGCCGGCCCACTGTTATCACCATATAACCACATCCTAAAATCCTTCACTGAAAAAAGCCCATCTTTCGAATTGCACCAGGCCCAATTATCATTCCTATCCTGCAACTTTTGGCTGAGTATTAACCTCTCCAAATCCTGCTGCTCAGACAACTCTGCAACCGTGCAAGGATATCTACTCCAATTTGTTACAAAATTGGAACCCTCACCATGATTCTTCAACCTTTCTCCAACCATACTATTCTTACATTTATCCAGCACAAACAAATTTGGCCACCTCTCTCTAAGCATAGTATCTCCAAGCCAAATATCATGCCAAAAGCGGATCTGCTTACCATCCCCCAGCGTCCCTTTAAACATAGAGTGAACAGACTTATCACCGATTTGTATGTTGTTTAAGTGGTTAACGATGGCCTTCCAACACCCGGGAAGGGAACGTTTAATCGGCAAGAACGTCCACCTACCCCTACCCCCATGGATGCCATCTATGATATTACGCCAAACTGAATTGAATTCTGTCTTAAAGCGCCAACCCCACTTAGCCAGAAGGGCTGAATTTACATCGGCTAATCTTAACACCCCCAAACCGCCTTGTTTCTTAGGAAGAGTGACCACCTCCCAAGCAACCCAATGCATCCTCCGAATGTCACTCGATCCCGACCACAGAAATTTTCTCATGAGTTTTTCTATAGTTTCAATAACCACGACCGGGGCTTTATAAAGTGAAAAGTAGTAAATGGGCAGATTTGTAAGCACTGACTTGATTAAAACTAGCCTTCCTCCCATGGATAGAGTGTTTGCCTTCCATGAAGATAATCTGTTCCGGACGATATCAATAACCGAGTTCCATTGACTAATTCTACTCATATTAGCCCCAACCCGAATACCCAAATAGTCGAACGGTAAACTCCCAACCCGGCATCCAATAACTCTCGCTAAATCCCCCACTTCATCCTCCTCAGTACCAATCCCGTATAAAAACGATTTCTGAATATTAATTTTAAGCCCGGAGCACATATGAAATACCCGAAGAACTCTAGCCACTCCCACCAAGTTATCCACCGACCACTCACCAATTATAAGTGCGTCATCCGCGTAAAAAAGGTGAGATAAATATGCACCTCCGTCCCCAACTTGAACCCCTTTCACCTCGCCCTCCTCCACCGCTTTGTCAAGAAAGCAATGTAAGACCTCCATGACAATTAAGAAGAGGAAAGGCGATAAGGGATCCCCTTGACGAACACCCTTTTGACATTGAAATTCAAAAGTTGGTGATCCGTTAACCAAAACCGCCGAGCGAGCAGATTCAAGCACTCCTTTCACCCAAGACCGCCACTTCAAAGGGAACCCCATTTGGTTAAGAGCCGATAGTAAAAAGCCCCAGTTGACGTTATCGTACGCCTTTTCAAAATCTAGTTTCAGCAAGAACGCCCGTTTCCGCTTTTTCTTAAGCCACCCCATCGCTTCATTAATAATCAATGGCCCATCCAAAATAAACCGACCACCCAAAAACGCAGATTGCGTATTTGATATGACCGACCCCAAAACCTTCTTTATACGGCTCGTAAGAATCTTTGAAATTACCTTGCTTATAATGCCCACAAGGTTAATTGGTCTATATTCTTTAAGGTTCACCGGCGATTTGATTTTAGGGATCAAAGTTATGAAAGACGAACTAGAACCCGCACTAAACGCCCCAAACTCATGGAAGTAAGACATCAGCTTTAAGAAATCGTCTTCAAATAGGTTCCAAAAATGCTTCAAAAAGCGGAAGTTGAACCTATCCGGTCCCGGGGCTCTGTCTGAACCGCAATCGAACACCGCCTCTTTTATTTCTTCCGGCGTAAAACTAGAAATAAGCTCCTCACTACTCCCGATATCAATCCGCCTCATATTATCACACCGAAAATCCGGTCTAATTCTCACATCTTCTTTAAAGTGGTCTCTAAAGTGCTTGAGAACCACTTTCTTGATTTGCGAAGGTTTGGCCACCCATTCTCCATTAATCAACAAACCTGGAATAGTATTAGACGCTTTCCTCCCATTTATACACCTATGAAAGAAAGCCGAGTTTTCATCCCCATCTATAGCCCACTTAATACGCGATTTTTGTTTAAGATCTTTGTTAGAACACCAATTCAAATGATCCATCCCTTTCCTGCATTCCTCCCAAACCCACACTTCCTCTTCCTCTAACTCCCTAATTTCCATAGCCTCTTCTAATCTTTCCATATCTTGTTTAAGCGCTATCATCTCCTCACCTTCTTTTTTGCCGATTTCTTTCCACCACTCCTTAAGAGCCTGACGGATTCGTCTGAATTTATCGGTTAAAATCTGATCCGGGCAGCCCTGAAAAGTATTATCTTCAAGCACTTTAACTATCACCTCTTCGCATCCTTCTCTTTCCAGCCACGAATTAAACCATCTCACCGGCTTTGGCCCAAAATTAACGTCCACAACTGACAACAAAAGAGGGCAATGATCCGAGAATTCCCTTCTCAAAGCTCTCAGCGAAGCCGTTGGCCAACGACTAAAAAATTGGTCACACACTAAAACTCTATCGATCTTGCTCAACTTGTGGTTCCCACCTTTCCCGGCCAAATGTGTGAATTTAAACCCACTCATATTGTACTCGCATAACCCCAAACTATCAATGAAATTGTTAAAATCAACCGCTATCCCATAATTAAACGTAGAATTTCTTCGTTCTTCTTGATACCGAACAGCATTAAAATCCCCAAAAAGCACAACCATACCACTGCAGCCTCTAACCACCTTAATCAGATCATCCCACAACTTTCTCTTGGCCCCGGCCCTTTGAGGAGCATAGACATTAATCAAATTCAACAGAGTACCATCCGCCACCAACACCCCAGATGTCATAAGAAAATTCCTGTTTTGACAACTAGAAACTTTCTTAAATACATTAGGGTTCCATATGTTAGTCAAACCCCCAGATAATCCTACCGCATCTACACTGTCAAAAGTCGCACCCCTATCCCCCCAAAAAGCAGCAATCTCCTTTAAACCCACCCCTGTAACTTTAGTTTCTTGTAACCCCAAGAATTCAACTCCATGAATACTTCGTAACCTTCTACACCAGAAAGCCTTGCCCTCCGCCCTTATCCCCCTAATATTAATCAAAATTAAATTCATTGGATACCAACCTGTAAGCCTTCACCTCTAACTGTCTCCTGGACCAGAACCCGGTGCTTCTGAAGATCGACCCCCAACCGGCTGCCACAACGAATAGTCTCATCCACTTCTCGCTGTACATCTCCTGGTTGTCTTGAGTTGCTTTTAGATCCCTGTTCACCATTTCCTCTTTCATGATTTGAACTTTGGCTTCGCACTTCATCAGTAGCCGATGAATTATGCTCCTCATTAAACTCCATTGTTGAGTTACCAATATGCCCTTCACTATTTTCTAAATTTCCTTCACTGCCACTAGTAAACAATTTGTCCAAATTTCCTTCAATTGGGTCATCAGACGACTGGGCCTCAACACCCTTGGGCTTTTTAGTAATCTTTGTCTTTTCCAGGCTACTAGAGTACTCCCCAATTGTATGGCCCACATATAAGTCCACCACATTTTTCTTTTTTCTCTTGTTGATATTTGCATTTAAATCATCCGGTTCATCATTATTCAAGCAATCATTGTCAAAATCAAAGTTTGACCCATGAATAAAGGATTCCACTCTACCACTTTCCAAAACTAACTCCTCCCATAAAGGAAGATTATCACCTTCCAAATTTGGCGCCACCAAATCCTCCCCTTCCAAATTATTATCTAATTGTTTGACCCCATCGAATTCAAACCTTTCACCCGAGATGAAATCCTCCTCTTCAATAATTTCCTTATTTACCTCCAAAGAATCCGGAACATTAACATCCTCCATAATTACCTCGGTAACTGCATTAACTTCCAATAAAACCGGATCATTAAACTCCTCCGTAACTGTCGTCTGAGCATTAATTGCCGGAGAAACCGTCGAAGCATTAATTACCGGAGGAGCACCACCATCTTCTCCGGCCACCTCAACATCGTCATACCCTTCCTCAGCTGTCTCCTTTTCCGAAGTATTTTCATCTCCGGGCAACTCATCACCCTGATCATCCCTGTTCTCCTCTTTTGAAGAATTACCAATGTCTTTATCATCTTCCTTATCATCAAGGAATGCCGGAACCCAGTCACCGGCTTCTTCCCACACCCAAACTCTAAATTTTCTTCCCCTCCACAAAACAACCACCTCTTCATTCACCATCTTACCATCTCCAATCAGGACTCCTATATAGTCGTATGATAAATCCGAGTCGGTTTCCGACCTAATAGGACGATGAACGATCTTAACAAACAACTCTCCAACCATTACAATGACCTCGGCAGTAAGAATTTGGAGTGGTAAACCTTTGATTTTAAGCCAAGCCAATCTCTCATATGCTAAAGATTGGCCTTCCCAAAATGAAATCGCAGAAAACCGGCCAATGATCTCCTTGGCCGCTGAGAAAGTTCGTTGAGCCAGCTCCTTGTTTTCAAATGTGACCTTTACCGACAATCCACCCAAGTATTGAACAACTCCCGCATCCGACCCAATCTCCTTGAGAATCCGATATATACTTTTCAATGCATCTAAATCCATCATTCTCATGATTAATGATCTTCCATAAGACGATTTATAAGCAGGAACGTTGTCATCAATCTTAAGAGTTTTTAAATCCTTCACACCACTTGATTGACCAGTAAGTGTCTCCTGGAACGATCTACCCCCCTGCATGAACAAGTTTGACGTCGAACTATGTTCTTTCTTCTTTCCTTTTACCTCTTCATTCTTCTCCGGTCGGTTATAGGCTCTCGGCTGTTGACTAATCTCCCCGTCTTCCAGCGTAAATCTTGCAACATTGGCTCTAATCTTATACTGCCCCATCCTCACATCGCTAAGAAATCCCACCATCTCTGAACAATCTTTAACATCCAAAAAAGACACAAACCCGAATCTGTTGCCACCTTTATCCCTCTTTCGAGCGATATATAGATCAAAAATATCACCCAGATGTCGTATAGCTGCCGCCAACTCTGTTCCGCTGCATCTATCCGGTAGGTTGGTGATGAAAAACTTTGTTAATCGACCTTGAAACTTCTCCGGCAAAGGAAACCGGCGACTACCCATAGAGAGAGGGTTTTTTTTTTTTTTTTTTTTTTTTTTTGGTTACTTGGCAAATGACCAGTTAAATGATATAGGATAATAGATGGCTAAAGTTTATCAAAAAAGATGTGTCACATCCGGGACTCGAACCCTATCAACAACCGAAAAAATGTTATCAATAAATTGTAAAGAATAGTAAACTTGGGCTTAAATCTAAAAAAAAAAACAAAACTAAACTTTAAAGCCATTGTTACAACTTACAACACTTAATGCACAAACGATTCTTAAATTCAAAGATGCAAGCTTTGATGCACAAAGCATTTGTAAATTAATATAAACTAGTATTAAGCCTTCGCATTGTTATGGAGGACGTAAAATCATGTCAAATAACATAAATGTTACATTGTCTCTAGCGATCACCAATATTAGAAAAGCTCATAAAATAAAAGAAATAAAAAAAAAAAGTAAAACCGAAAGACATGTAGACGTAAGAACAATGAACCATGCACCCCTGTTGCGGCATGTTAATGCACAAAAATTAGACCAAAACGTAAAACACAATGCGGCCGTTAGACGAAAAAAAATAGATGTAAAAATGTTGAACCAAATACGCACGTTGTGGTGTGTTAAGTAAAAAAAAAGATAGACCAAAACCTAAAACTAAATGTTTCTTACGTATATAAAGTGTATGAGATAAAATTGAAAGCGGAGAAAGTGTTGGCGTTAAATATAAAAGATGAAAACTATTAGAGTTAAAGTAAAAAGGAAATTAAAAAATAAAACAAAGTAAGAAAAAAAAACCAAAGTACAGTACAACGTTCAAAGCTTGGTGTACAACCTTTTATGCACAACATACTTACTAAGCATGAGGTATAACACCATCAAGCATAACTAATAACCAATTTGTAAATAAATAACCAAATTGTTTTAAAATCAATTAAAACAATTAAAAAAAAAAACTCAAAGCACCAAGTTATGGCTATAGCGTGATACTTTGGATTCATGTGCTTCACTTTCTCAGATACCCTAGTACGCTCAACGATCTCACTTATCAGACAACCTAATATGTTGTCAACTTTATAGTTTTTTTTTTTTTTTTTAAAGGCAAATTTCATTAAAACACACAAGCCAAGGGAATTCCCAAGGCGGGAACCCCACAAGGCAGAAATACATCACATCAAATACAAAACCCCTTCCAATCCACCCCACCAAAACTATCTCTACTACATAACCAAAGATAAGACAGGGGCTTAATGTCCGCCACTAACTCTACGGCGTTCCTATTCTTTTGAGCAAAAAGACTCTCGTTCCGAGCTTTCCATAGACGCCAACAAGCCACTATGAGGATCCCTTATAAAAGCTCCTTTTTATGCTTTGACCATCTCGAACCTTCAACCACTTCGACTATATCTTTAACCGAGAAGAGAAAAATGGGAGGAAGTTTAACCCAAGACGCGATACCTTACCACAAACCAGCCGCCATACCACAAGCCGTAAACATGTGATCCACGTTCTCTTCTTCAAGCATGCAGAAACCACAAGAAATCTCTCCATGAATGATGAATGATGTCAGCTTTATAGTTGATTGATGTGATTAAAGCGTCACGTTGTGACCATAGTAAATGTGAAAATAAGTTTTGGAGTTTAAATATCAAAGTCTAAAAATAATAGTGCTAAAAAATCCTGATCATGTGGCCTAGTGGTAAAAGGACCGGTTCTCTCTTTGGGGAAGCCGGGTTCAATTCTTACGGGAGGCATGTGATGGATACCCCCACCCTTGTGGTGGGGTAGGTGGTTGGGAAGTGATGGAGAGACCCTTGACCCTTGTGGTCATGGGTTCGACTCCTGATCCCTCCAGGTTTTACCGGTTCACTACCGTCGTGCCTTCGGGCGGGTTTGTGGGCCGGGTTTTCCCTAGAACAGGAGACGGGTGGGTCGAAGGGCTCTGTCCGTACGGACTAGAGGCCGTCTAGGGCCCCTTTCAGCCATTGGGGGCCGCGTACAGAGTACCCGACAATACTTTAGTTGATCGTTAAAAAAAAATAGTGCTAAAAAAAAAAAGAAATAGAAAGGGATTCCAGATAATTTCAAATGTTTCTCCGACATCCATCTATAGAAAAATGGCAACATCACGATTGGCAGCAACAGCGGCGGAGAAGGTGGCGACCGCCGCTAGACGGCAAGCCCTAACCCTATCAGAAGCGGCGGCCGACAGGATACGCCACCTCCTACAGCAGCGTCAACGATCTTATCTTAAACTCGGCGTCAAAGCTCGTGGCTGTAACGGTCTTTCCTATACCCTTAATTATGCAGGTTACGCTTTTCTATTCCTTTCCTTATCTTTAGACTCGCATATATTATTCATTCAGTTGTATTACAATTTTACTTCCAATTGCTGCTGTATAGATTTCTGGCCTTAGTTTTTAGGATTTTCCGTAGAATATTATGATTACGTTAGGGTTTATTATACCAATTATGTTTTTAGGATTTTCCGTGTAATATTATGATTAAGTTAGGGTTTGTTATACTAATTATATTATGATCACAACCAAACAATTACACACACAAAACTGAAAGCAAGCGGAGAAATGGAACACAAGATTTCCGTGCTTCGGTCGGTGCGACCTAACTCAAGGAATTATAAGCATAGAGATTAATATTTACTTGTTTATACTATAAATTTATACAACATAATTTAGAATTAACTTACTAATTAGGTTCAGCTAAAATTAAACTTAATTCCCTGCCAAATAATAAACATGTGGCTGACCCAATGACAGGGCCGGCTGCCCTCTCTTGTTGTCATCGAGACTTCAAATCCGCGCCCAACTCAGATAGGTTTAATCCACATTTGTGAAAAACTTAATGGATCTTTACATTAAAGCTCCTCTTCTAGACTATCTAATTTCTATTTAGTATTGGAGCATGTTTTGTGCTTAAATTATAGTTTATACGCAACATAAATGGTTTCACTGTCACAAGGGTGTCAATAATGTCAGGTTGGTGGGTTGACAAGTTCAATTGTTGAACTTAACCCGAGCACGATCAGTATATACCATCTATTTAAACACGTCAAATGGGTTGTGATCAAGTTGTAAACGTGTTAAACAAGTTGGAGGATTGTAATAAACGGGCTGGCGGGTCGACTTGTTTAGTTAAACGGGTTGATGTGTTGACCTGTTTGTTTGATGAAACAAGTTCTAGAGATCTACCCGAACACGGCCTGTTAAATTAAGAATGTTAAACCGAACATAATCTGTGTATTAAACAGGTTATATGTGATAATCTATATGTTGATAAATTGAGGTAGGGTTTCTTATGCTAATAGTGAATCCTGCATGATTGCATTTTTGTTTTCAATTTGTTGTCTTGCAACTTCCCCTAAAATTATTTGATAAACGCATACGTACTTATAATTAACATAAATCTGAAAGGGAAAGAAAAATAATATTTTTTGAACATATATCACCCAAGATTTCAAAAATATTGGTTTTTTTATATAATCGTGTTCGTAGTAGTGCAGATCCTAAGCGTCTTGATTGCTTCACATTGATTTTAGATCAATATCTCATTTTCATTTTTCATTTTTAAATCAAGAGTCAAGATAGTAGTTGTATGTAGTTCATGACATTGGTATTATAAATGTGCAGATGAAAAAGGGAAATTTGATGAGCTGATTGAGGACAAGGGTGTGAAGATATTGATAGACCCAAAAGCTCTTATGCATGTTATTGGTACCAAGATGGACTTTGTAGATGATAAACTCAGGTAATCAAGAAGCTTATTTTATTTTTATTTTCTTTTGTTAATTTATTTTCTTTTTGAGTTTATACTGCGTGGACACATATACTGATCCCTAACGAGCGTGAATTACTGAAAATTTTATTAACCCTTCATGTATACGCTTTATAGTCAGTTCTGAAACATTTGAATATTTTTGTGACTGATGCAGATCTGAATTTATATTTATCAATCCAAACTCTAAAGGACAGTGTGGCTGTGGGGAGTCGTTTATGACAACAAGTAACACGGAAGCTGCAAAAACTGGTGGTGGTTCTTAATCTACTCTCAACACATTAAGGTCATGTCTGAGCTACGCGCATCATAATTGCTGTATAATTTTTGTCACAAGCTGTTAAGTCACTTATGTAGCAAAATTATGGTAATAATACCTGCTTATATATATATGAAAAAGAAGTTATTTCCACTTCCATTTATAAGTTTATTGTTTGATTGTAGTTGGAGCATCAGAAATGTTATGGGCAAAAGTAACATTGTTCAGAACTAAGGGGTTAAATGGGTCATGTTTGCCGGTTGTTGGGTCCAACTCGGCACTAACCTCAAAATCGTGTCAAACACACGAACCCACACGGCATGTTTTTGACGGTTGAGGACTACATAACCAATCTAAGCTAAAGATTTTTTTTTTTTTTTATTTTGTTAATATTGAGTAATATTTCTTAAGGTTACATATTTACATCTAAAATAAATACAGATGTATATAAAACAATTATCTTTAAATTGCTCATTCTTCCTTTATTTATAAAATGTTGGCATAAAATACCCAAATGGTTACTTATGGAATAAATATAAATTTTTAGAAGTTTATAAAAATGAGTTAAGCGGGTCGACCTACAAACCTCCCATGTCGACCCAAACACTGTACGTTAGCTAAACGTGTGCATATTTGAACCGATACTTACTCGAATCCGTTTGGGTTAAACCCAAATGAAGAGAATTTCATGTTAAGATCTTGTTGGGTTAAAAATTCACACCTCTGTTCAGATTGCCTTTGTGTCAATTTTTTTTTAAGTTTTAGCAAAAACTCTGCTAATCGATTTGTTCTTAGTTGGGGCTTACTTTCTACAATAATATTCCATGTATTTTCTATATAAGTTGGGTGTGGGCCGTGTGGCCTATTCTTCATCCTTGGGTCCACAAGGACAAACCCAAAGATTTTGGTTTGAATTCCATCAATGGGCTGGATGAGTGGATTAAATTAATTTTTTTTTACAAGCTACTTGAACAACACCGGGTTAACCGGCCTATTTTCCCTAAACTTACTCACCTTCAAATACACAAATTTATTCAAATCAATCCCAACGTGATTCCTATTAACAACACTATACTTATCATCTGTGTTGGTGGTAAATATTTCAAAGATGAGTTTATCAATTATACCGGTGTACATCCTCAGGATAACTAGGATAATATTTTAGAGTTTTCACTATAACAAGGGTTTTGAATATAACCTTATACTATAATAATTTAGAACACACGTTCTTGGCATGGTGTTTTAAGTTTTTAAGCATATAATACATTGCTTTGTGTTTTTAATTGTAATGTCTAGTTATTTTAACCTAAACAATCCAAAACATCATGAATAAATCCAAAAAATGATGCCTACATGTGAATTTTTAATCATTCTCACACTTCTCACGAAATATAATCTTTGTACCTTAACCCCACCCTATATATATAATATACTAATTACAAACGATATAAATAGTGGCCCCGTTTATGCTGGCTAGCCAGGCTCGTGCTCAGACTCGTTTTTTGTTTTTAGATTTGAATTCTAGTTCGTTTAAGTTTAGCTCGTTTTAAGATTATATTCGAGCCAATCTGAAGTAGTAAATCACAAAAACGTTCCATCAGTTGATCTCAACTATTGGATTATCAAGATCAATGGTTCAAAAGAGTTTCTATGGTTCTCACAACTCACACGAGTTCTCAAAATAACTCATATTGCTAACGTGCACCACCTCTTTTTTTAATAAAATGATACCGTTTTTTTTTTCCTTTTAAGGTTGGGTATTTGGTACCGGGTATTTGTACCAAACTATTAATTTTGTTATGGTTTAGTATCGGTTTAAATATATTTTTCTTTGTCGTTGAGAAATGAAGTATTGTCTAAATAGCGGTATTGATACCGTATTTGTTTTATACCTTTTCTTATTATAAAGTTAAATTAACAACCATACATATATTCGTTAGAGCATTTACAGTAATTGCTCAATTTCTATCTCTATAATTATATTAAAAATCACTACTTTTCTCTCTTATTTTCTATTTAATAATACTTATTTTATACTTTTATTATTACCTTTTCTCTCTCCTCTACTCATAACCACTTTTAAAAATATTTAAAAATTATAGAATGAAGAGTATCTCTTTCAAATTTACTGATAAAGAGCATCTCCTCTAAATATTTCCTTTCTATTCTACTCACAACCACTTAGACCCCCCGTAGTGGGGCGTTTTTTTTCGAATTTTTTCAAAAATAGCGCCCCCCACACCGCTACAGGGGGGCGCTATATGCCAAAAATAGGTGAGGGCTTTATATTTATAACGCCACTTGAGGTTTTAACCAACCAATTAAACCTTGCCATGTGGCAAGGTCAAAGTCAAAGTGTTTTTTTTATTTTTAATAATAATAATAATAATAATAATAATTGAAAATTTTGAATTTTAAACGGTTACTGTTTCAAACCGTTTGAAATTCAAAATCCCCCCCCCCCCCCCCCCAAACGTTTGAATTTCAAATTTTGAATTTCAAACTTTTTCCCCCCAAACCGTTTGAATTTCAAAATTTGCTAACCCTATAAATACAACACCAAAACTGATTTTTCAGTCACACCTCCAATTCCTCATCCTCAAAACAATGAATAACATGGGTGCCGGTTTTCAACCAGGAGCTGCCGGACCATCTAATATCCGGCAGTACTCTCGCCGGGTCCGGGGACGGGTCCGCCCCCGGAGACTACCATTCACCTCCTCTACTCCTCCTACTGTTGCACAACCTCCTCTTTCTCCTCCTCCTCCTCCTCCACAACATTGGTTATATCCCCCTCCTGCTGCTGTTGCTGCACAACCAACCTTTCCTCCTCCTGAAGCCGATGATGACTGGACGGATGAGGAAATGGTCTGGGCCATGGATTATGTCATGGCCCAGAAAGAAATGGAGTGTAACACCCCAACCGATGGCGGAAACATCGAGGTGTCACGTAAGAATGAGTATACAGTAGCACATGGTATTCAAGTTTTAATTGAAATTTATTTAAAGTACAAATATCCAAAATTGAAAATACATAATAAGTCTTGAATGAAATTCTAATACATCAAAAAGCCAAACGAAGCATAAACTTCAAATTGTCTCTTCATGCTAACTCTCTAGACTTCAAGCATCATTATTACCTGTTGAGTTGTAAAATTGGGGGGGGGGTCAACTAGAAGTTGGTGAGAATACATAAACCATGTCAAGCAATTAAGTTTAAGAATAAAAGTTTAGCAATTCATATGTCTATCGTAAGTTTAAGTCTACATGAATAAACATGAAGTGTTGTATGCACATAATCAAACCTCCGACTAGTTTAGGTCCATCCCGTCATCCACGGTTCACCTTAATATCACGTTGGAACGATAACAATCACCCGCGCTCCCCATAAAAGATGGTCAACGAATCTAGGTGGGATTGTTAATCCAATAGATCTATTATTGAGTATCACCGGCTTGGCCATAGCTAATGATTATGTATGTTGAAGTTTAAGTCTAACTGTAGTTGTCTAAGTCATGAGGAATTAAAGTTTACAACTAGACATGTATGTAGAATTGCTTAAGTATAATGTTGCAAGTATAAAGAATTGCATAAACATGGTTACGTAAAGTCACCTTAGCAAAGTATTAAGCCTCGAGAAATAGAATATGTGTAGCCCCAAAGTTGCCAAGTATTACCCTATGTATACGGTAACAAATAAGTCTAAGTCTTTCTACAAGTATTTTCTAGGGTTTCGAATTGGGGATAAGTATTCGTTTGATTAATAAATAAAATGTTTAATAAATAAGAGAAATTCGATAAATAAATAAACAAAAGTCTTTTTGTAAATTTTAGATTAAAGATGGTCACATTATAAAGTTTTAAATATGAAAATAATTTTTATAAAATTGTTTTCTTAAAAATAGGATATTTAATCTATTTATTTCAATTTGTCAAAATATAACTTTAATATCTAAAAATATTAAAATTAAAGAATTTTTAAAATAAAATTTGTATTTCTGTTCTAAATGGTTAGAAATAATTTATATAAAATTTTGGTGCAAAAATATTGAAAAATGAATTTATTATGATTTATTTATGATTAAAAATAACAAAAATTGATTAAAATATTAAATAAATGATTTTTCAGCAATAAAAATCATTTCAGAAATGTTTAATGTCATATAAACTCAGAATAATTTTTGTAGGAATTTATATAATCGTTTTGATATTTTTATAGAATTTTATAATTAAAATAGAATAAACTTGAAATATTTATTATATATATTAATTAAGTAATTTTTGGAAAACTAAAAATTGTATAACAAACTTTTCTATTAAAACATCATAAAATAATTTTTGTAGGATTTATAAAGGAGTTTTAATATTTTAAAACCAATTTTAAAATATTAGTGAAAATATATAAAGCTAAAAGGTAAAAAAAATGTTTTGTTCAAGCCGGGAATCGAACCCGGGTCTGGGACCGGTTCATGTTTAATATCACAAGTTCAGACCAGTTGGTCTGAACCCTGAGAACGATAAATCTTGGTTTAGAATATATATATAACTTGAAACTGATTATATAACCCTTTTAATGAAAGGCTAAAAAGCCGTTTAATGTGGGACTCGAACCCGCGTGCCCCGGTTAACAAACAGACAGACACAACCACTTGATCTAGATCAGTGGTTGTGTTTGTCTTGTGTCTGTTTTAATTTAATACCCATGTCTGCAGAAGGTTTCTTTCCCAAATAAAAATCGTTCGAACCCTAATATTAACAATAATCAGATTTAACAACCAATAGCCCCTGATATGATGGGGCTATTGTTTGTAGGTTGCCGAAGATCAAAACCCAACAAAAAAAGAAAACTTACAAAAACGATTTCGTGATTAACGAGCGGTCAACAGAAAAGTCAACACATGAGCAAAAAAAGCTTGAAAGGATGATTTTTAACAGAAATTGAAGGTGAGGAAAGTATTATCGGCGAGTTTAGCTTGTGGTTGAGGGTTCAATTTATAGTGTGGGGTTCGGGTTAAGCGAATTGGTAAGTTGACCTTATAAAAGCTTATGACGCGATAATTGACAAAATTTTGGATAGTTTTGATGTTAATTGGTCGTGTAATGGATGCGAATCAGTCAAGGCAATCATCAATCAAACCTTTAATGCGGATTGATGATCTAATTGTGGAAGATTGCTCGCAAGTTGACTCCTCAATAGTCAACTGTACTGATAAATGTAATATATATATATATATATATATATATATATATATATATTATCTATCAGAATTAAACCAAAAGAAGTTGTAGACCAGCTGGTTTGTTGTTTGTGTATGTTGAACCGGCCATGGGCTCGGGTTCGAATCCCGGCCCATGCCTTTATTTTGTTTGATAATTAAACGATAATATATGATATAACATGTATATAGTATGGTACAAGGGGTCCAAATGCGTCACGAAATATTTTTAAAAGGACGTTAAATGATGAAATTCGACGTTTTATTAATAATGATCGTAACGTACAAGGAATTTAATGCGAAATGTTACATGGAGCGTCTAATGTTGTCGGCCCCTACCCCCCGGACTGCTGCTATCCCCACCCCCACCCCACCCCCTACCACCAGACTACCCCCATCCCCTACCATCAGACTACCCCCACCCCTTACCACGAGACTTCCCCCAACTGAGGGGGACTTGGAAGCCCTCAGGGAAATTGAGGAGGAAGAACGACTCTGGAGCCTTCCTTCCCCTCCTCGTGAGTACTGCTATTTCCCCTCGGATGCGAGATCCGATGGACGGGATAGCTCACGTTTCGTGTCCCTCGAGTACCCCACACTCGAGGACTAGGACAACTACTCTCCATAGTGGAGAAAATTAGGATTAAATAAGTAATTTAGGAATATGTAATGTTTAAATAAGTAATTTAGGAAGTGTGTAACTTTTTTTTTTAATATTAGTTGTGTGTTTTTATTATTATTTGTAATTTTTTTATATTTATTTGTCTTTTATTTTAATTATTTTGAGTTAAAAGATTAAAAAAAAATCAACCAATCACAATCAGGAGCTTTATAAATAAAGCCCTACCACTACACCCCTTTTTCAGTTTCTCTCTCCATGCTGACTCAGCAGACACGTGAACCAATCAGAAAGGGGTTAAAACTTTTTTATATAAAAAACTGATAACACAAGGGTGTGGACTGCGCCACGCAGCAACGCACAAATAAATATGGCTCTATTTAATATTATTATTTATATAAAAAACATTTTTTATTTGCGTACTGTTCTGTTCATGTCTTCTTTGTGGAGCACGTAAACCTTGTGACAGATTTGCGTGCCATTGTTGACTCCACACGAAGCAGATTCACCACTCCGATTCACCACAGAACGTGCTATGGCTACGACGGCTGTCGGCGTATCAGCTGCTCCGATGACGGATAAGGTGACGACGGCGGCGGCGGAGGATGAGCAACAGCAGAAGCTCAAAAAAGGAATCGCAGAGTTCTACGACGAGTCATCGGGGATGTGGGAAAACATATGGGGAGAACACATGCATCATGGCTTTTATAACACTGATGATGTTGTTGAACTCTCCGACCACCGTTCTGCTCAGATCCGTATGATTGAACAATCCCTGGCTTTCGCCTCTGTTCCTGGTACTTACTAATTGCTGTTTTTTGTTTCGTAGCCCCTTAATGATTCCGTTAAGAGACTACCTCTGAACCAGTCATAGGTAGAGTGTGTTTGGTTCATTTAAAAGACGCCTTTTAATGGTTTATTGAGCCTCTTAATGGATAAGTTTTAGAAACAAGCTAACCGATTAAGAGGATACCTCTTAATCGGCTGGACCTCTTCTAGTTCTACCCATTAAGAGGCTCAGAAAACCACTAAAAGACGTCTTTTAAATGAACCAAACACACTCTACCTATGACTGGTTCAGAGGTAGTCTCTTAACGGAATCATTAAGAGGCTACCTTTATTGATTGAATTCATTTGCTGTTGAAATTAAATAATGTGTTTGATGAAAGTTGCACTTTTATTGTACTGTTTTATTGTACTGTTTGTTACTTGCTGTGGTCATGTGGATTGTAAGCTGTCAGTGTATCACTGTATTGTGTATAAAATTGGTTGCAGATGATGCAGATAAGAAACCTAGAACCATAGTTGATGTTGGGTGTGGAATAGGAGGTAGCTCAAGGTATCTAGCAAGAAAGTATGGAGCCGAATGTCACGGAATCACCCTCAGCCCTGTGCAAGCTGAGAGGGCTCAGTCGCTTGCGGCTGCTCAAGGGTTGGCCGATAAGGTACTGCAGTTTGTCAAGATTTTTGTGGAAAATGTTGCAAATCTTTCAGTTTTTTTTAAGTTTGGGAGTTAATTGGATTTGGATTTAATTATGTTTAATTATGAGGGAAAGATTGTTGCATAACACCTTGAGCCTCTTTTAATCATTATGTAGAAACAGTAATTAGACCTCGAGTTGTGTACGACTGTACGGTACTAATCATTCTATTTGAACTGTCTCTAAAAACCTGCACACATTTTAGTATTTATTCACACTGTTTGTCATGCATATAATTCTTAAGCTAACCATGAGTGGTTAGCAGGTTTCATTTCAAGTTGCAGACGCGTTAAACCAACCGTTTCCTGATGGAAAGTTTGATCTGGTTTGGTCAATGGAGAGTGGAGAGCACATGCCTGACAAACTCAAGGTTCTTGTTTAATTGTTTTCCTTTACAAATCATTAAAATTTCTTTTACGTTCAATTCGCCAGATGTCATATCTTAATTTTAATTTTTACATTCACCAGTTTGTCAGTGAGTTGGCTCGGGTGGCTGCCCCCGGAGCCACCATCATCATTGTTACATGGTGCCACAGGGATCTTTCTCCTGGCGAAAAATCCCTTCGCCCTGAGGAAGAAAAAATCTTGAATAAGATTTGTTCCAGCTTTTATCTTCCTGCTTGGTGTTCTACTGCTGATTATGTAAAATTACTGGAATCGCTTTCTCTTCAGGTAAACTTCATCATTAATTACCCAAGCCTACTTCAATTTATCAATTTACATTAAAATTCAATCATTTAGATAGCTTCAAAATCTTGAGGGGCCACCAACAGTACACTCCAACCACCTCTCTTGTCAGAGAGCTATCAAGTTGGCTGGTCGTTTGGGTCAGGTGACAGATAAAACGTGGGTTAAATTGACCCGAAACGTTTTGTCCAATTTATACTACTTCAATGATTTAAGAAGTATTACACATTTTCGTTACGTATTAGGAGGCTTTTAACCCATTTTTATTAAACTGATTTCTTATATATGACCTGTTACTAATAAATATCACTAAGAGCCTGAATCAAATAACTTATAAGTAAAATTACGTCGATTTTCAGGACATTAAAGCCGCTGACTGGTCTGCCAACGTGGCCCCATTTTGGCCAGCCGTAATAAAAACAGCATTGTCTTGGAAGGGCATTACTTCATTGCTACGTAGTGGTAATGCAAATTTTGTTTTTCTTTTATATACACACACACACACATACAAATTGCTATAAACACACACAAACGCATCTAATCATTAAATATAGAACAAATTCTAAGTAGAGAACTGTGAAAACAAATATAATCAAGTCTACATATTGTTTTAATAGTGATTGATACGACCATGGTTAATCGTATAACTGCCTCACTTTCTCTAGTCTACTAAACATGTTATCCACTACATACACATGTTTAAGCGTTTATTGCAGTTCTCTACTTAAAATTTGTTATTTATTAACCACGTCCATATACATATATAGATAGTTAGATAGATAGATAGATAGATAGATAGATAATACTTTTGATATTAATCCTAATATGGTTTTGTTGTTAATATTAAAAATTGATTAGGATGGAAATCCATAAGAGGGGCAATGGTAATGCCACTAATGATTGAAGGATTCAAGAAGGATGTAATAAAATTCTCCATCATCACATGCAAAAAGCCTGAATAAGAATGGACGGAGTCATTCATACGTGTATCGTGTATGTATGTATTCTCAAATTATGTTTCTGTTTTTGTTGCTTCTCTTTTCGCAACTAGCCGTCTCTATGTCCTATGTTGTTTGCCTTCAAGTTGCATCGAGACGCAATCAAACGCTCTATGCTTATTGTTTGTATGGGGACCGTCTAAAGGTAATGCATAAGAACCTTAAAAAAACTGTGTGTACTATTATAGACAAAGAAGGGTTGTCTGTTTCATTAAATATCTTCGAACAATTTTTGTCTATCACATGGAAATAACTAATCCACCACAAATCCATTCTATATGCTTGGAGTTGAATAAAACAAATAGGTTGTATGGAACCACTAATGTCATCTAGCAATGCAGTGATTTCATTTATAACTGAAACTTGTTTGTATATTGGAGGATTAGGTGTAGTCGGATATTGATTTAGTTCAAGGATTTCACATAACCATGTCACTGTCGGTGTAAACAAGGAGAGCCGAGCTCGAGCTTGGCTCGGTTCAAGCGTTGTTTCTAAAGCTCGAACCTGGCTTGTAGTTAATTTTTCGAAGCTAAGCTTGGCCGTTTAATATTTATTAATTAATTTAAATTAGTTATCGTTATTATTTATATGTAATATATTACACACACATACAAGGTTGCAAAAATCCCGATTAATCACCGACTAATCGGTGATTAATCTCTAATCCTCACTTTACTGATTAATTTTGGGTTAATCACTCTGGGCTAATCACTCAATTAATCAGTGCGCGATTAATCACCGATTAGTCAGAGCAAATTGGTCCTAGTCAGACCTAAAAAACTCAAAATTAGATAAAAAAAATTAATTCGAACGAGTTAAAACTGGAGCAAATCGATCAAATAAAACAAGTTCTCACCTCAAAATTGGATGATAATCCATGTTTTAGAAGCAAAATCGATGAAACTCCATGAACCCTAGTTGCGTCTAATAGTTCCTTATGATGAAAGAAGGAACGGGGAGGAAAAAACGGGATATGGTGAACGATGGAGGTGATTGAGGTTATTTAAATTTAGGTATTTTAATATTTAACCCCCTTCCATATTCACTAGTTTATATCTGGCATCTAAACTTCTCAATTTATACATATAAGGTATAAAATTAGCATTATGTATGCATAAATTTGGAAAAATATATATAAAAATCTGCTCCGATTAATCCGGATTAATCCTGATTAATCCCGATTAATCCCTAGTCGGCACTTCACCGGCCGACTAGCGCCTAGCAAGTTCTACAACACTGCACACATATATATAATTTAGTTATTTTATTGTAATTTTATGAATAAAAAGTATTATATAAACATATATTAAATAAAATTATAAAAATAATCGTCTTGTTTAGGCTCACGAGTCGGCTCGAGTTCAATAAGTGAAGCTCGGTCTTGTTTACTAAACAAACTTATTTTTAGGCTCAAGCCGGAGCTTGTTTATGCTTGGATTGTTTCAAGCTTTTTTCAAGTCGCTCTCGAGTAGCTAGCTCGGCTCGTTTACACCTCACATATCGCTAAATAAAATATGCTCATAATTGTTCCAATTCTAACAAACAGTAAAAAACGCCAAACATAGTCTAGACTAACTTTATGACACTGAGAAGTGTGGCGATTTTCGATTTTGGGTGAAAGATTTGGGAAGTAAGGAATACTAAAAACCAATCGAAAAAAGGCTAACGGGTCGTTTGGTTGCATAGTGTTTGTGAGGGGATTGAAATGTTTTAAAGGAATTGAAATTTGAAGGACCTAGAAACACAAAAGTACTTTCCCTTGTAGCTTAATCCTTCCTAGTCTAGTGGCGGATCTTGAATTAAACACCTGATAGGGCCGAGCTTAGTCTGGGCGGGCCGGACTCAATACATATACAAATTTTCGAAAATTTTCAGTAAAATTTACACTTTGAAAGGAAAAAACCGGGCTGGCCGAGGCCCGGTCTTAGCTCCACTAATATCCACCGTTGCCTAGGTCCCAGCCCGTAACCAACTTACCATATCTGCCGTTCCTCCTGTCACACCAAATCCTGTGATGGTACCATATCTTTGTGGTACTAATCATCAAGTTTTGTCGAGTTGTAAATATGTAAATAAGGCTCTATGTTTGTTGGGTTATACAGGGACCATATGTGGATGTGAATTGGTTATTTGGGGACCATCTCAAAGTTGACGTATAAGAAATATTTTATGTGTCTATTATTATTTCATATTTTATTGTTTTATTTTGATTTCATATTGTTACAATTAGTATTTGCAGGGAATATATATATATATATATATATATATATATATATATATATATATATTCCCTGCAAATACTAATTGTAACAATATGAAATCAAAATAAAACAATAAAATATGAAATAATATATATATATATATATATATATATATATAGGGTTAGGATCGTGTGAGAACCACATTGAGTTGTGAGAACTAGAGAACTCTTGTGGACCATTGATTGTGTTGATCCTATGGTTAAGATTTAATCTATATGTTTTTTTTGTCTTTACATGCCAATTAAAAAATTATTAGTATATTTTAATACAAAAAAGTACAATAAGGGTATTTAGGTAAAAACATCATGAAAGAGAAAATAATTATTATAATACTATTTTAATTTTTTATTTAATTATTCAAAAAAATCATATTTTTAAATAAAATCTGCTGAGAAGATCTACCATGATTTACACTGGTGTAATTATTTACACTAGTGTAAACTGGCATACACAACCTTTTACAAAAATTATGGTGGTGTAAAATACCAAACAAACATATGATGAGGATGATTTACACTGATGTAATCCACCATGATTTACTCTGGTGTAGTTTTTTTACACCAATGTAAATCTACCATACACAAACTACTCCAACAAATGCAAACCAAAACATTTATAAAAAATGTACATTACATCAATGTAATAACCAAACATTTATAAAAAAAAAACATACTACACATTATTTAAAAAAAAAACCCTGCTGCATCTTCGAATAAGCATCATCATCCATCAAAACATCATCTCCTTCACATCAACTCCCTGCCAAAAAACCCTGCTACACAAAAACCCTGCTACACAAAAACACTAGTGTAAACCCCAAAAAACAACATATATCACAAACTTCTAAATAAAATACACTAGTGTAAAAACCAAAACTACGAAAAGATCTAATAATAATAATAATAATAAATGGGATACCTGATCGGAAAACACCACCGGAAAACCCCCTCCGCCTCCCCCTCCGCCATCTCCTCCCCTTCAGATCTGTTTCCCCGCCATCTCACCACCGGAAAACACCACCGGAAAAACCCCTCCACCCCCTCCAGCCCCTCCGTTTCCCCTTCATCCCCATCTCCGTTTCCCTATCAGATCTGTTTATAATGGGTCACCATCATCAACAGATCGTCCCCCTTCAAAAACCTCTGCAACAGATCGTCCCCTTCAACCCCTCTTCAAAAACCCTCTGCAACCCCTGCAAACCTCTCTGTTCGTCTTCAAAAAACCTCGTCGCCCCTGCAAACCACCACCACCTCCCACCGTCGTCTCCCACCACCCCTCGGCCACCACCACCACCGTCTTCAACCTCTTCGGATCCACCGTCTTTTTTAGAGAGAGAGAAGAAAGAGATAGAGAGAGACGAGAGAGAGCAGAGAGAGACGAGAGAGAGCAGAGAAAGAGGGTGAAGAGAGAGAGAGAAGAGAGAGAGAGAGTGTGTGATTTTTTAAAAAAAATCAGTAAATCTTTTTAATATATAAAAGGTGATTTGGGTGGGGTGGGGTGGGGTGGGGTAGGGGATGGTAATTTACTATCATACCCTTATATTATTATATTGATAATATGGTAATGTGTGGTCAAGATTAGTTCCCTAGTTCTCATAACTCAAGGTAGTTCTCATATGATCCGGATCCTATATATATATATATATATATATATATATATATATATATATATATATATATGGGAAAGTTAATTTGAGAACACCTATATTTCGTGCGAACCGTGAGAACGGCATCTAAAACCATTCAAATTCAAATTATATATATATAATTAGCAACTTGGGTCGCCTCTAAGAGTCACCACCCTTCATCATAACTTGGCACTATTTCATAAATTAGTTAGTTGGGTCACCTCTAAGAGTCACCACCCTTCATGATCACTTGGCACCACTTCACAAATTAGTTAGTTAGTTCACCTTTAAGAGTCACCACCCTTCCCCATCACTTGGTACCGTTTCACAAATTAGTTAGTTAAGTCACCTCTAAGAGTCAACACCGTTACCATCACTTGACACCTTTTCACAAATTAATTATTAACATTAATCTTCTCTAAGAGTCATCACTCTTTCCTCCAATTAGCAACTTAGGCAACTTCTAAGAGTCATCACCCTTCCTGTCCCTTTCCACCGTTTCACAAATTATTACACATACAATTTGCAACACCATAGCACAAAAAACAATACATATCATAAAGCACCGATTCTGACTTGCAAGGTTTTTTCTCTTATTTCCTAATCCATTTGATTTTAATAACCCGCTCCAATGTCTTTCTCTTCCACACCTCATTTTCAACAACACAAGTTATGATTGTTTGCAATCGTTTCCAGATTCATCTTTCATGTAAGGATTCTTTATTGTTCCTTTGAATAACAAACAAGTTCAAAAAAACCAACGAAGAGGTGCATATTATTGTAAAATCCTAACCTATGCGTTGCATCTTTTATGGAACTGTCGTCTGTTCCGGTAGCATCCCCCGAAAAAGGGACATCAATTACCACATAACTGCTACACTCATAAATCACTGGATAATTATAGTAGGAACCATAAAAAGCCGAATTTTCCACCACGAGACCGCGACTTTAATTTGGTAGAATTGGCTAGCAATCCCAAATAAAAACATCTATACCATATTATGTATACCCTATTACAATTACTGATTGAAGAAGATCGCTCATTGATCTGCAATTATTATAAGTACATAATAATTAATTGAGAGTGCAGATTCCTCTTTGGTCTTGCTCTGATTTTAAAGATTAATATAAAGATTGGTTTGTTTGAATTGGAAAATCGCATTGTTCTATCAATGGAATTCACATCGATTCGATAATATTGTTTAAAATCAAATCGGTGTTTTGTGGAAACAAAAAAAAAATTCATATTCGGTTTAATCATAAAACATCAAAAGAAAAACTTTTGAACCGGTCATACGAAATCAATATTTTGTCGGAATGAAAATCACAAACAACCTTGCAGAAAAAGAGTCTGAGCGGTGTTTTGAATTTATCACAAGTCAAAATAATAAAGTCAAATATCGAAGGAAAAAACATGGTGTTATGAGTGTTTAATTTTTTTTTACTAAAATAGAAATTTTAATACTTCTAATTTCAAAAGAAACAACCGAACAAATAAAGCCACAAAAAGAAAAAAAAATGTTTACTTAAAAAATAGTTTATTTAATTCTATTTCTTAAACTATGTAAAACGTTGAAATCGGAGATTTTTGTTGTTGAATTAGGTTTTACCTGGACAATTTGTTTTGTTATTATGTCTATAAATGCAAAACTTTATTTATATTTGACTATTTGACATTATTTTTTTATTTGAATGGGTTTTATTGATTTTGAATAAAAAGAAAATTAGTTTTCTGTTAATTGAGTTTGGTTGATTTTTCTTTTGGGTTATTTTAAAATATGCAAAAGATGTAATTTGTATGTTGTGACCAAAGCAATTTCAAATTAAAAAAAAAATATAACATTTTCAATACAAAGTTAGGACCCCAAAATTCGGGTCATTCCCAAACACTTTGTCTTTTGAAGTAGAATGCTTTAAGTGTGTTGGTGTAGGTTAGGGATAATGCAAAAAAAAAAAGATAAAAATAAAAAGGAAAGATGGTTTGAATAAAGTTAAGAATTTTCGCACTCATATGATGATACTAAAACATTCATAATCAAAATCCCGCCGCAACGCACGGACAAGCGCAACTCGTTTTATATATATGTAAAAAATATCTATACCCAGTAGGGGTTGAGTAAATAACAACGGTTTCTACATGAATATTACATTTACAACTTTGAAAGGTTTTACTGAAATATGGTTTTAATCGGTTTTAAGACCGATCATGATCCAAAATTAGTTGTAAAAGTTAGTAATACCATCTATATATATATATATATATATATATATATATATATATATATATATATATATCTATACATATAATAAACCAAAGCCATTTTAATGACATGTCACTTAAAGAGGCATTTTCTTCCTTGAGTGTGCCATGTGTCATCCCATGTGGCATTGAGATATTTTAAGAAAAAAATAATTTAAAAACAAAATTGGATTTTTCACCCTCATGTTTCTTCCCTTAATTTTTAAACGTTAATATCTTTAATATACGGGATTTTTTAAATAAAAAAATTACACCAAATTAACGAGCGTTTTATTATCTTTCCAACGAGTACCATAATGCTATATAAAAAACGGAGAAATTTTTTTGTGGGATTTTGTTCATACAAGAAAAAAACACAAAGTGTTCAGGTAAATCATTAATCATGTATAGACAAGTCACTAATTATGTTTAAATCAGTAAATATGATTTTTTTTTTCAACTAGAGCCGAATAGGTTAATAAAGTTATACGTTGTTTTAAGTTAGGTATCAATATTAGTATGTTAGAGTTGTACATTTGTTTAGTCTTTAGGATATGTGTTAATATTAGAGTTACATTAAAGTTATACATTCTTTTAGGTTAGGTGTTAGCATTGGAGTTGTACATTGCTAATTTGTTTTAGGTTAGATATTAATATTAGAGTTATACATCAGTCTATTTCATATGTAAAATTGATATATCATATTAAATTTCTCAACCCGGGACGCTCCCGGGGTATAATCTAGTATATATATATTGCAAAGGGATTAATCCTACATGTCATACTCTTATGCAATCTCTCATTTGAGAGATGCCACATAGGATGTGATGTGGCAAGTGTAAACCAATTAAAAAAAAGAATAAATATGATTTAACCTAATCTATTAAATACCTAATCTACTAAATCTAAATATTTAACTTTACTATTTTTTTCTCTCATGTTTCCTCCCATAACTTTTAAACGTTAATATCTTTTATATACGAGGTTTAAAAAAAAAAAACAATTACACCAAATTAACGAGCGTTTTATTATCTTTCCAACGAGTACCATAGTGCTATTTAAAAAACGGAGAAAAAATGACTATTTTTTGTAACCCGGTAGGTATTGTGTTGGGTTTGGGATTAGTTTAAAAAAAATTGTGGGTTTGGGTCGGGTCTGGGATTAGGTGATACCCGACCCGATTACCCGAAACAACATACCCAAATACCCGAACTATATACCCGATCATATACCCATGAATTTTTTAACGCATCACATAACCCTTAGACTAATGCGTTCGATATTTCAATAATTAACTTTTTTTCTTATTTCATGTTAGTTCTTTTTAGAATGATCGATTACAAACTTCCGAATTCATTTGTAATGGCACTAGATTTATACCCCGATGCAGAGATTCAATTTTTTTTTATATTTGAATATGATAACTTATGGCAGATATTTGTTTAAAATAATAATATATTTTATTATTTCATATTAAATATTTCAACCCGGGACGCTTCCGGGATAAAAACTAGTTATACCATATTTGTATGGTATGGTCTTGATTCAACAGGACTTCACGGGTTACAAATTTATAAACACCTTTTCTAGTTGAAATATCGAATTTCTTTAGGAATGACATTGTATTGGTTATAATTGGCCGTCTTTATGTTAGGCACTTTATTTGATTGCTCATTATTCATCTGACTTTCTTATTACCCTGGTCAAACATTACACGTTGGCGTTTTTTTTTAAAAGAGCACTTCATTAATACAAGCTCAAAAGGTCCTTAAAGCAAGGACCAACGAGCAAAACGAACGAAAACAACATCAATCCAAAGGACAACTACACCAAGTTTTCCAATCGACATCTTTCCACCTAGACCTATTACGAATCCAAAAAAACGCCTTGGATTTAATGGACTCTACCATCTCAACAAGTCTTCGACTCTTCTTGTTAAAAACCCGATCGTTTCGCTCATTCCATATCGCCCAAAGAGTAGTATACACAATGCCTCTCAAGATATATTTCGAACCTTTAGGTCTGTTAAGGTCGTCCGAAATTTGTAACAAGTCCGAAACATCAAAGATGAAACTATGTTGAACTCGGCACCAAGCTTCTATGCGAAACCAAACTTCTTGAGCATAAGCGCACCCGGTGAAAAGATGAATGGTTGTTTAAATATCCTCTTCGCAGAAGCAACAAGTTCAAAGTATGATAAATCATACACGTTGGCGTTAAGAAGTAAATTTCTTACTACTTAAATTTTAAAATAATTTCAACTTTTAATTTACTATATTATATTTTTAAATAATTTTGACTTTTAACAAATACAACAAGTTCAAAGTATGATAAATCATACACATATTATCACAAATAAAAAAAAAAAACTGAAATGTCTAAGCTATCTAAATTTCATGATGATACAAATTTCTAATGATAAACTCATAACAAACAAAATAAAAATAAGAGTTAAGTACAATTTTTTTTTTTTTTTTGAACAATAAACTTCATTAAAAGACGGCTAAGCCTAAAAAACTAGGCCGCCAAACACCACATTACAATATATACAAAGGATTTCTACTCCAATCCTGCCACCTAAGATCACGGAATTTAGACCTACTCCGCAACCATAAAAAGGTCCAAGATTTTATACAAGCAATCATATCAAAGACTTTCGGCTCTATTTTATCAAAAACCACCTTGTTTCGAGTCCTCCAAATCACCCAGCAAGCCGTCATAACAATACCTCTAACAATCTCCTTTTTCCACTGAGAACCCCGGATAGATCCTGGCAAGTTCATAATATCTTCAACATCAAATAAAAATATAGGATCAAGACCGCACCACTTCTCATTGAACTGCCAAATACCACAAGCGAACAAACACCCAGTGAAGATATGAGTAGAAGACTCATTACCCGATCTACAAAACACACAAGAGTTAAGTACAAATTGAGTCATTATAATGATAAACTCATAACAAACAAAATAAAAATAAGAGTTAAGTACAAATTGAGTCATTATGGGTTTTGATTATACCTAATCTGTTGAGTGAGCCTCTAATTCTAAAAATAGGACCCTTGTGTCTTCGTGGTTTCAAACATTGGTCAATCCACTCAATTGAGTCCCTCCCTTTAATGGGCATTCTATATCTGTTATAAAGAAAGTGAAAAAAAGACAATTATGCCCATCGTTGTCTTTTGTTTAGTGTCCCTATGCTTTGTTGTTGTCACACACCTCTGTCCCTTAATGGTCCTCCACTCACAACCTCCATCACCACTATCAATCTGCAACCGTAAAAAAAATGAACTTAATCCCACTATAAACCCCTCATTTTCGTGCCAGATTATTGGCAAATCAATGTGCTTGAACAACACCGGATTAACTGGCCTATTTTCCCTAAACTTACTAAACCTAACATCTAACCTTGTTTGGATTCGATTCGTAATCGATCGAACTTTCAACATGTTACCACTATTCAACCCCAAATTAACATAAGACAAATTTATCACCTTCAAAGACACAAATTTATTCAAATCAATCCCAACGTGATTCCTATTAACAACACCATACTTATCATCTGTGTTGGTGGTGAATATTTCAAAGATGAGTTTATCAATTATACCGGTGTACATCCTCGGGATAACTAGGATAATATTTTAGTGTTTCCAAATTTTTCACTATAACAAGGGTTTCGAATATAACCTTATACTATATCTATATCTATATCTATATCTATATTATCTTATTAAGGAGGAGTGATGGCCAAGATTGTAATTTTGTCAAGCATCCAACTATTCAAGCAACATGTACAATTGAATTATGCTTACATGATGGGGGTATAATTGAAACTTTATGGACATTTAAGACACTTAGAAGGGTAGAATAGTAAATTTACCATAATCTAATACCTCACATCCTAAAATTTTATCCTAATTCTACCCTCATGTCCAACATTTAGAATACAAAATACAACCTATGATGCATCTTAAATGTGAGACCTTTCAACCCCTCTTAATCATCAACCTATTATAATTATCAACCTTTCATCATCATCATGATTAATTCATTAGTAACTTCTTCCTCTTATATATCTATATATTATCTATATGGGGTCAACAACAACAAGAATCACCACATAAATCACCAAACGTAATTCTTTGGTTTCTCGCCTCAAAACCCTTCTATCATCACAGGTTCCTTACCGTATCTTTCATTTTATTTATCATTTTCTTTTCTTTTAACTATGACATTTCATTAAAGCTTGATACGCAAACATTATTTCATTTCCGTATCTTTCATTTGATTTATTGTTTTTTTTTTCTCTATGGCATTTCATTGAAGCTTGATACGCAAACATTGTGATGTAAGATGGATTCGAGATCACCGGGGATAACACGAAAGGTCTCATCATCTCCTTATACTCTTATAAAGATTTTCAAAAGCAGAGGTGATTTTTGGTTTATGTACCAATTTTTATACGCATCAAGCATTTTGCTACGTGTTTTTTATAAGATTCAATATGTGCTATCTCTTTATGTTTTTATTCCCTTAATTTTAATTCTTGACTCTTTAGTACTTTTCTATCATCATGAATTCTATATTTTCTTTGGCAAATATCGATATATATAATATATTATAAAGCATTTGGGAAGGATGACTACAAAATTTAAGTAATTACAATATCTTATGTACTATATTATAAAGCATTTGGGAAGGATGACTACAAAATATAAGTAATCACAATATCTTATGCTTATGGTACAATACTTAATTAACTTGGTAAAGGGGTAAAATTGCTTTTCTATATAAAATCATATTGTCTTTCAAATCTAATAATTAGATTTGTTAAATTTCAATTAAACAAAATAGCTTTTATTTAAAATTCAATAAGTGTAACAATAATGAAAGTTAACTCATGACTTTTGGTTATCTATATCTATATTATTATTATTATTATTATTATTATTATTATTATTATTATTATTATTATTATTATTATTATTATTATTATTTATTATCTATATCTATATCTATACTTCTATATAATGTGTGCTTGATGGCTAAGAAGGTAAATTTACATCTTTTTTAAGATGGCATATCAAGAGTCTTAATATAAATCTATAATTTTTGTCCAATTTCTTCCTTTTATGCCCTCTTGTACAACATTTTATGCCAATTGTATATGTATCTAATACATACTTTATATCCATCTCAAGATGTAACTCACTCTCATAAAACACAATAAATCTTAATTGAATGCTTAATATTAAGACCTTTGAGTGTCCATGAAGTGTATATATATATCCTCACCTTCTCATGTCTCAAAAATTACATGCTTCTCATTCTTCTCATCTCCAACCATAGAGAAATAGAATATGCTTCCCATTTATCTGTGAAAAGGGACGACCAAGCATGTGGACATAGGTTAGTGCCTCCTACTAGCAGGCTTTAATGGATGCTTTCTGCCTGGGTCATCAGCCTAAAACGGTATGTATTGCATTATTTTTTCCAATAAAATATTGAACTTTGGCATACGAACCGCACACATCATCCTAATCGGCCTTCAACAGCTTTGTAGGAAACCCAATCGGAATTGTTTTTCTTTAATTGCTAATATCTTTTATAAATGTTAATGTGTTTTATCTATAGATTTGAGATCAATATTTATCATGTTTCTATTGGTTTTATTATCAACCTGAACTCAAAACTGTTATTGGAACTGCATGTTGGGTAATTGAGGGAAGTTTCCAATAAGAATCACAATGCTAAACTGAAAATGTTCTTGGAGATCGAGATTGGATCGGTAATATCTTCCCGTCGTTTTATTTCACTGCTGCTTTAATACAGTTTGTTTGGTTGAAACAGGCTGAGTTAGGATTTGGTTGCCTTGCATACAATTTGTTTTTTTGTCCAAGTTTTACCTTTATATAGTGTCCAATATAGCATATTTGATTATTAGAAAGTTGTATACATTGTAAATAAAATTTGAGTGCATTTCAAAGAGTTTGATAAATATTATGTCCAAAGATGTACCACATTCTAATTTTGTATTGTGTACAAATATTTAAGCATAATTTACAATACACTTAAAGCCAATTTAGAGAGATTAAAGTTGGACATTCATCAAACTTTTAAGATATTTTAGGGCCATCTTAATCAATTCAATTCATACTAACCTTTCAACTTCCTTGGTGGTACATCATAATGAATACAATATTAACTACACAAATGGTGATCAGTTCACATTCCAATCATCATTCACATAACATTGTTATAAAGAACAAATTCACTTTAACCAAAAATTTAATTTGAAAATTCGAAATCGTCTCTTCGAGTTCCATAACTCCATCTTCTTGAAACTATAAGTTCTTCCATACCCATCACCCAAATGTTAGCATGTTGCTGGTTCTTCTATTCGATTGACAATATGTTGATTCTGCTAAGGTTGGATTTCTATTTTATTGTTTTTATAGTTATATGTTCTTGATTTTTTTTTTTTTTTGTGTTTCTTTGATTTTATAATATAAATTCAGTGCTATTTTTCAGGTGTCTATTTAAAAATTAAAATGTGTTAACCCATACGACTCCATAACATTAATATGACCAATACCCATTTATAAGGCCTAAGGAACACGCGATACACGAGAGAATCGATTAAACTAAATATAGAATATCACATTTTATATTATCGCTCCCGCGGCAACGCGCGGGCTTCCTACTAGTTATTATCTTATTAAGGAGGAGTGATGACCAACATAGTCATTTTTATTTCTATACAACTTAAGAAGCAACATGTACAACATTTTTAAGCAACAAATTTAAGGGTATTATGGGGATGATAGTGACAATTAAGACACTTAGGAGGGTAATGTAGACATTTCACCATCCTCCTCCTTTACAATATCAAAACAAATTTACATTACTACCCTTCATTTCTTTACATGCCATCTTGAAACTTACAATGCAAATCAAAGGTTTTAGGAATGAATGATTCATTGATGAAGAGAGCTACAAAATTTCATCCACCATAAAATCAAGGACAAGTGAATCATCATGGAAATCAATTCATATTAATTTTCACCATAAGATTTCTTACCTACTACTTTGTTTAGTTATATGAACATTTCCTCTCAGGTTATTTATCTTTTCACCATAAGATTTCTTATCTTCATTATACTACTTTGGCTTGTTATCTGAATATTCATACTATCAGGTTAGTTATCACTCATTACTTATTGTATAGTTTTTTTGTGCCCAAAAAAGGTATAGTTTCTTGGTAGGTATTAATCAGTGTCTTCTTTAGTCTTGCTGGTGCTTCTTAAAAAATAGCTTTTTCATTTTTGAAATGCTGAGTATGTGGATGGTTTATGGTTTATTGGTGATATTGCAGGTCCTGGTTAGCCTGTTAGGCAGAACACAAAGTTCAATTGAATGTCAGCATCAATTAATAAATAGTTTTGGGGTGCTAATTTGATATTGTGAGGATGTAAGTGCTCATACTTATTGTTGATAGAAAAGGTATGACCGTATTTGGGTCAATGTTCTTGAACTTGCTTGTGGGTAAGTGGGTTCTTTTGTTTGATTCCTTTCTTAAGCATGGAACTTAATTAGTGTTTAATCCTTCTTTAAAGATCTAAACTTATGGTACAAATGCTATGCTTGTAGCAATTTTACTTTTACTGTTTACACTAATTTTACATCTTGGATTTACAAGCATTCAAATCTTTTTATCTTGGATTTGATTAATATGTAATAAGTTATAACAACTTAATTACGGGCTACCCTATCTCTTTCTGGAGGCCTAAATTTAATTTTAAATTTAAGATATTTTTCATGAAATGATTTTGAAAATTAGCCATTAAAAATCAATAGAATAGTTTGCGATTTGGTACACTTAGGAGGGTTATGTTGACATTTCATCATCCTCCTTTACAATATTAAAATAAATTTACATTACCACCCTTCATTTTTTTACATGCCATCTTGAATTTACAATGCAAA
Source organism: Ambrosia trifida (assembly GCA_028751855.1). Lineage (NCBI taxonomy): Eukaryota > Viridiplantae > Streptophyta > Magnoliopsida > Asterales > Asteraceae > Ambrosia > Ambrosia trifida. The sequence continues at coordinate 94,756,605 of CM054130.1, forward strand.
TCAAAGGTTTTAGGATTCATTGATGAAAAGAGCTACAAAATTTCCTCCACCATTAAATCAAGGACAAGTGAATCATTAAGGGAAATCAATTCATATTAATTTTCACCATTACTCATAGGTTATTTATCACTCATTACTTATTGTATAGTTTTTTTTGTGCCCAAAGAAGGTATAGTTTCTTGGTAGGTATTAATCAGTGTCTTCTTTATTCTTGTAGGGGCTTCTTAAAAAATAGCTTTTTCATTTTTGAAATGCTGAGGGTAATATTATGTGGATCTAATTGCTCTTCTTTCACGGATGGATTTATGATTTAAAAATTGAATGCCCATAAATCATAACTCATCCTTACTATTGATAGGTTTGGCAAAAAGTCTAATATATTTTTGCATTTTTCTTTTCAAGGCATTTGACCCTCCTGTGGATATGAGCCAAGTTCAAAGTTCATTCTTTAAAATTAGTAGTAGACAACTGCAATGTTTTTTATTGATAATGTTATATTGGCGTCTTCCACTTTATTATTGAAATGCCATGATATAATATCAGCTAAAGAGCGCAAAAAATGGAACCGCCGATCTAAAGAAGAGAGTGGAGGAGCTAGCAAAGCGTTTAGAAGAGCTTGACAAAGAACAACAGGTAAACACTAGGCTTATGTAGATTGCATTGCTGTATAGTTTTAATAGTTTGACATTTGACTAGCTGATAAAGTTAACTGTAATGACATTGGATAGGGTGGTGTTGCTTGAAGGTGAATTCGGTAGAGTCGGGTTGAGTCCTACATGTAAGATAGAGTCGTGTTGACTCGTATGTCTTAGATTGAACCTACTATCTGTACTTTTCTCAGACTTTTAGAAGTGACCAGTTGTCATTAGTCATTACCTTGGTTCATCATTCAAGGTTTTATTTTTATTTTTATTTTTAAATTTCATATGGTTAACAGCAATGGACCAAAGAAAGCAGATATCATTTGGACAAGTATGTAGGTTGATGAGGAAACAAGGAGAGCTATAGGGTTGGGTCTTTTTTTTCCTTTTTTCTTTTTGTAATTTGATTCATATTTTGTATTCCCTCAATGTTGTTTCATATCGTTTCAGGTTAGGCTGGCGAACAATATATATACTTTGGATACGAAGAGTTTTTACGAGTATGAGACACATTTCACTGTGATGGTAATCATTTTTCTAAGCAGTTGTAATACGCCCATTCTATATCAAATTATATATAAATAATAAGATATCGAACATTGAATCACATGAATACACGAGATTTTGTTAAAGAATTTGAGCATGAACATGAACGTTTGTTTTGTTTTGTTCGCCTTTAATATTACTGGCATTTTGACATTTTTTTGGCACCTGGTTTATATGACGATGATTGATGTTGAGATTGTAGTTTTTTTATACGGCTAAATGTGAGTCTTCCCTAACTCATGGATTTACAAATAATATACCCCTTGCTTGGGTTTGAACCCAAGACCTCCCACTTAGAGACAATGGTCTCTATCAATTGCGGTTGAATGGCTGGTAATCGATTCAAAGGTCAAAGGGATGATCCGGAAGGTTTTTGAGTCAGCAACATTAGTTCATCGAGAGAGGCAGGGTCCAACTGCTATGTATGGCGTTGATGTCATGCTTGATAGTTCCTTTAAACCCAAGTTATGGGAGGTCTTTAACTAGAAACTTATTTTCTTTTAGCACACATGCATACATAGTTTTTTTTTATAATATTTTTTTAACTTAATTTTTTTGGTTGGCAATTATAGGTTACTTATTTCCTTGATTACACTAGAGCTTGTAAATATGATATGAAAGCTGTTATGGGTGGAGGAGAAATCATCAAAGCTTGAGATTTCTGTAACTATATTTTCGTTTGCTTGTTTTGTAATGAAACAACCCATGTATCCCAGTTGTGAAATGAACTAATAATTATCTAGACATTTCATGTTTGTATTTGTATCAAGATAAATGATCTTTTTTGCGAACACTGTAACAAGGACAAGAACATGATGTGCTTGTATTTTTTTTCTTATTTTAAGAGTTGTACTTGCCGGTTTACAACCCTTCACACAAATTTTGTTCTTTGATTCTTGTTAGTGTTAGTTTTTATTAATTTTTTAATTATTAAAATATAAAAGATTATTACTACCCATGAGATTCAAAAAATCTACGAAATTACTTGGGTATTGAGAAATGCCGTGTTTTAAAATAATATAGCTGGTCGTTTTGTTATAATGTTGAGCTATTAACCACCCAAGAAGGCGTCATATGCATGTTGTTGTGTAGAGATGTTCAATGAATCGAATTTCAAATACTCGAATAAATTGAATCAAATTAATAATTTTGAAGTTGCAATTGAATTGGTTCCCCAACACTATGAGGCGATAAAACAGACGCACCCGCTGCAACGCGCGGGCATTTCCACTAGTATATATATAGGTAAAGGTTCGGGTACAAAAGCCATATTTCATGAGAAGGATCAAGAATTGATATGTAGGCATCATGTTTTGGATTTAGGTATGATGTTTTGGGTTGTTTTTGCTAGAAAAACACCAAACACAACAACTTAAAACATAAGGCAATGTATTATAGCCATGAAATTTAAAATATAGCTAAAACACACAGCTAAAACATAGTAATAATTTAGAACACACGTTCTTGGCATGGTGTTTTAAGTTTTTAAGCCTATAATACACTGCTTTGTGTTTTTAATTGTTATGTTTAGTTATTTTAACCTAAACAATCCAAAACATCATGAATAAATCCAAAAAATATTGCCTACATATGAATTTTTAATCCTTTTCACACCTTTCACGAAATATAGTCTTTGTACCTTAACCCCACCCTATATATATAATATACTAATTACAAACGATATAAATAGTGGCCCCGTTTGTAACACCCCAACCGATGGCGGAAACATCGAGGTGTCACGTAGTGACGATTGTTCAATAGCTCATGGTACTAAAGTGTAACTTTGAATACATTTATTAAATATTTTATTACATTGAAATGAGATACAAAATACAACGACTGAAAAATATAGTAAATCTCAAATCTAAGTCTAAGTTCCAAAAGCTTAAAGTGATATCAGAACAACCTGAAACATGTACGAAAATAATTTTGTCAATACATGTAACACCCCAACCGATGGCGGAATCATCGAGGTGTCACGTAGTGACGATTGTTCAAAAGCACATGGTACTAAAATGTAAATATATTATTGAATAATTTAAATTGTCTTACATAGATGAAATGGGAAAAATACAAAAGTCTGAACGAAACATGAAAATTGAAATAACTTATTAAAAGCAAGCACTAAAATCCAATGCTATAGTACTAAGATCAAACTGCACCTGAAACATGTACAAAATAAGTTTTGTCAACATATGAAATGTTGGTGAGCATTCCTAGATTTAATACATATAATAAGTTGGAAAAAATGTTATACCATTCAAGTGCAAAGCTACAGTGCAATTATGTAAACGATGTATCATACAAATGAGCGAAATCAATCCTGTGACTGTATAATGTACTAAATGAACGGCGGTGTACTTATCCACTAAATGGATAATAACTTAACAATGACCACGGATTCTCCGATGAAAAGGGGGAGAATCAACCTAGGCGGGTTGTCAATCCAATAGCGCTATCCAATGTTAAGGTCGGCTTGTACATGATTAATGATTTCACTAAGTACAAATGTATTTTACATGTAATGTCTAAGCATAAAGCACGTATGTAAGCAAATGCACAATGTACTAGAATTGTATTGTAAAAATGTGAACTTGTATGTGTATTTTGTATAAATGTACATGTAACACCCCAAAAGTGAATGAAAGCGAAAAGGGGATAGGAAATACTCACCTAGAATGATACTTGGCTTGTTAGGATTCAACAGGAAATAGCAAAACTATGCTTGTACCTAATTAGAAGTGGTGTTTTAGCACGTTATTAGCTTGACAGTAAGTTTACGTCCAGTGATGGTTTTATGATTCTTGGTCAATTATTTTATTGGCTTGACGTATGCTTGTGGTTGGGAGTATAAATTGTAAATATTTGTACCAAAAGGAGTTCCATAAATTTAAATAAAAAAATTTACGACACTTAAAAAAATATTTAGTATTACACAAGGAATAACACTAGCTTTACATAAAGTATTTAGTATTTAAAAGAAAAAAAAACCAAGGCATCAGGTTACAAAAATAGAACTTTGACAACATTTATAAATTTATATATGATGTTTGAGAAAAAAAAAACACTTATGAATGAACCATAAAATGTCAAACAATGAGTATATTTAGATGTTGATCAAGGTAACATGATGGTAGAATATGCTCCTTAATAAAATATATAATAGGTTCAAAACATTACATAGTATGACTTGATGTGAATAATTAATATATTGAATTCATGACCAAAAATTTATTGTTAAAAGAAAATAATAAAATGAAATAAAATTCTCTGAACAAAACACCCATCGATTTTGTATTCACTTTATTTATTAAAAAAAACCTTCACCATAACTCCACACACACATATCTCTTGAACCAACCCTTCCTCCATAATATTACTTTACCAACCACACAACCAACACATACCCACACCCAACCAAGAATTTACAATCCATCCCACCTATTATTCAAAACCCAAAGACATAAAATTACCTGTGACAAACCGAGAAAAAAAATACGAAAAGAGAGGGAGGGGGCCGGAGGTAGGATGCGGTCATGCGGCGAGGGTAGTGGTGGTGCTTGTTTGTCGGACTATGCCTCATCGAAAAAGGAATAGGAGCTTCGTGGTGATCGGAGTTGCAGGGGGAGCCGAAGGGAAAGAGGTGACGTGGGTAAGTCGAAACGAGATGAAGGTTAACTATTTATAAATTTTAGAGGTAGGTTCGGTTTTTGGATTGCCCGCAATTTCGGCGTGATTTTTGTTGCGTTTAGGACTTGATTAGGAAGGTTTGGCAGTTGACAAAGGGTAGTGTGATTGCGAAAATTTTGGTATGAGATTTGGGTAGCTTTGGAAAGTTTTGGTGGTTGGTTTTGGTCCGTCTTGGAGTCAACCGAAAAATCCGCTTAGAAGTCGCTGGTTTGATATATGAGAGGGGTTTATCCGTAAATAAATGACTAAACAATAATTTCGTTTAATTATTAATTATTATTATTATTATTATTATTTTTTGTGTCAACGTAACATGTGAGTGTGTGTTTTGTTAGTTTTTTTTACTCATTTTGTATAATCATGCTTTGCATATAAAATTATCCCTATTATTATTAATTAATAATTTGGTACATGAGAATAAATATTTAGACCGTGCTGCCAGAAATTGATCGGCTTATAACACGTTAGATTCGTGTAGGATTCCGACATAAAAAAAATGTATTTATTATTCAAGAGTTTTGATTTTTTTCGAAAATTTCAAACTTACCCCAAACCATATGCTAAATTTCGGTTTATGCAAATTTTATTTTAGATTACGGTCACTTTAGGTCACTAAAGTTATAATTGAATTATGGGTGAAATCACGGATGTTACAGTCTCCCCTACTTTTGAAAACTTCATCCTGAAGTTATTAAAAACATAGGGTTGAGGGTGATTGGATAGAAATTAGGGCAACTGCGGTTTGGAAAATTTGGGTTTAGGCACGACATGAATTTATAGGTAATAGAATAATCAGTTTCGAATAATTTGGATAAGAGGTTTGATATGTGTGAGTTTTAAGGATTGGATTAGGTTCGTCTGAAATAACAAGGAGAATGAGAATCTAGGAAAATACTAAACTTTAAGTTTTAGGAATCCTAAAAGAAATGCATGAGTTGATTTGACAAATTTTGAAGTAGGTGTTTAAAGCGAATATCTTTGACGTTTGACCCGAGGTTAGGAACTTGAGAGTGTAAATGAGAAAGGTTTTGGGAATGTGTAACTGGTGAAGGGCAGAGGTACTAATGAAGCAGTCTCCCCTACTTTAGAATGGTTTCTAACCGAACATTATTAAGGACATGCAACAGGATTTCGACTAACACAGAGTGTAAGAGTATACAAAGTTTAAGGTTTTCTGTAGAAGTGGTCAACAAGGAAGGCTCCAACAAAACTAAAAAAATGCTAGCTATTAGTCAACGACCTATTGAAGAGGTAGTAATGTGTAGGTTCTTGGTCAGACTCCTAGTCCGCTCCCGCAGTATCGTTTATGTTTATATATAGGGTGTACCGCAGCTAACCCACCACACTCCCGATACTTTGGACTCGTACTGATTGTCTACCAACAGCCTAAATAGAATTACACACCACCCTCATGTACCTGTAAACCCATGATTGCGTTCCGGACCGTAATCATCGGTTTACCTTACACTGGGGTGCTATGCTTTTCCATAACACTAACATAAGTAATACAAGAAACAATGCGTGCAACCAAGATGTGTTAAGTAGTAGAAACTGCTTAAGTATAAGATGCGGTTAAAGGTTCTCCCCTTTCAGGTTCACCCTTAACCGGTAAATTTTTTTTGTTCACGTCATTGGGCTCTAAACAACCATATCGATAAACTCTGAGGATTACACTGTTCCCCTCGGGTTAGAGGAATACTCTGAACCGAGTCGTACATGGGAACTGGCTTAGATCTCATACGAGCTATCAATTAGTATGTTCGTTGACCATGATGATGAACAAAATAATGTAAAGGATAACAGTGTTTTGCTCATAACAAAACAAAAAAATATGTATACCAAATATGCGTTCATGTAAGTATATAAGTATAAAATAAAATTTCGACTGAAAGAATAGCATAACGTAAATCGAGTAAATCACACAATTTGCACAAAATGAAAGTAAACGAGTTAAATTAATGCTCAAAAATGGTGTTGTAAGAATAACTACTAATAACTAGTGCGAGAATAGTTGCGAATAACGCGTGAAAATAACTACCAACAAAAGAATAATACAAAAATAATATGATAATGTACAAACGTAACTAAATAGAATGGTGTAAAAAAAATAATGAAATTTACTGTAAATGAAAGTGCGCAGAACAGACGTATAGTCTACTGGTATGAGAATAACTTTTTGGAAACCGAAGAATGTTTTAAGTTCAAAACAGGTTCACTTGAAAAGATTTCGTAGGTACACATTTTCATGTGTTTACGAGAAGTCGAGTTTGAAAAGTGTTATAAGGTATATTATTAGTTGCAAATTCCTCCCGAAAACTTATATTGGATACGTTATATGAAAACATGCAGATTTACATTTGATTTGTAAAATATGCAATGCAAGTTTATAAAATGCAAGATGAAAACATTTCATGAAGTGTGTGTAAATCTAATGTGTTTCGAAAGACCAAGATTTAAAATGATGTGAAGGTTGTGAATGATCCCAGATGCCTTGACGAATTTTGGAAAATAAAATTTTCTGTATTTAAACATTTCTTTAACTTGTGGGTTGAAAAGTCGAAAATTTTTAATGGTTATGAAATGTTTGAGAAAATCTAAGTGTTACCCGTTAGGACTGGGTAAACTTGAAACCCTTTAATTATCAAACTTTTACGAATTTTATACATTGAAAGATCGTTTTTTTTATAAAGATCGTTAAGGCATCTCTTTGGGCTCATAGTGGGCTATTTGTTTCAAGGCACAAGGTGTATGAAAAGTGTGTTCTAATTTGGCGAATAGGCTTTGTGAAAAGACTTATAGAATAAGTTGTCAAATTAATCGGTTTAGAGAGTAGTGTACTAGTGCGTATCGTGTAGGTAGGCATTTATGTATGAGTTTAGTTTGACTAAGAAGTTCTAACTAATGGTAGTTGGCTATGGCTTAGGATACTGGGTGCAGCAATATTAGTATTAGGTATATGAGGATATACTGTGACTTCGATCAAGTAAATTTGTAAACATGAAGGTATAAAACAGGTTGAAATAATAAGTTTGGAAAAACCATGTTCATTTTTTAACTGTACGATGACGCAACATTCCTAAAATCAGGATGTGATCAAAGTTAAACACAAAGTTTAAAACTTAAGTCGTGGGTAAAAATGTTTTAACGCAAAACGAGTAATACCTTATAGTGTAAGAATTATGAGCATAAGTGAAATAGTGTAAGCTTTAATGCGATAATATATCGAACACAAGTTTTAGTAATGATGATAAGGGATTCAAAAGCGAATGAGCAATCAATAATGGCATATGAAACATCAAGTGATTAAATGTAATCTTCAAATGATAAACAAACATAAATATCAATGATATAAAACATTGGAATTGTTTCCATAGGAAACTTTGACTAACTCAAGTATTTGAAATTTCCTAGTGACTTGTGGGGGCGTACTTTAGCCTATAAGTAAACGCTCATCTCAAGAGTTCCCAGGTAGGTATACGGGTCCCTCGTCTGATTGGGATTTATATGAAATACCAGGCCTAGACAGAAAACTCAGGATACAGGCGCTCACCCTTCCAGATTGCACGTGCCCCATCAATAGTGAATTCCAAAACTTTAGCGAGATTAAAAACGAGATGCAAAAATAAATCCTCGAGATTTGGATTTCACTCCTAACTCAAAGATGTATTTCAAAATTGAAAACGATTGTGGAATGAAACCAATCACTAAGTTAAGGATATCACTCCCAGCTTAGTGGTAAAGTTCCTTTTTGAAAGAAATACTCTTTGAGGTGTGGATGTCACTCCTATCTCAAAGATATATTCCTAAGATAAATAAAATATAGAGGAGTGAAATTAATCACCAAGGTATGGATGTCACTCCTAACTTGGAGATATCATTTCGTTTGTGAAATATGAGTATCTTCTTCTTTAAACAACACACCGAATGAATAACGAGAAAGAATCATAACGAAAATATCTTGGAAGAAAATAATAGGATAAAGAGAAATAAACACGAGGACTCGTGAATATAAGCTTGGTTATAGACTAGGCTAAAAGGCATTCTAATAACCTAATTCCCTATAACCATGGCTCTGATACCAATCTGTAACACCCCAACCGATGGCGGAATCATCGAGGTGTCACGTAGTGACAATTGTTCAAAAGCACATGGTACTAAAATGTAAATATATTATTGAATAATTTAAATTGTCTTACATAGATGAAATGGGAAAAATACAAAAGTCTGAACGAAACATGAAAATTGAAATAACTTATTAAAAGCAAGCACTAAAATCCAATGCTATAGTACTAAGATCAAACTGCACCTGAAACATGTACAAAATAAGTTTTGTCAACATATGAAATGTTGGTGAGCATTCCTAGATTTAATACATATAATAAGTTGGAAAAAATATTATACAATTCAAGTGCAAAGCTACAGTGCAATTATGTAAACGATGTATCATACAAATGAGCGAAATCAATCCTGTGACTGTATAATGTACTAAATGAACGGCGGTGTACTTATCCACTAAATGGATAATAACTTAACAATGACCACGGATTCTCCGATGAAAAAGGGGGAGAATCAACCTAGGCGGGTTGTCAATCCAATAGCGCTATCCAATGTTAAGGTCGGCTTGTACATGGTTAATGATTTCACTAAGTACAAATGTATTCTACATGTAATGTCTAAGCATAAAGCACGTATGTAAGCAAATGCACAATGTACTAGAATTGTATTGTAAAAATGTGAACTTGTATGTGTATTTTGTATAAATGTACAAGTAACACCCCAAAAGTGAATGAAAGCGAAAAGGGGATAGGAAATACTCACCTAGAATGATACTTGGCTTGTTAGGATTCAACAGGAAATAGCAAAACTATGCTTGTACCTAATTAGAAGTGGTGTTTTAGCACGTTATTAGTTTGACAGTAAGTTTACGTCCAGTGATGGTTTTATGATTCTTGGTCGATTATTTTATTGGCTTAACGTATGCTTGTGGTTAGGAGTATAAATTGTAAATATTTGTACCAAAAGGAGTTCCATAAATTTAAATAAAAAAATTTACGACACTTAAAAAAAATATTTAGTATTACACAAGGAATAACACTAGCTTTACATAAAGTATTTAGTATTTAAAAGAAAAAAAAAACCAAGGCATCAGGTTACAAAAATAGAACTTTGACAACATTTATAAATTTATATATGATGTTTGAGAAAAAAAACACTTATGAATGAACCATAAAATGTCAAACAATGAGTATATTTAGATGTTGATCAAGCTAACATGATGGTAGAATATGCTCCTTAATGGAATATATAATAGGTTCAAAACATTACATAGTATGACTTGATGTGAATAATTAATATATTGAATTCATGACCAAAAATTTATTGTTAAAAGAAAATAATAAAATGAAATAAAATTCTCTGAACAAAACACCCATCGATTTTGTATTCACTTTATTTATTAAAAAAAACCTTCACCATAACTCCACACACACATATCTCTTGAACCAACCCTTCCTCCATAATATTACTTTACCAACCACACAACCAACACATACCCACACCCAACCAAGAATTTACAATCCATCCCACCTATTATTCAAAACCCAAAGACAGAAAATTACCTGTGACAAACCGAGAAAAAAAATACGAAAAGAGAGGGAGGGGGCCGGAGGTAGGATGCGGTCATGCGGCGAGGGTAGTGGTGGTGCTTGTTCGTCGGACTATGCCTCGTCGAAAAAGGAATAGGAGCTTCGTGGTGATCGGAGTTGCAGGGGGAGCTGAAGGGAAAGAGGTGACGTGGGTAAGTCGAAACGAGATGAAGGTTAACTATTTATAAATTTTAGAGGTAGGTTCGGTTTTTGGATTGCCCGCAATTTCGGCGTGATTTTTGTTGCGTTTAGGACTTGATTAGGAAGGTTTGGCAGTTGACAAAGGGTAGTGTGATTGCGAAAATTTTGGTATGAGATTTGGGTAGCTTTGGAAAGTTTTGGTGGTTGGTTTTGGTCCGTCTTGGAGTCAACCAAAAAATCCGCTTAGAAGTCGTTGGTTTGATATATGAGAGGGGTTTATCCGTAAATAAATGACTAAACAATAATTTCATTTAATTATTAATTATTATTATTATTATTTTTTGTGTCAACGTAAACATGTGAGTGTGTGTTTTGTTAGTTTTTTTTTACTCATTTTGTATAATCATGCTTTGCATATAAAATTATCCCTATTATTATTAATTAATAATTTGGTACATGAGAATAAATATTTAGACCGTGCTGCCAGAAATTGATCGGCTTATAACACGTTAGATTCGTGTAGGATTCCGACATAAAAAAATGTATTTATTATTCAAGAGTTTTGATTTTTTTCGAATATTTCAAACTTACCCCAAACCATATGCTAAATTTCGGTTTATGCAAATTTTATTTTAGATTACGGTCACTTTAGGTCACTAAAGTTATAATTGAATTATGGGTGAAATCACGGATGTTACAATACAAAAATGTATTGGTAAACATACCCTGTTTGAATACATATAGTAGAAAAAGAGTTTCGCAATTCACGTGTTATACTGTCTACAATTTAGTGTTCAAGTTATGTACAAATGTCACCCAAAATCAAACCTTTAGAGTAGAAATGATATTCAAGAATCATGGGATATCTAGTATATACGTATAGTAGTCGCCCCAATAGTATGATTATATATAGTATGCGACAAAGCAAGTAGTTTACACATAACAATAGTCAAGTACTATTTATTGCTATGCTAAGCCGCCTAGCGGTTAATGATTAAGGTCATAAGTACACACTATTAGCGAATCAACAAGTAAAACACATACAAGAATTGCGATTGTGAATATATATTAAAGCATGATTAAGTGTGTGAAGTAATAAGCGTACATGAGTCACCCCAAAAGTGTAAAACATGAAAAGGGGGAAAGATATACTCACAGTTTGCGAAAACGATCAAAATCCAACTTAAGCGGTCGTGAGCTAAGTAATGAGAATTCCGAGGAATTCAACCTATAATGTATATGAATACTAATAAGGAATTGTCTAAGATTCTAAAGTATCTAGGGTCTAAGGCATTAGGGTTTGCTAAGTCGGTTTGGGGAATTAGAGTTTTTATGATAAATCAAATTAATGTATAAGTTGTATATAAAAAATGATATGTCAAAGTTTATAAATGTGGTGTAGGTAATATCATTATTACTAATTGAATATTTGAGTAAAATATGTTTTGGAATAATTAAGGCAAAATAATTTAGTTAATTACCTTAACTAAATTAAAATAAATACGATAATCATAAATGTATAACTAAATAATGAGTTACACAATGATCCAACAAATGGTAATTTAAACTTTTCAACATAAGAATATTTCTATTTTATAGGAAAAGTATTTATAAAATAGATGTTTAAATAGTATAAATAAATAAATGTATAATTAAGTCTAATTAAACATAATTAAAACTAATAATACAAGACATGATCTAAAAATGCTATTTTTGTGAAAAATAATTAAAGTCTGATGAAAAATGATTAAAATAAATTGTTTATAATTTTTATCAATTTATTTGTATTTAAAACTGATTTAATGAATTTAAATCATGTTTAAATGATTAAAATAGGAAAATCAATAAAAATAAATGTTTTCTAAAGCAATAATTTTTATTTCAGTTCCTGATAATTGGAAATAATCTCCCAAAAAGTTTGAGATTAAAATCATTAAAAATAAATATTTAATCAATTAATTAAATATAAATATAAAAATAAGACATTTTCCAGAAAATAAAAGTATGGTAATTTTCTTTATGGTGTCAATATGCTACACCTAAATTTTTATAGTTGTTGGATCAAAAATGAATTTATTATGAATATTTTAAGATTATGACTAATATATATATATATATAATGAAAATAAACAAAAAAAATAGCCAAATAAAAATGGAAAAAGAGCAAAAAAAAAAAAAAACTGATGGTTCCAAGGGGATTCGTACCTGGATCCCCACCTTGTCAACCCATACACACAACCACAAGGCTAAGGACTATACTTGTTACTTTGTTTGAAAATTAAAGATTTTTAACTATAATACACAACCATCATCTTCCCCATTCTATACTAGCTAAACCCTAACCCTAATCCCCAACATAATCGAGCAATACAGATGCAATTAGACTTCGATTACGTGGGGTTTTCGATCAGATATGGTTACTCAACAAAACAGCAACAAAGAAAACGACTTACAACGCGTAACAGGGCTCGATAAAGAATGTGCGGGTCCGAAACATGAGGGCCGATTTACACCATCTATACTCGATTAAAGGTGGTTTGCGAGTGGGTTAAGCTTCGTTTAAGGGCTGTGAATGATGATAGCTCATCAATTTCGTAGGGTTATTTATAAATTGCGAATTTTTTGAATGGGTTTTAAGGTCCGATCGGTTACATCAATTAACCGTTTTTAAAGCCCTATTAAACGTGCATTATGATAGTAGATCGATGGTTATTCGTGGAGAAACGCTTGGTGGCCATTAAGACGAGTTAAAACTCTATGAAAAACCGTTTCTTGGGTTGCCGGAATAAATTCCGGTGGCCGGAATTTGCTTTGCTGGAAAAACGTGAGTACAAGAAGGATTTCTTTTTTTCAGCTTTGCAACTTTTAGACCTTGGCAAAAGTAGTCCCTCTATGTTTAACTATGTTAATTTTGTTATGGATTTGGTTATCTTTTCCTATATAAAACTTAACCAAGTTAAGTTAATTAAACCAAAAAAATTTCTAAAACTTTATAGAACTTCAAATTTTTATAATATCCATTCCGGATGACGGTTCAACGTACCCATTTGATAAAACGTATACTCGATCCATAATAAATATTAATGTTAATTTGTTTACTCTAAAATAAATTTTGAAAACGACGAAACTTATAGGGATTATAATGGGAATATTTGAAGGACTATTATTGTCAATTAAAGGAAAGACGAGGGTGGAGGATGTCACAGTCTCCCCTACTTTAGAAAATTTCGTCTCGAAATTTCTTTCAAGTGGAGGTTACTATGAAACAAAAGGTGTTGTAAAAGTCAAGTAGATTTTAAAAAAAAAAATATCACATCATTTATGTTTTGATAAATTTTAAAGTAGTTGTCTAATATCCAAAGTAATAATGTCAAAATCTTTGACAGTTGACCCGAGATTAAGAAACTGAGAGTTTAAATGTGAAAGGCTTTGGGAATGTGTAACTGGTGAGGGAAGAGGTACTAATGAAGAAGTCTCCCCTACTTTAGAAAGATTCATGACCGAACTTTACTAAGGACATGCAACAGAATTTCGACTAACAGAGAGTGTAAGAGTACACAAGGTTTAAGGTTTTCTATAGAGATGGTCAACAAGGAAGGCTCCAACAAAACTAATTGAAGCTTATGTAAAATGTTCTTATTGAAAATACTAGCTATTAGTCAACGATCTAATGAAGAGGTAGTAATGGGTAATGAGTAGATTCTTGGTTAGACTCCTACTCCGTTCCCGCAGTATCGTTTATGCTTATATATAGGGTGTATCGCAGCTGACCCACCACACTCCCGATACTTTGGACTCGTACTGATTGTCTACCAATAGCCTAAATAGAATTACACACCACCCTCATGTACCTGTAAACCCATGATTGCGTTCCGGACCGTAATCATCAATTTACCTTACACTAGGGTGTTATGCTTTTCCATAACCCTATCCTAAGTAATACTAGAAACAAATGCGTGCAATCAAGATATGCTAAGTAATTGATACTGCAATGAAACAATGACATGGTTAGAGGTCCTTCCCTTTCGGGTTTACCCTTTAACCGTAATGAGAGTAACAGGTAAGTAATAGACATGGTTAGAGGTTCTTCCCTTTCGGGTTCACCCTTAACAGGTAACTTCTGTTCACATTGTTGGGCTCTAAACACCTATATTGATAAACTCCGAGATTTACACCGTTCCCCTCGGATTAAATAAATACTCTAATCCGAGTCGTACGTGGGCACTGACTTAGAGCCCATACGAGTTATCAACTAGTACGTTCGTTGGCCATGACGATGAACAAAATAATGTAAGGTATAACAGAGTTTTGCTCAAAACATGAAGAAAAATATACATACCAAATGTGTGTTCATGTAAGTATATAAGTATAGCATAAAATTTCGGTTGAAAGAATAGTATAATATAAATCGAGTAAATCGTTCAAAATGAAAGTACACGAGTTGAACTCCCGCAAATAAGCAATGTGAAAATAATCACAAATAACATGTTAGAAATAACTATGAATAAAGTGGTGCAAAAATAAAATAATGAAATTTACGGCAAGTGAGAGTACGCAGGACAGACGTTACTGAGATAAGGGTTTAAATTTAGTTAGTTTTACATATATGCATTATATGATAAAAGACAATTAGCAACATTCGGTTAAGAGGGTATGTCCATTGTTTAAACTAAAAGTTTTGCGACTGAAAGTGTGCGAGTGTAATAGGATAAATTTTTCGTTTATCAAAAACGTAGTTTGCTCAAACTTTGTGATATAGTTGAAAGGATAGTAGTAATGCATGAGGATAACTTTTTAGAAATCGAAGTGTGTTTTAGATTCAAACAGGTTCATTTGAAATTTTTTTCGTAAATACACATTTTCATGTGTTTACGAGAAGTCGAGTTTGAAAAATGTTATAAGGCTTATTATTAGTTGCAAATTTCTCACGAAAACATATATTGGATACGTCATATGAAAACAAAAGGTTTACATTTGACCTTTAAAATATGCAATACAAGTTTGTAAAATGCAAAATGAAACCATTTCATGAAGTATGTGTAAATCTAATGTGTTTTAAAAGACCAAGATTTAAGATGACGTGAATGATAAGGTTAACGTATGTAATAGATTAGCAATATTTAAGAAAATTCATAATTTATCATTTGATTCTTCAAAGGATGAACAAAACATAAATTTCAATATCATAAAACATTGAGATTGTTTCTATAGGAAACTTTGACTAAATAAGGTAATTGAAATGTTATTAGTGACTTATGGGGGCGTACTTTAGCCTATAAGTGAATGCTCATCCCGAGAGTTCCTAGGTCGGCATACGGGTCCCTCGTCTGATTGGGATTTATGCGAAATGCCTGGCCTAGACAGAAAACTCCGG
Organism: Ambrosia trifida; assembly: GCA_028751855.1. Lineage (NCBI taxonomy): Eukaryota > Viridiplantae > Streptophyta > Magnoliopsida > Asterales > Asteraceae > Ambrosia > Ambrosia trifida. The sequence goes on from CM054130.1 coordinate 94,772,642, forward strand.
ATACAAGCGCTCACCCTTCCAGATTGCACGTGCCCCATCACTAGTAAATTCCAAAACTTTAGCGAGATTAAAAACGAGATGCAGAAATAGATCCTTGAGATGTGGATTTCACTCATAACTCAATGATGTATTTCAAAATTGAAAACTATTGTGGAATGAAACCAATCACTACGTTTAGGATTTCACTCCCAGCTTGGTGGTTAAGTTTCTTTTAGAAGGAAATACTCTTTGAGGTGTGGATGTCACTCCTATCTCAAAGATATATTCCTAAGATAGATAACATATAGAGGAGTATAACTAATCACCAAGGTATGGATACCACTCCTAACTTGGTGACATCGTTTCGTTTGTGAAATACGAGTGTCTTCTTCTCCAAGCAAAATATCGAAAGAATAACGAGAAAGAACCATAGCGAAAATATCTTGAAAGAAAATATAAGAATAAAGAGAAATATACACGAGAAGACTCGTGAAAGTAAGCTTAGTTATAGACAAGGCTAAAAGGCATTCTAATAACCTAATTCCCTATAACCATGGCTCTGATACCAATCTGTAACACCCCAACCGATGGCGGAAACATCGAGGTCTCACGTAGTGACGATTGTTCAATAGCTCATGGTACTAAAGTGTTACTTTGAATACATTGATTAAATATTTTATTACATTGAAATGAGGTACAAAATACAACGACTGAAAATACAGTAAATCTCAAATCTAAGTCTACGTTCCAAAAGCTTAAAGTGATATCAGAACAGCCTGAAACATGTACGAAAATAATTTTGTCAATACAAAAATGTATTGGTGAGCATACCTTGTTTGAATACATATAGTAGAAAAAGAGTTTCGCAATTCAAGTGTTATACTATCTACAATTTAGTGTTCAAGTTATGTACAAATGTCACCCAAAATCAAACCTTTAGAGTAGAAATGATATCCAAGAATCATGGGATATCTAGTATATATGTATAGTAATCGCCCCAATAGTATGATTATATATAGTATGCGACAAAGCAAGTAGTTTACACATAACAATAGTCAAGTACTATTTATTGCTATGCTAGGCCGCCCAGCGGTTAATGATTAAGGTCATAAGTACACACTATTAGCGAATCAACAAGTAAAACACATACAAGAATTGCGATTGTGAATATATATTAAAGCATGATTAAGTGTGTGAAGTAATAAGCGTACATGAGTCATCCCAAAAGTGTAAAACATGAAAAAGGGGAAAGATATACTCACAGTTTGCGAAAACGATCAAAATCCAACTTAAGCGGTCGTGAGCTAAGTAATGAGAATTCCGAGGAATTCAACCTATAATGTATATGAATACTAATAAGGAATTGTCTAAGAGTCTAAAGTATCTAGGGTCTAAGGCATTAGGGTTTGCTAAGTCGATTTGGGGAATTAGAGTTTTTATGATAAATCAAATTAATGTAGAAGTTGTATATAAAAAATGATATGTCAAAGTTTATAAATGTGGTGTAGGTAATATCATTATTACTAATTGAATATTTGAGTAAAATATGTTTTGGAATAATTAAGGCAAAATAATTTAGTTAATTACCTTAACCAAATTAAAATAAATACAATAATCATAAATGTATAACTAAATAATGAGTTACACAATGATCCAACAAATGGTAATTTAAACTTTTCAACATAAGAATATTTCTATTTTATAGGAAAAGTATTTATAAAATAGATGTTTAAATAGTATAAATAAATAAATGTTTAATTATGTTTAATTAAACATAATTAAAACTAATAATACAAGACATGATCTAAAAATGCTATTTTTGTGAAAAATAATTAAAGTCTGATGAAAAATGATTAAAATAAATTGTTCATAATTTTTATCAATTTATTTGTATTTAAAACTGATTTAATGAATTTAAATCATGTTTAAATGATTAAAAATAGGAAAATCAATAAAAATAAATGTTTTCTAGAGCAATAATTTTTATTTCAATTCCTGATAATTGGAAATAATCTCCCAAAAAGTTTGAGATTAAAATCATTAAAAATGGATTTTTAATCAGTTAATTATGATTAAATCCAATTAATTAAATATAAATATAAAAATAAGACATTTTCCAGAAAATAAAAGTATGGTAATTTTCTTTATGGTGTCAATATCCTACACCTAAATTTTTTATAGTTTTTGGATCAAAAATGAATTTATTATGAATATTTTAAGATTATGACTAATATATATATTTAATGAAAATAAACAAAAAAAATAGCCAAATAAAAATGGAAAAAGAGCAAAAAAAAATTGATGGTTCCAAGGGGATTTGTACCTAGATCCCCTCCTTGTCAACCCATACACACAACCACTAGGCTAAGGACTATACTTGTTACTTTGTTTGAAAATTAAAGATTTTTAACTATAATACACAACCATCATCTTCCCCAATCTATACTAGCTAAACCCTAACCCTAATCCCCAACATAATCGAGCAATACAGATGCAATTAGACTTCGATTACGTGGGGTTTTCGATCAGATATGGTTACTCAACAAAACGGCAACAAAGAAAACGACTTACAACGCGTAACAGGGCTCGATAAAGAATGTGCGGGTCCGAAACATGAGGGCCGATTTACACCATCTATACTCGATTAAAGGTGGTTTGCGAGTGGGTTAAGCTTCGTTTAAGGGCTGTGAATGATGATAGCTCATCAATTTCGTAGGGTTATTTATAAATTGTGAATGTTTTGAATGGGTTTTAAGGTCCGATCGGTTACATCAATTAACCGTTTTTAAAGCCCTATTAAACGTGCATTATGATAGTAGATCGATGGTTATTCGTGGAGAAACGCTTGGTGGCCATTAAGACGAGTTAAAACGCTATGAAAAACCGTTTCTTGGGTTGTCGGAATAAATTCCGGTGGCCGGAATTTGCTTTGCTGGAAAAACGTGAGTACAAGAAGGATTTCTTTTTTTTTCAGCTTTGCAACTTTTAGACCTTGGCAAAAGTAGTCCCTCTATGTTTAACTATGTTAATTTTGTTATGGATTTGGTTATCTTTTCCTATATAAAACTTAACCAAGTTAAGTTAATTTAACCAAAAAATTTCTAAAACTTTATAGAACTTCAAATGTTTATAATATCCATTCCGGACGACGGTTCAACGTACCCATTTGATAAAACGTATACTCGATCTTAATAAATGTTAATGTTAATTTTTTTTTGTTTACTCTAAAATAAATTTTGAAAACTACTAAACTTATAGGGATTATTATGGGAATATTCGAAGGACTATTATTGTCAATTAAAGGAAAGACGAGGGTGGAGGATGTCACACCGTTTATGCTGGCTGGCTAGGCTCGTGCTCAGGCTCGTTTTTTGTTTTTAGACTTGTATTTAAGCTCGTTTTAAGCTTATATTCGAGCCAAGCTCAAGTAGTTTAATACTTTAATCCGATTAAACCGTTTCTAAGGTGACCCGCTACTCTAGCATAAAAACCGGTTTTTTTAAGGGAAAATGGCCAAAATAGCCCGTTGACCGGACGTTTTGCATAAATAGCCCTCTCCCCCCTCTTTGGAGAGACGAGACACGGCTCCCAACGTGCCTGAACCGTCTCCGAGATCGTTTGGTTTTAGATCCAATAACCAACCAACACGTGGCGTCTCTAATCCCGAGGCTGTACCGTCTCTCTCCAGACGGGTCAGAACTCTCTCCCAGACGGTTCACATTTCTCCATGCCGGCTGGCCTTCGGTTCAACCGTCTCAAAAGACGGTTCACATTTCCCCATGCCGGCTGCCCTTCGGTTCAACCGTCTCAAAAGACGGGTCACAACCCCCAAGTCGTCTTAAGCCGTTTGGTGCTACCGTCTGAACCGTCTCACGAGTGTATATAAATACCCCAATTCACTTAACGAAATTTGCACCCACCGCTCTCCTCAAAGCTTTCATCTTCCAAACCAATGACGTTTTTTGCTTTCCCAGCCGAAGCCTACCGGCTTACGAAAATATTGTCCGATTACTTGGATTGTTGTTTCATCTGCGTACGGCTACTTGGATTGTTGTTCCATCTGCGTGTGGTTTAACCCGTGTAGAATGGATCGATGATGTGGTGGTCTACATTTGAGGCAAGTTCGTTCGCTTCCCAAATTTATGTCTCGATGTCCGACGTGTGCACACTGAGAACTATTGTTACATAAAACGAGGAAACGTCTCGGACTTGTCTGTGTAGAGCACATACACCATTCGAAACAACGTCTATGTAGACTACTGCTACTACCACCGCTGTGGAGGACAAAACATCTAACATTAGGATGTAGTCTTCAATAGTTGGTTAGACACTTCGATTACTTCAAACAAAGTTCTTAGTTCTTTGGAAGTAAATTTAGGAAGTTTGTTGTAATAGTATAGTTTGTTTATTGTTGTTGTAATAGTATAGTTTGTTTAATGAAATATTTACTTTAATATAAAAAACAAAATTTAAACATTCATTGCATTAATAAAATTACTTCGATTACTACAAAAGTTTAATAAACTACAAATTAATTAAGACGATCCCTCATCATTTGCCAGGCAGACACATGTTTAAATTCTTTGCGCTCCCTATTTTTATACTGTCTTTTTTAGTGTCTAATTGACACGTCTTCGGGCATGTTGGAGGGTACCTCCTGAAGTGTCCGGTTGTGGTACCCGTTGAAGATTTGACACTTCGTGGTCAAATCGGTCAACTTCCGGCTAAGGGACTCGGTTGTTCGGTTTGACCCTCCAACCAGCCGATTGTACTCGTGCAATATACGGAACCATTTGTTGGTTTGGTGGGTGCTTTCTTCGACATGACGCCATGCTGCAATCAGTGCAATTTCTTGTTCTTCGGTCCATCGTTGCGGTGCCATTTGGATGAATTAGACTGTGGTGGTGGACGGTGGTGGTGGGGTGGTGGATAGACTTAGACGGTGGTGGGGTGACAGTCTGACGGGAATGGGACGGAGTTTATGACTGAGAACGGTATTTATAGGGCTGAGCTGGACAACCGAAGCGTCGGACTATCATCGGGACTCACCGGACTTGGGAAATGTGACCCGTCTTGAGAGACGGTTGAACCGAAGGCCAGCCGGCACGGGGAAATGTGAACCGTCTTTTGAGACGGTTGAACCGAAGGCAAGCCGGCATGGGGAAATGTGAACCGTCTGGGAGAGAGTTCTGACCCGTCTGGAGAGAGACGGTACAGCCTCGGGATTAGAGACGCCACGTGTTGGTTGGCCACTCGGAGACGGTTCAGGCACGTTGGGAGCCGTGTCCCGTCTCTCCAAAAAGAGGGGAGAGGGTTATTTATGCAAATCACTCGGTCAACGGGCTATTTTGGCCATTTTCCCTTTTTTTTTTTTTTTTTTTTTTTTTTTAACATCGGTCAAAGACCTCTGCCTCAAACATCTCAAATCTCCTCCTATACATTCTTCCTTAATCAGATCAAAAACCCGTTGCAATCTCTCCATTTCTGTAATCATCAACCATGGGAGTCGGGTTATCCATCCTAATCGGGTTAAAATCCGCCACCTTATTCACAATCTTCACATACCTCCGTACCCTAGGCTTCACCTTGCTATCCGTACCCTTTTTATACGCATCCTTAATATCATTACTCGTAGCCCTTGCCTCACACCCTTCGATTAATCTACCCATGTTATTAGGCAAGAACACCGACGGATCATTCCCAATCTGGTCCTTAATAATATTCAGCCCTTATTTATATTTCGTTAGAGGGTTTTCAGCCCTTAGACGGTTGAAATCCAGGGAGGAACCGTACAGTGAGGTGGTTGAGGGTTTGTATGTGGGTGGGTGGCCGTCTTGTAAGGAAAAGATGCCGCCCGGGAAGCCGGCTGTTGTCGATTGTACGTGTGAGTTGCCTCGGGTGTTTCGGGTGTCTGGGGGGAATGGGTATTTGTGTGTTCCGGTTTGGGATACTAGAGCTCCGGATCCTGGGGCGATTGAGAATGCGGTTAGGTGGGCTTGTAGGAAGAGGGGTCAGAATGTTCCTATCTTTGTTCATTGTGCTTATGGTAATTAGTTAACTCGATTTCGTATGTTTAGATATGTTGTGCAATTATCTTGATCATAGATTGGTGAAAGGTGTTAGTTACTCTGCACCTGTACGCCGAAAACTTGCAGAAAATGAAGGTGTGTTAATGTTAGACCGTAGACGTACGTACTAGAATATAGGTAGTTGAAGGCGCAAAAGGCTTGTCTGTCACCTAGGCACAGCTGCACAGGGCACTTAAAAAAGAGAGATTTTTAAAAGCAAGGTGGACTGTATAAACATGCCATTTTTCAGCTGTTTTTTAGACATGTTTTGGGTTGGTTCTTGACCATTTTCAGATGTTTCAGGCCAGTTTTAGGTGTTTCAGACTGTTTTTATTTTAGAATTAGGCCGGAATCTGTGCTTGTGCGCCTTGATGGATGCAATGCGTTATTGCTGTGTTGGGTTGCCCCTGTGCGCTTAGGCGAGCGCCTTTGACTACATAGACTTGCAAAATAATTGTGAAATAACGAATGCATATGTATTGCTAGTGTTGTAAAAGGCGCTCTAGGTGGCCGCCTAGGCGCTAGGCTAGGGTTTATATTCGGAAATTCGACCTAGGTGGGGGATTAGGCATTTTGGGTATTAGGCGGAACTTTTTTTTTTCAAAAAAAAATCCACAAAAAAAAAAAAAAAAAAAAAAAAAAAAAAATCATTTACCAGCCCTAATTCCATCAAATAAGCCTCATGGTTAAAAACAACACGTGAATTTCTAAGTATTATGTGTATATAACTATATATCTTAACATATTTAAAAAAAAACACCTAAATCTATGTATATATAATTATATATAAAATACGTATAAAAAATTCCAAAACGCCTAATTCCGCCTAGTCCCGACAACCTTGTGTGTGACTATCGATGTTGTTCAAATCTGCATGACTTTGCTAAATGTTGTAGAAGTGATATGGTTTTAGTTGCATGATGATACACATTTCAAGAGGGCTAGAAACTAGGTAGTCAAAGGCGCTAGGTGCACTGATAGGAACTGAAATTCTGATTAGATTATAACTAGAATGAACAGGATGGTTGGCCCGATTCGAGAGGGCTAGTGACTAGTCTCCAAATTCAAATTACAAAGTGGATAATAATATTCAAGACACCTAAAACTAGACAATACTTAAGAATATAAACTGATTAAACTCTAAAACTTTCGGTAGTTTTAACTTTTAACCCCACTTCCCCACCTTCTAATTTATTGGATCATCCCCCACCTCCTTAATTTTCGAACCCATTCCCTCCTTTCAGCACTTTCCCGCCTCTTAACATCAGCTAGGTCTGACCCGACCTAGTTTGACCCTGGCCCAATAATGATTTCGTGTCACGCACTCAAGGCTCAAAGGGCGAACCTCTTAAAGGGTGAATGCTTTTATAAGCAAGACATAGGATTAATCATTTTTAAGCTAATTTAGACTGGTTCTAGGCCATTTCAATAAGGTGAACGCTTTTATAACTGTTACTAATGATTGGTGAATGATGTAACTCTGCACTGAAATCTTGCTACAGAATGAAGAAGGTGCATGTGTTTTAGACATACTAGAAACTAGGTAGTCGAAGGTGCTAAGAGCACTTACGGCGCAATGGGTGGGCCTGTCACCTAAGGTGCAAGGCGCTTTAAAAGAGATGGCTTTTTTAAGCAAGGCGCACAATATAAACTGGCCTCTTTTAGACATGTTTTAGGCTGGTTGTAGGCTTTTTTTAGATGTTTCAGACCAGCTTTAGCCTTTTCAGATTGGTGTTTTGAATAGGGGTCTTCACTGTTCAGTTTAGAATCGTGAAACTGCCCAAGCCGGACCGTGACGCCCCTAGTTTTGCAAAATTTGGCTGGAATATGTGCCCCTTCGCCTTGATGGACGCAGGGCGTTATTGTTGTGTTGGGCGGCGCCCAACTATGCGTCTTTTTGTGCCTTTGACTACATAGACTAGAAAGACAATTGTGGAATTTCTTGGCTGCATATTGGCGTGGTTTATATCACCAAGACATGTTTGATTATCGACATTGTTAGTCAAATCTGCATCAGTTTAGCAAATCTTGTAGAAGTGACGTAGTTTTAGTTTCAGGGTGCTTATGAACTGATAGTACATGTTTATCATATGATTTATGCAGGACATGGAAGAAGTGTGGCGATCACTTGTGCTTTATTGGTGGCATTGGGCGTGGTTGATGACTGGAAAAATGCTGAGAAGTTCATAAAAGACAAACGACCGTATATTCGAATGAATGCTCTCCACCGCCAGGCCTTGGAAGAATGGTCAAAGAACCGATTATCTCCTCCTAAAACAGGAGCCAATACACGCTATTGATTTGGTACGTGATTAAGACAAAGTTATTGCACTTGTTAGATTTTTGTGATCTGCATTCAAGGTTTGTAACTAGTAGTTATGTCATTGATATCATACAAAACATTCAAGAAGATGAATAATCCAAACTTTGTTACATTAATTTATGTTCTTTGTTCAAACTTTGTTACATTAATGTATATTTTATTAGTTTTTTTTTATGCATTTAACACATTATATTTTATATTCACTATATACAATTTGTTTTACTCAGTTAAAAAGACTAAAGTACCCTTCGAGTTAACAGGAAAATGGATAATGTTAGTTATCTAGACTGAAATGACCGGGAAAAAAAATAAATCAAAGTATACTTAAATAACTTTGATCCATTGTAACAAATTAACCATGTTGAAGACATAATGTATTATAACTGTGGCATACGATTAACTTGTCATGGAAAAAGAAAACCATGGGGGATCTACATTGGCATCAATGTCGTGTTAAAACCTATTCGTTTCCATAATGCTCTTTACGTCTAAATTCATAGAAGGTCAAAGAACACATTACCCTCCTACCAAAACCACAGATGAGATGATACATGTTTCTGATTTCCAACCAAGAAGGGATTCTAGGGACTAGGATTGTAGTTGTAACTAGGGTGAACTTAGTCTGTTCGCATTGTGGTACCTTGACGTTGCACTTTTTCATATACAAAATATCTATTACGCAAGATTAATTGACCCTGTAAATGTTATATAACCTGCTTTTTTTACGGCAAATTACTTCTCATTCATCACCAAATATGTACACAATGTTTCTATTAGCAAGACGCTAGATAGAAGACAAGTCACGCTACATCACCAAAATATACACAACTTGTTTGGTTTAAAAGAAATGACACATGATTGGAGTGGTTAATCCTACTCTAAATTAAATTTAAAGGGTTTTCTTTTTGAGTTTTTTTCTTTTTCTAATATTATTTTAGGCTTCTTTTTAGGTATAAGCCCATAAATTTTTTTCTTGGTCATTTTCTTGTATGTTGTTGTTTCCTGGTCAATCCACCTCAAAATCAACACATGTTTTTTTTCCTTTCAGAAAAAAGGAACAAAGTATGGGCCTGATATGTGTTATTTTAATGTTGATTTTTTGAGTCTCCTAAAAGAAAGTTAATTCGGAATCTAAATCATATGGATTTTGGGTAAATTTTGTTCATTTGATGAGCTCAATTGGTTGTTCTTGAATTATGTCCGGTTAAGAAAACATAGTTTGGCCGGAGTGGGGCAGTGGGCTCCCCGAAAGGTGGGTGCGAAAAGTTGAAATTCGCCGTACAAAAAAAATGTTGAACACTTAAATTCGGTCACTCTTATGACTTACAATGAGTTCAAGTGGGTTAGCATCACCCACCAACACGGTCCGCCACTACTGCTAACCCGTAACACCCAACACCACCACCATGATCATCACCGCCCACAACAACTACCATATTCGTTGCTACCATTATACCAATCTACCACCAGATACGAAATGCCCCCATATGTACCTGATTCCAAAGCTGATTGTATCGACTCAAACCCGTTTTGACATGTTACACAAAATTACTTGTCCCTTTGACACTCACACTCATAACACATGTTACGTGTTGACATACAAATCAAGAAAACGGCTTTACCTGCATATATCAACCATCAAGCAAGTTCAGATCACAAAAGAACTACTAAAGAAGTTTGAACACGTGTTAACCATAAAAAGATATTACAATACAAATACTTATATCTACTTGTTGAATCAACTCATCTTTCATAAAGATGAATTAGATGATTCATTGCCAGTTCTTTTATAATATTCATATATCATATATAGCTCTTTTCGTTACTAGTACCATCAAGCTCATAGATAGATACACATGATAATCACATTAAGCCCACAAAGTGAAACATGAGCTCCTTCACAAAATCTAACCATTGTTTCATTTCCGACCCTTGTCTTTAGCTCGACGGTGACTCCACCTACCATTCCGAGCCAAATCCCACTGTCGATCCTTGTACGTGGTCAGAATCTTTTGCATCGCTCCTACCAGTCGTTTCACCTTTTGATCATCATTCGATGCTCGCTTATTTTCCGCTTCAAAGTCATGCTCATTTTCCTCAACCTTGCCCTTGTGAAGCTTCATGTATCTCATGTTGTGCCCCTAAATGTATGGTATATATGTTTATTGTAATGATGATTATAATGATGTTAGTTCAATATATAAGGGGTTTAAGTGTAAAGGACAAGTTGAGATGGTTGAATGTAGATGGGGTGGTTGCATTTTTCAATACTTTAACAACCAACGTTCCTACTCATGCAATGGATAAAGTCCAAAATAATAAGCTTTCTTTTATTGACCTTTGTGTGCACAATTTAGGGATCGTATGGGCCAAGTATCCATGACATAAGTTCTTTACAATTTTTTACTTTGCTTGTTTCAAGTTTTGCATCATTTGTTTTATACTATGGTTATCTAAACTAAGTGGTGACAATTCCTGACGCAACCTGTAAATAACACGAATATAATCTATTCTTGAGTTCACTAATGTAGCTCAGTTGGTAGGTGACCAGGCTCTAGTTGCGCAGGTTCGAATCTGAGCTGACCCAGTTTTCATCCGGCTGTTAAGGAAACTCGTGTGGAGGTAGTACGGTTTCCGGGAGAACGCAGTAGTCCCCACCGTACGAGCGTGAACCCGGTTCAGACAACATAGTCTGGACGCGTGGGTGATTAGGGCCTGTCAAGAGGCGGGTGTGATGATCTCTGCCACACAGTTAAAAAAGTCACCGTTAAAAAAAAGATAAATTTTATTGAGAAATTTAAGAAATGTTAATGATACTTTGATTCTTTATGTTCCGCCTCACTCTCGATCACCAACCATTCATCTTTAACAAATGTAATGTAAGTCACCTCAACAACTTATTCTTACTTCCTATTCTCCAATCCACTCATTTGATTCCTCTAATGTTGAAAATCTAAGTTTGTTAATTAGGAATAGAGTCATTGTTAGTTTAAATTGTTACTAAACCCTAAGTATTACTCATATTCACAAATAAACTTTAAAAAAGTCAACGTGAAACATAAAACCAGTGTTTTAAAAACTGGTTTTTTAACCACACCGGATTGGACTTAGAAATGGTTCAACCGGTTCAACAGGGTTGTATCGGGCTGTTCAATCAGATTGACTAGCTAACCCTATAATTCTATACAATACAACTTCAGCTAAAAGATGTAATCCAATAGTATATGATATTATAATAAAAAATAATTCAAAAGTGAATCCATTAATAATCCAAAAGTGCCCAATTTTTGAACAAAGGTTTTTTTAATATGAAAGGGAGGTTTTAGTTACAAATAATCAAAATATATAAAATTACATAAGATAAATAACGTATATAACAATTAGCTTGGTGTTTAAGAAACCGATTCATGCTCTTTCGCCCTACACATGTTAATTATACTATCAATATGGGCTGATAAAGTCCAAAGTTTAACCTTGTGCCGGCACTGGTATACCGGAATTAACCGGCGGTTCAAATCCTTTACCGTTTACCCAAATTATCGGACTGACTCGTGTCGGCCAAGATACCGGTAGGCGGTATAACCGGTTCAACCGACCAGTATAAACCCGTTTTTAAAACATTGCATAAAACTTTTAAGACTGTTTCAACCCTCTACCTCCCAACCGACATAATTGACATCTCTATGTGCACTGTAAAAATGAATAAAACTTAGTAACTTAACTTTAATGGTTATAGTTACTGCTATTTTTTTTAAAGCTTAGTTAAGTGGAAATCTGTGTACAACCTTAACGTAGCAGTCTCAAGTTCTAATCATTGATGTATAGTTGATATGATTAAACTCACCTTACCGTACCAGCGTAGAACCGGTTCAGACAACATAGTCTGAACGCGTGGATGATTAGGGCCTGCCAAAAGACGGGTATGATAATCTCTGCCACACAGTTAAAAAAAATCACCTTTCAAAAAAAACTTAGTAATTATTAAAGTAAAGTACCATTCATCTATTATTGCTCAATTTTTTATGATAAATATGGGCATTCACACTTTGACTTTTTAAGAAGATCTTGATTTATTTTGCATATGTCATCAAAAAGGTGTTCTGTTACTAAACTATTACGTTTAAACTAGTGGTGAAGCTTAGAGATTGAATCGGTGGAAGCCGAACTCATTTTTCCTGATCAGTAGGGTCGAAAGATCAAATCGGTGGGGCCAAACTAAATTCATATAAAAATAACATAGAAAAATCGCAAAATTCCACCATTGCGTTAAAAACCGGCGGGGGCCGGGGCACCCCCGTGACCTCCACTATGCTTTGCCTCTAGTTAAAACATATATATTCACCGAATTGTAACTTATCTGATTTATCTATGACATGTGTTGAAAGTATTGACATGAAATGTTGATATACATCGTGGAGGACAGAAATCGTGTTGGTTATAAGTGATGATAAGAAGGTTGTTGTATGTCGTGCAAGATATTCGAGCATGGTAACCCTTGACTTTATAGCTAGGTAGCACCGAAACGGGTACGGCAAGTTGGTACGGGGATGATACGGGAACGGGGAACGGCAAAACTCAAAAATTCAAGATACGGGAACGGCAAAGATACGACAATAAAAAATAAAATAATATAAAAATATATTAAAGAAATTACAAAATAGATATTATTGTAATGTGTAAAGTGTAAACTCAAAAAAAAAAAAAAAAAAATACTACATATTTCAGATATTATTGGATAGACAATGTTTGTATGTAGGACAAAAAAGACAATGGCAATACTGTAAATATAATTTAAAATTTGAACAATTGTTGGTTCAACACAAATTGTTATGGTATATAATATGAATAATCTGACTTCAAGAATGTATTTTTAAAATATATAATTTATTACAGGACAAAACACAAAACTACAAAAGTACATCACTTATACACTATCATCTTCACCATCTTCACCTACTGTACTGTAACTATAATATATCAACATAAAACAGGGGACGCAAAAAATCTTAATATATGCATCAAAACCCATTAAAACCCAAACTATCATTTCAAAAAAGGCAAGGAGAATTGGATACTTTCGGAAACGGCGAGGAAACTTCATGGAAACGTTTCGACAATTACGGTCTACGGAAACGGTTTCGAAACGTTTCGGCAGCGTTTCCTTGGCGAATCCGTTCCCTAGCCGTTTCGAAACGGGAACGGCAAGCTATTGGACGTTTCGGTGCTTCGTAGCTTTATAGTGATAATCACCGTGATACTTATTGTTTCTTCAAGGTTGTTTTGGGTTTAAAATTTGACCTTGTGGGTTAAAATGGGTTTAGTATAATTTTCAAGTGGGTTAGGATGAGTAATTTTAATTGTAGGAAATAAGTAAGTGGGTCTATGATGGATATGTCAAAAAAAGCAAATGGGTCAGAATGAGTATTTTTAGATAACCATATACAAATGTGAATTAAAACTCACCCAACACCAAAAGCGTTGTTGCCTAATAGAAATCAATGTCATTAGAAACAAAAATTATATCATTTGCATTTGTTGATCACCCTAGTCGGTTCGAAACCGTTCGTGTCGTTAACAGACGGCAATGTCGAAACAACACGAGTCATTAACGAGACTGATCTCATTGAAACGGTTTGACTCGTTAGCGGGTTTGATCGAGTGCAAACGGTCTGGGTTGTTGACTGGCCCGTTCGGATAGAAATGGTCTGGTCGTTGACGGGCTCGGTCGGGTCGAAACGGTCTAAGTCGTTACCGAGCCCGGTCGGGTCGAAACGGTCCGGGTCGCTACCGGGTCCGGCCGGGTCGAAACGGTCCGGGTTGCTACAGGACGGGTCAGGTTGAAACGGTCTAGGTCGTTATCTTCTGACAAGTCAGGGATATTAAAAAGATTGGATTGTTATATTGAATATCTTCTGACACGAACAAATTCTTAAACGATTGATAGTCTATTTCGTTAGACTTAGATCAACATGTTTTCTTCCAAAATATATATAATCTCGAACCCAAGAGAAAATAAAGAATAGAATATCAAAATAATATGTAAAGGACACATACTTATTGTGATTAAAATAAACGAATACTGGAATGTTAGGTGAGGTGGAATAGTAATTATGGTTGCAAACATAATTATGAATGCCACAGGCACAGGAACATTCGAGTGGGAGTTTATCGAGATCACAGTATGTTTGAGTCACGAACATATTAAGAGAAATAATAAGAAAATAAATAATAAGAAGAAATATAAATCTAAATTATCAGCATATTATATGTGGAGAATACGACCACAAAACTGGCAATGTAGTTGAAATTCCTTCGTGAATACGACTGAGAATATATTCGCAGAATAAAAACCATCGATTGGTTAAATTCAATGAATCAAAGAAATCAGTTTATTGATTTTGATTGCCAACCAAAGCTAGTTGTATGTCCTATGTGCAATCCCTGTGGCAAAGGATATTCGGACCCTTACAGAAGGTATATCCGGACATTTGTCACCAAGCCATCTTTGAAAGGATATATACTACAATGAACAATTCTTCGCAGACACTTCATATAAAAACTCACGTGAGTTATAGTACAATCAAACTGGTAAAACGGTCAAGTGTTACCAAGTTGAAATTTACAAAGTGATGAAAGAATTGTTAAATTCTTAAAAATATAACAGATAGAAATAAATATGGATTCGGAAACCAGAATTGGTAGAATCCAACGAATATATCAAAATATAATTGATACCAAGCGGAATCGCGTAGAGATTCGCAAGGTATAATCGAAGTGAAAACGAAAAATGAATAGAATTATGCTCATTTTTCCAGTGAAACTCTCGGGCCAACGGATGACGAAATTCCTGTTCTGAGTTAGAGGCTGTGAGAGATCATTTAAGAAATCACTGTTCTGGCAAGAACTATCTATACAAATATCCCGATGAAATAAGCTTCGCTTATAATAAGTTGGATATAAAAGAATATAAATCGACCATAAAAAGAATTATAATTTGAAAAGACATCTGATATGTCTAAATAATAAAAAGGCATTGGAAATGCCATATATCACGAGAAGGCAATTGAAGTACCAAATAATACTAAGAAGGCATCCGATATGCCAAAAGAAATATTATAAGAATATAAACATTAAAAGAAATTATCAAATAAAAATATAAGTAGTATAAAAACAACTAGAAAATTTTAAAGAATAATTTTATCGAGAGTGTCAACGAATCCCGAACTAGAATTAAGAAAGAATTTTGCAGAAATAGTTAATGCAATAAGTATATTAATCTCGAATGATAATCATGATCTTGAGAAAGAATAATTGATTCATTGCCATAAGAATCTTAAGTCAAAGAATCGTAACAACGACTGTTATCAGTAGATTCCGAGACTATAAAGATAAATTTACATATATTGACTGTAGAATTGTGAAAGACCTCGTTCACGATAATACACTAAGAAAAGTCAAATAATATGTATTAGACACAATGCAGTTAATCATCAATGAAATAGTCAGTAAGATTATTATAGATGATTTAAGAGAAATCTCAATGACCAATAGATCAAGGTAATGAAAAGAAATTGTTGAAACCGTGTAATTCAACAAGTTCAATTAGTCTTTTCCGGTACCTTTAGAATCCAGATAAGATACGTCTAATGATCTGAGAAACCTCCTAAGTATATCCACAAATAGAGATAACCTAGAGATCAACTATATTACATCGATATGGATAGAACTTAAAGGATAGAATTTCTAAGAAATAATCCGATAGTTACCAAAGGTTATTCCTACTCTTTAAGAATCAAAATTACAATGATGGTAAATTCTAAAGTTCAAATAAAAGAGGTAGTAGCTCGGATCCCGTTCAAGTTGTGATAATGAAGGGACTTCCGTTTCTATCTCCTAAAGAACTATCTAGAATCCATCATTGTAAATGAATCTGAATATCAAACGATGAAAATATAGTATCAATACGAGAACCTTTAATAGTCATATCGAAATAATACAGATAATCCATGTATCTGAAATAACATGACTATAGCAAGAAAGGTTAAAACGAGATTAGTAGAATGATCAAAATGTATCATTACAGATTGATATCTCTAACTTGTGTAATCTCAGATTTGATATAAGATCGAGCTCCTCGCAAACCATAAGAACCGATCATGTCTCGACGACAAGTATTTTGGTTCTAATTGTAACATCCTTGTAGATTAAGGGTGTAAAGGACAAGATCATTCAAATTTCGGGGACGAAATTTCCTAAGGGGGGGGAGAATGTAACACCCGAGGTGTTACGGGTCTCTTAAACGGGTCGGGTCGTACCCGACCACCCGATTATTTAATAAAATATTCAAGTTCGAATCTCGCGACAAACCGTTTCAACCGATTATATAGATAATAATTATTAAGATTTTATTATCTCGATTAAACGTTCCTTATCTGCTAATAACCCGTTGTCAAACGTCTTTTGTTCGGTTGTTATAACTATTACCAAACACCCGAGTTCCAGCCATTATCCCCGTTGCCAAACACCCTCTATTTTAATACCATTATAAAACCACCCTCTCTCTCTTGTCTCTCGCTCTCTCTCTCTGTACATATTTTACACACACACAGTGTGTTGTGTAATGCTCTGATCAAAGAAGCCTGACCGGAGAACAATGGCCGGCCGCCGCCGCCTCTGTCTCCGGCCAACCTCTCCGGCCACCATCTCCGGCCGCCACCTTGTTCGGATAAGCTTAATCTCCACTGAATCCCAACTCTCTTTCTCCTCTGTTTCTGTTACAAAACATAACCGGGTATCCTTAATAACCACCTACAGAACCATTAACCTTTCTGCTTGAGATTTAACCATTAACCTTCTTGTTCGGCTCTCTGATCCGGATATACGAACCGAACAGTCACCAGTTATGGTGACTGTCACCGCTGAACCCCAACCTTGTTCCTTTATGAACCCCGATAACCGGTGGTCTGCAATTGTTGTTGTTGTCATCGGGTCCGATCTATCCTAATTGGTTCCGATAGGTTTACGTGAACCGGTATGAACCAACAAAACACTCTATTGTTCCGATAAACAATCAGCAGATTAACCTCCTGTTGTGCTCGTGAACCGTCTTTGTGTCGGATTAGAGTGCACCGGGTCAAGTCTATGGATTGTATATTGTTACTAATTGGGTTTCTTCTCATAAACTGATCATGGTTTGGTTGTGATAATTATCAATCGAATAATGTTATGACCAAGGTATGATTCTATTTTGTAGGGAGAAATTGGAAGTATGAGAAGATATTATCATTAACCGGAAGTCCGGTTAGTCTCCGGTCCATTCCTGATCGGGTCATGATAATAATCCGGCAAGAAGCCGACCACTTCATGATAAGGTATAATTATACAAAGATCTTATTATAATTGGATATTAATCAGATTATAATATTGTTTTGTATTTGATTGCGAGGTACCTTAATCAAATCGGAAAGTGGAACCTGATGCCGAGTCAACTCGGTTAACACCCGGAATAGAACCCGGTCCAATAGCTAGACGAGGAATATTATTAGAATTATACTAATATATATATATATATATATATAATACGGATAACGTACGGACTTGATAATAATAATAAGAGAATAATAATCATATATAAAATATATACGTTTATATATACACAATTTGATATATTGACGATATACTAGACTCGGGTTAATAATAATACGCTCCGCCGAGCCATCATCCGGGTAAGTACAAGTCTAGAGTTCTTTAGGTTCGTGTGCCAAGCTGTAATGGCCAGCTGTATATATTTTGAACGCCAAGCTGTAATGGCCAGCTAGATTTAGGATGTCCGTGTCGTGTCAATAATAAACCCCGAGTTTAGGACTATCTAATATATACTGAATTCAATATATATAAATTATATATATATATATATATATATATATATATCCTAAGTATTACAATCTAACAAGTCCCACGCGTAACACGTATCAATATATATATATGAAATATAATTGTAATAAGAAGATTAGCTGAAGATATAACGCAAACCTGTGAGTATCGTGAACTCCCCACTTTTACTGTTTTATTAAGTATTTTCGGGGGAATACATGTCATTTATAAGAAAACATAATAATGCTTTACATAAAAGAATGATTATTAATAAAAGTTATTTAAAGGGGGTAATAGAAACGACAAGGACAGTACTGGACGGTATCGCCATTTCCTTTCTTGTCCAACCAGAGGACAAGAACCAGTTTTACCCGAGTAGAGGTAGAAATAATTATATTTATCACAAGCAGAGTGATACCATAGATAGGAATGGCAACCAATAGAATATAATCGGAATAATAGACATATAATCGAATTGATATGATAGAATATAATTCCCCTCCAGAATTAGAATTGTAAAGCATATTTATAAAAGATTGTTATAAAAGAATTATAAACAAACGAACTGGCCATTCACTTTATAAAATACACGACCTCACCAACTTTATGTTGATAGAAACTATTTTTGACATGTGTTCAGGTAACCCAACAGATATGATGACGTGGATCCTGGAAGACTAAAGACTGTTATTACCCTGGATTCCGCTGTGTAGCTCCGATAACCCGACCCGACGACCCGGCCACGTCAGGCAGGGTCGTTACAGCTACCAGGCCCGGTCGGGTCGAAACGGTCCGGTTTCGGTCCGGGTCGGGTCGCTATGGGACGGGTCAGGTTGAAACGGTCTGGGTCGTTACCGGGCCCGCTCGGGTCGGAACGGTCCGGGTCGCTAGCGGGCCCGGCCGGGTCGAAACAGTTCGGGTCAGGTTGAAACGGTCTGGGTCGTTACCGGGTCCGGTCGGGTCGAACCTGTCCGGGTCGCTATTGGGCCCGGCCGGGTCGAAACGTTCCGGGTCGCTACCGGGCCAGGCCGGGTCAAAACAGTCTGGGTCGCTACGGGACGGGTCAGGTTGAAACGCTCTGGGTCGTTACCGGGCCCGACCATATCGAAACGTTCCGGGTCGCTACCGGGCCACGTCGGGTCAAAACACTCCGGGTCGCTACTGGACGGGTCGGGTTGAAACGGTTTGGGTCGTTACCGGGCCCGGTCGGGTCGAAACTGTTCGGGTCGCTACCGGGCCGTCCGGTTCAAAACAGTCCGGGTCGCTACGGGACGGGTCAGGTTGAAACGGCCTGGGTCGTTACCGGGAAACGTTCCGGGTCGCTACCGGGCCCGTTCGGGTCGCTACGGGACGGGCCGGGTCGAAACGTTTCAGGTCGCTACCGGGCCAGGCCGGGTCGAAACGGTCCGGGTCGCTACCGGGCCCGGCCGGGTCGTAACGGTCCGGGTTGATAACGAGCCTAATAGGGTCGAACCGGTCCGGTTCGAAATGAAATATTTTGGATCGCTTACAGTTTTATTTTATAAGTTTATTTTTGTTTTTTTAATTTTAAATTTGTTTTTTTTTTTACTTTTGTTTATTTTTTATTGTTATTTTAATCTATTTTGATTTGACCTATCCAAATCAAACCATCCAGACCCAAACCCATCCTGACCCAACCCATCCTGACCCATTTTTTTAATCTACCCATCTTGACCCATACCCATCCTAACCCAAACCCATCTTGACCCAACAACCAAACCCACCCAACCTACCCATTTTGCCACCCATACTTACAAGCTTTGCGCGGTTCAAAAAGTTACGATACATTGATTATATATTAATACATCATCAGGGGCGAAGGTTAAGAAGGGCCAGGGTGATGAGTGGGTGTTTTATTATGTGTAAATGTGGTTAAAGAGGTGTTTTTATGTGATTTATTGCATGGAACATAGGTACTTTGAGAATGTTTGTGATTTGCAGGTGTGCGGTGGTGAAAAGCACTAAACGGAGCATATTTGAGGGTTTCGGGACAAGTTAAGAAGGATTGGAAGTCACCCAAGAGCACCAGGGATGAAAACAGGAAGAATGGCCAATTTTTACACAGGGGCGCAACCTACTAACAGACAGGGGCGCAACCTACCTCAGGAGGGCGCAAGCTTGCGCTGACAGGCAAAATGTGCCTGTTCTGCGCCCTTTAGGGCACAACCTACTCACCTGGGGCGCAAGCTTGCGCCCCTATCTGATTATGGACGCGAAATTTCGGGTTTTGGCCATATTTAAGGGTTCTTTACTCCACAAACGTGGAGGACTTCAACCCTAGCCGTCTTGGACCATTCTAGGACGAATTTTATCATTCCAAAACACATTTTAATAATTCTTTTCATGCATCAATCATCAAAATCATCCATGGAAGCATACATAATCATGATGAGCGGCTAGTTTCTTTATGTAACCACCTCCGGGTGCACGGTTCGTTTGTGAAACCTTTAAACTTGTTTGATTTGGTTCTTGGATTGTTTTTCATTCACTTGAAGAATATTTGTGGTTTTAATCATTTAAACAATTTATGTGTGTTTCAATTACTTATCTTTTAATCATTCGCATTCGGTTTTCTTGCATCGTGAGCAGTTTGATTATTGGGAGGGTAATTGATACATGTGGGTTGGTAATTGAATTGTACAAGTTATTATTAAAAACTTGTGTTCGGTTATCACTTGATTTAAAACCGTTTAACAAAGCCATGTCTATGTGGTATCCTATCATTTAACCAGGTTTGGGTGAATCATTGAACCGGAAACTCGGAGGGGGTTACTTCTTTATTATTATTGTTTACAACTTTTCAAATCCGTTTTTTTAATTCAAAGTAAAAGCAAAGTAATTAGGTTTTAGCTTAATAGTTAGATTTACAAAACTACTCTTTCCACCAATTCCCTGTGGAGACGACTCGACTTCCATATACTACTTAATCTTTTCTTTTGACCGACCAAACGACATCGATCACAGGGGTGGCCCTGGCCTCCCCTGTTTTATGACGCAGTTGTAAAAATTTGCGATTTTCATAGGTAAATTGAGTTCGGGTTGAATCCGGCCCCCACCGATTTGCCACTACCGATCGAAAAAAATTGAGTCCGGCCCCCACCGTTTTGCAAACCAAGCTTCGCCACTTACATCATGGAGTGTGAAAATAATGCCGTCGAAACACACTAAGTCGTATTTTAAAATACAATTGTTCCTCATTCACTTATTATTATTATTATTTTTATTATTATTATTGTTATTATTATTATTATTATTATTATTATTGTTATTATTATTATTATTATTATTATTATTATTATTATTATTATTATTATTATTATTATTATTATTTAAAAAATGCACTCATCATTTTAAGAATGTGATCTTATCTATACATATAATAAACCAAAGCCATTTTAATGACATGTCATAATATTATGCAATCTCTCTTTTGAGAGATGCCACATAGGATGTGATGTGGCAACTCTAGACCAATTAAAAAAAAGGAATAAATATGGTTTAAATAATCTATTAAATACCTAATCTACTAAATTTAAATATTAAAACTTTATTATTTTCTCTCTCATGTTTTCTCTCATAACTTTTAAACTTTAATATCTTTTATATACGAGATTTTTTAAAGAAAAAAATTACACCAAATTAACGAGCGTTTTATTATCTTTCCAACGAGTACCATATTGCTATATAAAAAACGGAGAAAAAAACGACTATTTTTTGTAACCCGACGGGTATTGTGTCATGTTTGGAATTAATTTAAAAAAAATCGTGGGTTTGGGTCGGGCCTGGGATTAGGTGATACCTGACTCAATTACCTTTTTTTTATATTAGAATATGATAACTTATGGCAGAGATTTCTTTAAAATAATAATAATAATAATAATAATAATAATAATAATAATAATAATAGGTCATTAATTATGTTGTAATATTAGATATTTTATTATGTCATATTAAATATTTCAACCCGGGACGCTCTCCAATGGGTAATTGCTATATAGATGTTATTTTTATAGTTTAGATACTTCTAATTTTATTCACTTTACTTAGATTTTCTCAACCCGGGACGCTCCCGGGGTATAAGCTAGTGTCTAGATATAATATAAACATCACAATCCTTGTCGTGGAGATGTTGAACTAATTATAGACAAAGACAAAGTCTCAACCAAACCAATGCCATTTGGATGATGGAAATCACTTAAATAAACAAAAATATTAACCAGTGACGCATGTGATAACTTGAGATATTTTTATTTTCTCAAAAGCCCTTGAAATATTAAGAAAAATAAATCATAAGAGATAATAAACTATCGAAAGTTATTTTTGAGTTGTGCCAAACCAATAAGTGATATAGTCGATACTATCTTAGTCCAGTAGAATCCAATGGCACCAAATTAGACAAAATGGTAGTGCATAACCGGTTATTTATTTTTATATATTTTTTCATTCAAAAGGACCACTAATCCTGTATGCATAACCGGTTAATTACTTAATTGGATAGTTTATATCAAAATTTAAAAGTTAAAAGAGATATAAATGCAAGGTTTAAGAGTTTAAACTAATGTTTTCGTAACTAAACCGAACCATCCAGTCAGATTAGAATCAAGTATCTAGTCGATCCAGTTATGTCTCGTTGAACCTACTGGCTACTAGTCAGACCCATGAATCGGGTGAACCAAACCGGGAGTTCAGACTAGATTTATTTTTTAATTTCAAATCTCATTTTCTTACACATAAATACACCGATTCACATTTTATTTATAAAAGTTTTCATAGTTGATCAAAATTGTAAATCAAAACCAAGAATAAAGTTAACACATTTAATCTTAAATTTTCGAGGAGCATGGTTAGAATTTACGTCCCTATGGTTTAGTGGAGCTAGCACCTTGCACCCATTTTTGAAACCTTTTGCACTCTAAGTCACTATACTTGTATTTTCTGCAGTTTGAGCCAAACTGTTAACTTTCCATCCACTTTAACATTAGATGCAAGGGCAGATTTGTAATTTTCCATCTAAATTAACCTTAATCCCATTCTTTTAAAGCAATCAAATTCTCATTTTTATCCTGTTAATTGATGCTTGACTTGCTGTTGACTGCTGCAAGCAATTGAACCTGTTTCATCTTTAAACTTTTGACTATCATTTTCCTTTGACCTCATTCAAATATTGCTTGCGTTATTCTACTTATGGCTGTTGTCGCTTGAAAATATTTGTCATTGGACATCTGTATGTTGTGTCTGACTGTTGGCTCCCAGTTTTAGTAAACTTCCTCAACATTTGATTCTTTAGACCTCACTCATTTGTAGACTATGTATGTTGCATTTGATTTTTAACTTACATATAAAAGCAGTCAAAGTTTGACTGACTCAATATAAAAGGTTCAAAAGAGCCCCATCCCCCCTATATATGGCCAAAGTTTCCATTCAAATTTCAATCCTTGATTACCTATGACTATAAATTCATTACAGAGTGTCGAAATCAAAGTGTAAAAAAAATAAATTAACAAAAACAAAACAATCATGAAAAAGTAGTAAATTGACAATTCAAAATTTTACAGACCACTCAAAAACAAATTAACATATTGTAATAATCAACTAAGAAATTAAAGTGTCAATTATTAAAGAACCCTTAAATCAATGTCAGGATCTAGAAAGTGTCAATTATTGAATAAACACATTAAAAATTTAAAACACCAAACAAAACTAACATTAGAAATTAGGAATTAACAACTTAGCATATGGGATCTGTGAGGGGCTGATAGGGTGCAGAATCCAATTATAAAATAAGAGCAATTACATTAAAAGTTGGATGGAAGCTTCGACTAGATCAGTGAAGAAATTAGATGGATCCTTCGATTACCTTTGGGTCGTTTAGAGCAGGGAAGAATTAGGGAAAGAATTAGGGCTCATAGGTTCAGTATGATAGAGGTGAAAGATGGGTATTTTAGTAACTTCAATTCTGTTTAACGTTAAAGTGGATGGAAAGTTAAAAGTTGGGCTCAAACTGCAAGAAAATACAAATATAGTGGCTCAGAGTGCAAAAGGTTTCAAAAATGGGTGCAAGGTGCCAGCTCCACTAAACCACAGGGATGCAAATTGCAGTTAACTCTAAAAAATAAAAACTAAAATAATAAAAGCCAAAGGTATGAAGAATTACGGGTTTTATTATTAGTTGTCAAAGAGTTAAGGATCATAATATTTATTACAAATTAATTTTAAAAAAAATAGATTTTTAATAATCCAAACTTTGACCAATGAATAAACCCCAATTCCGGAAATGTTTGTTGACAATCTCAACTTTAAAATATTTTTCGTCAGTGATCTCATACTAACTGAAAACTACATGAAATGACGCCAAGTACAATTTTGCTGGCATTTCTGAAAATTAACACAGTTTTTGCTAATCACGTCCTTTCCACTAACAGAGGTCCATGTTGTGATGGTTGCTTGGGTTGGTACAAGATGTAGCGAATGGTGGTTATTGATATACAAAATAAAGATGGTGATTGTCGGAGATGGTGGTGGTGATTGCTAGAGATGGTTGTTGCTGCCTTGCTGGAGGGTGGTGGTTGTGGTTTGTAGCAAGAAAATGGGTTGGGGGAATAAGGAAGATGGTGGTGATGGTACATTATTGTAAGACACATTACCAGACTTAACTGAAAAATTTAACCCTCAAGTGAAAAGGACGTGACTTCTAAGCTTAATTAACCATACCGGACAATTCCTAACATTTTTTAAGATAAAAAACATCCGCTGAAAATTGATGTAAACATAAATGATGAAAAATGTAATTTACTCAACTAATTATTTGAAGTGTTATTTTCTAAAAAAAAAAAACTATTTCTAAAAAATGTATGAACAATTACTTACCCTATAATTTATAAACAGTGGTTTTATACAAAGTTTTTTTTATGTGAGTAACTTTTGTACTTCTAAATGTATTTATCTTAACATCCTGAAAATGAAATATGTACAAAGTTATATTATAAGAGTAGAAAGAATATAAAAAAGGGTTTTAATGAACAGAAACACATAAGAAGTTAAAATATGTAACTCTCACATAGAAATGTAATATAGGTGAGAATGTTATCACATGACTTAAGATGCCATGATTATTAGGAATTAAGAAAATTGTCTTTAACATATGTTACTCGATTATCATCTTAATAAGGTTACTTTATATGTTAACTTTGTGGTTTGCATGCAAAAGATGACTTTATTTGTAAAAGCTTTATTTGATAAACATGCTAAAACAATTATAAAACCATGTGGTATGTCAATATTAAATTCATAAGTACGTGTGTGCCCATTCTAATTGGGAGATAATTATTACACCAAGTGAATATCATCATGAGATCGATTTTATTTTGTTTTTAAATGCTAAGACTATATGGTGTGCCCCCTTTTCCCTCAACTTTCCCAAGTGCCACATTGACGCCGTATTATTTCTCTCATTTTCTCCCTCAAGTTTTGGAAATAGTTTCCCTCAACTCCCCCATTCCCCTTTCCTTTTTTATTCAATTCCATTTTTATTTAATTATATATTTTATATTTCATACTTATTTTTTTTAAATGTAAAAAAACCGTAAAAATTAAAAAAAAAAACATCTAAAAAATTAAAATCGTAAAAAATAAACAAAAATAGTAAAAAAATAAAAATAAAGATAAGCTTCATTAAATTTTAAAAATTACAACCTACAATGCATAGAAATTTAAAAAATAACAAGCAAAATACATAAATAAAAAAAAAAACATCTAAAGCATTCGTTTTCCAAGCAACTTGTTCGCGATCTTGTCTTTGATCGCCGACATCACCGCTCTTTCTTGCTCAGGAAGGCCGTCGAGACTTTTCTCCATCATGGCAAACTCCGCCTTTTCGTCTTGCAATATATTGTATGGGAGACGTGCCATCTTGTCACACCACGCCAATGGCGGAAACACGTGGCGCAACGCTCGAAAGTATATCAAAGTCAAGATTAACACAAACTATATTTAATTAGAAAAGATCAATTTATTAGAATGTCGGAAATGAGTATCTCGTTACAATGTTGCACAAGGCATTACTTAAAACGATGAACATTAAGTTTCAATGTGGGTATTTCCGTTTATGTTCCAACCCGAAGGTAACAGTGAATGAAATCCCGACCAGTATCCGACATCCCGAATTTCCACCGCACTAGCCCCATATCTATTCAGCACTTAGTTACCTGAAAGATATGTTTAAAAAGACGTCAATATATAAAATATTGGTGAGTTCACAGGTTTTAGTTTCATAACAGCAATATTTTCACAACCATCGACTCGACTCACTTTACCGTATAATTATTTTCCCATTAAATAATTATACTAGGATCTTGTCGATCGATATTCCGTTTTTTACAACATGTGCGAAACCTGCACAACTTGTGGCCTTTGTAAGGAGTAGCTAGCTCCTACAAACTATAATGATGAGCAATCCCTTGAGCCCCATAACCAAACCAAGACTAATAATAATGCCCCGCTCCAAGTCGTTCCTCGGAACCCAACGACTTAATTTCAGAATACGTGCACCCCAGGCATACGCCGATGCATAATCGACGCTATCGATTAGGGGTGGGCCTTGTCAGGCACCAATAGTACTATCCAAATATCCTTTCGGTTTCATTTCCCTGAATTAATGATTACGGAAGAGAGGACTCAACCCCGAGTGGCGATCACTGCTCAAGTACTCATCATACCACTTATCACATTTTAACCTTTGAAAACATTTCAACATGTGACAACGTTTGACAAACATATCTTTCCCCCAGTTAAAACAGTAAAATGGGGCCGTGAAACTCACCTGAAACACTGTCTGGCTCACTAAGTAGATAGCATAGAGGGTCTCGCACCTACAAACGTCCTAGACGTATAAGTCACTATTCCTATAGTGCATGTGCCTTGGCAAGTTGTACACCCAACTCCCGACCACAAGTTATTCCAAATCCCGTTTAATTGAGCGCGTATCCTCGGTTTCGTTGGCGTTAGATTACCCTTTGTGTTACAAGTTATATATATTACTCTTGTTAATATTTCCTTAACTTGTACCTTATTATCATCGACTCGACTTCACTTAACATATAATTATTTTCCTATTTAAATAATTATACTTAAGATCGCATCGCTCGATATAATGTATATTTCAACATTCGACCCGACTCACTTTGCCACACATTTGTTTTCCCATTTAAACAAATATGCTAAGATCTTGTCGTTCGATTGTATATTCTTAACACCCGGTTCAACTCACCATACCGTATATTTATTTTCCCATTCAAATAAATATACTAGGTTCTTGTTGGTACGGCATACACATACATATATCCTCGTCTCGTTTTCCTTCCCACATACCTACTTTCCCATTAAGTAGATATACTAGAATTTTGCCGAGACGAGCGTACCTACATATAAATGTGTAATTTTTCTGGTTAAGTATATACGTTTGTTTAACGTCTTATTTGTTTACGTTATATTTTTCTCCCACGAATAATTCCGTCAACACTTAGGAAAGTGTTTATTAGTTTTCACCCATGATGCATATATATTTTACTTCTTAAAAATATATATTTTCTTACCTTGCCACAATGGCATTTTTCTCATGTTTTGTCCGTGTACGGTTCGTTAACGCGTCTTAGTTCGATATCTTAGTTTGATTAGTCAATTTTCCAAGTCTTTCCCATCATGTGTTTTATAGAAATATTATCCACATTTCTAACCCATGTTACTTGGAAGGTTTGTATTTTAGCCCAACTTGTTAACTTAGATACAAAAATGCTTCCAATACTTTTATATTCCCATTTATATAAAAGTATTCATTTTTGTATAAGTTTCTCAAGTTTGCTTAACATTTTTATAAAATCTCTATTTTATAAAAATCTTTATGTTAATACAATCCATATCTTTATAACTTTCACTTTTATAAAAATATACTTTTTATACCAAAATACCCAAGTGTGCCTACTAGTATTTACCCAAATCATCCTTGGAAAATTATTACTTATGCCTTTGACACCAAACTTTCCATTATTGCATCTTTGGACTAATAGTTTCTAAAATATCCATTTTAGTCCTCTAACTTTCAAAGTTACCATATTAGTCCCTTAACTTCCAAATGTTGCATTTTTCCACTCTAACTTCCAAAGTTAACATTTTTCACTCAAAATAGTAGACTTTGAAGATCCATCTTTTTATTGGTAAGGTATTTTTGTATCAAAACACTTCCATTAGTCTTATATTTCCTAGATAAGACTACTTGTATGTGCGTTTTATGTATTTGCCCATTATATCAAAATATCGATCTTCTAAGTAAGTAAACTTTAATTTTTCATCTTCTTTATTCTTGAACTTCTAACATGTTCCATCATTTATTATGTCTTAAATGATCATGTTAAGATGATTAAAGTTACTTTTTAACACATTCAAGTTTATTCTACAAATCATACTCAAATCATCATCCTACTTAATGTATGTGTAGATTTTATACATTCTCATGAACACTACATTATCATCATCAAATCCATGATTTAATTACATATCTTTAATCATTCATTTTACACATGTAAAACCTATTAAAGATTATGTTCAAACCACCTTTTAAACCCTTCATGTACAACTTGCTTCTAAGAACACATACATGAACAATAATAATCAAAAACAAGGTTAAGAAGCTTACTACTAGCACAAGGCTAGGGAAGACAAAACCTTTGATTTTGAGAGGGGTTTAGTGTGTTCTTCCTTAATGGTTAAGCTCCAAGCTTGAAACACACAACAGGGGTTTGGATGATGGATTGTTTTGAGTGATTTGGAGATGTAAAAACTTGAAAGAAGAATGTGCATGGGGGAGGGGAAACTCACGGCCCAAATGAAGAAGAAGAAGAGTTGTTTTTGCTTTGTATGTGATCTTTGATAATGATTCAAGAGATTTGATAAGTATACAAGTGATCTTGAAATGATATGTGAGTGTGTGTGTGTGTGTAGCCGTGTATATATGTATAGATGTGAGAGGTTTCTTGCAAATCTTTGCTAAATATTTGAGATTTATCACAATCTTATACAAGATCCTCCTCATGCATGTGCATACTAGTGTGTAGTGGGTTTGATTATGTCTTGGATTGATGGGGCCATAGGGCCGAAAATTACCAAGGGGAGACAAGATTAAGCATGCCTTGTACTTGCTTAATCTTATGCTTTATCCTTTTGTCCATGCATGCTTTTTACTAGGCTAGTAGGTTATTATTATTAAGACAACTTGCAAGAGGATTTGTATGGCCATTAGGCCGGCCCCTTTGTGGGTCTAGGTGGGGTCCACAACTCCAAATATTTACCCAATATTTGTTAAGTTAAATCCCCCGTCGTTCGGGTGTCGTTCGGGTATTTTTCGGGTTTTAACCGCGCGTTATTCGGACATTAAAAATACCTTAAATAACCCTTAGATATAGTCCAATTTAAGCGTTGATTGGTTATTTAGGCTTTTGCCGGGTGAAATTATGAGCTATACGCGTGTCGGGTGCGGTACGCGCATTTTATTCGTTACCGGGAGATTTGTACAAGACGTTTCCACTTATGGTTTTGGAGTTCCAAAACTCATTATATTTTGTGAAAATACCCTTTATTTTATATCCTGGGTGTCCGGGATCCTTTTCGTTTATTTAATTATTACCGGGTAATTGCCAACGTCCATACCGGATAGTTTATTCGCACATGATCCAATCATGTTTTACCATTAAACGTATGCATTCCTATGCACTATTTGGAAATTGCTATCTCCTAAGGCCTTGATAATTAAATCACACATAATTGCATTTAATTACGTTAATCATATATTAATTAATTTGTACGGAATTACCTTATTTTTGCCGGTTGTTACACATCTCCAACTCAAGCTTCTCCCGCTCTAGACTTACGGCTTCTTCCTTCTCCTTCTTTCTTTCATTCATTCCACCTTTCCCTTTGCTCCGCCTTAAAATCGTTAAAGTTTTGAATCAAGGCATCTATTTTTTCGGCCACTTTTAGTTTCGAACCGGATTCCTTTCCTTTTTGAGCTCCGAGTCATCGTTTATATTTATAGTACAACGAGCATCGGACCCCCCGCACTATAACTTCCCGAGGTGCTCGTCTTCGTTCTTTTTGCTTGTGCCACTTCGTTTGGCACCAACTTCCATTTGTCACATTCGCTCAAAATCTCATACGGCCTCATGTACGCCCACCCCACTAGTCTTCTTTTTGCAAAACTTCCCAAGCGCCTTCTTCAACACATTCTCGTCGTTTTCACCTGTCTTTCTATTGTTCCAACATTTTTGATAAATACCCGCAAATTCTTGACATTTGGTGTTCATCTCCCTAAACTTCGTACAAACGGAATGAGCGCTTCGATAAGGCATGCGTTGCATTAACTTGAAAAATTGTTCGCAAATAGCGTTCCAAAAGCTATCCCGGTTTCGATTAGTACCTACACGTGATAAATTAAATTAATTATCTAAATTATATTTCATAAATAATTTAAAAAAAAAACTAAAACATACATACAAAGGCTACGGCCAAAAAAAAAAATTTAAAAATAAGTTAAAAAGGGCTACGGCTGAAAAAAAAATTAAAACAATAACTTAAAAAATAACTTACTTCGTATCGGGTCGGTAGACACGTTCACCCACGCTCGTGCTAGGGCCTCGAGCTCGACTTGAGTCCAAGGAACATTATCCGCCTTACTACTAGTCTTTCCTTCAATGGCACGTTTTTTCCCTTTGGTGTCTTTTTTGAGGTTGGTTGAGTTTCGGGTATAACTTCGTCATCGACGCCTAAGGATATAAAGTCGTGTTCGGGTTTGGATTGTGATTGAGGTCTCGCAGGGAAGATTGGCATTTGGTTCGGGGGTGGCATTTGCATATGAAATTGTTGTTGGTGATGCATTTGCATTTGCTAAGGATTTTTTGGTTGACTAAAACGCCAAACCCGTATGTGCTAGGGTCAAGCGGTGTAGTGGGGTAGGGAAAGTTTGGAGCTTGTGTCGAAGGAGTAGCGGGGGTGTTCGGGTAAAAGGGTTGCGGGTTTGAACGCTTTGGATCCATTGGTATTTTTTTTATGTGAAGAATGGAGTAATTTTTATAAAATGTGGTTGTTTGGTTAAAAAGATTGAGTGGGTTTTGTGTGAATGGTGTGATAATATATATATAAAGGTAAACTTTAGATTTTTTTTTATTAAAAAGCAACGGTAACAATTTTAAATAGTGGGGCCCCCTTCCAACGTTCTTTTTTTGGGCCAATGGGAATCATCGGTTTGAACGGGATTATTCTCCCGTTTTGCCCGAATAAAAATGAGAGGGGGGGTGTTTAGGATCGGCCCCGAAGCCACGACATACCACCGAAAGCTTCCACCGATTGCACACCATTTAGTCTAATAAATCATACCCCTAAACTATACCCTATATATTGCACTTTTTCAAGATAAAACATGAAACCTCCTCATAAATAGTGTTTACAGGGCTTTAAGCAAAGGCTTTGTCTCTGCCACTTGATCATCAACCACGGTGATTATGAGATTTAATAGTTTATAAACTTTTATATAAACTTTTATCTATGATGACAAGTTAAAGTAAATATCATCATAAAAAATGAAATATGCATTCCAATTCCATCCGAATTTCATTCCATACCGTGAAACAAACGCTATCTAAGTTTATTACGACTAGGAGATCATGCCCAATCATGTACACTCTTTGCATGCTCCCATACAAGAATTCACCACCTTTTGATCGAGTGCATGCGTATTATGGGTTCGTAGATGATTTGGAAGAGTACTCACTAGGTGAATAGCCTTAAAATAACCATGAAGAAGCGTTGTTAGAAAATTATGAAACAAATGAAGGCATTGATGTGGGTCTCGGCGAGGGTCTGCGATTTGGATTTTGCGAAGAACATGTTAACATAAAAGAGCTACAAGAGGTTGTTGAGTGATAACCCACTAACATTTAGATATGTTATGTGGAAAAAAATTAGGGTAAGCAATAACTGAATCGTAAACTAAAACCGAACTGAAAATAGAGAAAACTGAACCGAAATCAACAAAAAAAATGAATTAATTGAAAACCGGTTATCACTTTTTTTTTGTACCCTCTGATAATGTATTTCATATTTTATATCTTCATTATTTATCCTCAATTTCATGTATTTATAAGAAAAGTTCTAACCCAAGTTAGGTTTTGGCAATTAACTGTAATTAAATGGACTGAACCAAAAACCGTCAATCTATCTAAATCAACCGAACAGATTAACCAAAAAATAATTGGTTAATAAAATAGACAAACCGATGACTTTAGTTTCGGCTTTGTTGAGGAAAATAACCGAATTGACCAACCCACGCACACCTTGGTAGTGCATGTGTATCCGGTCGCATTACGC
Organism: Ambrosia trifida; assembly: GCA_028751855.1. NCBI lineage: Eukaryota > Viridiplantae > Streptophyta > Magnoliopsida > Asterales > Asteraceae > Ambrosia > Ambrosia trifida. Next base: position 94,805,315 of record CM054130.1, read on the forward strand.
GAACACCTTTTAGTAATTATATATAAGTTTTAGTCATGTTTGTAAAAATTGCACCTAACCCTCTGATTAATTACTAGTCGGAGGTTCACTAAGTTATCACTTTAAGCGATTCCAACCAAATTCTGACCGTAATATTGGCCACAATATTTAACAAAATTCGTATTTTAGTTGAAATCAGTCAATCACCCTCCTCAAGTATAGGGATTAGGGAATATACCCAAACAAGTAAATGCTTCTTCTTCATCTCTTTCTCTCTCTCTAGGGCTTCTTCATTCACCATTGACAATACTCCATAATAATAAATCCTTACAACCCAACCTTCATTCAATTCCCAGTACTACACTCCTTCTTCATTAACATTTCTGAACCCTAATTCATTTCAAATCTCTCGTCAATCAACAACAAGATCCTCACTCCAATCGTCACATAATTCATGAACATTTAGGTAACAACTTCTTCTTCTCTACTCTTTATATTATTAATCTTGCACCCTATAACGCTACAATAATTGTTTTCTTGATAATTTAACATTTTTTTTTACTTATTATGCAACGTGCAGCTTTCTTAAAAAATCTGATATTTATTTATTATTATCAATTATTTATTATGTTAAAAAAATTCTAGGTTTTTTATGCATCTTTATTTACATTGTTATGGGTTTGTATATTGGTTTTTGTTTTAATTATTATTGTTGTTTAAGGGTTTATGCAATTAGATAAACATATTTAAACGAATAAACCAAAAAAAGTTGTGATTTTTAGATCAATAAGTGCAAGTTTGATTTTGTAACTAACGAGGGTATTTTTTGTAATTTCTTGATTAAGTTAAAAAAGTACATATTTTTATGGATCTTTATTGACATTGTTATGTTTTTTTTTTAATTGTGGTTTGAGGGATTTGTAATGTCTTTATTGCAGTTGAGAAATGGGGGACTCGGGGTCGGGGGTCGATGCCATACTTGAATTTCTCAGAAGGAATAAGTTTGATAGGGCTGAAGCAGCGTTGAGGAGCGAGATTGGTAACCGGCCTGATTTGAACGGTTTTATGCAAGGTCTTAAGTTGAATGATAAAGATTTGAGAAGCGAGGTGTTGGAAAAGGTGAATGCGGTTGGTGACCGTGGGCGGGTTTGTTCAACGAGTGATGAGGTTTCGAAGGAAAAACATATAGTGAAAGAAATCGAATGCGGGACTGGAAGGAATGGATCTGAAAGTAAATGGGAAATCGGTTCGTTTGATGGAGAGCATGATAGTGAGCCGATTGGAACTAAAGATAAAAAAGTCATGTTCTTTAATGGTTCAGATGATAATCTGCTTGATTTGTATACGTGGAGATATGATCCGGGTAACGGGTCTGCTGATGCTAGTGATAACGATGATAATATTAAGATAGAAAATGTGAAAGAATATCAGATTTCATCTCAGTCGAAGATTCATCCATCGGAGGCTTCTGATACCGAAAGAATCAATAGGAAAGTGGGAGAAGAAACAAAAGTGTCATTGCTTGGGCCTGTTAGTAATAGTAAGGCGAATATGGTACCGAATACTGAACCTAAGGAGCTTAATCTTCAACACAAGGGAAACGTTGTGGCGAAAGAGGATTTTGTGGAAAACCCATGGTCAAAGAGTTATGAGTTTTGTTCTGTTAAAACAGTATTCCCATTTCCTGAAGGAGATGCATCAACCAGTTATAATAATAATAATAATAATAATAATAATAATAATAATAATAATAATAATAATAATAATAATAATAATAATAATAATAATAATAATAATAATATCAACAACAATAATAACCATAATGCTAAAAATAATAATAGCAATAATACAACTCGTGTTAGTGAGAAAGAAGATGGAAAGCGAAAAACTGATAATATTAGGGCAGCGATAAAAGAACAAGAAAATGAGGTTGGAAGAGCTTTGTACTCGGGTAAAACTCAAGGAAACAATGAGCCGCAAGCTTTTGGTGGGTTAAGTCTTCAAATTGTCTCTGAGAATATGAAAGAGGAATTACCTAGACTGCCACGTGTCAAGCTCAAGTCCACCGAGAAACTGTCAAGTTTGACATGGAATGAGAAGCATGAACTTGATGGGCCTGGACAGGTTCTTGATGCTGACAATGCTTATTTAGTTGAATCGTTTCTAGATGTTCCTATTGATCAAGAAATAACCTCTTCAGGTACATTAGTATTACATACTTATTTATATATATTAATTAACATTCTATGTTTTTTGTTTCTTATTGTAAATATAGAGACTCTGACTGTCTATTTTGGTTAATACGTTAGGTTTAAAAAGGCCTATAGGAGGTAGTTGGAGGTCAATAAGTCAAGGGATTACAGAAGATACTTCTGATCTTGTATCTGGTTTTGCAACTGTCGGGGATGGTTTAAGTGGATCAATGGATTACCCACATGAATATTGGGATTCTGATGAATATGATGACGATGATGATGTAGGATATATGAGACAACCCATTGAAGATGAGACATGGTTTCTAGCTCATGAAATTGATTACCCAAGTGATAGCGAAAAAGTTACAATTCCAGACCCACAAGTAAGAATTCCAAACAAATCCGAAGATGATGATGATGATCAATCATCTGCAGAAGAAGATTCATACTTATCTGGTGACCAAATTTTTCATTCAAAAAGCGTTGGTCCAGTCGTCGATTCTGATGAACGTAATATGGCTGTTCAGTATGATGGTGAGTTAATGGATGAAGAGGAGTTGAGTTTAATGAGGGCTGAGCCCGGTTGGCAGGGCTTTGTCGCACCCACAGATGAGCTCGTTATGTTTGGTGAACCCAAATTGGTAAATGATGGTTCGGTTAGATCAATTGGTGTGGGAATTAATAGTGATGCTGCGGTTTTTGGCAGTGAGGGTGACGTTGAGTATTTTCATGATGATGATGTCACCATTCCGCCACACAGGTCTGATAAAAGAAATCTTGACCGGGTCGAAAGTGAGAAAAAGAAAACCGCCATATCTGATTCTAATACATCTAAAAATGTTAATGTTGGTGGGTTTTCTTTTCCTCCACCTAGAGACGGGCAGGTAAATAAACACCTGCAGTCAAAGTCAAATAACGACAATAGTATCATAGGTGATGGAAATGATGAGTTGATTCCACCATGGAGGCGAAAAAGTAATGATTCTTCAACTGGTATAAGTTCAAGGGAAGAAGAAGAAGAAGAAGACGAGACCGATGTTGCAGATTCAGAAACTTCCGCACCCACATTGCCTTCAAATCATGGGCTTGCTGGACGGGCCTATAAAGAGGAAGACAAAGTTGCTGATCCAATAGAAGAAGACCCAGGGGCATTATTGGAAGATGAAGAAGTGATTGCTGTTCAAGAGCAAGTGAAACAGATAAAGGCCCAGGAAGAAGAATATGAGACCTTTAATCTTAAAATCGTGCACAGGAAAAACAGGTATATTTGTGACTGAAAATAAGAATGGATTTTTCATTTTTGGGGTGAATTCTGTCAAAATGATTCGAGTTGATTTTAACAAATGGTTGTATTTTTATTGTTATACAGAACTGGATTTGAGGAGGACAAGAATTTTCATGTTGTTTTAAATTCGGTAATTGCTGGTCGTTATCATGTATCCGAGTATCTTGGATCTGCTGCATTTAGCAAAGCTATTCAAGCACATGATCTTCATACCGGCATGGATGTGTGTGTGAAAATTATTAAAAATAATAAAGACTTTTTTGACCAAAGTCTTGATGAAATAAAGCTCCTGAAATTTGTCAACAAGCACGATCCTGGTGATAAATACCATCTTCTCAGACTTTATGATTATTTCTATTACCGAGTAAGTGATCATGTTGTTACTGGCTTATACTGTTTGTTCATCCATTGTGGGGTGTATTTCTTTGTTCTTAAATATTTGTCTGCATTTATTTTCAGGAACATTTGTTGATTGTATGTGAACTTCTTAAAGCAAACTTATATGAATTCCAAAAGTTTAATAGAGAATCTGGTGGGGAGGTATATTTCACAATGCCAAGATTGCAGGTACGATTTGTTTGTTTATGTATATATAATATAGGATAATCGGCGGTTGAGCAGTTTAGGTAATTGGTCAACATGTGTGATTTTTGGGGTGGGTTTGGTCGACTCGAAACACTTCTTTCTAGAAATTTTAATTTTATAAATAGTAATAAATTAATAGTAAAGTTATTTGAATAAGATTATTTAGGAGGTTTATGTATTGTAGGTACATATGGACAACTTTCAACCCGTTTGGCCCATTTCCTTTTAAGCTAACATTTTGTTGTTTCCAATATTTCTTTTTTTTTTTTTTAATCAAACTTCTTATAAATAATTAGGATTTCAAAATAATCCAATTTTATGAATGAGATAATTTAGGAGGTTTTATGAATTAGAAGTACATTCTGGATAAAACATAACCCGAACTGGCCCATTTATTAGTTAATAGATCTAAACAAGCCCCTTTTGATTATATGCTCTGTATGGAGAAAAGATATATAAAGTGTTCCATATTTGTGTGTGCAGTCAATAACGATCCAGTGTTTGGAAGCACTTCAGTTTCTGCATGGTCTTGGGCTTATACATTGTGATCTAAAGCCTGAAAATATTTTGGTGAAAAGTTACAGTAGATGTGAAGTGAAAGTCATTGATCTTGGATCCAGCTGTTTTGAAACAGACCATCTTTGCTCTTATGTGCAATCAAGGTCTTACCGTGCACCAGAAGTTATTTTAGGACTTCCATATGATAAAAAAATTGATATTTGGTCACTTGGTTGCATTTTGGCTGAACTTTGTACTGGAAATGTAAGTGTCTGAAACAGTTTCGGGACTTGATTGTAATTTAGAACTTATGTTAGTTTAAAACTAATATCTTGTGTTTTTGTTGTAGGTTCTTTTCCAGAATGATTCGCCAGCTACTTTGCTTGCTAGGGTGATTGGAATTATATCACCAATTGACCAAGATATGCTTGCTAAAGGACGGGATACACATAAATATTTTACCAAAAATCACATGCTTTATGAGCGTAACCAGGTACTAACAATTTTTTTTGTCTTTTATTTGTTCATGTTAATTTGCGTGCCTGTCTATCGTGCTTTTTCAAGAATGTCTGGTTTACTGGTTGAGAGTCTTATTTTGAGGGGTAATGTGTTCCCTGGACATGGGAATTCTTGGTAGTGTTTGGACAAAATATATTAGGAATGAAAACAAGAACCTGAAATATTAGAGACTTAGAGTGTCGATAAAAAATCCCCCCCCCCCCCCCCCCCCCCCCCCTCCCCCCGCGGCTAAGTTTGTGTTTTGTTGTCTATTTGTTAAAGATTTAATTTATACATGTGGAGATAATGATGTGAACCTTTTCTTTTTCTTTGTTGTACTACTTTTTTTTCTCTTCTTCTTGCAGATGAATATGATTGTTCTAATTATATGTATGTATCATAATTGCTGTATCTTACTATGTCTTTAGGAGACAAACAGATTGGAATACCTGATCCCGAAAAAGACGTCCTTGAGGCACCGTGTACCAATGGGTGATCAAGGGTTCATCGATTTTGTCACTCATCTGCTTGAAATCAACCCAAAGAAACGCCCGTCTGCTGCAGAAGCCCTGAAACACCCCTGGTTATCATACCCTTATGAACCAATTTCATCTTGAAATGTTCACATACATAACTGTCTACTTGAATATACTGTGTTTCGGGGTAGAGACGAGTTGCATTGCATTGCATTGGATCTTTAAACGGGTGTTTTTAACCTGCCACGTCAGCAGAAGTGCGTAGAAGCATATGTTTTGGGATGCCCTCTCCGTTTTCCAAGTTGTGTTTATAACAAAAAGTAGCCGCGTTTTTTTAGTGAATTTGATATGTTGTGGTGGAAGGGAAATCTTTCTTCAAGCTTGTTGTACATGACAGTTACAGGGTGGTGATTTAGTATTAGTTTGTGTAGTAGCCATTCAATCATTTTTTTTTCTTTTTCGGTTGGCTTTCGTTGCAATTGTTTCATTAAAATCATAATGAGTATGGTTATTAATACTAGAGGACTTTAGAATTGTATGCTATACTCAACGGCGCCTGTGTAAAATCACAATTTGGCAAATTGGGTGGTCTGGTTTGGCCAGTTTCGACGAACATTCAGCCTGAATTGCCGACTATGGTTTCAAAAACAACAAATGAAACTGGCTTGACTGGGTGGGTTGGCCGGTTTATAGTTTAACCCATTTTAAATCTCTCTCAAAATCATTAGGTCATGTAAAAAGTTCTGTGAACCGAACTGTTTAGATCTCAGACAATCCAACTAGCACCGGTTTGAGGTTTGACCAGTTTTGACAGTTTATGAACACCTCTAACGAGCAATATCATTAAATGATCTTAACTGATCATCAATTACGAAAATAAAAACTACTAAAAAAATACAAACATTAGTAAAAACCTAATAAAATTTTGGGCGTAACATTCGTCACGCCGAAACATGTGGAAAATCAACCCCGACCTTAGCCGGATAGTCGATTTGAGCAAAGCCAACATGCACATCTTCTGTAACTACAACCCTCACCACGCGCTTGACGCGCCGTATGTGAAACAACCCGCCATTTTGTCTGACAAAGCCGCATGTTTAACTAAGATTTAATTTAACTAGTTATCATCAAAACCGATATTAAGTTGACCCAATTGTTAACCAAACACCCATATTTACCACTTGTTATTAGGCCTGTAAACGAACCGAACGAACACAAACACATGCATGTTCGTGTTTGTTCATTTAACTTTAACCGAACACGAACACATAATCGAACACATTTTTGTGTTTGTGTTCGTTCATTAAGAAATTTGTCGTGTTCGTTCAATTAAACCTAAACGAACAGTTCATGAACATAAACGAACATTAATGAACAAAAACAAAAACAAGTTTAATATTGATTCATCACAATTCAACTAAGTCTAATACATCACAATGCAACCAAAACAAAATCTAAATTAGTAGGGTTGTGGAGTGTGGAGAAGAAGGGAGGTGGGGTTGTGGAGTGTGGAGAGCGGCTGATATCTTTAGAATGTTAGGGTTAGGATTAAATTTTAGAACATATCAAATATATTGTATATAATATAATATGAATTAAGGTTACTTAACAAAAAAGGAAATAAATAATAAAAATAAAGTAAAGTTTAATTAAACGAACAGAAATAAACGAACATAAACGAACGTTTATGAACATAAATGAACGAACAAACCAATAAATTATGTTTGTTAGTTAAACAAACAAACATGAACATATGCCGTGTTCGTTCGTTTATGTTCGTGAACATTAAGTAACATGTTTGTTTATCTTTGTTTGTGTTCGATAGTTCACTAGAGTTTTTAACTTTTTATTTTTAATTTAAGTACTTCAAATTTCCCATTGGTAGATTATATTACTGTATCACATATTAATATTACTTCATCTATTTTGATGAACTATTATTTTGTGTTGATTAAATAAGGATTTCATGTTTAATTTGATAATTTTATGTTTTTATGAGACATTATGTTATTATAATTTTGTGATTAAGATTATGTCAAGTATATTTACGTAATTAAGTTAGTATATTTTGGGGACAATGAATGTGATAAAATATATTGATTTTATTCGAAATTTAATATGTGTTAGTTTGTCTCCAATTTTGTTCATGAATGCTTGTTTGTGTTCGTTTACATTCATTCGTATTTGTTTACTTTCGTTTTTTTTCCAATATGTACCTAAATTGAACAAATATACACAAACGAACACGTTCGTCTCCTTATAAAATGCACACGAACATAAAATCTTGTTCGATAAGTGTTCATGAACAGTTCGTGAACACGTTATTTCCTTAATAAACAAACACAAACAGGAAATCTCGTTCGGTAAGTGTTCGTGAACAGTTCGTAAACACGTTATTTTCTTAACAAACGAACACGAATAAGACCGTATTCGTGTTCGTTTGATTCGTTTACAGCCCTACCAATTGTTAACCAAACACCCATATTTACCACTTGTTTTAACCCATTCCAAAGACCCATTTTTTTTAAGTTATGACCCATTCTAATTAAACACCCCTGGTAGGTCCCACATACAGTTTCAGCCCAACCCCAATTTGTTTCCTTTTCAATTTCATCTTCATGGATGGATGGTTTGTTTATCTATAAACCCTAGAAAGAACCCAACCAAGTTTTCTTGATCCCCAAGTGAAGTCGAAGTCGGTGTAATATATTAGGCAATGATTCCATATTTAGGATTAGGAGCTGATTTGATGATTTGTAATTATAAATATCCTCCTCCTTGTATGCTTAATGAGATGCATACAATCTCTCTGTCTCTCTTCGACCAGCTCCTCCTCCTATGGCGAAGAAAGCTTTCCAGCGAAGTATTCTGTTGTCAACACCCTATGCTCGGCCTCCTTCAGCGGTCAACCCTAGCATGCTCACGAAGCTCGTGGACCCTGCTTCCAGACTTATATCCGCCGGTGCTCATAAGCTCTTTGCTGTTTTCCGCAAACGTCTTCCTCAGCCTCAGCCTCCAGGTTTAAAAACTTTTCTAATTTATTGTTTGGGTTATGTTATTTAGGGCTTTTTGTTTTCTGTATTTTTTTTTTTTTTTTTGGCTGATTATTTTTGGTAAGTGGTTAGTTTATGGTTATTTAAGTTAGTTTCACCTTTCTGCATCTTTTTAATTGGTTAACTTAGGGGTTAATAATGTGACTGACTGTTAAGATCTGCTAGCTACTTTCTCATTATGTCATACATTCTTTGAAAGTATCTATCCGTCAGTCAACCGTTATAACTCTAAGTGTGTATCACACATATACCTGTCTGTCTGTATCTCTCGATCTCCTGGCTGCTTCAAGTTGTTTTCTTTCTCAATCACACACTGCATTAATAAGCAAAACATTAAAAGTTGTTCATCAAGATTCACCCACTTTCCAATTCAATATTCAAATTTTTCTAATTTAAAGCCTACTCGTCATTACTCAATGCTACGATGATGTTGTTGTCTATTACTTGTTGAAAACATTACTAAGATCGATGTTATTGTTTTTGTATGTCATGGATCTCCATCTTTAAGATGGAATAAGCTAGCTATACACGATGACATGACGACTCTTTTTGTAAATGCTTTGTGTGGGAAACCTAAAATATTATTCAAATACCCAGCCTAGCCTCTCTATTATTATTATTATTACTACCTCACTTGAATTTATTTTATTTTATGCTTTGCACCTTCTTACAATAACTTTTATGTCACCAGAGATTAATGAAGAGCCTCATGATCTTCTTCCAAACCAAGGCCGAGGAAATGCTAATTCTGCTACCGCTTCTTCTGCTGCCACTCGGAACCCGCTGAGTTGCCAAAGTATTACATGGGATCTAGGCCAACCAGTGGCTCAAAAGTCTGCAAATAGTTTAGGGAATCTCGAATATGGTTTTGTGACACCAAGATCTCGAGGCATGGCCCGCGGACCACCTTCAACTTTTAACCACCAGGTTTGCTTTGCTTTCCTCTATTTTTAAGAAAACGTACAATTCCCTATCATATTCTTCAACTGCTTACAATATATTGTTTTCAGGTGCTCAAGGAGGAGACTGCTTCACCCGCTGAGCTCGCAAAGTATTACATGGCATCTAGACCGATTCCAACAACACCAGTGTCTGCAAACAGGGAACCAAGTAGCCACCAGGTTTGCTTTCCTCTATTCAACTTACTTCTCAATATTGCTCAAGTAGAATTTGTTTGGTTTCACCCATAAAACGACTTAAAAGTTTCAAACACTTTGATTTAGGCCAATCTGATCTGAACTTCTTATCTGATCAAGATGATGACCTTAGTTACTTTGACTCATAGAACCATAAAATAAACGGCTGATTTTATTGAAACAATAAGATAGTTGGCCCGATTCAAGAGGGGCTAGTCTCCAATATAAGGACACTAATAATCAAAATTAAGTTTTTTTTGCCCTAATTAGGATACGATTTCATTGAATAATTGTATATCCACACACTCTCAATGTTAATTAATGGATTTTGTGCCATAATTTTTATATTCCGATCGATGAACTTTGAAGCATGTAGAACCTAATTACCATAGGTTTTTAAAACGAGTGTCTGTTATATATATGTTTATTGAATTTGTACATTATGTGTTTATCCGCCTTTAAAACGAGGCTGCTGACTGAACAGGTCAGCTGGCCCGGTTACCTGCCACTTTATTGTAGTTTGATCCTTATTTTATGATAAATATTAAATTACTTGTTATTTTGATTTTTGATGTAGTTTTAGCATTCTGTGCTATAGATGAATGCTGTTGTAAATGAAATATTAGCGGTAGTCAATTTGTGTTGATGCAATACGTGTTACTTTATTTGTGTATAAAACAGAATGATTTTTATTTTGAAGATTAAGGCTTGTCTGAGTCTCTGATATCTTCAAACTTGAAAATGTTTTGTGAATTAATTTGATTTTGATTAACTTTCATGCGAATATTGAATGTAACAAGAAAGTTTGAAGGTTTTTTGGATTGCTTATCCAAACTGCTTTGTTGATAACTGGACTGAGACAAGCACTTCTAAATAATCAGGCATGTTTATTAAAGGCGCATCCATAAATTCGCACAGACGCAAATTCTGGCCAAATTCTGCAAAAACCAGTCTGAAACAACTAAACCTGGTCTGAAACATCAAAAAAATGGCCTAGAACCAGCCTAAAATATCCCTAAAACATATCTAAACCCCTAAAAGTGGACTGTGTATATTGTGCGCCTTGCATAAAAGGTCCTCCCTTTTTAGCGCCTTTTCTAGTTTCTGAGTACCTAGCAATCAGGTCGAGAGTTGCCTATTTCAACAGACTTTAGAAAGTAATCCCAAACATCCCCCTAATATTCAGAAGTCAAGTGTAAACATTTTTTGAGGGGGAGACTGGAGAGGCTAAGTTTTAATTTAGATGGTTTTTTTAAAATCATAGGGTGGCTTCTTTTCTTATGGTGTGGTATCTTTTATTTGTGAATGGTGTTTGTAATTCTTTAAAGATCATAAGTTTCATTATTATCGTTGTTCAAAGTAATGTGTATTAGGGCTGTTCATAACCTGTTGAAAATTGAAACCGATAGAATTTCCTAACAGAACCTAATCAGACTGTTCAATTTAAGATTTATATAGTTTGGTTCTTGGTTTACGGTTTGAGAAACTGGGTTTTAAGGTTCAGCTACTTGGAACATGCCGTGTGAACCGAACTATCAATTCAATCTTTATCATCATTTGTTTTTCATATTCGTAACATGAGGTTATGTATATGTATAATATTTACAAACATCTTTATCATTCTAAAAAGTTATATACAAAACAATGATTTTGAAAAAGAACCCGAACCGTTTTTGTTTGCCATTTCCAAATGTATAATATGTTTTTATGCAATCTGCCTTGTAGAATATGTTTTTAATTATACCCGCATTTCAAAATGTATAAATTATAACCTAAAGTTTTAACTCTTTCCAACTGTTTGTCTTCATCAGGCACTAAAACGTAGGAGTTCTGTACTAGATGTTGATATTGGGCCACTTCGTAGGATTCGGCAGAAACCCAATCCTTTGTCACAAAGAGAGAAGAACACCAGTCATACACCTAGACAAGACTCAAAGTTGCTTCAAAGAACACCAATTACAACAGTGGTTCAAAAGACTCGAGGCAGATCTGCATTGTACACCATGGCCCGCCCCAAATATTCCAGAAGTCCTTCAACTTTTACCCAACAGGTTTGCTTGATCTGGGTTTCGCTATTGAACTAACTTCTCAATATTGCTGAAGTAGAATTTGTTTATGCTTACATAATGTTCAGGGAACCAAGTCAGATTATGGTCATGATGCTGCATTGACATCTTAGTATTTTTTTTTTATTTTTTTTTTGTTTTGAAAGTTCAAGCCTTTTTAGAGTCCAAACATAGCCTGTTACCCCTAATAGAAATCAAACTATGTTCATTTTCTTTTTATGCAATCTGCATTTCAAAATGTATAAATTATAACCTAAAAGTTTTAACTCTTTCCAACTGTTTGTCTTCATCAGGCACTAAAACGTAGGAGTTCTGTACTAGATGATGATATTGGGCCACATCGTAGGATTCGGCAGAAAGCCAATCTTTTAACTCCCGTTGGTACTTCAGGAGTAAGTAATCTTTTCATGTTTGTCTTTGTAATCATTTTTGTTCCATTTTTAAGAAAACAAGTCCATATCATATTCTTCAACATTTATTGTTTCTACATACAATACATTGACTATATTGTTTTCAGGTGCTCAAGGTGGAGACTGCTGAGTTGGCAAAGTATCACATGGGATCTAGATATGCTTCTGTTCCAGCAAAATCCACTCAAGCAGCCAACAAGATATTGCAACAACTTGACGATACTTGGAAAAATAAAGCACCAATTGTTGAATGTACTGAATTGCCTTTGAAGGTTACAGAAGTGCCGCAAAAGAAACATGCTTTTCAGATGAGTGCCCCTGATGCTTACTTTGAGATAGATGATGACGAAGATGATAACGGGCATGTGTCGTTGCCATTGAAGGGAAATAATAAACCCGAGGCCTCTGCTGCTGGTGGTTCTGTTACAACAACACAGACAAATGTCCCTGTCAGGTTAGAACATCCATTTATTTACCTATATCTTGTTAGTTGATTGCATTATTGCTGAAATTGAAGTTATTAGTTGTGTATAGTCCTCATCTTTATTGTGTTTGTGCAGTGTGTTCAATTCAGTTGCAAAGAATGATCATGTAAAAGTTTCGGAACAGGTTGGGTCAAAAGAAGCTGAAAATGTTATATCTACTCCAAGTCCAAATACTGATCTTGGTGGTTCTGTTAGTGAGCAAGGGTTAGGGTTTAAGATCCCTATTTCATCTCCATCAGTTACAACAACACAAACAAGTGTCCCTGTCAGGTTAGAACATCCATTTATTTACCTATATCTTGTTAGTTGATTGCATGCAGTATTGCTGAAATTGAAGTTATTAGTTGTGTATGGTCCTCATCTTTATTGTGTTTGTGCAGTGCGTTCAATTCAGTTACAAAGAATGTTCATGTAACAGTTTCAGTGTCCAACAAGGCTGAAAATGGAAATGATCAGAAGTCAACAAATATGTTTGGAAAATCATCCACTGCTGCTGTTTCTGCAGCCACATCAACAGATGGTGTATTCTCTTTTGGCACTTCCAACAACTTAACTACCCTCAACACGACACCTTCTTCAAACCCTCCTTCGTTGGCTCCTTTTTCAGCTTCCGGCAGTACCAGCGCCATCACAACCGCTACTGCTACCACCACCCCTACCCCTGCTGTTATTTTCTCTACTTCTGTGTCACCTCAAGTTTTCAGTTTTGGGTCTGCTACTTCAACAGCACCAAGCACTTCAGTGGCAGAAACCGGGAACTCTAGCTCCAGCTCCAGCTCACCTTTTGCTATCATAATTATTATCTAGTACCATATGTTCAAAATTATTATAAACATGTGTCCTGCATTAATATTGTTCATCATTCCTTTTATTATTTATACGTGTATATATATATTAATTGTTTTTTACTTTTTAAGTCCCATTTTCAACTTATATGGTTGTTTGATTATCAATTATGTACAGAAAAAATCATCTAAATGATTGAATTTGCAATTGTATGCTATACTCAACGGCACCCGCTAAATCTCAATTTGGCAAATCGAGTGGTCTGGTTTGGCCAGTTTCGACAGACATTCAGCCTGAATTGCCGTCTATGGTTTCAGAAACAACAGATGAAACTGGCTTGATTGGGTGGGCTAGTCGGTCCGCGGTTTAAACCATGTAAAAAGTTCTGTGAACCGAACTGTTTAGATCTCAGACAATCCAACCAGCATCGGTTTGACCAGTTTTGACAGTTTATGAACACCTCTAACGAGCGTAATTTCTAAAAATAAATGATCACAATCGTAAAATGATCTTAACCGATCATCAATTACAAAAATACAATCGACTATTATAAAAAATGGTAAGAAAACCAGACTTGTGCAACTTATTATATTTATCAATAAATAAACTCTTTATGATTCAAGTCCAGATCAAAGAAGCAGTTTATATATAAATAAATATATAATATACCATCAGGTTACAAAAAGTTGTGAGTTCAATGATATCACCTACAAACCACTTTCTCTATAAAATTAATATACCACATATCTGTCTTCTCTCTTGTATAATGTACCATTTACTATTTCTCTGTAAATAATCGGCACGGTTATAGACTTATTAATGTAAGCGCGCTGCAAATGATCGACACGAATGTACACTTGATTTGTCGACCAAAATCAAAACAATTCTGTAAGATCGTCCATCGGTATATCAAGCCCTGCTGTAAAATCCACATCTGGATCTTGTTCATCAAAGTTGAGAAAAGAATTCAGATCATGAGGAACCCCAAGATCAGTTCCGACCCCCATTTCATCCAACGGGTCTAAATCATTGACCAAATTATTGTTCTTGTTTGATGTTGATAGCCATGAAGGTCCCGTAGGATGTGTGGTCCCCGTATGTTTATTGTCGGATTTGTTTTTGGGTGTCGCTGTTTGACCTGTCTTTTGTCTTGGTTTTGTTTTTTGTTTCTTGTTGGTGCTGATGTCATCGAGCGATACTTCTTTCTTTCTGCCTCTGATTGATAATGGCCCGTTTATGGCGAAAGCTTCGTCTGAGAGATAATTAAGTTTCCAAATATGTTACATACCATTTTTTTTAAGTAGGACCAAAAAATTACGAAAATTGAGGAAATGGCATACCTGATGAGAGCTTCATTAAAAGGATATCGTGAAATGGAGGCTCGTTGAAGCAACTTGTACCTGAATTTTCGAATTTATGACATCGAGCAAGTGTTCTCTTTCCAAAAGCCAAAGCGGCTTGTTTTGGCACCTTGTGAGTACCGGATCTCGAGCTTCTTCTAGTAGACTGGTAGGCAATTTTCGACAAAAAAAAACAATTTGAGCATTAGCTGGGGGCAAAAACGTCATATAACATGCGCACGCGTACACACTAAAGTTACAAGTAAAAGAGCTAACCAAAAGTTTTCTGTATGCTTGCTCAACCAATCTATCCATGGCAAGTGTTTCGAGGTCTCTGCACAAATAAATGACGTTTAAATTTGTAAAGAGCAAATATCTACATGGCCAACTGAAAGACGTTAGGTACAGAAATTTTACCGCGCTCTAGAATGAAAATCAATATTATTATTTATTTTCTCCAGGCATGCCTTCTTTTTAACCTCCTATAATATAAAACAAAAAAATATTAACACCCGAGACGGTTGAAAAAAAAATAATGTTCAATTAAAGCTTTCATTAAATAACCTGTTGATGAAGTCTTGTGTTCAGTTTATCAATTTCATCCTGAATCGCGTCATTTTCTTCGTCTTCCAAGACAGGCTGTCATATAAAGACAACACACGAGTGGTCAAAGAATGATCTAGAAACTTCTCCATAAAAAAAGTAGTAATAAAATCAAGATAAATTACAAACACGGGCCTACCAGCATCTCTGGACACAAGCCGATGCTCTTGAGCTCGAGTAGAAGTTTGTCAACTACACTTCTGTTTTCATATGACGAATCATCAAGGTCATGTGTATCATATGATGAAACACAAATAGGGCTCGGAAATTGCATGTTTCTTGCGTCTCCTTCTTCAGGGGTATCGAGGTCATCATCCTCTATGATGAGTGCCGATAATACTCTTTGGAACAATGGTATGGACTCGTTAGATGGTTTATCAACGTCACGTTTCTGAGAGAAAGGTCCATTTTCAGAAAGATGTGGATCGGAGACGGAATCCACCTGGATCAGCAAACAGTTTAAATAAAAGTAATTAAATCATCAGAAACTGAACATGTAAACGAAAGATTATGATTCATATATAGAAATAATGAACATACTGTTAAATATGGTTCGACCTGCTGGCATAAAAAGGATTTGTCCTCAGAATTGACGTACGTAAACACCGGCTCCATTTTCTTCCAGAATGGACTTGAACATGCTAGATCTAAATATGCAAGCAAATAACAATAACATTAATAAAAATATAAATCCATATGTTTAAGGAAGAAAGAAGAAAAAGAAAAGAAAACATCGAGATAAAGACTTACAAGAAGCAGTACGAGCATGATTAACAGCTGCTAACAATTCTTCACGATCATCATCAGATGCCCCTACAACATCATTACTAGCAAAAATGAGTACTCCTTCATTCGAATAGAACTAAATATCTAAAAAGGTAAATGTGTAAATATACTTAATAAATAACTAAAAATGTACCTGGACAATCAGGAGAGCTAACACTTTGCAAAGGAGAATGATGGGAAAATCCCTTGCGTTCCGAAAGCTTTTTCAATCTACGGCCAGGCTTACTGGCAAAGAGCAGCATTATTTTATGAGTAATAACTAAAGCATACGAAAAGGGGAAATAAGTACATTTCATCGTCAAAAAGTTCCATACCTTCCGTTCTTCTTACAACCTGTCTTACGACTTTGATAGGGCTTTCGAGTCGCTGAATTGATAAGAGAGTTGTTCTTATTTTCAGTTGCATTCGTTATAGTATATACTTCTTTGTCGATTAATCGGCTTTGACCACCAACAGATTCATGACTTTCGGATAATCTTGGTGAGGATTGAACATTCTCAAGCTTAACATTCAACTTCTTGGGACCGTTGGTTGCAAGTCTGGAACGAGGTGAGCCATCAGTCCCCTTATAGGTCAATCTAGCACCAACGTCAGGAGGTGAACAGCTGTCAAAAGATATCCGTTTCTCATCTTGATTTGAGACAAGAGACACCAGATATGGTCTCCTGGCTCGAGCCATTTTCTGAGGTCTCTGACCAACCCATTGAGCCGCCATTGGAGGAGGAGATGAACCCAGCGGCATAGGACGTTTGCGGCTGTTTAGCGAATCATCACGCGTATTTAACCTGAAAATACGAGAAGCCCTAATAGTTCACATATGGGCCATGGGCCATAATTACGATATCGCTATGACACTATTACCCAAACTAGATAAATACCATATATAAATCGTGATCTTTACAAAACCAATAGACCGCGTAACTGAGTGTAACAAGGCGGTATTGGGTAACCGTTGACAACAGTTTTGTTTTAAAAGCAAAAGCTAAATGAAGTATAATCCAGTAAAAAGTTAATTTAGTACCTGTAGCTATGAGCATCACGTGGTTGTGAACCGTTTTCAACAACCACCTTGTTTTGTGTAACTCTTCTAGGCACTCCATCATCATCAATAAGTCTCGTAGAACCCGGGCCAGTTGACCGTTTTCTTTTGCC
Source organism: Ambrosia trifida (assembly GCA_028751855.1). Taxonomy (NCBI): domain Eukaryota; kingdom Viridiplantae; phylum Streptophyta; class Magnoliopsida; order Asterales; family Asteraceae; genus Ambrosia; species Ambrosia trifida. Next base: position 94,822,648 of record CM054130.1, read on the forward strand.
TTTTTTATCCCACCCTTCACCTCCTGCAGCCAGTCTACGGATCTTTTCAAAAACAGATTCTCCACCATTATCCTCAAGTAAGTTTCCATCTTTTGCCTGCAATGATGATAGAGAACGCCAAATAATGTGTTAGCATACATAGAAATTTACTTGGTGCGCAATAGCCAAAAGCAACCAATATTATTTGTTACCAAATAAAACAAATAATTATACAACGAGCGCTGTATTCATGATTTGCTTCAGAAATAACAAAAATCAAGTTACAAATTTATATTAAAAGCGAACCCGAGATTCAGCCACCGAAGTTCGAACACGCTTGTTGAGAAGAATATTCTTTGGTCGATCTTCTACTCTCTGATTCATACTGTAAATTTGGGTACCCATCTTCATGTTCAAAGCACCTGCTCGGTCATTACTTGTTAATTCATTCCTCTTTTGTTTCTTTGAGTTTAAATCTTCATAATATTTATCCAATTTACGCAAGCGTTCATCCATCCTATTTGCTCTGACCCTATTAAAAATAAGAAAACACCAAACATCAACTAATGACCACGATATCGTACTGAAACAGTATGTAATATGTATTTAAGCATATTCAAATGTTTAGATAGCAATTCTATATAGTTCACTTATTATTCATCAACCGTCTTAAAAATGGCAACAAGAAAAACAGTTACAAAAATCAACCTACCTTAACGTTATATATAGATACAACAGACTAAACAAACAACAAAACATACCCAGTAAAATCACACTCATAGCAGAAGCATTGGTAGGGTCCGGGGAGGGTGAGATGTGGGCAAACCTTTCTTCTATCCCGAGGGGATAGAGAGGCTGCTCTCATAGAGACTCCCGGCTCCAAAAACCTTTATCATAAACAATATACCAAATATATAAAAAGTACCTAGCTTTGACACATGCATCCTCAACACTCAATCTGAAACGCTTAAGATCCTTCACATTAGCAGCAGAAGGTCTGGAAGAATTCTCTTCTGCTGCGCTTCCAACAGAAATCCCCAAAACCCTCCTTAGCTCATCACACCACGCAATTTGGTTACGAATCACAATGGGCTCCAGCGATATACTCTGTGACAGCGTGTGCATTTCATCTGATGCCAACACCGAACTACTTCCACCGCGTAGCGGTGGCAGTGGCGGCATCGCAAACCCTGAACCGAGCATCCTGCCCTCAGAACCCTCTCTATAATTCCCAGACCTGTCCACACTACCCCCCCTCTGGCCATTCAAATAACTTCCGGGAAACACTTGCTCAGACGAACTAGTCGAAGCCGATTCAAACGTCGCATTTCCAGCCATCAATCAACATTCAACACAACCTTACTATCCCACTCATAAACTGAAGAAGCATAATACTCTATTTTCAATCAATTACCTATCAAATCCAAAACAAAAAAAGCTTGCTTGAAGTAATCAATCTAACAAACAAAAATCAATCACATTAACCATTTTATGACTTATGATCCCACTAAAATCCACCGACCCACTGCAAAGTTTCCGCTTAAAACTCTCACATTATCCATACATAACAAAACCATACTAATTACATTCACAAAAGAACAAATAAATTAGCTACATTGTATAATTTAACTTTTAACAAAAAGCAACAAGATAAACAATTGTGTGCCCTAAAATCACACTGATAAACTGAAGAAGCATAATACTTTATAACTTTAATCAAAATCAATCACCTATCGGATTCAAAACATACCCTTTAATCCAATTAATAATATTTACAACAACAAAAGGCAAAAAAACCAATCTTGGTAACCATGTTATGATCCCACTAAAATCCACCGACCCACAACAGAATTACAGCTTAAAACTCTCACATTATCCATAAAGATTACTAAAACATACTAATTACATTCACTAGGCAATAAATAAGTAAGCTACATTGGGTAATTGAAGTAAAAGAAACAAGAATAATAATTGTGTGCCCTAGGTTTGACTAGACCAAAATTGACCGAAATTGATGGGGAAAAAAATGGGGAAGTGAAATTGGAGAGGAATTACCTTGTGGGTCGAAGTTTAATTGAAGAACAGTGGTGAAATTCCGGTGACCGGCGGTGGTGGTGGTTGTTACTGTGTGTTGTCTGTGGTGTTGTGTTTACTTTTGCTACACGTTCAGAAGTCACCTGATAAAAAGAGGGCTTGGACTTTTGTATGTTTTGGGATGTGGGTGGACTATGTTGTAATAATAATAATAAATAATAATAATTGCCATTTAATAAATAATAATAATAATTGCCATTTTGGAATTTTATTTTTATTTTAGTTTTAGGATAAGTTTATTAGTCAACTTATTTTGTTACAGTTAAAACTTAAAACCTTTTATCTTGTAACAAGTTATTGAAGTTTATTGCCTCATGTGGAGGGTGTAACATCTGTCAAGTGATAGGTGACGTGAAATTTTCTGGGGGAGAGCCCTAGCGCCCTACTGCACAGGGAGGTATTTAGCCTTCCAAAGGGCCGGCCACTCCCGCGACACGGGGCTTTGCCTGTCTGATGTCGTTGAGTGTGTGGCTATGGGGGCCTGTTTGGGCCAACGTGATGATCTATGCCACGCAAATTGAAAGTCACCTCTCAAAAAAAAAAGAAGTTTATATAATGACGTATAGATCAGGTGGTGGAAAGACTTGAGTTTTTCTTATGAGACTAACACTATGTTCCCGAGTTTCATTAAAGGATGGAAGAGAAAAGATCTCCCTCATCTTCCTTTCTCTCCAATTCCTTTCAAATTGGAAAGATTGAAAATCACACTAAAATTCTCTTTATTATCCCTCTCATTCTCTCCCTTTCCCTCATACAAAAAACTCTGGAACACATTTTTCCCCATTTCCTTCCCAATCCTTTCTCATCCATCCTTTAATAAAACTCTGGAACAGAGTGTAAGGTTTGATATTAATCTGCATTAGATAGTGAAGTAATAGTGCGCAATGATGGTGACAAACCCATCGAGGAGGGTTCAATCCTAAGCGTCACCCCGGTTTTCATCCGACTGTTACTTCAGCGACTCAACTCGTGTGGAGGCAGTACGGTTTCCGGGGGAACGCCACCAAGGCTGACAAGCCGGCTCGGATCCGATAGAACACGGAGTTCGGCCAGCCTTGACGAGGTGACGACTTTGGTCGGCATCGTGACAATGGGTCACTCATAAGAAAGTCACCGTTAAAAAAAATATGGTACATGTTAGTTTGGAAAACAGGGCTTAGCTATTCGAACATCATGTTGGAATGTGAAACTGGTCGTTTCATTTAGTTTTTTTTTTTTTTTAGTTTTTAGAATACGTAACATATATGTTTTATAACCATAAATTATCTTTATCATTCTAATGGTATGATACAAACTAATGATTTATAATTGGTTCAAACGGCCAAACAAAACTCTTTTGGTAGGTCCAATCGACCCAACCAACCTAATCGGTTTGTTTTTTTTTTTTAAACCGTAGTTTTTTTTTTTTAACCCAATAAATCATTTCTCATTAAAACAAAATACGGAAGTTACATCATGATAGCAGGTAGACGGGCAACAAACTGCGCCGCCACCCCTTTTTGAATTGCAAACCCTAGTCTACTAAAGACAAAACCTTGCCCCCTAGGGATGAAACATTGTTGTGGACAACCCGTTGGACGCTGGTCAAGAAACGAATAGCTTCTGGCGCCAGGGAGCCAAAGGTGTCGAAAGCCAGAGGGATAAAGACATGTTGGTTATCTGCACAAGCTTTAGCATGTTTAGCTACTTTCTTTGATTCCGCCTTTCTTGATGCTTGCCCAGCTACGAACCCTGTTTCCCGTAACCCAACCAGCGGAGATACCCCGGTGAGGTCCACACAGGCATGTTTCCCTCTCTCCCAACCAAAGACAAGCTGGTCTGCTGGTCGCAGGGTGGATCTTGTAACACCCCAACCGATGGCGGAATCATCAAGGTGCCACGTAGTGACGATTGTTCAAAAGCTCATGGTACTAAAATGTAAATATATGATTATTGAATATTGTTTTACAACAAGTGAAATTAAATACAAGACAACAAAAATAAAGATAATTGATTGATTTAATCTAAGTCCAAAGTCCTATGAGAAGCGTCAAGCAGCTTATCCTGAAACATGCACGAAAATAATTTTGTCAACATATAATGTTGGTGAGTACTACTTAGTTTTGTACATATAGTATAAGTTTTTGAAAAGTAGTACAATTCATGTGTCTAGCATCACCAATGCATTATGTAAACACGCAAGTAACCAAACAAGACAAAGATCAAATGTAAAGTTTGTACAATGTAATTGATAATGAGCACCTCAACACGTGTGAGTCTAAAAGAGCACCATAACATAAGTTATGTCTAAATGAGCACCGTAACATAAGTTACGTCTGAGTGTAAAGAGCACCATAACATAAGTTATGTCTAAATGTATGATTTTGTATGTAAGCTACGTTCATGTTCAAGCATAAGCACAAAGATAAACAAGACACGTATATGAATTGTAAATGAATAAAATATACGTGTAGATGAATACGAAAGTTTTGTATACTTGTGCATGAATCACCCCAAAAGTTGTAAAAGCGGAAAAAGGGGATAAGTAATACTCACCTTAGCAAGGTGATAAGTCTCGTGAAATTGAATAGTGTAATCCAACGTTGCCAAGTATCACCCTATGTATAATGTAACGAATAAGTCTAAGTCTATTTGGTCTATAAGTATTTTCTAGGGCTTCGAATTGGGGATAAACGTTTATTTGATTAATAAATAAATTGTTTATTAAATAAAAGAATTTTAATAAATAAATAAGTAAAAGTCTCTTTGTAAAATTTTAAGTTGAATATAGTCACAACATAAGGTTTTAAGTATGAAAATAATTTTTATAAAATTATTTTCTTGAAATTAGAATATATAATCTATTTATTTCAAATTGTCAAAATATGACTTTAATATCTAAAAATATTAAAATTAAAGAATTTCTGAATTAAAAATTGTATTTCAGTTCTAAATAATTAGAAATAATTTATATAAAATTTTGGTACAAAAATATTGAAAAATGAATTTATTATGATTTAATTATGATTAAAACTAACAAAAATTGATTAAAAATATTAAATAACGATTTTTCTGAAATAAAAATCATTTCAGAAATGCTTATTGATTTATAAACTTAGAATAATTTTTGTGGAATTTTACAAAGTCGTTTTGATATTTTTATAGAATTTTATAATTTTAATTGAATAAACTTGTAATATTTATAATATATATTAAATAAATATTTTTTGAAAAACTAAAAATTGTATGATAAACTCTACTACTAGAATAACATAAAATATTTTTTGTAGAATTTATAAAGTTGTTTTAGTATTTTAAAACTAATTTTAAAAATGTAAGCGGATATATATATGTGAAATAAAAATGTTGTTGATGCCAAGAATCGAACCCGGGCCTCTGGCCGGTTCGTGTTTATAATCACAAGCACCAGACCAGTTGGTCTAGACCCTGAGAACGATATTTATTTGTTTCGATTAATTATATATGTTTGCTGAATCAAGTTATAATTACCAAAAATAAAATGGTGACTACAGGGATCGAACCCATAGTCTCCTTTTTGTATAAGGAGGACACAACCATCTGATCTACATCAGATGGTTGTTTTGTTTTGTAGCAGAAATGTTTTTAAATGTATATGAGAGTGTATCATCTTCCTCAAATAGGTGGTAAGAACCCTAGATTCCTAAGTGATACAATTAACAAACAATAACCCCAGAAACATTGGGGTTATTGATCGGCTAGTAATGTAGAACAAAACCATTTATTAATTTGACACTTACAATGCTCGATGGTTTACTTGAATAAGTCAAACGAAAAGTCAACGCTCTTCGGATTGACAACGAACAGCGATGGAACAGAATTTTCGAAGTTAGGAGTTTGTTTCTCGGCCCCTAGAGGGTGATAGGGAGAGCCCAATTTATACTATTCATATGGTTTCAATGGTTTTGGAAAGTTGACTAATGCTTGGTCGCTTGGTCAAACCGAGCGATTGATGCTCATGAGGACGCGAAATAAGCGGCAGTTAATTGGATTCAAATTAACCAAAATTAGTTTAGTCAACAGTCAAAGATGAAGGCTTCAATCAAGGGTCAGCGATGGTGTTGACTGTGTTTGTTGGCTGCTGGGTCGCGTAACAGGAAGGAAAGGGAAAGAGATGAGGCTTGTAATGTGGGTTTAAGTATAATAAGGATTGGGATTCATTCAAAAGCGAGCAGTAGCTCAACTGGTTGAGTGATGTTGTGTCTGTGCTTGGCTCGGCCCTCTGCTCCGGTTCGAATCCTGACAGAGGCTAGTTTTATTATTTATTTTTTTTTAAAACAGATAAAGGGATTGGGCTTGGTCTGTTGGGTCGGCTTGTGTGGGCTGTGTACTGGGCCAGAAGAAGGAGAAAGGAGTGGGTTATGGTTTGGTTAATGGGTTTATAGTTGGTAAGAAGAGAATGAAAAGAAAAAAAAATATATCCATATATAATCTGAATTTTTTATTTATTTATTTATTATTATTATTATTATTATTATATAAAAATAAAAAGTGACGGATGTCACAGATCTCCCCTCCGTGGGGTCTGTGAGGAAGTTAACAGAGGCCTCCTTTTTTGCAGAGATCCCAGCTCTTCTCAAGATATCCCACAAAACATCCCTCACCCAGTCATGCCGATATTTGAACCCAGGGAGCTCCTTGCAATGAATTGCATGCTCCCCGTATTTATCCATGCAGGTTTTACGGCAGATGGGGCATGTTTCATCTTCCGGGTACATAGGGATCATCAATCGGTACTTGAGTATAGCCCTGTACTCTACTGCAGACATGCATTGACCCAAACCCTCAATCGGGATATCGGTCAAAAAATCCTGAGCATGAGGGCCCTTTAGGCATTCAATCACCGCCTTCTGGCGAGTGGACAACCGTAGTTAATGATTCTACCTATGAACTTTATCGAAACTAGTCGAACTCGCTTGAACCGGATCATAAACATTTTTTTTTTCTAATTTGATAATAGTTTTTGAAACATTACAGTTTGGTAATTTTAAACATCATGCAAGTATGCTTTACAGTTCAAATCACACTATTTAGGGATGTTCTTAAGTAGGGCTGGCATAACAGGTTATACGAACCTGTTAAGACACGAACCTGTTAAGACACGAACACGACACGAAATCTAATCGTGGCATTTTTTTCAAACACGAACACGAACCTGTGTATAACAGGTTAACACGATAAGACACCATAAAACACGATAAAGAACACCTAGTAAAATAAGTTAACACAACAAGACACGATAAGACACGACAAGACACGATAAGACACGACAAGACATGATAAGAAACACGATAAGACACGTTAAGACCTGTTAAGACACGTACACGATAAGACACGAACACGAAACATGTAAACACGACACGAAAATAAACAGGTCTTAACGTGTCGACCTGTTATAGACACGAAACCTGTTAAACTCGTGTAGGTTCGTGTCAGGTTATCGTGGCCGTGTCTGAATTGTCAGCCCTATTCTTAAGGCCAAGAGCAAGAGAGGTGGTCATCACAACATCACTAAACATTCGATCAATCAATCATTATATGCAATGTTTTCATAACCGGACAAGACGTTAAACCGGACGCCTTACCGGTTCACTGGTCGAACCGGTTCGACCGGTCGGACCGGACTCAAGAACCGGAAAATTATTATTATATTAAAAATATAAGATAGTTAAGCTAGCAAATAGATTAAGTATCAATAAATGTAGTGGTTATGTGCTGACTAAAATTAAAAAAGAATAATATTAAAATGTTATTAACATTGTTATTTATTATTGTGTTTAGAACTTTACAACTGTTATCCAAATTCCTACTCTACACTCTGCAACAGTACCTTAGCATCCACAACTTCCAATAAGTCTTCAAATTCATCTATTTTCATTGGAGCTGTGGATTAATACACCACCTAGTTATGAATCATACACCCCTATTTAATTATTTATTAATCATGTTATAATAATTTTGATTTTAATAATAACAAAACCATTTTTCAAGATTGACTTGCTTTTTATTTTTCCAAGATTGACATACTATGTATACTAATTTATTATTGGCTTTTTATTTATTAATTTTTTTTATATTTTATTTTATTATTATTATTTTTTTCACTTTTATTTTTTATTATTATTATTAATCTTTTTATAAACATTTACGAACTAGTAATCACGTTCATTAACTATTTTTCACCCAATTCTAACTCTCAACCACTTAAAAATACATTAAAAAACTAGTAATAAAAATAACAACAAATACATACTAAGTTTTAATCTATATTTACATATCCAGGAGGTTTTACTACCCAATTTCTATACATATTTTGACGTGATTCAAAAATATATTCCCAACCGTCTGCACTGCTTTCTCTCTTTAGCGTCCATAGGTTGTTTGTATTAGCCATTGGGTACTCTCCTTGCAATTCTACCCTTACATAATGGTTACCGCCTACAAGTGCAATTGTAATTACCTTGAACTCATGAAAATATTCAGGGCCTTTCCAAAGAGGGAAGCACGTCGAACTGTTTGTTCGTTCATTAGATAAAAAATGAACAATTACGTTATACTTGTTCGCAATCAGGAACCCTGCATCTGGCATAATCATCCAATGTTTTCTCGATGCATTTCCTGAGCCGAACCAACAAAGCGACGTATAGAGATCTATGAATGATTCATAGAAAGCTTTTGTATACAACTCTCTAAACTCCAAAAGCTCTTCCAATAGTTCTCTCCGGACTAATAGCCATTGATCTTCACCATACCCAATAGCAGAAGCTATCGCCCGAAACCCACAATTTCCATCACCCATCACATTGTGTATACATGATACGTATGGATGAAAAATTTCTGGAATTTGATGAATATATGTGTGTGTCGTTCTTGTTGTTTCGTTTGGAACACTCTCTTGAGTCAACCCAATGAAATCATAACCCTGTGAGCTTTCAGGGTTGGGAAAAAAACTATGTCTGTTATAATCTTCATTCAACCCCATGAAATCATAGGTCTGTGTGCTCTCAGGGTTGGAGAAAGAAGCATATCCTGTAGAGTATTGGTTCAACCCCATGAAATCACAGGTTGGTGCGTTAACAAACGAACTATGTCCGTTAGAATCTTGGTTGAACCCCAGGAAATCATAGGATGGACCAGTGTAATAAACATAGTCCTTGAATGGAGACTCTTGGGTGTTAACAAACGAGTTGTGCCTTGGAGGGTCTTGGGTGTTAACAAACGAGTTATGCCTTTGAGGTTTAGTGGCTGAAGGGTTGGTGAAACTATGGCGGGCATAATCGTCGCTCAACCCCATAAAATCATATGTCGGTGGGGTTGAACCTACGTATGGATCAGTGTATGGAACAAATGAACTGTGCCTTGTAGGCTCTTGGAAGTCAACGAACGAACTGTGCCTTGCAGGCTCTTGGGAGTCAACGAAGGAACTGTGCCTTGGCGGCTTTTGGGAGTAGCTTCTTTGAAGGGGGGGGGGGGTTTAAAAGGTGGAAGGATCGGTTTAGTAGCTTTTTTGGATTTTGTTGTTGGTCTTCCACGAGTGTTTGTTTGCACTGCTGGCTCATTATATTTAGTGCTACTAGCATCCCAAATACCTCGTAGCTTTTGTAACCAACTCTTTCTCACCCCTGGGTTTGACTCTTTATAGTAAGCTTCCTGAAACTTTTCAAACTGCTCATGAAATGCAATTTCCGGTTCTTCTGGGCGTAACAACGCCGGTGAGAAATCAAGCTTTTTCCAAAAGCTATCTATTGAATCTAGTGGAATGGATTTAGACCCTACCACATGCGATTGGATTTCACATGCACATGGTAAACCGCAACTACGACGAATCCGACAGTTACATGCTTGGTTTTTGTCTTTCATATCTTGAATTCGCTTCTGCTCCCCCGATAGTATATCTAGAGCTTCAAGATAAACATTATTTAACAATAAAGCCAATGTTTTATTGTTACGACGATGTTTTATCTTTTTACGGCTTTCCTCGAAAGTTGCCTTTATTTGGGTGCATTGTAAGCGAATAGACTAGATTTTTCTCGTAGTCTTTAATAGTCGGTGACCCCACCAGGTAATTCCATCGAGATTTAAATTTTTCCCATTTCTCCTCAGATTTGAATGATTGCCTACAATGGCGTTTAATATTTTCATGAATGTGAAATCTACAAAGTAACCGGGTCGCATCTGGAAAGATACATTGGCACGCCTCGATAAGAGCCAACTCTCTATCTGTGAGTATGACACGTGGCAACATGTGGCCGTCTAGTGTCTGCCTCAGACAGTTCAAAACCCACTTAAAATTATCTGTCTTTTCATGTTGTATCAACGCGAACGCTATACAAAATGTCTTGTTTGTTGAAGTCAGTCCAACAATCTGAATAAAAGGGAGGCAGTACCTGTTTGTCTTGTATGTGGCATCTAAAATAAGAACATGCGGGAATGCACGCCATATTTCTACTGAATCGGGATGGATGAAGAATAAATCTTGTACCTGATTGGTATTACTGTCTGCACGAACATGATGGATATATCCCCCGTTGTTCAAAGATTTCATCAATGATTGCATCGGGGTGCATTCAATTTTTTGGGCCATTCGTATCTTCTTTTGTGCATCGTATATTGTTTCAATCGTGGAGACATTTGCACTATTTTTCTCCTTCAACGCAATGAGAATTTTACGCGAAGGTACGCCAAGCAGTGTCATCTCTTCCACCAGTGCAAACTCTTCATTAGTTAACCTTTTTGCATAAGCATGCCCCTCAAACCATTGAGCAGGTTCATGATTATGTTCGTCACACTTAACTCGTATTTTCCATCCTCCTTCTTTTACGTTTCGCTTTGCTACAAGTTGGAATGGACATCCAATTTTAATTGTGCCAGAATGAGTGGTAGACTCTGATGTTGGTTTGTAATGACCGCCACGATTGCACATAAGACAAGCCTTGTTGACGACATCCCTTGCCTTCTTTGATCTTTGTTTGACAATAACGTATCCGAGGTTGTATGCGATGTTTTTCACCCAATCTGTAAGCTCATCCAATGTCTCAAAGACCCCGTCATTGTAATATGGTGAACACATATTTCCCTTAAGAAACTAAAAAATAAAAGAATTTTAGTATTTCTTAAAACCTATCCTTCAATTTTCAAATAAAACCAAAGCACAAACCACCAAAGAGGTGATTCTGATGGTGAAGGCTGTTAGGAGGTTAAAACCAAAGCACAAACCACCAAAGAGGTGATTCGGATGGTCAAGGTTGTTAGGAGGTTAAAACCAAAGCACAAACCACCAAAGAGGTGATTCGGATGGTCAAGGTTGTTAGGAGGTTAAAACCAAAGCACAAACCACCAAAAAGGTGATTCGGATGGTTAAAAGTTAGATTAGGAAAAGTAGAAAGTAAGAAAAATGTAAGAAGAATGTATTAGAAATTAAGTGAGAATTACCAAGAGTTGGAGATTTTTTAGAGGATTTGAGGATTTTGAAAATCCTTGAGAGAATTTGATGATTTGGAAGTAATTTGAGAGTGGTGTAAGAGATTAGAGGTGGTAGAGGTTGGTATTTATAACTAGGATGAGGGTTTGGGTAATAAAGAATGTGGTTGAGAGTTAGAAGTGGGTAAAAAATAGTTATTATGTGTGTTTAAATTCATATAATTATAATTAATAGTTAAACATTTAAAATATAATTAAATAGTTAATGTGGTATTTTAATATATAAAAAAGTAAAAAAAAAAAAACATGGATGGTTGACGTAAAGTAGTATGAGAAAAAGACAAACTAAATACCAATTTAATTTGACTTGGGTGGTCAAATTATCTTACTGTTATCATTTAATTTGATGTAAAGTAGTATGAGAAAAAAACATTAAAATGGTGGTCCCATGCCGTTCAAAAAAAATAAAAATAAAAATAAATGGTGGTCCCAATGTGTGGTACTGAAAAAGACAAGCATCACTCATTAATTCATATCTTGAATGGTGGGGTCCCTAGGTGTGAGAGAGAAAAAATGGTGTATATCTCCTAGAAATGATTTGACTAGGGTGTATCAAACCCATATCCCATTTTCATTATATTTTGCCCAATGTATCACCATTTTCACTGTCTTCTCCAACCTATAAAAGCTTCATCTCATCGTCTTTGACTCCTCTCCATGTTGGCTGCTCTACGACACTATCCCACCACCTTCTGGTTTATCAAAAAGCGTTTGCTTCACCGCCGGTACACGCAGAACGGTCCAACACCACGAAACGGATCGGACTAGGTGGCGGACTCCGGTCCGACCAGTCGAACCGGCCGGTCCGGTCCGGTTTTCACAACATTGATTATATGTCACCTTAATTCTTCCTAGGGCTGTAAACGAACCGAACGTTCATGAACTGTTCGGCGGGAAGTTCGTTTATTTAAAATGACAGGTAAGCCTGAATAATGGGTCAAATCTTATATTAAATTGAATTGGTTATTTTATTTTTATGAATAATCAATGTTTGTAGCTGCACAAACTGATCAGCTCCATTCATTAATCTCCTATGTTGATAAGAAAATAAGTAAACAGGAACAAAGCGATTCGATGATGGAGGTAAGTCTCCTAATTTTTTCTTCTTAACTAAAAAAGGAATTAAAATTTGTGCAATGTCTAGCACTAAGGATTATATTATTTCGTAGGAAAGTTTTACTGGCTATTGTTTTGTTCCACCCAAAGAACAATACGCCTTTATATACGGCAATTCTCTTCACTCCACTAATTTAGAATTGTGTTAAAGATTCAAAACTAAGTTGCTTCAACTTTGACCTTTGTAATGCTCAAAGAATTTTAGAGAATTGTTTTTTTTGTAATGTTGTATAAAAAAAAATCATTAGTTTTGAACTTGGTGACTTAATTATTTATGTCAATAAAGATATATATAAATAAGAATAAGAACTAAAGTGTATGCTTCTTTCTAAAGTGGGTTCCGTTCAAAAAAAAAAAAATAAATAAATATACTAATAATAATATTAATATCAATGATACTAAATAAAGAGCTAATAGTATATCCATGACCTTGACTTCTAGTGTTCCAACTCACCTTTCATTTAAATGTATTGCTTAAATCACTCAAAACAGTTAGCTCTATCCTTATCTAAATCCAACTATCTTGCCAAAGCTTACGGAATCGTTACTTGTTATCGCCAGTTTCTTAACCTCCTTGACCTCATAATTAAAACCCTCATACCATCTTCCTAAATCTTAACCTTCATATTGTCTAGAGATTGATCGCCGCAATCGCTACCACCCAAGTTCTATCAATCTTGTTCCTTGACTACGATCAGCCGTGCGTGTTCTCGTGTACAATCTTCGCTACTGTTACACTCTTCAGCCTGAACCTACTCATCTATTTGGGGTATGAATTCTGATCAGTTTATGTTTTGAAATAGCTATGGTTATTATAAAAAACGATTCCGACGACTAGATTTTATTTACATGGATGATTGAAATTTTGTAGGAATTAGCATATTTTTAACCATAAGTTCGGTGCAAACAACCACAATCTGATCAAATTAATTCGGTAGCTCTTGAATGAAAATGCGTCTATGTCTATATAAATAATCGTTCAATAAATTATTACAAATGACCACCAAGTTGTGTTTAAAAAAAAAAGGGCTTAGGTAATTGGTGTTTATGTTAGTGTATCTCCAACCGATCAACCCTTAGCTTAACAATAATGATCCATAGCCTAAGTATGTTAGAATCCATAGCTTAAGTATGCTACTGATGACCTTACATAAAATTTTGGAATTTATTCATAACATAGGTAAATTTAAATGACTAATACTAAAAGAACAGTATATGTCGATTTAGTTGAAATAACATTTTACCATTATTATCTCATCACACTAAATCCCAAATTACAAAGGGATGATTGTGGTATTTAAATTATAGTAACGAAACACATATTAATTGAAATAAAGTTTTCGTCGCCGGAAAACCAATAAGGTTATACATCGGATAGTGTGTTAAGGTTCTTAAATGTATTCGACTACATAAAAATGTAGGTTTACCTTATTGTTGAGGACATTTTGTTGGTGTTGCTTGCTTGCTAATTAAGGTACGGATTCTGTTTCCTTCTCTTTATAGTATTTTTTTTATATATTCGGTCCGTCACTTTGTAGTACGGATTTTGTTGAATTCGTACGTTCCATTTGTTTTTTAGATAGCATGCAATATACCTAAAATTTGAGATCATTGTTGCATGTTCCATTTAGACTTGTGCTAGTATTTTTTTAAAATATGATACGGCTTTTGTACTCTATCACCCGAGCACTCTGTTTCTGACTTGTCGTTGGGGCATCAACGGCATGAACACTTTCCGTGACAGTGCGTAATCAAAATCACGGCGTTTCTAAATGGTCCCTTAGAGGCGTATGGATATATCCTAGATCTGATTCTGACTTCTGATATATGTTTCTGTTTTCTGGAGATGAATGTGTGTACGCCACACGCACCATCTCATAGGTGCATGGACTAGCTATCTGTGTACCCCTCTGTTTAGGCTCGTGGGTGCTTCTACATTACGTGACTTATTTATTGGCATGTATAGTCACGTATTTTAGTATATGATATGTTTTGAGGTGATATATATCTGATTTGTTCTGTATGTATCTGATATAAGTTTTGATATTCGATTCGTGTCAGTATCTGTTTTCAGTATCAACTTTTATTTCGGTTCAGCTTCGGTACCTTTTGTATTATTGTATGTCCGACTTTACTTGTACTGTTGATCTCTCCGTTACTGAGCAACCTTTGGCTCAGCCGTATTTTCTTTGTTTTGTTTGTCTTATGTGTTCGCAGGCAATCTGGGGAATCAGGGATGAGTGAGAGAGTAATGAAGTTCAAGAATAATTAAACTCTCATTTTCGTTTATTTCCATTTTAAATAAATTAAGATTTAGGATTTTTGTTTGGAGACTATCGGTTGTCTTGTGAATTCTATTTTCTTTTTAAAGGGATTTTGTTTGGTTTTGATATCTGTAATAGTGACACGTCAGCCTGTTCGAGGTTGGGGTGTGACAACCTTTCTTTGTTTTCGGAGTTGCAGCATAATATGTTTTCAAATATGGCATAGATGACATGAACAACCTGTCATACGCCTATAGCCTTCCAGGCATAGGACCCTCCTACGCCTTGACCAAACCATGTACATCAAAAAAAAAAATGTCATTCTTGATCTAGCTTTTAACCATGTTGAAATAGGCAATGATTAATAAAAAAGCTTATTGAGGTGAGTAGTATTTCCCCAAAACAAAATCTACATTAGAATGTTTGGAGCATATTGTCACGGGCCAAATATTTGAAGATCGCAATGCTATGGGTTGTGCTTGAACGCTTGGGTCGCTGGCCGAATCCTGGACTTCATCAGGGACGGTCTCAGCGGAATAAGGCGAGTTGTGTCTAGACATGTCTATGTGTCGAACGCACCACTGGTCGAGAGCTGTCGCCGCTCTCCTGATGAGTCCAAGGCAGGACGAAACCAGTGACCCAAATCAAAGAAGCGGGATGGATTGGCTTGTCCCCGGGGAATGGGGACGCCACACGGGGATGAAAAGATAACCCCGTGACAATATGCTTATATGCAGTGAGTTGATTAAATAGATGATGGCACCACTGAATGCTTTTCGTGTATTTAATATTGTTTGGATAATTGTTGGACGAATATTTGAATTCGAATATGCAATAAATATCATGTTTTACCTCAACCTAACCAAGGTGACTTTGAAAGTTTAAACTCAAGCATATGTTCACTGACTTGAGTTGGATGTAAAAAGGAAGGAATGATGCACGCTATTTGAAACGGAAAGTATCAAATACTTTAAATAACACACTTTTAATGCATCACATGAGACGCAGGAAGTGCTGCAAAAGGCACGCTTCAGGCAAGTAAAAAACTACCCAGAAAAGTCGCATACAAACATGTTTTTTTGTGATCCATGGTGACATGTTTTGAAATATCTTGCCACATTTTCTGTATTAACTATGCTGTGACTCCATCCTCTTAAACATTTGTCTTACCTTGACATGGTGCACTAACCATGCTGTCACTCTACTTAAACTTGTGTTGCAACTATGGGTTTAGATCATTTGGTACTATAACCGTTCAGCACAACGTTAAAAAATCGCGCAACACCCTAGTTAAGTTAATTTATGACATCAAACTTATTTTTTAAATGTAAAAATAAACAGGTCAATCCGCAAACCAGACAGGTCAAGCCGAACACGACCCTTTTAGCTAAATATGTTGGTCGGTTCTATCTGAAACTGAGGTTTATGAGGTTTTATGCAAATCTAAAACAATCAACATGAAACAAGAATAATGCACCAAAACTATGCCTATTCACCAATAAGAAGCGACTTTAAAATCGCTTGTTTGTTACCATTATAATTTGGTAACAAATGACCAACACCAGGTAGCTCATGGTAGTGAATCCACGGTAGCTTTTTCGCTATGTATCTCTGCAAACTCACAGGTACTAGCCCGTCTTCATCTCCGTGCCATAAATGAACACTACCCTCATTGTTTGGAAACGGGTTCTCTATCTCCATTGGATCGAATTCCCATTTACCAAACCCGACCCTCATGTCCCTAAATATCGACTCTGCTAGTCCTTGTTGCGTCACGTACTCCTGTTCACAATTTTTAGCTTCAGTTAACATTATGCATAAAAGTTATGGAAACACTTATAGACAGGTGCTCAGATGTTATAATATGATTTAATATACAAAAGTTACATGATCATTTTCTCCTTAAAGTTATATGTTTTTAATAATACTTGATCAAAATGATTTATTTTACATGGTTTTCCTTTAGTTTTACGGTCTTACCTTTAGCGCTGGTCGTGGTGTTGGTGACGCTTCGCAATGTAGCTTGGCTATGATTTTCCAGTCAGACACCGAAAAATTAGGCTTGCCGCCTATAACACTAGAGCTGGGGAACCATTTCTGAGTGTTCCACCAGTCAGACACCGAAAAATTAGGCTTACCTTAAACACGAACATATGTATATAAAAATTTTATAAAAAAACATATGCCCTCGAATAAACGGGCCCTAGCTTTGGTCTTCCCCGAACACCCTATGACACAATCATGCAAACATATTATAATCCAATAAATCTTCACCATGATCTTTGCCAATCCGCGTGAAGGAATAATCTATCAATGTGGGCCACTCAAAATCTCAAAGTACAAACCTTAATTTTGGTGATGAAAAACATGCATGTTGACTTGCACAGTACAATCAAAATGTATTATTACCTGTGAGGGATATACTTTAGACTGCCCCAAGCTCCTTGTTGACCCATGGAGTATCCAATTACATAAAACTTAGACCCCAGTTCCAGTTTATCAGCAAGATCTTCAATATCCAGAGCTGTACTTCGGATCGTCCGTTTCGGATCCGGGTCACTCTCTCCATAACCCGGCCGATCGAACGCCACCATGTATATCTTAAGTTCGTCAAACAATTCCTACAATTGTTCACAAGTTCACCAATCAATCCATCGTTTCAACGATGCATGATCACGCTACTAAAAAAATAAGTATATCATATACGCCTTATTATATCCGGAAAAAAAAAATTAAAAAAATAATGTCAGACTAAGGGGTTGTTTGGTTGATTAAGTGTTTAATCATTAAGAGGTTTGAATGGTTAAGAGACTCTGAATGATTAAGTGCTGAATGGTTTAGCTATGCACCAAGTCTAAGTCTGAATGGTTCAGCTCTTAACCATTCCATTTAGAGCCTTTTGTAGGTTGAAACAAGCAGTCTGAATGCTAAACCATTCAGAGCTGAATGATTCAGAGCCTCATTAAAAGGCTACCAAACAGGCCCTAATTGATAACAGTGGCAAAGCTTGAACGAAATTTTCAGGGGGCCAAAAGTCTCGTAACTCACGAGACCCTTAAAATAAAGATGGCCAGACTCAATGTGTATTAAATTTTCAAACAGAATATTAGTAAGTTTATACTACTGAGCAAAAAAACAATGACAGTTAAGTTAGTTAATCACCGGATCGTAAACCGATTCGTCGTAGCGGCAAGACCCAAACCCATGAACGAAGACGATCTTATAATGGGCTATGTCTCTAGACACACCATATTCATTAAAAGCTAGATGTCTGCCGTCTCTGAGGGTGACACGTGGTCCGGTAACCGGTGGACCGCCAGGTGAACCGCAGAGCTTTGGTGGTGGTGGGGTGGTGTTCTGGCGGCATCGCAAACCCTGAACCGAGCATCCTGCCCTCAGAACCCTCTCTATAATTCCCAGACCTGTCCACAGTACCCCCACTCTGCCCATTCAAATAACTTCCAGGAAACACTTGCTCAGACGAACTAGTCAAAGCCGATTCAAACGTCGCATTTCCAGCCATCAATCAACATTCAACACAACCTTACTATCCCACTCATAAACTGAAGAAGCATAATACTCTATTTTCAATCAATTACCTATCAAATCCAAAACAAAAAAAGCTTGCTTGAAGTAATCAATCTAACAAACAAAAACCAATCACATTAACCATGTTATGATCCCACTAAAATCCACCGACCCACTGCAAAATTTCCGCTTAAAACACTCACATTATCCATACATAACAAAACCATACAATTTACATTCACAAAAGAACAAATAAATTAGCTACATTGTATAATTTAACTTTTAACAAAAAAGCAACAAGATAAACAATTGTGTGCCCTAAAATCACACTTATAAATTGAAGAAGCATAATTACATTCAAAAGGCAACAAATAAGTAAGCTAAATTGGGTAATTGAAGTAAAAGAAACAAGAATAATAATTGTGTGCCCTAGGTTTGACTAGACCAAAATTGACCGAAATTGATGGGGAAAAAATGGGGAAGTGAAATTGGAGGGGAATTACCTTGTGGGTCGAAGTTTAATTGAAGAACAGTGGAGAAATTCCGGTGACCGGTGGTGGTGGAGGTTACTGTGTGTTGTCTGTGGTGTTGTGTTTACTTTTGCTACACGTTCAGAAGTCACCTGATAAAAAGAGGGCTTGGACTTTTGTATGTTTTGTGCTGTGGGTGGACTATGTTGTAATAATAATAATAAACAATAATAATTGCCATTTAATAAATAATAATAAATACTATACTAGATTGCCCCGTGCTACGCACGGGTTGCACGTGACTATTCTACCGCGCATTGTGCGGAGGTTACTGGAAGTTGTTTGCTATTATTAAAACCCGTGACATATGGATGCAACGACGTATCACACATAGCACAAGCTGAGACACCTATTCATTTGTTTTAGACTGGAAAAAAAATGTTTTACGTGTAGGGCAAAGCACTCACGTCCTTGCTTTGGTTTACAGGATCATTTTACAAATATCTAATAATATTGTGTCACTATGAATTCAAAAGGGACATGTGACTGTTTAATGGATGTGTGTATATAGTGATTATATGCAAGTGTTTATGGTATGCATTCATGGGTAAATTGTTTTATTGATGTTTGAAAGACAACATGAAAACACAGCACACACACATACTTTGTAAAAAATCCATCCCTCATTTTTAGGTTTCCTTTTTTTCTCTAAAAAATGTCGATGTGAAAGTTGCTGTGCATCCAAACTAATAAAATACTGCAACGGTACGTTTTTTTATGCACTCTAAACTGCTTTTAAAACCCTTCTTTATCACTTCTTTTACTCCTTTCATTGTCTTCTCTTTCATCTTTCTTTTGTTTTGTCTCTTATTAAGAGTTGAGTGAAGCATACAACACTACACCACCACCACATCAACAGCACCACCACCATCATACGATACCGCTACACCGCCATACAAGACAACCACCTAACCGCAGGCAGTCACCCACTACCTAACCGCCTGAAAACGGTTCCTAGCCTGCAACACTCCGTCAACCATCATCATCTTTGGTTGCTGAGCAATGTTTCCGGCCACTACCACCAAGTCACCAACGTTTCTTCATGCAAACAGATCGCATGTTTTTCGGTCTCCGACAAGTTGTTTTAAATTTTCCGGCAAGTGGTTTGCAAATCAGCCACCAACGCAGCTCTTCATATCAGAAGAAAGATTCAAGACGTTGACAAGTATTAACACGGGAAGAGATGAGAGAGAAAAGGAGGTCGGATGCCCTCCGTCGCCTATGCATGCGGCAGCCAGTTTCGTCGCCGGGTCTTGGTATCCAGTCGTGGTCGGTAGTCGTGGTTGCCATCTGCAGGCTGGTAGTTACAGTGGCGGTGGTGTTTTGCCTGGACAGTGGCTTGCTTCGTTGTGGCAAAACTACCAGACAAAGTACGGATGTGCCCTTCGTTCAGACCGGAAATAACAGACGTGCCATGAGTTCACATACTGTTCCACCGACAGTTGTGAATTAATATATATACTAATTGCCATTTTGGAAATTTATTTTTATTTTAGTTTTAGGATAAGTTTATTAGTCAACTTATTTTGTTACAGTTAAAACTTAAAACCTTTTATCTTGTAACAAGTTATTGAAGTTTATATAATGATTTATAGATAAGGTGGTGTTGAGTTTTTCTTAGGAGACTAAGGTTTGAAATTAATCTGCATTAGAAAGTGAAGTAATAGTGCGCAATGATGGTGACAAACCCATCGAGGAGGGTTCAATCCTGAGCGTCACCCCGGTTTTCATCCGACTGTTACTTCAGTGCATAGTTGTCAAAGCGCCTAGGCGTACTCAAGGTGCCTGCCGAGCCCGGAGCATAGGCGCAAGGCGCATAAAAAACGACGGCTTTTTATAATTAAGCGCATAGTATCAAATACATTTTTTAGGGATTCTAGAGATGTTTTAGGCTTGTTTAGGGCTACTTTAGGATGTTTTAGGGTTGTTTAGGACTTGTTCATGATTCATTTAGGATGTTTTAGAGGTTTATGCAATTTTTAGCCTGAATTTGGCCGAAAATCAGCCCTGATAGTGCGCCTCAGTGCCTAGGCGCGCGCCTCACAGGGCGCAACGCACTTGGTGCGCCTCGAGCCTTGGCGCGCCAAGGCGCGCTTTTGACAACTATGCTTCAGTGACGCAACTCGTGTGGAGGCAGTACGGTTTCTGGGGGAACACCACCAAGACTGACAAGCCGACTCGGATCCGATAGAACACGGATGTAACACCCCAACCGATGGCGGAAACATCGAGGTGTCACGTAGTGACGATTGTTCAATAGCTCATGGACTAAAGTGTAAATTTGAATACATTGATTAAATAATTTATTACATTGAAATGAAATACAACGATACTAACTGTCAACTAAATTGAAATACAATGAATCAAAATCTGAATCTAAAACCGAAAGCCTAAAGGATGCATCTCAAAAACAACCTGAAACATGTACAAAATCATTTGGTCAATACAAAAATTGTATTGGTGAGCATACCCTGTTTGAATAAATATAGTAGAAAAGTGTTAAGCAATTCATGTGTCGTATACTGTTTGCAATTATGTAATAAGTGGTATCTGGGTCAAATCAACCCTAAGAGAAGAAAGCAGATATATATAGTATGCGCTAGTAGTAATGTAATACATAGCAATGACGAGGACTCTCAACAGAGTCACAAGGGTATATACCATAGTACTATTCATTGAAATGTCAGGCCGCAACGGTTAATGATTTGACAGGTCATAGATACACGAAATGACACAAGCAAACACACATAAGAATTGCTATTTTAGTAAGATGAAATAGAAAATTGATAGTAAGTACATGAGTCACCCCAAAATAATAAAACAGTAAAAAGGGGAAAGATATACTCACAGTTTGCGAAAGCGAGCAAAATCCAACTTAAGCGGTCGTGAGCTAAGTAATGGGAATTCCGAGGAATTCAACCTATAATGTGTAAGCATACTAATAAGGAAGTGTCTAAAAAGTCTAAGGTATCTAGGGTCTAAGGCATTAGGGTTTGCTAAGTCGATTTGGGGAAATAGAGTTTTTATGATCAGTCACGTTAATGTAAAAGTTGTATATCACAATTAATATATGAAAGGTTGTAAATGTGGTTTAAATAATGTAATTATTACCTATTGATTATTTAGATAATAATATGCTTGAATGATTAAGACGAAATAATTTAACTAATTATTGTAGATAATTACAATAATCATAAATATTGAAACACATAATTATGAGTTACACAATGATCCACAATTGATAATAAAGATTTTTTTAAAACATAGAGCTATTTCTATTTTATAGGAAAAGTATTTATAAAATGGATATTTAATGATATAAATAAATAAATGATTAATTATGTCTAGTTAAACATAAATAAGACCAATAATTCAAGACATGATCCAAAAATTCCATTTTCATAGAAAATGGATGATTTCCGATGTAAATTAATGAAAATGATTTTCTCATAATTTATATAGACTTATTTATATTTAAAACTGATTTGACGAGATTAAATTATGTTTTAATGATTAAAACTAGGAAAATCAATAAAAATAAATGTTTTCTGAACCAAATATTTTTATTTCAATTCATAATGATTAGAAATAATTTATCAAAAATTTTGAGACTAAAATCATTAAAAATGAATTTTTAACCAATTAAATATGATTAAAACAAATTAAATCAATAAAAATAAGAAAATAAAATATTTTCCCAAAACTAAAAATATTCAAATTTTCTATAAGTTATCAAGAGGCTATAATTAAATTTTCATAATTTTTGGATAAAAAATGAATTTATTATGAATATTTAAAGATTTGCATATATTATAGTAATTGTAAAAAAAAACAAACAAATGAAAGGAAAGATGAAACTTGTTACAAAAAAAAAAAAAAATAATAATCTGACCATGCCTGGGTTCGAACCCAGGTGCTCTGAATTCAACAACACACCCCAAACCACTATGCCACCATAAGTCTTTGTATTTTATTTAGAGTTATAAATATAAGAATATTAGTTCCAACTCACCTTCTTCCCCATTTCAAAGCTTAGAACCCTAACCCTAGCCCCAAATCAATAAACATGAACAAGACCCGAATAATAATCTGTTTTAGAGGGCTTTTGTTCGGATTTGTATGGGGAGTAAAACGGCATCAATAATAGAAGCTTACCTATGTGTAGCGAGTTCGAAATATGGGGATAAAGGCCGAGACCTTCAAGCTCCGATCTGCAGGTTCTAGACCCGATTTTGCTGAATTTTTTTTGTGGGTTTACGCAGGATACAAGTGCAGAAGTGTTTTGTCATTGAAACTTTATAGGATTAATGTTTGAAAACGTTCTCTTGATTAACTTTTAATGTCCGGTCGGTTATACCTTAAAACCCGATTAAAGACTCCATTTAAACGTGTTTAATGGCTCATTACTGTCCGAAAATAATTATAAATGATTCAGAACAGTTTTGCTATAATAAAAACGATGTTATACGCGTTATATGGCCCTTTTCTTTAGTTGCCGGAATGTCGCCGGCGGCGGCGGCATGGGCTGCCGGAAAAACGAGGATGGGCAGGAGGGAGGAAAAGAAATTTTAAACTTTCATTATTTGTCAAAATTGGTCCCTCAACCTTAACTTGGTTAGACATCATAGGTTTTTGATTAAGTTTTTCTTATAAAAAGTTAACTAACTTAACTTAACTTAAAGTTTTAAACTTCATGAAACATTGGAATTTTTTTATAAAATCCATTCCGAATAGTGTTTCAACACATGTATTAGACTAAAGCGACGGTACGATATATAATAAATACAATAGATAATAATTTTTTTTTAGTTAGCTCTAAAATTAAATTTGAATACGACGAAACTTACAGGGAATATAACGAAATATTGGAAGGGCACATATTGTCAATTAGATAAAAGACGAGGGTGACGGATGTCACAACGGAGTTCGGCCAGCCTTGACGGGGTGATGACTTTGGTCGGCATCGTGACAATGGGTCACTCATAAGAAAGTCGCCGTTAAAAAAATGGTACATGACAGTTTGGAAAACCAGGCTTAGCTATTCGAACATCATGTTGGAATGTGAAACTGGTCGTTTCATTCAGTTACACTTTGTGTCCTTTATGTATCCCTAAAATTATGAAACGTGTCATTTATTTTATGTTTGCATTTTATGTCCAAAATCTCTTTATTTCTTGCATATTGTGTCCTTTATATATCTAGGTTAAAAAATTCAGTTAACTCATTAAACCCAGGGGTAAAATTGTCCATTCATGTCCCTTCATCATCTTTCCCCTTTATAAACACACCTGCACATATTTGAAACCCTAATTAACCATTTGAAACCCTAATTGACCAAAACAAGCATTTTTTCCTCCCCCTTTATAACAAATCCACAATCAGTTTCCCACCTTGGTTGTTCCCCCCATCTCATCATCTGTTCAGGGGATTAATTATGGGTATGCTGATGCCGCCTCACCTAATTCGATATTACATCATCAAACGACAAACTCTAGAAGATTCCCTCGGTGTGAAACAGTGACATATGAGGAGTTAGCGCAAATCCGAGCGCAAAAAATTGCACAAACACTATTTTGATGAGGGAAACAGGTCTACCCCCATGTGGCTACAAGAGTGCAAACCCTAGAGCTGAATGAGTCAAAATAGAGGGCATTCGTAGTTGTAACGGATCTAAAGCGATAGTGAGGTATGGTCCCTTACTTTCTAACATTCATATTAAGGGTTTTGTGGAAGAAACTAAACGCATTTCGGCTAAAACAAAATAGGGTATGCCCAAGTGGTCAGATGCAATTGCTTCACAAACTGAGTCGTTCATTGAGACGGTCGAATTGGAGGATGATATAGGCCAGATATAGGACCAGGATGTGGGTTGTGTGTGAGGGCAGGTTGAGATTCAAGATACGCGTGATGCTGTTATGGAGGAGGACATGCAGAATAATGAGCAGCAGATTAGAAGTCAGGATGTTTCTATGCACGACACTTATACGGCTGGTCTGAAACCAAGCAAAAATACTACATCAGGTATGTGCTCTATTTAACCGGGCGGATGTGAGTAAGAAAACAAGGGAATCCCAAACAAATAAATGTCCAAGAACTTCTTCATGCGACAGGTTCTTACGAACCATGAAACCTTGGTGTCGAGTCTTTTCTTCATCCATAATGCTTCGGATTAAGCAGGGGTTTTGAGGCTTTGATTCAGGGAAGATAAAGGTTTGATTTGGGGAAGAAAATGTGTTTTGAGGGTTTTGTGGTTTCTTTGTGTTATGGGGTTTTATAGCAAAAGTAACATGAATGGATAGTTTTACCCCTGGATTTAATAAAGTCAACTAAATCTTTTAACTCAGTTAGTGATAAAGGACACAATATGCAAGAAATAAAGAGATTTTGAACATAAAATGCAAAAAAAATAAAATAAAGGACGCGTTTTATAATTTCAGGGATACATAAAGGATACACATTGTAATTTTGTCTTTTGAAACATTACAGTTTGGTAATTTTAAACATCATGCAAGTATGCTTTACATTTCAAATCACACTATTTAGGAATGTTCTTAATAGGGATGAGCACATAGTGTTGAATACCGATCTCGTCCCGTCCCGTCCCGATCCCGTACCGAACCTATACCGAACTGAGGGTGTTCGGTATCGGTACCCACAATTAGAGGTTTTTTGTTTCGGTATTATCGGTATCGGTAAGGGATCGGTATGGTATCGTTATTTTAAGTTTTAAAATACCGATACCGATACCATACCGTTACCGTACCGATACCGAACCGATACCATACCGTACCGTATGTTTTTGGTATCGGTATTGGGTTTTGGGAGTTTTTCGGGATCGGTAACGGTATCGGTTGATACCGATACCGTCCCGAGCTCATCCCTAGTTCTTAAGGCTAAGAGAGTTGTTCATCACAACATCACTAAACATTCAATCAATTATTATATGTCACCTTAATTCTTCCCATATTAATACATTTATCATTAAACACATCGGGTAGTAATCACATTTTATAAAACCTACCTAATATAAATAATGACAAAAGATCAAATACAAACAAAAAATCGTACGAACTGTACGAATAAAAAAAAGGCGGTGGCATTATACTTTTATTTGCTGCTTTCTTTTTCTCAGACATTATATCATTTTCTTTCACCTCACTTTCTCTCTCTATATAAAAACAAAACATACGTTCAGTCTTTAGTTCCAAAATTACTCTAGAAAACAAACCTTAACTATTTCACAAAAATACTAAACAAACACAATTTACTCTACAAAACAATCCATAATTACTTCACAAATTGCTCCACAAAGATATGCAATACCTACTTTAAAAATTACTCTGCAACTCCAAAAATTACTCTACAAGAAACATTCAGTCTCTAGTTCCAAAATTACTCTAGAAACCAAACCATTACTACTAAAGAAAAGGTAATTATATAATTACTCTAGTTATAATTACGCTAGACAAATACTCTAGAGTAGTAATTATTGTACAAGTAGAGTAATTTTGCACCAGATCCTTCTTTTATTTCATCATGTTCTTGTTGATCCCCTGCTTTAAACAAATTCATGTTGTCTCTTTCTCAGCTCCAAATGTCACAAAAATTACTTTGCATAGAACATGCTATACCAAGTTTCACAAAAAATACTTCACATAGAATAGCTTCAAAAGCCTACAGACTTGAAATCTTGTTCTTCATAAAAAAATAATAATAAACATCATATCCTCTGTTTTAGACATTTATCGAACACCTTTTCATAGCATGAAAACCGGAAAAAAATCGTATAAAATCACATATTACCTCCGGTTTTCCAGTTTTCGATGATATTGAGCTTCATCTTGCTTGATCGTCTTCAATTGTGTTAATTTGGGGTTTTTGTTAGGATTTTTAGAATGAATTTGAGATTTCTCTGTGGGTTTTTGTAAAAAAAAAAAAAGAGATTTGTCTATAATTACAATTTTTTTTTTACTCTTATATTTTACTGACCCTTCCACATCGTTCAATCTTTTCAATTTGTTACACACAAATCGAGGGATCCAAATGTAGTTATACAAATAGTCAACGGACCCATATAAAACACACTTATTTTTGGCGGCAGTTATTAAAGCAGTACGATGTTTATCCTAGGAAAAACAAAATCTAACGATTTCTGTCGGATAATCCAAATTCAGACACGATGAATGCATGATTTAAGACCCAATTAACTTCACAAACGATCTTTCTTATTTAATCATCAATCCGATTTCGTTGTTGAAGGTAAGTGCATCTTCTTCCAAATATTCATCATCATTTGATCACACAAATATTGCATATATAATGTTCACCGGTTAATCCTTTCACTACATTTGCATTATGTTATTAGATTTTCTGTATAATAATAATAATAATAATAATAATAATAATAATAATAATAATAATAATAATAATAATAATAATAATAATAATAATAATAATAATAATAATTTGCACTAATTTTGCACTTCGCCAAGAAAGTTAAGGGTAGCCCGTGAACAGGATCAACCCCTCTTAAATCTGCCACTTGTTACCATTAATATTACATATATAACCCGAATTTACGCTGGTGATTAGATTATGTGTAATGAGATTGATGATTTCGGGAAGAATGCATGTGGAAATTTGAACTTGTTAAGTGAGTTTGTGTTATAGAGATGAGATCGATTAATAGTAGGATTTTCGGTTATATTCTGCAGGTTTATAGTGAGATATGATGGATCCAGAGGAGTTACAATCAGACCTACTTGCTTTGAGAAGGTTATATAGGCTTCTTGTTAAAGATGAACATTATGTAGAAGATGCAGCCTCTGAAAATGTAAGTATGTTTGATCGTTAGTCCGATTTTCATATTGGTTTGCTTGCAGTTTATTGTTATGTTTTTGCAGCATCTAAATCGCCTTCTTGTTTCTTTTGATGCAGTTGGATAATAATGCAAGACGATTATTAATAAATTTACTGGATGCTTCTGCGAATAAAGCGTTTGATGATCACGCAAAGGTATGCAATAGTTTTTGCTTCTTGATGTGAAGTTTTGTTCGCTTTGTTTGTAATATTTTGACGGGAACTGTGAAACGGTTTTATCAGATTTTAGATACTCAGTTGAGAGAAACGAGTAGCGTGTGGTCAATGCCGCAAGGGCAATCCAGAGACGGGTTAAATCTGCGATCGTTTTCAATGAGAAAAGCACCAACTGATGCTGCTTATCCAAGTCTGCAGAATGTTGACCTTTTAACTGGTGACTGGAATTTCAGCGAGTCAACAGATCAAGTGGACGCTGCAGGTGAACCTGGTACCAGACTGAAACGATGCCGGGTATGCCAGAAACCAAAAGTCAAACAGTTGAGTAAAGAGATTAGTTTTAGGGATAGCAAAGCTGAAAATGACCCTAGCACAGTTGGCGGTTCAGCAGGTTCATCAAGCAGTCCGCTTTTGATTAATCTAACCGATCAAGAGGATCAAATATCTAAAGAAGCTTCTGCTAAGATCCTACGGTTAGAATCGTGTATTTCGTCTTTGCAAGTTGCAGTCAAACATGCCAATTTTTTAAAGATTGAACCGGAGAATGGACCAAAGCAGACCGGAATCTTTTCTGTTAGTAGTGACCCAAACAGAATCTTTTCTGTTAGTAGTGACCAAACACCAAGGTCCATTGATGAGTTGGCGCTACAAGGTCCACTGTTCGACACAACGCTTCCTAGTAGTCAAACGATAAGTCAACCAGTCAAAGAGCCTGTTGTAAACAAAATCGAAATGTTTAATCCGAAAAAAAATCAGTATGATCATATACCTTTGGAAGATTATCATCTTTTTCCTAGCGGTGGGGTCTCTTCAAATACGGATAAAATGGCTGAAAAGAATCGGTATTTACAACGGAATTTGTCAACTCAGATAAACAGGCAACAGTTGGATCAGTTGCAGATGGGTAGAAAGGAGGCAATGAAAACTTCAGAGATGACAAAATGGTGCGACCCGGTTGAATATGGTAGACCCATAAATGAACAACATAAAGCCGAATTTGTTGGGCGAAAGCAGCCTGGTGAAACATATAATGATCACATGGATCACTACAGAGGGAAACATGAGGTGGTTGACCCCAAGAGACTGGTTTCGGCTGCAACCCGGCGGCTTCCAGAGAGTCCAGTTTCAAGTTCAAACTATGCAACTCAGAATCTAAGTGAAAGTCCAAGTCAAAGCTATAATAGTTTCAGAGATATTGAAGGATCTTCACTTCAGCATAGGGAGGTGTACTCAGGATCAAGCAGAAGTATGTACGGTGAAAAGAGTGAGAGCGAGATGAACTCGGTTTCAAGTCAGGATGAGAGTCCTTACAAGAGTAGTTCATTTGAATCTTCAGGGTCAATGTCAAGGAGGACAGTTCCTAAAATGGGTCACAAAATGGGCGGCCAGAAAGGACCAAATAGGAAAAGCGAGAGCAAGATGAAAATGGTTTCAAATGTGGATCCAAGTCCTGACATGAGTGGTAGTGGCTCGGACGAATCTTCAAGGTCATGGAGAACGGTTCCTAAAAGGGGACACCAAAAGGGTAATAAAAAAGAACCAAAGAAGAGAAGTGAGAGCAAGGTGAACACGGTTTCAAGCCTGGATCAGAATTCTTACACGAGTAGTGGCTCAATTGAATCTTCAGGGTCAGGGTCCGAGCCAGGTTCATGGTCAGGGTCCGAGCCAGGTTCATGGTCAGGATCAGGGTCAGGATCAGGATCAGGATCAGGGTCAGGGTCAGGGTCAGGAACAGGATCAGGTTCATGGTCAGGGTCAGGATCAGGGTCAGGGTCAGAGTTGGGGTCGGGGTCGGGGATGATTCCTAAAAAGCGACACCAAAGGGGAAATCAGAAAGAACCAAAGAGGAAAAGGGAGAGCAAGACAAGTACGGGTTCAAGCGTGGATCAGAGTTCTTACACGGGTAGTAGCTCAACCGAATCATCAGGGTCAGAACCAAAGGAAAACCAAGTTGGGCGGTTTGGTAGACTTAAAGACAAGTTAGCAATCATCTTCCATCACCACCACCATCATCACCATCACCACCACAATGCCGGTAGTGAGGAACACGATTACAAGAAAGTCTTATGGAAGAATGCTAAAAAAGCGGTCAAGAAGATTGAGAAAAATGCATTGCCGGCGTTAAAGAAGTGTGAGGCTCAAGGTGAAGTGGCGGTCAAGAAGATTGAGAAAAAGGCATTGCCGGCGATAAAGAAGTATGCGGCTCAGGGTGAAGTCGCAGTCAAGAAGTTTGAGAAAAAGGCAGTGCCGGCGATAAAGAAGTATGCGGCTCAGGGTGAAGTCGCGGTTAAGAAGATTGAGAAAAAGGCAGTGCCGGCGATAAAGAAGTATGCGGTTCATGGGGAACGCGCGGTCAAGAAGATGTATGACAAGGCATTGGTGAATAAGAAGGATGGTGCTCATGGTAAACACATAGTCAAGAAGAATGATCACAAGGCATTGATGATAAAGTATGAGGCTCATGGTGAGCACGCGGTCCAGACAAACGAGAGCAAGGCGTTGGTTATAAACGATTTGGCTCATGGTGAACATGCAGTCAAGAAGATTGAAAGCAAGGCGTTGGTTATAAACGATGTGGCTCATGGTGAACATGCAGTCAAGAAGATTGAAAGCAAGGCGTTGGTTATAAACGATTTGGCTCATGGTGAACATGCCGTCAAGAAGATTGAAAGCAAGGCGTTGGTAATAAACAAGCATGAGGGTCATGGCGAACACGCTGTCCAGAAGAGCGAGAACATGGCGTTGGTGCTCCATAAAGCTGGAGATAACAAAGAGAGCAAAGCGTTGGTGCTGCACAAAGCAGCAGATAAAAAAGAGAGCAAGGCATTGGTGGTCTGCAAACCAGGAGGTAAAAAACAAACAAGTCAGATGCAGGCGCTCGTGGGCGGGTTCGTGAAAAACTATCAACAATCTAGTAAATCCAGCAAGGCCAAAAGTGCTGAAAAGAGTACCCCGAGCCGTTCAAGTGGGCAAAAACTTAGTGGCGGTTCAAGTGGGCAAAAACAAAGTGGTGGTGGAAAGGCAGGACAGAAAATGCAGTGGTTTCAAATACTACGCCAGCAGCGAAAAATGCAGAGGCTTGAAAAATTACGTTACAAAATCGACTATGGCAAATTGGCAGCAACCCTTAACCGCCCATAACGAGCCCAATCTAAGAGCATGACCAAGTAAGATTAATTTTTTAAAATATTGTTTACTTGTGAAATGTAGTAAGATACCCATTTCATTCTATTTATATAGCATATAAGTTTGATGTCATAAACAGGTCAATCCGCAAACCAGACAAGTCGAGCCGAACACGACCCGTTTAGCTAAATATGTTCGTTGGTTCTATCTGAAACTGACCTGAACCTGTTGAGACTTTAGCCCAAACCCACAAATTTCATGTTAGGAGTCGTGATCCCTTTTTTTTTCTTGGATACGTAAAAAGTCAATGTTAATATACGATTAAAAAGCTATATTACTACCGCGATTTATGAGGTTTTATGCAAATCTAAAACAATCAACATGAAACAAGAATAATGCAACATATGAGTAAAAAAAACCAAAACTATCAATATTCACCGATAAGAAGCGAATTTAAAATCGCTTGTTTGTTACCATTATAATTTGGTAACAAATGACCAACACCAGGTAGCTCATGGTAGTGAATCCACGGTAGCTTTTTCGCTATGTATCTTTGCAAACTCACAGGTACCAGCCCGTCTTCATCTCCATGCCATAAATGAACACTACCCTCATTGTTTGGAAACGGGTTCTCTATCTCCATTGGATCGAATTCCCATTTACCAAACCCGACCCTCATGTCCCTAAATATCGACTCTGCTAGTCCTTGTTGCGTCACGTACTCCTGTTCACAATCATCAGCTCAAGTTAACTTTATGCATAAAAGATATGGAAACACTTATAGTTTTATGGTCTTACCTTTAGCGCTGGTCGTGGTGTTGATGACGCTTCGCTATGTAGCTTGGCTATGATTTTCCAGTCAGACGCCGAAAAATTAGGCTTGCCGCCTATAACACTAGAGCCGGGGAACCATTTCTGAGTGTTCCACCAGTAGACGAGCCATGGTGCGTAATGCGACACACCAACTGCCCATTGATCTTGACGAGGTTGTAACTTGTAGGCTGCCATTGTTAAGTTTGTTGGGAAACTAGACCACCAATAGTTCACAACTGGGGCAATCAATGCCACCCCTGCTAACCTATTACAAAAAAAAAAAAAAAAAAACCACTATTATATTTTTCCAAAATAGTAATATGATGTTTAAAAAACATTAAGATAATAATTTAAATTTTATTAATAAAAAAATAACAAAAGTAATATGATGTTTAAAAAAAATCTAGCCATCATTTGGTTTTGTTTTACTCCATAACTGAAACAATAAGTTATTAAAAGTCAATTGACAGTCAAACCGAACATTTTTTTTTTGAACGGCTAAATTATTTTGTCACTCACGGGATTTGATCCCTCACCATTTGGAAAGGCAAGCCTTATCCAACACCAGAACATTATTTTGTCAAACCGAACATAACCCATGTTTTTATTCATGTCTAATCACAACCCGTATAAATTTTAAATTATGTAAACCGAACATGACTCGTTTAACTTATTTATCAAAAGTTATGTCAAAAGGGTTTGCAGTTAATAATCAAATTGTAAACGTCAGGTTGGTAAGTTGTAAAAAATGGCCAACTAACTAATAGGTTAACCTGCTTAATTAAACAGATTTAACATGTCAATACGAACATACCCATTTAAACACGAAAATATGTATATAAGAATTTTATAAGCAAACATATGCCTCGAATAAACGGGCCCTAGCTTTGGTCTTCCTCGAACACCCTAAGGGGGGGACGAGGCACTACCGGCAAACGGTGTTGGTACCTTCTACTAACACGATAACATTGTCCCGGGTGACACGGGTAGTGGTTTGCTGGTAGGTTTCACGGTTTCTAGTTAACGGGACAGCGAGTAGTGTTTCGTGTGGTTTTTTTTTTTTTTTTTTTTTTTTTTTTTTTTTTTTTTTATGAGTTGGGTAGTTCAGAATAGTGCTGCCTTTAAAACTGTGTTTTGGTAAAGTGAATCCATAAAATGATGTAGTAGTACATGATTAGTTGAAATCGTAAAAAAATATTACTCAGTTGTGCCACGTCCCCTGGCAGACTCACCCTATGATACAATCATGCAAACATATTATAGTCCAATAAATCTTCACCAGGATCTTTGCCGAACCGCGTGAAAGAATAATCTATTAATGTGGGCCAGCCAAACTCTCAAAGTGCAAACTTGTAAAAAAACATGCATGTATTATTACCTTTGAGGGATGTACTTTAGACTGCCCCAAGCTCCTTGTTGACCCATGGAGTATCCAATTACATAAAACTTAGACCCCAGTTCCAGTTTATCGGCAAGATCTTCAATATCCAGAGCTGTACTTCGGATCGTCCGTTTCGAATCCGGGTCACTCTCTCCATAACCCGGCCGATCAAACGTCACCATGTAGATCTTAAGTTCTTCAAACAATTCCTACAAATTGTTAACAAATAATTCACCAATCAATCCATAGTTTCAACGATCACTAAACAAATAAGTATCATATACGCCTTATTATATCCCGAAAAAAAAAAAAACATTTAAAAAATAATGTCTGACTAATTAATAACAGTGGCAAAGTTTGAACAAAATTTTCACGTAGCCGAAATTCACTAAACTTACGAGACCCTTAAAATAAAGATGGCCAGACTCAATGCGTATTAAATTTTCAAACCGAATACTCGTAAGTTTATACGAAAAAAAAAACATTTAGAAAACAATTTCTGACTAATTGAAAACAGTGGCAAAGCTTAAACAAATTTTTCAGAGGGTCAAAATTCTCGAAACTTACGAGACCTTTAAAATAAAGATGGCCAGACTCAATGTGTATTAAATTTTCACACAGAATACTAGTAAGTTTATACTACTGAGCAGTTAAGTTAGTTAATCACCGGATCGTAAACCGATTCGTCGTATCGGCAAGACCCAAACCCATGAACGAAGACAATTTTATAATGGGCTGTGTCTCTAGACACACCATATTCATTAAAAGCTAGATGTCTGCCATCTCTGAGGGTGACACGTGGTCCGGTAACAGGTGGACCGCCAGGTGAACCGCAGAGCTTTGGTGGTGGTGGGGTGGTTTTCTGGTACGCCCATGCTAAGAGTCCTATGAAGAATACTGCTGCAGTTGTGTTGAAGAGTTTATTGAACGGCCGGCGAGCCTTCATTATGTTGTCGTCGGAAACTCGTCGGTGAAGGAGATAGCAGGCTGGGAACACGATTAATATATGGAAGACTTGTTCTTGGATTGGTATGTCAACAATGGTAGGTTAGGTTGTTGGGTTACTTATATAATGAGGGAATAAACTTACGTGTGAAATTTAAACGTGTTTAATAATATTTAAATACGTATTTTGTTTCGCCCGCTACCGATGTATTTTTACATCCCACAGCTTTAGCAGATTACTTAGTCCATCGAATTATTTGGGCCTACTTGTTATCAATGGGATCAGGGATACTTCCATTCCTTTTTTATATTTTATTTCATATATATTTTAGGGAAAATTAATACAAGGTTGTTAGAACATAACCATAGACACGAAATCCAACAAAACGAAGTATTTTTAAATGAAAATTCTTTGACGGCTGAAATAGAAAAAAAAATATGGGGTTGTGAATTCATACACCCCTACTTTAGGATTCATACACCCTAACTCACACTACACATCAATAGGAAGCTGCCACATACTCAGAATGTGATGTCATACACCCTAAATATGATGTCACTGGGTGTATGAATCCTAGAACCCAAAAAATATATGTGTTGCGAAATAAATGCATGTTGCTCTAGGTCGCAGGTTTCATTGCCAAAACCAACCCTAGGTCGTTTTAGTGTCCATCAACTATGTAAAACCACGGGTTGGGTGTTAAGGTACGTATAACCACATGTTAGTAGGTCTGAAAGGTGAAATCTCCCACTACTTACGTGGTGCACTCTTTTTTCATATGTCATATTTATCACAAGCCACAACATATAGCCTAGGAATGAGGTGCACTATATGTGTTCGATAAATGCGTTGGTAACAAGACTTAATGTAATCGGTTGAACTTTTTTTTAAAGGTTACTAAATTAATATCAACTTATTTTGTTCATCCGTAGTGGCAACAATCTTTTACTTGATTTGTTGGTAAATTAAAAACTAATAATAATAATAATAATTTGTCACAACAAAGAGAAACACACCAATCATACAATATATACATCGAGATCTAATTGGTCGATAAACACATCATAACACAGAGAATTCAATTCCCACATTCAATCACCACCAATCCTTTTGTTGTGGGCCACTTATAAGTTGTGAGTGTTATTCATGCATGCATGATTATGTTTTATATTCATATGTTTGGAATCTTACCAATATCCACCCACTTTTGTTGTGGGTTGGCTACCTTGTGAGTGTGTTCTCTTATGTAAAAAATAAAAATAAAAAAAAATAAAAAACAAATCGAACACAAGATTAATAAACATATAGAAGTCACCCGATAGATAGGTGGTGCCTACCCTCGTCAGTTCCAATCAGTGACGAATATAGATTTTTTTTTTAGGTAGTGGACACAATATGAGCCAACTAAATATAGGTTAGACAAAAATAAAAAACAAATGATGATAAAATAACATGTTCATAAAATACATAAACATATATTATAAAAATGCCTCAACTAATTAAAAAAATGATAATAAAATAACATATTCAACAAAAACCTTCTTTCATGTTTGATGCTTCTCAATCGCAATTCGTAAACCCCGGAACTTGGGCAAATATAAGGAAATTTTTTTGAATCCATATTTTTCTAGTATTGATTTACTAAGGGGGACGGAGCGCTATCAGAATTGGGCACGAGTACCACACTACTAGCACGGTAACACCGCCGCCACCTATGCTGATAGGGGTCTCGCGAACCAAAAACGGGTTCTATCTAACGGGCTGGTAACAAGCCATATTTATTGCAACGATCAATTTTTATAATATATTTTATTACTTTTTGACCGTTTGAATTTATTTAATATGAAACGGTAATATTTTTTTGACCGTTAATTTTGAAATGGTATAAAATTGTGCACGGTTTAAATAAAAAACACACAAACAAACAACCAAATTAACCAAAGTACTTTAAAACACAAACAAAACAAATGGATCCAAGATAATCAAAGAGTGTTTCGAGGGGTGCAAGGGGGAAACTGTGCCAGAGGCACAGTTCGAGCATCATGGAGATGAACAGCTAGACGAGGAAGCGGATGACGCACTTGAAGTTGAAGAAGTTGATGCAGGTGGGAGAAAAGAAATATGCAAAGCGACAGAAAGCTGTGAAGTGGAATACGACACAAGAGGTAGCTTTGGCAAAAGCTTGGTGCTATGTGTCGGAAAACATGGAGAAGAATAACCAAAGAAGCAATGGTAGTTTTTGGAAAGCTGTCCAAAAACATTATGTGTCACTGTTGGGAGGATCCACCCGAACAGTTGATCAAATTACTTCGAAATGGACTGCCATGAACCCACAAATGAATGCGTTCAATGGACTTCATCAACAAGCGGTAACAATTATGATATATTTAACTTAGCGTTTTATTTAGTTATACAAAGTTCTCTAAATTATATTTAATATACGGTTTTTTTAGTTGATGTTTTTGTAATTTTTTTATTTTAATGGGACGGTTTATTTTTTTTAAGTTTTACAAATGGTACTTTTAATTCAAACGGTCATTTTTTTAGTAAAAACGGTAATCAAAAAAGGAAAACTAAAAAATAAAGATTTCAGTAAAGTAAATCTGTTAAGTGTTGCCAACAAAAAAAATGAATTAGTGAAGTAAATCAGTGAAGTGATGTGGCAAAGCAGGATTGGTTAAAATCAATGAAGGAAAAAAAACTATAGTAGCACCCCTTGTGCCCTAAGGTTCGGGGTGCGTTTACTTTCCCCTTCCCCCTTGCCCACTTAGTGCCACGTCACTATTCTCTTCCTTTTCCTCCAAACAAGGGTGCGGTTCCTGTAACACCCCAAAACCATTCGTTCATCTAATTATGACATTAGGCGTGATTAGAAAAATAATAAAACGAGACTTAAACAATAACAATGAGGGTTATGTTCTAATACGAAAATAACCTAGTTAATAATATGAATACAAGGTGTTTGAAGCTAGCTTAATTAGTTAGTTTTAATACGAAAATGTCAGTGGCCTAACTAGAGGGACTATAGTCGCCATCTAGCCAAACATGAAATATTAAAATGGTAATGTAAGTGTTAAGACAGACACTTGTGTGTGTGGGTCGATTCTTTCATCAGGAGAATCATCTCCTTCATGAACCAAACCCTAAATTACAAGAACAAGGCCAAATTCAAGCTCAATCAAAGGGGTTTTTAGTGCATTAGCTAACATCCGGATCATCTAAGCCTAACACACAACAAGGTATCTTTATTTGGTACAATTTGATGTTAAAATCCATTTTTGATTTGGATGATAAACTAGGGTTTTGATGAAAACGAGAAATTTATGGTTAGTATAGGTTGCCCTAGTCTTGGGGAGCCTTAAACATGTATAAATTGGTTACAAATCACACTTAGCATGTGTGTTTGATTATGTTAATATGAGTATGTTAATGTGTAAAATTTGGGGTTTTACCTCTAGGTTGAAACCCTCTATGTTTAGTGATCTAGTTGACTCTTTAGAGTTGTGATTATAAGAAATTTAGGCAAAATGGTCTAAATAATGTGTTATGATGATGATTAGACAAATGGTGATGCTTTGGCTAAATGTTGAACGTTTGAAACTAACAAATTGGTAGGTGCACACCAAGTGTTTGATTAAATGCCAAATTGGTGAACACTAGTGAAATTATGAAGTTAGAATCATGTAAGAGCCATCAATTATATGTAATGTTGGCTTGTAATAAGCCAAGTTGATTACACATTCTATGTAAGGAAATATCTATGGATTTAGCTATAACTGGTAATGAATACATGATGTATGGATAGTGAAGTAATTTCATGTTATGTATTCTAATAAACAAGTTTGACATGTCCCTAAGTTAGGTACAAGAACTAGGGATGCAAACTGGTCAAACGAATGCAAGTCGAATACTTATGGAAACAAGAACGGATGCGAGGTAAGTTTACTTACACTACTATACTATGAACATGGGTCAAGTGTTGTA
The DNA here is from genome assembly GCA_028751855.1 of Ambrosia trifida. Classification (NCBI taxonomy): domain Eukaryota; kingdom Viridiplantae; phylum Streptophyta; class Magnoliopsida; order Asterales; family Asteraceae; genus Ambrosia; species Ambrosia trifida. The sequence continues at coordinate 94,860,943 of CM054130.1, forward strand.
TACCTTGGTTTTAAATTTTGATGTGGGAAGATGGTATAACCCCCAAGGGGTGAAACCTATTAAATGAGCGATTTATGCGTATACATGTTAAAACAAGATTTATGGTAATAAACGAATCAAAGTGTGTTGATCAAATGATGGAAATCATCAATTGGGTCAATAGACAAAACTATGTGGTAATCAAGAATCTAAACTCAAGTTTTGATAAGGAAAACAATCGCGTGAATAAGGAAGATATGCAATATGGGTAAATGGGTCAAGTGGGATTGCCACTTGCCTATAGTTAAAGTTGGATTATCATAGGATTATGAACCGCAAGATTTAATGTCAAATGGCGAATGATCACCATTGAGTCCCGAGAGACTAACGGGTCAATCTAGAATGTATGCAGGAGATCAATAGGAAGTTGGGCACTCGATGCCTAAGAAATCATAGTGGGTGCAAGTCATGGGTCAATGCCACCCGGTAAGTCCGTAATTTAATAAACGCCTTTGGGCGAAGCAATATGGGTGCTAAAGCAACCCACATGAAGTACGGGTGCCAAATAGGTAAGTTATTTTCAAAACTATGTCTAATACGCGCTAATGCGCTTAGAATTGATCAAATTGAGAACAATCATATGAAACAGTGAAAATCTAAGTCCATAAGGACTTAGAAGTTTTTTAAACAGGTCATTGAGTCAAAAACAATGGATTTCAATCAAGAAGTGTCGCCACGGATGGCCAAATTGAAAGATTTGGCTATAAGAGGCATTTTGGGAATTTAAAGATTTACTAAAGGTTAAATCTAAGAACCAAGTCATAATGACACAAAACGGACAATGCTTTTAGTTGAACATGTGTCCAATAAGATGACAATATTATTTCTATGCCTTTGGTGTGATTAAGACGTGTCTTGTATAGTCTAGGGCCTTAACTAGTCGATTTGGGCAAAAATCGACATAAACATTTAAAACCAAGAACCGGGCCATATGGACATAAACCGGGTGCTGTTTTTAGTTAAACAAGTGTCAAATGAGTCAACAATATGATTGATATGCCTGTTGAACGGTCAAATGAGGCTTTGTATAATCCATGGCCTTAACGGGTCGATTTGGGTAAAATCAACATAAGCATTGAATAATCGAAAGGGTGTATTTGATTTTCAGAAATGGTATCTTATATGCATGATAATATGGTATCAATGAATCCTCAAGTGTTCCCCGGAATGGCTTTGAACATAAGTAAAAGAGATGCGAAAAGTGGGGAAAAGCAAGCAAAAACAATGAGTTTTTCAGCCAGTGGCCAACGTAAGCAACGTTGGCAACGTAGCTTACGTCAGGCCCTCTCAGGAAATTTGCCCAATGTCCATCGTAGCTTACGCTAGCAGCATAGCTTACGCCAGAACCTCTCGTAAAATTTGTCCAGTGGCCAGCGTAGCTTACGCTGGCAGCATAGCTTACGCCAGGCCCTCTCGGAAAATTTTATATAGTGACCAACGCAGCTTACGGAGGAATGTAATCCCTAAATATTTGCTTTGTATTCCAAACTCGTTCGTTCCGTTTTGACGTGTATCAACGTGTTAACTATTTAAAAGGTGTTATTATCAACACAACTAACCATTATCTATGTAATGGTGCTAGGTATACCTTTGATGGAAATCCAAGAGCAAGGATCGAGTCGCGAGAAGAACCGAACACATCCGGACACTCATCAAGCTTCCGCATTAGAATTCAAGGAACTCTCGACAAAACGCAAAAATCTTAGTATATGTTTAAACTATTAAAATGTATAAATAATTGTGAATCAAATATGTATTTGATCACAACGGTTTATGTTTCTCATAATTTAAAAGGTTTTAATCGGGAGTGGTTTTACGTAAGGTCAAAACCCGTATAATTAGGCGTTGATTGCGTGATTACGGGTTAGGGTCTTACAGTTCCCAGTTCCCCTTGTCCACCCTTCCCCTGTAATAACATCAGGGGGGGGGGGGATGACGGGGAGAATTCCCTTGTTTCACTGAAGAAGAGAGGGATGGGGCGTTCCCCGTCAGTGGAGGCCTCCATAGTTCCACCTCAGCTCCCCATGTCCACACCCTTTGGTCTAGGTAGTTTTTAGAAAACGCCTTGAACATATGGGGAATGGACGGTGAGTACAGTCGTACATGCCCAACTAGCTAAGTCCTTGGTAAATCTGTCACATGCTCCAACAAAGTTTGGCCTACCTCATGCAAGGTAGCTTACCTAACAATTAACAAAGGTTTGGATCAGCTCCCCCAACTCCTCAAAATTTCACATGAGCTTCACGTCATTTTCCCTTTCCCTCCTCCAAACCAAGAAAATGGTTTCCCATTCTTCCCCTTTTTCAGTATTTTATTAATTTTTTTAAGAGGAAAAGGACAACCCCCCCCCCCCCCCCACACACACACACACAAAAACAGCTTGGGGAGTAAGGGAATTTTCCCCAAATTCACCGATTTTTTTTTTTTTTTTTTTTTTTTTTTTTTGAGTGGGTGGGAGGGGGGGGGGGGGGGGGGTGTTCCCCTTAGGGGGAAAGTGGACACCTCAGCTCACCAAGAGCTTTACCGAGTCCAAACCATTTGGTCTATGAAGGTCAAAAATTTAGAACATGTAGTCATGTACCATATATCGACTATGAAGCTCTGGTTTGCTTTAACAAAGTCTTGTCAACTACAAAAATATTAAACTTGAAGTACTCGAGAGAAGGGAAAGGAAGATCGATACATGACCTGATCGTGAATTGAATGTGCTATATCTCTTGAGAAAATGAAAAAAAAAAAAAAAAAAAAAAAAAAAGACAAGCTTTTTTAGATTAACAAAATTAACGGGAAGATTAAAGTAACCACTTTTGCAAGAAAACCGGTATTGACCGAATATTGTTACCACTACCAATATTTATTTTTATGGTTTAGAATCAGTTTATAGTTATTCTTGTATTTTTGCACTACTCATTCCAAATGGGTTTGTCCGTTTGTGTATATACCAAACTCCCACCGTTTTGCATTGAGGAATTCCACTAGTTTAGTTACAATTCACAAACTTTAATTTCACTAAATTAAAAGTTACATTTCATACGAAGAAAGTAACTTTTAATAATACAAAGAGGTCCTAGTCAAGCATAAAAGTCATAGCATTTGTTGAACTGTTGATGGTCTGAATGATCCTTCAATTTCATGGGAAAGAAGACGACACAATATATAAAATATAGATTTTCAAAGTTGGCAAGCTATCCAAGTGGTTGCTAGTTCACATCTTCACCAACCGAGATATGACTCACGTTGAAACTCAATAATACAAAAACTGAAAAAGACCAAAAAAGAATAAATGAAGAAATAAATATATACTTCTTTTTTGTAAAAAAAAAAAAAGAAAAAAAAGAAAAAAGTGGATGACTAATTAATATGAAATTGTAGATTCCTGTGCTACGCGGCGGTGCATCAATTAGTATCAGTTTGATTCATTATAGTAGTGTTGTAAACTAACACGAAAGAGGAAATTCCGTATTACTCTTTTAGAGTATTAACATCTCATCCTTCATCTTTGTCCATCAAATTACACTAAAAGTCTAAAATTTACTACATATTATTTTTCATTTTTAATTAATTGATATTTTTTATACATTTATCATTACATTCTCTATCTACTCCATTCATGCTCACTTTCAAAGAATATTAAAAAATAAATAAGGAAAAACAATGTCCCCCTCATCAAATTAACAACAAAGAAATTAGATAGGATAATAAAGAAAAACTAATGCATCAACTAATAACGTGCATGAGTTGGTGACAAATTCACAATTTTACTTTATTAAATAAAGAGTCCGGAAAATAATCAAATTAAAAATTAAGTGAAATTTTGCCTTTCTTCTGACTTGTTCATCATTCTCACGGTTTCATATACGAGTCAGTGACTCGGTCATTCGAGTTATTGTTCCCTTACCATATCCTCACTTGAAAAAGAATTCATCATCGAGTTCTCAGAGTAGGGAGTTTCAATTGATGTATTTTTTTTTTTTATTTTCACATCCTTAAACATTGTTACATTGTGTCTCATTTAACTCTCATTACCATTCTACTATGGGCAGATGATTGAAGCCAATTACTTCTTTCTCTTGTCGCTCTTTACTATTTGCTGCCTTGATTTCTAGACTCTTCACCATCCTAACGTCCAGGGTCGGTCTTGAAAATTCAAGTGCCCGGACCGAACTGCAAAATTTGTGCCCCTTAACTTTAGCTTTATGCTTTAATGAAATAAATAATATAAACTACTTTTTTAAGCTACGATTAAAGTAATATTAAATTGATGGATCAAATTATATTTTTCACTTAGGTTGCAATTTAACGGTAGAGGGAACAAACCCTCTTGGGGGGGGGGGGGGGGTTGGGAGTTCGAATCTCGAATCCCACAAAGTATGAAAATATAAATGGGTGAAAGTTTGGAAATAAAAAAAAAGATTTGTTTCATAAAAAAAATAAAAGTTAAAAAGGAAGTCAAAACCAATCGGTTATAAAAAGCAAAAACAACTAAGTATGAGCCCTATTTATTTCATCTTCTATAACTTTTCTAGTCTTACCCTCATTAATAAACCTGCATTTTTTTTTTCTCAAACCATTTCATTTTCTTCTTTAATTCTTAGCCTCTTTTAACATTTCTTTACTTTATGTTTTATATAAACAACCCTTCACTTTGATTAATACTTGATTAATAATTTTGGGCTTAAACATAAAAAAATCCTCCGAATTAAGGACATCACTGTTAAAAAAACTTGGATTGCCGGATAGTCAATGTGCCCCCGAAAAATTAGACCCGGATCGAGAGTCCTCCCTGCATCCCTTAAGGGCCGGCCCTGCTAACGTCTTTTATCACCTCCAACATTATAATGTTGGAGCTTCTTTAGTTTTGTCGTTGGCCTTCATATCTTGATATGTCACATTGTCATCGATGTGAGATTCATTTGTTTTTCAGCGAACAGTTTATGAACCGTTTGGCGGGAAGTTCGTTTGTGTTTGTTCGTTTAATAAATGAACGAACACGAACAAAATATTTCGTTCGTTTAGTTAAACGAACGAACATGAACAGAGGCCACGTTCGTTCGTTTATGTTCGTGAACGTTCGGTAACGTGTTCGTATATGTTGTTTATTTTCTGTTCATTTATGTTCGTTTGTGTTCGATAGTTTAATAAGGTTTTTAATTTTTATAATATGCCTTGATATTCTTTTATTTATTTTACCCAAGTAAATAAATAAACAACTTATATGAGATTTATATGTGTGTGAATTCGTATTACTAGGAAGTTAATATATGTTCGTTTGTGTTTATTTCTGTTCATTAACATTTTTTTTGTGTTCATCACACTTGATTGTCTTCATGAATGTCCGTTTGTGTTTGTGTGCGTTCATGAACATAATTAACAACCGAACATAAACGAACACGAACATGAGTGTTTTCTTAACAAACGAACACGAACATAAAATTTTGTTCGGTAAGTGTTCATGAACTGTTCGTGAACACATATTTTCCTTATCAAACGAACACGGACAAGCCCTTATTCGTGTTCATTCGGTTCGTTTGCAGCCCTATTGGATTTATTATCCAAATAAGCTTACTTCTTGTCAAATAAAAAGTTAGATAAGGGGTGAGCCTTTCATGTTGATAATGAAATGCCAATTAGCACCATATAGTAACCACCTTCATAATTTTTTGGATGTTTCCGCCATCTACAAATAAGACACATAGTTCTTAAAGGATCATGTGGGTTTTGTCAAGGACATCTAAAAATTAATTGAACCGGCTTTTTATCTAGCCGCGCGTTGCGTCGGCGTTAATCCGATTTTAAATATAAGCAACAACGTATTAAACCACAAACCCCAAATCAACCAACATACAAATGTATGTATATTAAAATGAGTTTATATTTATATTCAATCATGTTATACAACATTACAACCTAACAGTCTACTTCATTGCCAGCTAAGATTTTCCTAACATGGGTAGAGGGCGTCGATAGCCACACGTATAAATTTACGGAGTTGTCAAGACCTATAAATTTACATGTTAAAAAGCACAAAAATATCATTCTTTGCATCAACTCAAACAGTATATAACATTATGACTTCATCGTTCGATCTTTGCATTCTCACTTGTTAGCCTAAAACAACACATTCTTCTTTAACTCCATTGTTACATTCACATGAAGTATAACCATGTCCTTTCTGGTGCAAATGCGTCCATTAATATTAGAAACAATAATAGCATAGGTTAAAAAGTTTTGATGTGTACCATGGATGCAGTGACAAAGGTACTTTTGGCATGCCAACCGTCACCACGGTTCTGAACCGAATAGTATCCATCAAGAATCCACGCTATCAAACGCGTTGTGCGCCTTGCCATTTTGTCTCACATAAACACAAATCCATTCTCTTCCATCAAATAGGCCATCATTAACCATGCATCAAAATCTGAAAACACAATGTAAAACTTCCTTTAGGTTTATGAATTACATGCTATTCACATTCCCATAATTTTGGGTATTTGCATATGTTGCTTTTGCCTTTTTTTTTTCCTTCCAAGTGTTATAGAAGCAGACCATACTTACAATCACAGTGTAGTATTATGTGACAATAAATTGAACACTCTCACCTTTGATTTCATGATGTCTCATAGGTTTCAAACTCATATTTCGCATACATAAAGAGTGAACCTCGTAAACCTGCCACAATATGGGGTAAGTTAGCTACATTGCTACAAAAGGGGGGAAACAAATTTAAGTTAAATCAAGATACTAACCAAAAAGTTTCTTGCAAAGACATTAGTTAATAATCATGTAAATGGTATCGAAATTACTTCTATGAAGTTGAGTATGCTGTACTTGTGAAAGCATAAAAAACTGCCCATTTTAAATCCGACAAACATTCATCAACAGTCAGAAACTTCTCAATTTTGTTAGATGTTGCAGCAGTCTTGGGAAAGTTTTTTATAAAAAATCTCTGCAGAGGTGGTTACATTTTGTGGCACTGGTTAGTACCATGTCAGCAACCACATTTGGCAAAAATGATCATGCAACCTTTATGATATTAAAAAATATCAACTTTGAAATTATGTCACGTGCTAAAAAATTTTGTTGTAGTAAAGTAAATGCCATGGCATTGTAATGGGTGAAAACTCAAACTCAAAAGCACTGCAAGCTCTAGCCGCTCCTAAATCATTATATTTCAAACGGTGAGATTTTTATATAATTTTTGGAACTTCAATTATTTACAAATTTCAAAGAAAAATGAGACAAAAGTGATACCAAGTCAACCCAGCCCCAACCCATTTGACATGTAAACTATCACATCTTTTTTAGTTTTATATCATTGAAACTTCAGTTATAGTAACCAGGTAACTCGATTTACATGATACATGCAAAACGAATATGTATAAATATATATATACCTAAAAGTTACCACTTTGTTGATTTGGACGACAACGTGCATGAAGGCCGGTTAACCCGACATGGTTCTTTTGACCATTTGGTTCGACACTTCCTGAGAAGCAGGTAGTCTAAGGCCAACAACAAAATCATTCTAACCGACGCGGTAGCTCATTGTGACCTCACCGGCGATATCCATGGCAAGGCCGGATATAAAGTTGAAAGGTCTGGCACAAAATCATCTACAATTTTTAATAATTACTGAAGCCTTTCCATATCACTAATCTAAAATTACTAAACCAATACCCAGATAGAGTGACGGTTGAATTCGCTATTCGACAACCATGTACGCTATAAAACCATATCTATTTGCTAAAGAGTCAAAATTAGTGCCAAAACAAACATTATAAAACTAATAACAATCAACAGAGATTATAAACTTTAAAACCCATACTTATCCAAAACCTTTGAAATGACTAAAACATTAAAACCAAAATCACTCACCTTCATGTTGTTTTCTTAGTCTGTAGCTTCTTCGCCTTCTTATGTGTGTCTATTTTGCTCCTATTTTACAAAAGCAAACACCAAAATAATTAGATTCCAATAAGAATACCATGTTGTTTGGAACCAGAGAACATAAGTTTTCACTTTGAATCAACTGAAACAAATTCAACTTCTTCATGAACATCATCATCATCATCACAACCTTTATAAGGTAAAAGAAAAGAAGCTGTATTAGTCAACTAAGATAAAAGTCAAGGAAATAATTGCTTATCTTGTATGAAGAATTCAACCTGCAGCCAAAGCTTTTATATAAAGCAAATCCCAAAGTAACATACAACAACACATAAAATCAATTAGCCGAAATCCGGCAAACAATGGAACAAAAGTTCACCAAACTCATAATATTGAAGTAAAAAAGGGGATGAATTATTTTCTGCCATTGCAACTAAACTAACCATTATAACCAGATTACATTCCACAGAGGTGAAAAATAACACCACAGCAAAGAATGGTAGGAAAACGTAATACCTATACAAACAGAATGCAAATAGGCGTCTAAACCCTAGACCGACTTATCAGAAAACCAAGTAGGTCGGTTTGCTCCTTTGTTTTTGCGAGTGACCTCTGATCTGAACCTAGAGGTTGTTAATCGTGTTTTTTTCAGCTATATGTTGCCGTCGCAGCCGGCTGGCGAAACCGTCGTTGTTGGGAACTGAGAAACCGTTATCGCCGCCGGGTCAAAACCATATCCGTCGTCATCATCGCCCATCACCACCGTCTTCCCACTCCTCTAGCCTACTCTCACATCTCTCTCTCTCTCTCTCTCTCTCTCTCTCTCTCTCTCTCTCTCTCTCTCTCTCTCTCTCTCTCTCTCTCTCTCTCTGTGTGTGTGTGCAGACATCAAGGCATGAGATAATGAAATTGTACGGTTGTATCGTAGAGGTGGCGAGAGGTGGTGGTCTTCTGATGACTGTGGAGTTTTGTGAAAGTAGAAGACATATGGAAGAAGAAATTTAGGGCGGTGGAACACGTGGGTTGAGGAGGGGATGACAAATAGATGAGAAAAGTCGTAAAATGACTAAAAAGTCCATAAACTGATAAGGCAAATGACCAAACTGCCCATACAATAAATAAAAATAATAAAAACGAAAGCAGGACTCGAACCCGCACACATCTTATAACCAAACACCACCCTAACCAACTGGACTGGAAATGTTTTTGTTATTTTGCTTAGACTTAACAATATAAATACAATCATAAAATGTCTTAAATAAAAAATCACTATTCATTAGCATGTATTATTAATATAGTATAAGTCACATAGTCCAACTTAAGAGAGACTTACAAAGTCTAGTACTTGTCATCAAGCTAACAACTAAGAAATAAAATGCACTGATTAAAAAATTAATGTGACAATTAATAAATTGCATGGATTGCTAACAACTCAAGATTTACTTATTAAATGAAGAGTTAAGAAAATATTCAAATTCTAAATGAGCGAAAGTTACACCTCATTCCCACAAATTAATCCACGTAAGAGTAGGTGTTTCAAGTTATCGATAACACCAATATTATTGAAATGTTACAAGATAGAAGCCAATTCGAGATGGCTAATCTCCCAAGAAATAGAGAAAAAGATAGACAAGTTTTAGACACTTTTTTATCAATATACTAGTTTATATCCCGGGAGCGTCCCGGGTTGAGAAATCTAAATAAAGTGAATAAAATTAGAAATATCTAAACTATAAAAATGGCATCTGCAATATATGATTAATGAATATTATTATTATTATTATTATTATTATTATTATTATTATTATTATTTAAAACAAATCTCTGCCATAAGTTATCATATTCTAATATAAAAAAAGGGTAATTGGGTCGGGTATCACCTAATCCCAAGCCCGACCCAAACCCACAATTTTTTTAAACTAATTCCAAACCTTACACAATACCTGTCGGGTTACAAAAAATAGTCGTATTTTTTCTCTGTTTTTTATATAGCACTATGGTACTCGTTGGAAAGATAATAAAACGCTCGTTAATTTGGTGTAATTTTTTTCTTTAAAAAATCTCGTATATTAAAGATATTAACGTTTAAAAATTATAGGAGGAAACATTAGGGTGAAAAATCCAATTTTGTTTTTAAATTATTTTTTTTCTAAAATATCTCAATGCCACATGGGATGACACATGGCACACTCAATGAAGAGAATGCCTCTTTGAGTGCATGTCATTAAAATGGCTTTGGTTTATTATATGCATAGATTTTCTAAACAAAACAATGACATAATTCACCTATTTAAAGGCTTGAAAAAAAAAATAACTAACTGAGCCACTAATTCCTATCACTAATCCACTACTTAATACTAAAATAGAGAAACACTAAAAAAGAAAAACAATAGCAACGTGGGTACATGGAAACGTAAATTATGCATGATGGTGTTGACCCAACTAGCACACATCAGTAGTGCACGTATCATTCCCGCGCGCTTCAAAATGTTCTTGTCCTCAAGAACGGAACGATGTCGCCACGGTGGTCTCCATTCACGTCGTTTGACAGCCTTAGGAGCCTTGTTGTTCAAGGTCAAGAACCGGCTGTTGTGGTTGCCATGTTTGGTGGGTGTACGTGTGGGTTTAGGGGCTGGTTTGGTGTGTTGAAAGGTGACATGTGAGGTTGATTTTGGTGCTGATTTGGTGGTGGGTTTGGGTGAGATTTGTGGTGCGGACGATGTGGTCAAAGAGGGTCGTTTGGGTTTGGTTTTGTAGGTCGTTTGTTGGTGCCGAATGGGGCGTTTTTTGGATGCGGATGAGGATATTTGATGTAAGAATGGTTTTGGGGCAAACGGTTTGGGCAGTGGTCTACGAAATGGTAGTCGAGGCAGCAATGGAGGTGGTGGAGGTAGACCTAGGCGAGCGTTAAACTCGACGAGGCGTTTTTGGTTTGTCTCGATAGTATTCCACAATTCGTCAAGCAACAACATGATTTTTGAGGTCATGATGGAGGTGAATTCGGGAATGAAAGCACCAAATGATAGAAGCCTTTTCTAGTAGGCAAACACTCCAAAGATAGATAACCCTTAGAGGGGGTCAAGCTCCAAGAATACAAGAGAAGAGAGACATTTTTCTAATTCATTTTCATTAATACTCTTTCACTATGCTAAAGATTACAATTTAAAGAAAACAAAATGAAACAAGAAACAAACGTGTGCTTCCTAATAATATGGATTTACTAGAACATGGATAAGGTTTGAAAAACTAAACTACCCATGACTTCCAATATGTCATGCATGCATTACGTAAATTAAGAGTAAAACAAGTAGTGGGTTTGACCCTTCAGTCCCTGATCTTTCTGGCACACCTCGGGTCATTGCATGGTTCGGGTTACTTCCACAGGTCCGTACGTATCATTCACACTGTCTAGTGTTTTTAAATTCCTATTGTTCCATATGATACACGAGTGTTGATATCCACAATGAGGGATTATGCTAACAAACATGGTAGAAAACTAACTGTATTAACCTAATTAGTTTTGATTCAGTGAAATAAAAACCAGAATAAGTTAGGCCTATTAGATTCCAATTTTCAAGTTGTGATTATTGCATTCCAACCCGACAAAGTTGAGATTATTTAATTCAAATTCTTCTTAATAAAAAAGTACATAAAATAGCTATCGAGTAGCTTGAACTCGCGACCTCTAGCTTCAAACGCAAGCACTCTACCCGTCGAAACCAAGTAACAATTTGGTTATATGTGTTCGCTTAATATTTATTTATGGGATTACTCAATTTTTTCATATACAACCTCTATTAAAAATTCAAAATCTGACCGTGTCCTGTGAACCCGTCCGATTTCATGAAAGTCCACCCGTGGGCGACATATAGGAACCCCACACTCATCACATCTTCGTTAAATATACGAGTGTTGGTACCATGACAAACCGAAGCAATTCCTACCGAACAGCGGTCCATTTTTTGTGTTATTATTACCGATACCGGTATTCATTTCTAAGGCTTTTAGATCGATGTAAAACACGTGTATAGTTCCTTTTGGGTATATCACATGTATATTTTTTGTGTTCTCTTTATCAATTACATATTCATAAAAATGTGTATTTTATAGAGGTAAAAACGTATAACTAATATCAGTTTTTTTCTTAAAACGTATATATCTTTTGTGAGTTAGGATTAAATACACAGGGAAAAAAAAGGAAGTTGTATGAAGGGTATCAAACAAGCTCCGATTGGACTCATTCAATCGGCATTGAAACCATCTTATCAAACTCTACGATCTCAATATTTAGGTTTTCGCTATTTTGGATTTTTAGCTTGTAGTTCTTAGAATTTGTGTTATATCATTGTGTCTTCTTTTATTTTCGTCATTGTGTCACTTTTGCGACTCATTACGTCTTTTTTTCTCGGCATTGTGTTGTATTTTTTGACTCATCTATTAATCTATTAATATATATAAAAGAATTGAACATTGCTGACGTGGCGTGCAATGGTGCCTTCATCCTCTCCATGAAACTGTCACATGGCATCATAATTGAAAGATTTTAATGTTTTTTGAATTATTTCCTTTTTTAATTAAAAAAAAAAAGATAAACATATAACCCTAAATTTATCTCTCTATCTCTCAATTCTCAATTACTAAAATTAAATTGAGTTATTTTAGGAAAAAAAGAATTTAAAAACAAATTTAAATTTTTCTCTCTTATGTTCCTGCCATAATTTTTAAACGTTAATATCTTTTATATTCGAGATTTTTTAAATAAAAAAATTACACCAAATTAACGAGCGTTTTATTATCTTTCCAACGAGTACCATAGTGCTATATAAAAAACGGAGAAAAAAATGACTATTTTTTGTGGGGTTATGTTCATACAGGAAAAAAAACACAAAGTGTTCAGGTTATTCATTAATCATGTTTTTTCTTTTAAACCAGGTTCTTATCTACGATGTTGAAATTCAGCCCAATCACCATGCTATCATTGGAATTTTATTCTTCTAAAGATGGATAGGTATACTTCATCAAGAGAAGTTAGGAGAACGAATCACGCAACACTGCAACACATGGTGTCACCTTATAACAGGTTATTTTTTTATTTATTTAATTACAAGAGTAATAATTATTACTATTAGTATTAATATTATTAGAAGTGTTATATTTTTCAACCCCCATCATGAATTCTACATCTATATAAGTCAAAGTCAAATTGTAACATGTTTTAAATTACGTGAAGATGATTATATGTTGAAGGTTATCCTTTTAATACTGTATTATGTTTAATATGGTTTACGCTTTTTATTTTTTTAACTTTTTAAATAAATGTTTTTTTTTAACTAAGATTGATTATGTTTAAGTTATTTACGCTTTTCGTGATTTGAGTTTTCTTCTTTTATCATTTTTTATTAAATCATATTAAATTTTTCAACCCCGGAACCTTCCCGGGGTAATCAGCTAGTTGTGTTATATGTCATAAGCCATTCTGTTTTTTTTATCTAACTCACTCCTCATTTATTTTACACAGTGTATACTTATCCCATATTATTACGCGTGGACACAATTTACCATCTTTACAAATTACATGAGTGTCTTAATCGGAGCCACGTACCATCGTCCATCCCCACATGATTCATGATTGTGTCGTAATCAATGTCCAAATGTCATAAATGAGTTTTTGTTTCTTTAAAATCCATATTTTAAGGCCTCAAAGTTTAAAACACATGTGTTTCACGACTTAGCTTAAAGCCATTGTTAAATAAACATATTGGTAGGAATCACCTTATCGAGTTATCTGTCTACTTAGTCAGGTAGTTTAAAAAAACAGATGATTTGAAAATCGGTTTGAACCCAGATCGAGACATAGAGTTGAAATGACTTTTCAACCCTATATATTGAAACCGCTCAAACATGAGCGGCTAGGCCTTTCCTCCTTAGAAACCGGCTTCAACTTGGACCGGTATGCGTAAAAACTGAATTCAACCCAAACCAGAAATTGATTTGTGCAGCTAAAGTAGTTTTGGATCATATCAAAGGTTGTTTCTTTGTTTTCTAACACTTAAACATGTACCACCTTAATAAGATAAACACATTAGGAAACCAATTAAACATACAATATTTACTTTCAAATTCTGTTCTTATAATACGTTTTCCTCGTTAAATGAATATAAAATGAGGTCAATAGACATAAGTAAACAAAGCCAAATATACGACACCAATAATCTACTCTTCTACAACGATTTAGTCATAATATCGCTAACAAATTGGACAACTTTAGCGATAGTGAGTGCATGTTAAAGAATAAACGAACGTACATACACCCCCATGACATGTTCTCTGTTGTTGCAGTCACTGAAATTGTCACCGGTTTATCTTAATCGCTACAATTAACAGAGATAGCGACTGCAACCTAGGCCACCTTGGCATTGCTGTCTGGTAGTTCCTTCTTGTTCCAAAAGCTTACAAAGAAAGAATCCATGATAATCTACACAATTTATAACATTCACATCACAAGCCATAACACGCTATAAAACAAAGAGAATTTCATTAGTTGGTAAAAGCAAATCGCTTGTTGCACATTGGTTATAAGTTAGTAATATGTAAACGGTTGTTAAACCTGGTTTAAATGTGCTGCAACACACGGAAGGACAAGCAAACCGGATTCACCAAATGTACCACCAAGTTGATCCACGACTGCAACCAGCACCGGCAAGGTTTTCTACAAATAGTTTTGCAACAGATTTAAGTCTCGATTAAAGCAATTTATATTTTCAATTTTTTATATTTTTTTAAACACAGTCTAAGAATTTTAATAACAATTTTACTATTAAGTGTCACCTGACTTGCAACAAATAAGAGGGCAGTGGCATTTTCCTTCTTTGCGAAAACCGATTTGTTGCCACCAGATGCAGCACATAAGATTTGTATTGAGAGAGCATTGAAACCCAACAATATGAGGTGAAGAAGCCTGCAGTTTATGATATACATGCACAATATGAGTTACTAAAGTCAAAATGATCGGTCATAAATTTAAATTCGAGATTAATAAAAAAAACATAATATTTCAACACTACGAGATCAGAGAGAATTTTAAAGGAAAAAAAAAACTTACGCTCCCATTGCGACAGCTACAAGAAAAATTGCAGGCTTAACCGCTAGAAGCAATGGCCTTGATCTGCTCACTTGTATCCAAGGGACCTGAATGAGAATAATAGTAGTCACTAAACACGAAAATTAGATTTAATTCAATGTGACACATTCCAGAGATTATTCTTACCAAACTTAATAGAAGTGAATTCAAATTTGATAACAGCTTGCGATTATTATCAGCAAAATTCGCGATGCCTGCAATGTGTGTGAAATTGTAAAAAAATATAAGATGTTTACTTGTTTCAATATTATCTGTAAGTTAAGTTGTAAGATAAGTGATGATGCTTGCAAAAAATAAAAAAAAAAAAATCAACGCTACAGCGCATAGTTCATTTCAGATTCTATGCCGAATTGTGACACTTCTCATATGAGATTTGAAACTCCAGTCGTTAATTTTTTTTTTTTTTGAAAAGCTAACCCCCACCAAAAGAAATTCTGACAGTAATCTTTCTTTTTTCAAACAATACCTTTTAACTTTTATTTATACTAGGGTTTACGGACTCGCTTATAAGATTGGAAATTAGGCAGAGTAAGAATAATCAATCACCTTTAAAGGATTCCCGCAAGACCTATCAAACGAAAAAACAAGAGAGGAACTTTTAAAACTCAAATGTCGGTTAAAAAATAAGCGACTTACATAACTATTAAGAAGTTTCTGTGTGTTACTCTGTACCTTCCCCAAAATCAGAGGTATCAAAAGTGTGACGACGAGGCTTTTAAATAACTGATCAGCAGGAACAGACGTACCCACTCCACCAGCTATTAGTTTGGATATAGTAAAGGGAACCTACGAGATATTAGATGCACAAGAAATAATGCTAGTAGCCTAGTAATGCTTAAGCTCATAGCAAATACTTGCTAATAATGTAGTATGATATAAAGTTCTCCCTGAAGAAAGAATTAAAAATATAAAAATAAATCTATGTACGGAAGGGATTTAACTGAAGTGCGTAAAATGTTTTAGGCAGGAAGGCTGGAAGGGAGAAAGTGATGTTTCGGAACTTACAACAAGAATTCCCAACAGACTAGATATTACTGTCATTGCAAGAGCCAAGGCTGAGTTTCCTCCAGCAAGCTGTAACAAAAAATTTCATACTCGGGTCACAATCAAATTTCTTCGATCTTATAAACAAAAGTCAACTAACCCGAGTTAGAGCAACTCCACTTGACAACGTTGTAGGCATACAGCAAAACAAAGCAAGTCCTGTAAGGATTATACAAAATGATTAGGAAGAAGCTACAATAAATGATAAATTTAGAAAGACACAAGATGGAAGCTGGCGTTTCTGGCCGTAATATTCACATACGTTAGAAGACATGTCTGTTATTCAGAAAACAAATAGTGATCGTTCAAAAAAATACTTATTGTCTCTTAAATAAATTCATATTACATAATAAATACATAGTAATATATGATATACTTAGTCTCTTATTCCTGATCCCGTCCACTAATGACGAAAATCGGGTTGAACTTTTTTTTAATTGTATGCTCATATTTGGTGCACTCTAGTGCGACTACTTAAGTTACTTGCCCTAATTCAGAGGTTATTGCATAAAAAGGTAACAAAGATTGGTCTGAGATCTGTTATGGGCAACCAAGTACTTTTCTACTTACAAAAAGGCACACACGTTCAAAAAAGTTTAATATAGGATAATCCAACCTGGTTACGGGGTCAAAATGATGATGTGACGGTAACTTAGAAGATTACCCTATGTGAAAATTATTTGAAAGTCTCAACTTTTGTGACTGCAAACAAAGTTGTTACACATACAGAAATTAGACCAAAGTTTGCAACCTTAATATGCAATTAATCATCAACTTAATATTAGAAATGTATTGCACGGTCCTGTTCTAAGGCCTGAGTCCAGACCTGTGACAAATTCTTGAGGTTGAAGGTGAAGTTGCAGGATAATTCTGGAAAAGAAAGGTGTAAACAACAAAATAGAAGCCTGCGCTGACCAT
This sequence comes from Ambrosia trifida, assembly GCA_028751855.1. Lineage (NCBI taxonomy): Eukaryota > Viridiplantae > Streptophyta > Magnoliopsida > Asterales > Asteraceae > Ambrosia > Ambrosia trifida. The sequence continues at coordinate 94,877,972 of CM054130.1, forward strand.
GATAAGAGAGTAATTTAGAACATCATCATTTACATTGATGACAAAATGCTTAGGCGACTATTCATGATGCCACACATATTCTGAGATCATGTATCTGATTCTAAAACTTCAACATTCCTAACAAAAATTTTGAGACAATAACAGCATTGATTCTGTTGAAGTGAAAAAAATGAACCTACAAAAGCATGATTAACAATAATAAAAATTAAAGTTCATACTATCCCAAAAAGTCCAACTGGCCATGCTTCAGCAGCTGCACCTATTTCGTCACTACGCAGTGTCAGGCCTGTTTATGTACAACGAGAAGGAGAAGCTAATTAAAAATGAAGATTTCGTCACGTTGGTGAATAACTAAAGGTATGAATTTCTTTCGGGTAATTAAAGGAAAAAATTTAACGACTGCACCCCCTAACCTTATTATCCTTTTACCTGATATGATAAATATCCCAAAAGTGCTAACTTTTGATACATGATAACTATGAGCAAGACAACCAAGACTAGGATTTGCAAGACCCAACACTACTCCTCCAATAAGAGCTGCATCAAATTAAATACAAAACCATGTATCAGTAACTAATGCTAGCTGCAATAATGTAAACACATAATACCTTCAAAGTTCAAACTTGCCATTTTCAAACTCTCTTTCAAGTAGCATCCCACAGAAATATTCAATAACGCAAAAATAACCCAATTACACAACTAACAGAACCATTACCTAATGGAAGAAAGTTGCTGCTAACAAAATTCAGCAAAGATCCTGCAGAAACCGATAACCTCGACTGTGCAATCCATTTACCAGGTTCATTCAAACCACCATTTCCCTGAAACTCCAACCACACCACTATCCCTCAAATCATACACATATGATATAACATTTAATAGGGGTGTCAATCGTGTCAACTCAAACACAACCCTTTAACCAGTATATTTAAATGAGTCATACATGTTGACGAGTTATCGATAAAGTCTTTAATGGTTACTCAGTGAGTATGAGTGTCACATTTCTAAATACTTTTAAAAAAAGGGTTAACGAGTCAACCCAAACCCGACCCGTTTAATTGTGGGCGTGTTAGTCGTCTCAAACCTGATGGGAAGTGGCGCTGTTTCTGATAAAGATTGTTCGGGTAAGTGAACGGAGGTCTGGAGTAAGCAATGAGTTGCTGATATTATTATTATTACTAGTAATAAAAGAGCGTTTGGCGGAGAAGATAAGGTGTGGTGGCTTAAATCCGTGGGTTGTTGATGGAGACGTTGAAGTACCGGTCACCGGAGATGTGAGGTGGAGTATGGTTTGAAGGGTTCCCGCCATCTGCTTCTTCTGCCCCAACCCAACCTAGGATTCACACACAACAGTCGTTAGTTGTTGATACACATTACAACTGTGTGTGTGTGTTTTTTTTTTGTGATTGGTATTTTTTTTGTTCTAAAAGATCCAAGGTTTTTAAAATTAGGCCCCTTGAGATATTTTACATGTTAAACTTTAGTTATCAAGGTGGTGTAACCTATGTAAAATTGTAAACACCACAACCCGAGTGTCTCATCGGCGACAATGTTCTCTTCTACCCGCGGCTCTCTCTCTCTCTCTCTCTCGTCTCTACACACAAACACAACTCTCACACACATGTGATTTCAATGGGTGATACTCACCAAAGCCCCTACGGACTACCTAAGCCACTAGTAGCGTTGTTCTCAGACCCAAAACCCCTTATCCCAAGTGATGCCCCGTACACCCTTATAGTTTGTCAATTTTAGCCTACTTAATTGAATGAGTTGACTGTTTTTTATTAAACGTATTATCTTTAATGGGTTAAATAATAAATACTCAATCGAGGGTAAAGTTACTAAATGTAAGCAAACAAGTATATCTATGGGTGTGTTAGGATGATAATTAGTTATGTCTGTTTGGTTATAGGCTAAAACTACACCTGGCAAAACGGGCGGGTTGGGTCGGTTCGGTTCATGGGTCAAAACGGGTTCGGTTTTAGCCTAAAACCAAACATAATTGATTAACTGATATCTTGGTTTTTAGAAATTTTATAACCTACTAGTTCCAGTTACAAAAAAGTTCGGTTTTGGGAAAGTCGATTTAATTAACCGAGGTTAGGGTAAATGTTTAGTTTTTTACATGACCCAATTCAAGCACATTGCAATTTATAGATTCAATTAAGTTTCGAGACAAATAAAAAAGCTACCAATTTCTTAATTTAGTAAAAGAGAATGGTAGTTACAGTTATGACGCGGATTGTAATCGGTGCATGCTAGGGTTGAATTTGTGAACGTCGAGTGCCCCTTTAGCCATGAAACCAAAACATTCAAGAATGTTATCATGTAAGGAGCTATGCACAAGTGCATGGTGGTGAGAGCATCTCACAGAATATTCAAGGCATAAGTCCACTGAAGGTGTTGAATGTGTTGTTTCTTGTCACTCATACTTATCTTTTGGGCAGTACATTGATCAAATTCGTTCGTCATAAGCACAGACTACTTTACACCGATCATACTCACTCGTCATAAGCGCAAACTACTACCGTACACCTATCAACTTCACTTGTCAGAAGCGCAAACCACGAAGTGCGGTTTTTACAGCACAGCCTTATTAGAGTGAATAAATATCAAACTGGTATATGGTTTAATAAAATGCATTGACTCAAACCCAATTATGTTCATCTTTGCATGTTTGATTGTATACTAGATGGAAACTGGAATTGTAAGGAATTCCCTCAATTTCTTTCAAGCATAGGAATTCAACATCCCAAACTATTCATGTAAGTATTAATCACAATAAACTATAATCTCCTACCCCTTTACTACAACTGTCATCGTCCCCATACCCAATCCTGCCACTGCCACTGCTATCTATGTCAAGGTCAACACAACCACATTTCAACCTCCTTAGCAGATTAACAAACCAAACATGATTATCCTATGAACCAAATGCGTCACATAATCTAATTCCTTCATAAAGAATTCGTGAACCAAATGTTGTCAAACATCCTCTTGGATGTAGCATCAACTTTCAAAAGTATTTTTCTTAGTAACAGTGAAATCTTTCCATAAGGTTTTAACCGTAATAAAGATGTTATCACAGGTTCAGCTTAACCAGTCCGTTTTTCCTAACCTAGGCCCGGTCAAAAATCGATCAATTCAGACCCAAGCTAGCGGAAAAATCTTAGTTCCAAAGCGAAAATAGGATATCATAAACCGAGCAACTATAACTAACTTGAATCCCACCAAATTCTGGTTGTAATGTAGCTGGAATACTAGGCACAAAATCTCCAATAACATATAGGGGATGGAAATCAGCTGGTGAGAAGAAATCAATCAAATATGGGATGAACTTTGCATATGGAGGGACAGGTGTCTTCAACACATTGGTGAATCAACCAAACATGAGCACCGAAATAGACTATTTTCAACAATTTGTTCAACAGAAACAAGGCCTGCAACTAAACTCATCATCCTTGGCAATCATCTCTGTTGCAGGCAACGACTATGCAACTTACTTCGCATCACCCTCCAGGTGACTTTCTTTTAGTCATATCATTCGGCTTACACTGCTAAACAAATGAGTAACACTGACCGGAAAATCCAATCTGTCTAGAATTATCCTATGAAATATATAAAAAGTAACAATAGTTTTAAATTTTCGTCGCATATGTGTGTGTATAACCAAATGCTGGTGGAAAGCGTTAAAAAGCTAAACAACGAGAGTGATGATCAATCACTCGTTGTGATTCTTGACCTCTACAATGCTTTGTCATCATCTCTATATCTACAGCAGAACATTTCTACTGGTACGTTAATTAACTAAATACTTATTTTCTTAATCCATTCTGCAAATTGGGTTCTTTGGCTCAAGAGGAATGAAAAAAATCAATAAAACTAAACCCCGGTTGAAGGACAAATCCCCGCTTAAGACCTAATACAGAATATCATAAACCGAGCAACTATAACTAACCTAAATGGCACCAAATCTGTACAGGGCACAGGCAGCATAAACTCTTCTATCTTCACAAGTAGAGGCCAATGATACTAAACTTATTTGTCACATCAAATGTGCTAACAATATAGAATCACAAATACGAATAACATCAAACAGATACAAGCAACATAATTAAAAGCTATTATAATCCATAACCATATGCAATTCTTCCATTCTAGTTTACAAAACCTACTCATCATAATATCCGCGACGAAAGTAATCCATAATGTCAAACGTCAAAACATATCAATACATCAAAACTCAAAACACAACGAGCAACGAAAACAACATATAAATCAAAAAACAAGCGTACGCAATAAGCCCGCGATGCTCATCCCCATACGAAGCAAGCTCCACCAACAACCTAGTACAAACCCGCGTCGACCAAACAACAAACACCCCCATCATAACAAACACCACCACCCCACCTTGCGGAACAAACAACGCAACCGCCGACAACATCACAATCGGCAACATACAATACCCAATCAAACTCAAACACCTATACAAATCCAAATTCCCATTCCTCCCAGCCAACATATTAAACACCACATACAAAAACAACGACGCCACCGTCACCCACCCAAGAATAATCCCAAAATGCAACTTCCCTGCTAACAACTGAAACAATCCAAACAGCATTAGAAACAAAAACGGGCCGGATAAATCCGCTTGTTCGTGGACATCGGGTTTGGGTTTAAATGGGTTGAGAATAGAAAGGGTTTTGTTCCAGATTTGTTTGGTGTTGATGCCGAGCTCTTCGAGGAGAGGGGGTTCGTCGTCGAAGTTTGTGGAGGCGGAGCCGATGGAGGAGCCGATGGTTGAGGAGAATTGGGAAGAAGGGGCTGGAGAAGAGCCGATGTCGAAGGACATGAAGGGGATGGAAGGGTTGGAGGATCTGGGTGGTTGGAAAGGGGCGGTGGGACGGCGTTGAGGGACGGTGTTGGGGTTGTTGTTGGATGGGAAGATGACTGGTGGGACGTTGAAGTCTTTCGACATGGTGGGTTGATGGATGGATGGATGGATGGTTGGTTTGGATTGATGGGTATGAGACTTGTAGATGAAGAAATCAATCGATGGTTTTGGAGATCTGGTTGTATACAGGGCCAATTGGGGAAGATGGATCTGTGTGATAAAATGAAACGCTTTTTTTATACTTCTGGAACAATTTGTAAAGGGGGGTTTGCTTTATTTTGTTTGTACGTTAAACTGTCTGATTTGGACGCGTGAGCAGCATGACGCGAACGAGGTTTCAGCGCCCGTGCTCACATTTAGCCAAAAAAGCCCCACGCGAACGGTCTTGGCGTGAGCATAAGCGACGGTGGTCGTATGGGTTAACAGGAAAAAGTGACATTTGGTTGCGTCGTTGCTCACCCCAGTCATAACGGGGTCAAGTGACCGGATTACTTGATAGTCACTTTGGTTGTTATCGCCAGTTCGCTCGCGCGTCCACAACGAAAGGCCTTATAATGGGTCAAATTTTACACATATGGTGAAAATTGTGGAAAGGGGTGAAGTAAAACGCTATTTGTTATCATCTTTTGTTCGAACATTGTTTTCTTCGTTGACTTTTGTTATGACCTAAAATTAATAATGTGATCATTATTTAAAACTAGTATTACTACCCGCGCTTCGCAGCGGGGTTTAAGCAAAACTGCCGCCATATTTGGTAAATGCCATTCCCTGTGTGCATGATCAAGAACCGGATAAGCATAATACTTGTACAATATAACTCTTATAGATTCACCTTAATTCACATAGTTTATCAAACAAATGAGAACCCAATCAAACTACATTTGGGTGCATCAACTTTACTTTGTATTAGTCTATATTTAATTATTAGGCATCACACCTTAAATGTTGCTTCAAATAAGTTGTACCCTAATCAACCCAAACTTGTAACCAGATCCACAACCCCATAATTTAAAAACATGTTTAGTAAATTAAAATGAGAGTTTATTATAATTATTAAATAACTTATATCATGTCTTAATTGTCTTAAAGGGTAAAATCTAAATATAAAACCTTAGGCATCAAATCCTTGAATCCTCGTTTAATTTGTTCTATCTAGTCCTCTCTACCAACTATATCAGCTCCCTCATTTTTTGTTTCGTCAAACTGTTATATAACACACATAATAATATAAAAGTTACATGATTTCATTGGAACAAAAGTTAGGAAAAGACAGAAGATTACATATTAGCATGATTGATATTTTTTTTTTTTTGGTTCAAATTTGTGAATAACCTAGATCCTCAATGATTTACCTGTCTAAATTGCGCTAAAAAGCTTACCAGCTTTTTATTATCCGAAATTGTTTTGAACCATTACCTAACTCGTCCATGCCATAAAGAAAACTTCCAAGACTTTCAAATTATGTGCTATATATTCTGCATTTGCAACCCTTACAATCATGCAACTTCCTTAGATAGATCCCTGTGCGCGCTTCGCTGCGCGTTTCCGGGCATTGACGGTCACCGTATTGTTTAGGTACAACATAGCATCGCAAAACACAATTTTCACCACTTTTTTTGCTCTTTTGTTATAGCCCCCGGCCTACCTATACTCATTTAAAAAAAATTATGATTTAATATTTAAAAAACAAAAAAAACATGTTAAAATGAAAAAATAAACAAAATACCTCCGCCAAGGTTCAAACCTGGGACCTTGGCCAAGAAAACCTCACCACAAACCACTCCACCACCAACACATCTTGTGTTTTGAAATGAAACCATAGATATATATTATTTAACAAAGTTGTGAGAAAACAAAAAATTATAAAGTGCCTCCCCCAAGGTTCGTGCCTAGGACCTTGGACAACTAAACCTCACCACAAACCACTCCACCACCAAAACACACCAAAACACCTTGTGTTTTGAGATGAAACCATAAGTATATATTATTTAACAAAGTTGTAAAAAATAATAATAATAATAAAGGTCACCGCCCCTCTCAACCAATAAGAAGGGGTGGCACTATTCATCTCAAGTTTCCAATAATATATACTAGATTAATTTTCGCGCGCTTCGCGGCGCGCTCTTGGCACAACAATCAACATGGCCTCGCATTAAAAAAAAGCGTGATACGGCTGGTTACCTATTTGACCTGTTAGCAACAAAAACGCAACCTATTGTACCAAAAGTCATGCTGAAATATTACATATAACAAAGAAAACGCAACCTATTGTAGCCTTCCCACTGAATTCAGTTGGGAGATTGCCCGCATCAAAACACAATTGAATGATCTCCACACTTTCTTTGTTCTTTGGATACACAAGTTTAATCTTCTAGAATGTTTTTGGATCCAAGAAGTACTTAATCATCTGCATATTATTAATCAAATACATCATTAAAGTTCTAGTTGATAATTGATACTTAGTTATTTATAATATATGCTTCATGTGAACGACACGAACCTTCCAAAGTGCTTCAAAAATGCAAGGGGGCTGTAGAGGAAAGCCACAGCCAGCCTCCGTGGATAGTGGTTTTGTAGTATGCTTATTGTCTCGCGTGCAGTTTTAACCGGTACACTGGTGTTGCAGGACCAGCCCGTGAAATCTATTAGCCACATCATTTCTTCCTGGCCTTCTGGTGCAAACAATATGCGACCTAAAATTAACCCCACAATTTCCAGTTTTGATAACTACAAACACCACTCACAGGTAGTATGTTTTATACCAAAATCATCCAGCAATATATTCTTCTGTACTAAAATAGAATACTTGAATAATGGCTTTAGTGCTCCTTTGCCTTTCAAATATGCCTCAAGGCCACCCTGAAAGATAACATAAGTATACAATAAATTAAAAATTGAGGCCAAGGTTTATGGTATCACAATCATCATCGGACTGCATTGTGTTTTAATATGCACAAAAGAATACGGATACATTATCTTTGACGTTATTCGTGAACAATTTCTCTTTTGTCTGAAAGGTATTTTGATTCATTTACTATTGTTTTGTTGATTAATAATAGGTCCTAAAATTAAAACTGCTAGGTTGCTATAAATACATCTATCCTCAAATTAAAGTATGCAGAACAGAACACAGATCACGAAAAAGTATTAGTATACATATAGTTGATTTATTAGCAAAAGCAAAATTCACCTTCAAGCTTTTGTTTTTCACCCAAAAATTACTTGAGAGTCTCAAGAAAATAAAAACTTTTAAGTGTAAATAAACTTACGACTTCTCCTTTATTGCCTCTGCGTGATCCGGAGTAAAATCGACAATCAGGATCCAAGAAAGTCATACGACGACAACACTTGAAAGTGGACCCAAAAGTTAACTTTTGCATGAAAATCATATTGTCAATTAAGCCGCACGTTTAAATTTGAAAATAAGATCTTATAAACATATAAGCCCTTGAGGTCCGGGCTTGCTTTAGCAAGTGTAAAGGCTGATGGCCGAGTATTCACCCAACCCTTGCAAGGACCTCTTTCCATATATTAACTAATTACATTCTAATTCTGCTGCATTTGTTCATAAACTTTAGCATCATCTATAACTCCTTACCATTAAGTAAACATACAATTTTTTCTTGATATAAGTACTAATCATATAATAGCATGACCATTGCGCCATCCCTCACTACCACATCACCATCTCCTTTCTTCCCTCACCTCACCTCACCTCACCTCACCTCACCTCACCTCACCACACCAATATAGCTTAATTGCAGAAATGATCAAATAGGAAAATAACAATACCTTGCCTTTTTATGAGATTTCAAAATTTTGAGTCAGCCTAGCATGGCCCTGGCTTCACTTTACATTTTTTATCTCTTAGGCCAAAGCCCATTGAGGCCCGTCGTTACTCAACATGCTCGCAGCCCGAGCACGCCGGTGCTCCTTCAACCCAACAACTTAAAGGGCAACCTAAAACAAATAATTAATCAATGACATGAGTTATAGTGAAAAATAATAACTCAAATTATAATCTCCAATTATAGGGTTTGTACGGGTAACATATACTAAAATATAAAGATTAGTACAGCTAATTGCGCATACCTGGAATCACGCTACGTCTTCTAACATCAGCTCAGTTAATGGGTGTGCGGTGGTGTCTCGGAGATATCGGCTGGTGTCGGTACGAACTGAGGCGACTAATCGAACCTAACAGTCACTAATCAAATGAAAATATGTCAAACTATGGACCTATAAAATGTGGGACTCACGAATGAATATAGAAGCTTACCGAATAGCCTATCAACTGTGGCGCGGAGTCGCTATTGTTTCCTTGCGGTTACAATGCTGCATGTAGTGTGTCAGTAAACAATGCTTTAATATCCCGATAAAGACCAATTCTAAAATATATGAGTGGCTCAGAGTTTTTGAAATCATAGCAGCAAGATGGGTTGCAGGTGGATACCTGCCATCCGCAATCCTTGCCACGCCATCCCCATCAATAATCGGGAAATGATTTTAACTCATCATGGCCAAGGCAAAGAATTCAATTGATAGGCGGCAACATTGCCACCATACACCACCCAGGAGGTGTGATTACTAACCATCACAGCCTCCCAATTCCTCAAGTAAATTAGGGCTTACACTTATCAGCATCCGATGATTGATTCAATCACCTATCAGATGACGCAAAGCTCACCATCATTGAGTCAACAAAAGAAACACCTCTCCGATGCACCTAGGCGCATCATCATCGAGTTGAAAATGGAAACAACATGATTCTCAAACATTTGCACACTCAGTCGTGACCAACATCAACATCATTATCATTCCAATGTATGGGTTCGGACACAAAATGACACATATATCCCTAGCATATGTCATGTATACCCCCTCGAAAAGCCACAAATTACATGGCATGTTGCTGATACGAAACTGCCATGCTACTGTTCATGTTAAGTTTCCTTCAACAAACAGCAATCGAACAAATGATAGAGGTAGAGGCAATAATGTACATATATGGGCGCAAAATGACACATGTACCCAGCAAAACCAATAAATTACGAAAGTGCCATGCTACTGTTCATCTTCCGTTTCCAATAATACATAGTATAATAATAGTATAATGTTTAATATTCCAACAAAGAGCAATTTTAAAGTCTATTAGTGGCTCAGAGTTTTTAGAATTGATAGCTGCAAGAAGGGTTGCAGGTAAAAACCTACCATCCGCAATCCTTGGCATGCCATCCCCACCAACAATCGGAAAATATTTTTAACTCATCATAGCAGGTTAAAGCAGCCTATGCCATCACCATCTTACGTTACCACCCAATCAATACTGTCAACCACACATTCAACCGCGACCACCATCATCACCATCCTCATTTGAAACCCGTTTTCCACCATGTACTATGTAACATCGCCACCATCCGCCACCAACCAAATGGAAGGATGGCAAAGGCGACGGTCGTTATCAGCCAACCTCCGCATTTATCTTAACCGCTCATCTTGTCCCATACCACTACCATCAGCATCGTCAACCAACAACTTGAAATCAACACAATCAGATGTTCGATACAATGGCAACTCATGTAAGCACCAAATTAATCATATTTCAAAACTGAAAATCACAAAAAGCAGCTAAAGAAGTCAAATAACATGCAAGTAAAAAATCTAATCCAACAGAAGTTAAGCACACATCGATAATAAAATCACAAAAACAAAAAAAAACACAAATGTAAGACACAACAATCGACAAAAGCAATAAAACATTACCGAAACCTGGAATGAACCTGGGAAAAATTAAAAACCATGTTTGTATGCTACAGTGGTTGCGATTGTTTGATCTATTAAATGTGGACAGAAAGTAAACTAACACATAGCGCAATAAAGAAAAAAAGTATCGCTAATAATTCAATAGAAAACCCCTAACACCGGATATTTTAACCCATTAAATAGAGCTATTGTAATAAAAAGGGACACAAATGGAAACCCCGTATAATAATAATCATCATCATGTAATTTTTTTTTAACGACCAACTAAAGTATTGCCGGGTACTCCGTACGCGGCCCCCATTGGCTAAAGGTAGCCCACAAGACGTATCTTGTAGCGGCCCAATCCGCACGCACGGAGCCCTCTAGCCTGAGCAAGAGAAAGGGTGATTGCTAAAATTTATTACACAATCAATAAGAACAATTATAGCAAGTGTTCTTTTTTTGAACCAAATTAAGTGAACCAAATGATTATATAAGTAACGATGGGAAAACCATTATGAAAGATTATTGACAAAACTATATATATTTCAAAACTAATCATATCAAAAGGAAGTTGAAAATACTGAAATACCTAATGCGACTTTTAACGATATCAATTATCCAAGTCAATATTTACACCTAGCCCAAAAATTATGCACTAAATTTGAAAACTTTAAAGGAACTGCAAAAATTAACCGGATAGTAATTGTTTTCCCAAAAATGCTTACCATGTTCCTCACCTACATCATTTGCAGCAGGAGGAAAAACCGTATCCAATTTAACCACCTGAGATGAGGGAAAAAGTGAAAAACAACAAATAAAAATTAGTGTTTCTTACTAATACTTCGCGAAAATGAAACACCTAAAATCGATTATCAGCAAAAAGAAGAACACAAACTAAGCACCTCACATTGTCGATGAAGTTTTGAAGTCAACCACGGTGTGTATACCGGCCTTCCTTGAGGTAACGACTGATCCTACCGATGGGAAACTGAAGATCGGCCTATATGGAATGAATGATCTTGCTCTGGTGTTAAACGGTTTGAGGGAAATTTAGAAAAGAGTGGGCTTGGTAGTTTAACAGAAAGACACGTGCAGGTGACGCATCACAAAAACAGGCAACGTCGAAAGTAGCCAAGGAATCGCGGAGGAGGATTCAGTTTAATAGCTGCGAAATCTTAAATCAAACCATAAATTGCTGTTATTAATTAACAATATACAAATCCAAAATCCAAAACCATCGGTAAAAGTACATGCAACATACAGAATCATCAGAATCAACACAATTAGGCACGATCACCTTGGTTGGCGGCGGAGAAAGCGAGTTCGAGTTGCTGGGGCGGAAGAGGTGGGTTCCAACATCACACGGGCGGGCCGTAAGAAAGGGGATGATGAGGTGGTGGTGATGTACATAACGGTGAGCAGTCGAAGATGGCGACGGTGCTGTGGATGAGGCGGGAAGGGACGATGATGATGACGGTGGTGATGAACGAAACGTTCGCCAAGGGCACCGCTTCAGAAAGCATATCTCGATCAAATGAGAGAGAGGGAGACAATGATGTACTTATATGGGCGCAAATTGACTCAAATACCCCTGAAAAGTCCCTAAATTACGAAAGTGTCATGCTACTGTTCAACTTTGGTTTCCAATTATCTATCTATATAATAAACCAAAACACTAGGGTTGAACCCTAGCATTTTAGAGGGTCTTGAAGGATCCAACTACTATATGGAGCTCCAAGACTAAGGGGCTGTTTGGTAGCCTCTTAATGATCATTCAGAGGCTACCTCTTAATGGTTCATAACCTCTGAATGGTTAAGAGGTAACCTTAAGTCTGAATGGTTAAGAGGCAACCATTAAGATGTTATCTCTTAACCATTCAGACTTAAGGTTACCTCTTAACCATTCAGAGGTTATGAACCATTAAGAGGTAGCCTCTTAATAACCATTCAGAGGCTACCAAACAGCCCCTAAGACCTATATAAACCTCTTTTTATTTACTTTTGTCAACATCCATTTCTCATTACTCATTCCTCTCCTACTAATTCCTTTCTCCTTCCTATCTCATTGTCATTTTTGCAAGGTATGTTCTTCATCATAATGTTTGCAATCATCTAACATAAAAGATAAAAACAATAAGATTGTATCCTTATTTATTTACAATCAGAAATGTGAATCCTTATTTTTTTACAAACAGAAATGTGAATCCTATATCTAAATGGCGTGCTACAAAAGATCCAAGATTTCCGGTTGACTTTTCTGATTCATTTGAAATCCGTAAAGCAAATGTTTCAAACCATTTTACATATATAATAAATACAATCGTGTTCTTATTAAAACAACTTTCAAATCGTATTGTTTTTCGATTATGTTTAAACCAAAAAGAATCGTTTTTTTTTTATTAAAACCATTTGATAATCTTTTTACAATCAACTCTATGCTTTGAATGTAATCGATATGCGAGTAATTCTGCTCAGCTTTAATCATTGAATATATGATTGTGTTTTTTAATAAACAGATTGCAATTGAAATCGGTTTTGAGTATGTGTGAATATAAAAAACAAGTATATAAAAAAAACAAAATACCGGATTTCATAAAAGAAGATAATTAAAATCAGTTTTTAGTATGAGTGACTTTATGTATATACTAACAAAAGTTTGTTTTTTGCATACGAAGAACAGGATTTCAGTAGGACACATAACTTCGATATGGCTTATCACGAGGGTGACAAATTCTTCAAGGTTATTCATGACCCTTCCGCACGAGTTTTGGTATGACGTTTCTAATATTTTTTTAAGTAAAAAAACCTTATTTGTTATTATAATGTTTGTTTTTACGTGTTTGTGCAGACATTGCCTAAATCCATGAACAGGTTTTTGTTATCTAAAAACTTACGAAACAACAACATTAAAGTTTCAACATACCATGGTCAATCTTGGTTTGTTTTGTTAGAATTTATAGATGATGAATTCTGCTTAACAAATGGATGGTCAAAAGTTGTACATGATTTATGCTTCTCTATGTTTTACGTGATATTTGAGTTTATTGCTCCGAATGCTTTCATGAATCAGAAGGTATTTCTATTGGAGACTACTGCCTTTTCAAATGGTGTTCGCATAAACGTAGGCTTTTTGTTACCAAGATTGACACACAAGAAGTTATTGATTTCTCACAAATCAATTAATCCCTGTTAAATGTAATTTTTCGTTCATTCCATTAAACACATATTTCCATACACTCGTATGTTTATTGTTAGTTTTTTATGTATTTTTATTATATTTCCTTTTTTACCTTATTTTAAATAAATTTTACTGATTATAAAAATGTCTTTTGACCTTTGATTATGCTATAATACTTTAAATTCGCCATTAATGATTTCAATGCTTGACATTGACTAAATGTAATCAATACATTAATTTATGATTAGACTTTAATTTCGGCTTTAATGGTTTAATTCTTCACTTTGACTAAATTTATTCAATACATTAATTAATTTATAACAATAATATATAAGAGCTAATTCGGATGCTAATTATCCTCCACTCTTTCATCCATTCCTTATTGTTGAATTGATTGCATACCTATATTATGCTTTACATAACATGTAAATAACATTTAGTTTAGTAACATCCAACAGATAAAAAAAATAACATCACAAATATGTATAATCATATGAATTCGGCTTTAATGGTTTAAATTCTTGACTTTTACTAAATTTAATCAATACATTAATTTATAACAATAATATATAAGAGTTAATTCGAATGCTAATTACCCTCCACTCTTTCATCCATTTCTTATTATTGAATCAATTGAATACATATATAATGCTTTACATAACATGTAATGAACATTTAGTTTAATAACATTGGATAAAACATGAGGAAAAAAAATCAATACTAGGTATAATACTTAAAATTCGCCATTAATTATTTCAATGTTGACTTTGACTAAATGTAATCAATACATTAATTTAGTTTAATAACATTGAAGAAATAAAAAAAAATTCACAAGTAGGTATAATCAATAAATGATTGACCTTGACTAAAGTGAATCAATACATAATGTTATAACCTTTAAATATATGCTAATTCAAATGCTAATTAACCGCCCACCATTACATCCATTTCCTATTATTCGCTAAATTCATTTAGTTTAATAACATTGATTCAATAAAAAAAAACAATTCACAACTAGGTATAATACTTAAAAGTCGCCATTAATTATTTCAATGCTTGACTTTTATTAAATTCAATCGATACATAAAGTTATAACAATAATAACAATTCTAAGTCGAATCCTAATTACCCTCCACTCTTTCATCTGATTTTTATTATTCAATTGATTGAATTCCTATATAATGCTTGACATAACATATAAAGAACATTAGTTAAATAACATTGAATAGATCAAAACAACTTACAACTAACTATAATGCTTAACATACGGTTGTGTTGCTTTGAATACTTTACTTTGACTAAATTCAATCAATGCATAAACTTATAACAATAATGTATTCAATCGTAATTCAGTTCCTAATTACCCTCCACTCTTTAATCTATTTGTTATTATTGAATTGATTTAATTCCTACATCAATACCTATATAATGCTTGATAAACCGATTTAATCAATAAATGATTGACCTTGACTTAAGTGAATCAATACATAATGTTATAATCTTTAAATATATGCTAATTCAAATCCTAATTAACCGCCCACCATTACATCCATTTCCTATTATTCGCTATATTCAATAACTATATAAAGAAGTCAAACCAATTCACATACGATTGTAATAAGACACGTTGGAGCCACTTTAAGTAATCGCAAAGATATATTATTAGGTTACTATCTGTTTCTCATATTTAATTACATAATGTCGAAGTTATTTTGATTTGATTTTTATTTGTTGTGTTATTGAAGTCATCTTTTGTTATTTACATCATTTTTTTCCAGTTAACAAGATCAATGGCTGCTGTAGATGCAAATGAGTTTACAATGGTTAACCAAATTCATGTAAACCGAAACAGTGTGGCGTTAAAGCTAAAGATTATTCGGGTTTGGCGTCTACCCGATCGTCGCAATCCTAATGATGTGTACTCAATTGAAATGATCCTATGTGATGAAAATGTAAAACTTAACCACACGTTTTTTTTTTACATCCTATTATTTTTAAATTTCATTAATTTTTTTTATATTGTGATGCTTTTAATTTTAATGTATATCAATTATCTTCTTTTTTTATAATCAACAGGGTGACAGGATTCAAGCCAATGTATTTAAGCGGTTGTTTTTTAAATTCGAGAGGTTTCTGATTGAAAATTCTTCTCTTATTATAATAAACCCAGGAGTTGGGGTCAATTCTTCTAAATACAAGTATGCTCCAAACTCAAACAAACTCTGCTTCAATATGAATACTCAAGTTTCCGAATATCATGGTTTCCAAGGTCCAGATTTTGGTTTCTCTTTTGTGCCCTTTCAAAGAATTCTGGAAAGGGATGTTGATGAATATGTTACAATAGGTATATTTTCGTTTTAATGTTTTTTTTTAATCACAACCAAACAATCGCAGTAAATTTATAACTTATCTTTAATTAATGTTTATTTTATAATTGATCTTAGATGTTATTGGACATGTTAACAAGTTCTTTAGCAATGATGATAAAGAAAAAAAGGTTGTCGCTGATAAAAAGAGGTTAACAATGGAAGTTCAAGATATCGAGTATGTATTATTTATTTATTTATTTATTTTTTGCATTTTATATATAAAAAAATTACGTACCTTTATAAATTCTTTATTTATTTTTTACTAAAATAATTTGTACTTTTGTGAAGGGGCTTGCGCATCTATTTAACGTTGTGGGATAGTTATGCCATGGAGATGTCTAAATATGTTACAACTCATCAAACAGAGAAAGAATTTATAATAATAATGCAGTTTGGCCGTTTGAAGTTTTATAATGGTTGTATAATGTTAATCTATTTATATATTGTTATAATTATATTTATACATTCATTATATTTTGCATTATATATTAAGTTCTAACCTCTATTATTTTTTTTATTAAATAAAAAAATATTTTTTCCTAATTTTTTTTTTATATAGGAAAACCGTATGTTTCTAACTCTTTTGGAGATCGTGTTAGTCGACTTTTCATAAATGGAGATATTGAAGATATAAAGCTCTACAAAATAGGGTATGTACTATTAGGTTTTTAAATACGAATTACACAACCTTTATAAACAGTCTCAATAAATATGTAATGTGTATGTATGTAATTATTTTTCTCAGGTTGGGTAAGAAAATCGCTGATAATCCTTCCTCTTCTCTTCAACCATATGGAACTTCTATGTTTTGCTCTGATGAAGATGAATTTGTCCATAACACTCCTTTTAGTAACATTGGCGACATTTGTGAGATTCAAGATGTAAGTATAATGTTCATACTTAAATACGATATTTATAATTAAATATAATAAATTGTAATGAAGTTAAAACTATAATTTTATTTTAATATTAATTTCCTTTGTATACCATATACTATCTTATTTTGGTAACAAACTATAATATTCATACAGGCGCAGCCTCTGGTATTATTGGGTACTATTAAACACCTGTTTACTGAAATTGGCTGGTACTACATGGGATGCCCCAAATGCACAAAAAAAATGTAGTATTGATTATATAATCAAGCAGGTTGGTGAAGGAAGTTCAGATTTTCAGGAAGAAAAGGTTTACGAGTGTTTGAATGATAGTTGTAGTGCCAAAAAAGTTGACCCTACACCAAGGTCGGATATATTTTTAACATCTATTATAATTTTCACAAATCTACTTTCATTTCAACCCAACTTAGTTATAAATTTTTGTTGTTGTTTTTTTTTTCAAATTTTTTTTCTAGGTTTAAAATTCAGGTTCGTGTGCAAGACGTTAATGGTGCTGTATCGCTTACGTTGTTTCATCGTGACGTTGCACAACTTATTAGTAAAAGTGCTTCTGAATTGCTTGATTTGAATACGGTATTCCTTATTTTTAGGAACCGATTTTAAGTATACAATTATTTTTAATAATTCCTTAATTATGGTTTTGTAATAATTATCTATTTGGTTATTCCTTATATATATAGGTTGGTGATACAGTTGAATATCCTGAAGAGATTAAGACTTTGTTAGACAGAGAGTTTGCTTTTAAAATCTTTGTCTCTGGCTTCAATTTAAACAACAAATATGATGTTTATGGTGTAACTAAGATAACTGATGATCCAACAATTATCTCGCATCTTAAGAAAAAGTTGTATGTAGGACAGGTACATATTCGAATTCCATCTCACATAACTTTGCAAATTTTATTTACGTAAGACTTTGTTACATTTCTAAGTTTTTGCATTTTTTTTTTCAGCCTGCTGAATCAGAATCACTTCACACGTCTCTCATAGCAATGCCGTCTAATGTTATTTCTGCTTCCAATGTACCATTTTCACAAACACATATTTTCATAGTAATACATTTTACTCATTTTTTCTTTCATCCACAATCACTGATGATCCTGATATATATGTTTGTAACTATATTTTTTTTTAGGAATCTGACACAGGCGATAATGATACGCCAATTTCCATTGTTGATAAGAAAGTTTACGCTGAAGGAGAACAATGTTCTATCAGTTCCAAGTATCAAATGGTTAAGCGTAAACTGATTGACGCGATCTCTGATGATGAAAGCACACCAACTCCTTCAACTAAGATTGGAAGTGGTGGTAGTATGGAGTAACTTAAAATTACGTTGAGCCTCTCGTCTTCCTAAACCCAAAATGAAGAGGATTTGTTTGCTATGCTTATGGTCAACGAGTTTCATTGCTTTATGTTTTGTTTTTTTAATAATTTTGAACAATTTCTACTTTGTTATTTTCTTTTTATACCATGATATGGTTTCCTCTTTTTATTAAGTTTCATAACGATCTTAATATTTAATAAATGCGTTTGCTTGATTGATAAGTATGTTTTCATCCATTTCAATATTATGTTGAGTAAATATAGATACAACTAGATTGGTGGATGTACTCATCAAACATAATATTCAGTTTTATTTTTGTATGATTCATATCTAATTAAAACTAAATAAATTGTAACATAAATATGTAGATATATTCAATTTTTTTACTGAAATATATGTATGTGATACAAGGAAAAATGATCGGCCCAATAGCTTGCTAACACAATCCCATATAACATACATATCATACATATTATATAACATATTGGGTTTACATTTTTTTAAGCGGCATAGGCCCGATTTACATGTTTATATTATGTGAGCTTCAGCCCAACAACAATCTGTTTCATTATATACCTACCTAAATCATAATTGTTTCACTTTTTCATTTATCTTCTCCCAAAAAACCACTTTACCAATATGTAAGATCTTCTTCACTTTTTAATTCCTTTCGATTATTTCAATGATTTGCAGATCTTATCTTAATATTGTGGGGTATATGTTAATAATCTATGTATTTTTTTATTATCACTATGATAACCGATTCCTTTTCATGATTCATGTGCAATCAAATCTCTCATCTATCTAAACTAATCGTGTATTTTCAGTTGTAAGTTCAGTTGTATGTATTTTTTTGCAACTGTATATACCGTTGAGTTTCAAAAACGTGGATTACCACACGCACACATTTGTTTGTTTATGGCTGCTGGTTATAAGCTTCCTACAGTTGACCATATTGACAAGTTCATTTCAGCAGAGATACCGAATAAAGATGAAGATGCAGAATTGTATGAACTTGTACGTGAATTTATGATTCACGGTCCTTGTGGTCCTTTCAACATGAGTTGTCCGTGTATGGTCAATGACAAATGTTCAAAAAACTTCCCAAAAATTTTCCAGAATGAGACTTCTATTGATACCGAAGGTTATGCAGTTTATAGACGCAGAGATAATGGGTCGTTTGTAGAAAAGTCTGGTGAGCAATTAGATAACAGATATGTTGTTCCATATAACAAGACACTTCTTAAAAGATACCAGGCTCATATCAACGTTGAATGGTGTAACCAAGCTGGATCCATTAAGTATTTATTTAAATACATTAACAAGGGTCCAAATAGAGTTACTCTTAATTTTGTCGAAAGCAAGAAAGTACCCGGTGAAGACAAAGTTGTTGATGAAGTCAAAGGATTTTATGATTGTCGTTACATTTCTGCGTGTGAGGCTTCATGGAGAATATTCTCATATGATATTCATTACAGGCCACCTCCTGTAATGAGACTACCTTTTCATCTACCTGGTGAACAAAGAATTGTTTTCGATCCTACGCAAGACATTGACGACGTTCTCAATAAACCCTCTTGTGCTTCCTTTATGTTTTTGGGTTGGATGAAACGCAACAAAATTGATGCCAATGCAAGGCAACTAACTTACATCCAATTCCCTTCACAATATGTTTGGAAAGCACAAGAACGAAAATGGGAGGTTAGGCAAAGAATAAAGTCAATTGGTCGAATTCATTCAGTTCCTGCTTCTGTTGGCGAAGCTTATTTTTTGAGAATGCTTTTGAATAAGGTTAAAGGACCAACATCGTTTCAAGATATTCTTAAAGTTGATGGGAAAGTACAATCATCTTTTAGGGATGCATGCTACGCAATGGGACTCCTAGATGATGATACAGAATATGTTGAAGCAATAAAGGAAGCGGCTTTTGCAGGTTCTGGTCCTTATCTAAGAAACTTATTTGCAACTCTTTTAGCGTCCAACAGTTTGTCAAGACCTGACATTGTGTGGGAGGAAACATGGAATTATTTGTCTGATGACATTTTACACAAGAGAAGAATAGATTCAAACTGTCCAGGTATTAACTTTTTTTAATATATTATTACTTTAAAATAGATTTTCTAGAATTTTTTGGGCATATACTAAATTGTAATGATTCATAATTATTAGGAATGTAAATTATACTAATTTTAATAGTTCCACATATTCAATTAGTAATTTTATTTGTTAATTTTATTCTATATATTCCATTCTAAGACATTTTTTTTCCCAGATTTGATCCTTTCAGACGACGAACTTAAGAATTTAGCTTTGCTAGATATTGAGAAGTTCTTATTGCGTAATAGTTGCAGTCTACGACATTTCGTAGGTATGCCATATCCTGAGAATGATTTTCTATCATTATTAGAAAATCGTCTTATTTGTGAGGAGTTGGGCTATGACTCAAACAGTTTGGTTGGAGAATTTGATTCTCAGTTCTCTTCTTTAACAGATGAACAAAAAAATATTTATAATTGTGTAATTAAATCTGTTGAGGAAAAAAAAGGAGGGGTTTTTTTTGTTTATGGTTACGGTGGTACGGGTAAAACATTCCTATGGAAGACTTTATCTTCATCCATAAGATGTAAAAGAAAGATTGTTTTGAATGTTGCTTCGAGTGGTATCGCTTCTTTGCTATTGGCCGGTGGTAGGACAGCACATTCCAGGTTTCGTATTCCTATAAACCTAACTGAAGATTCTATGTGCTTCATACCACCTAATAGTGATGTTGCACAGCTGGTTAAACAAACTGACTTGATTATATGGGATGAAGCACCCATGACTCATAAACATGCTTTTGAAGCACTAGATCGAAGTTTAAAAGATGTATTTGGTGTACATGCTGATGAGTCGTCTGATTTGTTATTTGGTGGAAAGGTTGTTGTGTTTGGGGGTGACTTTAGGCAAATTCTACCAGTTGTACCAAATGGAACTAGGCATGACATTGTTAATGCCTCTTTAAGTTCATCATACATTTGGCACAAATGCACTGTTTTAGAGTTAACAAAAAATATGAGATTGCTTTCTGGAAGCTGCAGTTATGATATTGAGGAAACTAAAAAGTTTGCATCTTGGCTTCTGGACATAGGAGAAGGAAAGGTTGATACAATAAGTGATGATCAAGATGTTATTTTGATACCTGATGACTTACTTATTTCTCAATCTTCGGATCCTGTTTCTGATTTGATAGCCTTTGTTTATCCTTCACTTTTGGATAACATCCACATTCCGACTTATTTTCAAGATCGAGCTATATTGGCACCGAAGAATAAAGTTGTTCATGAAATTAATGATATATTACTTTCAATGTTTCCGGGTGACGAAGTTGAGTATCTAAGTTCGGATAGTGTTTGCCAGTCTGAAGATGTGAACAAACAGGTTGATGAAAGATTAGTTTCTCCTGATGTCCTTAATGGTCTTAAGTTTTCTGGAATACCAAACCATCGTTTGGTTTTGAAAGTTGGCGTTCCCGTAATGTTACTCAGAAACATTGATCAGAAAAGCGGTTTGTGCAATGGAACAAGGTTACAAGTTGTTAAAATGAGAAAACGTGTCATTGAAGCGAAAATCATATCAGGAAGTAACATTGGAATGCGAACTTTTATTCCAAGAATTACTTTATCCCCCTCAGATAAGAAAATTCCTTTTAAATTTAACAGAAGACAATTTCCACTTGTTGTTTCTTTCGCAATGACAATAAACAAAAGTCAAGGACAATCCTTATCCAGAGTTGGGTTGTATTTGAAGGATCCAGTTTTTTCACACGGGCAGTTGTATGTTGCGCTTTCAAGGGTTAGAAGTCGAGATGGACTTAAGATTGTTATAGTAGATGAAAATGGTGAATTGACAAACAAAACATCAAACGTTGTGTACAAAGAAGTCTTTCAGGATTTATGAATAATTTGAGTAATTTTTATGCAATTTTTTTATTATCTTTGTGGACGTTATGTCTATACAACTTCAATAATAAAGTATTATTTTAAACTTTTTTTGTTTGCTTTGAATAGTGCCTTGCATTTTGTCAATAAAACAAGTTATGTACTAATTACAATTACATTAAAAATAAAAAATATGATAAAAAGTCATTTACAAAAACACAATGTATTCATACCTTTGTTATTTTTTTCAAAATTTTATACTTTTGTTGAGTACTGATCATAATAGTTAATCGGTTTTCATTACTAATGTTACTGAGGGCTTATAAAAAATATCCACTTTGACGTTTTTATAAGAAAACAAATTTCAGGCTAACCGTTATTTTAACACTTTACGTTTGTAGCCAGTAAACTTGAACAATACAACTCTTAGTTTCATA
Organism: Ambrosia trifida; assembly: GCA_028751855.1. Taxonomy (NCBI): domain Eukaryota; kingdom Viridiplantae; phylum Streptophyta; class Magnoliopsida; order Asterales; family Asteraceae; genus Ambrosia; species Ambrosia trifida. The sequence goes on from CM054130.1 coordinate 94,900,737, forward strand.
TAATTTTTTTATTTACTATGGTTTGCACCGTGGGTCCCCACGGGTCTCAAACCTAGTACATAGTATAATATTAATTGTTCAATGGGAAGATGGCTTGTATTGGCGATATCGTGACGAGGGTGAAGTCCTGCTCTTTTGTATGGGTTAAGAATAGATCTAAATGTAACAATATTACTTTGAAAGAGTGGTGTCGATCCCCATTGTATATGTTGTAACTTGGTTTGGTGCCCTCGGTCCTTGCTTTAAGAACTGGGTTGGCGTTTTTTGAATGAAAGTTTAGTTTCAAAAAAATTAAAAAGTCACAAAGTAATATTTACACACTAAACTTGATTATGTGATCGTTATTTATTTTCAAAGTTAATAGAATTATAGATGATGATAATTATGTGCATTTATGTGAAATCTATGTATTATTCACTGATTATCAAGAACTTTACAAAAAACAATCAACAGAAAACAATCACAATCACCTCTCAACAAACTCTATACCCAACGCACCAGATCATCAATAGATGATCTGTGATTACACCCTTAATCTAACCTAACAAGATTATTTGGTAAACCCTAGGTGAGAGGTGAAACGAGAGAAAAGTGAACGAAACAAAGTAAAGTAATCTGATCTAATGAAAGAGAAAGAGAAACACATTGCTTTTATATGTGTACTCAGCACATTCTTCAAAACAGAGATGAACGGCTATGATTAAAGATGAGATAATAATCCAACGGGTGAAACAAGTTTGTGTTTGTTTCACCCGGATCTCCAGCGTGGCAAAAACACTAATCCGGGCCTGAATATGGGCTACAAGAACTTTGGGCTTCAAGACCAATAATAGACGAGTGTGAGCTGGCCTGCATATCCAAGTAAGTCCAAGTCCATCTACAAAACAGTCTCTACAAGCCCAACAGCAAGCTTCCATCAGCTGATCATCCAAGCACCATTCATAGATCATCTCCAAATCATGATTATGCAAAGTAAAACACAAAACATAAGTGAATTAATAAAAGTGATAAGATAAAATATGTTATGACCCATATTTTAACACCCCCCCCCCCTCACTTTTATTCCCAAACAAATTTACCATGTTTAACCATTTGCACATTAAAGAGTGTTGTGAAACCAACAATCCTTTTGTAAAAATATCGGCTATTTGGTTTTCGGACTTAATACTTTGAGGTTTAATGACCCCTTTTGACACTTTTTCTCTTAAAAAGAACAAGTCAATTTCGAAGTGTTTGGTTTTTTCATGTAATACAGGATTAGTGGCTATAGATATAGCAGCTGAATTGTCACAAAAAAGAGAAATAGGAATTGTTACCTGAACATGAAGTTCATTTAATAGATTTATTAACCAAAGTAACTCACATGTCGCGGTACACATTGCTCGATACTCAGCTTCGGCTGTAGATAGAGATATCGTAGACTGCTTTTTACTTTTCCAAGTTATCAAATTTTTCCCTAAGAATACACAAAAACCTGTAACTGACTTCCTAGATACCTAACATTTAGCCCAATCTGAATCAACATAAGCTTCTAACTCAAAACTTGAGTTTTTCTGAAAGCTAATGCCATTTCCAGGAGAACTTTTTAAATACCTTAACACCTTCATAGCTATTTGAAAATGTGCCTTAGTAGGCTTGTGCATGTATTGACTTAATACATGAACAGAATAAGCTATGTCAGGTCTGGTATGTGATAAATAGATTAGTTTACCAACTAATCTTTGGTATCCAGTAATGTCAATTAGGTTTTCACTTTCTTTAGCAAACAAAGATGTCATTAAATAATTTGACTCAAGGGGGCTGTTAGTAGGCTTGCATGCAGACATGCCATACTCTACTAACAACTCCATACAATACTTCCTTTGAGTCAACACTAACTCATCTTTAGTGTTTACTACTTCTATTCCTAAGAAGTATTTCAAACTTCCTAGATCCTTAATTTGAAACTTGGTTTGTAAAAACTTCTTAACAAGTTCTATTTCATTTAGACAATTACAGTCACAATGATATCATCTACATAAACAAGTAGAATAACCAGCACAGAACTCTTATGTTTAACAAACATAGAGTAATCACAAACACTTTGCACAAAACCATTTTCAAGTAAAACACTTACAAGCTTCTCATTCCACATCCTAGGAGCCTGCTTAAGACCATATAAAGATCTTTTTAATCTGTAGACTCTACTATCAGATTTGGAATAATAGCCTTCAGGTAATTTCATGTAGACCTCCTCTACCAAATCACCATATAAAAAAGCATTATTGACATCTAATTGGAATAAAGGCCAACTGTTTTGAACAGCCATGGCAATTACTACCCTAATAGTGACCATTTTCACAACAGGTGAAAAAGTCTCTTCAAAATCAATACCTTCCCTTTGACTAAAGCCCTGGGCAACTAGCCGAGCTTTATACCTATCTATTTCACCTGAGGCCTTATACTTGATCTTGTAGATCCATTTGCAGCCAATAGGCTTTCTGCCATTAGGTAGATCTACAATCTCCCAAGAATTATTTCTGAGTAAGGCCTCAATCTCATCATTCATTGCATTGATCCAGTTTTGATCTTTGCAAGCTTGATGATAGAACTTAGGTTCAATAGATTTGTTTAACACAGAAGTAAAACAAAAATTTTCTTTAGACAATCTAGAATAATTAACAAACTTCTCTAATCCATACTTAACTTTACCCTCAACCACAAAGTCATCTAATCTTTTTGGTAAAACAGAATTTCTAGTAGATTTCCTTACAACACTAGGCTGATTCTGAGGAGTTATTTGTCCCTCAGAATTCATGTTTTCTTCACTGTCATAGTGCTCACCCTCAGCCCTGCCTAACTCATCACTAGTCCTACTTGGTTGTTGACTATTGCTAGTCTCAGCATCTCCACTAGTAGACTCAGTAATCTGGGTTGGATGCTGAGACCAGTGAGCTTCTGACTCATTTCTTTCTACCCTCCTATCATCATTGGGAACCCTTAGAACAGCTGAGTGTTGATTATCAGTACTATCCCAGTTATAAAAAAAACTTTGTATTATCAATGTTACCATAGTTATTAGAATCAAAGTTTTTAGAAATATGACTTTCTTTGAATGGAAAAATTGACTCATAAAATCTAACATCTCTTGAGTACACAGTCTGTTTTTTATCAAGGTTCCACAATCTGTAACCTTTTTTCTCATTTGAATACCCAAGTAATACACATTTTTCAGCCCTAATGTCCAGTTTATCTGAATTATCTAAGATAGTACTATAACACAAACACCCAATTACTCTAAGTCTATCTAAGGAGGGTTTATATCCATACATCAACTCAAAGGGTGTTCTACCTTTTAATACAGAAGAAGGGGTCCTGTTTATAAGAAAAGCAGCAGTTAAAACACATTCAGACCAAAACCTTAAAGGTAAACAACTCTGAAATAGTAAGGATCTAACAACATTTAAAAGATGCCTATGTTTTCTTTCTACTACCCCATTCTGTTGGGGTGTGTATGAACATGAAGTTTGATGAGAAATTCCCATTTTATTACAAAAACCTTTAAACTGATTGTTAACAAATTCAGTTCCATTGTCACTTCTGAAAATTTTTACATTTTTCTTAAACTGATTTATTAGAACAGTGGTAAAATGAACAACATTGTCAAAAACTTCAACCTTAGACTTCATAAGATACACCCAAACAGCCCTAGTATAATCATCTACAATGGTTAAGAAAAACCTAAAACCATCTTTACTAGGAACTCTATAGGGACCCCAAACATCCAAATGAACAACATCACCTAAACTTGTAGTTTTATGTTCATTTATTGGAAAAGGTTCTCTATGTTGTTTAGCCTTATGGCAGGTTTCACATGGACTGTCATTACCCACATTGTTTATTTTTAAGTCAGTTTTTAAAACATTCAACACCATGTCAGAAGGGTGTCCTAACCTAGCATGCCACAAACTGGTTAACTCACTATTAGACACACTAGAACAAGATACAATAGATGACTCACCACAGAAATAAAGACCATCATGTTCACTACCAGTCACCAGAATCTTTTGGTTAAAGAATCCTGGATATAGCATTTTGATTCATCAAATAATACAGTCAATTTACTATCTTTAGCAAGTTTATTCACAGACAACAGATTTACACAGTAATCAGGGACAACAAACACATCATACAAAGTAACATTGTTACTTAGTTTAACATCACCTATTTTAGTGACCCTAGCAAAAGTCCCATTAGGATGATTAACTTTAATGTTTAAATCTCTAACATTAATTTGATTTATCAAATTCTTTTCACTCATTATCATATGTTGGTTTGCCCCTGAATCACAAATCCATCCTAGAATTCTATATTTATCTTTGAAACTAGCAAAAGAAAAAAAATCCTTTTAGAGTTACCACAAAAACTGAAAGAACACCAAAAAATATTATTACTACCTGCAGCATTGCAGCTGGTAGCAGGTTCATCAGACTTCTTATTATTTAACAGACTCAATAACTGAGCAACCTATTCAGAAGTCAATACACTAGGGGAAACAGAATTATTACTTTCAGCAGAAGCAGAGTTAATATTATTGTTACCCATCCCCTTTTTGTTTTGACCAGATCTAGGTCTCATCCAACTAGGATAGCCAATGATCTCAAAACATTTGTCAATACTATGACCATTTTTATTACAGTGCAAACACTTGAGGTTCTGATTATTATTCTTATTAAGTTTCTTTTTATTGTCATTAGTTTTAGCAAAGAAACTCATAGTTTGACTTGTATCCTTATGTCCAGAACTGCTGGAATTTCTATGGGATTCCTCCCTAGAAATTACAGCAAATGCCTCTTTGACAGTAGGTAATATTTCTCTCATCAACAAATTTGTTCTAACTAATTGATATGTACTATCTAGTCCCATTAAAAATTGCATTAGTTTTATCATACTACTAAAGTCATTGAACTGTCTAGCAGCATCACAGGTACAAGCAGGCAACTGCACTATCTGATCAAGCTGGTTCCACATGACATTCAGTTTATGATAATATTTAGAAACTGAAGTACCATTTTGAGTAAAGAAATTAATTTGTTGATACAAGTTGAATATAACAGACCCATCTATCTTATTATAGGTTTCATTTAAATCCTTCCAAACCTCTGAGGCCAACTTGGAATAAACTTGTCCCAAGTATAAGTCCTCAAAGATTGAGTTAAGGATCCAAGTCAATACCACATAATTACATCTGTTCCATTGTCTTTCTAGAACTATGTCATTAGTTGGTTTAATGCATTCGCCATTAACAAATCCTAGTTTGTTTTTAACTTGCAGGGCTAAAATCATAGCATTGGCCCATACAGTGTAATTCTCTGTACCCTTAAGTTTCACACTAACAATGGTTAAATTGGCAGAGTCACTTGGGTGTAAATACAGAGGATTACTAGGGTCAAGTTTAGCAATCAAAGTAGTACCACTATTATTTACAACAGTAGTATCATCATCAGTATGATTATCACTATGAACACTAGGTGCATCTTCATCAGCCATTTTTAGCACAAGATTACAACTATCAGATAATCACACACACACAAAAAAAACAAACAAGAACACAAAGCACACCAAGAAAGCAATCAATCAATCAAGACCTAGGCGAAACCAAGCCAGGGACCAGATCACAGGTTCATCACTCAAAAGGTGCCTGTGCAAGCCTTAACTTGGGAGCCTTTCTACCCTAGATACTTAACTTGACACAGCCAAATATTGAGTCACAATGCCGGTCCCCCTAACCTGGCCAATCGACTCCTAGACACAGACAACAAAAAGAAACAAGAAAGTAAGAACGATCTCACCAAAACAGCAAAACCCAAGTTAGGGTTTCTTCAATCAAGTTACCCTTTGATTGGGGGTAACAAGAACAATTTGCTAGGGTTTTTACGACCCCTAGCACATCGCCTTCAGATGGCCACAAGCTAGATCCAAGCTCCTTATAACCAAACTCCAAGAACGATGATTAAAGAAAGAAACCACAGAACCACCTTAATCGACCAGATCCAAGATAATACCTAGTGAATCTCTAGATCAAAACCTGGCTTTGATACCATGTGAAATTTATGTATTATTCACTGATTATCAAGAACTTTACAAAAAACAATCAACAGAAAACAATCACAATCACCTCTCAACAAACTCTATACCCAACCCACCAGATCATCAATAGATGATCTGTGATTACACCCTTAATCTAACCTAGCAAGATTATTTGGTAAACCCTAGGTGAGAGATGAAACGAGAGAAAAGTGAATGAAACAAAGTAAAGTAATCTGATCTAATGAAAGAGAAAGAGAAACACATTGCTTTTATATGTGTACTCAGCACATTCTTCAAAACAGAGATGAACGGCTATGATTAAAGATGAGATAATAATCCAACGGGTGAAACAAGTTTGTGTTTGTTTCACCCGGATCTCCAGCGTGGCAAAAACACTAATCCGGGCCTGAATATGGGCTACAAGAACTTTGGGCTTCAAGACAAATAATAGACGAGTGTGAGCTGGCCTGCATATCCAAGTAAGTCCAAGTCCATCTACCAAAGTCCGAGTCCATCTACAAAACAGTCTCTACAAGCCCAGCAGCAAGCTTCCATCAGCTGATCATCCAAGCACCATTCATAGATCATCTCCAAATTATGATTATGCAAAGTAAAACACAAAACATAAGTGAATTAATAAAAGTGATAAGATAAAATATGTTATGACCCATATTTTAACAATTTATTCTAGTAATGCTTATCAATATATTGTTTGTTTTCTTTTTAGTGCATGTATCATTGTATCGTATGGAATATCTTTTGGGTGTAGTATGTATGCGCTTTAGCTGTTCAATATTTTGATATGAAGACAATTGTTGAGCCTTGAACTTTATCTGATGCCAAAAGTTCTAGAGATACAGGTGTTGCTATACTTTGTCTTTGATGGTATGTATTCATCTCTACATTTAGTATGTCAGCCCTTTTTGTAACTACTTATATTTTGTAGCAAATAAATGATGTAAAATGTATTTGTTTTGTTTTTCAGGTGGTCATTGAAAAATATATATAACACACGTTTTTCACTTCATATTAGATTTGTCTATCCCTAGAAGCCCCCCTATCATTAAGTAGTAATTAAATAATTAACTACATATTTGTTCTTACATTTATTATTCCCCTAGCAAGTCACAATGAGATTATCTTGAAGTGTTCAAGTAGGCGTGTAAATGAACTGAACGTTCACGAATTGTTCGTGAACTTGTTTGACAAAAAGTTCGTTTATTTAATAAACGAACAAATACAAAGAAATATATTTTTTTCGTTTAATTAAATGAACACGAAACTTGTTTGTTCATTTATGCTCATGATAGTTCGTTTATGTTCATTAATTTACATTAGTTTATACTAGTGGAATGCCCGCGCGTTGCTGCGGGCATGTATTTTTATTCACATTTTAAATTGCCAAAACTTTATACACCATACTGTCATTTATCCAATCCGATCTGTGCTTGATTTTTATTTGCAACATTTAGTTACACACATGAACCAAAGAACCTTTAGCCTACTGGTTACAAAGTGTTAAATAAGGCTTAGCCTTTTCTTGTGGTGATAATTCAAATTCCATTGGTAACAAAAAGTTAATCCATTAAAAAAAAGTTACATGAATTAATCTATTACTTGGTAATGGTTCTAGGTAACAAAAAGTTAATACATGAATTAAATGTATTGAATGGTGCAATTGATTTGTATTAGTGACTTGTACATAAGGGGATAGATGGAAGAAAATGGTAAAAATTAGAGATTTATGTATGATACCTTTTGTATGCCATCTTAAAATGATGGTGAAATTACCTTCTTACTCATCTCTCCTCCTTAATAAGGTAGTAGAGATAGAGATTAGCAAGGTGCCCGCGCGATGCGGCGGGGAGCACAACTTGATGGTTTAAAGTTGTGCACATGGTGCTTCGGTTTGGTTTTGTTGAAGATACATGTATTTATATATATATATATATATATATATATATATATATATATATATTGTTACAAATTAAACACAAAATGTATTCATAGTTACATAGATGTCATTTAAGTTTATTTAGATCTAATATCCTTACAATCAAAACCATGGTATAACTAATCTAAGTATGCAGTCTCTATTTGTACAGTTGTATGGTGGTGATCATTCAGATTTTAGATCATTCCTTAGTCAAATTACTATTGCTTGTTTTTTATAGAGTGTAATTACTTTTACAGTTCTAGTATTAATTAAAAGATTTCGTGAATCATATTATTGGAGAATATTTTGTAAAATCATAATTTAGGAAATATTATTGATTTTATAAGCCTTACCGAATATTGGGACTCCTGTTCAAAATTGGTACTACTATATATACTCTTGGATTTTCACCCAACATCCACCCTATAGTTAGAACCCATTTTTAAGTCAAATTTTGAGATATGAATATAATTGTCAAAACGGGCGGGTCAGGTCGGGTTGGGTGGCGGGTCAAAACGGGTTAATTCAGAAAAAGGGTTGTTTTGGCACCGCTAGTTGATTTAACTGTTTCCTGCCGGGAACCTACGTGGGAGACCGCCGGTGATTGAGCGGCTCACCCGTTTCTCTTACTATCCCTTTCTCCCGTAAACTCTCCCTCTCTCTCCCTGAATATAGGAGACTGGCTCCCCATCATAACCATTCATGACCGATCAATTCAGCTCCCCATCATAAATATGTATCAGTTACAATGGAGGTGTTAAGAGATGTATGTACAGTGTCTTAAAAACTTGAGTTACAATGGGTACAAACTATTGAGTAAATTAAAATCAACATTAATTCTTGAACCATCATTGAATTCTTGTTAATTGATTTGGAAGAGGGATGTACAAGTTGTTTTTGCATTCAAGGGTAGCATTGGAAAAACTTTCATGACATGTAGAGTATAAAGCACAAAACCCTTCATATGCCATCTTAAAATGATGGTAAAATGACTATTTTGCCTATCTCTCCTCCTTAATAAGGTACTATAGATTTGTTTGTTTAAATTTCAATATATACTTGAATTTGTCGAAAGGGGGCCCCGAGATTGCTCATTTTGATTTGTTAGCCGTTCAAAAATAAATAAATAAAACAAGTTTTTTAACTACCTATACAAATATAACTAATTAGTAAATGAGCTTTCTAATAATAAAAATGAGTTTTTTAATGAAAATAATCATAATTAGTAACCAGTTTATACAAAAACTACTTTAAGTTCGTTTATGGATCTCCGGCGTATCAAACGTCTCTAGCGACAAACGCTTCTGCCATGACGGGTCACGGATCTCTGTCGCGTAAAGTCAGAATATGAATCGGTTGCGTACGGATCAGTCATAACTCGTAATAATCCTCACAACTTTCCGATTAAACGATGTCGTCGTCGAAAGCTTGTTGGTTGTAACAACATGCTCTGTAAACTTCACCTCCATAACATGTAAATCTTATAGATACAATGACAATTCTGATGACCTTGCTGAGCGCGTTGTAGGGGTCAGTTGCAGGCAATGGAGCAGGCCGTGAGTTGCATTAACGGTTCCAAGATAATTGAAGCCAGGGTGGATATTTGTGGAGATGGGTGGTGGGTGGATTAGAGGGGAGAAAATGAATTGGGTGGGGTAAGGGGTGGGACCTACTTGAATTTTTTAATAATATTTATATTTCTTTTAATTGTTTAATTTTTAATGTTTAATTTTGGAGAAATAACGATTTCGGCAATAAAACTTTAAAACGTGAATTGACTATTTTAACCTTGACTTAACTGGATTCCGTTAGTGCTAGGAACGAGATTGACAAGTAATTGAAACCATGATACGATTATGATAAAAAAAAAATAAAAATTAAAAGGTTATACGTAAGTTACAATTTTCACCAAACAACATAGACAATTTTTACACTACCCAAATATTTATAACACATTATTTCACTTTTTTTTTTTTTTTTTTTTTTTTTTTTTTTTTTTTAACATGTGGTGTCGACATTTTCCTAAAACAAATACACTAAAAACATTAAACATGACAACACAATGAAAGCAACATCCATTAGGTGTCCAACAACTAACACAATCAATAACATAAAAAAACATAAAAATTCCATCAACCCAACCTCCTAGAACCTTCCAAACTCCCAATAACCACCACCATCACCACCACCACTAATTATTCCTCATGTCTCTTATTTTTCTTTACCCCTACATTTCCACCACCACCTAACCCAACCCAACCCAACCCTCCCTATATCACCCCAACCATATATCATCACCCCACAACCCCCTTCTCCCCCTCCTAGTCTCAATCATTTCATCTCACCATAAAAACAAAATTATTATTATTATTATTATGGCCGAGGAACAAAAATGGCAAGAGCCATCCAACCACGTCCTCTGCGCCAACAACTGCGGCTTCTTCGGTAGCCCCACCACCCTCAACCTCTGCTCCAAATGCTACAAAGATCATTGTCATAAGGAACAGCACACCTCCACCGTGGAAAACGCCCTCACGCGCCGTCATGAACCATCGTCATCCTCACGCGCCACCGCCGGAGCACCTATTTCCGTTTTACCGACCGACCCAGATGTCAGGGTGCCGTCAAACGGTGATACGTCGCAGAAAAAGAACCGTTGCGGGTGTTGTAGGCGGCGCGTGGGGCTCACGGGGTTCACGTGCAAGTGTGGGAAGGTGTTTTGTGGGGGACATAGATATCCTGAGGAACATAAGTGTTCGTTTGATTATAAAACGGTCGGGAAAGAGGTTATAGCGAGGGAGAATCCTGTGGTGAAGGGTGTGAAGCTGGAGAAGATTTGAGATAATCTGAGCCGTTGGATGGTTTGATGAAGGTGGTGATCGGACGGTTGAGATTGGGGAGTGGGGCTTTGATATTGGTGTGTTCGGGTCGGGGCTCTGTATTTTAAGGAAGCATGTGAAAAGTTTGGATTAATGTGTAGTTTGAGTACTAGTTTGTCGATTTTTTTTTTGTTTTATGAAAACAAATGGAATGCTAATGCTATTTTGTTTGGAAAAAAATATTTATCCTTTCTAAATATATATATATATATATATATATATATATATATATATATATATAATTTATCCTTGTTTCTCTAATTGTGTTTTGAATATTTTCAGTATAAACCAAACGCCATTTCGCATAGATTACTTGTTATTCTGAGCAAAAAGAAAAAAAAAACTATTATTTGACAACGTTTAAACTTTAATTGTGTTTTTTAATATTTTCAAAATATTTTCAATGGTAATTACTAATTAATAAAAACGATTGTTGTTACATTAGCGGCTTTTGTGCACCAATTATTTGTTTCCTTGTCTTCGGAATGACCATCTAACACAAACACCTCATTCGAGTTATATATAGAGGTATGTTATTTACACAATAACAAAAAGGAAGTTTGCACAGCCCTCTACGGCCTGTAGAGGGCTCTACGGGTCGTATAGGGGGTCAGTGTAATAAATGCTCAACTTTCTACGGCCCGTAAAGCCCTCTACGAGCCGTAGAGGTGGGTTGGTCGAGTGCATTTAAACCCTAGACGCCCGTAGAGGGCTCTACGGCCCGTAGGCAGTACGAGGTACGAGGTCATTGAATGAAGTGTCTGACATTCAGTGTGTCAGTCTGAAAAAGCTAACCCTCTACGGGCCGTAGAGGCCTATACGGCCCGTAGAAAACCAGGTTGTTGGGAGCATTAAACCTTATACGACCCGTATAGGCCTCTACGGGCCGTAGAGGGTCCAGATATATTCTTCTTCCTTGTCTTCTTTCTTCAGTTAACGAAAGAAAATTTAAAAACGCGGTGCACAAAAATCCGATCGATTCCAAGCTACCACGATGTCTTCGGGTCACTACGGTAATGTTTCGGATGAATGGGAGCATTCGTTTAGCCCATCTCACGTCTCGGAAAGCCTTTTCGGAGCCGTGGTGGAACGTGGTGAGGAAGAGGTTAGCTCCGTTGTTCGCTATGGTGACGGGAATGCACTACCCGATTTGAACCTGCTGCCCGATTTGAACCAGGAGTACGTAGAAGAACCGGGGTCATTTTACTTGCCTCCGCCAAGTCATCCACAGTACGAGGGAGGTGATAACGGTGGCGAGGAACCTGTCCCGGATGTTTCGTACGAAACGAATCAGGTGTGTTTATGAATTTGCACTTGTTTATAATTTAGACCCGTGTATATTTAGACTCGTATATTTAGGGTTTGTGAGATATTTAGACCCGTGTACATATTTAGACTCGTATATTTAGTCCCGTACCTAAATTTGTTTTAGGGTTTGTGAGATTTGAACTCGTATATATTAGTTGTTATTTGAACTCGTAGGGTTTGTGAGATTATATGATTACCAATCATTGGTAATGAGTACCTACGAGCCGTAGAGGCCTCTACGGCTTGTAGAAGTCTGAAAAAAGTGGCTCTACGAGCCGTAGAGCTCTCTACGACCCGTAGAGGGTTGTCTGAATAAAATTACTACTTGTGCAAATATCCGGAGCCTATATATATTGGGTAGTGGTACACTAGTACTGCATGGGCTGGGACGTGCTCTTGTACAGGTTTGGCATTCCACTTCAATGCCACCTTGGTTGTGCAATCAGACTCGAGTTTTAAAAACTTATGAGAGCTCAACTCAGTTGGAGATTTGTTTTCAAAGCTCGAGTTCGGCTCGTTTACTATCTATTAGTTAATCTTTTAAATATAAATAATAGCCTCGGGGCTTGATAAATGAAGCTCGGCACGGGATCGTTTAGTAAACAAGCTTAAATGACAGGTAAATATTATTAAATTAAATATTAATAAAACTAATATTACACTAAGGTCCGACGAGCTTGATGAGCTTTACATGTCAGGCTCGAGCTTAAGCTCGATTAATAAACGATCTTTGTTTTAAGCTCAAGCTTGACTCGGGCTCGATAAGGCTCAACTTATTTCAATCTTTTTAACGAACCAAAGTCGAGTAGCTCGCGAGCTGTTCGGCTTGTTTCCACCCCTAATTTCCCCTTGCACTAAGTTGGTTAAAAACGGCTACTTAACACATGCAATAATGATAGTAAAATCTATTCTTTCTATAAGTTGAAATGTTATTAAAAATAACTTGATTGAACTTCGAAATGGTATTTGGGTCATCTCTAATGATATTTATGACACGTTAAAACACAATGTTGCAAGTGTTTGTGCAAAATTTTCTAGAAATATCATACACCTAAATTACTAATAAGAATCCTAGACATATATTTCAAGGACAATTATATATGTTTATTTTTGTTGTATATAATATATTTCTTTTATAGAAGGATGACATATAAAAGTAGCATACTTTTTATCTTACTTTTTATGGACTACATCAACTTATTATTAATGTCTAAAATTAGCCATTTTTAATGTATAAAAAAATGTAACCATAAAGGCATAAACAGAGCGGCTAGATACATGGGCGAAGCCCCCACTATTTTTTTTGCTTATTAGAGTAAATTTAAGCATTTTCACCCTAAAATTTATACGTATTGAGTATGACATTCCCCGTTTTAACTTTTAAGGGTCTCGTGAACAACCCCCTCGCAATAAAAAATTCAAGTCCCAGGCTAGATATAACGTGGCATGAATGTTTTTTGATAAATATGATACAAAAAATGTTATATAAATATCAAGGGACGATGTCACTATGAAAAAAGACTAGGGATTGAACTTGATTTATTTATTTATTTATTGATATGTATCATGTGAAATCACATGTCAAAATATTTGTTTTACCACGTTAATGATAACTAACAACAAAAACCTTATAAAGAAAACTTTAAAGTTCAAACCCCTCCAATTTTCTCATAAAATACATATACTTTGCTATTTTGTTTAGGGTAAACTGTTAAAATCATCTCTGCTGTTTAGTCCAGTTAAGTTAAATTATATATATATATATATATATATATATATATATATATATATATATTTTCCAGTAACTTCGAAGAGCAGAGGATGTGCGTTTAGTAAGTGCGTGGATGGGTGGTGGAAAGTAGTTTTTTTTTTTTTAAAACAACGATTGACATTTATTTTATTCCCCAATCATTAATAATATTAATTTCATGCTCAATTTTTATATTTCACAAATCAAAGCTTGAATTCATTTTGATTGGGAGGTTATCCAACACGAACTATAGAAGTCTATGTCATTTTTTAACCCTACAATTCATCTGATATGTTTTTTTTAACGTTCATCGAAATTCACAAAGAACTCATTTCAAATGTCCTACTTAGTTAAATCAGGACCCTTTCCACCCGGCATAGCCAGACACGTAAGGGAGCTCCTGGTTTCACCAAGTTCACTAGTTCTGGGAAAAACCTGACTATCCACCCGCCGAAAGCACAATAATAGAATAATCGGTAAAACCCGGCGCTCTCAAAAATCGAACCTATAACCTTTCGGCCATGGGTCATCTGATATGTTCAAATATAAAATTTAAAATATTTAATTCATTACAAATAAATCTAAAATATTTGTAAATGTCAGAAAATGATCCTCGATGTTTTTTTAAGGGAAAATCACAAAACTAGCCATTGACCAACTTTTTTTTTTTTTTTACCAAAATAGTCACCTCCCATCTTTTGGGAGAGTCGGCTCACAGGTCCCGAGACGTCTTCGTGAGATTTGGTGATGGACCACTAGCTGAGCGACACCTCACCCGAATCCAAAGACGTCTTTGTGAGATCTCGCCTACACACTTCCCAACTATTCTCTCTCTCTTTCTCCTCACTTTCTCTCTCCTCTCTCTACTCCCTTCCGCAGATCCCTTCCGCACCTTCCGCAGACCGGAGACGTCACCTCTCCGTCCGACTTCATCGGAAACCTGCAACTCGCCGGTGACGTATCGGAAACCTGCAACTGCTTCTCCGGTGACGTCTAGGATTAGTGTTTTAAGAGCCTTCGTCTCAGGCTTAATCGGAGGTTCAAGATTATCTCGTTTAGGATTAGTGTTCGTCTAGGATTAGTGTTCAAGTATGTGAATCTCGTTTTAAAAGTGGGCTGGATCAAGTGTGGGTGAGGTTCATGGTACGTTTGCTGGCCCACCAAGTCAATAGGAAAGCTGATCAATATATGGGTAATTATTTTGAAGATGATGAAGCACACCAGGGATCTATAAACATTGTGCAGAGTATTTCCTTTCACACTATGATTCTCATGCTATACATCCATACGCAAACACAAACAAACGTGTTGGATGAAAGAACATGTACACTAGGCAGTAAAGCTTGTACATACGGAACACCCATAAGTCTGCGGTGTGAGGAGAGAGAGATTAGAGAGAGGAGAGAGAAAGTGAGAGAGAGGGGAAAAAAGTTGGGAAGTGTGTATGCGAGTTCTCACAAAGACGTCTTGGGAATCGGGAACCGTCTCTCCAAAGTGGGGTGAGTTGTCGGGTGAGGTGTCGCTCAGCTAGTGGTCCATCACCGAAGTTTCACGAAGACGTCTTGGGAATCGTGAGCCGACTCTCCCAAAAGATGGGAGGTGACTATTTTGGTTAAAAGGGTGGGTCAATGGCTATATTTGTGATTTTCCTTTTTTTAATGTATTAGTACGTATAAAGGACATTTTCATTCAAATGGATGAACTTGGTATAGTTTTTTATTACACACTCCAATAATTCATTACTTATGTTTAAATAATTTAAACTTATGAGAAACTCTAATAAATTTTCAAATATAATGACCATATTATATTTTTTTAAACCTTTGGAAACTTATAAAAGACTCATGGGTTGGTGACTCAGTCTTTATCTCTTTAAAGAATGCTTTACTATTTATTTACTAAAAGCTTAAACAAAGTAATAGAAGAATCAATTAAAAAGTTAGCCATTGCTTTGACAAAGGGTGTCCATTACAAGTCATTGGGCTTTGCATTTCTTTTTTGCCTAAATTTTATTTAGCCCCAAAATCATTGTCACACACTCACACCCTAAAGTTATGAAAGGCAAAAGATAGAGGCAAGTTTCCATGTTTTGCCCATGACTTTTTTTTTTTTTTTTTACTTTGTCACAGAGCAAATTCTTTTCATATATTTGGATTTTATTATAATTTATAACATTATAGTGAAATTCTTTAACATCTTAAATAGAATACTAACTATTAATCCAAGAACCTCTTTAATTAAGTCTATAAAATAAAAGTGGATATAATTTGGCCATTGCTAAAAAGATTCTAAAGTAAGAAAGCTAAATAGTTTTAACTATTTTTTTTTTTATAAATATGTGAAAATTAGTTTCATCAAATCTTTTAAGGAAAACAGAGAGTTTAACAAATGGAGTGGATGAAGATACATGAAACACATTTTAAAAATAGTTAAGCCCAAGATGGAACTAGGTTATATAATTTGATGAAACTAGTTTTTACATAGGATTTGAAAGAGAACTGAGAGAACCATCCTGGATCACACATTTCTATAAGGCAATTTTTTTTCTTTTTTTGCTTTAATCGTTGTTTTTTATGCAGTAATTTTTTTTATTTTTTTCAATATACACATATGTATAACTGAAATATACACATATGTATAGCTGAAAATGCTATATACACATATGTATAAATGATTTTTTTTTTTAAATTCTTGCATAAAAATGTACGATTAAAAATTATTTTTTTTTGCCTTTATATGAAATGTGTGATGCTGGTTCTCTAGTTCTCAAATAGGGGTTGATTCTCTTAGAATCCATAACTAGGTTATATATTTTGTCGTGCTTTCATTTCCATAAATATTCTCGCATCATAATCATCGTTGTAATTTTGTGAAGTTTCAAAAAAAAAAAAAATAATAATAATACAAAAAAAAAATCTTCACCTAAGATATACATCTGGCACAAGTTGGTGAATAAACTAGGTAAGTACACTTGAAGTTTTTGTGTAACGTTTGTTTGCTAGCTAGTTTGTTCTTTGTTGTTTTGGTGGACTTTTTGGCGTGATATTTTGTAATTTTACTTAGGCTATATGGTGTGGACTTATGAAGGGTCATCGTGACTCTATGAGGACTCGTGTCGTGGCCATGCACTGGCGAAGCATAGTAAGGGCGGGGAGGGGCGGCCGACCCCCCCGGATTTTCACGCAGAAGTTCCGATTATATAGTATTCGTATAGAAAATTTTGAAAATATAGGGTTTCGACCCCCCGAAACGGGTTTTCGACCCCCCGAAACTAGTGACTTCCGACCCCCCGAACCTTCGGGTCAAGCTTCGCCACTGTGGCCATGAGTAGATCACCGCCCAGTTTCACGTGATCGTGAATATCATGGAACATTTTACGAGCTCCAAAACAACATGAACGCTAGGAATATAGTTGTTAGGCTCATTTTTTTTTAACAACAAAATTCTTTAAATTTCCATTTAACCATATTTTTTCACAAAACTTTTTCCAACAATTTCTACTCCTTTCCGTAATTTCTACTCTCTCTCTACAATTTTTCTCTAACAAATATACAAATTCTCTCAACAAAATGTTTTCATCATCATCTTACGAACTCAATCACGGTTTGGTTTCATCATCATCATCATCATCCGACGAAATCAACCATGATGTGGTTTCTTCACCATCCTCATCTGACGAAGTTGTAACGTTTTATGTGAACGCATTAATGGAGACAACATAAATTATTTTAGAGGAATAAGAAAATGAACATATGACGCAACCAAGAACACGAAGTGCACCTTTAAATAGAGATCGAGATGGTATAAATATTTGTTCAGGTTTGTTTGTTTTTCGTAGATGATTTTTAATATTCTTTTAAATATTTATTCATTTTATTTTAATTGCTTTAGGTGCTTATGAGCGTTTAGTGGTCGTCTACTTTGGCGAAAACCCTTATTACACCAATGAACAGTTTAAACGCCGACTTCGAATGAGTCATCATCTATTCTTGCGTATTGCCAATGATTTGGAAAACTTGGACCCATTTTTTACATTACGGTGGGATGCTAGAGGTCCGGGGTTTTACCACCTTATAAAAGTGCAAATTGGCGATTCGTCAAATGACATACGACATTTGTAGCGATTCATGGGATGAGTATTTGATGATGTCTGAATGAACATCACGGGTGCTCTCTATAAAATTTGCAAATGCATGGTCAAGACTCAAGCTATATAGTAAGAAGTATTTGTGTAAACCAACACAGAAGGACATCGAAAAACTATATGCAGCCCACAAAGAAAGACTTGGATCCCTGGATGATAGGCAGCATCGATTGTACGCTAATGCATGGTGAAGTCAATTCATGCGTGGTGATATAGGACCTCCTTCAATAACGCTAGAAGTTTTGTGTTCACAAGATCTATGGATATGACATGCTTTCTTTGGTGCTGCTGGTTCTAATAACGACTGAAACGTTCTTCATCAATAAGAGGTTTTCAACCAAATCATACAGGGTATCGAACCTGACACTTCGTTTACGGTTGGAATCCAAATACGGGTATTATCTAGCTGACGGTATACACCTTGAGTATGCAGTAATTGTTAACACTATATCGTATCCCGAAGATGATAAAAGAAAGAAATTTGTAGAACACCAAGAATCGCCAATAAAAGATATTGAACGATTATTTGATGTTCTAAAGCAACGATGGCACATTATGCAACACCTGTCACGTGCATACACACCTAAAAAAATTAAAATATGTTATGTATGCTTGTGAGCTATTGCATAACATGATTATTGAAGATGCTGGTAATGCATTATGCGAATGCGATCCGACCGACATTCATGAGGATGGTGAACCGGTTAATTAAGCGCATCGAGAAGTTAACATGTGGGCGTTACACAACCGGCACACACACCTCAACCTTCGTGCCGATTTAATCGAGAATATTTGGAATTCCACTGACGCCGATTAGTATTTTTTATTTTGCATTTAACTTGTGTATTTTTTTTAAATATTAATGAGAAGTTTATTTTTTTGTTTAAAATTAAATGAATTGAAGAAAAAGTGGAGATAGTGGAGGGTAGTGATCACACCACATGTTAGTGGAAGAAAGAGATGATGAGAGGGTGGTGCTTACATGCAGGGCCGACCCTTAAGGGGTGCGGGGAGGACTCCCGGCCCGGGCTTAATTTCTCAGGGGCACATTGAACCTCTAGCAATCCAAGTTTTATTAATAGTGATGTTCTTAATTCGATGGATTTTTGTATGTTTGAGCCCAAAAATTGTTAATCAAGTATTAATCAAAGTGAAAGGTAGTTTATATAAAACAGAAAGTAAAGAAATGTTGAGAGAGGTTAAGAATTAAAGAAGAAAATGAAATGATTTGAATTGTTTTTGCAGGTTTATTAATGAGTGTAGAACTAGAGATGATGAAAAATATGAAATGAAGAGGTCTCACACTTAGTTGTTTTTGCTTTTTACCGTTTGGTTTTGACTTTCTTTTTTACTTTTATTTTTGTTATGAAACAAAATTTCTTTTTAATTGCTAAACTTTCACTCATTTATATTTTCACCCTTTGTGGGATTCGAACTTCCAACCTCCCCCAAGAGGATTTAATAGACTACAAGCTAAGTGGTAAATAAAATTTGATCCATCAATTTGATATTATTTTAATCGTAGTCTAAAAAATAGTTTACATTATTTATTTCGTTAAGGCCTAAAAATAGGTTAAGGGGCACAATTTTTGCAGCTCGGCCCGGACACCTGAATTTTCAGGACCGACCCTGCTTACATGACGCTCAGGTGGAGGCTGGTGATGATCTCTGCTAATGACCACACCCCATAGCCTTCTTGATAAAGTGGTGAATAATTTTTTTGTTTGTGGCTCAAAAAAGCACACTTGTTTTGGTAACATAAAATACTCAATATTATTGTTTAAACTTGTCCAAAACATTTCCTATAATTGTCGATTCAGAGGATTTAAGTGGCTTGTATGAGCCGACAAGCTGTAAAAAGGGGGCCCTTAGACCCTACCGAATTATATAAACAAATTTTTTAAAGGGTGATTAATGTTATAGTTATAAGTTTTTTTTACACGACATTTTTTTAAAGGGTGATTAATGACTCATTTTTTTAAAAAAATTACGTCGAAACGTATACCAACTTGAATATATAATACCGGCACATACATAAAAATGAGCACGTAAAACTCGAGCGAGGTCAAAACGACATTTTAAAAAAGTTTTTGAAAAGTTAAGGGGTGTAAATGTGTAAAGTGATAACTTTATGAGGTTATAGTACACATGTGTGTATTTATATTGAGAAGAGCATTTGGTATCGAGTACCCATATCATACCGACACTAACCGTTAGATTCGGTATACATTTTCTAACCCAGTATCAATATATAACGTACTAGTACCGGATCAATACCAATACCATAAATAGATGAACATTTTGTAACAAATACTGGTAGTATACCAATAGATTCGGTATGGTATTTAGTACCCACTTTTTTTTTTTAGAAATTCGGTTTGGTATTTTAAGCTTATTCCTGACTAGATTTATTTTCTTCGCTTCGCGACAGATCGTTTGCGATGGTTGTTCGAAATACTATTGTTAACAAAGGTATTACTCTAGCGGGTTTACAGAAGTTGTTCACGCCGAGATAGGTTACTAAATAAAAGGGCTCAAAAGCGCGTTTTGTTTGTTGACATTGTGGCATGCCAAAAAGATGTAGTACATTGTGTTCCTCATTCCAGATATCTGATTCGCTTGGTGTCACTTATAGGTCATGTGAGAAATAGGTACGAATTAGTAAACATTAGTAGTAGTATCTGGAAGCTTCTCGGTCAGCAGCCTCAAGCAGGCCCTTCATTCTAACAGGTTTCAACAGTCTTCGTTTGTCCTGGATTGGAATTCCTGGGTCCCCAAAAAGGCGATAATTTTGGCGTGGCGAGCAGAGTTGGATAGACTACCTACGCGCAGTGCTCTTCTGAAACGTAATGTCAAGATCGCTTCTGACGAGTGCCCTTTCCGTGGTGACGTGGCTGAAACAACGGAGCATTTATTCTTAGCATGTGGATTCGGGCAAACTCTATGGCAACTGGTGGCGCAATGGTGTAAATTGGGATTGGTTTTTCTGTTTCATGTCAAAGATGTTTTGCGACTACATAATCATGCGGGTGGTTCAGGTAAAAGAAAGAAAGCTATCAATGCGGTTTGCCTCACGACTCTTTGGTGTATCTGGAAGCATAGGAATGAAGTCGTATTCAATCAAAAACAAGTTCATCTTTCAAAAGTTCTCGGTGATATCAAGACGCTTAGTATGCATTGGATTAAAGCACGGGCAAAACAACCTTCTATAGATTGGAATACTTGGTGTAATTTTAATTTGTCTAGTATTGGGTGGTGACTTCTAATTGTTTTATCTTTGTATCTGGGTGACACAATTGTATGATGTATCGCTAGTATCTCGCTAGCTTGGTGGAATAAAATCTTTTGTTGATCGTTAAAAAAAAAAAAAAAAAAAGGTACTATGTTGTGCTAAATGAATGAATGGAGGGCAGCATAGATTAGCTTTAAATTACACATTAAAGTTTGAGGACCTAATGAATAAAAAAGATAGGCCAGCAACAAAATCACATTTTCAGTGAAAGTGTATAGGATTTTTTAAAATATAACCCTGAATGTAATTTTAGAACAGGACCTATTTTCACCAAACTATTGTGACCAGTTACACGCCCTCTAATATGACCTCTACCTAATCATTAAAGTCATGCAACACATCAATATACTTGGTGCCTTTGGACTTCTGCTCTAACGCATCGACTAGGTCCATCTAGCAAGCAACATACCGTGCTTTAGATTCTGGATAAAATTAACTAAGTGCCGACCAAATTGACCGACTTATTTCTTATTTTTTTTGGTTGGAGATTTGCTCTTTTAGTTGGTGTCAATTCTGTCAAACAACAAAAAAATAAGTTTACGAGAGAATCGCATGGTTGGTTCCTGTGGTTTTCTAATATTGCAATCTTGATCCTAATGGTTCAACAATTACACCGTTGATCCTTGAGTTTAGCAAAATTGCACTCGTGTGGTACTTACCCCTAATTGCTGTTAATTTTCTCGGTTAAAAACACGTAAATTACATTTTTGCCCTAATTATACAAATAAACATTTAAAAAATATAATAAAAAATAAGTATATAAACCACCACTACCATTCTTCCAAAACCACCACCATCACCACACTTTTGCCAAAACTACCACCACCACACTTCTGCCAAAACCACCACCACAATCACATCCCCAATCATTGGAACCCCGAGACAAAACCCACTCACTGGAATTTCAGAACACAACCCACTCACCGAAACCCTAGAACACAACCCACAATCAACACCTGCACTTGTCGCCTGCATCACCTAATCCGTCTCCGTTCTAAAAAAAACCCATAAAGATTTCCAATCGAAATCAAACCTAAAACCGCACACACAATTTCAGATCAAGAAATCATAAAAACATAACATTAGAAGCCTAAAACCGCATGCAACATTTCGATGACGAACATAATAAAAAAAACTAATTACATATACAAAAAAGCTGCCCGGTGATATAATAACTTGTACCTGGCCCGACCACGCATCCAGTCACCAACAAAACATTGCCTGACCAGTTAAGGATAAAAAACTAAAGGAATCCAAAGAGAAAGAAAAGGAAATCAACAAAGAAAAATACCTATTATGCATACAAGAGGACACACATACAAAATAAAAAAAAAAAACCCCGAAAGACAAAGGGTTTGAGCATGAACCACAACACCCAAAAATAAATAATCAAACCACAACACTATCCTATTTTTTTTGAACAGCAAGGAACAACGTGCCAACCACCGTGACACGAGGCGGAGTGGCCAAGGTCGATTGCTCGACCGCCGCCAATCCCTTGGCTCTCCCAGATGCATGGAATATTGGCCTCCACTCGCCTGAAGCCCGAAGGCACGACAGTGGAATAATCATTAAAACCTCGTCTCTCATCCGAGTCTAACCGACATCACCCGTATTCATCCTTCACCTGAATGCGGCATAAAATAATGAGAAGGGTAAGATTCAAACCTAACTCATAAGAAACATTAAGTTTTTTCAACCACTCCACCAATACTCGTTGGCACTAGACCATCCTATATCATTTACGTTCTCAAACATTGTTACCTTCTTTAAATTCCCGATTTATCAAACAAAAAACCACCCAAAACAACATAAAAAATTCATTAAAAAAAAAAAAAAAAAAAACCCCTCATGGCATCATCATCCATGGCACCTGCTCTATCTTCATCCCTTTACACAACCTTTCAAAAACCATCATCAATCACCCCTTTCTCTCCCTCCTCAACTTCCCTCCAAATTAACTTAAAATCACACACACCCATATCCCTATTCACCCACAAAACCAACATTATCCTAACCACAATCAACCATCTTAAACCAGTGGCATCAACTTCAACTCCTGCTGCTGTCACTGCTCCATCTTTACTTGAAACCAATGGTCAACACCATTGGATTGTTCTTGTTAAGCCCCCTCCACCCCAACAGGCTGCTTCAAGATCAGATGTTATTGATTATTATGTCCAAATCTTGACCAGGGTCTTGGGCAGGTCAGTTTGTTCTTCTATTCCCTTTTTTAGGATTGGGATTTTGTAATTTATGTTAACATAGAGTTTCCCTGATCAAATACATTTGTAAAATACAATCTTGTTGTTATAAAAAAAATAATCTTGACACTTGTGAGTTGTAGCTTGTTCATTTTTAAGTGTAGTATTTTGTTATGTGTGGATTTGTATTGGTAATTAGCTCCATGCTATGTTATTTGGGACAAGTTTTGTGTTTTTTATTATAAAGTTTTGATCTTTGTTTGTCTTTCGTTTGGTTTATGTGTGGATTTGTATTGGGATGTAAATGAGTCGAGCTGGTCGACTCGGCTAGTCGGCTTGTCATGCTCTTATGAGGCTCGAGCTCAGCTTGGTTCGAGCCTATTATTTTGAGCTCGAGCTTGGTTCGAAAGTAAAACCTATGAGCTTGAGCTCGGCTCGAGGAGATTTGAAAACACTTTTAAGCGGCTCTAGCTCACTTCGATAGCTTAAACGAGCAAAAGCACGGCTCGAGCTCGAGCTCGACTCATCACTGTTATTAGTTAAATTGAACATGTTTAAATGGAAAAAATCCCATACTTCAAAAACATAATATAACATTTGTTTGGGCTCGTTTAGGCTCGCGAACCTAACAAGCTTTGTATGTAAAGCTCTAGCTCAAGCTCGATAACTAAACGAGTCATATTTCAGGCTCGAACTCGGGCTCGTTAAGGCTCGGCTCGTTCGAGCGTTTTACGAATCCGATCCGAGTAGCTCTCGAGCCACTATGCCTCGTTTACACCCCTAGTAATTAGCTCCATGTTATGCTGGACAAGTTTTGTATTTATTATTATTATTATTATTATTTTTTTTTTATTTATTTTTTTTTTGATGAAGTTTTGACCTTTGTTTGTGTTTCTTTTGGTTTGGATTATACAGTGAGAAAGATGCTCAAGGCTGCATATACAATGCTTCTTGTGACACGCGATACGGGTTCTGCTGTGATTTAGACGAAGAAACTTATCAAGAACTTGCGAGTACTCTTTTCTCTAATTCCATTTGAACAACTTTTATATTTAAAAGTTGTTGAATTCTTGGTTTTAAAAAGCGCTAGGCGCACAAAAGCGATGAGGTCTAAGCGCATCGCGCGAAGCGCAAAGCGCAAAAAGCGTGGGATTTTCGTACCCGAAGCGCACACTAATTATATAATTTTTTTTATATATCCCATATATATTACATGACTTTTTAGCTTCATTTACCCAAAATATAGTTATAAATAAGGTTGTTATGTGATTTTACCTATATTTACAAGCCAAAAACACCAAGGTACAACATTTTTATGCATAAAAAATACCCAGAATACGTGAGGCGCGCGCCTCAGGCAAAAAAGCGCCTAAAATTTGACAAAAAAGCGCCTGAGGCGCGCGCCTTTGGGAAAAAGGATAGGCGCAAAGCCCTGAGGCGCCCTAGGCTGCGCCTTGATGCGCCTTGCGCCTAGGCGCGCCTCAGGCGCGCTTTTTAAAACCCAGGTTGAATTCTTAGTCTACTATCTCTTAATGTTCTAAAGGTTTGGAGAAAATGATATTGTTGTTCTGTTTCCTTAACCGAAAACATGTGCACATAACGCTTTGTTGTCATCAGTTATGCCTAAATAAGATGTTAGAAGGGCTTGGTGTTGTCTTGTTGATAATGTCTTTGTATTTATGTCTGAATCGAATGATGTCAAAATGAGATATTGAAGGGGTTTGTTGTTGTTGATAATGTTTTTGTATTTGTGTATGTATGAATCATAGGTTTGCCAGAAGTATTATCGATCAAGCCCGATCCAGATTTCAGTTCTGGTCAAAAGGATTACAGTGATCCGAATGCTGCATCGGTTTCAAATAATGACGTATTCCCTCCATTATTTCCTGGTGGAACCTCAAAGCATTGGGTTGTTCGTGTAGAAATGCCGGAATCCAGAGTCATCAATAGGGCACGGTTGGTTGATTATTACACCAAGATTCTAGCCAAGGTTTTGGGGAAGTATGTGATGACTGTAGACTAAAAACTTTTTTTTTTTTTTTTCCTTATTTAGTATTTTTATTTTTATATTTCGATCTTATTTAATAGTGAGAAGGATGCCCAAATGTGTATGTATCACGTTTCGTTACAACCCGATTATGGATTCTGTTGTGAACTAGACGATGACTGTGCAAAGGAATTAGCAGGTAATTAATTTATGTTTTAATCGTTTACGACATGTAGTTTTGCCATTTTTGTCTGTATCTTTTTGTAAATTGGAAGCTCGGTGCAGGTGTTCCTGGTGTTATATCTGTTAGGTCGGATAATAATTTCAGTTCAGATGATAAAGATTACGGAGGTATCTTAACAAGTTAACGAAATGAGTTTTTTTCCACGTTTTTTAGTCGCTTATTTTTAACCTTTTTAGGGTTTTTCAGGCGACAATCTTGAACATTCTAGTACCTCCACAGATTCTTCAACAGATCAACCAACCGATATAAAAACAAAGAAGCTCTTTGTAACAGGTATGTTACGACTTACGAATTCTAAACATATTTGTATCCGAGTTAGTAGATTACGTACGTGCTTGCTACGGTCTTTAGGAGCAACTAATTTGTAGCAAGGGGTAACATTTTATAAAAATTATTTTAAGGAGTAACATTTTATAAAAATTATTTTAAGGGGTAACAAAAAATTTGTTTTAGGGGTAACATTTTATAAAAATACCTTAAAAAACAAATTTTGTCCACTTCGCCAGGAAAATCGAGGGGTAACAGTCTAACATATGTTCTCCCTGTGTGTTAGCTGCATCCGCCCCTGAACCTCAAATACCACCAAAGCGTTTTGGGCACATTGGTTGTGAATGGCGTGAAAACATTGGTTGTGAACTCATGGGAAGTTTTTACCCGAGCATCCAAAAACAATAGCATAAGCTCGTTGTGAGCAAATCGAAGTTTGGTTGGTATGAGGGGCTAGATTTTATATATTCTCTAATGTTTGGGAATTTATTTGCAGGTCTGTCATTTTATACGTCTGAGAAAACTCTACGTGCAGCATTTGAAGGCTTCGGAGAGCTTGTTGAGGGTATCTATGCTATATATTTCTGAACATGTAAACATAGTTAGTTATATTCATTATGATGTACTAATTCATAAAGTCATGTTACAACTTACAGTTAAAATCATAATGGACAAGATCTCCAAAAGGTCAAAAGGTTTTGCATTTATCGAGTACACTACCGAAGAAGCTGCAGCTGCAGCTCTCAGAGAAATGAATGGCAAGGTAACGACCATAATATTGTTTTTCAATCATTACTAACACATTAATATTAATATATTATATATATAAAATTTAAAGATATGGATAAAAAGACTGTCGGGGTCAACCCAACCGACCTGGACCAGAAATAACTCATTAGATCCGTCCTGACATGTTACCCAACCTGCTTTACCTGCTGTCTCTAGTTTTAAGTGACCAGTGAAGTGTGCTTGTGCTAATGTGTACTCACTATCATATTTCTTTTATGTGGAAGCAGATCATAAATGGTTGGATGATAGTCGTTGACGTTGCGAAAACAAAGCCGCAAAAATACAGCAGAGGGCGACCGAGACCAACAACCTGATATCAATTATGTGGTGCAACAATTTGTCAACTTTCATGATAGCTAGGATTCTTATTATACATTGTATGATATTAGATTAGTACAACGGTAGTAAAGACGACGATCCTTTTCTTGTGTAAGCATGGCGTAGCTAGAGGGATTCGGTTTGCTTCGACAGAAAATTTTCCATTAGTAAAAGTATCCAGTGTTTTCGTCTTGATGTAGCTTGATTATCTAAATTGTTGTCAAAACAGTAATTGATGTGAATAAACAACTGTACCCAGTAAATCTCACTATAACAAAAAGTTATTAGTATTTATATAAAAAGATAGTGAGGTAAACGGTTACATAACTGTCTTATATATCATAGTATTTATGCAATTATCTACTAAAAACAAATATGTAAAACTTCCACCTTGCAATTTTTGTTCACCAATATCATGAACACAAAAACTACCCCTTAGATGAGTCAATAGTCAACAACCACCACAACCATGACCAAACTCAATATCAAAAAATACACACAAGTTTTGGTAATCACTAGATTCACTTGCATTTCACATTGCAATGAAACAACAAAGTCTGTCTCTCTTATGTCTCTTCTACTTCATAACTGCTGTCATCTCCGATGACAGCTCTTCGGTAATTAGCAACACGCGGCATCACCAGAAACGTAAGCTGTTTGTGTTCGGAGACTCATATGTGGACACTGGAAACTGGCCAAAATCATATGGCGGTTCATGGCAGCAACCATATGGCATGACCTTTCCTGGCAGTCCTTCCGGCAGGTTTTCTGATGGCCGTGTGCTCACAGATTACATCGGTTCGTTAGTCCTAAACTTTATCATGGAAGTTTCGTAATATAGTTATTATAAACATAATATTAAGTTTATATTTGGCTGTAATATAGCTGGAATACTAGGCACAAAATCTCCAATAACATATAGGGGATGGAAATCTGGTGAGAAGATATCAATCAAATATGGGATGAACTTTGCATATGGAGGGACAGGTGTCTTCAACACATTGGTGAATCAACCAAACATGAGCACCCAAATAGACTATTTTCAACAATTTGTTCAACAGAAACAAAGCCTGCAACTAAACTCATCATCCTTGGCAATCATCTCTGTTGCAGGCAATGACTATGCAACTTACTTCACATCAAATCACACCCTCCAGGTGACTTTACTACTAAACGAATGAGTATCATAGACTGCAAAATCCGTCTATAATAACCGACGGATCCCACCAAATAAAAAAAAAGAAAAAAGAAAACAAAATTTTAACTTTCTTCGGATAAACATATTATTTTCTTTAAAAATATAGTTTTTATTTTTTTTTTATTTATTTTTTGTGAATTTCAGTCTTGATAAGCATATCTTGCAGGGTTTGCCAGATTTAACAAAATCAATAATCAACCAGCTAGTTTATAACATCAAGCGCATACGCAAGTTGGGAGTTCGTAAGATTGGAATCACTTCCATGGAACCGCTCGGGTGCTTGCCTCAGTTTGCAGTATCTACATCATTTAACAACTGTAGTAAAACCGAGAACTCGCTTGCAGAGTTCCATAACCAAATGCTGATGATCAATCACTCGTTGTGATTCTTGACCTCTACAATGCTTTCTCATCATCTCTATATCTACAGCAAAACATTTCTACTGGTACGTTAACCAAATACTTATTTTCGTAACACAATATGAAAATAAGCAGGTTTTGGGTCGGCTAACATGACCCGTTTGATTAAACTTTAATTATAAAATGAAAAAACAAACTAAAGGTTGGTTTGTGTGATTCTTTTTGCAGGGAATTCAAAGATGGAGAGTTTACTAAAGCCATGCTGTCAAGGTGTCAGCAAAGAATATGCATGTGGAAACATCGATGAGGGTACGAAGATGATGAAATATAGTGTTTGTGGAAACGCTAATGGGTCGTTTTTTTGGGACATGATACACCCTTCGCAACATGGTTGGCTTGCGGTTTCGTCGCATTTACACTCTTCCATTCTCGAGCTTGTTTGAGACCAGGCTTTGTTTATTTGTCGAACCATTCATACAAAACCTTTTCATGTGAAAATATTGTACTGCATTATATCATATGATTGTATATCAAGAAAACAACGTACTAACCAAATTTAAGACGTATGTTTGGATATTAGAGAGTATATAAAAGTTATTTGAGTTTAAAATTAAAATGATGAATTCATGCTAGGGATCAAAACTGCTACGTTTATGCAATTATTGGTATAAACGTGTAATTTTTCATAATTGTGGAAGAAAACCGAAATCAAGCTTAGGCCGAGTGTAGTGGTTAGAAAATTTTCACGCCCTCTTTCCAAGTGGAGGAAGGGGATTGATTCAAGACTTTCACGCCCAAAATCAAGTGTTAAAAATTCCACACTCAAAACCAAAAATGACCCAAAACGTCCTGGGGCAGTGTTTGGGGTCTTATGGGGCGTTTTTTTTTTTTTTTTTTGGGGGGGGGGGGGGGATTCCATGCTAATTTCACCTCTCCACTACACCTGGTCTTACCAAAGGACTATAATATTTTTTTGTAGGAAACATGTAAGTGTTGAAACACACTAATATCCAAAAATGTCTTATATTTGGTTAGTTGTTTAAAAAAAAAAATGTTTCCTGGAAATAACTTTTATATACTTTATTGTTAACTTTAAAATATATCATAAAATCGAGAAATGCATTTTCTAAATTTGGGTATAGTATTGAATGGTAGAAAAAAAGATACGCATGTGTGTATATACTAGATTAGAACCTGTATACTACACAAGTAGCTCTAAAAGAAGAAATAAATACGAATGCTTTAAAGAAATGTGATGATTTTACAACTACACATATGTATGTATGTATGTATGTCAAAGATTAAAAGGTACAACAACAATGACGACGATCGATGCTGAAAAATGTGAAGGAGAAAGAAGCTAAGCGATCTGAACTTAAAGAAACGTCAAGAGTAGGTTTACGTTTGTTTTTTTTCAATTTGACAATTTGACTCAGGGCATGTTTGGCTCTCCTTCTCCTTATCTTGTTATCTCATTTTCCACCTCCTTATCTCCTTAATCTCAAAAGTTACAAATTGTAACTTATGACTTATTTCCTTTTCCACATCCTTTTCACCTTATTCAAAACCTAAAAAGTTCTTTTCAAACCATCACCCAAACATTTTTTTAACTTATGACTTTTTTTTAAAGTCATAAGTCATAAGGAGGTGAAAAAATGAAGAGCCAAACATGCTCTCACAATACAATTATGTAAGGCTTTGGGGTGTGGCTTCGGGGAAGGGGTCGGGGAACTGACGTGGACCTCGTCCCCATCGGGGAACACCGCCCCCCTCCCCGAGGTGTGATGGGTCGGTTTGGTTTGGTTTTTACCATTAACCATAACCATAACCACTATTTTGGTTATGAGATTTCCTTAACCATAACCATAACCATAACCAAACTTCGGTTATGGTTATTTCGGTTATTAACCACAAACTTCAACTAAAACTAACTTTTGACTAAAGTTTATAAACTAAATCACATGGGTCTACAAAATAAAAAATGGAACCTACGATGGTGGACTTAGATTAAGCTTTTTTTTATAAGACTAACAAGATTACATTTTTTTGTTAAACTGCCAATGGGGGATCTTTGTTAATAAGATATATCAAGACAATAAACTTACCTAAGCCTAAGTTTAATCTTTATTAAAATAAAGGTCACCTACATCAAGATCGTTTTGTTACAAGCATACTTTTATCATAGTAGAAAACCTTTACACAGTGTAAAACATAAACCTATTACATAGACTTAAAACTAGAATTTCGGTTCGGTTTTGTTCGGTTAACCAAAGTTTCATAACCATGACCATAACCGCTCGGTCGGTTAAAGAAATTTCATAACCATAACCATTGGTTATGTCGTTTATCGGTTAAAATCGGTTCGGTTATATTGGTTATGGTTCGGTTATTGGTCATGGCGGTTAATTTTCCTCACCCCTAGTATGTATATCAAAGATTAAAAGGTACAACAACAATGACGACGATCGATGCTTGAAAGAGAAAGAAGCTAAGCGATCTGAACTTAAAGAAACGTCAAGAGTAGGTTTACGTTTGTTTTTTTAAGTTTCAAGCACATTAGTGTTTTTTTCCCCGGTTTGACTTTGACATATCGTGCAGTGTCGAAAAAAATAATAGTGATAACTGTATTCAATTTGACTCCCCGCAATACAATTATGTAAGGCTTTGGGGTGTGGCTTCAGGGAATGGGTCAGGGAACTGACGTGGACCTCGTTCCCGTCGGGGAACACCGCCCCCCTCCCCGAGGTGTGATAGGTGCCAACGGTGAACCAACCCCATTCTCTTCGTCCCTTTTCCCGATGAAAATTTCGACCGTTGCCATATGATTTTCAAATGTTTAGGAGGGAGAGAGAGAGAGAGAGAGAGAGAGAGAGAGAGAGAGAGAAGGGGGTTTAAGACTTTCTTTACTGAGCCCGAAAGTTGCCACCCGAAGATGATGTGGATTTGTCCAAGATTGTAGGTGCAATAAATGTCATCCCAATTTAATGAGAAATCCTTCTACAAGGGCCAAAATTTTGGGTTATTTTGCCTATTAAATTATTTATTTAATTAATTATTTAAATACATTATATGGTAGGAGCATATGTAAAGATGGGGGATGATATGGAAAATGTAAGGATATGTAAAGATGTTTGTATGATTGGAGGTAAAAGTGAGGTTTTTAAGAATTTGTAAGGATATGATGTGGCAGCTGACTAGGCAACTAAGGGCGCTTAAGGGCACCCTTAGCATTAGAGATAGTCTGAGAGAGAGAGAGAGAGAGAGAGAGAGAGAGAGAGAGAGAGAGAGAGAGAGAGAGAGAGAGAGAGAGAAGATAAGCCGGATGAAGAAGAAAATGGCGGCAGACACTCAGCCGTAGATCTGTTGCAGCTGGTGGTTGGAAAAAAGGTGATGCGGTGGTTTTTGATGACGGCGATGGCGATGGTAAACCAGAGGTTAGTTTTGGAGAAGATAGGAAGGAGGAAGATGGGTATGGGTGGGTGTCTGAAGATATAACGTTTTTTTTTACAATTAACAAATGGAAGGGGGGAAAGATGAAGAAGGGGAAACCATTTCCCTCATTTGAGGGTGTGAAAAGGGAAAATGACGTGACGGTTATATAGAGAAGGAGAAGAAAGGGAGAATGGGAAACCACACCCCAACCTAATGAAAGTACAGGTGTACTACACAAAAGGAGAGTACAAGTTGGATTTCCAATTTAAGACAACTACTATGTTAAGGTAGGTAGATTTGGTGACTTTCCTTCCAATACAAAATCCTTCCTTTTCTTTTAAGAACGTGCTATTTGGTAGAATTTGTTAATTAGTTGGAAGATTTTTTATGTAACATACTAACATGTTTAGCTGTGCACACATAATATAATAGGTGTCATTGGGTTTGGTGGTCCAGTGGTAAGGCAAAGCCTTTTAATACACTAAAAGTGTGAGGTCTTGAGTTCAAGTCTCACAAGAAGCAAAAAATTCGCCTTAAAAAAAAACATAATATAATAGGTCAGTTTAATACTTTAAAAACCGGACCAAGTTCTAATTAGAACCGTACACCTATCGGTTCGTTGGTTTAATAGTTAGACTTTAGACAGATATTAACACGGGGTTGCGAACCATAGATCATTGTTGTTTTTATCGTGTTTTTACCGCATTACATTGATTTTGTCCAATTTATTTAAAACCGTTAGGTTCAAGTAAGCATGATACAACGTAATTAATTTGATGATGTTGGGGTTATGATTTAACTGGTTGAGCCAACATGTTTGATTTTCACAATCATGATATTCCAAAACTTATGTGTTAAACTCAAGTTCCTTAAATTGTTAATTTGAAGTACTAAGAGTACAGTATATTAAAAGGATAAGACATTAAGACCCTTTTCAAGTATAGTTGTTTTTTGAAGTGCATTTAAAAAAAAAGTCAACGAAGGAAATGTCTTAAAATAAAAACTTTTCTTACCATGAACAACTTAGTATATAAATGATAAAGTTTGCATTAACATGTTATATGGAATGCAAATACTTGTACTATACTTCTATATACGCTAATCACTTAAAATGGTATTTATTTGGTCATTTTTAGATACCTAATAGTGGATTTGAGCCGATGGCTATTTGGTTCACTAGCACTGGCTGATATAGATAAGAGCTTTGTGACCCTAATGTTACAAGTTTAAATCCCACTTCAATACAAAAATATGGCTGCCATTAACAAGGGTTGCCAATGAAGTCTTCAAACATAGGTAAGTTGGAGAATTTCACGAGCTACTCGGTTTCCTCTTGAAAGTGTGTGACAATTAATTTGATTAGCTTACATATAAGGACTTAAGTTGGAACCCTTATTAATTCATCAAATTGTCATACTAAATAGGTTTGGCCAAAATCACCATTTTTATTAAGGGGTTTTTTTTTTTTTTGTTTTTTTTTTTTGCTCAGAAGCACTTCTGATCTCTTTTGTCTGCGTCACGCAGACGTTTGGGCTCTGCATTTGGAAGACATTTCACTCAAAAAGGGTTTTTTTTTTTTTTGCTCAGAAGCACTTCTGACCTCTTTTGTCCGCGTCGCGTAGACACGCGCAGACAATTGAGGTCTGAATTTGGAAGACATTTCACTAAAAAAGGTCTTCCTGACATATTCTTGGTGCAGACCTATTTCAAAGTCTTCTAAGGTCTTCAAAAGTCTTCTCCTCTTCTCTTCGCACCAACCAGCACCACCGTCCACCACAACCACGGTCCACTTGCAGACTGCAGATCATTGGTCCACCTATTCTATTGCAGATGTGGTCTGCAGACTGCAGACATTTTCCAGCAAAAAAAAAAAAAAAAAAAAAAAAAAACAGCACCTAAGTCTCGGATTTTCATCTATTTAAATTCCAGTGGTATGTATAAAAATCTACAGGACTTTTTCTAAAAAAAATAATAATAATAATTCCAAAGGTGATAAAAAAATCAATTACTTTCTCCAATATAAACACATATGCTTCTTTAACATATTTTTTTAATCCAAATCCAATTTTTACTCCATTTCTATTAGTCAACCTTATATTAAGCAACACAATTATTGTATTTTATTGTAATTGTCATTTGCCTTATTTACTATTAGGAAAGTCTTGTATATATAGGTATGATTATTATCAATGAATTGATTCAACCTTTGACATTTCATAATTAAGCAACACAATTATTGTATTTTATTGTAATTGTCATTTGCCTTATTTACTATTAGGAAAGTCTTGTATATATAAGGTATGATTATTATCAATGAATTGATTCAACCTTTGACATTTCATATGGTATCAGAGCTTGTCTGAACCATATCGCCCAAATTTTCTTCTAAGGCTACGGCCTCTTTTCATTCCCACAAGAAAGCTTCGGCTTCTTCTTCATTTATTCATCATCCTATTGCCGCTACATGGCCGATAAAACCACTGAATCCTCATCCGCCAACTCTGGCAAAACCGCTAACCTACATCCCGTTTATACCGTCACAAATATACAAAACAAAGTCCGAACCTTAGACGGAACCAAAGTAACTTATTCAACATGGGTTAAACTGTTCTTGTTAAATGCTCGCGGATACAAAGTCCTTGACCATGTGGACGGTACGCCTCCACCTGAAAAAGACGATCCGATTTACGAGCAATGGATGGAGATCGATGCTATTGTTATGCAGTGGATATACTGCACGATTTCAGAATACTATCTCGATCAGATTTTGGACAAGGAGACCACTGCCTACGGTGCGTGGTGTCGTCTAAAGAAGCAATTTCACAATAACAAAGGACCCCGTGCAGCCGCTCTGGAACGCGCCTTCACAAACTTAACCCTTAAGTCCATGCCCTCCCTTCATGAATATTGTCAAAAATTGCGCGAGATTGCAAACCAACTCGCTGATGTCGATCAACCCGTTAGCGACCAACGTCTCATCATTCAACTAGTCAGTGGACTCTCACCGGAGTTTGACGTCGTGGCTGCACAACTACACAAAGATCTCCCTTCATGGGAAGATGCCATAGACCTCCTCGATGCCGAAGAGCGCCGTCAAAAAGCCCGTCAATCGGACCCAATTGCTGCTGCCGCTGTTAAAGAACCCGTTGTCAATCAACCTGCAAGACGCAACTCGGAGAATAACGGACCGGGTCGCTTCAATAATCGCCGCCCAGCTGAGAATCGCTCGCAATGGCAGCATGATAATCGTCGCCCAGCTGCTGAGAATCGTTCACAATATCGCTCACAATGGCAGAATGATTCGCGTCCGTATAATGATGATAACAGGGGCAATAACCCACGACATGCTTCACAAAGGAACAATTATAAACCCAATAACCCACGACAGCAGGTTTCCCCTTGGGCCGGACCCCCACAGTGGGCCTTCCCTCCATGGTGGGCTTCACAATCTGGGTCTCCATATGGCTGGGCGCCACCCCCGTGTCCGTACCCGACTCAGGCGGGCTGGGCTTCTCCATGGCAACAAGGTTCTTGGTCTTCTCAAAATTCGTCTCGACAGAATGGGAGCAACAAGCAACAAGGCTCACGGTCCGAACCACAGGCACACGTGACTGATTTTGATCCTCTTGAGCCAACGGATATTGGGCAAGCTTTTCAAGCATTAGGCATGGATGTGGACGACCCAGACTGGAACATGGACACCGGTGCCTCGGACCATCTGAGCGACGAGGAAGGTATATGTATTAAATCTCCTACTTTTACTTCTATTAAATCCATATTAGTCGGTAATGGCCAAAAAATGCCTATTCTTGGATCGGGAAATGCAATTTTTCCCAATTCCCAAAATAACCTTTTACTTAAAAATGTCCTTTACACACCAAATGTCATTAAAAACCTTATTTCCGTCCGAAAATTTACAACCGACAATTCCCTCTCTGTTGAATTTGACCCTTTTGGTTTTACTGTGAAGGACCTTCAGACTGGGAAGCACCTGAGCCGCCACGACAGTGATGGTCCACTTTATCCTGTCACTGCCCCAACTCCAGTCCATTCATCAGTTTTTACTGCATTTGCCCCTGAGTCTTGGCATGAGCGCCTTGGACATCCAGGCGTCTCCATTATTGATTTTCTTGCTTCTAATAAAATTATTCCATGTAATAAAACTAGTCGTTTTTTTTGCAACTCTTGTCAAATTGCCAAACATAAACGATTACCATTTACCTTATCCACTTCTTCCACCATTTTACCATTTGATATTGTGCATTGTGATTTGTGGACCTCACCCATCGTATCCCATAGCGGGTACAAATATTATTTGGTTCTAATTGATGACTTCACCAATTATACATGGGTGTTTCCTTTGCGTTACAAATCTGAAACTGTTGCACGCTTTATCAAATTTTATACTTACATTAAAACCCAATTCCACCTTCCAATTAAATCCCTACAATGTGATAACGGTGGTGAATTTGATAATAATCAATTTAAAGAATTTGCGTCCACTCATGGGTTGCAATTTCGATTCTCTTGCCCTCACACCTCACAACAAAACGGGAAAGCTGAACGTATGATTCGCCGACTCAACGAAATCATGCTTTCCCTCCTAACCCATGCATCTGTTCCCACAACCTACTGGGTCGAATCTATACACACTGTCGTTTACCTCCATAACATCCTTCCCACCAAACTTTTAAACCACCACACCCCCACCGCTGCCCTCTACCTTCGACACCCCACATATGACCACCTTCGCGTCTTTGGATGCCTTTGCTTCCCAAACCACTCCGCCACTCGCCCCCACAAACTCACCGACCGCTCCGCTCCATGTGTCTTCCTTGGTTACCCAGCAGACTACCGCGGGTATCGTTGCCTTGACTTGGCTACGGGTAAAACCACCTTCTCACGCCATGTCACTTTTAACGAATCCGCTTTCCCCTTTTCACAAATACAACATACTCGTGACTATTCACCCTTTGAAACTGATCTTGCAAATACAATGTTTACTCACCCATCAACCTTCACACAATCCACTCCTAGCCCAAACGCACCCACCAATACCTCGGCCCATTCCACACCTCCCAACTCCCCAAACCAACATCCCACCCAACCCACCAATACATCGGCCCACCCCACTCCATCCCCTACGGCCCATCAACCAACCTCACCTACGGCCCAATCCCTACCAAACCCACATACAGCCCCTATCCCACCCCAACACACCGCCCCATCCACCGCCCACCAACATAACCACCAACCACCCTCCACGGCCACCACCAACACTCACAACATGACTACTCGTCTTAAAGCCGGAATCACCAAACCAAAAGCCCCCATGAACCTTCACACCACCAGTCAACCACCCATCTCACCTATCCCAAAATCCCACCTCACTGCACTAACTGATCCAAATTGGGCACAGGCCATGAATGATGAATATCGGGCTTTAATAGAAAATAAAACGTGGAAATTGGTACCTAGGCCTTCCGATGCGCATATTATACGGTGCATGTGGCTTTATCGCCATAAATTTCATGCCAATGGCACTCTACAAAGGTATAAAGCACGATTGGTAGTAAATGGAAAATCACAACAACAAGGCATTGATTGTTTTGAGACATTTAGCCCAGTTGTTAAACCTACTACCATACGCACTGTGCTTAGCATTGCTGTTTCTAAACATTGGTCCATACACCAACTAGATGTGAAAAATGCATTCTTACATGGGGACCTCAATGAAACCGTGTACATGCACCAACCGCCGGGCTTTGTTGATAAAAATAATCCTAATCTTGTATGTAAATTGCAGAAATCTCTCTATGGTTTGAAACAGGCACCCCGGGCATGGTATCATCGGTTCGCAACTTTCATCACTAAGTGTGGTTTTCGAAGCACGTCCTCAGACTCATCACTCTTTGTTTACAAACAGGGCGATCGTGTTGCTTATTTACTCTTATATGTGGATGATATTATTTTAACTGCTTCAGATACTCACTTTCTCAAACAAATAATCAAGACTCTCTCCACAGAATTTGCAATGACTGATTTGGGCGATCTTCATCACTTTCTGGGCATTCATGTTACTCGTTCAAAAGCTGGTCTTCGCCTTTCTCAAGAGGCCTACATCAAAGACATTTTATTGCGTGCCAACATGTCCAATTGCAAACCTTGTAGTACGCCATGTGACACTGACTCGAAACTCAGTGCTGACCGCGGACCACCTCTTTCTGACGGCACTTTATATCGGAGTCTAGCAGGGGCATTACAATACCTGACCTTTACGCGTCCTGACATATCGTA
This sequence comes from Ambrosia trifida, assembly GCA_028751855.1. Taxonomy (NCBI): domain Eukaryota; kingdom Viridiplantae; phylum Streptophyta; class Magnoliopsida; order Asterales; family Asteraceae; genus Ambrosia; species Ambrosia trifida. The sequence goes on from CM054130.1 coordinate 94,939,210, forward strand.
CGCGGTTCAGCAAGTTTGCCTTTTCATGCATGCCCCTCGGGAACCTCACTTCCAATATCTCAAACGGATTCTTCGTTACCTTAAGGGCACCCCAGATCATGTGCTTCACATTCGGCCATCCCCCTCCATTAAACTTACTGCTTATTCCGATGCCGACTGGGGTGGCTGTCCAGATTCCCGCCGATCTACTTCGGGCTATTGTGTGTTTCTTGGCGATAATTTAATTTCATGGTCATCCAAACGTCAACACACCGTATCAAGGTCAAGCGCTGAAGCCGAATATCGCGGTGTAGCCAACACCGCTGCAGAAACAAGCTGGGTTCGGAATCTTTTGTGCGAGCTTCACATTCCTACTCAAGATGCTACAATCATTTTTTGTGACAATGTCTCTGCCGTATATCTTTCAGACAACCCTGTTCAACATCAACGGACCAAACACGTGGAAATTGACATTCATTTTGTCCGTGAAAAAGTGCGCATAGGCGACATTCGCGTCTTACACATCCCGGCTGATTACCAGTATGCTGACATATTTACTAAGGGCCTTCCAAAGCAACTATTTCAAAGATTCAAGTCCAGTCTTTGCGTTCGCTCTACTACCGCTTCGACTGCGGGGGACTATTAGTCAACCTTATATTAAGCAACACAATTATTGTATTTTATTGTAATTGTCATTTGCCTTATTTACTATTAGGAAAGTCTTGTATATATAGGTATGATTATTATCAATGAATTGATTCAACCTTTGACATTTCATAATTTCTACTCCACATTCAAAATTTTTATATCACAGTCTCTTCACTTTTCAACTTTTGTTTACATATTTTCTGCTCCACACTCGTATACCTTTAAAAAAAATAGGTGGTTCGAGGAGGAAGAAATTGTGTCGGCGATCTTTTGGGTGAACGCTCAAGAAATAACGACGCCTAGTGAGAGACGTCGTTCGTTTAGTAAAAGAGTTTTTCCTCGCTTCTATCTATATATAAGTGGTGAAACCGATCGCACCCCACACCAACTTAGTTCAAAGTGTTCCGGCTTGGCAAATTCGAAGGCACACGGTCAAGAATGGTGAATGTGATTTGAGTATTAGACTTAGTTATGTATTCGAATTCGACGTGGAGTAATTTTTTCATATATATATATATATATATATTTTTTTTATAAATGTAAGTTTGTTACTTATTTTAATGAGTTTTAGGGTTTGCTTAATTAATTAAAACGTTTAATATCTTTTCATATTAAAAAAGAAGAAGTTTAGGGTACATTCTACATCATACCCTCCAAATATGTTGTGTTAGGTCACACGGTATGGGGGGCTTGTGAGGCCCGTGATGGGTTGTGAGGCAACGAGAACACCGACCCCCACCCTCACGGCATGGTAACTGTGAGAGTTGTCATGTTTGCCACGGGCCACTTGCTTTCAAATTCTGGAATGTTCTGGGGGATGATGACCATACCATAGTAGAAGGGGGTGGAGGATAGTGGTGGAGGATGAAGTGATGTGGCGATGACATGGAGGATAGTAATGGCGGACAAGTGGAATGGGATGCGGATGTATAACCTTAGGGGTAGTAATGTGACGGTGTATGATTAGATATTGTTAGTTTAAGAAATAAGCGTCTAGAATAAGGGTGAGAAGAAGTCAAGGAATGTGGTAATAGCTGACGACCAACCGGCCACGAACCCAATCAAAAACGTGTTCCCCCCTTTTATCTCTTTCTTTATTAATCTCTTTACCCTATTTAAACACCATCATCATCCTTATTCATCCCTCAATCAATCCATTCATCTTCCTCTAAATATATTTCAATTATCTAATTTCCATTTAATTCAATCAACAATGTCTCAGGTAATAATACCTCTTCATCTTCTTCATCTTTATCCATCATCATGTTATTTAATTCACCAATTTCCAGTTTTTTTATTGTTTTACATAATTCTGATTGTGGGTTTTCATTTACAATCATAAATTTTTTGTTTTGATTGGTTTGAAGCCTGTTTTGGTTTTGTGTTGACTTTTTCTTGGTCAACGTGACGTGGGTCAAATAATATTAAGCGATTGTGAGTTATTAATGAAATACAAGATTTAAATTTGTGATTTTGAAGGTGATGTGGTTTGACATGATCCTCAAAAGAGGAATTTATATATTTATGGGGGGTTTTCTTGATCCTTTTTATTTATGATGATGTTCTTCAAATCTTTATAAGTTATGTTAATAGTTTGTATTACAATTATATGTATTGTGTGCTATAAGTCTATAACAATATTTGTTTGGTCCAATATTTAGATGATTAAGGTTATAAAATATTAAATTATGTAGCTATAAGTTACTCACAGCCAGGAATGATTTCCAGGGGTTCCTTTCGTAGATTTTCACTGATTTTCAATGATTATTCAACTTTTTCCACTAAAATTTTCAATTTTTTCCAAATCGAGGGCCAGAACCCCCTCTGGATCCGCCACTGCTCATAGATTATCCTGTTGTATAGATATGTTTGACCCATATAGTTTACCGTTAGTTAAATGGGTCATTGAGTTATGGGTTGATTGAGTTTTCGTCTCTTATATAAGTTTCAAATTCCAGATGTTATTAAATAATAATAATTCATATTAGATATAAAGTAACCATATTTTTGCTATTTGCATTGTTGATGTGTTATCTCAAGTCTCAACTGCAATTTCTCATATTAAAGGTTCAAAAAGTTGTTTTTAAATGTATCTTATTATGGGAGTTTAGCTGTCTTGTAAGACCGTGTTGGATTCGAGTTCCACCTGAAAAAACAATATGTAACTAATGACTATTCGCTTGACGAAGAACTTACAAATTATTTCATAGGATATCCTGTTGTGTAGATATGTTTGACCCATAGTCTACAGTTCAAACGGGTCATAGGGTTTTTGGGTAGTTGAGTTTTGGTCTCTGTTTATCAAATATGTGATCTTTTATAAGTTTCAGTTCATGTTTCATGTCAGTAACTATATCTTTGACTATCTGCATTGTTGATGTATTATCTTAACTGTAATATCTTATGTTAAAAATTTATCAAGTGACTTTTTTATGGTATAATATGAGACTTTATCGCTACTGTGAGACCGTGTTGGATTCAAGTCTAAAATTAAAAAAAAAAAAAAAAAAACCGACAAAACAATATGTAACTAATGACTATTTGCTTGGCGAATAACTTCCAAATTATTCTGTATCGATGGATATGCAGACTGTTGTTCTTAAGGTTGGCATGTCATGTGGCGGCTGTGTTGGGGCCGTGAAGAGGGTTCTTGGCAAAATGGAAGGTTCGTTAGTTATCTTTTATTCATTTTTGAAAAAAGCAATAAATATTTTTAAACTTAGAGTAGCTGATATAAGTTTATTTGTTGATTTAACAGGGGTGGAAACTTTTGACATTGATCTGGAGCAACAAAAGGTGACTGTGAAGGGTAATGTACAACCAGATGCAGTTCTGCAGACGGTGTCCAAGACCGGAAAGAAAACTGAGTTCTGGCCAGCTGAAGGGGCATCGGTTACCGCTTAACCTGTGTACTAATGGTTTTTGGTACATGGTACTATGTTTTATAGATTGTTTTTTTTTGTGCTTTCTGTAAAAGCTAAAACTATCTTATTGTAACATTTGGTATTTGGGATTTGAATAAATGCTAGAACACTCATTACATGATACCTTTGATCATTACCTATGTCTAGGGGTGTAAATTAGCCTAGAAGCTTGTGAGCTATGGGATCGGCTTGTTAAGCCGGAACTGCCATTAGCTTAAACGAGCCTGAACTCGAGCTCATTTGATTAACGAGCCTCAGCCTAGGCTTTACTTATCGAGCTTGAATAGGCTCCCGGGAGCTTGAATAGGCTCTCGGGAGCTTAGATGCAATTGTTTTTTATACCTTTTATTTATAAACAAAATAATTAGATACTTCATAAAAAAATATACGAATCGAGCCGAGCTTGAAAAACTACTCATGACCCGACTCGCCCAACTCATTTACACCCCAATCTATTTCAAGTGGGTATGCAGCATTGGTTATTTAAAACAAATGGTTCATATCATGGATGCAACCATGGTCTTCTCTCTTCTACAACCTGCACCTGAAACGTTCGAGTTATTTAATGATATTATTCTCCTATCAGAAGGTCTAATTGTGTATCAAGGACCGTGTGAAAATGTTCTTGAGTTCTTCGAAAATGTAGGATTCAAATGCCTAAAAAGAAAAGGGGTTGCAGATCCTTTACAAGAAGTTACTTCAAGAAAAGATCAAGAACAATACTGGGTTAAGAAAGATAAATCTTACCAATTCATCTCTGCACGAGAGTTTGCGCAGCTGTTCACTCACTCGCAACTCGGCCATAATCTTTATAACAACATTGCGAGTCCTTATGATATTACCAATGCTCATCCTGCTGCATTGGCAAAAGAAAAGTATGGTGTATCCAGCTCAGATCTTTTAAAGGCGAATTTAGCAAGAGAATGGTTGTTAATGAAGCGAAACACGTTTTTATACATATTTAAGAGGGTGTTTGGGATTGTGTTTTGAATCTGATTTTTAGGTTATTGCATTTTGAAAACGCAGATAATCAGTTTTTAGTGTTTGGGATTGCGTTTTGAAAACGCAAATAATCAGTTTTTTTAGGCTACCAAAACGCAATAATCTATAAGCAGCTCCACCCCTGCTTTTCCAAAACGCATAATATGTTTTAAATAATCAATCCCAAACACCCCCTAAGACATTCCAGATTACAATGTTGTCAGTTATCACTTTCACTTTGTTCTACACAACAACAATGAAAAGTGGTCAGCTAAAAGATGGTGGAAAATTCATGGGAGCATTGTTCTTTAGTCTTCCTGTGTTCTATAAGCAAAGGGATTCTTTATTTTACCCTGTGTGGGCGTTTGTGATCCCCGTTTGGCTTCTAAAGATCCCTGTATCGGTCATTGAGTCTACCTTATGGACTGTTATAACATATTACACTACACCATTGGGTTCGCACCTTCTGTCGATAGGTTTTTTAAACAACTTTTGACATGTATTTTTGTGCACCAAATGGCTTTGTGTCTCTTCCGGTTTCTTGCTTCGATTGGGAGAAGACAGGTGGTTGCAAATGCGCTTGGTAACTTTACGCTGCTAGTAATCTTCATACTAGGCGGATTTATTGTATCAAAAGGTTAGTATTTAGTTAATTTTCTTGTCATTGTTACTTGCAATATATAGCGATTTACACACACTTTCTTAAAGAATTAGAAAATTTTGTTAACGTTAATGACGTTGTTTACACTATATATAAACGTGTTAAAATGTCATTATATTGTAACAAAATGTATACTTATGAACATGTAAGGAAGTAAAAAAGCTTATATTTTTACATGCTTAAAAGACTGAATATTTTGCTGTAAAATTGTATGCTAAATAATATTATGACTTAGTAACTTTATCTGTTCTAGTAAACTTTTCATGTTTATGAGTGTGAATAACTTGACAAAAATGTACAATTTTTTCCTAAACCATGTAATAAAAGTTGTGTAGATTTCATATATATTTTAGTTAAACATTTTGTTAAATGTAAGTTTTTGTTGATATTTGCTTACAGATGACATTGATTCATGGATGATATGGGGTTATTACCTTTCTCCCATGATGTATGGGCAGAATGCCATCGCGATCAATGAGTGTTTAGTCGATAGATGGAACACTGTAAGCTTAACAGTAACTCATTAGTTGATTTTTCTGTTATTTTGTACCAAATTTCACCCATTTGTATGTTACAGCCGAATCCTGATCCTAGAATCAACGGTAGGAAGAGTTCTTCTTAGCTCTAGAGGCATGTTTAAGAGTGACTATATGTTTTGGATTTGCATTGGCTCCCTTGTTGGGTATTCGCTGATCTTTACTGTCTTATTCATTTTAGCATTGACGTATTTGAATCGTAAGTTATTTTTTATGTTATTCGACTGTGTTATTTAAATAAGTTCTTGATTATGATTATGATTATGATTATTATATCTAATATATGCTTGAAAACAACAGCTCTTGGATATTTAAGAACTGTGGTTCTCATGTCAATTACTATGTTGATATGCCTGTGGTACATCTGGTTCTTATAAACATTATAGCGAGTATGCACTGAAAACAAAAAAACATAAAGATCGATTGACGTGTCTATTAGGAAATGAAAGCTCAAGAAATAAAGATGGATCGTTTGCAGCTGCTAAGAGATTTTAGTGGTGCATTTAGGCCGGGTATTTTGACAACATTGGTTGGTGTTAGTGGTGCCGGAAAAACAACTTTGATGGATGTTTTAGCCGGAAGAAAGACAGGTGGGTGTATTGAAGGAAACATCAGCATTTCCGGGTACCCTAAAAACCAAGAAACTTTTGCGCGTGTTGGTGGATATTGTGAACAAAACGATGTCCATTCTCCGCATGTTACAGTTTATGAATCGCTTGTGGGATTCGCTAGTTGGGATGCCAGGAGAAGATGGTCTCTCAACTGAACAAAGAAAGAGACTCACGATAGTGTTATGTGCTTCATCTACTTCACGTTATACGGAATGATGCTTGTAGTGCTCACTCCAAACTACCATAACGCTGCGGTCACTATGATATTCTTCCTTAGTTTCTGGAACTTGCTCTCCGGATTTCTGATTCCTAGACCGGTTAGACGCTCATATTCATAATTTTGTGAACACGTTCTCATTAAAATTGTATCATCATGTATCCAAATAGTTATTCATATTTCTGTGACAAATATTGCAGCAAATTCCGCTATGGTGGAGGTGGTATTACTGGAGTAACCCCGTGGTGTGGACTTTATACGGTCTTATTACATCACAGTTAGGTCAAAATGAAAACCTGGTTGAAGTTCCTGGAGCTGGTTTGATTCTGTTGAACTTAAGCGTCTAACTGAAGATCGTTTACACCCTGTATAAACGGTGGTGTATAAACGGTATGAAGTAATGACGATACCTTATACCACATTGTCTCACCTACAAGGATGTCATTCTTTTATCAATCATGTACACTTATACCACTGTTTGTACCTACGTCAAACAATCAAGATCCGTCCATCAATATTCAATAGATGGGTTGATTTGGGTTAAAAAAAAATTGCATTTGGGTTTATTCGGATCCACCATTTTGACCTTACATTCAATCTGACCGGCCCCTTTGCGGCCAGAGCATAACAAACAGAGCAGTAACGTGGCCTCATAGGTAATGCACCCGACGTGAGATTCATATTTGCCTATGACGTCAACTCTTTTTTAACTTCCAAAGAAGCTATAATTAAAGAAAGACGCCAGCGGAAACTTTATTAGCACTTCATGATATTAGCATTCTTGCTATAACAACTAATAAAAGAAATTTAACTTCAACAAAAGATCCATAGGTCTCAACCCAAACAAAGTGCAGACAGTACGCATCACATACTAACATTACATTAGTATGCTTTGCAGGAAGTAACAATAATAAAAAAAAAAAAAAAAAAAAAAAGATGTTTACAAAATAACCTAAACAGATACCAACTCATGATCTAATGGTTCTTACTCACCAGGTTTCACAGGAGCATCAGCTATGTCTTGAATTTCCTTCTTGCTCTTGATCGTACACTTTCGTTTGGTATCAATGTCAACTTTATCCAGATCTTCAGCAATACCCATGTACCCGAACAGCACCCGTTCCGCCTCTTTGTCCTCCCAGTTAATCTTCCCCTTACTAGAGCTCGTTTGCTCCAAATGTTTTCTTCCATGTTTCTTCTTTAAAAAGTATTCATGGATCTTTTCTGCTTCTTGTAATCCAGAAAACGTGCCCAGGAACTTGACCAACATTATGCTGCAGTTTGCAGGTCTCCCGAGTTTAACTTTCCCACCACTTAAACCTATACCTGATATCCATAGTAACAAGAAGTTAAAGACTTATGTGTTCATTGATTGTGAAAAGGAGGCGTTTGGATGCTCGTTTCCATAGACAATAACAAGTCACCTTAATTAGTTAATAAGTTATATAACCACACACCCCATAACTTGTTACAAATGTTCAAGAAAAATACCATACCTCTAAGATATTGGCCGAGTGCTTCTACAGTTGTGGGTCCCTCACCGCCTGAACTGTTGCTCAAAATAGAGATGTTATGAACTATGACAACTGGAGGCCAGATTATAAGGTCTTGTTTTTGAGCCAAAGTTTCAGTGGAGGAAAGGGTCTCTGGAAACCATCTAGGAGTATCAGCAGGAAGAACACTGTTCCAACCTAACATAACACATATTGCCTTGAGGAGTCCTAAATGTTGAACCCTCAACCCACCCTTGTGTGACATAAAAGCATGCATTGCTAACCGTTGTGCGTCTAAAAACTCTTTCGAGAGGCTGAAATAATGTAAGCATTGAGAAGTGAGGGTAAGTACATAAAGACATGCATTTCAAATGATACACTCTACGTACTCAAAGGCGCTAGGCCTAGGTGCACTCAAGGCGCAAAGGCCTAGCCCAAGGTGCAAAAAAAGGCTAATTTATATACAATGGATCCCATTAATACCCTAATATGTTTTACATAAAAGGTTAACTTGCTGTCTGCTGAAACAACAAACCATATGTATTGGACCCTATTTAGAACTCTTTATATGCATGACAGGGAGATTAAAGTCTCACAACTTCGAAGCACAGAAGTTTTCTGCTACTAGATGAATAGTTTTTCTCCATTCATCAATATGTTGCTGCAACAGCTAGAGCCTAGAGCATTTGAGAGGTCATATCCCAAGGCCTAGCGCTTCTCAGTAGGTATCCTATTAAGTGATCCTAAAGAACTAGAGTTATAAAACCTTATCAAATATATACATCACAAATTTGGTCTTATGAGGTGTGAGGCGCTTAGGGTCCTGGAAGTCAACATGAAGACCTTGATAAACATGCGCGAGACAATTGGCATTCAAAAAATATTTTTGAACTACATACAGAAATAAAAAAATCTACTTTTGTAACTTCTTAAAGTAGTCCTAGGTTTTTTTATATCTATATACAACCAAACAAGCTCTATATACAACAAAACAAGCTATGCATACCCCTAAATTACCTCAAAGAAACAAAATATTCAATCTAAATACCAGAATATAAAAAATCAAAAATCAGTTATTTTTTAACTCCTGCAAGCCTGGTATTACGAAGTGTGAGGCACACCGCATCGTTTAGGCTACGAAGCTAACGCGAGAGCTTCATGTATTCGAGGAAGCAGATATTCATACAGTATTTATAAATTAATTCTAGATTATTTTTACTACATTGTTAATGCTTGTACACCCAAAATACAAATAATAAAATAATACATATGATCTAGTATATAATTATATATAAGAACCTATAGCTCTATTTAAAACCTAAGTAGCTAAAATAAGCTTTATGTACAGCCTAAGAAGCTTAGCTATATTTAAAACCTAAGAAGCTATTTATACAACCTAAAGAAGCTCAAGAAACAAATCAGACAAAAAACAAAAAAAAAGGTAAATAAAAGCAAAGTGAGAACATAAACTGTTAAGAAAACGTAAGAAAACTGGGCCAAAACCTCCTGCCATCTCCATTCAACCCTGCCACCTTTATTTAGACGTTAAAAGATAGGGTTTATCTGATATATCTAGTATCATTTAGGTCTCCCTCCCTCTCTCTATCTTCTCTTCTCCTCTCTTCTTAATTTATTTTTCTTCCTGAAAAAAAGAAAAATTGCCCCAACAGTCCACCTCTCACACTCTCAACCCTAATTCCTGGAGAAAAAATCACCCCAACTATTTCCCTCTCTCTTGCCCCTCTGAACCCTAACAGGGTTCCTGGATAGAAGATCTGGCAACCCTGAAGAGTGAGGAGACACCTCAGCCAAAAGTGGGGCATCATGCAAAAAGTGACAACCTAAGGAGCTTCACGGAATCACAACGCTCATTGTCCTCTGAATCTGAAGCGACTTTTAGATCGCTAACCAAGATCACAAAGCTGCCAAATCCATCAAGTAAATGATAAATACAACGATTTAAGCATATCTGTTCCCCATTGATGATTGATCACATGTAGAGCATACATTTCTTGTGAATGTTCACTTACATACTCCAATTTATACCAAGTGCAAGGTCACCTCTCTAGAGTAAATCCAAACATGCAAGGCTGTTGACTTCAGAAGTATAGATATCCCAGAAAAAGTTCACATATATAAAAGTATATATGGAACTTACTACTCACATATACACACCTTCTGCACCGAACTACACACCACCTACAGGCTACAGCCATGCCTGAGGCACATGGAACTGTTATCTTATATTATTTTTGATAAATAATTAAAGCAAAATTCTTGAGGAGTATCCCCTGTCCAAGCATTACCAGGTTACTGGCTCAAAGTTATCCTCTTAACAGATACCTACAAATACCTAGTAGTTGTCCAGAGTTGACTTTACCTCATTAACCAGGAACAAGCTGGTCAATATAAGTACCCACTTCTTTTTGAAAAGAGCAAAATGAAGAAAATAATAACATTAACACTTATCCTAAGCTAAAAAAAAGGGTCACTGAATCTTCTTGATCAAATAGTTACAAATGATCATGGTGCAGAAAGTATCAATAAATTGTAAAGAGAAAGACAGACCTTCTGCCACAAACGATGCAGAATAAGCTACCTGCCCGCCCTTGCTCCATGTATCTTCTTCTCATAACAGGATTTTCATTCAACTTTTTGGTAAAAGACAAGAAATGATCATTTACCAGCTGCTTGAACTCTTTAGTATCTTCATGCGGTTCATACTGGCGCTCAACTTCACTTGGATACATGTCTGCATCCTTGTCCTTTTCACTTCTTGTTGGCGCATTCTTCCATCTAGGAAGAACATTTCTTCTATTTGAATGGTATGAATTATGCCCAACCCGACCACTGGATCTTGAATAACCTTTTGCATGCTTATCATCATATGTATGTGATCTCATATGATGATCACGATCATGAACGAATTCATCAGGATCATAAATGAATTCATCATCATCATCATAAACCTGCCATGTCCTTTCAGAAAAATGTAAGCGCCCGGCATCGTGATCTATCCACTCTTCGTCTCTATAGTCACGAGTGTGTCTTCTATAACCAGTGTCCAATCTACTCATCATATTTCTAGAAGGAATCCTACTTTCTTCATCTTCCATTGCGCCTTTCCTCTTCAAGTATCTACTGGATGAGTCGTATGGGGGAAGATCATGGTCCTCCATCTTATGTTCCCTTTCATATAAAAACCCTCGGAAGTCTTTCATTATTTCTTTATGAGATCCTGGACTTAAACCTCTGCTATAGTCGTAATCCGCTCTGCTTTCTATGTCACGAAGTTGTGCCATACCCATGTATGGCATTTCATCTTCTCTTGTAACCTTCCTCCCAAGGCGGGAATGAATAGAAACAGTATCAAGATACTGTGCACTCTCTCTTTTTTCAGCTGGTGATCTGCTCAAACCAATGTTATTTGTGCCTGTTAAAGGAATACGGTCCAACGAACGTCTACTGCTAATACCCCTATGAGCCAAATCAGAAGGTTCTGCTCTATGTGTAACACGATCCAACAAATTTGGTTTTAATATATCTCTACCATTGTAATCAACTCTCTCACGTAAATCCATCTTGTCATAGATTTCATCAGATGCATATAAATAGTCATCTTTTTCACGTGCTCTTGGTTGAAGATGGTAGGAATCAAGACGCACAGTTCTTGGAGGACTAAATCTTCCCTCCCGATATGGACCCATGTCATCACGGATGTCCAGATCAGTATCTCTGTGAAGGTCCAAATGCTGCCTTTGTTCATATCTGGAGTGAGGTAAAGGTTCCGGCATATGCCTGGAGCTCAATGGAGAGTTGTCTCTCGGAAAAGACATGCCACCTCGATAATCTACATGGTCAACCCTTGACTTTCTTGGAGATGTCCTTGCATAATCCTTGAAATGTGATGCGCCAATCGGTTCCTTAGACCTAATTGTTGTCAAATTAGAATAAGATGTATCCCTTGGATGAGCCATATTTTTGTCCTCGTCTGCATAATGTTTCACAGATGCAAACTTATCAAACGAATACGAGTCTCGCACATCGGGATAATGAACTCTTTCTTTCCCAATCTGACCTAAACCAATGTTCAACGACGCCGACGCGAGATCTCCAGAGGCTTCAGGTTTGGAGATGGGTCCCACATCTCCAGTGGACTTATATAAACCCATAACCGCTGGTTTCTGACTCGAGAATTCACCAACACCACTATCAAACCTCCTAACTTCAAACTTATCATCCCTTACAGCCGTTCTCGACGAACCATGGCCATAAGTTCCATAACCAAACTCATTCCTTACAGGAGAAAAACCACCACCATCATCATGTCTCCTGTCCATTTGATCAAAAAACTCATACCTAGAGCGCCGTTCCGGACTCGGCATATCCCTATCACTAACCCAATCCTCTTTGTAAATAACCCGTCCTCTTTTCGCCTCCATATAATTCGGTGACCTTGACCGAATTCTCCTACCACCACCACCACCGTCATCGTCAAAAGGTCTCCTCCTTTCCAATGAAATGCTCCTACGACTAGCCAATGCTCGGTCCGAGTACACCGGACCCTCCATTTTGCGAGGGCTCCAACTCCTCTTCGACCGAGGGGACATCCCCAAATAACCATCAGTGTTTCGGCCTCGCCGATCGAAATCCTCGTGTCTTCTAGATTGCATACTAAAAAACCCCCAAATTTGTCAAAACCCTTGGAAACCTAATCACTCCACTAATAAACTAATAAGTGTATGAATAACTCGAACAATTAACGGTTGGAAACGAGTATATTAATCTAAACAGCAAAACCCTAAGTTTTCAATAGCGGTAAATTATGAAAACAGACACTGATTTAGATCTATCAAATCAAACCTTAACTAATTGATCGTGAGCAGGCATGATTGTACGATTTTTATGTCGTGTAGCAGTCTCATCCATTGCCCTGTGTTTCGCAGATGGTATGTGATCGTGTGTGTTCGTGTGGGGGCTATGGTTGGTTGGTTATTATTACTTCACTTATTATTACTGGAAGAACTAAAAGGTTAATTGAAGTTTGAGAAGGTTGGGTCTAAGATGTTTCAAAACGGGCTTAGCATATTCTTATAAGCCTAGCCCATCGATTTTGGTTAAACCAAGCACTAATTAAGCAAGTATTTCTGTTTTTTCCGAGCAAGAAGCAAAACTACAATAATGAATTTGACTCTCACTAAGTCAGCTTGTCCGAAACTTGAGAAACCTTGTTGTATAACTAGACACTCTTCCCCAGCAGCATGCCCTTATTGATTGTTGGAAAACAGTCATAAATCTGTTGAAGGGGTCGTTGAAGGGTTAAAAAATTCTTTTAAAATTAAATAACCTGTATATATAACAATTTTCAAACCCTATTATCATTTTCATGGTTAGACGAGGGAAACTGCTATAGAACGTAAACGTGAAATAACGAAAACATGTTGTTGGCCAACGGATGAGCTAGATGAATGATTTTTTATTAAGTTTTTGTATTTTGTTTATTCTTTTTAGGCTATTGGGAGAGCAGACGCTCACCATGCCCCGTCCCAAAGGTTACACCGCCCCACTACCCCCGTCCCGGACACCCCCGTCTCTCCCGTCCTCCTTGAGACATTAGGGACGGACCAATCACCATCACCCACCAATGCCTCCACCAATCACCTTCCCTCGTCCTGGACACCAACACCGTCCCCCTGCCCCGTCCTGCCCCGTTCTCCATCCCCCGGTCCCACCTTTTTCCTACGTGTCATCTCTTCCCCCGTCTGCTTATCCACCAGCCTTAGTTTGAATTATGTGTTATATTTATTTTTAATGAAGGTATAAATTAGTTATTTAATTTATTTTTATTAAGAAAAATAAAGCATATTAGAATAACTAGAAGGAGTGCTACCACCTGTAATTATTTTGTGGTGTTATGGTAATTTAGTGTATAAATGACATTGTAGATTTGTAGTGCAGAACTGAAGGGGCCAGTGTAGGTGAAAGGAGTGCCCATCCACCCATAATTAACTAAACAATTAATATATTTTGAATTTTTATACTTCAATTTTATGTATTTTTATATCCTCATTTCATATACTTCTATGTAAAATTTTAGTCAAAGTTTGATTTTGGTTATTAAAAAAAAATAACTGAACCAAATTGAAAACCAACAATTTAACCAAATTAATCGAACCAATTAATAGGCTGAGTAGTAAGATTGATTAACCGATGACTTCGATCTCGGTTGTGGCTTATAACCAAACTGAACCATGCACTCCCTTAGAAGTGTTTGTATTCCTCGTCGCATCACGCGGGCACCTTGCTAGTACTATATATAATGCATTTAACAAAGATATTTTAAAATTCCCAAAAGTTACACTTTAATACTCTTTCAAACACTGTTACACTTTAATACCTCATCTTAGTTACACTTTAATTCCCTCAATTTTATTAAACATTTTGCTTAGCCCACTAGATTTTCCTTGCAAGGTTTTTAACGAGGCATCATCACGAAACGTAATAAAGGAATAATATACTACTTTTTTAGACATAATTACAGAAAACGTCCGTTACGTTTACCCAAAATTGCAGGTTTCAGCCTTAATGTTTAAGTGTTACACACTAAGAAGTCTAACATGTGTAATGAAATAAAAAAAAAAAGGTAACATATAAAAATGTAGCAAAAAAAAAAAAAAAAACTCCTATGTCAAAGAAACTAACACATGTTACAACCGAAGCGGTAACATAAGTTACCATTATACAGACTGTAATATCAGCAAAACCAAAATCCAAACATCAGCAAATGGGCGTACGAAGAACTCTTTTGTCGCTATATCGGTAGCCTCATAATCATCATCAGATCCTCTAACTAGGATACAGAAACGCATAGAAAAAAAGACTTGAGAGAGATAGTTACGGCAAAGGAGAACAACCATTCGGACATTAAAGTTTGCGTCTTCCAAACATACCCACCATCTTTTTCTTGGCTTGTTCTATAGAGCCTTCTGTAATATTGTCCTGATTGGCTGTCACAAAAAATTAACACATGTAACATATGAAATATGTATGCCCAGGTATTAACATATGTTACCCGCCCGTTGTTATACACCTGGATTATCTTAAATGACCCTAGATAAATCGAACAACTCATATGTGACACCAGTCAACGATCCAGGTCAACATCCGTACATGTTTTACTTATTATTATCATTTCATGTAGGGGTGAGCATTACGTGGTTCGGACCCACAGGAACCTTGAACCCGACCTACGAGAACCTTGGACCCGAACCTTTTTAAATATATGGGTCGGTTTCCGGTTCTAGATTTATTTGAATTATCGGTTCTGGGTCGGGTCGGTTCCAAACCCACGGTTCTAATATAAGAACCACAATAACCGTTTGTATTTTAATTAAAAAATAAAAAAATAATCTTTTTTAGTCTTTTCACTATTCGTTTTTACGTTTTATTGTAATCGATTTCATGTAATGTTAATACAATATTAAAAAAAAATTATTTATAATAATAACAATTTATTTTTCTTGAAATATTTTTCGGCTTAATGGATATGCATAGATGTAATATATTATATAATATATCCAAATTTGAAGTAAATATATATATATATATATCGCTCTGATGTGTGTGTGTATTTATTATGTATACATAACAGATTCACATAATGTTTCTAGTGATGAGAATGACAAAACTGTTACGAAAACATAAATCCACAAACGAAAAGTGACTTAAAAAAGAAACTCATGGGCTATTGTTAGACTGTCCATTGTGGAAGCGCGAGCAGCACGACGCAAACGAGGTTTCAGCGCCCGTGCTCACCCCCCAGCCACAACAGCCCCACGCGAACAGTCCTAGCGTGAGCACAAGCGATGGTTGTCGCGTGGGTTAACGGGAAAAAAGTGACCTTTGGTCGCGTCGTTGCTCACCCCAGCCACAACGGGGTCAAGTGACCGGATTACTTGATAGTCACGTCGGTGGCTCACTCCTGTTCGCTCGCGCGCACATAACGGACGACCTTAGAACCATATGGAGAAATTCTTTTACGAGCATAGCAAAAGAATAGGAATATGTAAATTCTCTAAAAGTGGCTATTACAATAAAAGGTTCTAGAGGATCAAACCCTTTTACCTGACCCATCAAAACCTTTAGGACCCGGAACCACATAGCCTTTTAAGGTTCAGTTCGTGGTTTTAATTTCAACAATAAAAGGGTATACGGTTCTGGTGGGTCCGGGTCGGCTCGGGTCAGTTCCGGACCCTTTGCACAGCCCTAATTTCATGTGCATAATTAGACATTTTGCACACACAATACCCCCCCTAGTCCAGTAAGGCATAAGTTATTGAGAAAACTCAATAGATCACCCGTTTATGCATACAACACCCGGACTATACAAGACAATTAGCGTTGAACAGTCAAGCCAATCACATGCTCAACGGAGAGCAACCTAATACCCGCTTAACACACAAAGTACAAATAGCAATACACGTGACAATGCCCAAGAGGGAAAACCCCACAATCCGCTCAAACCCGAACAATTACAATGTGTTTCATGAGGACAAGCATGCGTTATCACTAGATGTCAATACCCCACAACACATAATAACTCCCCGCTAACATATATATATATATATATATATATATATATATCTAGTTTGATCACACATATTATCATATGTTAATATCCAACCTTATGAATAACTTATAGATTAATAATAACACCTCTTGTGCCACCCGGTTATATACGTATATATATATATATGTGTGTGTGTGTGTGTGTGTGTCCACACAATCACACGATTATCTAACTAATACAATCAATTCATGTGCCCTTGATACATATAATCGGCTATGGTTAAAACACTTTGATTGTTTCTAAGTTACACTAGAATGGTTAAGAGACAAATACATGACACAAGATCCTACAACACTAACCTTTCCATAACCACCATAACCAACTCATAACCAAACTACATCCCTCCACATTAGTCGGCCGAAAGTGACACAGCACCAAGCTTGAATGACAACCAACTTATACCACAAAGGACTGATTTAGAATGATCCAATCCCTAGGCATGATTACCCTTTAAAACTAGAAAGATCCATCCCTTGTCCTCATTCTTTTCGGCCAAGATAGAGAAGTATAGAGACAAACCATCACCCATCAACATCATGTATATATGCCCGATTGCAACTAATACATGGATAGCAAATCATTGTCTCATGTCAAGTCTCTATCACACACAAACATCCAAGACAACTAAGGTTTCACATATACAGGACACTTATCATTTTAGTACCCACCTTGTATGAAATTGACTTGCCAAAACTACCTCCCTACGCTCCTTAATCTTTGGCCGAAACCCCACCATGCATGCACCAATATCTTTCAAATGACAACTAAGTGTACATGGAACAATCAACATCAATCATGTGATGACAAAATACATGTTATTGGACAAGTCACTATCACCTCTATCACCACATACACTTCGGCCGATTATCACCCAAGATCACTTGACAAGAATCAATCACTCTTACATATGATGTAATCGATTATGGCAAGGGATGGGGTAATCACTTACACTCATTTGGAAAAGCCAAGACAAACCAATCTCCTAAACAAGTCAACACCCTCTCTTCCTTGATTAAACTTTCCTACCCATTGCTTTGCACTAAATGGTGGCTACTTTTCTAAACAATGCATCGACCAAAGAGGATAGAGCTACAACATTTGTTTTTGTCACCACCTCCCTTGAACACCTATATAAAGACTCCATAATCACCCTCAATTTCACACACAACACTCTCTTTCTCTTGGCTATTATACACAGCCAAACACCCCTTACCAAAACACTCTTAACCAATCTTATATCAAGCAACAAGAATCAAAGGATTGGAAGTCACATAGGAGGCCGAAGGATCAAGCATTCGATCAACACTTGCATCCACTAGGTACATTAACCAACCATTATTATCTCTAGTTATAAAACAACCGGCCACCATGACACACCCGACCCTTGGCCCTCAATCTTTTGAATCCGGCCTAACTTAACTTAACGTGGTGTATTTATGATCACAAGCTTTAAATACATTGATAATTGTTTACAAAATCACCACATGACAACTTATGCAATCGCATATACATACACCACATACATACGTGACTTTTATCAACTTAGGGAATGCGCACACACACACACACACACACCATATCTAAGGTTTTTATAACTACATATGGCTTTAATAATCTACCAAAGGATCGATTTTTAAATAAAGACATACATATGTATATGTACTCGGATTTCACTACATTTTGAGGACATATATAACCGATTTCTTTAAGAAACACACTAACACACCTGAGTGGCCATCTAATGGAACATTGGTAAGCATAGTCGAGTTGTATTAAATGCATAAACTAAGCGGATTTTGATACAATACAAGAAAAGGTTTCGTACACCAAAATAACATATGTTAAGAAGGCCATAGCATGTGTTAGTACTATCATTTGATATTAAAAGACTTAAATATGTGTTAAAATACTCGTTTTGCCATAAAACAACTTGACGTGTTAGATTGAGAATAATCTATAACCCATGACGACATGGGGGTCCATCTTGTTCACAATGGATGCCATTTTAAAATTAAACGCCCGGAGTTTTCGGAATTATATGCTTTACAAAGTACACATAAATTGACTAACAATTGTCACATACACAAAACAAGGCCCACATACACTAACACGAGGGTCCACAATGTCGGGTGAACAACTTGTATGATAAACGACAAAAAACGTACAACTTACCATACTCTTGACAATCATAGGGCAATCATTGTCAGGACGGTAGTTACCTCACATCTCAGCTTTACCAGACCACACGTACTATCATCAGGTGAGTTTCACGGCCCCATTTTACGATTTTTCATTTTGGGGGATAAACATGCTACATTTCTAGTACATTTCATTTTATGTGTTATTCTATCGTGACTACCATTTGGAAACATGAGACATTTGGTTCATGAGCTCATCAGTCCTCGTACTTACGTTTACACTATAACCATTAGCTATCAAAAGCCATGGAACAATTTAATAGATCTATTGGGTTGACACCTCCACTCTTGGTTAGTCGATTTAACCGGTTACATACAAAAGAGTGTTAGTATTCTACTATACATACGTTGTCTTTATTGTACAATGCGCGAGGCGCAACAGTCAAGAGGTTTGGTTATAGGATTCATGGTTTGCGCAGTAATTATTCGCTTAGCTAGCCTATGATTGGTCACACACAAATTACACGAGCACTTTACATATTACATTAAAACCTGTGAACTCACCGACATTATGTTGACAAACCTTTTATGCATATATTTCAGGTAACTAATCCACCGGAGCGGGGACTTGAGGGTTAGGTTTGAGCTTGCACTGGGTGGTACCGTCATGGATTTGGTTATGTCAGTCATACGTTATTATGGTGTTTAAGGTCATGTGTTTTCAGACAATTACTTATTTCCAGACAATGTTATGTTTTTCTAATAATTTATGACATCATCCATTCTATGATGGTATCCATTTAAACTAAATCTTGTGTGTTTCTCGAACTTTGTGCTTGAAAACCTTTCGAATCACATCCCCGTGTTTCCGTCTTGGCGGGGTGTGACATTATATAAGTAAATATCATGGTCCGAAGCTTATATGATATGTAAGTTTTCTTATTCAAATACAAAATCTCACAGTCTAAGTCAAACCAAATCATTTTTGTAAATTGTCTTCGAAACATAAAGTGACGTTTGAAAAATCAACTAAGACCTGTTTGCCAGCCACAGACTTTTCGTGGTTCGACACCTTTGTTACTACTATCTACATAGTTTGAGGTCATTAGGACTTTATAAATACTATATTTGACCGGACCACGACATACTTTTTATAGGTTAACCAATTTTTTAACCTAACTGATTTATATAGGTTACAAATTTCCACCATGCAAAACCAGTTATTAACCTATCCAATTAACTTTTGAGAGAAAACAACCATTTTGGTTAATTTTTAAACCAATTTTTGCACCTCTAATTACAACAATAAGAAGTATTAGTAAGTGTATTTTATGTTTGTCAGCTGCTGTATGAATAAACTAGGCATAATCGTGTGGTTGAATATGTGGTGTGTTGTATTGTAGCTTAGTGATTGAGTATTAATTCATGTTAGTGACTAAGCTAAATCACTAATAGTCTTAGTGACTGAGCCTTAGCTATAAATGCTCAATCACTAGCCATCTTTACACAGTTCTTCCCCTACACCTTAGCGTCAGACTATTTTAGAGAGAGAATCAGTTGAGCGGGTGTGCGTGTTTGAGGGGAGATCATAGATGCGATCTCCCCGTGTAATTGTCGATGTAAACTCCTCGGTATTAAGGAATCTTTGTCGTTTTGTTTTACCACTTTTGTTTATACTTTATCCAAACACACTGTTCTTCATCAGATCCAATCAGAGTCAGATCTCGGACCTACAATAACTAATAACATCCATACATAATTCATGGTAAGTTTTTGACTTGGTTAGAGATTTTTGAATGACAAAATTACACAAATTGTCCTTTATTTATTACTTAAATTGCACCTTCTGTCCCTTGTCTTTCATTTGCACTCATTCTGTCCTTTATTTTCTCAATTTGCCACTCCCTCTGTCCTTTAGCCTAACTAAGTTAAAAAAGTTGGTTAACTTTATTTTTTAACTTTACACTTTTTGCCCCTGTAGTTTCCTAAGCCTTAACTCCAAATAAAACGACGAAACTAAGGCACGACAAGAAACAAAATCATAAGGATTTTAAACTATATCAAATTCCGATCAAAACCATAATTTTGAAGTAAAACGATTGATGAAAAACATATATTGTTTTTACAAAAACTCTTTTTATATATAAACATACACATATATATAACCGAAGTTAAGCGAATTCACATCAAACATAACCCGACAAACATGAAACCTAACCGAAACTTGTTAAAAACTTATATCCAATCCAACCAATACAAACTGGATCAAAAAACGGGTCAAAACCCGAACCGAACTTGAGCCACGTCAACAAAAACAGACCCTACTTATTCAAATTGCACCTAAACTCATATATGAGCACACCCACCTGTTTCTGGATCCAAATCGCACTAACATCTGAAAATCCACACTAACATCTGCAAAATCACCCGTAAAAAATTTCTGAATTTAAAACTTTAACGAACCCACTTGTAAAACCAGTCGATTATACTATAAATTGGAACCATGTATAGATTCATACTTCATAATCGACTAGTTCTGTGCAAAAACATATAAAAAACATCCACTAAATCGTTCACAATTTAAAGAACAAGAACAACCCAGTCGCAACTTTAATCGGTTGATTACACCTCTAAAACAAACAAAGTAAATATCAAGTTATATATGGTTTTGATCGGAATTTGATGTTCTATAATAGGCCTATGATTTCGTTAATTACCGTGGTTGAATTTGAGGTCAATCAAAATGGGTTCAAGGGTTAGGGTTCGATCAAAACTACAAGGGCTAAAAGTGTAAAGTTAGAAAATAAAGTTAACTAACTTTTTTTTAACTTAGTTAAGCTAAACGACAGAGGGTGTAGCAAATTGAGAAAATAAATGACAGCATAAGTGCAAATGAAAGACAAGGGACAGAAGGTGTAATTTGGGTAATAAATAAAGGACAATCTGTGTAATTTTGTCTTTTTGAATTATATTTTTTTTATTATTCAACTCGTGTAATACACGATTTTATAACCTAGTATCATTTATATAAGGTCATTCGAACTAAAAAAACCCTAATAGCTCCGACAATGTCGGGCGATCAGCGACGGCAAGATCCGACGGAGTGGGAAGAACTTCATTGCAGGAAAGGGAGAGATCGTCATGGTGAAGGCCCGAGTAAGGTTATTTCGAAATTCTTTGTGTCTAACCTTCCTCCGAAGTGTTCGTCACAAGATCTTAAGGAGGTTCTGGGAGGCTTCGGTAGATTCGAAGGGTCGTATATCGCTAGAAAACTGGATAAGTGGGGAAAACGGTTTGCCTTTGTGTCCTTCTCGGAGGTCAGTGATGTTAAAAGAATGGCGGAAGAGATGGTGGATGTTTGGATTGGATCGTATAAGTTATTCATAACCATTGCTAGGTTTGTGGATGGTGTGAAAGTGCAACATCAGGCTAATGATGATGTCCGGAAGAAGTCAGTGGTGAATCAACAGGGCCATGCACATCATAATGTTGAGAGCCATGAAGGAGGGGGTGATAGTTCAAATCCAAAGGGTTTGAGTGATTCGGTATCAAGGAATGAACGTTCTTTTATGGATTCCTTGTTGAATAGGAATAAAATTGATGTGATAAAGGTGGATGATGTGGTAGAACGTTTTTCAAATTGGAATGGGGTTGCACTAGCTGGGAGGGTGGTTGATTTCAATGTCTTGTGTAGTTTGAATGTGTTGATCCGCAAGATTGGGTACCACTCTGTGGAGATCAAGTATCTTGGAGGCTTCACTGTGGCTTTAATCTTTGAAGATAGAGGTGCGTTGAACAATTTTTTTGTTAATGATTCAGCATGGTCTGCATGGTTCGAGTCATTAGTTAGGTGGGATGGTAATGTGGTTAAGGAGGAGGAACGTATTGCATGGGTACAAGTGCATGGCGTCCCGGCCCAGTTGGCGCTTGACCAGGTATATGATTTGATTGGCAGTAGGTATGGGAAGGTAATCAAGTCGGCTTGTTTGTCGAGTGATGGCAACAATTTTTCTTATGCGCTTATTGGGGTGTTGAGTAAGATACGCAAACGGATTGTCGACCGGGTGGATATCAGTTGGAGGGAGAATGTGTTTAATGTCTAGGTTGACGAAGACGCTGCAGAGTGGATCCCGGATGGCGTCGCTAACCTTGATGTCGAAGATGGTTCAGCGAATGAAGTCGACGAGGACATGGCGTAGACTAGGAAACAGGTTGAGAATTTGAACATGCCTTGTGAGGACGGTGAATTCATGGTGAATGAGGACAATGTTGGGGTTGGGAACAATTGTAATGGGTCTCTTGGGGATGGAGTTGATCGTAATGTGGATGAGGTTTCGGGAGTGCAGCCGATTATAGCTACTGGTAGGAAGAAGTATCGTCGGAAGTCCTTATTTAAAAACAGAAACGAGAGTAGTGGTTCTCAAGAGCGTCCGAAGAAGAGGCAAAGGGAAAACAACGACTTGTTCGGGTTGGATAAGTTAATTGGTATTCTTTCGGATGCTGATGGTTCGATTAGCTGCAGTAACGATGATGTAGGAGACGTTTTCGTGACTCCGGATTTGAATAAAAGAGCTACAGGTGCGGTAGAGAGTGGGTCGCTTGGTCTGACCTCAGTTGAGGGGAATGCCAGGGACGTCATTAACAATGATAAGGTTAGTACTCAGCAGCCTATTGACACTAAAGTGACGGAAACTGTGGTTTTTAGTAGAGCCTTGGGGGTAGTAAATTTGGGTGATTTTGTTCCGAATGTCAAAGAAGTGTTGCGTAATGAAGGTTATCAAGTAGGTGATCAATAAATTTTATTTCATTGAACATTCGTGGTTTGGGGAATTTGGGCAAAGCAGACTGGGTTCGTAGTATCCGGGCTAAACATGAGGTCAGTTTTCTTATGCTTCAAGAAACGCAATATGGTTCTCTAGATGCGGTTAACCTTGGTAGGTATTGGGGGTTCGGGGATTTTTCTTTTGACTGGGTTCCTGCCACGGGTAGATCAGGGGGCTTACTATCCATGTGGGATCCTCAAGTTTTCGTTATGGATAGGGTGATAAAAAACAACAACTGGCTTTTGATATCCGGGGTGGTTAAAGAGAGCGGTTATCCTTTTCATGTTCTTAATGTTTATTCTCCGCAGAATATTATTCCAAAGCATAGATTATGGTCGGAGATTAGTGGTTTGGTTAATGAAGGGGCTGGTAAATGGATTGTGGCGGGGGATTTCAACTCGGTCAGGAATGAGGATGATCGTCGGAATTCTATTTTCAACTTGGCCGAAGCCAACGAGTTTAATGATTTTATTGACGCTGCGGATTTACATGAGTACTCCTTGAAAGGAGGCGATTTACTTTTGTTGCAGGTGACAAGATGAGTCGTATTGACAGGTTTTTCGTCAATTGGGATTTCTTTTTGGAGTGGTCTAATGTGGATTATATTGCATTAGAAAGAAATAAGTCCGATCACAGTCCGTTGTTATTAAAGACGAGCTCGAGAAATTTCGGCCCAAAACCTTTCAAATTCTATAACTCTTGGCTTGGCCGGGAGAACTTTGGGGCGGTAGTTAGAAGGGTGATAGCTGATGGAGTGTTTACGGGTCCTCCTGACGCGAAACTCTTGTTGAAGTTCAAGTCGCTGCGCAATACTGTCTCTTTATGGGCTGCGGATATTAAAGCAAAAGAAATGGAAGAGAAACGGTTGTTGGAAAGTGAGCATTCTGTGCTTGATCAAACCTTGGAGAGTAGAGATTTATCAGAGGAGGAGTCTTGGACGTTAAGTGAGATCAAAAGGCGTCTTGGAGAACTTGATGACTTTAAATATCGCGACTTGAAACAAAAGGCTCGGTGTAATTGGGCTACTCACGGGGACGACAACTCGAGGTATTTTCATGGTTTCATTAATAAGCGCAAGAATTCGAATTATATTCCGGGATTGGAGGTTCGTGGGAGATGGGAAACGAAACCGGAGATCATCAAGCGGGAGGTTATGGGGTTTTTTCGTGATAAATTTAAGGAGAGTATGTCTTCCCGTCCGAGTCTTGTTTGTTATGGTCTCTCTCCGTTGACCAAGGGGGAGGCCGAAGGACTAGTGGTTGATTTCAACATTCAGGAAATAAAGAGGGCGGTATTTGATTGTGGTGCTGATAAAGCCCCGGGGCTTGATGGATTTAACTTTAGATTCATTAGGCAAGTTTGGGATTTGTCTGAGAACGACTTCGCAGATATTCTGAGTCACTATCATGAGACCGGTCGTTTCAGTTTGGGGGTTGGGTCTTCATTCATCACGTTAATTCCCAAGGTGAGTGAACCATCAAAACTGGGGGATTTTAGGCCTATCAGTCTTATTGGGAGCATTATTAAAGTCGTGTCTAAGGTCCTGGCTAATAGGTTGAAGACGGTTATGGGTAGTATTGTGTCGGAGACTCAGTCGGCCTTCTTATCTGGGAGATATATTCTTGATGGCCCGTTGATGACCAACGAGGTGATTGCTTGGGCTAAGAAGAGAGATAGGAAGATATTCTTGTTCAAGATAGATTTTGATAAGGCTTATGATAATGTCAACTGGGACTTCTTGCTGTCTGTGATGTCTCAAATGGGTTTTTGTCCTCGTTGGTGTGACTGGCTTCGGGGTATTTTGGTGTCTTCTAGAGCATCTGTGTTAGTGAACGGCTCTCCTACATTCGAATTCGGGTGTCAAAAAGGGATTCGCCTAGGAGATCCTCTTTCTCCTTTTTTGTTTATCCTTTTGATGGAGGCTTTCTCGGGTATGATGAATCAGGCTAGTGACATAGGGGCTTTCCATGGAGTCAAGCTTCCTAGTGATGGTCCGGTTTTGTCCCACCTTCTCTACGCGGATGATGCCATGCTTAAGGGGGAATGGTCTCTTAATAACTTTATTAACATAAGGCGCATTCTTCGTATATTCTATCTTTGCTCCGGGCTTAAAATTAATTTACATAAATCGGTCTTGTATGGTGTGGGTGTGGATGGCGATGAGGTTGTGCGGGTGGCCGACTCTATGGGGTGTAAGCCGGGTAATTTGCCATTCTCATATTTGGGTATCAAGGTCGGAGCAAATATGAATAGGGTGGTGAATTGGGAACCAGTGGTGACCACGTTTAAACGGCGGTTATCGAAGTGGAAAGCCAACACGCTTTCGATCGCCGGCCGTTTAACTCTTATAAAGTCGGTTTTGGATAGCTTACCTACGTATTATTTTTCTCTTTTTAAGGCTCCAAAGAAAGTTGTTGGAGTGTTAGAGGGTTTGATGCGTAGATTCTTATGGGGTGGCTCAGAGGAAGTGAGGAAGATGAGTTGGGTCTCTTGGGAGGTCGTCACAAAAAGTATTAAAGATGGTGGGTTGGGGATAGCTTCTCTTGAAGTAAACAACAATGCGCTGTTAATTAAGTAGTTGTGGAGATTTCTGAATGAGCCAAACGCGATGTGGAGAAGAGTTGTGGCATCCATACATGGGTCGGCTAGGTGGTGGGGCATTGATCCTGTTAATAACGCTATAACGGGTGTTTGGAAGAACTGTGTCTCTTTTTGGAACAAGCACAAGGTTGAGGGGGTTGGTTTAAATGGCATCTTTCGTGGGAGGCTTGGTAATGGCGGTCATTTAAGATTTTGGTTGGATACGTGGTTGGGTAATCAACCGCTTAAAGTCTTGTACCCTTCTCTGTTTTCTATCGAAAAATCCAAGTGTGTTGTGATTGCAGAGCGTTTGAGGGTCTGTAACACCCCAACCGATGGCGGAATCATCGAGGTGCCACGTAGTGACGATTGTTCAAAAGCACATGGTACTAAAATGTAAATATTATTGAATAAACCAAAATTGTCTTACATGGAAATGGAAAATACATTGTCTAAATGAAATGTAATTATTGAAATAACTGAATTAAAATAAAGCACTAAATGTCTCTTGCTAAAGCATTAGATCAAACTGCACCTGAAACATGTACAAAAATAGTTTTGGTCAACATAAGAAATGTTGGTGAGCATTCCTAGTTTTGATATATATATAGTAAGTTAAAAAGATATACAATTCAAGTGCAAGCTACAGTGCAATTATGTAAACTATGTATCATACAAATGAGCGAAATCAACCCTGTGACTGTATAATGTACTGTATGAACTGTAGTGTACTTATCCAATAAATGGATAAAAAGCTTAACACTGGCCACGGATTCTCCGATGAAAAAGGGGGAGAATCAATCTAGGCGGGTTGTCAATCCAAATAGCGCTATCCAATGTTAAGGTCGGCTTGTACAATGTTAATGATTTCACTAAATACAAATGTATTCTACATGTAATGTCTAAGCATAAAGCACGTTTGTAAGCAAATGCACATAATACTAGAATTGTATTGTAAAAATGTGAACTTGTATGTGTAATTTGTATAAATGTACATGTAACACCCCAAAAATGAATAAAGACAAAAAGGGGATAGGAAATACTCACTGTTCACGTAATAACTTGAAATTGAACTTGGACAACGAAATATGTGTTGGAAATTATCCCAAAGGATCAACCTAAAGAATTTGATAACGTGTAAGGGAAATAACTCTAGAATACATGTATTTCTAAGGCTTCGAATTGGGGATAAACGTTTATTTGTTTATTAACCAAATTGTTTATTAATTATGAGAATTAAATAAATAAATAAGTAAAAGTCTCTTGGAAAAATTTTAAGTTGAATATAGTCACAACATAAGGTTTTAAGTATGAAAATAATTTTTATAAAATTATTTTCTTGAAAATAGAATATTTAATCCATTTATTTCACATTGTCTAAAATTAACTTTAATATCTAAAAATATTAAAATTAAAGAATTCTTGAATTAAAAATTGTATTTCTGTTCTAAATAGATAGAAATAATTTATGTAAAATTTTGGTGCAAAAATATTGTAAAATGAATTTATTATGATTTATTTATGATTAAAACTAACAAAAATTAATTAAAAATATAAAATGGCCGGTTTTTCTGGAATAAAATTATTTTCTGGAATGTTTAAGAATATACAAGTTTAGGATAATTTTTGTGAGATTTAATAAAATCGTTTAGATATTTTTATAGAATTTAATAGATATAAATGAATAAACTTGTTTTATTAATAATATATGTTAAATAAATTATTTTTGAAAAACTAAAAATTGGGTGATGAACTTTGTCATTTGGAGATCATATAATAATTTTGGTGGAATTTATAAACCACTTTTAGTATTTAAAAACTATTTTAAAAGATTTAACATATATATATATATATAGGGTCAAGATCGTGTACAAAGTGCTTTTTTTGTGAGAAGTGTGAGAAGTATTAAAAATTGATACTTAGGCATCATTTGTTGAACTTAGTCGTGATGATTTGGATTGTTTTGCCTATAAAAACACCAAACATAACAATTAAAAACCGAAAACAATGTATTTTAGGCTTAAAACTTAAAACACCATGCTAAGAACATTAGCAGTGTGTTTTAAGCGTTAAGTAGTGTGTTTTAGCTGTTTTTTAAATTTAATGACTATAATACATTGTATTGTGTTTTAGATTGTTGTGTTTGGTGTTTTTCAAGTTAAAACAACCTAAAACATCATTCCTAAATCCAAAACATGATGTCTACATGTCAATTTTTAGTCCTTCTCACACTTCTCACGAAAAATGTACTTTGTACAGGATCCTAAACATATATATATATATATATATATATATATATATATATATATATAAAATGTAAAAAAAATGTTTGTTGGTTATGGGAATCGAACCCGGGCCTCTGGCCGGTTCGGGTTTTATCACAATCGTGGCCACCAACTGAGCCACACCCTGAGAACGAGTTATATTGGATTTAAATTAACTATATAGGTTTATGTGTTTTAAATGATTAAATGAAGGAAAAAAAAATGTGACATGTGGGGCTCGAACCTGGGCAAGAGGCCGGTTCTGTTCCTCCTTTAAGCGAGTAAACCAACTGGTCTACACCAGTTGGTTGTGTATTTCATTGTTTCAAAAAAATATATATATGTTAACTGCTTGTGTGTTCTTCCCCAATTCTTAACCACATCGTGCCCTAATTTTCAAATCATCATAATTGTTGATCAATAGCCCCTGAATTCTTGGGGCTATTGTTCCCTAAGTGCCGATGAGTATAACCCATGAAAGAAAGGACTTACACAAGCTTGAAATCGGGTATGAATGCTTGGTCAACGAAAGACGTCAAACGCGATCAAAACTTCAATTTGCAGGTTGTGTTATCAAAAATTTAGAGTGGTGAGAGGTAATTCGGCATCTAGGGACTGTTAATCTATGTTCAATTTATACTATTAACGTATAATCGGAAAGTTCTCGTGATTGGTCATGGTTGGTCAAACCGGGTTAATGCTTCGCTGATTACACGAAAATTGGTGAGTTGGATTGAAGCAGGGTCAAAGGTCGGTCAACTTAAATCAAGAATTGATAATGATAATTCCGAAATTTGTGGCTAAATCATGGATTGGTATTTGGTCAAATGTCAAACTCCTTGGTCAACTTATTCGATCTGCTGTAGGCGCACAGGAAGAGAAAAGAGAAAAGGGTAAGTGGGCCGCCCTTGTACATGGGCCTGGATTGTTTTAGTTGGGCTCAGATTTCTTTTATAAAGGATAGGTGGGCTTTAAGGTCTAATAATAATTGGGGTGGGTTATGGTTTGGGTTGGTTTTGTATGGTGTTTCAAGTGAGTGTGGTTATAAGTATATATCTATATATAATCTGAATTTTTTTTTATTATTAGTAATATTATTATTAAAAAGTGACGGATGTCACAGGGTCACAGGTTCCTCTCGGGCTTTGTTTTGGGATTGGATTCGGGCTCTATCATCTGCTGCAGAGCTCCTGGCCAAACAGCAGTTAGAGGACCAGCTTCTTACCATTAATCTGGAGGACAGAGCCGATGGTTGGGTTTGGTCGTACGGGTCGGACGTTGATTTCTCTGTTGCTTCGGTCAACCAGTGGCTCCGTGGTCCGATTGTGTCTGATTTCAGCGCTAACTTTAAGTGGAGTTCTTGGGCTCCAAATAAATGTAATATCTTTATGTGGCGCGCTTTCTTGGATCGTCTACCGACTAAGACGGCTCTTGCTCGAAGGCACATTAATGTTGATGATATCTCGTGCGTTTGGTGCGGCGTTGCTGAAGAAAGTATAGAGCACGTACTAACAGGTTGTGGTATTGCCTCGGGGGTGTGGAATGTTGTAGCCGCTTGGTGTAAAATTCCGAGACCGTTTGTTTTTCATGTCAAGGACTTGGTGGAGCTTCATGATCACAGCGGGGTGGTGGGAGTTAAGAAGATGGTTCTTCAAGGGGTTATTATCATTGCTTGTTGGAGGTTGTGGAGAGCCAGGAATGATAAGGTGTTCGGTAGCGAGGAGCCTAATGTGACGAGGTTGGTCGCGGATATTAAGTTTTTGGGTTTTCTTTGGTACAAATATAGATTTAAAGAGAGGGTAGTGGATTGGAATAGATGGTGTTTATTTGATGTAACGTGATTTGACATTGTATCGTTTTGGCCTTCGGCTTCTATCTCCATCTTGGTGATAGTAGTCGGTGTTGGTTGGTTTTTATGATATTCTCTTTTCAAAAAAAAAAATTTATATAAGGTCATTCGTTTTAATTTAAGTTTATTGAATAGTATATTGGTTGTTTACTTTATTTTCTACATTTGTGTTGTCCTATTTAATTTAATGTAAATGACTATAATTTAAAGTTGGTGCCGATTGATGTTCTTAAAACATTTGGTGGTATATCTGAAAGTTTTTTAAAGCTTCGGTTACTTTAAGGTACGTTATATTATCCCATATAAGCATCAACTTGTAGTTTATATAAAACATAGGGTCCGTTTGGTATGGGGTAATGAAATGAGAGAGGGAATGGAATGGAAGAGGTAATGGAATGGGAGGGGTAATGGAATGGATCATTACCATTACATGTCTTGTTTGGTTATCATGTGGGAATGGAATGAATTCTTACTTTGTGTTATTTGGTATGTAAGAAAAAACGAAAATATAAAATCGATGGTGAGTGGTGGGTGGCGGCAGTGACGGTGGTGGTGGGTGGCGGCGGCAACGGTGGTGGTGGCAGTGGGCGATGGCGGTGACGATGGTGGGTGGGCGACGACGACAGTGGTGGGTTTCAGCGGTGACGGTGGGTGGTGGTGACGATGACAATGGTGGAGGCAGTGGGTGGCAGTGACACAGGTGGTGGTGGTTGTTGGACGGTGGTGACAATGGTGGGTTACGACGATGGTAGCAATGGTTGTGGGTGGCGGCAATAGACGGTAGTGGTTGGATGATGACAATGATGGTGGGTTATAATAATAATAATAATAATATATTTGTTTCTATTCCTTGAAGGAATGAAAAAAAAAACACCACCTTACCAAGGAATGAAAATTCTTAAAATGGAAGGAATCATATTCCTTATGGAATGAACCATTCCATTACTACATGGTAACCAAACATGTTTAATATCATTCCATGGGAATGATCCATTCCATTCCCCCTTTGATTCTTTCATACCAAACGCTACCATATTCTCTTAAACTAGAAAATTACAAATGAAAATTAATAATGTGGTTATAGCTAAAAAACTTTATAAATGAATCACAAAGAAAGCATGGTGCCAATTATCTTTTGGTGGAGGACATTCTAATGCAGAGGATATGAGTTGGAGCCTCACTTAAAGCAAAACTTATCTAGGTTGGACGTGGGTGGCGTTTTGCCATTAGGTTTAAAAAAAAAATGAAAACAAAGAAAGCATGGTATTCACCATCTTTAGTTTGGCCACCAAACTAGCCTAATTTTGAACCTACCTTGAAG
Organism: Ambrosia trifida; assembly: GCA_028751855.1. NCBI lineage: Eukaryota > Viridiplantae > Streptophyta > Magnoliopsida > Asterales > Asteraceae > Ambrosia > Ambrosia trifida. The sequence goes on from CM054130.1 coordinate 94,970,864, forward strand.
TGTGTCCTTGTGGCCCTTTGACTTCCGGCTCAAACATCTTTATTTATAACCTCCAAGAATTTAGGTTGGGGAGGAATGGCTTTAGGTATTTCAAATGATACACTTTTGTTTTATGGTTGCATATTCATTTTGTTGTTTCGTATAAAGCAAGATTTAGTCAAAATCTTGGCGAGATTCATAAACGACATGTTTCATTTAGACCATCATCGTTATGTGAAATCCATATTGGATCTTCCTGTCATTCAGTTTGGAGACTTGCAAGAACGAAGAGGGCAAAGATCGTTTGATGAGCTTTGTTTCATTTGTTTGAAGGAGTATAAGAGAGATGATGTAGTGAGTCAACTTAGTAGGTGCGGCCACGTCTACCATACAGAATGTATTGGAACTATGATGAATGATTGTGAGTATACATGTCCCTTTTGTAAAACATCCATCTTCAAACAATCGCAAACACGTGATTCTTTGTCCATTTTTGGTTAAACAGTAATAGTTTTTTTATTGTTCAATATGTTGCATACATGTAAATATTAATGAATATCTATATCATGTATGATAAAAATTTGATATATCATGTTTATCGTAACATGCTCACCCGTTACACTACTACTAGATATCTATTACACCAAAATGGCATTCAAGTTTAAATATGCCAGCAAGTTATCCTTAACATAAAACATTAGGAAAAAATGTTATCGAATTTGACATCTCATAATCATCAACTCATCAAGTATGACTACTTTAGAATCTGTAATTTATTCATATTAGAATTACACTTCTCTTTATTTAAAGTGATCTGAAAGTATATCATTTATTTTTGTTTCCATGACTTCAGCATTTTTCAAATGCTGAATAGTAAGGAGAATAATAGAGTGAAAGAGAGATGTTTATACGATGAGGAATATAAACATGAAGAAAAGCTAATCAATATACATGACTCTACCTATTTAGGATAACTTAAAAACTACCGGTTACACACACACATATATAGGGTGGAGTTACGTTAGGATACAAATACCATATTTCGTGAGAAGTGTGAGAAAGATTACAAATTGATATGTAGACATCATTTTTTGGACTTGATGTTTTGGATTCTTTAGGCTAAAATAGCACAAAACATAAGGGGGGACGAGGCGCCACCAGAATTGGGCACGGGTACCTCATTACCAGCACGGTAATACCGCCGCCACATGTGCTGGTAGGGTTCTTGTGAACCGTTTTCTGGTGCTTGTTACCGTGCTGGTACAAAGAAACGAACATTTTCTTGACCAATAATAATATGCCACGTTTTTCTATCACTTTTGACCGTGTTTTATATTTTAACCGTTTACATTTTGACCTTTTTTTTATCTTTTACCCCTATATAAATCATACAATCACATAAAATAAGTGCCACGGTGAACTTTCATTCAAAATTTAAAAACCATTACACAATAAACATTAAACAACCGTAAACATTAATTATTAATTAAATCTCGCAACAATCGCCATGACGCAAAATGGGTGAAGTTAGTCATTTGTTCACGGTAGTAGTCGCCACGAGTGAGTTGGATTGCAATGTCTTCTTGAACATTAGGGTGCCTCTCCATCGTGGCCGTATAGATGACGTTCCAACGAAGACACCTGGACCAGAGAAGAATCCACCTACGAACGATCGAATCCTTGGAGCGGTCATTTGTGCCGATTAAATTATTGAATATCCCCGACACCCGGTGCCAAAACAAAATTGGGGTATCGACTTCATGAACCCATGTGTTTCTCAGTACGAGGTAGGCCCTCGTTAACACGATATCCTCATTTGCATTCCACGGGACCATTTTTACGAAACAATTAAAGTATAACCGGGTTATTGTGTGATTTTGTTGTGTTGGATTAAGGTGTTTTTATATACCAAACCGTAACGGTACAAATTCCAAATGGTTGCAACGATTTAAATGTAACGGTAACAAAATTAATTACCGTCTGACTATACAAAGGTTAGTTTTCTCAAATTTAAATGAAATATAATGAAATAATCAGTGGAATGCTGCCTACAAAAAAATGTTTCAGTAAAGTAAATGTGCCAGTGATGTGCCAGTGTATAACTGGTTAAAATCATTGAAAGAAATTATTTTTCTAGAAGTGCCCCTTATACCCTAACAGCTAAAAACACAAACAATTTATTTTAGACTTAAAAACTTAAAACACCATGCTAAGAATGTGTGAAAATGTTGTGTTTTAGCTGTGCGTTTTAGCTACGTTTTAAATTTCATGACTATAATATATTGCATTGTGTTTTAAATTGTTGTGTTTGGTATTTTTCTAGCATAACAACGCAAAACATCATATCTGAATCCAAAATATGATGCCTACATGTCAATTCTCAATATTTCTCATGCTTCTTACGTAATATAGCCTCTGTATCCGAACCTTTACCTATATATATGAAGGGATAGGGAACCTAATCTGAAAGGCGTCCCTATCCCCACTAAGTAACAACCCTGCGCCATGTCACGGCGCAGGAGCATACTCGCGCGAGGACAGCCAATCAACATCCTCGCGCGCCGGCACAGATGATAAGCAACAACTAATACCTGATACGCGCGTGCCATCACACGCGGAAGATTCCCTTGGCACGCCAAAGGAGGTACAAGGGATGACAAAAGGAAGATTCATAAGGATCTGTGTCAGAGCATACACCAACAGAAGAAGGACATGTGGCAGATAGTACAAAAGGGGAACGGCTGCACTGTACACGCTGTCGTGAACAGTGACCAGCAGGCATTACTTCGGCCACTGTCAGGCGTCAAGTCAGCCAGCAGAGATAGCCTGGACACTGTAGCAAGTACGACGTTACTGTGCACCACCAGAAGGCGGACACGTGTCCGACTGCAACAACGACCACACTGTAGGCTGACGTCATCAACAGTGCCTCGTCCTTTCCCGCCATTTCCAGAAAGACCATGGGCTTGGGCCCCGGTTGGGCCCAAGCCAATGGTGTCACTTGTGGGCCTCTCCATGCAGCCCACTACTAAGCCTATAAATAGCATCAGATGCAACTCATGTAGGCATTCACAAATACAACCATCACTACTGTACTCATTACTTGTAATTCTCTCTTGTTAGTAATAATATTCCGGTGCACTTACAGTGGACGTAGGTCATTAACGACCGAACCACTTAAATCTCTTGTTCGTATCACACACAATACATATCACACTCACCTTAACAAACTCTCGGGTTGTCATAACGGTTTGGGTAAAGGATTAAACCTGTAGTCACATAAGTATTAACCCCCCCGGAGGTTAGTCCTAATCTCCGGTATACTTATTGTTTCTTCAATATATTATAAAAAGCAAATCTATATGCATGTTAAGTGGATGTTCATAACCATAGTCAATCATATATGTTTAGAACATTCTTTTTAGTTTTTATTTGGTATATGTTTGAATATGTTATCTCATTAAAAATCTTGCATAAAAAACTAAAGGGACAAAACATTTTGAAGGAAAAAGAATTTATCATGTATTTTCTTCCTCTGATGCTTTTGGATTTGTTATGTTGATTCATTATAAAAAAAAAAAAAACTAAAGAAATTCAATTAGATAATAGTAAATGACAGAAAAAAGAGGGTACTATTAATATGTAGAGTTAACTGCAATTTACGTCCCTGTGATTTTAAAGTGAAGACACGTTGCACCCATTTTTGAAATCTATGGCAACTTGAGCCACTGTCCTTGTATTATCTTGCACTTTGAGTTCAATTGTTAACATTCCATCAAAATGAAGATTAACAAAAAATGAATTTACAAAAATACCCTTCATCATCTCTCTTGATAAAACCCAATTTTGGAGCCCTAATTCTTTCCCATTACACTACTACAATCGACCCATCCAACTTATTTCTTGCATATTATTATTTCTTGCTTATCTATACTATCTTATAATACATTTCACAAGGATCTCTTAAAATTTAAGTTTTACAAGCATAATTCCTTAGAGTATAACACACAATGCATATGTTAACTACTTTTTTAGGACAAATATGTCTTTTATACAATACTTACACATTTCCCCCCTCACCTTTACTCTATTTTTTATTTAAATAACAATTACACTTTTCACCCTTATTTTAACCAACTACCCCCACGATTTTTAAACGTCCATAATTTTTTTATACATTAATATTTTTCCTAATATTATTACACCGTATAAACGAACATTTTTTTCTCTTTCATTTGAGTATAGTTTTGCTATAGTTTTTTTTAATTTAAAAATGATATGTTATGGTTAAGTAATAACCGAAACGAAACAAACAAAAATGAACCGAAATCATCTATACAATATTATAATACATTTCTTATTGACATCTTAAATTTAAGTTTTACAGTATAATTGCTTAAAGTACGACACACAATGCACATGTTAACTAAATCTTGTTTCCCGCCGCAACGTGCGGACACCTGACTAGTGAATATATAAAAGTCAAATGATTAATTAAATATCCAGTGAAACAAAATTGATTATTAAAAGGTGGAATAACGATACCTATATAACCTTGTATTCCAAAAACGCAATGCCATCAAAAGTTATTGTTATAACTTGAAGCTTCTGAAACACATCAAAACACATGTACCTCTTATAACAATTAATTAGCTGATTTGATTCTGATTATTAAGTATGACATCATAATGCTTGACGTGTGCCATCCCAGCAATACTGTCTACACGAGTCAGGTCATTCTTAAACATTTTTTTTAAGTGTAAACATAATAAATAATATAAATTTTTTTGTTATTGTACTGTATAATCTAGTAAAAAAATCAGTATCTTATTTTTCTTACAAGAACATATTAAGGATTCCAAATTCTTATAGGTAATCATTAATCTTGTTTCTGTTTGCGTGAATTTGTCAGCTTCAAGTATATGGGAGCATTGCATATGTTTCTCAGTCTGCATGGATTCAAACAGGAAGTATCACTGGAAAGAATAGGGTCGATTGTATCAGTGTAATGGGGAAAGAATTAGGGCTCCAAAATTAGGTTTTATCAAGAGAGATGATGAAGGGTATTTTTGAAACTTCATTTATTTTTACTGTTCATTTGGATGGAATGTTAACAATTGAGCTCAAAGTGCAATATAATACAAGGACAGTGGCTCAAGTTGCGACAGATTTCAAAAACGGGTGCAACATGCCTCCACCTTGAAACCACAGGGACGCAAATTGCAGTTAACTCAAATATGTATAATATATATTGCCCATAAAGAAGGTGATGCAAATGACAGAAAACGAAATCTGATCCCGGTGATAATTTGGACATCTTGTTGGATGATTTGGAAGGCGCGTAACGCATTAATTTCTCCGGGAAAAGGGTGAATATCGACGGGCTATTTGGCGAAATCCAAACTATGCCGTTCTTATGGGTGAACCATTGAGTGAAGAACAACAACTTTACATGGGAGAATTGGGCTGCTTTCAACATTCCCATAACATAAGAAAATGTATTAGATGATAGTTTGGCGATCAATTGGTGATTGTAATTTTGCTATGGTCTAGTTTCTTACTGGAGGTAGTTAGTACATAATTTTGGGTGGGAAGAAAAGTTTTGTCGTTTGCCGATAAAAAAATATATGCTCACTCATTTACACAGGCATATTAATTAAATGATGGATGTCGATCTTTGTGAAAGTTTTTCAAAACTATTGTAGTCATTGATATTATGAATATGCATGGGGATGCCAAATTGTCGTTTGGTGTTTTGATGTGCAATTACTTAATTATGTTGAAATGTTGTGTTACATTTTAGTGCCTCCTCGCATCTACAAATATCACAAGATCAAAGATGGTGCTGTGTTACATTCCTTGCATTTATAAGACTAACCAAACATGTTTCCGTAGATTAGCAAAACATAAACACGTACCATTCTTACAAGAAACATAATGCTCTTTAGAGGACTTGAGACAAGTTGACTCGTATATTTTCGAGTTCTAGCGCTAACCCGGTCTCAAGGTGTGCCATGATTACAAGTGTTACTAAATAAAATAATTTGATTGTGACATTCCTTGATTAACAATCCAATGCCTATCTAAAAGTTCAACCATGGAGGGTGAGTGGTGGTCGAAAGTCAATGGCCCATTTTTAAACGTTTTGACTTATGAACAAATTATTACATTTTTTTCTCTTGTGCAACTAAAACAAAACGGATTTACATAAAATTTAACCACCATTCACCTTCCGCCGCCTTCTCCTCCCCTCCCCTCCCCTTCCCCCCTTCACCGCTACCTTCTCCTCTCCTCCCCCCTCCCATTGCCGCCTTCTCCTCCCCACCGCCGTCCCCTCACATCTCTCTCTCTCTTCAGTTTCTTTCTCTACAGTTAAAGTGGGTTGTGATGGGTTATAATTATGGTGGGTTATGATTATGGCGGGTTGTGGTTGGTTATGGTTAGGTTACGCTGCTGATGTTAACAAACAAACAGTATTTTTATTGCAGACTGCATACCTTTGATCTACATTTTCTTCTGCAGATGTGATTTGCAGATTGCAGAGCTTTTACCTCTTAAAAAACAAATACCACCTAAATCTCCAAGAAAACCATAAAAAAAACGAAATATATATAAATTACATAAAAGAAAGTAAAGTAAACCATAAAAGCTAGATAAAGATATGAGGGAAGTTATCAAACTATAGGGTTATGCTTCAATCAATGGTTAGTCTTGTGATCACCCAATCTTATGAGCTTCACATGCCTCACTTAGCTACTTGACTATTTTTTGTACATCATTTTGTCATGGACCAGCTTCAAAAATGATTATTAGTAGCCGAGAGTATACATTTGAGTTAATCATGACAATAGAGTACAACTTTCGAAACCCAAGATACAAGTAAAGAGGACCCCTTTAAAACCCTGGCTATCATTACCCTAAGTTACTCTCAACCTAGTACGATGATGATGAAACAGATGTTCACGTACGTGTACTACAATTCTTATTTTTTTTATCTACTTGTTTTCAAATGGTTTGAACTATAAACTAAAAGAAAGATGGTCACCATGCATGTGTGTGACAGAAAATATATATTTTTAGAACAAAAGCAAAAGAGGAAAACCAGCCTACAAAGGTTACAAAAGGGAGGGTTTCTAAATCACAAATAAAAAGAAAGCAAAGTGAAGAACATATCAACAATGGCAACCTTGGATTTGAATGTTGAAGACGAAAAACGGGCTGTCGAAATGTTTCAAGCAAGAGAAGAAGAGATTGAGAAGAAGAAGATGCAAGTTAGGGAAAAACTCGAGTTTCAGCTTGATCGTGTAGAAGAAAAAACTAGACGATTGGCTCGAGTTTGGGAAGTAAGCCTGTGGGAAATCTAATATAATCAATCGATTTGAGACATTTGAAACATGCATATAAGTGTTTAGCTGAGTTTATAATCCATTATTTTTATATAGTTATTGTTATTTGATTTATCATTTATAATTTGGTCGCCTCTCTCTATATATATATATTGAAAGGAGGTGAATATATCATAGTTGATCAATATATGAAAACTCTGAATCTAATATGTTTGTTTTTGTATGATCATTAGGAACTTGAGGTTTTGAAAGATCCTATGAGGAAAGAATTAGCCACAGTGCGAAAGAAGGTAGATAAGGCTAACCATGACCTCAAATCTTTGGGAAAAAGTTGCCACAAGAAGGTATGGCCTTGTATTTTTATTGATGTTTTTTTTAACGGCTAATTTTCTTTCATTTTTTACACCCTTTTATTGATGTTTTGTTGTTATTCTTAATTGGTTAGTTTTATCACTATGTTTTCCCTAATTATTATTCACCAATACAATTTTACAGTTATTTTGAATCATTCAATTTTTTCCTTGTAATTCATTTTACTAAAAGATTTAGATTATTACGATAACTAATATTTTTTCATAATCATGATCAAAATAAGAAAAAAGTTAAGAAATGCCAAAAGAAATGATAGTGAACTCCACATATAAAGCAAAAACATGATTTGGCTTGTTACATGAGGATCAAGTACACGAAATATGGCCCAACGATCGAACCAGCCTGGCACTAGCTAGTACAGACTTACAGTTTTGTCATCTAAAACAGGAGAAAGAGTATCGAGAAGCGATGGAAGCTTTGCGCAATAAGACCGAAGAAAAGAATAAGCTAACAATCACTCTAGTTGAGGTACAAACAATCTATGAGCTTCGTGATTTAGTTAAACGAATGAATTCGAACATCATTTTTTTATCGTAAAGGTTAAATAACGATTCATTGGAAATTTTGTAGTTGGTGAATGAAAGTGAGAAAACAAGGTTGAAGAAACTCCAGGAGCTAAGCAAGATCATTGACTCTTCAGGCTGATTTTTATGTATGTGTGTGTAACAAATGATCTTGCATTTTTTTCTTGTATAATATTAATATTATGATGACTTGCAATATGGCATTAAGTAATTATATTCCTCATTGATTTGATTTTGTTATATGCCATCTCGACGTACTGTCTAATTGATCTTGACTTTAACTCATCTTTAAAAAATAAAAACTGTAGTTTGAAACTTTGAATTTCCTTAGTTGCGTGCCTGTATTATCAAACAAATTAATAATATATCAACGGATCAATAATAAAAGGTAAAGGTGCCTAATGTCATGGAGTAAACCTTCTGACTCACGTGCGGCACTTAGATTGATTCTAAGTTCAGCCTTAGTATCGCGAATGATTGTGTTTGGGCAGCGGAAGTCTTGATTTTGTAGAACTTAGATCACAAGTCTACAAAGATAAGATGTTTTATTACACAAGAGTAAAGATTACAAGGATTTGATTACAAGAGCTTGGTTGGTTTCAAATGATACCCCCATGAAGCCTATTTATACTAGTAAATGATTATCTAGATAGTTCCTATTCTAGGCCATTCTAAATATATTTTATACATGCTTAATTCTAGAGTTTTCTTGTAAGATCTCTTGGATATTTTTGATGCACTTTCAAGATAGTTCTAGAGTCTTCCTTGTTGGTAGCTTGTGTGCAGAATTTTGAGAGTCCCGAGCTCTTCGTGTGCCAGCATTTCGGTGTAACGGCTCGGAATTTAGGCGAGGCGTGACATTCTCCCCCACCTAAATTCGCAACGTCCCCGTTGCGACTTCTAAACGTCCCCGGTCTTACTCTTATAAGTCGTAGTACTGATATGGTTTTACCTTGGTGTCTTGGTTCAGAGAATAGCTTAGCCGTGTGCACTTCTTTTCCTTTGACCAGGTATAGTGTGTTGATGACGGTCGCTGGAACGGCTTAGGTCTGATCAAAGAAATCCATCCCGAGTATGATGTCGTAATCATCAAGGGGAACTACCGAGAAATTGAGCCTTCCTGACCATGTTCCAATTTTTGCTTTTATATTCCATGAAAAGCCTTCGATCGGTTGAGGGTTTCCATTGGCGCCTTTGATCCACCCTTCTCGTGATGTGATCGGCAAGCCAAGTTTTCGAGCCTTTTCGGGTGTGATGAAATTGTCACTTGCTCCGGTATCGAGTAGTGCCCTTACAAGTTGTTCATTTATTCTGATGTCAATGAAGCAAAGTCCTTTTGAATTGTTGTTCGTTTCTTTTACCCTGGTTGTTTCTTGTTCAGCCATCTTTATCTTTTTCCCTTCGTGCATGGTTAAGGTATTGAGGACTATTGCTCCTAGGTTGTAACACCCCAACCGATGGCGGAAACATCGAGATGTCACGTATTGATGATTGTTCAGTAGCTCATGGTGAATAATAAATTTCATTAAATATTTTAAATGAATTACATACAATTGTTCTAGAATTTGTACATTAAATTGAACAAGACTATACACATATCTTCAAACATCAAACCAAGTCTTCAAGCAAATAGAACCTGAAACATGTTAAGTTGAAAATATTTTGGGTCAACAAAAGTTGGTGAGAATTACATAGGTTTTGATAATAGAATAAAATTGTTGTGCAATTCATGTGTCATGGCAATCTAGTTCATATGCAAAAACATACTAGAAGTAAATCGAGTGCATAATCAACCTTGTTGACTGTTGTAATTGTGGTACATCCCATACGCTCATGGTTCACTCGTTTATATTGCAGTAACAAACACCCACGTAACCTTTGTAGGAGGCACGTATCCGGGTGGGATTGTCAGTCCAATAGATCTATCAATGTATACCGTTTGGCTGATGAATGTTTATGCTAGAATTGTGCTTACCCTAGTCATGTTCAAGACATAATGCAACATAGAAATACACATAGACACATTGATGATTGAATTGCATAAATATTGTTGTAACATGTTTCACCCCAAAAATGGTGATAAATAGAAAAGGGGCTATGTAAAACTCACCTTGGTAAAATGTTATATCTGTTGAAAATAGTGTGTTGCCCAAATGTATCAAGTATCACCCTATAATGAGGTAATAAATATGTCTAAGTCTATCAAGCCTACAAATGTATAAGTTCTAGGGCTTCGAATTGGGGATAAATGCTTGTTTGATTAATGTGAAAATTGTTTAATAAATGAGAGAATATTAGTAAATAAATAACCAAAAATCTTTTTGTGAAATTTAAATTTAGGATGATCACAATAATGTGTTTGAAGTACAAAAATAATTTTTATAAAATTATTTCCTTTAAAATAGATTTTTAAATCTATTTATTACAAATTGTCAAAATTTAACTTTAATATTCAAAAATACTAAAATTAAAGAATTATTGTTTTAAAAATCATATTTCTGTTCTAAATATTTAAAAATAAATTGTATAAAATTTTGGTGCAAAAATAATAAAAATTGAATTTATTATGATTTAATTATGATTAAATCTAACAAAAATTGATTAAAAATATAAAATAAATGATTTTTCTGAATTAAAAATTATTTCAGTAAGGTTTAATATTGTACAAACATAGGGTAATTTTTGTAGAAATTAATAAAATTGTTTTGATATTTTAATGGATTTTTATAAATATAATAGTATAAAATTGATTTAATTATTATAAATATTAAATAAATGAATTTCAGAAAAATAAAAATTGTAAATAAAACTTTTATCTCAGATTTAATAAATATATATTTTTTTAGAATTTATAAAATAGTTTTAATATTTAAAAACGAATTTATAAGATTAAAATGTATTATATATAATTAATTTATTTGTTTGTTTTAAAAATGAAAAAGAACAAAAAGAATGCCACAGGCCGGAATCGAACCCGGGTGGCTCGGGATGGAAGAACCAGTCACAACCACTTGGTCCAGACCAGTGGTTGTGATTTGTTCCGTTCGTTATTAAATAAATACATTGTACAAATCCAGTTTATCCCCAAAATAACATCACGAGCCCTAGAATCTGTAATAGTTTGATTCACACATCAATAGCCCAATTAATCATAGGGCTATTGATGTGTGAATGCCGATGAACATAACCCACTGGAATAATTGAACTTACAATGATGATTCGAACACGATTGAATGGTCAATCAAAAAGTCAAAGAAAACGATCGTGGATCAAGAACAGGATATAATTAAGAAGATTGGGGGTTATGAGAGGAGTATTGGCGAGTTGTGAAGGCTCGCCAATGATCAATTTATAGTTTAAACCACTGGGTCGCAGAAATGGTAAGGATTGACCAATAATCAATATCATACGCGTAATTGGTTAATTTAGGTATCAATTGGAGGGCAATTAACGTGTTGCTTAGTCATGATAGGCCGGTAATCAAGTAAGGATGCCAATTACAGCCAAATCACGAGTTAATGGATTTGATTATGGTATGTTGTGTGTCACAGTTGACTTTTCAAGTCAACTGTGAAGGATTTAAGCAAGTGATATATTTAAGGCGCGTCAGGTTTGTATCAAATGTGATGGCCAGCCCAGTTGGTTTAGAGTGTGTGGTGTTGTTGGTTTGACTCGGGTTCGAAACCCGTTAGAAGCAATTCTTTTTTTTGTTTTAAAACGGTTATAAAGGAAGGAGGGGTTGGGTTGGGCCAGGTGTTGGGCTTGGGCCAGAACTGGGATGGGCTCAAGAGTGGGTTTAAGTAAAAAAAATCTGATTTGTTATATTTATTATTAATATTATTATTACTACTATATATATATATAAATAAATATATGTATGAATAATTATCATTGTATAGGGGTTCAGAATATCTCCAAAAATTATAATAATAATGAGACTTTTCGTAACGTACAAATAATTAAATGCGAAATGTTACATAGGTGAGCCTCTTCGGTTTCGCAGGATTCTTCAGTTACTTTCTCCATTGCACTAAGGTTGTTCTTCTTTGGGCAATAGCGTGCATTATGCGGTCCATCGCATATAAGGCATCCCTTATAGGGCTCGTTAGCAATCTGGAGTGGTTTTTTGTTATCATCTTTTCGAAATTGATTGCTATTGTTGATGGGTCTGTCTCCCCCACCTTTAGTATTGTTAGGTTCCGATCTTGGTGATCGTGTTTCATTACGATCATGTAGGCTTTCAGCAGCAATGATGGCTGAGGATAAATCTTGAACATTTCGACGTTCCACCTCGTTTTTGGCCCAAAATTGTAACATTACTTAGAAGCAATGATATTGTTTCTTGTTCTTATAAATCAAAGTCTTCTGTTGCCAAATACCAACATAACCAACTAATTAAGGCTTACTTAGATCCAATCTAAGGCCGCACGTGAGTCAAGAGAGTTACTCCGTGACACTAGGCCTGTATATATACCTAGGAATCTAGGATTGTTAGTGATAGGGAGCTAATCCAAATGACCACAATTTGAGCAATTGGACATATCAAATGGGCCAAAATTTGACCCAACCTAAAACATACATAACTGATAACTCTGGTTCTCACTCAATTTGGAGTTATGGGCCTCGTACTTTTTTTTTTGAACGGCTATGGGCCTCGTACTTAATGGACGAAAATGTTTAAACTGGCCACATCATGTCATCATGTGAGAACGACCATCGGTGGTTTGTCGCAACGGACGGACATAAATTCAATCATTTGGAGCTGCATTTCAAGCCTCAAGAATCTTCCCCGGTTTTTCCAATATTTCATTATTTCGTTTAATTCTAAGAACACGTTAATCGTTGACCACGTTTATTTAATTTCTTAAATTTAATAATTAAGTGTCAAAATCGGTCGAGCTTTATATGCTAATTTATTCATTGATAATATACTTATTCCCCACATAAAAGTATTATCTTATTTAATAATTTCGTTATCAGTTAGAATCTATCTATATAATAATTGAGGTCACTTGGGTCGAATGAATGCCTTAAAGAGAGTTTGAGGTATCCATATTGAATATGGAGCTCCGAAAATCTATCTATAAAAACCGTTTTCTTTTATTCTTTTCATTCTCCACAACACAACTCTCATTTTCTTCCTAACAAACCTTTCTATCCTCCTTCTTCATCTTTCATAGTTTCTTGATTCTACACAATCGATTCATGGTAATCATCGATCCTTATTCTTCTAGCATTGCTTAATATTATTGTGTTTAACTTATTTTTGTTAAAAACCAATCGATTGTTTACTGTCAATTTGATTAATCGTTTCAATAACAGTAATCGTTTCATAAAATCAACTTTACCAATTCGATGTATTCGTTTTTTATTATTCTTTAGAAATACCGACTTTTTTTAATCGAATATTATTTCTCAATTCCTAAAATCAAATTCCTAACAGTAAACAATCGACTTTTTACCAAATTTTAATGAACATGGATAACGAACATCTAATCGTTTCAATAACTTTATCACTTCGATGTATTCGTTTTTTATTATTCTTTAGAAAAACCGACTTTTTTGAATCGGTATTGATAGATATACAGTGAATCGGATTTACCTTGAAACGGATTTAATCATTCTATGTTTTAACATTTAAAACATCCGAATACACCAACGCTATTATGTCTTATCACCAAGGTTCTCAATTCTTCAAAGTTTTGCATGACCATTCGTCAACCGTGTTGGTATGATTGTTATTTTTGTTTTAATATGCCTATTTCATTTTAAAACAATGATTTTTTTTTACTTTTTTTATACATGTCTTTTCAGACTGTGCCGAAGGCCATGAACAAATTTATGTTATATAAAAACATCATATGCAATGACATTACAGTTACCACATACGGAGATCAATCTTGGTTGGTCCAATAATTGGTAAATCTATTTCAAACGCGAATGTTTTTAATGTAATTGATTTGAATTTTTTATTACGATTTTGCGGTTATTTATTAAGATTTTTAATCTCATTTGTTTATATTGTTATTTTTACGAATTATAAATGGTCTTGATTGCAATTAATAAGATTTGTTCAATTTTAATGTTATTTATTAACAGTTTTAATGTTAATTATTGACATTAATAATAATTGACCGAATTTAATGTTATTTATTACGATTTTGTAATCTCATTTATTTATAATATATTAATACGAAATTATGTTTAATCCATTTTTGCGAAATTATACGTAATATTATTTATTGTCATTAATAAATAATGACCGAATTTAATGTCATTCAAACTGACCGAATTTATAAGATTTATTCATTTTTAATGTTATTTATTACGAGTTTTAATGTTATTTTTTGAAAATTTATAATAATTAACCGAATTTAATGTTATTTATTACGAATTATGATTGGTCTTGATTGCAATTACTATATTTACGAATTATGATTGATCTTGATTGCAATTAATAAGATTTATTCATTTTTAATTTTATTTATTAAGAGTTTTAATGTTATTTATTGACATTAATAATATTGACATTAATAATATTGACCGAATTTAATTTTTTCAAATCAATTATGACTTACCTTTAATCAATTCTCATTAAACGATAATCATCAAAATCATTTCAATAGTAATGTGCTAATTTTAAGATGTCAATAATAATTTGTCGACATTGTTAAGTCAATTTCAAACGCGGATGTTTTTAATGTAAATTATTTGAAATTTTTATTACGATTTTGAGGTTATCTATTAAGATTTTTAATCTCATTTATTTATGTTGCTATTTTTACAAATTATGATTGGTCTTGATTGCAATTAATAAGATTTGTTCATTTTGAATGTTATTTATTAACAGTTTTAATGTTAATTATTGACATTAATAATGTTGACCGAATTTAATGTTATTTATTACGATTTTGTAATCTCATTTATTTATATTACTATTAATACGAAATTATGTTTAATCTATTTTTACCGAATTATGCGTAATATTATTTATTGTCATTAATAAATAATGACCGAATTTATTGTCATTCAATCTAAATTATTGATAATGATTTTAATATCATTTTGATATTATGACTTTCCTTTTTGTGGTATGATTTCCTTATTGAGTATATTAAAAGGTTGTTTCATCTAATGATTTGAATTCTATCAATTTAACCCGTAATTTAGGCATACCATAATTAATGCTGAGTTTGAAAAGTCATCGACTCAAGTTCTAGGAATTCAAATATATACACAAAGTCATCCGACTCATATATCATTAAGTATACGAAATCAATATTCAAATATATACACAAATTCCTAACAGTAAACAATCGACTTTTTACCAACTATTAATGAACATGGATAACGAACATCTAATCGTTTCAATAACTTTACCACTTCGATGTATTCATTTTTTATTATTCTATAGATAACCCGACTTTTTTGAATCGGTATTGATAGATATACAGTGAATCGGATTTACCTTGAAACAGATTTAATCATTCTATGTTTTAACATTTAAAACATCCGAATACACCAACGCTATTATGTCTTATCACAAAGGTTCTTAATTCTTCAGGGTTTTGCATGACCATTCGTCAACCGTGTTGGTATGATTGTTATTTTTGTTTTAATATGCCTATTTCATTTTAAAAGATGATTTTTTTAAAATTTTTATACATGTATTTCCAGACTATGCCGAATGCCATGAACAAATTTATGTTATCTAAAAACATCATATGCAATGACGTTACAGTTGCCACATACGGAGAACAATCTTGGTTGGTCCAATAATTGGTAAGTCTATTTCAAACGTGAATGTTTTTAATGTAATTGATTTGAATTTTTTTTACGATTTTGCGGTTATTTATTAAGATTTTTAATCTCATTTATTTATATTGCTATTTTTACGAATTATGAATGGTCTTGATTGCAATTAATAAGATTTGTTCAATTTTAATGTTATTTATTAACAGTTTTAATGTTAATTATTGACATTAATAATAATTGACCGAATTTAATGTTATTTATTACGATTTTGTAATCTCATT
Organism: Ambrosia trifida; assembly: GCA_028751855.1. Lineage (NCBI taxonomy): Eukaryota > Viridiplantae > Streptophyta > Magnoliopsida > Asterales > Asteraceae > Ambrosia > Ambrosia trifida. The sequence continues at coordinate 94,987,121 of CM054130.1, forward strand.
TATTTATAATCTATTAATACGAAATTATGTTTAATCTAATTTTACGAAATTACGCGTAATATTATTTATTGTCATTAACAAATAATGACTGAATTTAATGTCATTCAATCTGACCGAATTTATAAGATGTATTCATTTTTAATGTTATTTATTACGAGTTTTAATTTTATTTATTAAAAATTTATAATAATTGACCGAATTTAATGTTATTTATTACGAATTATGATTGGTCTTGATTGCAATTACTATGTTTACAAATTATGATTGATCTTGATTGCAATTAATAAGATTTATTCATTTTTAATTTTATTTATTAAGAGTTTTAATGTTATTTATTGACATTAATAATATTGACCGAATTTAATTTTTTTCAAATCAATTATGACTTACCTTTAATCAATTCTCATTAAACGATAATCATCAAAATCATTTCAATAGTAATGTGCTAATTTTAAGATGTTAATAATAATTTGTCAATAATTGGTAAGTCAATTTCAAACCCGGATGTTTTTAATGTAATTTATTTGAATTTTTTATTACGATTTTGAGGTTATTTATTAAGATTTTTAATCTCATTTATTTATATTGCTATTTTTACGAATTATGATTGGTCTTGATTGTAATTAATAAGAATTGTTCATTTTTAATGTTACTTATTATCAGTTTTAATGTTAATTATTGACATTAATAATGTTGACTGAATTTAATGTTATTTATTACGATTTTGTATTCTCATTTATTTATATTACTATTAATACGAAATTATGTTTAATCTATTTTTACGGAATTATGCGTAATATTATTTATTGTCATTAATAAATAATGACCGAATTTAATGTCATTCAATCTGACCGTATTTATAAGATTTATTTTTTTAACGTTATTTATTATGAGTTTTAATGTTATTTATTGAAAATTTATAATAATTGACCGAATTTAATGTTATTTATTATGATTTTTTACACTCATTTATTTATATTACTGTTAATACGAAATTATGTTTAATCTATTTTTACGAAATTATGCGTAATATTATTTATTGTCATTAATAAATAATGAACGAATTTATTGTCATTCAATCTGAATGATGATTATGATTTTAATATCATTTTGATATTATGACTTTTTTTTGTATGATTTCCTTATTGAATATATTAAAAGGTTGTTTCATCTAATGATTTGAATTCTATCAATTTAACCCATAATTTAGGCTTACCATAATTTATGCTGAGTTTGAAAAGTAATTGACTCAAGTTCTAGGAATTCAAATACATACACAAAGTCATCCGACTCATATATTATTAAGTATACGAACTCAATATTCATATATATACACAAAGTCATCCGCTTTATATTATGAGTTTATTTAAATTTCATAGATGTTACATACACATATGTTAATTTATATAATCCATCTTGAGTAATAATATATATACATATATTTAACATAGTCACATTTTAAAAAAAACAAAATCATAACTACATATTATCATGTAAAGACACAAAATCATAACTACATATTATCATGTACACTCATCAAATATAATTATACATATAATCTATACATATATAGAAAAGATTTGTGGGTTTTACAATAAAAACATTTGTGTATTAACATCTAATGTATCGGTTGATTTTATATAATTTACATTTCATAATTTGTCATAAATGATAATCAAAAGATGATTGCAATTAGTTTGCTAATTATAAGCATTGTTCATTGATTTATGTCAAATTCCAATCCTTCCATTTTTGTACTTCATCTATTTAATTAGATTGATTCACATCGATCACAATTGCTCTACACATAATAAACCGATCGTGGAAGCATTCTAGGTTGTAAGTATACCTTTACGACGTTTGTATTATTTTGTTATTTGTTATGTTTATGCTATTGTAATGATATATATATATATATATACTATTATTTTATAATTCATTTTTTAGAAATATGATGTTATAATATTCGTGACTGGTTGTGACTTTCTCATGTGGGTTTAGTATTGATTTTTCACCGTGGTTTTAGCTTGATTTTTAGGTCATTGGTTATGAGTTAAACCCTCAAAACAGTTAAGGGTCTTTTGGATATATTTACCTTAAATTCTAGATGATAGTACAGTTACAATGCCAAATGTCTTTCTTTTCCTCACCGGAGTTTTTTTTTTTTTTTTGGCAAATTTTACTGTTTTGTTATTCTAATGGTTTAGGGATCCTATAAGTGGACATAAATTATTTTCAAAGCCACGAGTTCCAAATCGTCTTGCCATATCAAACCGTGTTATAGAAGCTAAAATAATTTCAGGGAGTAACATTGGAATGCGAACTTTGATCCAAAAAAATTAGGCTGTCTCCATCTAATAAGAAGATTCCTTTCAGATTTAGTAGAAGACAATTCCCTCTTACTTTATGTTTCGCAATGAAAATAAATAAGAGTCAAGGACAAACCCTATTTAGGGTAGGTCTGTATTTGAAAGATCATTTTTTTACACATGGGCAGTTGTATGTCGCTGCCAAGTGACAAGAGTAGAGATGACATGAAGATACTAATATTGGATAAAGATGACAACGTTAATAATAAATAGCAAATGTTGTCTATAAAAAATATTTTGAAGTTTGTGAATAAGTATGCGATCATATTTTGCATAAATCGTTTATTTTTTTATAATGTTTTGGTTGTATGATTTGTTAAACTACATTTATTTACTTTGAATATAATCCTCATTTGCATGCCGTTACAAAAAAATTACGTTTATTCATTTCATTATTTGTTTTTAAATCAAGTCAAATCAAACATTTGTTGATTCATATATTTGTTATTGGGTAACATTAAACTTTTTAATGATAACTTACAATCAACCAAAATTCATACGAATTGTATTACATAACTTTTAATAAATAAAACTTGCATACTACAATCTTTATAGAATTTTTTTTCATTTGACATGGACATGTACCACGTGTACACGCGGGACTCTAACCTAGTTATACAATAAATTAAGACGTCATATTCGGATGTGATACTTTCTTCTATAGTTTTTTTCTCTAAAAAAACAAGGTTGCCTTCAATCCTTATCCATCTTTCCCAAATAAAACTTATAATTTCAAATTACCATCTTTTTACTTAAAAGTCAAATATCTATAACTATCTATTCAACTTGTACAACAACTAGTTTGTTTAGTGGCACTCACTTCATCAACAACATATATTATTTGTTTCCTCTCATTAAGAACTTTTGTTGCCTCCTTTTCCTTAGCTTCAAGACTCTTTTGACTTGCAATTTCAAATATTTTGGTGATCATTTGTAGAAATGCATCTTCTACATTTAAATTCTCCTTTGCAGATGTTTCCATGAAACATAAATCCTCTAGTTGGGCAAGACTTTGACCGTCTTCGGTATCTACCTCTCTTGAGTCAATCAAATCGGACTTGTTGCCGACAAGAATAATAACCATGTCACGATTGCCATACTCCCTGAGCTCGTGTAGCCATTTCCTTAGGTTCTCAAAAGTTCCCCTTCGCGTTATGTCATAGACCAACATTGCACCTAGTGCGCCGCGATAATATGAGCTTGTTATCGCTCTGAATCTAATTTCAAGATGACACGCTCATCAGGATTTGAAGTTATGATTGACACAAATTAAACATCTATCTATGGGAAAAATTGCTGAAAACTAAACACGTGTAGCCATCCTTTTAGACTTATCACAACTTAATTTATTTTTTAACTTTCCTCTTCCGGTTACTATATTGAGTGTTGGTACCATATCTATACTGTAACGAACCAACCCGTTATCGACCAGACTCGCTATTAACTTTATTTTAACCACTGCGTCTACGCCTGCATCTAAAATTTATTAAAAATCCGGTCGCCCCGCGGGTGTGTGAAACACTAGTTACAACTAAAGAGTAACCAAATATCATATTTAATCCATTTATATCGCTTAATTAACTTTATAGCTTAAAAGCAGATTCACACACCCATGGAGCAATATTGCAACTAGATGGGATTTTGTAGTTAGAAAAAAAAATGTTTGACTGACTTTAATAAAATGGCAAATAAACTTGGTTACTATATGATAAAATATTATCATATAATATATACGTACATCTAAATTATTTTATTTAGAAGTCTAGATAATGTTATTATAGCAGTTTATGTGTCTTACAACCTTTACTTCAATATAATAATAATGAATTATATAGCATGTATTTAAGTCAAATATTGTGTTCACATCAAAGTTTCTATGATATTGTGCTTGATTTGGAGATCGAAAAAACAAGAAAAGAAAGAACTATACGCACCTTTCTTGCCCAGCAGTGTCCCAAACCTGGGCTTTGACAATCTTATCTCCAATCTTCATGTCCCGATAAGCGAATTCAACCCCGATTGTTGGCTTAGAATCGAGATGAAACTCATCTTTTGAAAACCTTGAAAGAAGATTTGATTTCCCGACTGCTGAATCGCCTACTAGAATTGTCTTGAACAAGTAATCACACTCATCATGATCGAACAAACTACTACCCATCGATTGATACCGATATATCTCTTGGATAATAGCTAGAGGACTAAGAAGAAAATGAAAATTTTGGAGAACAATATGAAAGGGTTATAAAAGAGGTGTTTAGTGGTATGTGTTACCAAACATTTGATTAAGACATGATGATTGTTGTTGTCGATCGTTCCTTGGTTATGTCAAAGGCATGCTGTGTTAATCAATCACATTATAAGGTTAGGCTTGGTGGACCATACTTTTTTCGTTGAAATTATCTTATCTTTTACTAAACCACTTATAATGTTATTATAAAGTTCCATATAGTTTACAATTTTTAATAGAAATTATTTCTATATTCATTATTTTGTCTCAATCAAGTAACAACTATTTCATAATCAACATTCATGATCTCCAGCCCCAGCTGGTCTAAGGTGGGAATATTTACTTTCTTAGAGGGTTCCTGCTCGGGTTTGGTCTCAGGTTCGAATCTCACGCTCCACCGAAAAAATAACCGTTTGGGTTTGAAAGGAGAAACCCGTGTGGTGCTATGTGATTCGATCCTGAGCGGTGGTCGCTTTGTAACACAGGATTTGCCGCTGAAACAATACTCTAAAAAAAAAAAAAAAAAAAAAAAAAAAACAAGATACCCATTTATCGTAAAGCCTAAATAACATTTAAGTAAATGTGTATTTCCTTTTTGGGTTTGAGAAAAGTAAAATTAAAAGTATGTTATATTGGGTTTATTTTGAAAGAACAAAATCCTATATAAGATGTAGCTTGCTAGTTGCTAGAATAAAAATACATACATCACGTGAAATTTAAAGTTATTTAATTTTTTAAGATTTTTAAAAGTAATTAGTGAGTGATTAGTAAGTTTGTGTTAAATGTTTCATAGTATATAAGTGATATTTATCAAAATAAAGATATGATCATCAGTGAAGTTATTTTTTTTAGTTCTATTCAGTTGGTGTTAGATTAATTTTACTAGAAATTACGGTTTCAAAACTTATGAATTACCTAAAAACTATTAAATTTTACACACGGATAAGTGGCAGTAGCGTTAGTAAATTATGAAAAGATTTCATCATTAGATCACATGTAGTGACATGTGGAAAGGGCGTTTTTATACACGTAGCATCATAGTATTTCTCATAAACCAAACACATGCAAAATATAGATTCCTACATATTGAAGTTACTTGGAACAAAAAAGATGTACCATGTGTCAATTTACCCAACAAAATCGAAACTTTTAGCTTTAATTGACTACCATTTTAATTGTGGATTACCATTTACGTGTTGCCCTTTTTTTCATTGCTTCACACTGAAGTCTTTCTTATCCACACATCATAATCATTGCCATCTACTACTTTCTAGATTGCCAATTGTTTGTTGTTCATTTGCTTCTTACAAAATAATAATATCCCGTGATTGATATGTCACGGGCCCATCACAGGAAAGTTTTGCCCTTCTAATCATTTAAGTTTTTACCCTATTGAAGTTACCCTGAACAAAAATATGTACCCTATTGTAATTTTGGATTTAAGATTTTTTACTTGTATTTTACTTGAGTTTGTTAACGTACACAATTCTAAAGCTCGATTAAATAAGTTTAACTAATGTAGTAACACACACACACACACACATATATATAAAGGGTATTTCAGACAAGTTAACATTTGCCATTGGGGTTGGTGGTCCAGTGGTAAGACAAAATCTTTTAATACACTAAAGAGTGTGAGATCTTGAGTTCAAGTCTCACAAGAAGCAAGAAATCCGTCTTTCAAAAAAAAAGACAAGTTAACATTCAAATATCAATATTTTTTTAAGAACAACAACACACACATCCTAATTATACACCGCATATATATGCACAATAGAGTTTGAAACCTCATCACTTGGTTAAGAGGAATTCACCATTGTCACTGAGCTAAATGCCTCTTGGCTTCAAACCTCAATACTTAATATATTTAATATGGATTTAACAAGATTAAATCCCATGTGAAAACTTGTTCTCTAACTATAGTGGTAGAACCATGATTTGTTTTCACAGTGGACCAATCAGGGGGCTTAACTAAATTTTTAAGATAAGTGATCAGTAATTTTGACTAAAATTAACACTACAACATTTAACTTCTTGTTACATATAAAAAAATCGTAGTGAATTGTTGTTACACACTGTGTAACAAAACAATGGTGTTTAAATATTACACATGCGACAGTAACATTTTCTGATATTTTAAATGTTAAGTTAATGAATTCAAATATTAAATTCAACAATGTAGTTAAATGTTTAAACAAACAACATTAACAAAAAAGAAATCTACGACGTATTTTGTTTTATTTCGAATATATCATCTCGACCTGTTTTCGTATGTGATTTTATATTTAGAGGTACATTTTTTCTACTCCCATATGACCCATAGAGCTCCCGAATTGTTAGGGACAGCTGACCTGATTGCGTTTAATTTGGTATGAATAAAAAAAAGTCAGTTCAGGAGGCACATACATGCTAGTATGTTAGGCTGGTGGGTAAGCAGACATGGGAAGGGATGACACTTAGGAAAAAGGTGGGACCGGGGGGATGGAGAACGGGGCAGGACGGGGCAGGGGGACGGTGTTGGTGTCCAGGACGGGGGAAGGTGATTGGTGGAGGCATTGGTGGGTGATGGTGATTGGTCCGTCCCTAATGTCTCAAGGAGGACCAGAGAGACGGGGGTGTCCGGGACGGGGGTAGCAGGGCGGTGTAGCCTTTGGGACGGGGCATTTAAGGTGGGACGGGGCATGGTGAGCGTCTACTCTCCCAATAGCCTTACGAGATTAAAAGTACCAAAATGTAATAAGTTTCTCAAAGCATTAATTAAAAAACGGCTTTTAATTTGTACATGACTTAATAGTAAAAGAACTGGGTCTGGTCCAAAAAACTAGTCCACTAAGTGAGGTCCAAATCATGATGGTCCATCTCAAGACTCCAGTCCTTCACTAGTTATTGTATATTCATAAGGGTAGCCGGAGTACAACTTGCGGAAAATACTACGGGTACCCCACTACGTCAGTCACGTCAACCATCCAATCACAGGCGTCATAGAACCCGGTGTGCTCTTTGCTTGCAACACACATACCCAAACTTGCAACACACACACACACACACATCTCTCTCTCCTCTGCAGCACACATACACATACACTACCCGGCTTGGCTTGTACCACCTGATCACCATACCCGAACCACCAGGCCAATGTAGTTGAGTGGGTAGGTGCCACCTGTGAGGGTACCCGAGGTTGACACCAATCTCTAACAGGTCGCGTTTGGGTGTTTCTTTATGACCCGGCTCCCGAGTACATACATAGGAGTCTCATTTAATGAGCTATTGACCATCAATGAAACTTGCCATGTTTTGACAAAAAAAAAAAAAAAAAAAAAAAAGAAGCTAAAAAATTAAAAAAAAATCATGCTTAATCACCCCAAGCAAGAATTACTTTTTCTTTAACCATAAATGTTGCATCTACTTTCTATTACACCAACAATTCTAAATTACACCATTAACAGGTTTGAACTTTGGACTTCCCTTCTAAAAGATATATGCCTCAACCAAGAATTATATATTTAAACCTTAAGAAGTTGTTTAGTTTTATCATAACTAGAATCCGGTTTACTTACTAAACTTAAGAAGTTGTTTGCATCCTTTACGAGTCCTTAACTATTACTAAAAATACAGCATAAACTTATGGTTTAGTTTTAGTTTAAATAAATTCTATGCTTTATAAGTTTATGTAACTACTAGCTGATGTCCTGGGGTTGAAAAATCTAATATGACTTAATAAAAAGAATAAAAGAAGTAAACAGTCTCAACCACTTTTAATGCTAAAGAAAAATCTAATATTATTTTCTCTCTCATGTTTCCTCTCATAACTTTTAAACGTTAATATCTTTTATATACGAGATTTTTTAAAGAAAAAAATTACACCAAATTAACGAGCGTTTTATTATCTTTCCAACGAGTACCATAGTACTATATAAAAAACGGAGAAAAAAAAACGACTATTTTTTGTAACCCGACAGGTATTGTGTCAGGTTTTGAATTAGTTTAAAAAAATTGCGGGTTTGGGTCGGGCCTGGGATTAGGTAATACCCGACCCAATTACTTTTTTTTTATATTAATAATTTTCACACATAAAAGTATAGTTAATAATTATTTTTTTTACCTTTCAAAAAAATATTATTATTTTTTTATATAATTCAGAAAAAAAAAAAGCTTAAAAAACCACATAAATGACAACTTGTACCACAAAACAATTTAATAAATGACAAAACATGTCTTCCCACACATTTGTAAACATATACATATACTTCTATATCTATCTCCTTCTTCATAAACCCACTTCAAACCCAAAAAAAATAGCAGGCAACTAAGGCAACTTCTAACCAAAATAGAAGAGGAGATTCAAATAATAGAGAGAGAGGAATAAAAAAATAATAAAATTGTGTGATAGTTTGTGCCACATCCGTGAACCAGCACCGCAGCACGGTAACTGGAACCAGAATTTGGTTCACGGGACCACTACCAGCATGGGTGGCGGCGGTGTTACCGTGCTGGTAGTGGGGTAGCCGTGACCAATTCTGGTAGCGCCTCGTCCTCCCTAATAATAATAATATTCATTAATCATATATTGGCAAGTCATTAATTATGTTGTCATATTAGATATTTCAACTCGGGACGTTCTCCAACAGGTAATTGCTATATAGATGCCATTTTTATAGTTTGGATACTTTTAATTTTATTCACTTTACTTAAATTTCTCAACCCGGGATGCTCCTGGGGTATAAGCTAGTTTAAAATAATAAATTCAATACTATCACCTCAAAGTGCCACATGGCACATTCAGGGGGGGGGGGGGGGGGGAGGGGGGTTGAGGCATCCATTGAATGCCACCACATAGAAATTCAATTCTTTTATTATAAGTTATAGATTATTATTATTATTATTATTATTATTATTATTATTATTATTATTATTATTATTATTATTATTATTATTATTATTATCATCATCATCTAATGTTTTACGTTTCTTTCTGAATTTGTTGAGTTTACACACCGTGACGTGCATGCGTGATTCAACGCTTTATGTCTATTTTTTATTCGATTTAACTACCCCAACGACGCAAAGTACAACTCTTAAAAACCAATATACTTTCAAGTCTCAATTGAGAAAGTTTAGTTTCTTGAAAAAAAAAAAAAAAAAAAACCTTACTAGTTACTCTTTTTTTGAACGGCCAACAAACTAACGTGCCAGCTACCCGAGCACCCAACAATCGTGAAAGCGCCCATACGCTCCTAGGTGAATAGTGAAGACACGTCTTAGGTGCCCACCCTAGAACGCGTCGGGTTTATAACAATTAACACACTAAGCCGGAAAAAACCCGACCATTCACCCTCCCGAGGGAACGACGGTAAAGAGCCGGTAAAAGCGGTTGGATCAGGAATCGAACTACTAACCAAGCGGTCAAAAGTCTTCCGTCATATCCCCCAACTACCGAGCTATAAGCTCGTGGTTGCCCTTACTAGGTACTGATGACAACATTTGAATAGCGAGTGGACTATTAAAGTAAACATGTAAACTACAAGGGCCTCTTTGTTATTGAAATTAACAGTCCCTAAATCGAAGAATATCCCTACAATTGGGAAAAAATCAAGAACCAAAAATGTTAGGGTTCATAACCTTCACAAACCCTCGTCCAATTTCATCAATTCCTATCACAATCCACCAATCACCATCCTCATCTATAAAAACCCTTAATTTACCCTCTTCATACATTATTAAATCAACCCCTAAACGATTCACAGTCTCCTTTTCAGAAGATAATAAGCAACAATTGAGCGAAAAGGTTAACGGTAACGGCGACGGTAACGGAGAAGAGGATGATGATTTGAATAAGAAGGAGAATAATAAAGGAGGAGGAGGGGATGAACGGCCGAGATTTAATTTGAAGTGGAGCGAGTTATTGTTTGACCCGGATCCGGATAATGTGGTGGCTGTCGGGTTAACGGGTGTTTTAGCGTGGGCTAGTGTGCAAGTGTTGTGGCAGTTGTTCGTAATATCGTTTGCTATTGTGATTGCTGCTGTTAAGTACTCGTTTATTGCTGCCATTCTTATTTTTATTCTTATTACCCTTCTTTAAATAAATTATTATTATTATTATTATTATTATTATTATTATTATTATTATTATTATTATTATTATTATTATTATATATTTGTTTGATATTGGATGAATGATGATATGATGATGGTAAATAACATTTTTGTGTAATGTGTTCATATTTGTTAGCATTTTTTATATTTCTGTTGTTTATAATATTTGTATCTCTTTGTTTTGTTTAACCTTGTGATATGCCTCTGTTTGTAAGTACACTGCTGATTATTGTGTTCATCTGCTTGATTCTCTTGCTAATCATTCGTGTTTGTGTGTGCTTTGACCTATTATGTGTTGCTGTGTTAATCGTCGTAATCATAGACGGTAGGAGCCATGAGTTTTCCTTGAGATGATATTCGGGGACGAGTGGTGAAACTAAGGGGAATAAAGATGGGAATAGTTTACGGTGAAAAAGTGACGTTCCCCCCTGCTTCGTCTTTGCCTTTTCCCTTGCGATCAGGTGTTGTGGTTCTTGTGGCGAATCGTCCCTTTCATAGTTAACATATATGAAACAATGTGCATCCGAAGCTCCACTAGCCGCGTGGTCAGTTGCATCTGACGTCTTCCTTTTTGAACCGCTAGATCGTCATGGTATTATTTTTTAAGGGGGGTGTTTGAGATTGATTATTCAAAACAGATTATGCGTTTTGGAAAAGCAGGGGTGGAGCTGCTTATAGATTATTGCGTTTTGGTAGCCTAAAAAACTAATTATCTGCGTTTTCAAAACGCAATCCAAACACTAAAAACTGATTATCTGCGTTTACAAAACGCAATAATCTAAAAATCAGATTCAAAACGCAATCCCAAACACCCTCTAAGTCGGTTGTTTAAGGTGTTGGTATCGCTTTCTCCACTTTTTACGTTTGTTCCATTTGTTGTAAATACCACCAACCAATCTCTGTCTTCATTTCGTGGTATTTTGAACTACATGTAGCAACTAGCAAGAGTGTAGTATGGTTCTGGATTCATGAATAGATGGAGCTTAATCGTGACCTTCTCCCAAAAGTCTTCATTTTTTTTTATTGTTTCTGATGATTGGGTCTTGTGATACATCGACCCAAGCATGAGCCAACGCCTCTTCTTCTTTGGAAGTCCACCTTTGAAGACCATTTCTTGCAACGGCTTTCACCTAACGTGGGCCTATGCCGACACATGATAGAGGTTTTGGGTTCTCTCACCACCGCCGGTAGAGTTGGGAATCGGGTTGGGTTTCATTATAGTTAGGGGTGTTCAGAATTCGACTCGGATTCGAAAAATTCAAAATTCGACTTAGTTCGATTCGATTACCAAGAATTCGATTCGATCATTAAGAATTCGAATTCGATTCAATTTGAATTCAAGTCCAGTAAATCGAATACGAATTTATGATTTTAAATTCAATTCGATTCGAAATTCGAATAAAACTAAATGTATGGGAGTGTGTCCACCAAATTACATGGGGTGGGTGTAAGTGGTTGTGAGTGAAGGAGAGAAAATATTTGGTGGAAGCATTTTTCATCCCTATATTTGAAAAGCTACTGTTTACCCCTAAAAATATTTTAATATTTTTGGAAGTAGTTGTGAGTGAGGAGAGAAAAAAATATAATGATAAAAGTATGAAAAAATATTATTATTTTAATCATGAGAGGGAAATTTAGGGGTGAAGTAGTGATTTTTAGTGTAATAAATTGAAGAGTTAATAGCCAATTTCGTCCCTGAGGTTTGGGCCAGTTTGCTTGTTCAGTACAAAAGTTTTTTTTTTGCAATCCCTTACCTGAGGTTTGGATTTTTTTGCCAAATTCGTCCTTTTGTCTAACTCAGTTAAAAAGTGTCGTTAGTGTCAGGGGTAGTGTTGTCTTTTACCCACTTTAATGAAGGGCAATATTGTCATTTGATACCCTATATTATTATAAAACCTAACCCAAACCCCCTATCCAATCCTGCTGCTCGAGAAAAGTCACCCACAAACATATACACTAATACAGAGAGAGAGAGAGGGAGGGGGGAGCTCCGGTGGTCAGCGGCGGTGTACAAGGCGGAGCTCCGGCGGCGTTTCCCCCTCAACAACCACCCACCCGGCGGTGTACAAGGCGGAGCTCCGGCGGCGTTTCCCCCTCAACAACCACCCACCCTTCCTGCTTCTATAAACACAACCGGAACTTATCGGAACTTACCGCCATCGTCACATCGAACACTCAGCCTTGAACTCGAACACCCACATCGGAAACTGTACCTCACCCAAAACCTGCAACCCAGACCCGATAACCCATCTTTTTCACCCGGAAAACCATAACCCAACCCGCCACCCTCTGACCGGAAACCCACCACATCCATCAGAAACCCCACACCCGAAACCTGCTCCAACCCAGAACCCACCATTACCATACCTGCAACCAAACCCAACACCGTTAAAACCCAATCAAACCCGGACAAAACACACCGTTAAAACCCAACCCAGACCCGATAACCCATTTTTTTCACCCGGAAAACCATAACCCAACCCGCCACCCTCTGACCGGAAACCCGCCACATCCATCAGAAACCCCACACCCAGAGAGAGAGAGAGTAAGAGTGAGAGAGGGAGAGAGAGAGTAAGAGTGATAGGGAGAGAGTCAGAGAGAGATATATAGGGGGTAGGGTGGGGTGGGGTGTGGTGGGGTGGGGTAAGATTTTTTATTAAAATTTAAATTATAGGTAAAAAGACAACCCTACCCCTGAGTTAACGAGATTTTTTAACTGGGTTAGTGAAAAGGACGAATTTGGCAAAAAAATTTAAACCTCAGGTAAGGGATTGCAAAAAAAAAAAACTTTTGTACTGAACAAGCAAACTGACCCAAACCTCAGGGACGAAAATGGCTATTAACTCTAAATTGAATTATTGTTGTTGATTTGGGTCAAAATTTGGTGCGTAGACGGAATCCACCAAGCCTTGAGGTTGTTAAGGTCTATTTCTTGTAATATTGTTGGAAAAATGATTGAGTGGAAGAAAATTTGAATTGGGTTGTAGCGGAAGAGTTAAATTTTGGTAAAAAAAAAATATTAATTGCTTTTCACCGCGAAGACAAAAGGCCTTCACGCTCAAACCTCCACATTTTGGTCACGCCACCCTGCCCTACCTCCGAGATCTATGGAAACTTGGTGAAAACTGATGTGACGTTGATATGATAGCGGAAATCGTAGTGGTGAGTAAACCACATTTCATGCTCTATATTTTAAATTTAGTATGATAACATAAAAGTATTTTACCCATTTTGCTCCAAAATCTAAACTTACATAAAAAATAAAATAGTATTATTAAAATATCAGACAATCAAACAACTCTTATAATTTGTCCAAATTATAAGTTATGGTTATCATTAGTATTAATATTAGTATTAGCTACTTATTCTTCCATTTTAAAGACTATTTAAAAAGGGAAGTCATATAAAATTGCAATTTAGTATATCTTTATTAATGTTAGTTTCAAGTTGTGCTTGTGGTAATTAGTCATCTTTTAACTTGATTTGAATCGTTACAACCTTTTTAATGAATATCCTTTTTAATGAGTATAAAAGTTAAGATTACATTAGAAAAGTAAAAACTTAAAATAAGGATTTCATCTCAATATCTATAAATATATATTTAGCTTTTTAGGCTTCACCGTAACACACGGGCAAGAAAGACTTGTTCAAGACCACGTGAAGTCAACACCACTTGCTTCCCATTGTAGACTCAATGGACCACATGAAGTCAACACCACTAGCTTATCTTTTAACGACCGGAGACCTAAACCAAATAGCACTTAATTGCCTGCCCATTTTGCACACATACACATACACATACACATACACATACACATATACATACACATGCACTATAAATAAGTGCATGCATGCATCTTTCTTCCTCACACAATCTTAACTCTTTCACTCATGGCTTCATCCATAAGCTTTCTTGCTTCTCACCTCCTTCCACTCATCCTATTTCACTTACTATTAGCAACCAAAACCACATCTTCTGCGCGAATCCATCTAACTCGTGTTTCGGGTAAAACTTGGCCCAAATACACTTCAACAAACTCATTGAACAATAAGCCCTCAACTTCACTTGGAAAATCTCACATGAAATTTTCCAATGACGTGTACATTATGAACCTAGCCATCGGGACTCCAACCGTGCCATTTTCGGCCATCATGGATACCGGAAGTGACCTCATATGGACAAAATGCAAGTCCAGTGGTTTAGGCTTGTTTGACACTACTAAATCCACTTCTTTCTCTAATTATGTTCATGAAAGTTGTGAGGAGTTGGGGCTTGGACCGCTTGGTCATTATTGCCAACAGCAGTACGACGATGGTAAGATGTCTGTAAGTGTAACCCTAGGCCAGGAGACATTAACCATTGATAAACAAGAGATTAAAAATGTTACTTTCGGCTGTGGAAAACCGTCCGATAAAAGGTTTAAGTTTGGTGGAATAATAGGAATGGGACCTGGGAAATCCTCGTTGGTTTCGCACTTAACAAAGCGCGTGTTCTCGTACTGTCTGGGCTCTAGGTTCGACCCGAAAGCAAGCAGTGTTTTGTTAACAGGGTCTAAAGCAGCAGAAAGTATTCAAAATACTGGCGTCCAAACTGTGCCTTTGGTCACAGACGACTCATATTACCGCATTTCTCTTAAAGGTATCTCAGTAGGCGAAACTAAACTTCCGATTACAAGCTATGATATCTTTGCCAGTAACAAAGATGGAGGGATGGTCATCGACTCAGGTACGACCTTCACATACATGAAAAACAGTATTATTGATATGATCAGCAACGAGTTCATGAATCAAACAAAGCTTAACAAGTGTGAGGATAATAATATAACGGGTTACGGTCTTGAACACTGTTTTAAGTATCAAGGGTATAATAATGCTAACTTCCCAAATGTGGTTTTCCATTTTGAGGGTGCAAATTGGGTGTTGAAGAAAGAAAATTATATTTACGAAAAGGAAGGTGGAAAAAAGGGGTGTTTGGCCTTCATATCCAACGAAAAAGAAAGCGACAAATCGACTATTTTTGGAAACATGATGCAGCAGAACATGATGGTGATGTTCGATCTTGAGGGAAAGAGTTTGTCATTTAAGCCTGCTGTAAACTGCAATCAGTTTTGAGCGACTAAGGGTGTTGGATTTTGAGTGATTTTAGTATTGTATTCTAGATGATTAAATTATTGGTTAAGTTGGTTTGACAATCTATTATTATTATTATTTGTAATCAGTTTCAGTTTTCATCCTATGTTCTCAAGTGTAAAATGAAGTATTATTGTGTAAAGGATTGTGGCTTAAATCAGTTGGCAAATTTTCCAAATTTTGATAAATTAATATTAACAAGCTCGGATAGAATAATAAGTCATAGGATCCTATGACTTATTATTTTGGCATGTGTAAAGGATTGTGGCTTGTGTGTGATCTGCTGGTGTGTGGTTTCGTATATCTTTCCAAATCTCATATTTGTCCCGTAAACCAAAGCAACTCTTTTCTGGAAGTCCGTCTTCCAAATGCTTGCCTTATCCGGTGGTAAATTTTTGGTTGCTATGAGTTTTGTTTGCCACATCAACCAAGTGAACTAACAAGCCAAATAGTTTTGCACATATTTTTTCTCTATGAAAAAATATAAAGAAAGCTAAAATAGTGTGCATATTAAATTATTTAAAATATTAAGAGACTATTGTGATGAGGAACTGGTACACAGGAACTAGCAAACTCCTACATGGCATAAGTTGATAAGAGAAAACAAGGCAAAAATACCCAAACTTAAACGAGCTTAACTTGAGTTAGAACTAGAGTTATGGGACCCACAAGCAGGCGACCGAAAGGTCTCGACGAGACGGATCACATGGCAAATTGCCAATTTTGGCCCAGCTTTTAGGACCAAATTTCTTGATTTAAGACCCTGATTTCGTGGCAAAAAGCAATGAAGATAAAAACTATGCCTCCTTTGGAGGTCGCAAGTTCGAATCTGGGCCAACACGGGTTTTCGTCTCACCGTGCAATACGCCAGAGAGTCTCGAATCTTGTGGCGGTGCAACGTCTGTCAAGTGGCAGTTGGCGGTATGTTTTCTCGTGTGGACACAGAGAGGTCCCGTAAGCCAGTGTGATGCTCTTCTGTTGAGAAACCCAGCGGGTTCCGATCTGGTGCTAGCCCCACAATCGTGTCTGTGGTTGCCCAGTCCCATCCGCCTAATGGTTTGATGGACATTAGAGATAACATTAAGGTGACTATTCATGCTTCGCTGCGGGGACGCTCATATCGTTATAGGTTTGGTGGCATAAAAAATAACATTGTTAGCGATAATGTAACGTAACTATTATTTGTTCAAATTATTCTAAAGTAAATGTCTTTGCTAGTTATTTACATTAATT
Organism: Ambrosia trifida; assembly: GCA_028751855.1. Taxonomy (NCBI): domain Eukaryota; kingdom Viridiplantae; phylum Streptophyta; class Magnoliopsida; order Asterales; family Asteraceae; genus Ambrosia; species Ambrosia trifida. The sequence goes on from CM054130.1 coordinate 95,004,173, forward strand.
GGCAATACTGTCGTGTACCGCTATCTAGCAATTTTCGTAACACAAGGACAATTATGACCAACCTAATTAAAAAGCTAAAAACATGCATAGTTAATTACACAATTACACCTGTTAATTACACAATAACCCTTATTCAATGTATTATCAAAGTTGAAAAAGAAGCTGCATTTGAATAACACTGGGCGAGTTTTGGCATATTTGGGTTGGGGCCTCATTTTTCTAGGCGGTCGGTTCTCCTCTTTTTGGGCGGTGGCATACGTTAGCACAAAGACACTATTGAAGTGTTTTTGTATTAATATATAGAGAACTAGCTTATACCTCGGGAGCGTCTAGGGTTGAGAAGTCTAGGTAAAGTGAATAAAATTAGAAGTATCTAAACTATAAAAATGACATCTATGTATCAACTTACATTAGATACTTATAAAAAAAAATACCAAAAGATCCATTTCACCTTACAACATCAACACCTAAAACAGAATATTAAGATCCCAAGCACTTCAAGGGGACATAGATTGTTTAGCACCAATACATTCAGTCAAAGGTCTTTAACTGCATACAATAAGATTTGAGCTATTTCAGAATATGGTAGAAAAAGAAAACATAGCAATTACCTGTTGGAGAGCGTCCCGGGTTGAAATATCTAATATGACATAATAAAATATCTAATATGACAACATAATTAATGACTTGCCAATATATGATTAATTATTATTATTATTATTATTATTATTATTATTATTATTATTATTATTATTATTATTTTAAACAAATCTCGGTCATAAGTTATCATATTTTAATATAAAAAAAGGGTAATTGGGTCGGGTATCACCTAATCCCAGGCCTGACCCAAACCCACAATTTTTTTAAACTAATTTCAAACCTGACACAATACCTATCGGGTTACAAAAAATAGTCGTTTTTTTTCTCCGTTTTTTACATAGCACCATGGTACTCGTTGGAAAGATAATAAAACGCTCGTTAATTTGGTGTAATTTTTTTCTTTAAAAAATCTCGCGTATAAAAGATATTAACGTTTAAAAGTTGTGAGAGAAAACATTAGAGATAAAAATCTAATTTTGTTTTTTTATTTTAAATTATTATTTTCCTAAAATAAAGGCCTTGCCACATGGGATTACACATGACACACTCAATAAAGAGAATACCCTCTTTGAATGTCATGCCATTAAAATGGCTTTGGTTTATTATATGTATAGATGGTACTCGTTGGAAAGATAATAAAACGCTCGTTAATTTGGTGTAATTTTTTTCTTTAAAAAATCTCGTGTATAAAAGATATTAACGTTTAAAAGTTGTGAGAGAAAACATTAGAGATAAAAATCTAATTTTGTTTTTTTATTTTAAATTATTATTTTCCTAAAATAAAGGCCTTGCCACATGGGATTACATATGGCACACTCAATAAAGAGAATACCCTCTTTGAATGTCATGTCATTAAAATGGCTTTGGTTTATTATATGTATAGATTGTTTACTTATTAAAATTTTTTTATAAAGAATTAAAAAAAAAACTAAATTTCAATTTGTCCTTTATGTTTATACCAAATTTCAACGCATTTTCTTTGTTTTTAAAATTGACGAGTTTTATACTTTATGTTTCATAATTTTGCAACTCTTGTCATTTGACCATAACCCGTTTAAATAGTGTGCATATTAAATTATTTAAAATATCAAGAGACTCTTGTGATGAGGAGCGGGTCCAGAAACTGGCAGACTCCTACATGGCCTAGCTTGATAAGAGAAAACAAGGTAAAAATGGCTCAAACTTAAACGAGCATTACTTGAACTAGGATTGGAGTTACGGGGCCCACAAGCAGGCGACCGATAGGTCTTGACGAGACGGATCACATGGCAAGCTGCCATTTTTGGTCTAGCTGTCAGGACCGATTTCCTTGATTTAAGACTCTGATTTCGTGGCAAAAGGCAATAAAGATAAAAACTAGGCCTCCTTCGGAGTCGCAAGTTCGAATCTGGGCCAACACGGGTTTTCGTCCCATCGTGCGTTACACTAGAGAGTCTCGGCTCTTGTGGGGACACGGAGAGGTCCCGTAAGCCGGTGTGATGCCCCTCTGTGGAGAAACCTGGTGGGTTCCGATCTGGTGCCGGCCTCACAGTCGTGCCTGTGGAGAAACCTGGTGGGTTCCGATCCTTAAAGTGTGTTTACCTTAATATAGTAATAATTGTTTACTTATTAAAAAATTTTATGAAGAATTTTTAAAAGACTAAATTTTAAATTTTGTCGTTTGTATTTATACCAAGTTTTAACGTATATCCTTTGCCTTTAAAATTGACGAGTTTTATACTTTATGTTTCAGAATCTTGTAGCTCATGTCCTTTAACCCAAACCCGGTTAATTTTTTGGTTAAGTTGTGTCATGTGCAACATGAAGTTACCATTGTAATCTTACTCTTTCTCCTACCCATGACCATCTTCTCTTCTTTCTACTTTTTTTCTTCTACGCAAACACCAATAAGTTAGGGCATGTGGTGGTTTACAGAGTGGGGGTGGTTAGGGTTCCAGCGCAGTTGTGGGTTAGGATTACGAGTAGGTGGGTGTTGATGGGGTTTTTCGTGGCTAAGACGGTGGGTAGCCGATGTGGTGGCGCAACGGTGGTGGCGAGCGATGAATGGTTTCTTTGATGGTGGTAACTGGTATGTCGGGTTATGTTGGTGGTTTGGTGGTTTTCAGCTTTTACACTATGTTTCGGAGTTTCATTTTCGGAAAAGAAAGAATTTAAAGGATGCTCGAAAATAATCGTGTTCCATAGTTTTGTTTAAGGAGGAAAGGGAGATAAATGGAAGGAAAAGTTTGTTTTATTTCCTTCATATCTTATCCTTTCAATCCTTTCAAATTGGAGAGATGTGAAAGGAAATTGTTTTTTAAACATAAAATCATTGCTTTTCTTTTAATTTTCTTCAAACTCTGGAACACGATAGTTAATATGATATGTTTCTTTCTACTATCTTTCTTTTCTCCACTTAATTCTCTTTCTTTTTTTTTTTCCTTTTTTTTTGTTTAACTCAGAAACACAACGTTAAAGGTGGCAGCTAAAAAGACAAAAATATCCCTAGAGTTAATGACAATAGTTAACTGGGTTTAGTGTCAGGGACAAATTTAGCAACAAAATGTAAAACAGAATGACCCAGATGTAAAAAGTTTCGATTTTGGACTGATGTAACAAAACCGGTCAAACCTCATGGACGATTTTGGCCATTAACTCAAAAAAAAAAAAAAAAAAATTAATTAGGTTTAGGCTAAAAGACAAGAGTTGCAAGACTCTAAAACATAAAATATAAAACTAATCAATTTTAAAGGAAAATCACATGGCGTTGAAATTAGTATAAACATAAAGCAAAAAAAATTGAAATGTAGTCTTTTTGAAAAGCTAAAAGCGTATTTGAAAATGTTAATAGTTATATTTACTCATTTAACTTTCACACTTGGGGGCATAAGTTGACTTCGTTTTTTAACAATTGTACTATGTATAATTAGAGACTCAAGTTGAATAGTAACTAAGGGTCTTTATGTAATTTCATCAGCTACATTGTCATACGTGTCATTATGTTGTGTGCGTGTCATCAAGACAGAGTACAAACATTTGTGTCATCAAGAAGAGGTGTCTTTTGGGTTCCACTTGAAAACAAAACGGTGAGAGAGAAACGGATTTAGGGAAATGTAGGGAGGATATATATTGAGAGAGGGAGTGTTTGAATTAGGCAATTATCTGGGTTCCGGTTGGTGTTAGGGTATTCACATGATGGATTCGGCAATCACCTGTTATTCTTGGTGTTATTCTTGGTCTTCAGAAGCTTTAGGGTTTTCAGATAAAGAGGTAATCGGTAATCTGCCACCGTCTCTGTTCTGTTGTTCAATCCGACGGTGGTTGGCGATGGCTTTGTTCTACCTTTTTTTTTGTTGCTCCCGTCGCCGCTTATGGCTTCATGGTCATAACTACGGTTCTCTTTTTAATGTACATCCGTTTCGGGTTTGGGGTTATTTAACCTACTCTCTAAAATATATGGGCTATTAAACTGTGCATGTAAGGTGTTCGATGAAACGCTTTCAGAGGCTAAATCCCACGTTCGTAGTTGGTTTACGAATCTACCTGAAACTGTGATGAATGTGCATTAACTCTAAAATTTGGGGGTCTATGGCAGTGATGATGAGTTTGCACTCATCTGAGCTTCATCTAATGTTCTTTAGATTGTTAACGTGATGTGAAAAATGAAATTGGTTTTATGACATGAGGCTATGATGAGTGTATGAATTCGGTTTTTTTGGCAGGTGTTCGCCAGCAACATCTTTTGCAGCCAAATTGGTTTGATCCTTTTACAGCTTCTTAGCCTAATGAAACTGAATTTTTGCTTTCTACGTTTTGTTGAGCCTTGATCCATTAGTCATTGAAATTTAGTGGAATTTGTTATAAAATTTAAAGCAATTTTCCTGCACAATTATGTGATTCTCTTAACAGTTGCCGTGGCATTAACAGTCCACAATTTTGCTATAGACTTGGTGTATAAGTGCTAAAGATTTGGTTGTTGTTTCACTTGAGCCCTTCAACATGTTTAGCGATGTGTTATGAGCTAATGTGTTTGTGGTATCTATTGATGCTCATGTTTTCAACTACCCTTCTTTTTTCTATCCTTTTGCTCAGTGTTGCTTTTTGATGTCATTTGAGAACTAGGTTTAGCTTTACGCGTTTGTTGCATGATTCGATATCATTGTTTTTGGTATCTTTTGATGTTCGTGTTTCCAGTTTAAGTATTGGATGCCTAGGTTACAATTTGAGAGCTATTCGTTCCCGAATGCTATTATGACTGGTAAAGGCGTCGCTTGGCGTGACGCCACCCCTTACTCTACCATTATTGTTGGGGTATAGGTTTTGAGATAAAAAAATTAGGTTAGCTTTTTTACCTTTCCCAGAAAATTAGGGCTCATCCTTATTATGAATTTCATGAATATTACGTCAAAAAAAAATTATAGTGATGTTTCAGTTGCAATATTTGATGTTTTATAATATGTTGTGATTTGTTAAATCATTCAAAGCAACAAACGTTAAATGTTAACGTAAAATGTGGATCATTTATCTATCAAAACAAGAATACATCTTAGATGATGATGATGGTGTGCTATGTATTTTCTTTTTTATGCGATGACTTTTGTTTTCGGTTTTATTATAGATGCCGGATAACTTCTTCCTTTTGTGAGAGAGGATGATTTCGATCTTTGTTTAACCGGTTGAATTTGTTTTCGACGTGTATTTGGATCTTGCGGCTCTAGAATTGAATGAGCATACATGACTATTTTGGAGATTTAAGGGTTTGGTCGATGGTTACAAGGTAAGTAGTTTTTAGGCTTGAAATTGGTTTCTCTTTTACGTTTTACGGTCTATGGTATAGGAAGAATAGATAGGTAGAGTTTAGGATTAACATTAACCATATATAGATACTAATTATCAAGGGTAGTGAATTAGGTTCTGTACATGATTGAGAGTAATTGTTCATGCTGCTATGGTTTCAAAATGGTTGACATAATTCAGTTGTCACTATGCATTACGGGCAGAAAGAAAACTTTGATTTTGTTTTTTTTACCCAAACAGGGGGGTTTTTTTTTTAGTCGATGAACGGTAGCCATGAAACTTTTTCTGAATTCTTGATGTTTTGATCCTCACAAGGCATTGCGGAGCAAATAAGTTATCTGTTTAGGGGTATTCAACATAAAAGGATAAGAGCTTAATTTTGTTTTACACATGTGTAAACCCAATTGTCTAATAATTGCATTTGTTATATTATAATAAGGGTAACAGAACTTAGTTGGTGAATGCAATAAAAAATACGGACTTTGTTATAATTACATTTGTAAGCAGCGGTATGGTGTTTTTATGGTAAAACTAAATTCATGTTATGCTTTGTCCTATGTCAAGAACTTTTTTCATAAACAAACATTGCAGCAAAGATTATTTTGTTTGTTCTTACAGGGGATACGAAATAGCCATAGCGGATGTATACAAGGATGGACGTCAAGGGCTCGGTATGGTCATGCTTAGAAAATGCATATATGGATGTCGATTCTTACCTTTGTTGTGTGTTTTAAGGATCATAACTTGAATCAATGATGGTTTGCTTAAATTGGTGTGCCATTTTATTAAGTTGTGACTCCTAAGTTAACGCCGGAGAAAGCTAAAATGAAGATGATGTCAACTAAGAAGACGGCGGCGCCTGCGGCTAATAAAACAACGGTTGCGCTGAAAGGAGGTGGTGGCGCCTGCTGCTAAGAACACAAACGATCTGCCGCGAAGCGCAGAAAATAAATCTAGTTATTATAATAAGAATGGTCATTGCCCTTTCTAACGGTCCACTAGGTCTGTAAACGAACCGAACGTTTATGAACGGTTCGTGAACTGTTCGGCAGGAAGTTCGTTTATGTTCGTTTATTTAAATAAATGAACGAACACGAACCCATTTTTTTTGTTCGTTTAATTAAACGAACGAACATGAACACATGTTGTGTTCGTTTATTTATGTTCATGAACGTTTGTTTATATTCGTTCATTTATGTTCGTTTATTTTTGTTCGTTTATGTTCGTTTAATTAAACTTAACTTTATTTTTATTATTTATTTCTTTTTGTTAAGTAACCTTAATTCATATGTTCTAAAAACTTAACCCTATTTTTAACATTCTAAACATATCACTTATCAGCCGTTCTCTACACTTCACATCCGCTCTCCACCCTAACCCTAACGTTCATTTATGTTCATGAATCATTATTAACTTGTTCTTGTTTGTGTTCGTTTATTTTCATTTGTGTTCGTTTATGTTCATGAACTGTTCGTTTAGGTTTAAATGAACGAACATAAACGAACACGAACAAGACAAATTTTTTAATGAACGAACACGAACACAAAAATGTGTTCGATTATGTTTTCGTGTTCAGTTAAAGTTAAATGAACAAGCATGTGTTCGTGTTTGTTCGGTTCGTTTACAGGCCTAGGTCCACTAGTTTTAAAAATGGGATGAAGTCTTAACTAATATGATCTAAAAACATACAAGAAAATACATAACAAATTTAAAACAAAAATATCGAGCTACATTATCTTTAGATGTGTATTTGTAATGTTAATAAATATGACGGTTAAAAAAAACAAAATATAGATTCTTAAGTATTAATTGAGATTTAGAATTTTTTTTTTAGTATCATATATACACGTTAATCTCGTTCGCACCTCATAAAATTTTTCACTCGCACCTCTTAGACTTTTGAAACCGACCCCCAAGAAAAAATTATATAATTTTGAACTTTTGGCCCCCACCTTGAAATTTTTTTTAGTATTAGATATACATGTTAATTAATCTCGTCCGCACCCCATAAAATTTTTCACTCGCACCCTTTGGACTTTTAAATTCGACCCCCAAGAAAAAATATATAATTTTAGACTTTTTTAGCCAAGTTTTGTGTCTAGACTTTAGAGTTAGCCCAATTCTAATAGTTAGTAGACTAGTAGCCCAATTTTAAAAGTAAACCCATAATTTTTAATAGGTCTTAATTCTGATTAAAAGAAAAAAAAACCCAGCATAGTGCCTAAAACATTATTGAAACGTAGTAGTCCACCAGTCATTTCCTCTATCACCCAATTGAAAACCCTCAACTGATTAGTATATCAAGTCTTGTACAATTGATGGTTGAAACAAAAAAACACCTTAACTTTATATTGGTGTATCGTTTATTAAAGCTATCTCTCACATTACCCGTCGCAATTGCGACCGTTGAAAGAAGCTTTTCGGCAGTGAAGTTTGTGAAGAACGATTTGCGCAATAGGATTGGTAATGAAAATTTAAACGATTGTTGTAGTGCTTTTATTAGAAAGGACTTTCATAGAACCGTGGAGATAGATTGAAGATGTTATAGATAGATTACAAAAAATGAAGACCCGAAGAAAAAAACTTTAGATTTTTGAATTTTGTTATGCATATGTAATGACGCTTTAATTACTTTTAGGCTTTTGGTTTCCTTTTGTTGATTATATAATTTTAGTATTATTATTTTTGGTATACAAGTCAACCGAATCCGAACCACCTTATAAATAAACGACCTATATAAGGTATATAATTCCTCATCCCAAAAAAATATTCTGGGTACGTCATGATGGATATTGGAAGTGACCTCATATGCCCATAGAAGACTCGACAACTGCCCATAGAAGACTCGATCAATAGACCAAAACTAAACATCACTTGTCTGCACAACTTCATTGACCAAAGACCAAAAGTTAACAGGACTTGCCTGCCCATCTTACACTTCAAAGACCAAGTAGCTAATTAACCACAATAATATATAATTACGTGCATGCATGTTCATAAATCACACCATCTTAACTCTCAACTCTCAACTCATCTCACTCATGGCTTCATCCATCTTTCACATCCTTTCTTTCATCCTCTTTCACTTACTTTTAGCATCTTGTGCTCGAACCCCAACCGGACGAGGACAAACCGGCTTCCGAGCCACTCTAACTCGTGTTGAATCCGGTAAAACTTTTCCCAAATACACTTCTACAAGCCTAGTGAACAATGAACCTTCAGCTTCATTTATACAAGCTCCTATGAAAATTTCCAAAGACGTGTACACTATGAACCTAGCCATCGGGACCCCACCCGTGACATTTTCAGCCATGATGGACACTGGAAGCGACCTCATATGGACAAGATGCAACACCGGTCACTCCTATGACTCTAGTAAGTCCAAATCTTTCTCTCGAGTTGCAAAAAGTTGCGACGAGTATGAGCTTATCGGTTGCAAACAAAACTACGCAGATGGTAATTCGGTAAAAGTAAGTTTGGGCCAGGAGACCTTAAAAATTGGGAATGAGAATTTTAACAATGTAACATTTGCCTGTGGATCACCCGATAAAGGTATTCCATACCACGGGGTGATAGGAATGGGGCGTGGGGATTTGTCGTTGGTTTCGCAGAGAAAAGAGAGTGTCTTCTTATATTGTTTGGGGTCTAGAGAACAGAAAACAAGCAGCGTGTTGCTAACGGGCTCTAAAGCTAGTAGTAAAAATACCAACACCCAAACTACGCCTTTACTCAAACAAGGGGACAAGTCTTATTATTACATCTCCCTTGAAGGTATCTCAGTAGGCGAAACTAAACTTGCAGTCACAAAAGCTGATTTCGCGGTCAGTAGTTATGGAACTGGAGGGATGATCATTGACTCAGGGACGACGTTTACATACTTGGAAAAACGTATTGTAAATATGATTAGCGAGGAGTTCATGAATCAAACAAAGGTTGTAAATGTGGATGATAAGCCATACAAGGGTCTGGAAAACTGTTTCAAGCCTCTAGACAATGTGCCTGTCCCGGATTTGGTTTTCCATTTCGAGGGTGCAGATTGGGTGTTGAAAAGGCAGAATTATATCTATGAATCGGAAGATAAAAGCGTGGCGTGTTTGGCCTTCATAGCCAATGAGGAGGATAATGGGAATGTGTCTATTTTTGGAAACTTGAACCAACAGAACATGATGGTGGTTTATGATCTTGACAACAATAATCTGTCATTTAAGCCTGCAGTCTGCAGTACATTGTGAGCGATTGAGGGTGTTGCGCAAACATTGGCGTTTACTCTCTACGTGAACAAACTACGTGATGATTTTGGATTTTAATGTTGGTATAGAATAAAAGAGTGTTGTATTCTACATGTTTTGATTTTTGGTTAAGTAGGGTTGACAATTTACTATTGTTTGTAATCAGTTTCAGTTTTCATTCTATGTTCAAGTGTATGAAATAGTTTATTTGTGAAGAAAGGATTATGGCTTAAACGAGTTTGCAAATTTTTAAATGAATACCAACTAGCTAAGATGCCCGCGCGTTGCCGCTGGTAGTTTTGTTTTTTAGGCGCAGATTGTGTGGCGGTTTCACATAAATGCTTGACATACACTTTATCATATGCTTCAATTTTATTGCTGAAACTACATACATTTCTCACTCGTCTACAAATCGATCAGTACTCTTTAAGAAAGGCTTTGTGGCATCTACCAGTTCAGGTGAAAACTTAAACCCTAGTGGCTTGTTTCTGCAATAGAAACCACAAACACAAAATTTATGTAAAAAACTATCTTTATGGTTTTTGCAAGATCTCTTTGTCATGAGTGAAGGGTTTTAAAATATTTTATATATTACTAAAAGGGAATATTTTATAGAATGGTAATCAAGTTTTACTAGTGTTTCAATTATATCACTCATAAAAATATTTGTTCTAATTAAGTCATTAAAGTTTATTTTATGTTTTAATTTTATATAGTTTACCTGAATAGCAGGTATAATATCTATGATTGGAACATTAAAGTAAATTTTAATGACCTGATTAGAATATTAAAGTAAAGTTGACTTATCTAATTGGGAAAAGAAATGTTTTATAAAAATCGCCAAAATTTAAAAAATGTTGTATTTTATTTTTTTTAAAATTTTTTTAATTATAGAGGTTGCGGAAAGTTAATATTTTTTTGCCATTTTAAAAAAAGTTCGCATTTTTATTTTTTTCGTTGAATTGTACATGATTTTTTTATAATTATTTTAATTTTTTCTTCGTAATTGTTTTTGTGATTTTCATATTTTTTTCGTAATTTTATTTTTCCTAAATTTTTCGCAATTTCAAAAATATATTTTTAAATTTTTTAATCAATATTGTTATTGATAATCCAAGTCAACATTTAAAAAAATAACCAAATAAAAGTCATATGGATTGATGACCTTCTAAATGGGTAAATTGTCTATGATTAGAACATAAAAATAACTTTAGTTACCTAATTGGAACAATTTTTTTTATAAGTGACTTGATTGGAACACTCCTGAAGCTAGGTTACTATTTAGCAAAGTTATCCCTTACTAAAAATTAAATGCATGGCATCACGACTCGCTTGTGGGCCGGCCACTCTCGTGTCAGCATGGGCCCGGTTAAGACAACATAGTCTGACCATTAGAGAATGGCTAGGGGACTCCCCTTCTGGAGAGTTGTGATGATCTCTGCCACAACATAGAAAATTCGCCTTCCAAAAAAAATGTAACTTATAAGTAACCAAATAATGAAACTTCATATAGATGCTTTATGCCCACCAATTATAATGTTAAGTTATTAATTCAGGATTTTGACATTTTGGACTGTGAAATATATTTTGTGGGTCTCACTTATATACAGATATAGATATAGATTAAACCCGTATGCAATGGCCGACCCAAGTTGATATGAAGGGTGTCACCCGAACATGATTGTTTTCTTAACAAACGAACACTAACAGAAAATCTCGTTCGGTAAGATCGAAATAGTACTAGTAATTCAAATTAGACTTTTACATAATTATGGCCTAATTGATTATTTATTATTTAATTTAACCAATATGATAATACTATCCCTATATTAATTATAAGTCATTATTTGATGGGAATAATGACATAAATTATAATTTGTAGGGTTGCCCTTTTAGTATCCATAGTAAGAGTTATGAGAGGCTTATAAAACACCTTATCAAATAACACTATTTCACATTTTTTAAAAAATAATCCATCTAAAAGAAACCCTAAAGTATAACCAAGAACATCATAACAAAACCATGGCTTCGCCTCCATCCGCTAAGTTTACCATTCCCACCTGTAAGTATCTCTTATTTGATATTTATGCTTATGTTATTGATTGAATAAACATGATAAGGTTCTAAGTTTTGACCCATGTTTAAGGATTTAATCAACATGTGGTATCAGAGCATTATGTTGATTATATCGATCAAATCAATTTGTTGTCATGTATTATGTTTTCGGTTTCCTGATCTTCTATACAACTTGATTTTGAAACTAAAATCATTTTGGAAAATTAATTAGGAGATTATGATTAGGTTCGGATTAACTGATCAATTATGGATGTGGTGGCTTTATCACCAGAGTAAATTATTTTAGTTTTAAAGCAAATTGATTTAATTATTTCCAGAAATCGATTGAATATAATTTGAAACAAAGAATTGCTATTTTTCCACCATCTTGATTAGTATTTAATGGTGACTTCAGTTAACGGCCTTATTTTTGCCTATTGGGTTTCACATATTCAACCATGTTACGAGTAACTGTAAATTCAAAAACTGAATAGTCAATACTAATTTTTGAAATGAATGTTATACCTACATAATCTTTCAAATATAGTGCTACTGTGACTTAGGAGTGTTTATCAAGTCAAGTTTTAGGTTATATGGAGTGTTCATACTGAGTTTGACATTTTCAAATTTGAACCTAAATTTGAATTCACCCTACTAGTAGTGCTACTAATAATAATAATAAAAATGTCAAGCATATTCTAATCCCACATTTTTTTAAACGGCCGTTTTAGGTTGAATCAAATGATTGTTAGTCTGTATATTTTTATATCAAGTCATACTCTCTAAAGTATAAACGGTTGTTTATGTGTCTGTCGAACAACCGTTTGATGATGTGAAATGATGTCGGATTAAAAATCAAGGGTGTAGGTAATGAGTATGTCATCACCCTTCAAAAATTTATTATCCATATTTTTTGTTATAATAATACAGATTTATTTATTTATTTATATATGACTAATTCAAGTATCGGATTTGTGGGGCTTGAGGGAAGCATTCTAACAAGAAACATTCTAGACTTATTAGAATTGTTCAACTAATAAAGATAAAACATGGAACTACCTTATCTTTAGGCGTGTATTTATTAACTAAACAAAGGAATATCAGAATAATCAAAACTATTAGTTATTAGCCGTTAAATCTCATCTTTAAAAATCACTACCGGTGATCCTACTTTTTAAACTATTTTCCCTCAATAGTTCCGTACTAACTAAATGTTAAGTGAATTTTTCCTAGCATGCATTGTCACATAAGCAGTCCACGTCATTAAAACTTTGCCACGCAAGCAGTCCACATAATCAAAAGTTTGACTTTTTCCATATAAGTAGTCCACGTCAGCAAAAACCGACTTTTTTGCCACATAAGCAGTCCATGTCAACACAAACTAACTGAGTTATAGTTAGTATGAGAATGCCGAAGGAAAATAAGTCAAAAGGTGGGAGCGCCAGCAATGATTTTTGTTGGATAATTTAGTGTAATTGGATTGACTGTTTGACCAATATCTTCTTAATAAGACATATATAGGTCTGGAGGTGCGGAGTGCACGCCTACTTGAATTTATTATGAACTTAGTGGCGAAACCCCTAAGGGATGGGGGTCCGGGGGCAGCGCCCCTGGGAGCAAGGTCCAAGGGGTGGCAGCCCCTGGCTGGGTCAGCTTGGAAAATTTTTATTTCCATTAAAATTGCTATGGTAAAGATGTCTTAGAAAATTAATTTTCAAAATTAGAGGTACTAAATTTAGCAATCTTGAAACCTTGTAATAACAATAACTGCCTAAAAGGCAATTAATGGCCCTAAATTTCATTACAAATTGAGTATCTTGGTCAAAATTCTCTCTGGTTCTTCTCTTAATCAAAACATACAGAAAATTCTCAATCTCTGATTGTATCAGATCGAATATTCGATTGAACCGTCGAATTGATTCAGTCTGAAAGCGATTACGTGCCTTTAAAGATCTCAATTATCCGGTTGTTCGTTTGTTTTTAACCGGTTTGGCCCATCTTTAGCCGGTTTAATTCAAATGAGAGGATTATAAACCAGTTAGAGGGTGTTTGGGATTGAGTTTCAAAACAACTTATTGACTTATTGGCTTTTCCAAAAAGCCAATAAGTCAATAAGCTGTTTGTGTAACCCAAAAGCACTTTCTGTTTTAGCTTTTGGCTTTTAAGGGTGGAAAAACTGTTTTTGAAAAGTTAGAAATCCTGGCTTTTGGGTTTTGGCTTTTGATTTTTAGAAAAAAATTACAAATTTACCAACCATACAACCAATATTCACAATAAGTTAAGCGAAACACTTAAAAAAGACAATTTATTGACTTTTTGACGTTTCTCATCCCAAAAGCTAATCCAAACACTTTTTTTAAAACTCCTTTTCAAAAAGTCATAAGCCAATAAGCACTTTTGACCAACTCAGTCCCAAACACCCTCTTAGAAACCTATGGGTTGTATTGGTTCCACACCGGTTTCTATGTATCGGTTTCGGTTAGGATATTGGTTTCGGTGTTTTTGCACCTCTAATTTTGTAACATAACTCAATGGCTAAGAAGGCTTGTTGAAAAGTCTAGATAACTACCCATAAAAGACTCATTGACCACAAGTAAACACCATTGTCCACAACTGTATTGACTGGAGACCGAACTCACATAAGGTTAACATGACTTGCCTGCCCACATAACACTTCAAAGACCAATCACATATATAAGTGCATGCATGCATGCATCTTTCTTCCTCACACCATCTTAACTCTCAACTCTCAACTCTTACTCATGGCTTCTTCATCCATCTTTCCCATCCTTTTGTTGATCCTATTTCACTTACTTTTAGCCACCCGACCCACGTCTTCTGGTCGAGTTCCACCTCGAAGAAAACAAACCGGCTTTCGAGCCCCTCTAACTCGTGTTCGTTCTAGTAAAACCACTACAACAAACCCTTTGGACGCTTCACTTCTAGCATCTAGAATGACAGTTGTCAAAGATGTATACGTAATGAACGTAGCCATCGGGACCCCACCCGTGCCATTTTCAGCCATCATGGATACTGGAAGCAGCCTCATATGGACAAAATGTATAACCAATGGTTCAAGCTTCTTTGACTACACCAAGTCCATATCTTTCTCTGCACTTACTGAAAGTTGCAATTATTTCGGACTTCCAGGTTGCGTACAGTCGTATGCATCTGGTTTGGCCATAAGTGTAACTTTGGGCCAGGAGATCTTAACCATTGGGGGCAAACAGATTCCGAACCTAAAATTTGCCTGTGGGGAACCTCATGAAGATTTTGAGCACGATGGAATCGTAGGAATGGGGCCTGGGGCTTTATCATTGGTTTCGCAGTCAGAAGATAGCGTTTTTTCATACTGCCTGGACCTGGAGTCTAGATTTGGCACAGGAACGAGCAGCGTTCTGCTAACAGGGTCTGAAGCGCGTACTAATAATGCTGATGTCCAAACTACGCCTTTGGCGACTAAAGACTCAAATTACTACATCACCCTTGAAGGTATCTCGGTAGGCCAAACCAGACTTGCAGTCACAAAATCTGATTTCCCCAGTAATGCAGAGATGGTCATCGACTCAGGTACCACCTTCACATACTTAGACACAACTACCATTGAAATGATTAGCAATGAGTTCGCTAATCAAACAAATCTGGAAAAGTATACGGGTGATTATGGGCCATATTACGACAAGCTTGAACACTGTTTCAACGATTCAGGCAATGATCAAATCCCGAACATGGTTTTCCATTTTGAGGGTGCAGATTGGGAGTTGCCAAGAGAGAATTACATCTATCAACAGCCAGGTAAGGACTTGATGTGTTTGGCCTTCATAGCCGACGACAACCAGTTTATTTTTGGAAACATGCAACAACAGAACATGCTGGTGATTTACGATCTTGACAACAAAAATCTGTCATTTAAGCCTGCAAACTGCAATCTATTGTGAGCGACTAAGCGCTGTGCATGCATATTGACTTTTACTTTACCTTTGAGCAAAGCGATTTTAGATCTCAATGTCTGTATGAAATAAATGTGTATTGTATTGTATTGTATCGTATTCTACATGTTCTAGCGTCAGTTGCGTTTAATTTGTCGTTCACATATTAAGTGTATTGTTAAAAATCGACTGTATGTATCTCGGTAAAAAGCCAAAATCATATTGTATTTCCTCGTGATTTGCCCTGTTGTACAGCTGCCAATTCTACAAAATATGCTGTAAGCTACACAGAAGTCTTGACATTATTCTTTTGCGCCCGATAACCTACAAACTAGACTGCTTCTACTCGAGTGTCATCCAACTTGAAGTGCTTTAAGGGTCGCTTGTATCCTGCATACAGCAATTCTACTTGTTAGGTCTTGAGTTGCGTTATTCGCATGTTTATTTACTGTTATTATGTAGTAAAGCGAAAATACAAAATTAGCTACTGACCAGGGAATTATCGGTTACTAAAGTCATGTTTTGTTCACCAAGAGCTCTCAACCTGTTAAGCTCAGGCAACACAACTTTTTCAAGATCGGGTCTATCTTTGCGCCGCAACTCAGCGCATTGAATCGATAGTCTCGCGAACCCTAGTGCTTCGTCGAGTGGCCAATCAGTCACGGTAGGGTCCAACATGTTGGCAAAAGTCCCTTTATCAATGGACCTTCTAATTTGATGAGCCAAACCCATTGCGGGTTTGGCTGTAATCAACTGTAACAACATGATTCCTAACGAGTAAATATCTGATTTGACACCAAGCATCCCGGTTTGTTGATACTCTGGGTCGATGTAACACATCGTCCCAGCTGCTGTTGTCATTCTATACTGACTGACATCTTCGTTTAGTGACGATGCAGGGAGTAGCCTTGCGAGTCCCACGTCGCTTATCTTGCTCACAAAGTTTTGGTCTAGAAGAATGTTTCCAGGCTTTAAGTCACGGTGAACTATCGGTTCTGGTTTGGTCTGGTGGAGGAACAAGATTCCAGTAGCTATTTCCGCTGCGATTTTGAACCTAACTTGCCATGTTAACGGTGGGGTGTCTCCTCTTCTTAGTAAACGATCTTCTAAGCTACCATTGTCCATGTACTCGTAGACCAAGCAACCGTATTCCGGGCAGGCTCCAAGGAGTAAAACCATATTCGGATGCCGCATACAACTTAACACTTCCACCTATCATGATCAAACAATCACAAAAAAATACAAATATGGTACAATTCTCTTGTAACGGTAATCATTTTTATGGTTTTTTTACCGTACTAAGGTACTATACGTACACCACCTAAAATTGTCATATGGGGCCGTATAAACAGCAAAATAGGCAGTGGCGAAGCTTGGTTTCGGAATCGGCAGGGGCCGAACTCAATTTTTTTCAAACGGTAGTGGAAAATCGGCGGGGGCGGACTTAACCCGGACTCAATTTACCTATGAAAATCGTAAATTTCCACTACTGAGCCAAAAAACAGGGGGGGGGGGGGGGGTGGAAGCATACTTCGCCCCTGAAAATAGGGTCATACGAGCTGTATGGCCTTTATCAGTGGTGTGTGCCGTCACATCAGTCACTTCTATGTTAGTCTAAGTGTCTAACACATCATACGGCCCGTATGATTCGTAAAAACACCAACTCATAGGGCCGTATAAACATTATGGCCCGTATGATTAGCCACTTTAACACGTGTATAACCCCATATAACCTCTCATACGGCTCGTATGATGTGTCAGTGGTGTGTGGTTAATATGTCATTGGTGTGTGTATAGTCTGATCATTTTTACCTCTTGCTGAAACTGTGATCTTCCTTGGGCAGTACCAGGTCGTAAAACTTTGATCGCAACAGGTTTATCATCAAGCACGCCCTTAAACACCGGACCATAACCTCCTTCACCTACCTTTCTAGACTCAGAGAAGAAATTTGTTGCCTTTTCGATATCATCTATCGTGTATCTTCTGTATCTAAACTGCTTTTGCTGTTTACCAATCAAGTCTTGATGTTCTTCCTCGGGGTGTTCTAGTGCTCGCGTCTTGGATTCTAACTCTGCGAGTCTCTTAGACGCGCGCGCCTTCACCATTAACGCTTGGTATCGTTCTTTTTCTTTCTCTGCGACTTCTGGTGCTTCGCCTTCTCCACTTTTAGCTTCCGATAGTCTACTTGTTTCTCCCAATCGAGATCGTTCGAGTTCTCCTGCCTGTTGGTTTCATTCGTTATGGTTTGTGAAAGTTTTTTAAAAAAAATGGATTACTGATAGGAGACCTTTTGTTTTGCTGTAAGTGCATCTTTGCAGGCTGAACTGTACATCTCCATTGTTTTCTGGAGTTCCAACTTTAGTCTTCTCATTTCGTTATCCACATCTTCCTGTTGCAAATAATTTGTGATGGTAAATATGCAGCAATTTGTCATGTTATTAGATTTGAAATGTTGTATTTTATGATAACATACCAGAGTTTGTTCGTGTTCGTTTCTTTAACTTAAACCAACCAAATGATAGGATCTTATTGTTCTTGTTTATGTTCGTTCATTAAAGAAAATGGAAGTTTTCATATATGTTTGTTTGTTAATATTATAAACGCAAACAAACATAAACGAACATAAATGAGCGAACATAAATAAACGCACGAACATGAACATGAACATGAACAAAAAAATGAGTGTGTTCTTGCTAGTCGATTACCCACGGATTGGTACAAAAATTTGAATGGATTAATGCATAATGGGTCAGTCAACTAGTATTACTAAAAAATAATTGATAAATTCAAATGAGTATGTAAACAAACGAACGTTGATGAACAAACATAAATAAACGAACTAGGCATTTGTT
The DNA here is from genome assembly GCA_028751855.1 of Ambrosia trifida. NCBI lineage: Eukaryota > Viridiplantae > Streptophyta > Magnoliopsida > Asterales > Asteraceae > Ambrosia > Ambrosia trifida. The sequence goes on from CM054130.1 coordinate 95,022,615, forward strand.
CATATTCGTTCGTTTAACTAAATGAATAACAACTTTTGTTTATGTTCGCTCGCTTATATAAACAAACTTCCCACAGGAACCCTTTTGGTCCAGACATATTAAGTTTGCCACCTCTAGCATTTGTGTTAGCAAAACAAGATGGATCCAAAAGTGATTAACGACGAAATATCATTGCTAATCTAATGACACTAACGACGGCAAAGTTAGTATGTGACAGCATTTAACTTTCAGCGACAATTTGTTGCGTTATAATTACGAAGTTTATATATTACCCTTGTTTGTGCTGAAGACGATCTGTCTGAGGTCGAAGAAAACATTGAACCCATGTTGTTTCCACCATAAGGTGACCCAAAGCTCCAGTATGAAGCACCCGAACCCCGTGGTGTCAAATCAACACAAGAAATGTCATAATTTATTGCAGCGGCCGCAGACATCGGATCACAAGTTTCTCTTCCTGAATTTATAAATGATACATCTGTGTCTGCTTCTGAAAACTCCCCACCCAACAACTTTACATTTAACCCTCTCCCTTTATTAAGAGGTGACCTGTATATATTATCTATCTGTCAGCAGTGGCGAATTTTAACCCAAAACTTCGGGGGGTCAGAAGTCACTAGTTTCGGGGGGTCGGAAACCAGTTTGGGGGGGTCGAAACCTTATATACCAAAAAATTTCTATACGAATACTATATAATCAGAACTTCTGAACAAAAATTCGGGGGGTCGGCCGCCCCCTCCCACCCCTTAAAAGGATCGCCCCGTATCTGTCAGTAAATATTACTTTAGGGTGATGTCATATGGGCCATATAACAGGGCGAAAATTGGTCATACACGCCGTATGACTTTGTCAGCGGTCACATTAATCATTTTTACGGGTACAGAAGCAAAATGACCATTTTTCTAAATGACTCAAACCTGTTCTGACCCGTCATCCCGCCCAACCCAACCCGCCTGTTTTGGCATGTATACATGTGACCATTTTCTGTCTATCACACAACCCACATAACATCATACCGCACATATGGCACATCAGTAGCGTCTGGATAGTGTTTCGGTGGTGTTCCAATAGGGACGGCCTTAATTTATAGACTCATGACGAACTCTTTGAACTTACCTGATTGTTTCGGGGACTTCGGGCACCGGAAGTGGCTTCTTGGGAGCCAATTCTGGTCCTGTTTACAAGTTCCTGAAGTCATATAAACAGCAAAATACTTTTGGAAGTTCAAAGTGATCATTTAATAGCAAATGAAGAACATACTTTTGGTGTCGAAACTATTCTTGCGTTGTACAGTTGCTTCGATGTAAATGCTAGATTGCTCTTCGATTTTCTCACGTAACGGTGATTGAAACGGGACAGGTCTTGAAGCTTTCTTTGTTGATGATATCTTTCCTTTCGAGATCACATAAACTGTGCAGAAATCAGGCACCGATTTCATCACGTGGCTTGAAACTTCAGTACTCCGAAATCTAACATCACAAATGTTCGATAGTTAGTCACACGCATTCATGTTTTAGTAACTGACTATGGTTCGGAGTGGCTATTTGTGGATGAAGATTATGACCTGATGAAACCATGCCGCGATGAGGCTCCAACGACTAAAACCTCAATCGCAGCATAAGAAGCATATTCCGTGAGTGCTTTCGCTACATTTGTATCTTCGAGTACAACATCATAGCATTGTATCTAGCGAGACAGACATGCAAGTAAATTAAACGACATAAAACACGCATGGAAACATACGTTGTATATCATATCGCGTACTTGTTTACGGGTACAGAAGCAATGAAACGTGAGGAACAAGTCTCTGGTTTGCTTCTCACGCATTTGCTTGCTTGCATCAGAAGTATCAATCCCACCACCTGCACATCCATAATAGCACAACATATCTCAACGTTTAAGAGATATGATAGGGTTTCCATTATAACGTTGTGCTAAATGTACCCCACCCCTCCGTTTTCCTTGCCAGGAATCCTCATCGAGTTTTTAAAACTTTAGGGGTGGTGTACATTTAGCGAACCGTTATTCTATAAAGAAATGGATTGCCTGTTTTGCGAATGACATGAATGAGGACAACAGTTTGGCCACGGATAAGAAGATGTTCAATGGACCATTTGAGAGCGTGTGGGCTGTATTTGTCTTTGTCGATCGCCACCCCAACCAAGGCGGTTCCCTTCCGCAGCAACGGGTCTCCGCCAATAACAGCACTTTTGCTCTTCGGAAGCCACATTTTCTGTTGCCTCCTCTAATGCTGTTTGGTTGGGTGCTATTGATGATGTTCCATTGGATCTTTCTTTTTTTCAGTTTTGTGTTTCTAGTTCTTTTTTTTTTTTTTTTTATTTATTTCTAATTTTGAAAGAAGCAAGTTAAAAACCACATATATTCTGTGTGGGCAACATAAATCACAACCTAAAATCTCTCATTGTTGTCAAGGGACTTGAATCCACCCAATAATCAGCTTTGCTTTGCTTTACCATTCCCTCACTTCATATAACATAGGGTATGTTTGGCAAAACTAGGGCTGGCAATTTAGACACGAACCTACATGATTTTAACAGGTTTCATGTTTGGCCTTAACAGGTTTCGTGTCTATAACAGGTCGACACGTTAAGACCTGTTTATTTTCGTGTCATGTTCGTGTTTACATGTTTCGTGTTCGTGTCTTATCATGTACGTGTCTTAACAGGTCTTATCATGTCTTATCGTGTTTCTTATCATGTCTTGTCGTGTCTTATTGTGTCTTATCGTGTCTTGTCGTGTTAACTTATTTTACTAGGTGTTCCTTATCATGTCTTGTCATGTCTTATCGTGTTAACCTGTTATACACAGGTTCGTGTTCGTGTTTGAAAAAAATGACACGATTAGATTTTGTGTCGTGTTCGTGTTTACAAGTTTCGTGTTCGTGACTTAACAGGTTCGTGTAACCTGTTATGCCAGCCCTAGACAAAACTAGCTGGTGTTTAAAAGAATAGTTGAAACTTTTAATAAAATGTATAAAATGACCAAATTAAGCATAACTAAAAGCTTGTATGCATTTAATTTTTATGGTAAAATGGGTATTTTTGTCATTTACTCATTAAAAGCTTGTAGCTAATAGGAGTTAACGTTAGTACTAGTAACGTTTCAATACAAAACTTTTTCTCCTAACTTAAAAGCTTCAAGTTCATTCAACCAAACAATATTTTTTTACTGAGTAAGAAGTTCCTAAAAACTCATTGCAAAACATATTCATAATAACCAGCTTCTTCAAAAGTAGCTAGTGAGATAAGATTCCTAATGGTTGTCAATTCCTACCTCTTGCCAATCTAAATAAGGTTTATGCAATGTTTTCAAAACCATACTAGTCATCGAATTAACTACTCTATCAACACAAACCTTTTAAGAAGTAAATGTTCAAAAAAGGTAGACTAAAATCAAACAAACAAGCGTTTTGTGGGTTGCCGCAACCCAGCCCACCAGCTAGTCGCCGGGACTTGTACCAATAAATGACATGTTTAACCCGAACCCACGATGCCTAACTCACCTTTTTCTAGAAAGGGCCACACATAGCATGTATTTACGTATATAACTTCATATAGAGTCAAAACATGGTCTTAAAAGTCGGATGAAAAAACAAAAATCTATTGTTAAAAACATACAACTTAGACTAGGTACCAGATAGAAAAAGAACACCCAAATTACTGACAATCTCTACCCGAAACAGGAAGAAGCTATAAAAGATAGAAATCACACAGGATAGGAATATCCACGAAGGTAAGAGGAATCAACGCCTGACTCGCGGGTCAGTGCCACGCGACCTGTTCTTGCCACCTGCAAATGATCGTCGAGCAAGGGTGTAAGTCTAAACCTTGAATGAAGTCGGGTTTAATAAAAATATGATTGGAGACAAGGGATTCACAAACAGACCTCACAAATTCCGCAAGGTTCCAACAACCTCTGCAGTGCAACCATCTTATTCAGATCTCCAGTAACCTAGAAAATACACGTAAAACAAATAAGGGATCATAAAGAACATGCAGTGATTGATTTAATGTTTCAGTGAAGCTTTATAATGTGCCATATTGTATATGCTATGCGGTTCGTGTTGCATTGGTTCTTGTATAGAAACCAAACAAAAGGTAATGTAGCCATGCATGACCTCGGCTCAAGGATGATTTAAGATCAGCTCAAGGAGGATTTGAGATCGGCTCAAGCTCGATTTGAAAAGCTTAAATATTTATTCAAAAATATATAATTTAAATACTATATTCAATAACAAAATGCATTCCAATGTAGACTTTCCACACACCATGCCACTGAACTTCGAAACTATGTTCTATCTTGGTTACTTTTGGAAGAAAAAAGAGCATCATACTTCTAAAATAGTTCATAATCGAATGTATGTATTTCTTTCTGACTTGATAGAAAAATATAATTTAATTAATACAGCTAAATTTCTTTTATAAAATAAATAACCCCACATGATTTTGCTTGGCCGACAACCACTAATCTTAACTATCCTCCCTAACATCGTGTAAAACCCCATGATCGTAAGTTAAACACTAGTAATGAGACTTGGCCCAGAACCATATTTATCTAAGGTTGGGTTCACATCAAACACTCAAACAACAAGCATGGGCTTTAGATGAAGATGGCTTCTGGTTAGTCTCACTAGTGGTTTCTATTTTGTGAACAAGCATGGGATTAGATTAGCACATCACTTGTCCTTGGTCTAGCTGGAATTTTCCCCAAAAGAAGAAATTGAGCAATTTTCTAGAAACGACTCAAAATATAAGTATTAGAATTTTCACTTGACAGAAAATAAACTGCAAGTGAATAAAATTCACCTCAAGTGTAATTGTATGATCTGACACATCTACGGCTTTAGCCCTAAATATGCTTGCAATATCAAGAACATTGCGTCGGGCAGTGGAATTTACAGCAATCTTAATCAGCATCAATTCTCGTTCGGCAAATGGCATCAATGTTAAATCCACAACCTGAACAAACAAAAATATTTTTGTTGGTCACTCAATTGAATGAATTCAACGAAGCAACCTCAAAATCTGAGAAATGACCTATGAACCATCTCGAAAAACAAAACATAATGGGTACAAGTAGCAAAATGCAGCTAATTGTTTGCGCAGACTGGATTGTCACAAAAATAGAAGTGTCAGATATGATCATGGAATTAATAAAATGATTTTAGAGATTTTATTAATTAAAAATACACTTCAAGAGACTTTAGACTCTTACGATCCTTTTCCTTTTGAGTTAATTTCATTTAGCTTTACTCATCTGAGTTAAAACATAACATGAATCGAGTAAATGAAGCAATTTCCAACGGTGATATATACTCACATCATGCACATCTATCAACTTGTATAGTTGTTGAACCAACTTTGCAATTGACTCATCTGTACCAGGGACAACAGTTGTGATGCGGGAACGCCCCTCTACTTCTGCATGACCGACTGCTAGACTCTGATATTAAAAAAATATAAACACCAAAAAGATTTCAATTTCTTGCAATTGTTAAAATAATTACAATAAGAAAACAAACGAAAAAATCAACATTCAACAACACAAAAAGTATACCTGAATATTATAGCCTCTGCGGGCAAAAACTCCTGTTACGATATTGAGAACTCCAGGAGAGTCATTTACAACGATTGATAAAGTGTGGGAACGAAGCCCGCTTGTCTAAAAACATTAAACAAAAAATTGTTGAAATGCTTCCCATGTTTTTATGATGTTTGTGGAAATTAAGAATTGACAATAAGGTCTTACATCTTCTTCATTAAGAACACCCCAATGTGCATCAAGAACTTGATTGAATGAATAATCATCAGATGAATCTACTGGATAAACATCTCCCTTCACAAACAAAAAATGTTTATAATTAATCAAAAGGTAATACAACTTTCAGCAAAAACAAAAATATATGAAACTAACCCCAGCAGGCTTATCAGATTCCTGATACTCTGTTCTCTTTTTGGCTTGAAGAGGAGTTCTTTTGTTCATTTCTTCAAGATCAGGATATGAAGCTGCTGAAAACCGCCAGAAAGGAGCATCTTCACCCATTCTTTCTCTTCTCAAGGCAATCTAAGGCATTAAAGACGGGTTGGGTTACGGGTCAGGCAGGTAACTATAAGTCCAAGTCAGCTCGCGTTGAGCAGACCGCCAGACCCCAATAACTTTTCATTCACTTTTTGAATTTCGCAAATAACTTAAGTAATAAATATGATTAAAATAATTATATCATTACAATACTATTTCAAAGGAAAGAATAAATAAACTTAGGAGGTTTAATGCGTTTGAATACTGAATGCACTATTTACTTACCTTCCCGGTCCTAGCAACTTCTTGGATCCCAAACTTGCTTAAATTTCTTTGCACCGCAACCATTTTCCCTGGGTCACCAGTTACCTAGATTCCAAAGTAAAAAAAGAATTTATTTAGAACTTCTATCAGGCAATCAGCTCTTTATGATAGCACAAAGCGATACGAAGTGTTTATTTTACCAGTACATTAGAGCAAATCATATTGATTATGAGTCGTAAACACGATTATGTATGTTAGATTAAAAAGAAAATTGTGAAGACCTGAGCCTAAGACGATTTATGTGTTTTGGAACTAGAAAAACAAATTCACTCAGAAATTGCATAATGATAGCAAGTACAGATTTTTGTCTTATTAAAAATCACTCAAACAAATATACAGGTTTTCTTGAGTCAAAACAAAATTAGACCATAAGCACTGTAACGAAAATAAACTTCATAGACTTCCATAAAGCATGACAATAAGCACTGTAAGCTTGTAGAAACTGATAAAATAGTCCCTGAGTAGTCATAGTCTCATAGAATGCAATACATGACGTCAAAAATAAAGCCTAAAGCTTATACCAGGATATGACAGCAAGTATACAGAATGTAATTGAAATAAGACCACGTTTCGTTAGTATTGTAATTGTTCCAAGTAGTCGCAGAGTATACAAACCTTATATCTAAATTCTAATAAATAAGGTTGTGAACATATGCAAATTAGCATAGGCCCTATAACAGCATAAACAATTCAATCCATTAAGATCCAAACTCACTCCTATATGCTGCGTGAAGAATAGTAAAAAAGCTATAGAAAAAGTTCAACTCCAATCACCTCAATAGTTATAGAATGTTCTGAAATATCAACAATTCTAGCTCTAAATATGTCCACTAACCACTTGACCTGAAAATTAGAATCACAAAAGAACATGGTAAGATAGCATATCCTTAGGCTGAAAATGGTTAGCTAGATTTGAATATTTGATTGCATGCGTTCATTGCAATTATAAGAACTGGTCATTACAGTACTTAGGTATAATATAAAAAACCGTAATTAACCAAAACATGAAGATCACAAAATAAATAGTTAAACACCTCCAAACGGTATCTTGGATCTGCATTTATCTTGATGAGCATCAACTCACGTTCTACTTGTGGCTCCTTTGAGATATCTTCAACCTATTAAAAATGGTTGATATAAGTAAAGTATAAAAAAATAGACAATATGATGAATCAACCATCAGAATAAAAGCCAACCTTTAAAACATTAACGAGCTTTAGAAGTTGTTTCATAACTTGCTCCAACACTCTTTCAGTTCCCGATACAACTATAGTAAAAAGAGCCTTATCCTTGTTTAAACCAACAGCAAGGGACTCGATATTATATCCCCTCCTTGCAAAAACTCCTGCAATCCGATTTATCATTCCACTTTCATCACCAACAAATACTGAAATCGTGTGGCGCCTCACCCTGAATAACAAAAGCATGACATCAAGATTAAATTCACCACAACATAAAGCATAAATACATTATAGACCATATATTCATCACAACATAAAACATAGAAATTTTATAAAGAATAAAACTAGAAGTGTAAAAAAACCCAAAATTAATTTACTTCCTCATTACACAAAAAAAAAAGACTCCAATTATAATATTTGAGAGTCAAATGGTTTATATTGAACCATAATATTTCATGATATGTGTTAACTATTAAGTCAATCAATTAGATACGTAACCTAAAACAATAAACAATGTAAAACTCCAATGTTAACACCTAACCTAAAATAGTGTACAACTCCATTGTTAACACTTAACCTTAAACATGTATAACTCTCAAAGTTGTAAAAAGCGCTAGGCGCAAGGCAGGCGGTGGGGTCTAGCCTAGGGACTATGCGAGATTAGGCGGATTAATCGTTTTGGAATTTTTATACGTATTTTTATATATACACACAGATTTATATGAAAATAATACTTAGAAATTCACATAATACTTCATGTATAACTATATGTACAACCTTAGAAGCACAAAATCTCTATAATACACTTTATGTATAACTAACCAAGTCATATGTACAACAAATAAAACTCAATAAATAAAAAAGAAAAAGATAAAAACAAGTTAGAAATAATTTAGGACTAAATTTAAAGAAATAAAAATATTAAAAAAATAACTTAAGGGTTAGTGTGTAATTTTGTGAAAGAAAAAAAAATAAAAGACTTGTAACCCTAAAAAGTTACAACCGTCATATAGATCTCTGCATATTTCTCTTAGCGATATACATTGTTATTATTTTAGTAGATATTGTTTATTAGGAATGCGTATCTTTTCCTATTATATCTAGGGTTTATTATGCTCCCTCATGTCTATATAAAGGGACATATCACATTGTATTATTCATACAGAAATCTAATACCATAAACCCTTTTATGGTATCAGAGCCTCGGCTCTTCAATCCTTCCTTTTTTCGTTTAACCCTAGGCAGCTTCGGCTGCTGCAAGCCTTCGGCTGCTGTCTTTTTTATTTCCTTGCTGTTTCAGCCATGACTTCCGGTAAAACCGAGTCATCAGATCAGTCCGATAAAACACCTAAACCATCCCTTCATCCAGCCTATTCCGTCACCAATATTAATTCAAAAGTCCGCACCCTTGATGGCAAGAAAGTTACGTATACTTCTTGGACAAAACTGTTCCGCCTTAACGCCACCGCATATCAAGTCCTCGACCATATTGACGGAACTCCAGCCCCGCCAGAAGATGACCCAGCGTATGCAGGTTGGAAAGAACTGGACGCTCTCGTCCTACAGTGGATCTACAGCACCGTATCAGACGGCATCCTGCCGCGGGCCATGGACACCGGTCTTGATCCAACTGCCCGCCTCGCATGGACCCAGTTGGAGAACGTTTATCTTAGCAACAAAAAGGCTCGTGCGGGAGCCTTAGAAACCCAGTTTTGCAATCTCACTCTTTCGGCTTGTGCATCTTTGGATGCCTACTGCCAGAGGTTGAAGGAACTCGCTAACCAATTGGAGGACGTCGATCACCCGAAACCTGAGGACCGACTTGTCCTCCAACTGGTCCGGGGACTCCCCGCTGAGTTTGACACGATCGCGGCTCTTATTAATGCAAATAATGCTGATTGGGATGCAGCCCGAAGCATGTTAGACGATGAAGTCATTCGTCTTGAGGCGCGCAAGAAATCCAGTGCTTCGGTTATGATGGCTCAAAGCAACAAGTCTCCTACTCCTCAACACCACAGCGGTTACTCTCCCAATCCGAACCCAACCAACCAATATTATCCAAACCCAACCAACCAATATTACCCTCGCACCCGTGGCCGTGGTCGTGGTCGGGGTCGTGGCTATCGTGGCCGCGGCACCGGTCGCCCACAATCCTATTACCCACAGCAATATTCACCCTCGCCATATCCACAACAATCCCAACCACCAACTTACCCACAATGGGCATGGTGGAATACTCCCCCATGCCCATACCCGACCCAGCCCGCCACTAAATCCAACACCTCTTATTCCCAAAACACTACCCAGCAGCCGGCCTATTACTCTTACTCCCCACAGCAGCCCCAACACCAACAATCACAACAGCCCACATCCTATTACCCATCACCCAACCCTTCCGTAACAAGGTATGATTCAAATCCCTGATCCTTTTCCTGCAACAAGTAAAATTTTAGTCGGCAATGGTGCGACTTTACCAATTCATGGGTCTGGAACAGGCTACCTTTACCTACCCAACCGCACCTATGTCCTGTCCAATATCCTTTACTGCCCACAAATTATTAAAAAGTTACTTTCTGTTCGTCGTTTCACTAGAGATAATAATGTTTCCATAGATCCTTTTGGTTTTTCTTTGAAGGACCTCCCAACTGGACGAATTCTTTCTCGCCACAATAGCACCGGGGATCTCTATCCAATCACTCCACCTGAACTACCACCTCAAGCAAGCTTTATCACCACTACTTTTCTACCATAGCATGAACGTTTTGGCCACCCCGGCGCTCAAGTTTTAAATATTCTTAGTCGTAATTTTAATTTCCATTGTAATAAAAACAAAGCATCTGGTCTTTGTCACTCTTGTAAGTTATCAAATATTAAAAGACAACCGTTTTATGATTCAAATTCATTTACCTTTTCTCCATTTGATATTGTTCATTGTGATTTGTGAACATCAACAGTACCTAGTAAGTCCGGATATAAATTTATATGGTACTTATTAACAATTTTTCTAATTTTATTTGGGTCTATCCCTTGAAATATAAATCCAAAACTTTTCCCACCTTCGTAAAATTCCACAAACTCATTCACCCCCAATTCAACAGAAAGATTAAAACCTTCCGGTGTGACCTAGGTGGCGAATTCGACAACAATGCCTCTAAGCAATTCTCCACACAGCACGGCCTTCTATTTCGCTTTGCTTGTCCACAAATCCCCTCTCAGAATGGTCGTGCCGAACGCATGATTCGTCGCCTCAACGACATCATTCGTTCTCTCCTCATCCATGTTCACTTACCCCCACCCTTTTGGGTCGAGGCCCTTCACACCGTTGCATACCTCCACAACATCCTGCCCACAAAACGCCTCAATTTCTTTACACCTACCTTCGCCCTCATCCAACTTATGATCACCTTCGGGTGTTCGGGTGTGCTTGCTACCCCAATACCTCCGCCACTCAACCTCATAAGCTGCACCCACGTTCTGTTCGGTGTATCTTTCTCGGCTATCCACCAGATTTTCGTGGATACCGGTGCCTCGACCCAACCACAGGCAAGGTCTCGATCTCCAGACACGTGACCTTTGACGAACATAGCTTTCCCTATGCAACCCCAACCCACCCGACTTCATACCAATTCCTTGACGACCAACTACCACCCGACTTTACCTTTACCAAACCCATGCCCACGCCCCCACAGCCCGCAACCCAGCCTACTAACCCTGGTCCACCACATCCTCCTCCCAACCCACCATTACAATACACCTACAGCCGCTGGCCCAAACCTGCCCAAAACCAACCGACACCCTCTGTACCACCCGGTTTCTTCCCAGGCCCATATCCAGCCCAACAACATCGTCCAAACCCACCAGCCCTTACACCCGCTACCGGCCCTTCGTCAGCCTGTCCCCCAGCTCCTCCCCCACCGTCCCATACCCAGTCTACCCACCCCATGTCAACCCGTTCTAAAACAGGCAGCCTAAAACCACCCCAGAAATCCCTCCACATCACCACCATATCACCCCTACCAAAGTCCTATAATCAAGCCTTCACCGACCCGAATTGGTCGCGCGCCATGCAGGCTGAATTTACGGCCTTACAGGAAAATGAAACATGGGAGTTGGTCCCCAGACCGGTTGACCGGCCGGTTGTTAGATGTATGTGGTTATTCTGTCACAAGTTTAAGGCGGATGGTACGTTGGAACGATATAAGGCACGTCTGGTAGTTAATGGAAAATCACAGACGGTTGGCATTGATTGTGAGGATACTTTTAGTCCGGTTGTCAAACCGGCCACCATCCGTACAGTTCTCTCCCTTGTTGTGTCAAGGAATTGGCCAGTCCATCAGTTAGATGTGAAGAATGCGTTCTTACATGGGCATTTAAATGAGACTGTTTTTATGCATCAACCGCCGAGTTTTGTTGACAGGCGTTGTCCAGGTTTTGTTTGCAGGTTAAAGAAATCTCTTTATGGCCTTAAGCAGGCCCCACGAGCATGGTACAACAGATTTGCCACCTACATCCTGTCGCAAGGATTCCGTAGTAGCACGTGTGATAACTCTCTGTTCATATACACGAGCGGCAGTGACATCGCTTATTTGTTATTATATGTTGATGACATTATCCTTACTGCGTCATCACCTACCTTGCTTCGTGGTATTATTCACAAACTCTCACGAGAGTTTGCTATGACAGACCTGGGCCAACTTCATCATTTTTTTGGGGATTAAGGTTACTCATAAAAAGAATGGACTTTTCTTGGATCAGGCCCAATATGCCAAAGACATTCTAGCACGAGCGTCTATGTCCTCGTGCAAGCCATGTGCAACACTAGTCGACTTATCCTCCAAACTCAATGCTACCGATGGTGCTTTATTTCATGACCCGACTTTGTATCGGCGTATCGCAGTCTAGTAGGTGCCCTCCAGTATCTCACATTTACTCGTCCAGATATTTCTTATGCGGTTCAACAGGTTTGCCTGTTCATGCATGAACCCCGTGACCCACACTTTGCGTTTCAAAAGCGAATACTGCGGTATATTCAGGGGACCATAGACTATAGAATACGGATCGTTCGTTCTGATATTCATTCATTGACCGCATACTCCGACGCTGATTGGGGTGGTTGTCCAGACTCTCGCCGATCCACCAGTGGGTATTGTGTCTTCCTTGGGGAAAATCTGCTCTCATGGTCCTCTAAACGCCAACCAACTGTGTCCAGATCAAGCACAGAAGCTGAATATAGGGGGGTCGCCAATGCGGTGGCAGAGGCAACTTGGCTCAGAAATTTGCTTCTGGAGTTACGGATCCCTTTAACGCGCGCCACGGTTTTTTATTGCGATAATGTTTCAGCGGTTTATTTGTCTGATAATCCGGTTCAGCACCAACGTACCAAGCACATTGAGATTGATATTCATTTTGTTCGTGAGAAGGTTCGCGTCGGTGATATTCGAGTTTTACATGTTCCCTCCTCCTTTCAGTATGCTGACATATTCACCAAAGGGCTCTCTCGACAGCTTTTCCAGTCATTCAGATCCAGTTTGACCGTCTGTCCTACGACCGATCAAACTGCGGGAGGATCTTAGCGATATACATTGTTATTATTTTAGTAGATATTGTTTGTTAGGAATGCATATCTTTTCCTATTATATCTAGGGTTTATTATGTTCCCTCATGTCTATATAAAGGGACATATCACATTGTATTATTCATTCAGAAATCTAATACTATAAACCCTTTTAATTTCATCTTCATCTACATCATCTCTTCACTTCTCAAGATATTTCATCTCAAATGGTATCATCGTGGCTCTATTTCATCTCTTCTCAAGGTATTTCATCTCTATTGCATTCGTTTGTCTACTTCATCCCGATTTCTAGCGACCGCCTAGGGCGATTTTTAAACACTGTCCCTTTCCGACAGAAACTGATCCACCGGAGCCGGAATTTGCTACCGGAAATCGCTATGCTGGTCGCCAACCCACCTAATCCCCAACCTAGGTCAATATCAAAAGGTTTTAGGCAGCCTAGCGCCTAGGCGAGTAGGCGACCGCCTAGGCCGCCTTTTACAACACTGATATTAACTCTAATGTTAACATCTGGCCTAAAACAATGTATAACTCTAATATTAATACCTAACCTGAAACAATGTACAACTCAAATGCTAACATCTATGATCTAACCTAAAACAATGTATAACTCCAATGTTAACACCTAACCTAAAACAATGTATAACTTAACTCTAACATTAACACCTATCCTAAAGGCTAGAAAATATATAACTCTAATACAGTAATATTAATACCTAACCTAAAACAATGTGTAATATTAACACCTATCCTAAAGGCTAAAAAAATTGCAGAACTCTAATATCAATACCTAACCTCATGGTTGCAGAACTCGCTAGGCGCTGCCAACTCGGCGGACTGGGGAGTTGCGAGTACTCGGCCTAGTCGGGCGAGTACTCGGGGGTCGAATCGGCCTATACGGGGAGTACTCGGAATATTCGGCCAACTCGGCTATACTCGGTGACCCACCCTGTAGCGAGTACTCGGGGAGGAATCGGTCAACTCGGACGACTTTTGCAACTATGCCTAACCTAAAACAATCTATAAATTCAATGCTAACCCCTAATAACTTTAACATGAAAAAGCACTAAAAACCTAAGTCAAGAGTCACAACTAAAATACAATAAGTAAACGAATTGATCATGCAAACGCAGTCCTAAACCTCCTCATTTTAACAAAATCAATAGACAAGACCACAATTATTAAAAAATAAAAATTAAAGGTTCAATTGTAAAAAATACAAACAAACTGACTTAGGTCTTGCCATGGATGGAGTGGCATCAAGGGCGGTGGAAACGGAAGCACTGGTTGCTTGCACAGAGAGTGATTTGAGATAAGGTTTGTTAGGATTTGAAGAGAGTGTTGGAGAGAAACTGGTCGGTGTACGGTCTAGAGCTTTGGGAGATGGAAGTAGATTAGAAGAAGAAGAAGAAGAAGAAGGTGCTCTTTGAGTGTGGATTATGGCGGAGTAGGTAGAGGCGACAGTCGCCATTGATAGAGGCAGTGGATACAACAAGTGTTTGCTCTGTTTTCATTTTTTATGTCATTTTATATGCGTTTGGGCCTTCTTCCCTACGGCCTACAAATCGGACCGGATTCAACACCCAAATTTTTTTTTTTTTTTTTTTTTTTAACGTATAGCGAAATTGGTGACGTGTCCTATCTCCCGTTAAAAAGCAATGTTTTTAGAACTAAACTAGACGTTGAACCGGACTCCCCATAGGTCCAGCCAGATGAGCTAGCAAAAATCAAACAAAATTAGAAAATTTTCGGTTCAACCCCTTTTTCATCCTACCGATTTCCCGCTCTGACCACCAATTCGTGAGCCAAACCACCAATTTGTTGCATGGTCGGTTCTAGACCAGTCAAGGCTCCAATTTTCGATCCGAGTCTAGAAACACTGTTCAAGAGGAAACCTACTCTTCAAAGGCCCATTGTGATAAAATTCTGACTCGCGCATGACATTTTATTATGAAAGCCCTACAACCAACGACCTCCTCTAGAGAAGGTCATCAAGATATAGTTAAAGTGTTGCGGCTTTGATAACACCCAAAGTTTTAAGTAAGAAAATAAAACCTACCGAATACATAAAATGTAACGTAATTTTATATTCTTTTTATATATTGTGAGGGCACCTTGAATAAATATTTTCAAAGTAAAGAAATCATGAGTTATAATTTATTAACGGTCATTTTGATCACGTAAAGCAAAGGTTGTTTTTTTTTTTTTTTAAAGTTAGGCACCGAGCGGACCTCAGGAAAAGGGCCCCCGGGCACACAAAACGAAACAACGCTTAAAGCGGATATTTACACCAATCAACCCAATCTATACATCTCGTTCTAGATCTATTTCGAAACCAAAAATACGATGTCATTTTGATACTTTCAACAACTTCAATAGCGCGACGCCTTTTACCTTTGAAAATGCGATTATTACGTTCCATCCAAATGAGCCACATAGACGTATAAACAATACCTCACAGCATGTATCTTGACTGTTTGGAGGCTGCGTGAACATTGGCAATCTGCATAATATCAGGTACATCGAATAGTATATTATGACTTAAATGACTCCAAGCTTCAACACGATTCCACACCTCAGCAGCGAACGAACAACCAGTGAACAAATGGATTGCATTCTCAGCATCCGACTCGCATAAATTGCATTGAACATCAGGTAAATTCACACCACGTCTGCATAAATCCATCTTGGTCGGCATACGGTTAAGTGTCAATCTCCAAACCATAATCTTACATTTTAGGGGAACCCACGTCTTCCATTTCATATGAATGGTATTATTTAGTCTCGGCTAGCTGGATAGCAGACGTTTAACACTTCGAACCGAAAAAACACCATCTGCGGCTGCCTTCCATCTCCAAACATCTTGACCACCCTTCCATACATAGTCATACAAATCCGAAATGAGGCTGAAATATTCAGAAACTTCTGCAGGGGTCGATGGGTTGGAACTCCACCCCCACTGCATTGTTTTCACACCATCAACGAACCGAAACCTGTCAGCAACTGTCACGCATTTGTTTAGCTCAATTCTGAATAAATGAGGATATATAATGCGGAGCGGTTGTTCATGAATCCAAGAATCCACCAAAAGTTAATTGTCGAACCATCACCCACTTCACCCACGAAATAGCTCTCAAGCGAATTGTCATTCCATAATTTTTTCTTTCCAATCTTAACTATTTGTTTCCAACATTCACTAGCCGAGGAAGAGCAAGGTAAGAAATCCCATGTTCTATTCGATCCGTGGCATCCAATAATCACTTTCTTCCACAAGCAAGTACGACAACTTTTAAACCGCCATGCCCACTTTAGGAGGAGAGCATCACTGACATTTTCCAATTAGTTTTCTAAAAATTCAATTTCTTGAAAATTTATTATGTAAACATGAGTTTTCTTGGTTTAAAAATTAAGATTTTTCCTCTACATAACTACTTAACTCCTAAAGTTAAAATCAATTTCATATCTACTTAAGCTTTTTTTTTTAGATTTTTAGTTTGTAGTTTTTAGAATTTACGTAATATTATTGTGTCTTTTATTTAGTATTGTGTATTTTTCTTATTTTCATCATTGTGTCTTTTTTTTCAGCATTGTGTTATATTTTGTGGCTCATTGTGTCATATTTCTTGATCTATTGTGTTTTTTGTACCTTCTCATTTTTGTTACACTGTGTAGGATAACTTGATCCAAACTACCATTCTTACTTGTTTTTTTCTTGGACACATGTCACTCAAGTGGCGTCTCACCTTTCATATTTTTCTTAGCCTTTGTAGGATAACTCAACCCGTTACTTGTGTGCACACTTTGTCTTGTGTATATACTTTATTTTGTTATAAAATGCATGCAACCGGAAACCCATTCCATAACTCATTAGGGGTTGTTTGTTTGGGGTGCGCATATTGTTTGTTTTTTGTAAGACCTTTCACTCAAAAAGGTCTTTCTGACCTCTTCTTGGTGCAGACTTGTTCCAAGGTCTTCTAAGGTCTTCAAAGGTCTTTTCCTCACCCACCACCACCACCGTCCACTACCACCACCACTATCCACCACCACCCAACACCGTCCTCCACTACCACCGTCCACCACGACCCCCATCCACCACCACCACCCACCACCACAGTCCACCACCACCATCGCCTACCACCACCATCGTCCACCACCAAACTGCTGTAAAAAATCAGTTTATTTAAATTTCAGTTTATTTCAGCAGCCTGCAAACGTTAACAAACAAACAGTATTCTTCTTGCAGACTGCAGACCTTTGGTCCACCTCTTCTCCTACAGATGTCTGCAGTGTGGTCCGCAGACTGAAGACCTTTTTCATGCAGAAAAAACAAACAGCACCTTAGTGTCATACGAGCAACCATATTTCCACTATCACCATTTTAAAAGTGAACATGGTTGGGAAACACTATGGGTATGTTTGGCAATGAGCTTTTAAGAAAAAACTCCTACTCAATAAAAAGTCTTGTTTGATTGAAGGAGCTGGAAGCTTTTAGGTTAAAAGAAATAGCTCTATAGTAGAAAGCTACTAATACTAGTTTTTAAGAAAAAGCTCTACTAGCTACAAGCTTTTAATTAATAAATGACACAAATACCCATTCTATTTTAAAAATAAAATAAAACCTTCTTTACAAGCTTTTAATTATACCTATTTGGTCATTTTATACATTTTATTAAAAGCTCCAACTACTCTGCCAAACACCAAAATATATTTAAAAAGCTTCCAGCTACCAGCTACCAGCTAGTTTTACCAAACATACCCTATATATAACCCTAAGGCTTCGTTTGGTTCCTGAAATTTAACAAAATACCTCATATTCTACTAATTCTACTAACTAACTGAGTATGAAAAACTTTCATTCATAAATTTCATTTGGTTGATTTTTAAAGGAATTAGAAAACATTCCCTCAAATTCTATATAATAACAATTACAATTGTGAACAGTTCTAATTAACTATTGGACCATTTTCATCCTATTTAATTGCTATATAAGTTTCTTTTTAGGTATTAAGTGGGTTTGTTTCAGGCCAATGATCTCCAGCTCAGCTGGTTTGAGGTAGGGTGGGTTTTCCCTTAGGGGTTCCCATCCTGGGGGAGGTCACAAGTTCGATCCATGCACACCACAAAAAAATTCCCCATGACGGTTTGAGCTTAGGCAAGGAGGACACCGGTGCGTGGGTAGGGATTCGAACTTGAGACCAATAGGTTAGGGTTGTATAAGGATTTCCATTGATCTAAACCTTTCAAAAAAAAAAAAAAGTGGGTTTGTTTCAGTTAAACACGTGGCTAACTTTTTTATTCCTGTCAAACACGTAGGAACGGTGTCCTTAAGATGTTCTTTCACCATTTTGATTTCGTCATCCTCTCTTCCTATTGCTTCTCCAGGTTAGCAATTTATCAATTTTGTTCTTACTTTTCGTTTTGTGCGTTCCATTGGAGGCTTGCCTCAATTGTTACTTCCTGTTTTAGATATTTTCTTCTCACAAATCTGTTAGTTATGTGCCTTTTTGAAATCATGATTTTTTTTTTACAAGTATTTACAATGCACTTTATTTTGTCTAGGTATGTTTTTAGTCTTTTTTTGTTGTTTGGTAGTTTAATGTTTGTTACTTGTATAATCTGAATTACATTCATCGTTATTAGTGGCTTTACTTTTCGTTTAGTAAATTTAAAGGATAACAACCGGTATCTTAATTTACATTTGACCTCATGAATCTTCATTCAAGCGGTTCGCATATGAAAAGAGGTCATGCGAACTCTGCTTTTGGTTTCCCTACAAGTTCAAGTTCCTCAAGGAATAACACCAACTATTTAGAATCGCTATCGTCTAAACGTTTATCGCTTCTTAAAAAAAACTAAACGTCCACTTGATTCTTATCATATATCATCCTTTACATTCTATTAACACCACACCTTACAAGTATTTACATTACCTTATGAAGAGGCGAACGATATAGATACAAGAAATATAGTGCACACCGATTTCTTAGAGAATATATGTTCAGAAATGGTAGTAACTAATTAATCCACCTTGCATTACTATTACATGTTATACTATAAATAACCAACTTACGTCATATAGATTTGTTACTCACTTTCATATGCATATATGTTACTGATCCAAGAGGTCGATCTTTGATAAGAGCTATGTTCTAACGTTAACAAAAGTAAATTAACCTACAACCCTACTTCTCTGCGGCGAAGCGCGGGGTTAACCCCTAGTTCTATTAACCAAAAGACTTCAAGATTCTTTATAATTAAAATAGATAATCTTCTAAAATGTAACGCAGGAAGTTTTACAGTAGAATGGCAGGTAAACGGACAACAAGTTACGCCACAACTCCCTTTTGATTAGCATATCCGATTAACAAAATGCGCGGCAACCCATTTGGATGCAGATCCTACGTCATGCTTAGCTTACTGTTTAAATTTCTTTTAGTTATTGAAAAAAAAAATAACTGATTATTTGGTGTAGAAACCATGCATGAAGGCAATCGCTTCTAAAGTTTCTGGTCACAAACATTCATAAAACTGGTTATCGGCTTATCGCCAACTATTTTGGTATAAGATCATGTACACATTTAAGAGCAACACCTTGAACTCCATACGAAGATTTCTTTATTACCGAAACCGAAAATTCAAAATATGGGTACATCCCTAGTAACTGGGTCACTAAAATACTAACGTGGATGCGAAAAGTGTGTGTTTTTTTTTTTTTTTTTTTTTTTTTTTTTTTTTTTTTTTTTTTTTTTGTGTACTAGAACTATCATCTGTTTTTATCCGTTAAACAAATCGTTAAAAGGGAATAAACTTACACACCCAACAAAAATGGGCCATGTAATTGTCATTTGGGCCAAGCATATAAGCTACAACAGGCCTATATGTAAGAAAAAAACTAACAAAAATAACATAAAATAATTTTTGTACATGAGAGAATTAATGCGTGACTAGCTTTCATTTAACTTTTAAATTTGATTTTGACTTTTGTTCCTTGAAAAACTAATACCGAAAATCAGAAAAAAAAAAAAAATTAAGGTCCCTACCTTCCCTTGGTAATCCAAGGAAATTATGTTACTTGGAATTTAAAAAAGACATATTAATCATATTGGAGAGTAAGGGTGTAAACAATCAAGTTGTTTGTGAGTTGTTTAAGACTGGTTGTCTAAAATATTGAATCGAGCAAAACGTAAAGGTGTGATATGCTTAAAATGATATCGACATGTGTTTTACATCGATCAGAAACCATAAAAACGAATACGGGTACTACTTTTGAGCATACCTTTAATGATAACAATGTTGGCCGGTACCAACTCTCACTATAACTTACGATTACCAACAACTACTCTACTTCGAATACAACTTCGTTTAATAACAAAAAAATATGCCGGAACGTTGAGCAAAAAACTTATACATTCATGTTGCACTCTTTAAAAAAGTTAACTAACACAAGTGAGTAAAAAAATTAAAAAAGTTAACCAACACAAGTGAGTAAAAAAAACAAATGAAAACTTATTATTTTAAGATATAAAGAGTGAAAGTAAAACTTAAAAAAAGATATTACAATTCATAGTTTATATAGTACATCAGTTTTAATAGATATAATAATAATTTTTATAGTAAATGAGTTTAGCTCAAACTAAAAAATATCAACAAAATGAGCTTGAGTTGTAAACATTACATTAGCCCGAGTCTCTTTATTACGATGTTAACGAACAGAGAGAAAAATTGTAAACTTCATTACCTTCCTTTATTATCATTTATAAAGAAAAAGTAAATATGCTAACTTTTCTACAAACTAGAAATGACCCGCGCTATGCTGCAAGATAAACTAATTTTAGATGAAAGTTAAATGAAAATGTAGACAAAATAGTAATAATAACACTAATAAAAAAACCTAAAACTAAAATATTGTAAAAATAAAAAAAATGCTTTAGTTTTCTCTAACGCTAGTCGGTTCTAGGAGGCTTGGTTTCATTTTAGCCCATTCGGGTTTCTAGCCTGTGTCGATTTAGCCAAAACCAGTTCTATTCCCTCTTAAAAGAACCCAAACCTGTTTTCAACATGAACTGGTTTGAGAAAAAAACGGGTTATCTCTAGGCTAAATTAGTGTAATGAACACTTTACGGGTAAACAATTATTTTGGTTTTACTAATATATTAAATAGTTTTAAGATTTATAATAAAAAGTATATTTAAATCGTTAGAAACTTGAATTTTTTATATTTATATTTTTTTTTTGAAACTGGTGTCTAAATATTTATATTTCAACTTATATTTATACGTTTACATACTTGCTCATCTGTTCACGTCATGGGGTGCATAATTATATTTCTGATGGGTCAATTTATAATAATATTTTTAATTTTATTGTTGTTCAATTCCATTGACACTTTTTTACAACTCAGGTAACCTTCAATATTCCATATGCTCTGGTTTTAGTTTTTTTCTAATGATTCGGGAGTGGAACAAGGTAAAAGTCACTAATTTTGTATATTAATTTGTACCGTTTACAACTCCTTATACAATAAAAAGTTCGTATGTACAACTAATGTTTATATATTTATATAGGTTTATCATTAGGTGTTCTTAACCTTGCAATTGTCATACCATAGGTATGATTACACGTGCATTAAATGTGAAATTATGCCTTCAATAGAATTGAATTGATATGTACAAGTGAGTTTTGCAAATAAGGGTAGTACTGGAAAGTTTTTCATGACATTTTAAGTGTAAAGCATAAAACTCTTCATATGTCATCTTAAAAAAGAGAACAAATTACCTTGTTGCCCATCTAAAATGTATTATATAGTAGTATACATATACATAAACTATAAATATGTATTATTTTAAGTAATTTGGTAAAAAGATAGTTCGAGACTTCAAGGTCGGTCGTTTTTTGGTGACGTTTTCTATTTGGTGAAAACAACCACGTCCTGGTTTATGTTTAACAATTTCAACTAATACTCAACCGACTAAGTCTTGTTTATTATTTCTTACATTGCTTAATTCTTAAGCTAACTTGTTTTAATATTAAGTTGGACTCATCAACTCCTAAGATGACACGGAGTGGGGCGGGAAGGGGTGGGGCGGGATAGGTCCACTGGCGGGAACACCGGCCCACCGCCCACATGGGCGTGGAGGACGGGTGGGGGAGGGAGGCACCGGCGTGGGGGAGGGGGTGAAGGTGACGTGACGTTTTTTGATTGGTTCATGCTTTGTTCTGACCGTTTGAAAAAAAAAAAATATATATTATACCGTTTGAAAGCTAACGGTCAAAAAAAAAATTCACTTTATATATTTAACTCCATTTTATTAAAAAAACACCCACTACACTTCACCACAACCTCTCATCTCCTCAAATTTTATACCCTTCTTCACCAAACTTTAACATTTCTTCACATAATTTTTAAAAACATGAACCCATACAGTAGAGGCTTTGACCCGAACAAGTTAACAACCCATATCAGTACATCCCGAACCCGAGTACGCCACCGGTTCGTCCCGTACCAACCCGTCCACCCATTCCATCACCTTGTCCCGATTACGCGGGTTACGGGATCGGGATCGGGCAAAGGTACTTACAGCAATGACTTGGCCGACATACATGACAACATCGTCCAATTTAACACGATTCAACTAAAAGGCTGGAGGAGAAAAAAAGCATTTGCGAAGCCTTTGAAAAAAAGTTGAACAACGCGAAAAACGCTAAGATATGAAATTTCTCGTGATGAACACCGATCATCTCCACGGTCCAGAGTTAGAGATGACGTTACAAATGAAGCGCAAGATCAT
The DNA here is from genome assembly GCA_028751855.1 of Ambrosia trifida. Classification (NCBI taxonomy): domain Eukaryota; kingdom Viridiplantae; phylum Streptophyta; class Magnoliopsida; order Asterales; family Asteraceae; genus Ambrosia; species Ambrosia trifida. The sequence continues at coordinate 95,045,519 of CM054130.1, forward strand.
GGAAAAATATAATATTAAGTGATTTGTTATTTTTTAGGTTTTTATTTTTTTCGGTTTTTATGTTTTTTTAATTTTATAGGTTTTTGTTTACTTTTAATATTAATTATTATGAATTTAAATTTAGTTTTTAATTATAAAAGTTATTTTAATTGCTTAAAAAAATGTCACATGTCACTTCCCCCCTTCCTCCCCTCCACTCCACACAATTCCCCCTACATTAGTCCCACAAGTGCCACATGACGCTTCACCCATCTCTCCCCCACCTCCTCCGTGTAGTCTAATATGAACATCAATCAAAACAAGTGTACATATTTAGGAGATGCACAATTTAAAATTAGGTCAATTCGACTTTTTCTTTGATTCGACATTTGTGTTTTTGAGTCATGTACGTATACACATAAGTACGAGTGGACAAGATGATCGATATTCATTTGCAAGCCCTCCTTCCCCTAGTGTAGATGCGAGTGTGTGTTACAACAACACATGATATTTCAAACAACAATACTTACATACAAACACGCTTTCAGATTAAGTTAGATCTAACTTTGGTAGACAAACCTGATTTCCCTACAACTCCATAAACTATATTATCTAAAAGTTATGTTTCTAGGACAAAACATTCATAAACTAAGTGAAATATAGTTAGTCAAGTTAGTTTAATCTCACGTAAAATGTGTGGCTAGTGCTCTTTTTCAACATCGGTAATATTATTCAAGATGCATTTGAAAGTTGAAACTTCTTGCAACCTATGACTATTTTGTTGCATATAATTTAATTTAAACCTGTAATTGACTTTTGATTTTATGTAAACAAGAGATTAATAAGTCATCAGACAATATTTTTTGTTATCTTATTAGTTTTATTTATTCATTAACTTTCATTTAAATAACCAGCGCGACTTCGAAATGAAGACTGCTCAAACCATTACATCGTATACAAAGGATTCAAAACCCAGTTCTTCCAAACTAGATCTTTAAATCTAGACCGATTTTTTAACCACAAAAAGGACATTGACTTAACATTCGCCACTATATCCTGAATCTTCGCCTGTCTTTTTTTTGAAAATCTTATAATTCCTTGCCTAAGAAGCCACATCGTAACCATCACTATCCCACGTACCACAATTTGAGGTGTTAACATATTAACACTTTAGACCATGCGTAGTGGGGCTTTATATTTATAAAGCCCCTGAATGTGATTGGTCCACGTGGCTGCTGAGTCAGCGTGGAGAGAGAAACTGAAAAAGGGGTGTAGTGGTGGGGCTTTATTTATAAAGCCCCTGATGCTGATTGGTTGATTTTTTTATTTTTTTTCATCTTTTAATTCAATATAATTAAAATAAAATGCAAATAAATATAAAAAAATTACAAATAATGATAAAAACACACAACTAATATTAATTAAATTAAAAAAAACAAACAAGTTAAATAAACTACAATACCAAATTAAAAAAAAAACAAACAACTTAAATAAACTACTGCAGGTTATATTTCGCAAGGATTTGTTGTCTGTGATGCATCGCGAGGAGTAGGGCTTCTCCCTCGAGGTGGTCGATCGGTTTGGACAAAAACTCGATGTCCTTTTCCCTTTGCCTCGCCTCTTGAATGTCGACGAACCTCTTATTCTGGGCCACTCTCTGGTCCATAGTTTGTAGACGTCTTTGGCCGAGGTCTTGAAGATCCTGTAGTCGTCGATTCATTTCATCAAAACCACCTGCTGTCGAAGACGACGATGTCACACCCCAACCGATGGCGGAAACATCGAGGCGAGACATGTGGTAGATTGTTCAAAGACTTCATGACACTAGATTTTGTGACAATATAGTTTAAAGATAGAATTTCATTTATTGTCTAAAAATAGAAATACAAGTAGTTCATATAACGAAAAATACAACAACAAGAATATGATAACTTGAACTAGAGTGAGTTTCTATGTCCAATCCTAAATAGTTTTCTTGAATGTCTTGCAATAAATACTTCCTGCAACATGTATAAAATATCCGTCAACACATAAAGCATTGGTGAGCATACTAGTTTTGACATACATACATAGTATAATAAAGTTTTGCTTATAGGCATATGCAAAAGAACCATACAAACGGCGACTAGCCACGAAGAATTTTGCTTAACATGACCCATGTAGGGGGCGGATAGCCAATCCTATAGCGCTATACATGCAAGGTGGGTTGTCAACTATATGAACATTTGTATGTTAGAGTAAATAATTCTACATAGCATAGCTTACAAGCATATAATAGACTTTAGATTGCGCATGATAGAATTTAGAATATGATAGACTTTAGACTAAGCATAATAGATTGTAGAGTTTAAAATCGTTTGAGTTTTGATAGTGATACATGTTGAGCCCCAAAGAATAAAGGATAAAATGGGGACAAGTATGAACTCACCTTTGGGTGCGTTTTAGCAAGGTTCCAAAAGAATGAGTCTTGGGGGATTAGTTCCTTAGCCTTGGTTAACTAGAATTAGAAAAATAAAGAGTCTTAGGTTCGAGTTTAGATTACAGATTCAAGAGAGTCAAGCAAGCCTTTTAGGCAAACCAAGCACAAATTGCCTTTAGGGCAATCCGGATGGTCATGAGATTAAGTTAGACCAAGCACAAAATCATAATAGATGATTCGGATGGTATAAGGTTAGGAATGTGAATCCATTTGATAGGTTCATGTCATAACCACTTCGTTTATGGAATAAACGTGGGTTTTGGACATGGGATTTCCCCTTTCTAGTGTGGATAAATCCGTAGCACAAGAAGGGTCAAGAGAGTTGGTAAGGTTGGGTGTAACCACAAACCTTTCAAAGATTAATAATAGGATAATAAGATAGAAGATTGAAAGTAAGTTTATAATAATACATAGTATAACCAATACCATAGCACAAATCCATCTAACATTAGATTGTTAGTAGACTTGGTTGGTTCCTTCACAACAAACATCCTTAGGACATAAAGAAAACGATTCAGAAAAATAAACCCATTTGGGACCTCTTTTAGGTGCTCTACCCTTATCACACTTATGTGGATAAACATGGGGAAGATCCTAGAGGTTTCTCCAAGGAGTTTTGGATAGAAAAGAGAAGGAAAAACATAAAAGAATTGAAGGTTTGAGCTTAGAAACTTACTGATGTGTTTTCAGAAAGTTTGCTCAAAAATCTTGAGGATTAGAGAGAGTTTTAGGGAGAAATGAGATGAACAAGAGATTAAGGTGTAGGGAGGGGTTGTATTTATAGATGGGGTAAGTTGGTTGGGTATTAAATAGAGTTATTAGGGTGGTTGGGAGGAGATTAAGTGGGGGTTAAACTTATTGATTAAGGGCTGTCATAATAGTTATACCTGCTGTCGAGTTTTTGTTTTTAAAAGAAAAGCCAACAAACACATTCATATTCATATTTTAAGTTGTTTGTTGTCTAAAAAGTCAAAGCAACTTTGAAGTTAATTCACGTTTTTGTTTTTTTTTTCTTTTTTCTTTTTCTAAAAGTACTAGGATCTTAACTAATATATATGTTTTAAAATATATATATATATATATATTAAGATCTTAACTAAATAAATTTCTTGTTATAACGTCTAAATTGAATAGGATAAATTATAATGACGACTCGTCACGAATTGGTAGGAGTAACATAAAAAAAGCGAATAAAGGCGAACTTGGAATTTGTTAAGTATAGAATTTTAAAACATATGTAAAAGTAATAAAATTACGCAATGTTACAGACGACTCCGCCTTGCCACCCTTTTTTGATCGTCTACCGGGTGGTCTTGGAATATCAAATTCCTCCTCCTCATCCTCCAAGTCAACAGGATCATCTAAACTCACAAAGCGAGCATCGGATGTCGGTGTATCCGGATCTCGCGACGTGGAGGTGGTTTTGCTTCTTTTTGACGGTCCACCTCCTCCTGCTCCTCTTCCTCTCCTAATCTTGCGCCCACTGCCCGACCCCATCGGCGGGACATCAGCCCACTTAGGACTATGTCTCAACATCTCCCATATCCTCAAATACGGGAACGTCCCGCGGGTCTCTCTCATCTCGTCCAACGCCCTGGCCAACACACCGTCATCACCTTCTCCGCTGGCCCTGTTGTCCTTGCAGCGTTGGTAGACCTCGGCAAACCCGTGACATTTGTTATTAATGTCCGACCACTTTCCAGATATGGAGTCGTTGTCTCGATGCTCCCCTCTACCCACCGCCAGGCTCGCGCTAACTTGAACTCCTCATCTTTTTCCCAACGCTCCTGTTGCTTTTTTTGACGAGGAGCGTTCGGGTCTTTCTTTTTATGCAAGCGTCTCCCGCGCCCGCGCCCAGAACCCTCGGGTTCGTCTTGAGTTTCTGGTACCGATTCGGGCTCCTCTTGTGAAGGTTGCATATAGTTTGGTGGAGGAAAAAATTGAGCGGGCATGTTTGGGCCCGGATAAAATTGACCGGGCATGCCCAGAAGTTGCGCGTATTGCATGGTACTCGCGTCAAACTCGCCCCAGTTTGGTGGCAGCGGAGTAGTAGTGTTTGGCCTCGTAGTGTTTGGCCTAGCACCCGGTCGACCCGGGACCCCGAACGGTGAACCATATGGAAACATCTTTGGCGTTTTAGTTTGTGTGTGGTTTTTAGTTTGAAAGTAATGTTTGTATGTGTGTTTGTATAAAATGGTTTGGTATATATAAATACCTTTTAAAAAAATTTACCGTTCAAAAATTAATTGGACAACGGTCCATTTTTTGACCGTTCGAAAAAGAAGCCTGCCATCGCCACGTGGATTGTTCTTATTGGACCTCACAAAATTGATCTAGCGCTATAAAAATCAAGCCCTCCCTTGAAAAAGTAAAATAGCGCCCGCATGTAATGGTGTGCGGGGCGCTATTTTCGAAAAAATTGGAAAAACCATGCCCCACTACGGGTGGTCTTAGTATTTTATTATTTGATATGATTATGTCAGATTGATTTAAATACCATAAAGTACACATTTACTTATATGATAATCTTAATATATAAAATTAAGTTATATTAATTAATTAATTGCTTACTATTCAAAATTCATAGTTTTTATTTTGTTTACCTTTTCACATCTGTAGACATAAACAATCATATCCTAAAATGGATAATAGTTGTTTAACATTTTTTTTTCTTGACTTTAAGGAAGGATTGGATCGATTTTTCTTTAATTTAATCCCCCGGCCCCATGATACCATTGCGTGTGTCGACCAACCTTTTCATGACTCCTCGTGTGCCGACACTTAACGTGATTAACGTCATTAACTTACTTTAATTTCTTTTTCTAAGTACGTATGGACTATGGTCATCTTCCTTCACAATTGACAACCGTTCTATTAAGACTTTTTACTATTTTTTAACATCACCGATGGTTTACAACTTACAAATACATAATGGGACACTTTTGCAACCGTCCTTCTTAATCAAATTCGGACTAGGTTAGAAGTTATTATTGTCTGCTTTTTACTAACTCTAGGACCAAATAGATAAACGACAAAAAACAAATGCAAAAGTAAGTAACCTAAACTTGTAGCGACAAGAAATACAAAGAAAGTAAGAAACTAACTAACCGAAACCTAAAGAAGAGTCCAAGACTCGTATCAATGATCAGAAATGCAATAAAATACCACATGAACCAGGGGACCATGTGTGAAAGGTGAAAATTATGGGCAGTAGAAAGAGAGGGTAAGAATAATATTATATTGTGTTAAAGTTAAAAAATGAACAAGACCCGCCCCACACCCGAGAGAATCTTCCCCCCAAGGGGCTCCCCCACCCCCAAATGGGGGGTGTTCATGGCCAAGGACATGTTTTGGGAGACAGTTCATAAAGATGATCACTAGCTCTATGTGAAATACAGAACAGGCAAAGCCAAAAGTCTTTTTTGTTTTAACTTTTCATTTATGTATAATAAGTTGTTTTGGAAAAGTAAGGAATGTGTGACTATTCATCGCGATTACCTTGACACCAAAGAAGAGTTCGACCCAATGCTCCGTTCAATCTTAGATATTGAAAGACGTTGTATATAATTATTTTTTTTTTGTATATCTATATTATCTTATTAAGGAAGAGTGATGGCTAACATAGTCATTTTCATTTTCGTACAACTTAAGAAGCAACATGTACACCCTATTTAAGCAAGAAATTTAAGGGTATTATAGGAATAATTGTGACAATTAAGACACTTAGGAGGGTAATGTAGACATTTTACCCACCTCATCCTTTACAATATCAAAAGAAATTTACAATACTACCCTCTTTTCTCATCCTTACAAAATTTAAATCCGCATGTACAACCATATAATGCATTCACATTTCAAAAGGCTTAAGCTGCGTCTGTTTGGTTTCTTTTAAGACATCTACATTTATCATCTCCTTCAATGGCCCCCTTCATCTTCTAAACTCACTATTAGTTCCCTTCCCCTCACACTATAAATTATGTGCAGTTGTTACAAAGACAAGTAGAGGTATATACATAAGCAATTTTATGGTATAGAGAAGATTAAATACATTGATTTTCTTGATTTTCTAAATGATTTACTGATTTTTTATTTGCCCTTTTTTTTTTAGTTCTTGTCAATGAAACTAGCATCTATTAATCCAAGGACATATTTGAATATTGAAGCACTTTTATCTAAAGATGTAGGCTTTCATAATTTGGCCAACCTTTTTCATTTTTAACTAGACAGTAATCTTGCTTTCATAAGGTCCCTTTACTGTTGCAGGCTATACAAATAAAGAGGAATCAGATGCAAAAAGAAGCAAGTCAATGCAACAATTTTTTTTGACAAGGGTAACCATATTGTGGATGTTCTTCCGCTCACCACTGGTTGACGAACAGGTCTCAACCAGCAGCCACCAGCCGCATGTTTCTATTTTCTATTCGATCTAAGCATTATCAAATAAAACCTCGAATTTCGTCTATCTTTTGGGCTGATATGAATATTTATATATGGTTTTCCTTTCGTCTTTCTTTTGTGTTCGTTTTTCAGTTGTTGAGTTTGTAGGTTTGGTTTGGTTCGGTTATGGAGGTCGACTCGCCAACCCGTTTACAAATTAGAATAAAAGAATAGGAAAATATATACTTTATTAGCTCAAGGCGCCAACCCGTCTAATCGATTACAACTTGAGTACAATCTATTTTAACCAATCACACTTATTGACTCTTTTAGATGAATATGTTAAACGGGTTGTGTTTGGGTTACGCTATTTTGTATGTATCCAGGTTAGGGTTAAAGTTTTGACACGAATAAATATATGGGTCGTGTTCGGGCTCATCAATTGTATGTGATGATCACATTGCTACTGGTTCAGAAACAAATGAGGTAATTTGTTATTTTTTTTTTTGTGATTACAATAATATTTAAAAGATCAAATGTTTATAATTTTTTTTTATAAACATGGGTCGGGTGATTTTGTATCACGAAGCGTTCCCTATGCCTGCATTATCGTATAAGTTCAACACCATAGGTCCAGTATCGGCTGAAGGCAGGGACTATCCACATATGTTCATCTCATATGTGTGTTGGCGTATTCAATCATTCACTTTGGTCGGTGCAAATTCAGTGAGAAACATAAAGCGTTTGGAGATGGTTAACCAAACATGTATATGTCATTGGTGGTTGTATGGAGAGAAATTTTGAGTGTCATAAGTTTAGTAGACAAAGGAAAATCTAATGATATTTTTTTTTTAAATATGTATGTTGTTTTCCCACATATTTGTTTTCATGTTTTTATAAGAGATGGATTGATCAAAATGGTGGATCACTTAGCCATTTGGTCATGGTAGTCACATCTTGAGTCCCTATTTTCAATCAATAACTAAAAAAATAAATCATTATCCACTATTTGCAACATGCTCCGCGACACTCAGCCAATTGTAAATCGTGGTGCCCCTACATCACGTGGGTTTTATGGAATGAAAATGTTCGGAACCCGGATTTGGTTGTGGTTTTAGGAATAGACATAATCATTGAATTTGATATCAGTCGGACACCCGCTGCAACGCGCGGACTTTCCCACTAGTAACTAATTAAGAAACACAATTTTGATTTAAGTTATATAATTTATAATGTAATATAAAAAATTTAAGAAAAAAGCATTTTCAAACCTCCTAAGAAATCACTAAGAACATAGCAACATGAAAAGTCCTTTAACCACCTAAGAATTCCACATGAAAAGTCCACTACACTTTTTGTAATGAACGAGTTGATGTTACCCGCGTGTTGCGGCGGGTTGAGACGAAATGTTGACTATTAAAGTGTTTAGCAATTAAAAAAGAAGAAGATAAATTAGGTTTAAAGTATTGTATGTTTTTGTATAACATACAAGCATAATAGATAGAATTGGGAAAAAAATCATCCATAGTATCATTCAAAGATTATGTTAGGCATGATAAAACGTACATATCCAACAAACAGTTGCATGACAAATGTTTTGTTTAATACATACTATATGTATTACATTGACTATTAACTATTGTGACTACTTATACATAAAGTTCATCACATTAGGTTTTTACAACATATGGGTAGCGTTCGTTTCACGAGAATGGAATGGAATTCGAAAGGAATTGAAATGTGTATTCGACTTCTTATGTTGTTCGTTACAACAAAAGAATAAATTGTAATTGAACAACAACATATGGAAGGGAATCCACGTTTTAATTCCATCGAGACTTCGTTCTATTTTATGAAACGAACACATCAAAATTTCAAAACAAATTATGGTTCTCGCGAGAATTCCAATTCCAATTCCTTTGCAATCCATGAAAACGAACGCTACCTAGTTTATCACATTAGGTTTCTAGAATACCATAAAGTTTAATAATGTTTTTATTTATTTAATTATTTTAGTCTTCAAAATTTTCATAAAAAATAGTAGATAAATAGTAAAATACAAAATATTTAAAAGTTAAAATGAAAATGAATTAATTGCATGACAATTATGCATACAAATTATTTTATATATAGCTTCTGAATTTTTGTAGCATCTAATCTTCAAACCCATAGATCTAACCATCCTTTGTTATCAACTTACCGTCCAGCCCTCTGAGATTATTGCGGAACACCAGTGTCGTTGTCGGGGTGTGGTTTTACCTAGGGCTCGCGATTACACAAACGAACACGAATGCCGAACACGAACCTATACGATTTTAACAGTTACGTGACCTTAACAGGTTTCATATCCTAAACAGGTAGACATAAAATATACCTGGTAATTTTTGTGTCTGAACAGGTTAAATACTTTAAATATTATAGACCAAACCTTACTAACCGTTTAAATCCAAATAGTTTAAATTTTTAAAAGATATTTTAGATTGAAGCCCAAGTTTATCAATGCAAATATTACTGCTACTTGAATTAATAAATACTGATAATTGCTAAATCCAATTTTATTAATTTATATTTACGAAACCAGCCAAATTGCCCACAGTAAACAACAAAACATGGGATCCTAATCTTCTCTCTTCTTAAATATAAATATGTATTCTTAAATATAATATGTAGTAAAGTCCTCCACAATCTCCATCCTGCTATGTATATGAACCACGGCTGCGCCCATGGCTGTGTTATGCACCGTTCGTCCGTTCGCCCATAACGCATCCCAAACCCCCTGGGCCCTGCGCCACTACACCCATATGCGTTCGTGTCTTCTTGTTGAACCGTGATGGTGGAGAAGTTGAAGATCTGCGGCGCAACCGGCACCGAGAAGTCGAGATGGAAGTGGTTACGTTGAGGGTGGTGGTAAACGTTACGTGATCGGAGGGGATTCGATTGCGGTTCGTATGACGGGTAATTGTTATGTTTGGTCATTCGGTGATCTGTGACTATGACGGTTAAAGGTGGTCATCCTCTCCAATGATCTGTACATGCGCCGGTTATTTCTTAAGTGATAATTGTGGGGTGGAGATAGGAGAAAAGCGATTGGTCTTGGAGTTGCCTATAGTAACCGGTGGTGAGAGCGATTGTGTTAACGGTGATGGTAAATGTTAAGTGAGAAACCGTTAAATTTTATTAACTTCCGTTAAGTTGATATTTGTATTATAGTATAATATCTATATTTTATATTATAAAGCATTTTCCAATGACTTCTTAAAAAATAAGAGTTAGAGCATTCACAACTCATCTCCCATTCCCTCCCCCATTCTTAAAATTTAAGAAAATCCCACAAAAACTCACTCCATCCCAACCCCTTTCCCCATACCCCATTTCTAAAATTTACAAAAAACCTATGTTGAGCCCTCATATATGGGGTCTATCATCCTTTCCCCATATTATTTAATAATAATAAAATAATAAAAATGGAAGGTGGAGTGGATTGATGTTGGTTGTAAAGAAATAAAATAATAATAAAAAAGCTTATAGGGGATATGAATGGGGAATGGGATGTGAGAGAATTTGAAAAATTGAGGGGCAAATTTAAAAAACTATGATTTTTCCTTAAATTATATGGTTGGGGATGGGGGACGAGATGCGAATGCTCTTACAAGTATATTTCCTTATCATACAATACATAATGCACATCTTAACTACTTTTTAGGGGCAAATTTGTCTTCTAAACTTGTCTTTATCTACACCACATTATAGTTAATGAACCATAGTAATATCAAAGACTTTACATTAGTCTTGTATAATTAATCCATTAGTAATATTAAATGGTTGTACATGATAATATTAGTATTTTTATAAGTAAATATTATTTAAATTTAGTATCATCTTATTTAGATATAGTAGTGATAGTGGTGGTGGTGATGGTACCGAAATATAATAAGTGTTTAATACAGATCAAATTAGAAAACACTTTTTAAAAGAGACTCAGCGGCGACACCCGCCGTATCGCGCGGGCTAACCCACTATGAATATAAAGAATCGATCTCTATCATAAGAAAAGGTAGTTGCGATCTTGTAATCTGACCAAAGCAAAAACATTGATTTTTTTCAAACGGACAAAACACTGAAATATATAAATAGAAATATCCATTTACATGGAGGCTCAAAGAACGGAGATCGGGGACAGTATGGTCCCGGTTTGATCTCCAAGTGCGTCGGGTTTTACTGATATATTTGTAGTCGTGTTTTCAGGCGGGCGGCTAGTCATTTTTTCTCCAGAACTGGTGAGCTGGTGAACCAAAGGCTCCCTTACATACACTATCTGGCTATGCCTTATGAAAGGGGTCATTATTTTGCTGAGTATGAACTCCAAATAAAATTATTGGCCGTTAAAAAAAACATTATGACAATCCAAATAATCACATCACAAAAACCAAAAAAATACCACTACGTCAGTATTGCTTTAAGTTACTAGCTTTCTCAAAACTAAACCACTATGTTACTTTGATGGAAAAAAATACCACAAATGGTCAAGGGGTTTTACAAAAGCCGTCATTGTGTTGTTTCATCCTGGGGCGGTTCGGGTTTGAATTATGGTCTATGATATTTGTAGTCTGTGCGAAAGCCGTGTGGATTAAGGGCCAGGATGTACCTAGCCCAAAATGGATCGAGGATCTCCTAGTTTCGAACCTGGGTCCCTTGTATACGGTTGTCGTTTGAGGTGAAAGCCCAACCAATTGTTCTATAGCGTCCAAAAAAAGATAATAGAATATATAAAAAGTAGTTTGTAGTGACAACATGCTGCAGACTCTTATAAAATTTAATTCGAATGTCTTGTAGTGACTCTTAAAACATTCGAATTTCTTATAATTTGATTAAAATGAAGACCTTATAGTCGAACTCTACCCTCAAGAAGAAAACAAAAGCATTCAACATTTATCAAACGCTAGAACTATTAATAGAAGTATATAAGTAGGAATTTTCCATTAATATGCTGAAAAATCCCAATAATCATAGTTACAATCCCACACACTAAAACCGAAAAAAAAAAAAAATGCCAACCCACTATTGCTTTAGGTTACTAGCTCTCAAAACTAACACCCTATCAGTTTTGAGTTGCATGAAATAAAAAATAACAAAATAAAAACTACTAAAAACCAGCATATATAGTCTCTAAGCCGCCGACGGTGCGGTAATATAAGGCCGACCTCTTTTAGTAACCACCGGAGTTGGCTTATCGACCGCGGTCAACTGCGTAGAATGCCCACAAATCCGCCAATAATCCAAGGTCTCATCGTTAAAAATATCCCACCACTTCTTCACCAGCATCTTAATATCATCCCTATCCATATTCTTCTCTTTACCAGTATACCTCCATGGCTTCGAGCCGTCAGCGCAGTAATGCACCACCTTCACCTTCTCAAGGTCCACATTCTCTGGATGACGCCACAGCATCGCCAAGATCAAGTTGTATTCGGTCGGAATAGGCTTGTAAATGTCCTTAAAGAACATGTTTAGGAAATCTTGTTCCGCGAATAGTGTTGGTGGAGTTGTTTTTACGGACTCTAGGAGGTCGTAGTAGGTGGAGATACTTGGCTCGAAGACGAACATGCCTGCGTTAAAGTAGAGTGGGGGTTTGGGACCAAGCTCGTGTTCTGGCCACTCGACTTTGTTCGGTGATTGTTGGCAGTAGCCGATTTTGTATTGCGGGCTGTTTCGCCAGTTTGGTTCGCAGAAACAGTCCATGACCGCGTAGAAATGGCTGTCTGGTAAGTCGAAGAGATGGTCTATGTTGTCGAAGACTTGTATGTCTCCGTCTAAGTATATCATCTTGCTATACTCCACAAACTGCATGATTATATGTTAAGTTACACTAGGTTAGAAACTAATACATGGGTTAAATAAAAAAATAATTACATGATAGTTATTCAATTTGATAAGATGGGATTGAAATTATGTATAAGCAAATATTAATTATTATATATTTTATAGTGAAAGGATTATTTCAAACCACTACTTATTGCGAGAAAAAAAAACAACTCTGAATCATTTAATTTCTAAATTACGGTTCAATTTTTTTTTTTTAAATATTGTGTTTCTTACCTTCATATGTGTATATTAAATATACAAAACAATTATCAAACTAATGTTTTCGTATGTCTTATACAAACCTACATACATGTAGATGATTTAACCTATATATATATATGTAGGTTACGTAAGAAATGAAATTTTCTCATATACTTTTTTCTAATTTTAGTGTAAGAAATAATAAAATCAGACAACATATATTTTTTACTTTTTAGTTGTTTCATATTGAAACACCGAATGATTAATTTTGCTATACGTGTTATCTTAATATATATAGTGTTCTGGATATATCCTTGCCCTCTATTTATTACTCCGTATAAGATAAGAATAGAACAGTCTTTCAAACGACGTACTTTTTAGGGTGTTGCCGTTCATTTTCATGCATACAATATATTAAAATAGAAAAATATTATAAACTAAAAAGTCACACACACATATATATGCGTGTGTGCAATTAATCCACTACTACTAGAAAACTAGGAATTTAAATTTAGCTGACCGACATCACATCTGTCGCAAAATTAGCTAATGATGTCATTTCGTTATCAAAATTTTTACTCTAAATTCGTTCACAAACCGTTCATAAAAATTTAGTGTTTTTTTTTCTTAAAAAAGAAAAAGAAAAAAAAACTAATGATATTTGTTAATTACCTCCCAAATACGGAGCTTGGAGTAATTAATAACATAATACGCCATAGCAAACTGCGTCTGGTTTTCGGGCGGGTGCAGTGGTTCAATCTCCCTGATGATGCACCCTTGCGACAGTAACTTCTGTCGGTGATCCATCGGAACATCGGGAAGCATTGCGACGACAAGCGGGTATATCGACTTGGCCTTACGGAGACCCTTGGCGAGTGCAACCACACCCTTCCAGTAGTCACCGTCTCCGGCCAAGAAGGTGACGTAAGCACGGCGAGGAAGGGTTTTGGCCTTCACCAGACCAGATGTGATCATTCCGTTGGTAGTGTTTTTAGTGACAGGTGGATCCATGGTTGTTGAATGAAGATTGAAGAGTGAGTTGTTGTGTTCGTGGTTAGTAGGGATTATTTTTAAGAGTGTGCTTTGAGAAATGTTTGTTGGTGATATGATATGTTAGGCTTGTGCAGGGTTTATATAGGAATTGGAAGGCAAAAAAATAAAGCAAAACTACTAATTTTTTATTTTTGTATTTAATTTATTCAATTAAATACAAAGTAGCCACTTTTTTTTAATCTATCTTTTTTGGGGTTTTATATTTTTTAAAGACATGTAGGACCATTTTAGTGATTAAAATGTTTAAAAGTATACGTGTGTGGTGTGTACGAAATACACAATACTTCACTTGATTTTTGTAGTTGTTTTAAGGAACATAATACATTTGTATATAACTAATCTTGTCCAGAAACATCGTGATGCTAAAAGGTTTTGTTATCAATCACTCTTATGTTCAATCATACACGAATTGTAATATCAAATTAACAAATTGAGTAGCTTATATATATTTTGGGGTAAATGGGTTATTTCTAATTCTAAACAGATGATATGTGATTTTAATATTTTATGTCTATAAATTATCAACTCTTTATACTTTGTTTTTATAATTAAACTAGTATTAGGGTGCAACAACGGTTATCATCATGGAAGGCGGAGAATCTATCAATGGGGGAAGATTAGTTCTTATTAAATCCGTGCTAGCAAGTCTTCCCATTTATTATCTCTCAATTTACAAAGCTCCCATGTCGGTAGTTCACAAATTGGAGGGGCTCATGAAGGCGTTTTTGTAGGCCGGGGTTTCGAATATAAAGAAGACACATTGGGTGTCGTGGGATGTCGTTACAACTACTAAGGCGGATGGTGGATTGGGGATATCTAAGTTGAGTAACGTTAATTCGGCATTTTTATCTAAATGGGCATGGAGGTTTAATCATATGAAAGATTCTTTTTGGCATAGGGTGATTGAAGCAATTCATGGGGTGGGGGTGGGGGGGGGGGGGTAGATGGACGTTTCTTCCTGTTGATAAAGTTATTAGTGGATGTTGGAAGATAATCGTGTCCCTCCTTGGTAAAATGGACTTTCAGGACAGAAGTATGCGCGTCTGTATATGCGCTAATGTTGGTTCAGGTAATGATATCAGATTCTGGCTTGATCTTTGGTATGGGGATTCGTTGTTGAAAGACCGTTGGCCGATGCTGTTTAAGTTGGAAAAGGCAAAGAATTGTCGTGTTAGCGAGCGATTTATACAGCAACGAAATGGGTTCAGTTTTTGTAGGATCATTTTCGGACAACCCGACTATCACGAGCTAGTTCACCTAGTGTGCGGAATCCACTAGATGATGTTCGGATAACAAAAACGCCAACAACTGCAATAACGAGATATCAAAAACACACACAAAAACGGTTTAAAGATTGTAATTGTATTAAAACAGAGCTCGAGTGTACAATACTGCTTACAGACCTGAAAACCTAAGACCTGGGGTGTTGGAGTGTGTGAAATGACAGCTGAAAATGATTAGGGCAATCATTGCAAGTAGTTATACCTGTTGTTAGTCGCTCAGGGCCCTCGAGGCGACTAGCTTTGTAACAGGCGACTAGGTGGGGCGATTAGCAAGCTAATCGTCTTGTTTTCCATGCGACTACTAAAGTCAGTCGCGCCTTAGGGACCTAGTTGTTAGTCATACAAAAACAGCACAAAATCATGCAAAACACATCCAAACACATACAATAACAATAAACAAACATATATACTAGGCTAGGGACATATATATTACATGTACAAACAGTTTTGATGAGCAGTGGAAGCAAAGCCCACAAACTGTTTCTGAAATCTCATAAATGCAGGAAGTTTTTGAGGTTTGCGCTAATTTTCTCCGAAAAACAGAAGGGATCATTGGGTTTGGAATGATGTGGACAATGCCGATTTTTCGGTCTCTCAGGTAAAGAAGTTGTTGAGGTCTGGTAGATATCTCAAGCGTAATCAGGTCATGAAATGGGAGGGCTGAATTCCTTTAAAGGTCAACTTTTATATTTGGAGAAGGGAGATGGACCATCTTCCTACTAGGATTGCTCTGCTTAAACAATGATTGAATATTAGTGATCATGCATCGTGTCTGTTCTGGTCAACCGCAGAAGAGTCTATCGATCACATCCACACAGGTTGTCGTTTTTGTTTGGGAGTTTGGTCAAGGATAGGTTCTTGGTGCAAGATAGGACCGGTTGTTGTTGCTGATTGTATCGACCTCCTTCAGTTTGTTGATTCGAGAGGCGGTTCCAAAAAAAGAGAAGAAGGATCTTGAATGGCATAGTTATGACTAGTTGTTGGGCGATTTGGCAACCTCGGAACAAGAAGCTTTTTGAAGGTGTGGATCCAAAAGTTTGTGAAGTCTTGGCTTCGATAAAGTCGTTGTCGTTCTTGTGGTTTAAGAGTCGCTCTATATATACGACTCTTCAATGGAGGCTATGTATCCGTTGTATATGTTGTAACTGTGTGTTTGGCGGTCCTTGTTTTGAGGACGCGTCGTTTTAATGAAGTGTAGTATTAAAAAACATAATGTATGTAAACTACTAGGACCAATTATCGGATAAAATTTACTTTTTATGACATGAATATAACACGGGTTTAAGTGTTTTATTATTAAGATTCAAACTAAACCATAATGTCACGGAGTAACTTTCTTGACTCACGTGCGACAACTTAGAATACCTCTAAGCTAAGCATATGATCCGATTATGTAGTAATTCACGTTGAGTGATGCGGGATCATTCAAGTTATGAAAGATTATATCCTTACACACTACAAGAAACTGAAGTAATAGCGACGATGCCATTAGCGACGACGTTGTCGCTATTGCTCAAAGTCACGTGGACCAACAACGACGACACAATAGCGACTATTTGTCGTCACTATTACTAGAAGCGACAAATTTTACCCTTTTTAGCGACGACAAATGTCGTCGCTAAAGCCTCCTTTTCTTGTAGTGATATTTGATATAAGAACAATATTACAAGAAGCTTTACAAGAGTTTACAAGTGATATGGGTAGTGATTAAGTTATGAGGGGTGATTACAAATGAAGCCATGATAACCTATTTATACTAGTGATGCTTAATCTAGATGCTTCTATGTCTAGATATTCTTTCATAATCCGCCAACCAAGTTCTAGGTGGTTCCCTCATAATATTTAGTATTTTGTGGTTATGTTTTGATGATCTAGAATGTTCTTAGCAGTTATATATATGGATGATTTTCGTTGCCTTTTCCCAGTCTTCAAGGCTAATCTAGAACATTTAGAGGCTGGTTAATGTGTCTAGCTTAGGTTAGTGTTTTCCTTGATTCTGAGCATCGTTTGAGACCTTCGTGGGCTGTTTTAGGACTTCGCCATTATGTTAAGCTGTTAAAGAAATGAGTAGGTTATTTCGGGTTCTTCAAGACAACACTAGGTGCGTTTGAATTAGTCCAGAACCTTCTGGAATCCGTGTAATGTGGTTTGAATTCAGGTGGGTCATGACAATAAGGTTACTTTATATTCTTGGGGTGGTGGGTGTGGAGCTCAGATACCCTCTCATGTAAGTGGTACCCAAGTGGCTACACCACCCCTTGTGTCGCGGGTAGGGTTTTCGATTTGGGGTGCCTGATGGAGTGTGTGTAGGTTAGAGATGTAGAGAGTGGGTAGTGTGTGTGTAATGGCGGGACTCATGGTTTAGAGTACCTTAGCATAGTTCCCCCAACAAGTTAAGGTGTTTATGACAGTTTATGGCAGTAATTAATGAGTCGGCAATATGTGATTAATGATACCTGGGGTGGTTTAGGTTACCACGCCCTCCCCCTACTACTACTTTAAAGGAAGAAAAATGAGTTATATCATATATAGCTTGTGAAGTTGTACGAAAATGGGTTAGTGGATGTTACGTGACATATATCCACCCATTGGACACTCAAATTAAAATTGAAATAACTTTTTTAGTATAGTTTATACTTAATAATTGAATAGTGGATAGTAAGTGTTCAAAGCTTATTTTCAAATCTAACATATAATGGATTAGAGGATGTTATGAATTGTTTTGTAACCTTTTAATAATTTCAGTGAGAGCTTTTAAATTAGACAACGTTAAGGGTCTGTTTGGTATGAGGTAAATGATTGAAGGAGGGAATGGAATGTACGAGGTAATGGAGTGTAATATTACCATTTCATGTCTTGTTTGGTTGTCATGTGGCAATGAAATAAAACATTACTTGTTGTTGCTTGGTAGGTTGGAAAAGATGAAGGAAAAAAAATCGGTGGTGAGTGTCGGTGATAAGTAGTGGTGATATATGGCGGTGGTGGGTGGCGAAGACGGGTGGGGTAGCAGGTGGGCGACATCGATGGTGGGTGGGGATGAGGGTGCTGGTAGGGGTGGGTGGCAGCGGTGGGAATAGGTGATGACGACGGTGGGTGGTTGCTGTGGTGGTATATGACAACGAATGTGGGTGGCGGCGGCGGCGGTAGGTGGCGACATCGACGATTGTTGACAGTTAATATGGTGGGTAGTGGATTGTGGTGGTGTTAAATGTTAATGGAGGGTGAAAGAGGGAATATAATGACAAAAAAAGGGGGGATGGATGGAATGATTTTGAGAGACTGGAATGGCTTATGTAATGAGTGATTCTATTTCATTCACCAAGCAAACAACCTATTTTTCATTCCTTCGTAATGGTTCATGTCATTCTGCCTTCCATTCCTGTATACCAAACGCTGTCTAAGTGTGTATGGAACATCAAAATGATATATTTGAATCATGCATAGTTTCAAAATGACGGTGAATAGAAATTTTACCCAATTATCTTCATAACCCTAACCTGATCGCTCACACACCACCTCCTTGAGCCACTACTACGTCATCCCATCACATAGGTGTACTCTTACTAGCTCAACAATTGTTGGTTTTGAGTCTTTTAATTACCTAGTTATGTTTCTTGCACATATTGAAGCAGAGGTTGCCCCCTCACTCCCTCAGTAGATATGTAAAAAGAGTTTGCAGACTTACATTACCGGTGTTCATATATATGTTCGTAAACATGTTAAATTATTAACAATCACATAAAAAGATCGAGAGGAATTTGTCCTTAAGCATTCTGAATTAGAATTATCCCAAATCGCTTGTGATTTAAAGACTAATTAAGTGAAGAAACACTATTCGTGAGGGTGCATGGGTCTAGTTTGACACCCTTCTTAACTACTCGATCTATCTCTCGATATGTATCGTTTGGTTCTGTCGTGATATCTTTCGATCATGAATCTACTTTTCTAGTTATAGAACCAACAAAGTTACTTAAAGTTGTTTACGTACATATATTAATCCTTTTTGACATATAATCTTTTTAGTTGTTTATCACATTAATTTTCTTAAATTCCCGAAATATTGTGTTAACATTTAAAACTTTAACATGCAAAGAGAATGACTGATGCTCAAATGCAAATTGAAATTTTGCCCGGCAAATATCTCACCAACTGGACAGATTGCTAATAATACGTGATAAAATGTTGATAGGGAATTTGCATGTCATGTATCACTTACATCTCCATTGACGTAGAATAAAGTATACTATAAGACCAAAATTGGATACATGTTATCTTTAATTTTTTCTAACATTTATAATATTCCTTGTTCTTGTTCTGGAATGAAAGTAATTTATTGTCAGAAAAAAATTTATAATACTTCCTAAAGAATTTATAATTTATGTTTCTTTTATGTTTTCAAATATTTATAATACTTTCTAAAAAGTATATTATAAAAGTTTAACTGGTGTTGTGGGCGTGAAAGGCGTGTGTGAAGCCCTCCACGCCACAAACACTACCCCTATGGTGTGTGGAATGGGCGTGGCCCCTTGAGACTTGAACATCTTTACCGACATGCAGGCAAAAGACGTGGTCCCTTTGTTTTAAAGGAGAATTTCACATATCGGTTCGTGCCTCTTTTAAGAACGTGACTACACTGTGTGTGGTCAAGGAATAAAAACTCCACGGGACAATCATGTGCAATGTTAGTTCATAATGTCTCCGTGGAATGGATCATTCTACGCATAATCGAAAAACATGTTTGCATATCGAAATCATCTATTAAAACATTATACAGACCGGATATTATATTATAATATGTATAAATTTCAAACCTGAAGAATATGTATATGGTTTTATCTCATATCGTGGTCGGTGACGGTGGTTGAGAACGTTCATTTATGATGACTATAACCTACTAATTACATACCGTGGATTAATCCGGCAGGTGACAACATGATCAATCGTGTGGCTGTAGATTGCCTTTGTTACCAAGTAAACGACGACGTATTGTCATTTGACTCCTTTACTTTTCGTTCAAATGGAAGAACCCGGAAAGGAGGACACGTGGCTAGATTTGGACGGTGCAAGTTATCCTATATTTAAACCGCATATATCGGAATATTCTGGCTTCAGTAGGTACTAGGTAGGTCCTAGACTTCGAGTCTTAAGTAGCAAGTAACGGGGACGGGGCACAACCAGAAACACTCACGGTTACGTCACTACCAGCACGGTAACACCGTCGCCGGTGGTGCTGGTAATGGATCCGTGGAGGGTTTCGTGAGATTGTTAACGGATGCATGGATACCCGTGAGTTTGTCTCTCCCCCTTTTGTCTTTTTTCTCTATTTTATTTCCAATGAGTACTGCCTTAAAAAAAAATTGTTACAGTGAAGTAAATCAGTGAAGTGACGTGACAGTGTATGATTGTTAGAAATCAATGAAATTGAAAAAAACCAAGTGAAACGCCCCGTCCCCTAACACATTTTGTAATAATTTAATAAAATGTTGGGGTATGAATAATTGATTTTTTAACCATGTTTTAGCAAACCTTTGTGATTTTTATATTATTCTTCCCCTAGTGGTTAAGGATTCCAGTTATATGGATTCGAGGATTTATATTATGAATCAATGTAATATATCGTGTACCAAACGTATAAATATCACAACTCTAGCAAGTAAGTTGGCTTCTCAACCGTAAATAACCTTAATTACAAAAGGCGTTCTCAAATGGTATAAGACGAAAAACATACTCATTTAAGGGATAGTACCAAAGGGATTGCATGGAAGTGTTAAGAAAAAAGGTCCCATTATTTGGTTGAGGGTTTAAGTTCGAGTGTTGATAAATGTGTATATTTATAAGTATGTTATGAAAAATGAGAGGTATATGAGTTTTGCAAGGATCATCGGTCAATCACCTACCTCCCTTCCCGAACATATGTGGTACAACAACACTTTGGATGGTATTGCAATCGGTACCCAAGTGACTCCAAGTCGGTTTCTTTGGTACCAAATCCAAAATAGTGTCGTACCGTGGACTCTAAAATTCAAAAATGGTATGAAAAATGATGACCACAGATAACAAATGATGCAACAATGAAATCTCGCATATCTTATATAAAAACAACAATCTTCAACTTAGATGTTTAATAAATTGATTACAAATATTAGAACAATTTGGTAATTTTTGAACCTTGGGCGACAACATCACAAAGGTCCGCATGAGGCAGCAAAATAAAATGTGGGTCAATGGTGTAGGGTTGTAGACTTCCCATTTTGGGAATTTTCTTTAGAATCTGGAAAGATAAGCAGAATCTAATGTCCATTTCAAGAATTTTCTTTAGAAGCCAGAAAGATAAGCAGAATCCAATGCTCAATGGGGATTTAGGGATTTTGACCACTACCTTCTCTATCGTCTGGCAATCTGATTTTTTTTTTTTTTTTTTTTTTTTTGGGGGGGGGGGGGGGGGGTTATGGGTCATTGTTGTGTTTTTATTTTTATTTTAATAATTTACACGAATAATCTATGCAATTAAATAGAGTTTATTACACAAATGGTCCTTCTGGTTATAAAAAGACATTTTAGTCATTTTACCTAAATTTAACATAATCGTACCGATGTTAATTAGTATTAGAAACCACCAATATTATTAAAAAAGTAAACATAATACCCCAACCTAGTACTTAAAACCACCAGTATCCAAAATTATTACTTTTGATACACATAAAGACTAATCATGTCATTAAATATATCTAATTTTCATATATTAAAGTAAAAAAGATACCAACATCCACATGAGTCTTTTTTTGTGATGAAACAAAAAAAAGAATAGGAATTTCCATTTATAATATGCTGAAAATCCCAATAATCATAGTTACAAAATTTGCATTAGTCCTAACAGATTAGACCTCATCCATGTTTAAGCTTAAATAATAAACATGATTCGCCATACACTGTGATATAAAACTTAATTTTATAAAGCCATCAAGCAATCATTCTCAAATATCTAAACTATGTACAACAAATGAATTTTGCATTAGTATAAAGTTCTTTTATTTTACCAATTTTATATAGCCATTAGATTTGGTTGATAAAAACACCTAATCATTCTTTATTAGCTTAGGGCCTTAAATGTGAAAGAACGTGACTCTTTAAAATAAAACCATAATTTGGTTCAATTCATTAATTATCCATTATGTGTCTGCTCTAAAAAATGTTTAACCACACACGCCTTTTCTAGCGTGTTAATGCGAACAAATTAGACATACATTTTAAACCTAGAAAAAATAACCACATAGGTCTAGGACGTGCGATTTGCGCCGAGGGTATTAACCAGGAAAAATAGACGTAGAGACGTTGAACCACACACGCATTGTTGTGAAATCTTAGCTTGAAAACTTAGACCGAAATATAAACCGAAAAATTTGTAAAAGATAAAAAATATAGGGGTCTATTTCTATTTGAGAGGGTCCTAAGGAAAAGGATTTGATTTCCACCGAGCTAAAATAATATGTCGATGTCTCTAGTAAACTAAAGACATTATTGAATAGCTATTTTGCTTCAATTTATTCGCTACAAATCAAAAAAAATTGAAGATTTAGTTACGATTAGAAATTAGAAATCTACTTGTATATCTTCATCCATGGATTCTTTATTCATACTCATTCAATTGGACGTATTGATCCAATTTTAAAATTTTGTTTCGCAATTTAATAATCCAAGTTTTCAGTTTTTAATTGACCTTGGATAAAAATCCCGAAAATTTCGATTTTCCTTGAATGTGTCATTGAAAGGTAAAGGATTTAATCCTTTAAATGAAATAAAGTTTTTATCGGAATATGAATCAAACCGAAAGACCCCTTAACTATTATGGGGGTTAATAGAACGAATCACACTTTTACCACTAAACTATACCCGCTACAATGCAATTATTATATATAAATGGATCCTTTGTCGAGGCGCTTCTGTATATGTGTAGCTGGGCTTCTTATATAAGAAGATCTATTTTACTTACCTAGTACAGCGA
Organism: Ambrosia trifida; assembly: GCA_028751855.1. NCBI lineage: Eukaryota > Viridiplantae > Streptophyta > Magnoliopsida > Asterales > Asteraceae > Ambrosia > Ambrosia trifida. Next base: position 95,068,755 of record CM054130.1, read on the forward strand.
CCCATTCAGGAATTCAATGAACCAAGCCCCCTTTTTTTACTCAGTGGTAGAGTAATCCCATGGTAACGCGTGGTAACGCGTAAGCCCTCGGTTCAAAAAGGGGCTTTGTTTGGTTTTTTTCAGTCGTAGTATTCATATTCATATGAAGAATAGCGATATTCTTAATAGGAATAAAAAAGTAACCGACTGTATAATATTATCATCTAATGAGTTATAGTATATTAATTATCACGAATCATGATAAGTTATCTGTTATCATGATAAGTCATCTGTTGAATCACCAAATATTCCTATTTTCAATTAGGCCAATGAAATCCACTGTAAAGATTAGAAATAAATAAAAAAATTAGAAATAAATAAAGGAAAAATAAGTGGACCTGACCCATTGAATTATGACTATATCCGCTATTCTGATATTTAAATTCAATAGAGATGAAATTGGAACAAGTTGACCCCTTTTTATTTATTTTCATTTCTTTGGACTCCGCAAGAATTTGTCGATATTTCCAATTCAATCGTCTTGTTCTATAGGAATAAATAGGAATAAATTGTCATTTCGTTCCTTCACAGAGAACCATTTTTTCTAAGTCACAAGATAAGAATTCACTATCTTTCTTTGATTACAGGATCAAGATTAATTTATATCTATATCTATATAATATAATATTGATAAGATTTCTATTTAGATTTATAGCTATCAGATCGCGGCTTGATGTACCAAAAATTTCCATTTCGTTGCATCCAATATTTTTGTTCCGACAATCCTATGAAGAATGGATGCGGGATAAATACTCTCATTTCCAGTCTCCTATTTATTTTATTGAATCTTGTTATTGTATTAAGTATTGAAGTGAAGTAAAAAATTGGAAAATATCTCTTTTCTAACAAATATTGATTCTTTAAATTGAAGGAATTTAGAATTCTCAATTCTCTACGACGTCTAGACGATAAAATTTTTTCAGGAACAAGCAAATCTGAATTCTTTTTGTATCTATTTAGAGTTGTATGTCTTGGAATGGATTCATCAAAATGATTCTTAGCAACATTTTGGGGGTTTCGGTATCTTTGATTACTTTGGTGCTTACTTTTATGAACCAACGAAATACCTAGGATTCATGCCGTTGGGAAGCGATTCCGTAATTAAACCTTCATGAATCCATTTTTGTTCTTTCATTCCAGGTAAAACTTACTCTACTTGGTAAACGAGTTGATTATTCAGGGCGGTCAGTGATTGTCGTGGGCCCTTCACTTTCATTACATCGATGTGGATTGCCTCGCGAAATTGCAATAGAACTTTTCCAGGCATTTGTAATTCGTGACCTAATTAGAAAACATATTGCTTCGAACATAGGAGTTGCTAAGAGTCAAATTCGGAAAAAAAAACCTATTGTATGGGAAATACTTCAGGAAATTCTGGATGACCATCCTGTATTGCTGAATAGAGCGCCTACTCTGCATAGATTAGGCATACAGGCATTCCTCCCCGTTTTAGTGGAAGGGCGTGCTATTTGTTTACATCCATTAGTTTGTAAGGGCTTCAATGCAGACTTTGACGGGGATCAAATGGCTGTTCATGTTCCTTTATCTTTAGAGGCTCAAGCAGAGGCACGTTTACTTATGTTTTCTCATATGAATCTTTTGTCTCCAACTATTGGAGATCCCATTTCTGCACCAACTCAAGATATGCTTAGTGGACTCTATGTATTAACGAGTGGAAATCGTCGGGGTATTTGTGTAAATAGGTATAATCCATGTAATCGTAGAAACTATCAAAATGAAGATAATAACTATAAGTATACAAAAAAAAAAAAAGAACCCTTTTTTTGTAATACCTATGATGCAATTGGAGCTTATCGGCAAAAACGAATCAATTTAGGTAGTCCTTTGTGGCTGCGGTGGCGACTAGATCAACGTGTTATTGCTGCAAGAGAAGCTCCTATCGAAATTAACTATGAATCTTTGGGGACCTATTATGATATTTATGGACACTATCTAATAGTAAGAAGTATAAAAAAAGAAATTCTTTATATATATATTCGAACCACTCTTGGTCATATTTCTCTTTATCGAGAAATAGAAGAAGCCATACAGGGGTTTTGGCAGGGCTGTTATAATTCTATGCTACCAGCGGGAATTCGAGTCTCGCCGGGTTAACTAGGACTATATTGCGGAATTTCTACGTGAATCAAGATCTAGAAAAGGAAGTTTTCCAATCACTGACTCAAACCCATTGTCAAATTCTACTCAGCGCAACGCAATATGGAGGTACTTATGGCAGAACGGCCCACTCAGGTCTTTCACAATAAAGTGATAGACGGAACTGCCATGAAACGACTTATTAGTCGATTTATTGATCACTATGGAATAGGATATACATCACATATCCTGGATCAAGTAAAGACTCTGGGTTTCCGACAAGCTACCGCCGCATCCATTTCATTAGGAATTGATGATCTTTTAACAATACCTTCTAAAAGATGGCTCGTTCAAGACGCTGAAAAACAAAGTTTTATTTTGGAAAAACACCCAATTCCATGCGTCTAAGCAAAAAATCTTTTCTTCTTCCAACTTTTCGATCTTCCCATTCATTCCCTGTGGATTCCTCTTCCTCCAATTCTTTCCATTCTACCAATGAATAATCTATAATCATTCGTAAATCTAGATTGGCTAGTTGTTGTCTGATAGAACCTCCCCCGGTAGACATCTCTCGATTTCGAAATGTATCGAAGCTCCGGGTAGTAAAAAAAATCGGGATCCTGTATTTCCAGGGTTGAATTTCATATTCCAATAAACCCCGTAATCGTAAAAAAGTGGGTTTTTTATCTATGGGCCTAGCAAAATAAAAATTGGGATAGGATCTCCCCCCCTCAAAATCGGACGTGAAAGTTTCCTTTCATCCGGCTAAAGTAGGTCAAATAAAGAAAAAGAAAGGAGTTCTCGCTTTCATATTCTAGAAAACTCCAAAAAGATCTACTCCTTACTCAAGTTTCCAGTGAAAAGAATTTCCAGTGAAAATAAAGCAAAACTTCATTGATTCTGTCTTCCTTATTATTTTTATTTAGATTTTATGAATTCTTTATTCAATTATGACATAAATGAAATGTGAAATTCTTGAGTAGTCTACTTCCTCTCGAATGATGAATCCCGTAATTCTTAATTAAAGAGAGTACCTTGGAATTCATAAGGAATTTACTTGTCTATGTACTGTTCCATTCGATCTTTTAGGTCCCGACTTCACCTCGACGGTTAGGCCACGATGCCCTTAAAGTCTATATGCGATAGATAGACTCTTGTAACCATGACATCTTTTCTATTTGCTTACTTGAACATAATTTCTTTCTAAAAAAAAGGAACTGTTTAATTCTACAAAAGAAAAAGTCTTTTTTTTACGAGGTATAACTATAAATTCTTATGAAATCGACCATAGATCAATTCCCTTTTTGGGGAGCGTCTTGAATACATCCCTAATTCTGAGCTTCAAGTTACTCCTACCAAGAAACATGTCAGGTAAGGGCATCCCGATTGGATTAAATGGGATGACAGTTTCTCATTTCGAATCTGTAAAATCAGAATTTCGATCAAATTCAAATTAATGAAGTGTTGAAACAAATTTATTCCATTTTAAAAATTTTTGGATAACTTTCTGGCTTCTTCATTTATTTACTATTACTATATGGAATGGGTTTTCTATATATTTCCAATTTTCAATATAAATAAAAGAACTTAATTGTTGCAATATTATTATTAAAACTGATTTGATTGAATTGACTTGTTCAATCTCGACGATTGAATAGAAATAGGGTATTATGAGTTCGAGCAAGCCGCTATGGTGAAATCGGTAGACACGCTGCTCTTAGGAAGCAGTGCTAGAGCATCTCGGTTCGAGTCCGAGTGGCGGCATGCCATCTTCTAAAAGAGATCCAATAGATCCTATAATCAAAATAAAGTAAATTCCCCATCTCTATTTCTTAATTAATATAGGGGATTCCCTCCCCCTTTTTCATTTTTATGATATTTTCAACTTTAGAGCATATATTAACTCATATTTCTTTTTCTATTGTTTCAATTGTAATTACACTTCATTTGATAACCTTATTGGGCAATGAAATCATAAAACCATATGATTCGTCAGAAAAGGGGATGCTAGCTACTTTTTTATGTCTAACAGGCTTATTAATGACTCGTTGGATTTATTCAGGCCATTTCCCACTAAGTGATTTATATGAATCATTAATTTTTCTTTCATGGAGTTTCTCCCTTATTCATATAGTGCCTTATTTCAAAATAAGAAAAAATGATTTAACCACAATAACTGCCTCAAGTACTATTTTTACCCAAGGCTTTGCTACTTCGGGTCTTTTAAATGAAATACACAAACCCACAATATTAGTACCTGCTCTACCCGGTTGAAGCGTAATGATCATACGTCTGTAATGCATTGTCTGTCCCATAATGGGTCCCATTCTTCTAGCCTTTCCCCGAAGTCGATGACTATTCATCGCGATTACCTTGACACCAAAGAAGAGTTCGACCCAATGCTTTATTTCTGTCCTAGTTGATCCTGATTCGACATTAGAAGTATATTGATTTTTCCCCAATAACCGAATACTTTTGTCTGTAAATACTGCATACCTGATTCCATCCATAAATCGATTTGATTCCCTATGAGTTCTAGTCTCAATAAGACTACTAATTCTTACTGTTCATAAGGTTTTACCTGGAATGAAAGAACAAAAATGGATTCATGAAGGTTTAATTACGGAATCGCTTCCCAACGGCATGTTCCGGGTTCGTTTAGATAATGAAGATATGATTCTAGGTTATGTTTCAGGAAAGATCCGACGTAGTTTTATACGAATATTGCCAGGAGATAGAGTCAAAATTGAAGTAAGTCGTTATGATTCAACCAGAGGTCGTATAATTTATCGACTCCGCAACAAAGATTCGAAAGATTAGGTGTTTTTCAACTTCACTATTTCTTTCGCAGGAATACGATTCGAAATCAAAAATTTCAATAAACTGATTTTCTTCCAAGAAATGGATTCAAAATTAAAGTAAGGAGTGGCAAATATGAAAATAAGAGCTTCTGTTCGTAAAATTTGTGAAAAATGTCGACTAATCCGTCGTCGGGGACGAATTATAGTAATTTGTTCCAACCCAAGACATAAACAAAGACAAGGATAATAAGACTCGTTAAAGACCAATATATAAATAGGGGATCTTTTTTGACATGAAATGGATATATCCATATATCTCTGACTCAAATTTATGAGATGATAAAATATGGCAAAAGCTATACCGAAAAAGGGTTCACGTGGACGTATTGGTTCACGTAAGAGTATACGTAAAATACCAAAGGGGGTTATTCATATTCAAGCAAGTTTCAATAATACCATTGTGACTGTTACAGATGTACGAGGGCGAGTGGTTTCTTGGTCTTCTGCCGGCACTTGTGGCTTCAAAGGTACAAGAAGAGGGACGCCATTTGCTGCTCAAACCGCAGCGGCAAATGCTATTCGCGCGGTAGTAGATCAAGGTATGCAACGAGCAGAAGTCATGATTAAAGGTCCCGGTCTCGGAAGAGACGCAGCATTACGAGCTATTCGCAGAAGTGGTAAAAGTATTAGTTAAACTTGTAAGGATAAAACTATGGGGGTAAAAAGTAAAAAAGATTTGAAAAAACTAAGAAAAAATAAAATGAGTCGCAGAGTGGTAGTAAGACCATGAGAGTATGTGAATCAATAAAAAGCCATAATGTTTTTTTTTTTTAAAAAAAACTCCTAATGCATGGAGTACAACCTCTCAATGCATAAAAACTTTGCTAATCAGAGGATTTTTAATTATTTTGTGTTTTAAATAAATGCTTTCTTATTAAATTTTTGTTGTTTTAAAATGAAAAGAAAAAAAATAGGTGGCTTTGTAGCTTGGATTGTCGCCAGTGATTTGGTGTTTCTAAACTACTTTTGTTTATATTTGACATGGCACCTAAGTAGTGGTCAGGACCAGGCCTGTAGTCTGGATTGTCCCTTCCCCCTAAGTCTTGAGAACTATATAATCAATTTATATATAATGCATTGACAATAATTAAAGTAGTGAGAATTAGACGATGTTAGAATCTCTCTCAACTTGATTCACAAATATTCAAGATAAAACTAGACTCAAAACAAAAGTTATCACACAAGCTTAAACCTTTAACATATAACATCAAAATAGTTTATATTATTACAACATCAACGTACTAATCAGTTATCAAATAAAAAATAGCATTGTAAAATGAATATATCGTGTACCAAACGTATAAATATCATAACTCTAACCAGTTAGTTGGCTTCTCAACTGTTAATAACCCTAATTACAAGTTAAGGCGTTCTCAAATGGTCTAAGACGAAAAACATACTCATTTAAAGGATAGTACCAAAGGGATTGCATGAAAGTGTTACGAAAAAGGGTCTCATTAGTTGGTTGAGGGTTCAAGTTCGAGTGTTGATAAATGTGTATATTTATAAGTATGTTATGAAAAATGAGAGGTATATGGGTTTTGAATGGGATCATCGGTCAATCACCCACTTGCCTTCCCGAAAATATGTGGTACAACAACACTTGGGATGGTATTGCAATCGGTACCTAAGTGACTCCTAGTCGGTTTCTTTGATACCAAATCCAATATAGTGCCGTACCGTGGGCTCTAAAATTCAGAAATGCTATGAAAAATGATGACCATAGATAACAAACAATGCAACAATGAAATCTCGCATATCTTATATAAAAACAACAATCTTCAACTTAGATATTTAATAAATTGTTTACAAATATTACAACAATTTTGTAATTTTTGAACCTTTGGCGACAACATCGGATAGGTCCGCATTAGGCAGCAAAATAAAATGTGGGTCGATGGTGTAGGGTTGTAGACTTCCCATTTCGAAAATTTTCTTTAGAAGCTGGAAAGATAAGAAGAATCCAATTCCCATTTTGAGAATTTTCTTTAGAAGCTGGAATGATAAGCAGAATCCAATGCTCAGATGGGGATGTAGACATTGTGACCACCACCTTCTCTATTGTTTGGCAATTTGATTTTTAGGGGGGGGGGGGGGTAATTGTTGTGTTTTTATTTTTATTTTGATAATTTACACGAATGATCTATGAAATTAAATAGAGTTTATTACACAAATGGTCCTTCTGGTTATAAAAAGGCATTTTTACCTAAATTTAACAGAATTTTAACGATGTTAATTAGTATTAGAAACCAATATTGTTACAAAAGTAAACATAATACCCCAACCTACTGCTTAAAACCACTAGTATCCAAAGTTATTACTTTTGATACACACAAGGACTAATCATGTCATTAACTATATCTATTTATCTATGTTACCTTATTAAGGAGGAAGCATGTTTAAAAAAGTAATCATGTTATTAATTATACACACATTTTAAGATGTGAGTTGAAGGGACTCTTCACAAATCTCCAATCTTTGATCATTTTATGCACTTTATACCCCTTATGTACATCTTATAATGCTTATTGTATATGTATGTAATACACAATAAATATCCATCTCAACATGTGTAACTACACACGTTCATGCATCATCATTATGAGAGTTAATTCATCATGAATTATCAACGTATATAAATTCAAATTCATCAATAGCATTCATTGATTTTGATATTTAGTTCCTCCATCACACTTGCCCGTTTATGTTTTCATCTTCACTTGATCCCGTGGTTCGTCTTCCTATTTCTAACACACAAATAGTTGGATGATCTTTCTTTGTTGCTTGATTGGATCAACAAAAGAATTGCAGAAGAAAAAACTATGTTAGGGTCGCAACTTGCTTGGTTTTTTGGCAAGCTCTTGTTGTTTCTATCTCCTTTTAGGGTTTTTTTTTGTTTCATTCCCTAACGGGGTGTAACAACCCGACCAGGAGGGGGCTGGACGTTACGACAGTTTGGTAACAGACTTGCACAACGGAAGCAACGACAAAAATATTTAATATTTGTACAAGTTTTAGTCACAAAATAATACAAATACAATATAAAATATAATTAAATTTAATGCGAAGACGAAGCGCGGCGGTCGTCGAAGCAGTATAGTCCCTTAGTCGATCCAATCTCTATCCCACTTATCTCTAGATATAGTACTAAGTTCCAGTTAGATACCTGGTTCTCATGGTTAGTTCAAAACATATTCATAAAAATTATTCATAATAATAACGTTTTTATAGTTGCATGGTACACATATATAGGTTAAGAGTAAAAATATCACAACAGTCAGGGGTGTGTTCATATATATTCTATCAAAATACGCCAAGTCGTACTAAAAATAATGAATTCGAATCCTAACCTGGTCACACGAAAACATATAACAGGCTTGTTACGACTCTAAGGTAGTTTATTTTATCTAAAAATTTATGATCGACATGGTCAACACCTAAAAATTTCGGCGACTTCTCGGATTTCTTAGAACTTTTCCGTGCCTGTAAATTCACAATTACATGACGTCAAGTGTAATTGTCAATTTACCTCACAAAATTATTCTAGTAATCTCCGTTGTAGTCATAAAGTTTAGGTGTCAGACAATGTTTGTATATTGGTTTAACCGGTTCTAAGTCCGTATGAGCATTCTGGCGTGTTCAGGTACTCAAGGTTCAACTTATTTTGCGGCTACTTTGGTTGATCTTAGGTATTTCCTTGGTATTTCTTGACTAGATAGTTCTCAAATCTTAAACTACGATCATTCGGTCGTAGTCTAGGAATTTTCCGTAAGGAAAATCCTAGTGTGCTACAACCGCTGCTCTGATACCAACTGTCACAACCCGACCAACGTGGGCCTAGTCGAAATACAGATTGGTACCAAACTTGCACAGCGGAAGTAACAATTATTATATTAAAGGTTTTAAATACAATTTCTAGTTCCAAATGTATATAAATACAATACTTAATGAATGGTTCAAAGGTATGCAAAGACGAAGCGCAGCGGTCGTCGAAGCAGTTGTTGATGTGTAATCCTCAAATCAATCCAATCTCTAGCCGTGCTTAGCTCTATACGCTCTATCCCGCAACAAATATAGTTTACCTCGCCTTAACCATCCATCCATGAGTTGTACCTGAACACATGCTTAAAAATAGTTTTGGGTCAACAAATATGTTGGTGAGTCCGTGGGTGCGTTAAACTGGTTTTAAAATAAGTTTATCGTCAAAAGCCGGGTTATAAGTTTACATGGTTTTCTACAAAATAGTTTATAGTTTCCAAAATAGGTTTAAAAGTTAATACGTTTTAACACATGGTTGCACTGGTGATGTACAAGTCACACCTCAATCCTAACAATGAATCCATCTACTCCCATTATGGATTCCTATGGCAAAACATATGCCACAACGGTCCGCAGACCTCAGTGGAGGGTTTTCCGGGCTTCCGGATCCACTGTGCGTGGGGGATTCCCCAAGTAGTACTACCCATATATTAAGTGGCCCAATTCCCTTGGGTTAATGAGTGTGAATCTGGTATCGGGAGCACCTTGTCACATCATACTGGTATGTCACTATCACACTGGTTTATTACTGGAAACATATGTTCACCCCAAAACAGTTTAAAAACAGAAAAAGAGGGGATGGTTCACGAGACTCACCTGGTAGTATTTACATGAATAGTCCGTAATAAACGGGATTCCTGATATCCAGTGCTGGTACTTTCCTGGTCGAATCCTAAGTCGACAAATATTATTAGAGTTGAGTTTTATAAGGTTTCATGTTTCATGTGGGACGAGCTCGAGCGTATGAATGTTCTTATATTGTTTTCAAACTCCATGTTTGTAAGTGACACATCTAGCAATCTTACATATTGCATCATTTGGTTCTTAATCGTCTGATGGATACTTAACGTACTATTAATATTATGACCCAACTCAAGATTTATATATACAATATATACTTCGTCGTATGTTTGTTCTAATCAAGTCCAAGTCTCTAATCGTCATATCCATATTCGGATCATATGTCTTGGTATAAGGTTCGTGTCTTAAGTCTAATTGTCCAAACATCGCCACCATCTTTACCTAACCATAACCCGACCCATATGTCGTAACAGTAGCAATACCGAAGTGTACTGGAAGAGGAGGAATTAAAGAGGGGTTTTACCTTCATAACCAGATCTGACCCGATTGCGATCCATGTTACCGTCTTCGTCGTCTTCTTCCCTTTTATTTTACTGCTCTCTCTCTCTCTCTCTTCTTTCTCTCTCTCTATAATAATCAGTGGAAGTTGTGGAGGTGAGGGGGTGGAGTGTGGGTCTTGGCCGCCGGAGCACCGCCGGGGAAGGAGGAGACCCTCCGTCTCCTTTCTCTCTCTATCAGCTCTCTCCCTCTCTCTCTTTCTAATAAGGTGGGTGAAGAAAAAGGGTTGTGGTTGTGTTGTTGAGGGTCGGCTCCGCCGGAGCTCCGCCTTGGTCGGCGGAGGGAGTCTCCGGCTCCTCCTCCCTCTCGAGCTCTCTCTCTCTCTCTTGGAAAGATAACAGAATATGTGTATGTGTGTTATGTAGCAAAAGGGGAGGGTTTTATAAGAGTGGGGGTGCATATGTGTTTTATTTATAAAGTGCCATGGGGCACATGGCATGGATGCCATGTGTCCCATATGGTGACTAATCTCATTTGGTCACGGGTCGGGTTCGGGTTCGTAACGTGTATTAGTTCGGTTCCGCAATATGTATCCTATTAATATATTACATATGTAAGGGTTCGGTTTTTAGTTTCGAACATAACCGACTTTCTTAATATTTGTTTTGGTCACTTGTTTATTACACGTCAATATTAGTTATACACGAAAAAAAAAATTTGGGGTCCGCTCTGGGTTGTTACACGGGGTTTGTTTTATTGTTTATCAAATTGTAATATTACTTCAATTGATATCGTTTTTGTTTTTTTTGTTTTTGTTTCATTCCGTAACGGGGTTTGTAAAAAAAATGTTTTTATTTTTTACATTACTGGGTTGTAACTTTTGATGATTACTCTTTTGTCAGTTTTTTTTGGTAAAAAATTATGTATTTTTATTATTATTAGATAATTTTTTTGGTTTTTTGTTATTGATGAGTTGTAACTTTTGTGTTGTTGTTGATGAGAATGCATCTACAGTCATCGGATGGACGCGAGGCTCGAGCGGTCCAATTGCCTGAGAGCTTGTGTTACCAGGTTCTTAACAATGATATCTCAAGGGTGGTTGTTTGTGTGGCCTGATGAGAATGGGTTGGAAAAGGGCTCGTGCCACCAAGACTCCGATGTAAACATCCATATACTTTTGTATTTTGTTTCATAGTGGCCTTTGAGGTGGCGTTTAACTCGGTGACTTCAACCGTCAATGTGTTCACAAAAGAGAGAACCAGAGAAGAGAAGAGAGAGCATCAAGGGTTAGACAGACCGTTCGATGTTTTCACTTATACGTATTCAATGGTATCCCTCATGTTTATTGAATGCCCGTCTATTCAGTCGCCCTCAAGCTATATGATCGACCCATCATGCTACATTATTCATTCATGAATATGTAATTTATCTTGGATTCTTCCGAGTTGCTTTTGCCTTGTGACCTTGTCAATTTGTTTTCATTTTATTGTTGAAGAATTTTGCCATCTATAATTATTAATTGTCTTTGTGGTGGCTTTTGTTTATCTTAGTGAGGGCAAACTTGATGTTGTTGTTCCATCAGGTTTGTTCAAGTTTGTTCGTTCATCTATTTAAATAAACGAACATAAATGAACTTCTCGTCAAATAATTCATGAACGTTCGGTTCATTTACAGGCCTAAGGAAATGCCTGACTGTAGTTAAACAACTTAGTGTGGTTGTCTAAATGCAGAAAAAGATTTGTGTATAAGATCACTCAACTTGACTAAAAAGAATTCCAAGATGGTGTACAAGGCAACTAACAGTGTGTTGGGGACTATAAATCAACTTCTTGAGTTTCTTTTATTTTAGTTGACCTCTCATCAACTTGGTGTTCCTAGATTTTTATTTGATTCACGATCATTATTAAAATTCATGCAATAAAATTGACTAAGAATTCTATATGGTTAAAATTTTACTTGATGCATAGTTAATCAATCTGGCTTGCTTTATGATTCTTCTATTGAGTACAAAGAATCTCATATCCTAAAATCTTTTTCCACCCCACTAGTCATATATTAGAGTAAAAAAATACCAACATTCACATGAGTCTTGTTTGTGATGAAAAAAAAAAATAGGTATTTCCATTTATAATATGCTGAAAATCCCAATATCATAGTTACAAAATACTTACAACCCCACACTAAAACAGTAGTAAAACCGAAAGCCACCTAAAAAAAAATGAAACAAAACAAACAAACAAACACAATATTGCTTTTACGTCAATGCCTTTCTCACAACTAACCCATGTCAGTTTGAGAGAGAAAAAAAGAAAAAAAAAATTACGAAAAAAAACATCATATATATACTCTAAGCCGCAGAGGGTGCGGTGATGTAACGCCGACCACTCTTAGTAAGCACCGGGGTCGGCTTTTCGACCGCCGTCAACAGCGTACCAATCGAATGCCCACAAATTCGCCAATAATCCAAAGTCTCATCGTTAAAAATATCCCACCACTTCTTCACCAGCATCTTAATATCATCCCTATCCATATTCGTCTCTTTACCAGTATACCTCCATGGCTTCGAGCCGTCAGCGCAGTAGTGCACCACCTTCACCTTCTCAAGGTCCACATTCTCTGGATGACGCCACAACATCGCCAAGATCAAGTTGTATTCGGTCGGAATAGGCTTGTAAATGTCCTTAAAGAACATGTTTAGGAAATCTTGTTCGGCGAATAGTGTTGGTGGAGTTGTTTTTACGGACTCTAGGAGGTCGTAGTAGGTGGAAATACTTGGCTCGAAGACGAACATGCCTGCGTTGAAGTAGAGTGGGGGTTTGGGACCAAGTTGGTGCTCTGGCCACTCGACTTTGTTTGGTGATTGTTGGCAGTAGCCGATTTTGTATTGCGGGCTGTTTCGCCAGTTTGGTTCGCAGAAACAGTCCATGACCGCGTAGAAGTGGCCGTCTGGTAAGTCGAAGAGATGGTCTATGTTGTCGAACACTTGTATGTCTCCGTCTAAGTATATCATCTTGCTGTACTCCACAAACTGCAAGAATACATGTTAAGTTGCTTAAGTTAGAGAGTAATAAATTTTAACTTAATTATTCTAGTGATAAGAATTTAAGATTTGGTTAAAATCATCTACAAACAAGTAATAAATATTTAGTAATAAGAATTTAAGATATATTATTATTTATTAATAAATATATACAGTGATGAAATAAACAACATAGGAAAAATTATTTTAGGTTTACAGAATTCCAAAAGGTGACGCAAAAACCAACTTATTGGTACCCTCCCACCTCTCTATATTTCTCTATATGTACATATAGATAGGGTGATACTATCTAGACATCCCAAAAAAACCTTAGACACTTCTAGGATGGGTCATTGAAGCTTCAATGGACCATCTTTTTTTCAGTTTTTAGCCCTTAATGGGTCGTTGAGACCTCAATTGGCCGTTGGTTTTCTCTGTTTGACCCTCAATGAGTCATTGAGGCCTCAATGAGCCATTATGAAGGGTGTTTAGATAAAAAACCATAGCGTGTGAATATCCTCATATGTATAATATAGACAAAAGAAAAGAGAGAGACGGAGAGGATGTCCCAATAAAAATTTAAATTTAAGGTGTTCTAGAAGCCAATATATATTACAAAGGGTCATGTTATTTATATTTTACACCGGGTTTTTTAGGGTTTTACAGCTATCTACGGCTTGTAGAGACTTCTACGAGCCGTAGAGGTGTCAGAGCATTGAAAACCACATCCCTCTATAGCTTGTAGAGGCCTCTACACGCTGTAGAGCAGTAGAGGTAGAGGCAGGTGCAAATAAATTTTGGATGGTGCAAGAGGGGAAAAATCAAACAGACCTACCACCAACCCCACACATAATTAAATCCTAAAATTTTAAAACTTTCCATATATATAAATATGGAAATGATCAAATACACTACTACACTAGTAGAAAACTAGGACACTACTGAAAATTAGGAATTTGCAAGTTAAAACACAGTCGCAAAATTCAGCTATCGAAATCACATCAGGCGCAAAACTAGCTACCGATGTCAGCTCGGTAGCTGAATTTGTGACTCTAAATTCGTTCACAACCCGATTAGAAAAAAATAGTGTTTTTTCTTTAACAAAGAACGAATAAACAAAATGATTAGTTACCTCCCAAATACGGAGCTTGGAGTAATTAATAACATAATACGCCATAGCAAACTGCGTCTGGTTTTCAGGCGGGTGCAGCGGTTCAATCTCCCTGATGATGCACCCTTGCGACAGTAACTTCTGTCGGTGATCCATGGGAACATCGGGAAGCATTGCGACGACAAGCGGGTATATCGACTTGGCCTTACGGAGACCCTTGGCGAGTGCAACCACACCCTTCCAGTAGTCACCGTCTCCGGCCAAGAAGGTGACGTAGGCACGGCGAGGCAAGGTTTTAGCCTTCACCAGACTGGATGTGAACATTCCGTTGGTAGTGTTCTTAGCGACTGGTGGAGCCATGGTTGTTGTTGATGGTGGTGGTGGTGGTGAATGAAGATTGAAGATTGTGTTTGTGGTTTGTAGAGAAGTTTTAATTTTAAGTGTGTTTTGAGAATTGTTTGTTTGGTGATATGAGGTTTGGATGGTGTAGGGTTTATATAGAAAGTGGAGGGTATTAAAAAATGTTAAAAATAAAAAGTACCCATAATTTAAAATTAAAGGATTTCTTTTTCATATATGAAAATTAGATAAAATGTAATCTATTTTTTAATCAATTAATAAGCTTGAAACGTGTACAGTTATATACTATCACTATTTTTTCGGACTAATAAAATTAAGAAACTTGGTTATTCAATAGTTAACTTTTTGCCTGTAATTTTGTGTTGTAAATTGTTAAATACTAGTTTTTTACCGGTTTCGGCGACGCCCTCGTTTGCGCTTTCATTTTAAGCGTTAACAATATGATTTTGTTATACGTTAGCAAAGCGGTTTTAATGCGGTGTCAATTTATTTTCTATAAAAGTCACGATATTATTATTATTACAAAATCAAATATTACTTTTATCTATACTACTATAAAATGGGTGCTTGATGAATAAGAATGTAAATTTACATCTTTTTTAAGATGGCATATCAAGAGTCTTAGTATAAATCTATAATTTTGTCCAATTTCTTCCTTTTATGCCCTCTTGTACAACATTTATTGAAATCCCATTTAATTTTCCATAAATCAATTATTTTCTTCAAAATCAATTTCTTTATCAAACGGCCCTTTGATTATTTTTTATGCAACTTAAGATCAATTGATGTTTGAAAAGGATCAGCATGGTAATGTCAGGGATTTTCCTTATTATTAATTTTTTGGTTGGTTTTTTTAATTAGAAAATGTGATATGTTGTGTTTATGCTCTAAGTTGTTAAAACAGAAACATAGAAATTGCTTATTCAAATTTTTGAAAATGAGTTAGAAGAAAAAGTAAGTGGGTCATATGCTTACCGTTTTACAGGCCAATCACACTTTTCTAGGTACTTCATGTAACCTTCTCTTTAGTGATTATGTTACAATGTTTAAAATTTTGTCTCGATAAATTGTCATTCACTAATTCGAAATTATTTTTTATTGAAGTTGTACCTGTTTAGCCAAAAACGAAAACCGGTTCTAATCCTTCTTAAAAAAACCCGAACCGGTTTAGAACCTACATTGGTTTGAGAAAGAAAGGGTTATCTTTAGGCTCCATTAATGTATTTTGCATAAAACAGACATGAAACATAAAATGATTAATGCATTCTTTCAATATCTTTCTATTAAAAAACAAATTAAAAGATGATTGTTTCGGTGGCTACCATGAAGAAATTCGCATTACAAAACGAAAAAAAATAGAAAAACAAAAAAAGGGAGATGAAGACTTGATTAGTCATCTAAGATGTGTGTATAATGTACAACACCAACAACGTGATTGACTAAACGTAATAGCCAAACACAGTGCAACCCCGCCGCAACGCGCAGGTTCCTACTAGTTAATATTAATATTTATATTATATAAATAATAAAACCATTTGATGGTTTTTATAACAACCCATTGAACAATATTGGGTTTTCTAAAAACCGAGTTAGTGGTTTCTCTCAAACCATCAAACCCACTCACATATAAAATCCCAAAACAGAAACAAACACTCACTCACTATTATGAGAGAAGGGGAGGCCCAAGGGGTTCCGGCCACCATCAACGGCAGAGCTCCCAGGGGAGCAACGACAGAGCGCTGCCACAGACAACAGCGTGTGTCGTCCTTCCGACGCGTACGACAGCGAAACTCACTAAACGGAGGACGGGGAGTTTCATGGAGATGATGGTTTACTCAGACAACGGTACGACGGTCCTAATCAAAGCAACAACTAAGGTGTTAAGGTAATATAATTGACAACTGACCCAGTACGAATCTCCACAGTAATGATAGTTAATAATCCGTTCATCGGATTCGGGATGTTCAGACCTATAATCGATCTATTAATGGGTGAACTTTAGGAGCTCCAGTCAAATTTCCGTCGACACACAACTAAGTAATCCTTCATCACACATGTTTTATATTCATGTGGATCGGAAATAGTCAAGGTTGAAATTGTCCGTTGCGTGTTTTCGGTCAGCTGACTTTTAGCGAGTGGTTAAGGTAAACACGGAAAGTGATGGCATCTTTTTTGGGCGTTTTGGGATGTTTTCTGGGCGTTTTGGCCTTTTGATCATGATAGCCGTTGAGATCGAAGCATGTAGACACGTGGAAAGACGTCGGCCGTAAGATAGCTACAGTAAAGCCCTCTCACAGTCGACTTTATCAATTGTATCTTTATATGATTTTAGATTTTTTTTAATGGTTAAACATGTGTTCAAAGTTTATTTACAGGTCAAACAAATTAAGGATTTTAGGAAGTTGACAGATAAATCTAAAAGGTTTGTTTAAATATTTTTTTAGAAGGGCGAACCACTAACCATGGACGGCTTTGGCCCAAGCCGGGAAGGCCATTCAGCTTGGGCCCATTTTTTTTGGGGCACAATTTCTTTTATAAAATTCCTATGTGTGTGTATTTTTAAAATAGAAAACCCATTTAACACTTAAACGTTGGGCCTAATAATAATCAATTTAAAACTTAAATATTATTAACTCAAAGCCCATATAACATTTATAAGCTCGATACCTATTTGACCTACTAAATAAAAAAAATAAAAAAAAAAACAACGCTTCTTTCTGTTCAGAGTTGAACTTATTTGACACATCACAAAAATTTAGTGACCCTATAGATGTTTTGAAGCATATGAAAGAAGAATGTTATTTCCCAAATGTGTGCATTGCATGTAGAATGTTATTGACCATTCCAGTTACAATGACATCTGCAGAAAGGAGTTTTTCAAAATTAAAGTTGTTGAAATAATACTTACAATCCACAGTGTCCCAAGAAAGACTTAGCAGGTTAACGATGATAGCTATCAAGAACAAAGTCATAGATGTATAAAGTGCGAAGAGTTGATCCACCAATTTGCTAGCAAGAATACTATGAGAGCTTAACGAATCTTCGGTTAGATACTAGTTTATTACGGTATGTAATTTCACTCATTCTAATACTATTGTTTTGCAATTGTTATGTTTATTGCTATACTATTGATCCACGTAACATTTAGTTAAATTATTTAATTTATTATAGATTAAGGGGCATAGTTTTTAACGGTTTGGATAGGACACGTAAACCCTTAGGGACGCCTCTGCCTCTAACAATGGCATTTACCAACTATGTGCCTCAACAAATAGGTACGTAGTACTTTAGAAGATTGTAGCGTATTATAGTTTATACGTATACATATACGTATTGAATTATAACCTGAACGCGAGGTTTGTAAAATGTTCCTATCTTAAAATACATGTTAAATTGTTAATTTGAATTGCAATATATAAAAATAAATAAGTAAATCTGAACAAGGTCAAACCAGTTAGTAATTTTTACACATACTAGCTAGTCATATATGTAGTCATTAGTCAATAGAGTAGGCATGGGTAAATTAAAATTAAGATAATCTTGATAATCGATCTATGTTTCATACTTTACTAATGTTACTCCATCACATCCTTCATGAAAATAAATATTGATCATCGATTTTTCTTACTCCCATTATGTACTCTATTGCCTTTCCTACATGAACACAATGTTAATAACGCTTACTTTTATATGTTTAGGAATACAATACAACAATGTTTATCAGTGACAGATCTTCTTAGGGCTAGACCAACAACATATTTTATATTATTAAGAATGTACATGTATACCATTAGAAGGGTATGCGAGTTAGATTGGACGCATAAAGGTGTTCTCTTTTGGTAGGGAACGTTGTGACAAAACGAAATGTGGATGTCAATTGACATGAGTGCGAATACAACGATAAAGTAGATGTTAAGTGCAATTTGAGGTCGAGGATATACATAGCTTGGGGCCACCTTATAAACCACCAACCAATCTTGCTCTTAATTTGGTAACAAAATAATGTGGAATATAGTCATCATCAACTAGTAAGCCATTTATGGGAGTCATACAATATAACCGTCTACTATACTACTCCAATAATATTAAAGGGGGTTTTGTTAGCCTCTTAATAAGGGAAAATAGCAAAAATAGCCTTTGACCGGAAGCAATTGCGAAAATAGCCCCCTCAGCCGTCTCAGGAAAGACGGCTCCCAATTCCCGAGACACCTCAGCCGGCTTTAATCACGGACCAATTAACTTCTGCCACGTGTCCGACAACCTGCGAGCCCTCTCCGAGGAGACTTAAAGTCGCCTCACAATTCCAAGACTTAAAGTCGTCTCACACTTTCCGAGGAGACTTAAAGTCGTCTCACACTTCCCGAGGAGACTTAAAGTCGTCTCACACTTCCCGAGGAGACTTAAAGTCGTCTCACACTTCCCGATGAGACTTAAAGTCACCTCACACTTCCCGAGGAGACTTAAAGTCGTCTCACACTTCCCGAGACGGCTTGTGGTGGATGTGAACTTAAAGTCGCCTGAGACGCCTCGGAAAGTGTGAACCGTCTTTCCCAAGACGGCTGAGGGGGCTATTTTCGCAAATCAACTCGGTCTAAGGCTATTTTGGCAATTTTCCCTCTTAATAAATCTCTTAATCATTCAGTATTAAAAGTGTTTGTTTCAATTAAAAAAAGCATCTAAATGATTCCTTTAAGCTATTAACAATTCAACTAATAAAGGGTGTTGAACTCTAAAACCCCAACCGATGGCGGAAACATTGTGATGTCACGTATTGATGATTGTTCAGTAGCTCATGGTAAATAATAAATTTCAATAAATGATTTAAATGAATTACAATTGTTCTAAAAATTTGTACATCAAAATAACAAATACTAGCTACGCATCTTCAAGCATTAACTCTAATCTTCGAGCAAGCTATAACCTGAAACATGTTAAGTTTGAAAATATTTTGGGTCAACAAAAGTTGGTGAGAATTACATAGGTTTTGATAATTGAATAAAAACTTGTACAATTCGAGTGTCATGGCAAGTCTAGTCCATATGTGAAAACAAAACAATCGGGTAAATCGAGTGCATAATCAAACCTTGTGACTAGAATATTGTGGTCCATCCCATACGCTCATGGTTCACTCGATTATGTTATAAATTCGATAACAATCACCCACGCTACCTATGTAGGAGGTACACGTATCCGGGTGGGATTGTCAGTCCAATAGATATATCATTGTATACCGTCGGCTGATCAATGTTAATGATTATGCTATAATATTGTGCTTACCCTAGTAATGTTTAAGACATAATGCAACATAGAATATCACATAGACACTTATGATTGAATTGTAAATTGAATGTTGTAACATGTTTCACCCCAAAAAAATAGTGAATGAAAAAGGGGGCTATGTAAACTCACCTTAGTGTTACAATGGACACCCTTGTTATATAAGTAAACGTGGCTCGTGTGTATCCAAATATCACCATATTTCAAGGTAATAAATAAGTGTTGGGGAAAACTTAATAAGTCTAAGTTTTCTAGTCTAAAATGTGCTAGGGTTCCTAATTTGGGGATAAGTATTCGTTTAATTATTAAATAAATTGTTAAATAAATAAAAGAAGTTCGAAAAAATAAATAATCAAAAGTCTTTTTGTAGGTTTTTGATTAAGGTGATCACATTATAAGGTTTTAAGTATGAAAATAATTTTTATAAAATAATTTTTTTATAAATTGAATATTTAGTCTATTTATTTCTATTTCGTCAAAATACAACTTTAATATCTAAAAATATACAAATTAAAGAATTTTTAAATTTAAATTTGTATTTCTGTTCTAAATGGATAGAAATAATTTATATAAAATTTTGGTGTAAAAATATTGAAAAATGAATTTATTATGATTTATTTATGATTAAAATAACAAAAATCGATTAAAAATATTAAATAAATGATTTTTCTAAAATAAAATTTATTTCAGAAATGTTTATTGATTTATAAACTTAGAATAATTTTTGTGGAATTTTATAAAGTCGTTTTGATATTTTTATAGGATTTTATAATTATAATAGAATAAACTTGTAATATTTATTATATATAATAAATAAAAGATTTTTGAAAAACTAAAAGTTGGGTATTAAACTTTATCATAAGACTGACTTAAAATAAATTTTGTAGGATTTATAAACCATGTTTAGTGTTTAAAATCTATTTTTAAAAATAATTGTAGATTATATAAGTATAAAGAAAATAAAACAAGGGTGTCCATTGTTTAAAATCTTGTATAGTGCCACTGGCCGGTTCAATGTTTATATCACAAGCCTAGACCAGCTGGTCTAGACCCTGAGAACGATTTTAATCAGTTTTAGTTTAATGTATAGGCTTTTTAGGTTTAGTTCATAATTATCAAAAATAAAGACAAAGGGCCTGGAATCGAACTCATGACCTCACGCTGAACAGCAGTAGTTTGGACCATCGGATCTATATCACGTTTGTGATTATATTTGTTTTCAAAATATTTTTAAACAAAACATCAGTATGTCATCTTCCCCAAATCATATACTACGAACCCTAACCTTCTAATCAAACAAGTTCACAACCAATAACCCCAATAACCATAGGGTTATTGGCCGGACAATGACAACGACCAGAAAACACATAATTAATCGGTACCTTGAATCAGAAGGCGATGAGAAATCGATGGTCAACCAAAAAGTCAACGAGTGAACGATTTATGATCAGGCACTAAGTGTAAACAGAAATTGAAGGTGGGGTTTTGATTTTCGACATCTTTAGGCAAGTTTCGAAGGATCAATTTATACTATAACACCCGCGTGAACGAATTAGGAAGGTTGACTTTGGGGTTTGATTATGAACGCGTATAGGTCCAAATCTGGTATGTTTTGATCGTGTTATTGTGTATAATACGCGTAAGACTCTGTCAATTCCATATCACGAATCAATTAATCGGTTGTTTCCATATATTGGTTCAATCAAAAGTCAAAAAAAAAAACAAAAAAAAGGGGGGGTGTTTGGTTGGTATTCTGCAGCGAGCAAGAGCAGAGAGAAGACAAATAGGTATTTAGAAAGCCTTTTATATATATTGGGTTGGGATTATATCAGGAACGAGTCGTGGCTCAATTGGTTGGGTCGTTATTGTTAAGGGGTTGGATCGGCTTGGACTCGGGTTCGAATCCCGGCTCCAACAAAAATTTTCTTTTTTTTTTTTAAACAGACTAGAGGGGGGGGAGAAGGTGTGGGCCAGTCTTGGGCTGGGTTTGGGCTCCAAAATATAAAAGGTGTTAGGGTGGTTTGGGTTGGTTATTATTATGGTTGGGTTTAAGCTTTTATAAAATAAACTTCAAATATTTTGATAAAATTTGAATATTATTATTATTATTATTTTAAATAAAAAAATGTTTTGAAATAAAATAATAAAATATATATATATATATATATATTAGACAAAGTTATATTTGTACCAAAAGAAGTATAAAGTAGGTAAAGCGGTGATTTTTCTAGTACCAAAATTTTGGAGAAAAATTTGCGATGTTACATGAACCATTCGGACTCTCTTGATGATTCAGCACTTAATCAGACAAATCATACCAAACAGGGGCAGATCTAGTGTTTGGAAATTAAAGGGGGTTCCCAGGAAACCATTCGGTTTAAAATTTTAGTATTATTATATATAGAAAATTCTGAAGGAACCCCCTAAATATATTACAAAGGAACCCATAACCAAATTAAATAAGTGCTTCAATGGTGTTTCCCTCCGCTTCTAACTTACACATCTCAGGTCGTTGGGGTTTTGTTTACTTTCCAGAGACTTCAAACATTACAAGCCCCATTCTCCTCCCCACTTTAAACTCCAGTTCATAGCCCTCAACCCTCTTCCTCCATTCCAGCACCCCTAGTCGCCGCCCTCCTCCACCCCTCGCCGCCGCCCTCCTCCTTCTGCCCATCACCAGTCTCCAATTTCCTTCCCCCTCAAACATCCATAGGTAGTCAACTAGTCATGTTCTAATGTTCTAATTCTTGTTGTGTAATTTGTAGTTGTGTTTGAGTAACATTACATTTCTAGTTGTTTCATAAAATGGTCCATTGCTTAATAATTGGTTCTTTCTCTCAATCATATATAGTTGTATATTTATTCAATTTCTTACCTAACCTTTAAAAAGCTAATGCACTTGTAATTCTTAATCGGTGGAAAACCAATTATTTGCAGATCATAAAAGCCTTGGCAATTGATCAAAAGTAAACATAAATTTGTGTTGTTCAAATTTTCAAATTAGTCTTGGAGTTGATTTATTTTTGTATTACTAGGTCTTTATTTTTGGTGTTATGTTTTAGTGGATATGTTTGAGGATTCTAAATTCTTTTAGTTTAATGGTATGGTTTTGTTTATCACCTTGCTTCTGATCATTTTATTAATTGTGTAGCAGACAATTTTTTTAAGTTTTTACCATATATTCTAACAGCCCTCCCTCACTCTCTCAGGTATGTTAATTACTTGATTTCTTTTGTATTCTTGTTTTAAGACACTTTTAGTGATATTGAAACAAGGAATTTACTAATTTAGTGATGTTAATCTTAACCTATTGTGTTGAAACTTAGAATTTAGATGTTAATTTTTAACCTAGTGTGTTAAATCATCATCCTTAACTAGTTGAAAATAGATTAACATGATCGTCCATTGGATCCTTCCGAAAGGAAATCAGTTTCATGTTATCACCCTCGTCAAACCGACCCGACCTGAACCGCCAAACTAACCTGATTTTTTTTATGTTTTGTCATATGAAATTGGAGCATTTAAAAAAAGTGAACCCCTTGTTTAAATTTCCTGGATCCGCCACTGATACCAAACAGAATTATCCATATTAACATTATCTGTAGTACTGAGGGTGCGTTCGAAATATATCTTGTATCGAAGTTTAACAAATTTACTAAGTTAGAACCCTTTATATATCTCCAATATGGACATCTATCAAAACTATGACGTAGCCCGCAAACAAGGAAGCACTATTAATCCCACACTAGCAACTGCCAACTTCTGACCATTAACAACCTTAACGTGTCTCTCGAGAAGTTGTAGTTCATGAAATCAGACATATGGTTGTTACTCACTTGTGTAGTTGATCTAAACCTTATGAACCAGGCACAATCAGTGATTTCTATTGTGATTTGGGAAGATCTTTGATATTAATTCGGACGGTAGGGATGAGAAAATGGTACCGGAAACCGGTACCGAATCATTTTTGATATCATTTTGGTGTCGACCTTTTGGCCTTTTTGGTACCGAGTATTTTCGACATATGTGTCAGTTTGATACGGTACCAGCACAAGTACTTTCAGTACCGGTGCCCGATTTTGGTGATTTCAGTACCAGTTATTTTGGTACCAAACTCATCCCTAACTCAAAGGATTCAAGTTGGGATTAATGTAACTTCTTGCGCATGATGCGCGGTTGCACACATCATGTTTATTTGCCAGTTTTGTATATTTTTAAGTCGTTTAGATAGTATTTATATTAGTTTTATGTCTGTACTCTAATATTTTAGTATTGTATATATTTTATTATTTTTTGGTTGTTTTTACTATTAATTTATTTATTTTATATTTTTGGTAGGTGATCGCATGAAGCGGGGCTAAAACAGTACAAATTATATTCGAGACCCGAACACCCGAGTCGAGAGCACGGGGTCATAATACCATTTATAATAATAATAATAATAATAATAATAATAATAATAATAATAATAATAATAATAAATACAAAAAAAAAGTTAAAGAACGTGACTTTGGCCCATGGCCCAAGAAAAATACACTTTGGGGTTTTGGAGGATTCTTTAGTGACGGCATTTTTCTAATTATTGAGAAGGGAGATCGCATATATTTTTATTAGAGGAGGTTTTGGACAGCAGCTTTGGAGGTCACGCACAAGAGGAAAAAAGGAAGAGTACACAAGGGTTCAAGATTCAACTTGAAGGAGCAAGCTTCATGGCCATGAGTGGCTAATCTCTTTGTATCACATTGGGGATGTAACTTTTGAAGATCTAGGGTTAGCAAATTGGGTATTGTTCTTAAACTATTGATTGTGTTTTTGTGTGTTTGAATTAACTGTGTTGAATTGTGATTAACCTTATGTTGAACTCATTTTAGTTAATTGATCTTGTGCCAATTTCTAATGTTATGAACATGGTTCCTTGCTTTAACACAAACATAGGATTGTATGTTCTAGGTAATGAAGTGTAGTTTATTCTATCTTTGATATTGATAAAACTTGACACCTAAGCCTATTGAGCAATCACTCCGTTAACACCAATCACACTACCATTGTTTACCCATTTGTGAAATCCCTAGTATTCATTTGTTGAAACCCTGGTGTGATCTTTTTAATTAAATTGTTTACAACTTATATTACTTTTTACTCTTACAATATTCAAGTTCTATTACAATAAACAAAAACTTTCCAATCAAATTCTTAAATGAACAAAGCACAAGCTTCATAATTTTTCTAGCACCTTCATAAATAATACCGTTTAATCAGCTAAGCAATATTCACTAACCACACGCTCCTTGGATTGATACCCTACTTACCCTAGCTACCTAGGTTAATTAGGTTTTGCATGACCCGTAACGACCGGCTCATCAAATGGCGCCGTTGCCGGGGAGCTAGTGCGCTTAGTGTTTAGTTTTTAGTTGATTATTGTGATTAACTGTTTAATTTGTCTTTGTTACTTCTTTTTGTTCGTTTTTACGCGTGGTGTGTGAAGTGTGCAGGTGACAGATAATGCATGCATGCCACTTGTGTAAAATCTGAAGATTGGGAATTTAGCAAGACTTGATCGCCATCATCACAATGTTTTGGGAAGATGATGATAATACTTGTCCTTGTTGTGGGAGCCCATATCATTTGTGGCGAGATTGTGCAGTGGCCCGTAAGAAAATGGAAGCATTCAAAAAACGACAAGATCGTATTATTTTTGGGCTCGAAAAACCTGGAGGTTCACATTTATCTTCTTCACATCGTCAGTCACGCTATTCAAACTCCCAAGGCTATTATCAGTTAAATAACAGGTATCAAGGGAGTTCATTTAGCCAAAGGACGCAACAATATCGAAACCATGAGGAATATGATGACTACTATACTAATAGCCCTCAACCGGCATATGAAGAACCTCAAAACTCACTAGATTCCAAGTTTGATGCTATCATAAATATGATGAAAGAGTCGCAACAGCGAAATGCAGTGAGAGACAGAGCTCATGAAGCTTTGGTCATGCAGGTTCATCAACTAGCCGAGGAATTTGCTCAACTTAAACGTGAACGTGATGAGTTGGCTAGTGGTGTAGTGGTAGATGTTGATATAGATGAAGATACTGCAAGTCTTTCTGAATGGTTAAACCCAACTGAAGACTTATCACCTCATGAAGATTTGGTGGCTGAGGTGAAAGTTCATCACGAATCGCATCCCGTGTTGATTAAGGCACCCAATAAAGAGGAGGATGAAGGTTCAAAGATGAAGAAGAGGAAGGTGAGCTGGGAAGACATTGGGCAATTTATTGTAAAACGGCCCCGCAACAAGAATGACTCAATTCTCATGCCAATAACTTGGAAGCAATTGTGGATTTGGCATGTGAACTACCGAGTGTATATTGGAAACTCGGTAGGAAAATGTGGGATAAAACCTTCATGCTTGGACTTGATGGATAAGTTGAAAGAGAATGAACAGATTGGGGCATGGAAGGTAAACTACCGAGCATACATTGGAAATTCGGTAGGCAAATGTTCTTTGAGACCACCATGATGAATATAAGGTATGATTCTTGTACAGTTTGTATATTTATTTAATTTGTTTTATTTTTCTTTTATTTTTAGTTAGTATTTTGAGTCTATTTTGATTTCTGGGAATGCTTGGAGTTTAACTTGCAATCAGATAACTTGCCTGTACTCAATCTCCATTCAGGCAGGGTAAATTTGTACACCATCGGTGTATCAGGCATCCCAGAATTTTACGTTTTTATTTTTCTTTGAGTCTTAGTTCAGGTTTGTCTATCGGCCGCGAATGAAATGTTATACGGTTCGATTGGGAGGAATTCCAGAGACTCATACGCGCACTGCCTATATCCAGGGGAGTCTGTTCCTTTTACTGTTGTATTTTATTTTTATTTCTGCTTTATTTTATTCCTAGCTCACATTGAGGACAATGTGTCGTTAAAGTGTGGGGGTGGGGAAACTTCGTTTTTATTTACTTCTGTGTCTTAAAAAAAAAAAAATTTGTGTCTAAAAAAAATTGAAAATGTCTTGAAAATTGTTCCTAAAAAAAAACATTCTAATCAGACATAAAAGCAGCTTTTTCGGTACCTACTAGTTGTTTCTTGATTGTTTTGGCAGTAGATCCTTAGTCATGGTCTAATTTGTGGAAAAGTAGTATGAACCGTTTTCAGCAGGTGTTTTTAAGAAAAAAGTTTAGAATTGTCTGACTAGATTTAACAAGCTATTGGTAATAAATGCATGCACACATCGGTAACCCATTTCCCCACTTTTGTGAGATCTTGAGCCTACTAGTTGATAGATTGAATTATATATTTTCATTTGTGAGAGTAGGCCAGATGTTTCTCTGTTGCAGAACTTGTGTGGTTTGATACATGCCGAGGTTGTAGACTATATATGCATATAGATGATAAAGGCAATTTAGGATTACCCTTTTCGTTTGATACCAGTGTATTTGTCTACGTGATTAACCTGTTTACCAACAATATTACCCTTAGAAGCCATATTGAGCCTTTACCTATTCGTTTGTTAAACCCAAATCAGTTTCTTAAACCGACCTTTTGTGTCACCAGTGTTACTTGACAATCTAAGTATAGTTATTATGATGTTTGTTATTTATACGCTGAAAAAAAAAGCAGTCAATTCATGAGGCCGATATACTAAAGTGGGCGGCTGAAAAACAAAAAGAAAAAAAAAGAAAAAAAAAAGAAAAAAAAAATTGTGAGTATTATGTAATACGGGTTGAAAATAACCCGCTGTTTTAGTTATTGTGTTTAGTATGAATAAAAGATTGTCATGGGTCGGTACGTGTCTTCGTTTTAGCCACTTTTAGCCAAATGTTTCCTACCTTTACCCTAAGCCCAAAACCCGTAACTCCTTTAGATATGTGCATTGCCTACAGTTGAGGTGTGATTGTCATACAAGCCTATGATAACAGAGTTGCATACTTGGTTTTTGAGTGATTAATACTAGCGCATTACATGCTAGTCCAGATATTAAACCGAGTGGAGTGAAAAATTGTGAGAGGTGTGTTGCATGAAAATAAAAACCGGAAGCATGTTAGATTTAGTCGAGTAAATTCTGTTTTTAAATGGAAATCAATTTGACTTGCTGAATTAACACATCTAATGCTGATCTGTAAATGGGGTATGACTTTGGACCTTAGCTAAGGTATGATAGGGCGACTGGGGTGCTAGTCTGTGATAATGTCTTGAGCAGGGTGTATATATTTTTTTCGAGACGAAAAAGATAAGTGTGGGGGTGTGATGCGCGGTTGCACACATCATGTTTATTTGCCAGTTTTGTATATTTTTAAGTCGTTTAGATAGTATTTATATTAGTTTTATGTCTGTACTCTAATATTTTAGTATTGTATATATTTTATTATTTTTTGGTTGTTTTTACTATTAATTTATTTATTTTATATTTTTGGTAGGTGATCGCATGAAGCGGGGCTAAAACAGTACAAATTATATTCGAGACCCGAACACCCGAGTCGAGAGCACGGGGTCATAATACCATTTATAATAATAATAATAATAATAATAATAATAATAATAATAATAATAATAATAATAATAGTAATAAATACAAAAAAAAGTTAAAGAACGTGACTTTGGCCCATGGCCCAAGAAAAATACACTTTGGGGTTTTGGAGGATTCTTTAGTGACGGCATTTTTCTAATTATTGAGAAGGGAGATCGCATATATTTTTATTAGAGGAGGTTTTGGACAGCAGCTTTGGAGGTCACGCACAAGAGGAAAAAAGGAAGAGTACACAAGGGTTCAAGATTCAACTTGAAGGAGCAAGCTTCATGGCCATGAGTGGCTAATCTCTTTGTATCACATTGGGGATGTAACTTTTGAAGATCTAGGGTTAGCAAATTGGGTATTGTTCTTAAACTATTGATTGTGTTTTTGTGTGTTTGAATTAACTGTGTTGAATTGTGATTAACCTTATGTTGAACTCATTTTAGTTAATTGATCTTGTGCCAATTTCTAATGTTATGAACATGGTTCCTTGCTTTAACACAAACATAGGATTGTATGTTCTAGGTAATGAAGTGTAGTTTATTCTATCTTTGATATTGATAAAACTTGACACCTAAGCCTATTGAGCAATCACTCCGTTAACACCAATCACACTACCATTGTTTACCCATTTGTGAAATCCCTAGTATTCATTTGTTGAAACCCTGGTGTGATCTTTTTAATTAAATTGTTTACAACTTATATTACTTTTTACTCTTACAATATTCAAGTTCTATTACAATAAACAAAAACTTTCCAATCAAATTCTTAAATGAACAAAGCACAAGCTTCATAATTTTTCTAGCACCTTC
The DNA here is from genome assembly GCA_028751855.1 of Ambrosia trifida. Lineage (NCBI taxonomy): Eukaryota > Viridiplantae > Streptophyta > Magnoliopsida > Asterales > Asteraceae > Ambrosia > Ambrosia trifida. The sequence continues at coordinate 95,097,965 of CM054130.1, forward strand.
ATAAATAATACCGTTTAATCAGCTAAGCAATATTCACTAACCACACGCTCCTTGGATTGATACCCTACTTACCCTAGCTACCTAGGTTAATTAGGTTTTGCATGACCCGTAACGACCGGCTCATCAGCGCATTAAAACCTATACATACATGCATGCATGCATTTACATACATACATACATACATACATACATACATACATACATACATACATGTGTGTTAATGTAAGTACATGTAATTTAGATGTCCCTAGCCTAGTATAGATGTTTGTTTATTGTTTTGTATGTGTATGGATGTGTTTTGTATGTTAAATGGCAACTTTGGAAACCTGCACACGACTAGGTCTCAGGGCACGACTAGCTTAGCTAGTCGTGTGGGTATCAAGCCGACTAGCTTGCTAGTCGCCCCACCTAGTCGTGTGGTTGGGAGCTAGTCGCCCCTAGGGACTGGACCGACTAGCAAGACCTGTAAATAAGTCCAATCATTGCCCTAATTATTTCAGCTGTCATTTCACACATTCCATAGTTCATAGGTTGTTGGGTCTGTAACTTATATTGTGCACTCGAGCACTGTTTCTAATACAAATACAACCTTTAAACCATCTTGTGTGTGTCTTTGATAACTTGTTATTGTGTTTGTTGGCGTTTTTGTTATTCAAACAGCGTCTAGAGGATTCCACAGTCTAGAAGAACCAGCTCATGATTATCGGATTTCAGAAACTGGTCCTACAAGTGGTATCAGAGCTTTGGTTGTTATCACGAGTGTTTGATAACATTTCTGATTCAAAAGGGGGAGTCTGTCAGTACATGTAATTTAGATGTCCCTAGCCTAGTATAGTGCTTGTTTATTGTTTGTTCGTGTATGGATGTGTTTTGTATGTTAAAAGGAAACTTTCGAAACCTACACACGACTAGGTCTCAGGGCACGACTAGCTTAGCTAGTTGTGTGGGTATCTAGCCGACTAGCTTGCTAGTCGCCCCACCTAGTCGTGTGGTTGGGAGCTAGTCGCCCCTAGGGCCTAGGCCGACTAGCAGGACCTATAAATAGGTCCAATCATTGCCCTAATCATTTGAGCTGTCATTTCACACAATCCAACACATGGTTCATAGGTTTTTGGGTCTCTAACTTGTATTGTGCACTCGAGCTCTATTTCTAATACGAATACAACCTTTAAACCATCTTGTGTGTGTCTTTAATAACTCGTTATTGTGTTTGTTGGCATTTTTGTTATTCAAACATCGTCTAGAGGATTCAACACTTTAGACGAACCAGCTCGTGATTGTCGGATTGTCCGAAACCGGTCCTACAAGTGGTATCAGAGCTTTGGTTGTTATCACCAGTGTTTGTAACATTTCTAATTCAAAAGAGGGAGTCTGTTAGTACATGTAATTTAGATGTCCTTAGCTTAGTATATGTGTTTGTTTATTGTTTTGTATGTGTATGGATGTGTTTTGTATATTAAAGGGCAACTTTAGAAACCTGCACACGACTAGGTCTCAGGGCACGACTAGCTTAGCTAGTCGTGTTGGTATCAAACCGACTAGCTTGCTAGTCGCCCCACCTAGTCGTGTGGTTGGGAGCTAGTCGCCCCTAGGGCCTGGGCCAACTAGCAGGAGATCCAATAGTTGCCCTAATCATTTCAGTTGTCATTTCACACATTGCAACACATAGTTCATGGGTTTTTGGGTCAGTAACTTGTATAGTGCACTCGAGCTCTGTTTCTAATACGAATACAACCTTTAAACCATATTGTGTGTGTCTTTGATAACTCGTTATTGTGTTTGTTGGCGTTTTCTATTATCGTCTAGAGGATTCCAAACTTGGACGAACCGGCCAGCTCGTGATTGTCGGATTGTCCGAAACCGGGCTTACAGTTAATATGTGTATTCATTGAAAAAATTATTTGAGTATTGTTACAACAACCTAAAATATTGTGTTGTCTTTACAAACATTGATAATTTAAAGAAAAGACGTTGACACCAGTTTGTGTATATATAGTTGCTCGCTAAATGTCATCAACTGAAAGCTTTTCTAATAACAGATAACGACGATTGCAGGTCCCGTATCACATGCATTTAAGTATACATTGACACGAATGAAGTCATCCAACAAAAATACTATTGACTCACATATCTAGGGATGCAAAGAACTAAACTTTCAGCGAAAAATTCATAAATCGTTTGGCGGGAAGTTCGTTTTTGTTCGTTTAGTAAAGGAATGAACACGAACAAAAAAATTTGTTCCTTTATTAAGCGAACGAACATGAACCGAGGCCACGTTCATTCTTTTATATTCGTTAACGTTTGGTAACATGTTCGTTTGTGTACGATAGCTTAATAGAGTTTTAAATTTTTATAATTACTTTGATATTCTTTTATTTTTATTTATTTTACCCAAATAATAAATAAATAATTTACATGAGATAAATTTATGTAGAGGAAGATTATTGTACAAATGGTTCTTATCTTACAAATAGTTCTTAACGTGAGAAGTGAAAGAGGTTTTTTTTTTTTTTGAATTTTTTTTTTCATATTGTTAAACATGTATTTTAAAACTAAAATCTAAATAAAAATAGTGTATAGCAATTACTCTAGTGTAAACGACTGTAATTACTCAAATGACGTAATTACGCTAAAAATTAAATTTTTTTATATTATTCATTTGGAAAGCTTGTTTAAGCATATGGAAAAAAAAAATTCCACCTCCAATTCTCATGTTTAGTAGATTAAGCTTATTTGTATTTAATCTTTACTCAATATATGTATGTGAATTCAATTTTATTTGAAGTTAATATATGTTCATTTGTGTTTCATGAATGTCTATTTGTGTTTGTGTGCGTTCATAAACAAAATTAACAAACGAACGCTAACAAGAGTGTTTTCTTAACAAACGAACATGAACAAAAAGCCTCGTTCAACAAGTTTTAGTGAACTATTCGTGAACACATATATTTATTTCATAAACAAGACCTTTTTCTTGTTCATTCGGTTCGTTTGTAGCCTACGCATATCTAAATACTTTTGTAATTATTCCTTTCCATTAATGTTTCCACATATTTACACCAACTTCTAAAAGAACTAGTGATCCTTTATGGGAAAATCACGATTTTAGCCTGAGAATCCGGTAAAAAACCGAATCCAAGGATCGATTACGCGAAAACAACTCAGTTTCAGACGGGAGATTCGAGACGAGACAGAAATATACGATAACAAAGTCATCACAGATTCGTATTAATTCAGAAACGGTTACAGACACTGTCATCAGTAGGATAAACATCTATCTCGAGGACGGGGGAGGTCGGGCATGACCTCCCCCTTGAGAGCATTCAAAGCATAAACTCAAATCTACAAATGAAAACCAACACATGAGATTGCTATTTATAGTCCAACACCAAATTCCACCTTCGCCCCTTTGTAAAGGTCGAATGTGGACCAAAGTTCACCTTCGCCCCATTGTATAGGTCGAATGTGGAATGTTTCCTCATTCGCCCTTTACCTTGGGTCGAACCTGAACTTTGTGTATTGTCCTTTATCTTTACAAATGCATCAGATCCATAAAATGCCCTTATGGATCACCACAATCTCATGTAATACAATACAAGACTCAACCCTAGTCTATTCGACAATGACGTCCACAGAAAGTGCATCAACAATCTCCCCCTTGGACGTTGCTGGCGAATCCTAAACACACCTAGCATCTTCAGTCAGTTATTGTTGAAGTATCAGACACATTGTTACATCAACAATCTCCCCCTTGACTGATGCTTCACCAAGTTTCTCTGAGATCTCGTATGATAAATCAATCATGTTCTTGAGTAACTTCATCTTTGCGACAGAATACAAGCCGTAGACGAGTGGATCAAGCAATCAGAAGTTTTCCGCGGGAACTACCAATACTTATTAAGGACTTGAAATGCTTCAGAAACTGAAGTTTTCGACGGGGCCAACAATATCTACCAATAGCTCTTGAAATTCTTCAGGACTGTGATCTTGAAACTTTCGTTGAACCTACGTGCCACATGACTCCTACTATGATACCTCATTACTTTCAGAACATTGAAATCTCAAACTTGATTTCCTTCTTCATAACAACTCTTTAGAACAAGTTCCTTCAAACACACAGGAACTGGGTTGACTGTTCTCATCATGCGGAATAAAATCTGTCTATTTTCTGGCCCATAATAGTCATTTGAATCTGATTATCATACTGTTGATTCTTATGACTACCCCACAATAAAACATTTCATCATCATCATTTCTTCAACAATTTGTGAAGACATCATCACCATTCTCCCAAAAATCTTCAAAAATTACCATTCGAAATTTTTTACCCCTAAATTCTACATTCGCCCTTGGTAACTTCACTTTCACCCAAAATAGGGACCCGAATGTAGAATATGAATGATAAAGTCCACTGGGATTCCACATTCGCCCAGTAATAAGGTACGAATGTAGAAAATTCTCACTTTCGCCCTAAAAATTCTACATTCGTCCATTTACACTCACGTTCGTCCATCAAATCCTACGTTCGCCCAGTAGAATTCCACATTCGCCCTCCCGTTTTTCTGAAAGGTGCGAATGTGCAAAAAAGATGTGTTCTTGTTCAATATTTTCTTCGAATCAATCCATAATCACTCTAATTCTTCGAATTTGATGATGAAACTTGTTCAGAAAGGTGCGGAAATGAAAACCTAACCCTCGAATTCACAAAAACATGGAGAAATCACATGATTTCGGGTTCAATTAAGAATCTAGGGTTTCTAGGGTTTCAACCTTTCATTCAAAATCTGATTTTAACGTCTGAAAACAGGAAAACGAGCTGTGATTGATTCAAACGACTGTTAGATCGTTCAAATCGGAACCTGGCTCTGATACCAGTTGAGAATCCGGTAAAAAACTGAATCCAAGGATCGATTACGCGAAAACAACTCAGTTTCAGACGGGAGATTCGAGACGAGACAGAAATATACGATAACAAAGTCATCACAGATTCGTATTAATTCAGAAACGGTTACAGACACTGTCATTAGTAGGATAAACATCTATCTCGAGGACGGGGGAGGTCGGGCATGACCTCCCCCTTGAGAGCATTCAAAGCATAAACTCAAATCTACAAATGAAAACCAACACATGAGATTGCTATTTATAGTCCAACACCAAATTCCACCTTCGCCCCTTTGTAAAGGTCGAATGTGGACCAAAGTTCACCTTCGCCCCATTGTATAGGTCGAATGTGGAATGTTTCCTCATTCGCCCTTTACCTTGGGTCGAACCTGAACTTTGTGTATTGTCCTATATCTTTACAAATGCATCAGATCCATAAAATGCCCTTATGGATCACCACAATCTCATGTAATACAATACAAGACTCAACCCTAGTCTATTCGACAATGACGTCCACAGAAAGTGCATCAACATAGCCATTGACTTTTTTAAAAAACGAAAATAGGCACGTGAAGCGTTTCTATGGAAACGCTTGACGGAAACCAAGACTCTTCCGCTACTGGTGAATCAAAACACGACATGTAGCATGAAGACCCCTCAAGCGTCTTTGAATACCCCTCAAGCGTCTCTAACCCCCCCCCCCCCCCCCGGGCGTCTCTGAAGACCCCTTTGGCGACTCAGGCGTCATTTTTCGTTAGGCGTCTCACCTGAGACGTCTGAGGTTGTTGTTTTCAGTAGCGAAGTTTGATTTAGTATTTTGTTTTATATTATATTATATATTTTTTGGGGGAGAGAAAGTCATGAGATCCTTAAAATGGCAGAGGTCAGACCAAATACGTATAAGATATTAGGGCAAAACACGTAAATTTATACTACGGAGCAAAAAAACGACCCGGGTCGAAGCTACCCTCCGACCCTAACTATCCTTCGCCCATGACTATTTTAGCTTTTTAACCAACCAAATCAAAAGGCTATTACGGTGATATTTCATCTTTAAAATCCTTTAATATATGTTCAAAGAGTTTGAATGGTCGACATGCAAAACATCATAATCAACGGGACAGCCATGTGCAATGTTTTATACTTTTAAATACCTCCATAGATCTTTCTACGCAATAATCGACAAATGTTTGCAAATCAAAATCACACCACACTAAAACATCATGGACCCAATATTATAAAATGTAGTATAATAATAAATCAAAACATGTAATTAAAATTGGTTTTATTATAATATTCTAGGGTGGCGGTGGTTGAGAACGTTAATTAATAACCACTACCAACTAAACTACATACCGTGGATGAATCCAGCAGGTGACAACAAAAGCAATCGTGTGGTTGTAAAAAGTTTGTGACCAATTAAACGTCGACGTATTGCCATTTTGACTCCTTTACTTTTCGTTCAAATGGAAGAACCCGGAAAAGAGGACACGTGGCGTAAGTAACTGAAGTAACTGCTTGTTGTGGAAGGTGCTGGATTTGGAGTTTGGACGGTGCAAGTTATCCTATATTTAAACCGCATATACCGGAAGATTCTGGTTTATTTTATGCTAATTACCAAATTAACCTCAGTCGGTCCTTGACTCAATAATCTTATGTAACAAGTAACATATGTGTACCAAATTCATTCGATGAAATAACATGAATAAATTTCTTATGTTTATAAGATAACTAGATTATATCCGGGAACGTTTCGGGATTGAGAAATCTAATATGACATATCAATTTTACATATGAAATAGAATGATGTGCTTTACAGTTACATGCAGGAAGGCTTCGGGTAACATCTAACCTAAAACAATTAACAATGTATCTCCAATGTTAGCACCAAACCTTAAACAATGTATAACTCTAATATTAATACCTAACTTAAAACAATGTACAACTCCAATGCTAACCAAGGCCGGCCCTAAGGGGGTGCGGGGAGGACTCCCGGCCCGAGCCCAATTACTAAAGGGGCACTTTGAGCGGCGACGGGTGTTTTCTTTCTACAAGTATTTTCTTTCTGTTTTCGACCCAAAAAAAGATCTCATCTTAAACATCACTGGTTATAAACGCAAGAATGTGCAGCCTTTGCAGTAAATTTTAATATATAGAACTACTACAAAACAGTAATTGTCTCATGCGTTTGCACATGATGCAAGTCAAATTCATTTTATTAAAAAACTTTTGAAGTTTAGACATAAAATAATGGCCCTTCAAATTATTATGGAATTTTAAGAAATGGTGGTTTTTTTTATGAGCCAATTAGCTAAACATAATAATTTTTATCATTATTACGACACTTTCAGTTCTATATCCGGTTTGACCGGTCCGACTAAGGAACCGGTAAGGACACCGGTTCAACGTCCGCTTCAGTTATGAAAACATTGTTTAAAAGACCTAAGACTAAGGGGCACATATTTTGCAGCTCGGCCCGGACACCTGAATTTTCAGGGCCGGCCCTGATGCTAACACATGTTGAAAATAGAATTCATATGTACTGATTTGAACATAATTACTGACTTGCCTATACATGATTAATGAATTACATGAAAACTTTGTATTTTTTTTCTGTATGAACAAATCGCCACAAAAATAGTCATTCTTTTCTCCGTTTTTTATATAGCACTATGGTACTTGTTGGAAAGATAATAGAACACTCATTAATTTGGTGTATTTTTTATTTTAAAAATCCCATATATAAAAGATATTAACATTTAAAAATTACGAGAGGAAACATGATAAAGAAATATCCAATTTTGTTTTTAAATTTTTTTTTTTTCTAAAATCAATTATTGCCACATGACATACTCAAGGGAGAGGATGCCATCTTTATAAATGCTATGTGTGATTTATTACTTTCAATTATATGGGGTGCCATCTTTAAGAGCATTCACATCCCCTCCATCAAATCACATCTATCAAATTACACTAAAAATCACTACTTCACCCCTAAATCTTCTCCCTTCTAATTAAAATAATAATATTTTTTCATATTTTTATCATTACATTTTCTCTCTCCTCACTCACAACTTACAAAAATATTAAAATATATATAGGGGTGAACAGTAGCTTTTCATATTTAGGGTGGAACAGTGCTTCCACCAAATATTTTCTCTCTCCTCCACTCACAACCATTTACACTCACCCCATATAATTTGGTAGAGACACTCACGTACATTTGATGGATGGAATGTGAGTGCTCTAAATGCTATGTGTGATTTATTACTTTCAATTATATAATGGATGTTTGTTGGGTTATTAGACAACAATTTTATAACCATTAAATTATATTTTGACTGACATGAATAAATTTAATTGGTACGTTTATAACATAATGTTTGTTGGGTTAATAGATAACAATTTTATAGCCATTAAATCATATTTTGACTAGGAATTGTGATTTTTCTATCTTATGTATATCTATATCACTTGCTAAATGATCTTGGTGTTAAAATCGGGGCTAATATGAATAGGTCTACACATTGGGCTCCTGTTCTGGATACTGTTCGGACCCGACTCCAATCGTGGAAGGCTAAAACGCTATCCATTGGCGGTCGTTTAACCTTGATCAAATCGGTTCTCGCTAGTCTCCCGGTGTATTATTTATCTATGTTTAAAGCGCCGAAAGTGGTTATTGAAGACATTGAGAAGATGATGAAAATTTTTTTGTGGGTTGGGGGTAAAGAAGGTAGAGGAATCCATTGGGTGGCTTGGGACATTGTAACTAGTCCAAAGAAGGTTGGAGGGTTGGGAATCTCTAAACTGTCCGATGTTAATTTGGCGCTTTTGATTAAATGGGCTTGGAGATTTAAAACTAACTATGGAGGTCTTTGGCGAAAGGTGATCTTGAGTATTCATGGGGGGAGAAATAAATGGGAATTTTTACCTATGAAAAGTGCCGTGCCGGGAACGTGGAAGGCCATTGTGAGTCTGCTGGGTAAGGTCCGCATAAATGGGAATTCGATCAGCAGCTACTTTACGTGTCAACTCGGGAATGGTGTTAACATTAGTTTTTGGAAGGATGTATGGTATGGGGATAAAGCTTTACAATTTAGATGGCCAGTGCTTTTCTCCTTGAATAGAGACAGAAACGGGTCTGTGAGTGAGTATATTCACTCTGACGGGACTGTGAACCAAGCGACGGACAGATGGGATTTGGGTGCTCACTCGGTGGAAGGTATTTCGGAAGCGCAGGACGCAATGTTTATGTTGACTCAAGTGCAGATCAAGAACTTTAAAGATCGCTGGACTTGGGACAAGAATCCGAATTGGGTCTTCTCGGTAGCTGCTGTAAAGAAGTCGATAAATCAGAATGCATACGGTCAGTCTCGGTGTTATAAGTGGGTTGAATGGGTTCCCATAAAGGTAAATGTTTTGATTTGGAGAATAGAAAAAGGCAGAATTCCTACACGAGTGGAGCTAGTTAAACGACATGTTGGTCTGAATAGCTTAAGTTGTCCGATGTGCGGTGTGCTAGACGAGACTGTTTCCCATGTTTTGTTTGATTGCGGGTTCGCGTCTAGAGTATGGAGACAAGTTTGGAACTGGTGTCACTTAGATCCACTTAGTTTTCCTAACATTGAAGATGTGCTCTTCTGCTCGGCTTCTGTTGCTGTCAAGGGTAAGAATATTGTTTGCGGGATCTTCGCGGTTACGTGTTGGGTGATCTGGAAGGAGCGCAACAAGGTGGTATTCCAAAACGGTGACCTGAAGGCGGTGGAAGTGGTGGCCATGATTAAATCTATGTCCTTTATTTGGTTAAAGTATAGATCCAGGAATAGTAGGATTGTGTGGAACGACTGGGTCAAATACCCTTTGTATATGTTGTAATTGGGGTTTTTGAGTGGTCCTTGTTTTGAGGGCCCCTCGGTTTGTTGAATGAAATTTAAGTTCAAAAAAAAATGATCTTTTCTCACTTTGTTAATTGTCTAAAACAATAAAAAAAAAAACATATTCATTTTGTTTAGTGATTTTTAGGGTGCAGACTGTGTTACGTTAACTGGTTGAATACGTGATCTAGAACATGATTCGTAAATTATTTGTCCGTGTGAATATTTGTGTACGTAAAAGACATCTGCCCTAATATAGACGTACTTAAAAAATATGGCATGTTTGTACAATGTTTCTAGTCCAAGTGTTTAATGTTTCTAGTCCACTCCCTATCCCCTTCTTCTCTCACAAAACATCCGTCAACCACCACAACAACACATCCGGGAGCAGCTTCCCAATCCTGCCGATCGTTTCACCCAATGTTGTAGGCGGTGACCGAAGCTTATTGCTTTAGGGTTTTCTAATGTACGAATGATAAACCAATTTTTGATGTCGACTGTTGCGCTCAGCTTGGCCATCAGAATAACGATGACAAAGTTCTGCAACATGGGGCTTTGGCTATCAGAATCGCGACGGTAAACGAACCCTTGTCCGCGTGGAGTCAAGACATTACTATGAATAACCTGTTGGACCCTGGTCAAGAAACGAATAGCTTCTGGTGCCAGAGAGCCAAAGGTATCAAAAGCCAGGGGACGAAAACGTGTTAGTTCTCTTCACAAGCTTTAGAATGCTTTTCCATTTTTTTCGTCTCCACCCTTCTCACCGCTTGCCCAACTACAAACTCGTTATCCCTCAAACCATCTAAAGGAGATACCCATGTTAGGTCAACACAAGCATGTTTTCCCCCGACCCAACCAAAGACAAGCAAATCTGTTAATCGCAGAGTGGATCTCCCTTCTACGGGGTCCGAAAGGAAGTTCACATGGGTCTCCTTCTTGGCTGAGATTCCGACTCGCCTTAAAATGTCACATAGAATGTCTCGTACCCAGTTATGTCGGTATTTAAACCCGCGCAACTCCTTGCAGTGAACCGCATGCTCCTTGTGTTTATCCATTAAAGCTTTGCGACAGATTGGACAGACTTCGTCTTCACGGTACATGGGGACCATCAGGAGGTACTTAAAAATGGCCATGTATTCAACCACGGACATGCTTTGGCCCAAACCATCGATCTGGATAACAGTAAAAAATTATTGGGCATTGGGTCCTTGCAAACATTTAATAACCGCCTTCTGGCGGGGGCACAAACCAAAAACTTCCCCCATAATCTGAGCGATTCTGCCAAAAAAGACATTCTCCAAAATTTCCTAAGGCTTTGGGAGGGCGGTGCCTTATTATAAAAGCCTGAAAAAAAGTCATTTAGTTGTTCGAAAGCCTACACGTAGTCGGGGTCCAAACAGACAACCCCATTATTCTATAAGATGTGATTCTCTAACTTCCAAGATGTGATCCTCTTTTGAATAAACTAGCGGGATTGCCCGCGCGTTGCAGCGGGTGCCGGACTGATAACATATAGGATTACGATATCTAATACGAACCAACCCATTACGGGTTCCTAACATTTTCATTCCATAATACTTGCGCAATATGGGGTGGCACAAATTTACAACACAGACGAGTTATCGCTGAGCATGTTGTATGCGTTTCTATACATTTGAGTGTGATCCAAACTACTGATAACATATAGGATTATGATATCTAATACGAACCAACCCATTATGGGTTCCTAATATTTTCATTCCATAATACTTGTGCGATGTGGCTTTGGCTCGTTTAAGCTATCAAAGCGAGCTCGAGCCGAGATTTTAGCTATTTAAAATTGTTCTAAAATTATTTCAAGCCGAACCGAGCTCGAGCTCAAAGTATTAGGCTCGAACCGAGCCGAGCCCGAGCTCGAGCTTCATAAAAGCATGACGAGCCGAGCTCGAGCCTAGTCAGCCTCGGGCTTGGCTCGTTTACACCCCTGGCTTGCTTGCACATCAAATGACTGAGGATGAACCTATAAACACAAATAAAATACTGACTCGTCTTTGAAGATATGCATGCATACAGGCCTACATACATATAAAACACAACCACGAACTTCAAAGATAATCATGAATCCTAACAAAATATAGATATATAGCCGTAAGGTGGAATAAGTTTACAACGGAAGCACATTTGGCAGTCCCTGCTGCCGGTAATTTTTATATCCTTGTCCAGAGCTGTCTGACCTCAAAAGATGGAGTTCATCATCAATATAACAGCAAAAACATATGACTATATAAGTTGATTAAATGCAATAAAATAGTGCATCCAAAAAAATATAAACCATCACAATAAGTAAAATGTATCTTTAGTTTCAGTTTTCAACAACCATTACGTATGCAGTGATTCACATTCTAAAGTGGTATTTACATGACATGCTAAATTGGTTCAGCTGGTACACAAATAAGACCAGCTAGAGATGAGGAGCTTCCATCCCCTTACATTACATAATGAAGGTTCAAATTATATGTACCGTTGTAGTTCGTTTGTCCAGAGTCAACGAATGTACGTGTTTAGGATAAGACGTCGTGAAGTCCCGACAACATACAATGAACAAATAAATACATTGAACATGAACAACAATCTTATTGAATAGACGTTTCTAAACCAAAAGATCATGTATTTTTTATCTTTACAAACATATTCAATGTTCACAGCAATAACTTAGTGACCTTATCCTGACTTGGTTTACAATTAGCATTGGTTTTGAAGGCCACCAACTTCATAACTAAATTACAAGTATTCCTTAACAATTAATCCAACAGTTTCATCTATTAACTGCCAGGCTGTCTGTCATGGTCATTAGCATAGTGGCAGCTGAAAATACCAAAGAACATTCTAGGAGATAATAATAAAGCTTAATACTAACAATTATCCTTTTCATTTACTTGGGGGCAGATTTGCCACCAATATGGATCAGATGTGTCATATTTGGATGGTTATAAGGCGTTGAATTACATGATCTATATTTATAGTATAAGTTTATTATTAAGTCCTGGTAGTTAAATGGACACTTAAAAAAATTTAGAACCACCTCTTCTACAGCTGCAATGGTTGGGGTACCGATTAATATATATATATGTATGTGTGTGTGTCTGCAAATATGAATCAGATACTGTGTCCTGCAGTTGATCAATAAACAGAAATTATCTGTCATTCCTTTGTGTTCATATATATGACAATATAGTTACTGCAACATTCAGACAAATTAAGACTGCAGTTATAAACAATCAGGGAAGTTTGTGTGTGTTCAATTAGTCGTGTATATTGCACATCAACGGTGAAAAGCACACGACATGAAGCTGTCTGCATTCAAACAAAGCAATTAACGAAGATATCGGAATAACAAAAATTTATTTACACCACATAATTCTGATAAACTATCGTTACTGAAAAGGATAAACCGCAAGAGATGAGAAGCGTCTTCCATTAAAATGCTTATGAAATGCATCCGTTGAGTTTTGGTCATCAAACGTTACCAAAATACTATACCGATTCTCCATTCCATCATTTTTAAACCCCAAGACATAAAAGATTAACAAATTCATCTCATTAAAAAAAGATCACTACTACGTACTAACTACTAATAATCATAGACACCAAACCTGATAACACGCATCTCCAAGATTTGATGAATAAAGGAACCACAAAACTGACAGAAATCAACATATGTCATGTGATTTGGCACCCCAAGTACACAAATAAGAGGGCTTTTTCCAACCTAGATAGCATTTAAAAAAAGTAAGAATCTGATCACTAATGATAATTAAAAAAGCAACTATATGTAGCTTCTTCTATAAAACAGTTGTTCACCTGTCAAGCCTACACCCAAACTCCATAAATAATGAATAAAACTTTTACCAGATTGATTAAAACCCTAAAACAGAGAAGAATTCGTACCTTTATCATGAAGAGATAACATTGATGAAGAAAGTGTGAACCCTAGACCCTTCCTCCTTGATCTAAACGATTGTGATTTTGATCACATATTCCGTTAGTCCCCCAACTTAATAGGAGGTGGGATGGAAACTGAAGGGGAATTTAGACGACTAATTAAAGGTGAGACTGTTGAGGGGCTACATTCAATTTCAATGGAAGGGAAACATACAACCTTTAATTGACTGGTCCGATGATAAGTAGAAGAGGGAACGATTAGTATGGTTACAAGGGTAAAGATGGAATCAATTTTTAGCTTTTAACTAAAAAGGTTTATATAAATTTACCACATTACCCTTCTAAGTGTCTTAATTGGCACACTTATACCTATTATACCCTTATGAATTAAGCTTAAATATGTTGTACATATCGCTTGTTAAGTTGGACGCCTATGAAAATTACTAAAGGGTACATCACTCCTCCTTTATAATGTATAATTATAGATTATAGATTATAGATAGATTATAGATATAACCAAAAACTAGTTTTAAATCTTCTTTTTACCTTATTTTACTCCATTAACTTGGGAACCTTTTCTTTCTATTAGCCCATCTCCAATTTCGCCCCACAAGCCCATCTCCAATTTCACCCCACACATCTTTCACAAAGTATGCTTCTTAGAAAATATGAAGCTCATTTCTAATTGATTGTGATTGCAAATCAATAATAACTAGATGGTTGCTTGTAGGTCGCGCGTTGCGGCAGCAACGTAAGTTGTTTATAGATGGCGGCACGTCATGTCATGTGATGCGTTAATCATATGAAAATGTATGATAACTTTATTTTATAACGAGAATGAAAACATATATTTGAGCAGACTTGTTTTCAAATACAGTTTATGTCAGAAACGGAGATAACTCGAATTTTTACCATCAAATGAAAACGTTCTATATTAAAGCCGACTCGTTTCTGAACATAAGTTACATGCGTTGCGGCGGCACATTACGCGGCGTGATAAAGTATAGACTACAATAAATCTGAGTCGTTTCAAAACTATATATACATTGAAACGTAGAGTAAACCAAATTCATACAGTTGAAAATGTGAAATATTTGACCAGACTTGTTTCCAAACAAAATTTACGTCGAAACGTTTACCAACTCAAAACATGCATAGAATAAACATGAAAGGTGGCGTCATATACGGCGTGATAAAATATAAGCCATAATCGACTCAACTCGTTTCCGAACTAAATTTACGCCGAGATGTATAGACTATAGTAACTCAATTATATACGGACGAATAAAAAACATATTGCATACAACCGATTTGTTCGCAAGCAAAATTAATGTCAAAACGTAAACCAAACGAAAAAAAATTATATTGAAATGTATATCCAGTTAAATTCACATTGACCCGTACATAAAAATTAACACATAAAACTCCAAGATTATTTAGCAATTAAGATATATGCCATGGACATGATCATATGCTAAATACAGTTTTACAATCTTATACTATACTGATGATAGTATCCGAACCATTCTCATACCCAAACCTGGTCAAGTACCATGGTTAAAAGCATAATCCTGATAGTTTTGATAACAAATTTTTGTTGTCTTTTAAATGATCTATTAATATATATAAAAGAATTGAACATTGCTGACGTGGCGTGCAATGATGCCTTCATCCTCTCCATGAAACTGCCACGTGGCATCATGATTGAAAGATTTTAATGTTTTTTGAATTATTTCCTTTTTTAATTAAAATAAAAATAAACATAAAACCCTAAATTTATCTCTCTATCTCTCAATTCTCAATTACTAAAATTAAATTGAGTTATTTTAAGAAAAAAGAATTTAAAAACAAATTTAAATTTTTCTCTCTTATGTTCCTCCCATAATTTTTAAACGTTAATATCTTTTATATTCGAGATTTTTTAAATAAAAAAATTACACCAAATTAACGAGCGTTTTATTATCTTTCCAACGAGTACCATAGTGCTATATAAAAAACAGAGAAAAAAACGACTATTTATTGTGGGGTTATGTTCATACAGAAAAAAAAAACACAAAGTGTTCAGGTTGTTCATTAATCATGTTTTTTTCTTTTAAACCAGGTTCTTATCTATTAATTAATATATATAAAAGAATTGAATTATGATGATGTGTCATTCAATGGAGGCCTCAACCACTCCTTGAATGTGCCACATGGCATCATGTGAGATTTTTTAATTTTTGAATTTTTTTTAGCAAATCTATATATATAGTTATAGATTATAGATAATTATTTTAGGAAAAAATAAGAATTTAAAAACAAAATTAAATTTCTCTCTCATGTTTTCTTCCATAACTTTTAAACGTTAATATCTTTTATATACGAGATTTTTTATAGAAAAAAATTACACCAAATTAACGAGCGTTTTATTATCTTTCCAACGAGTACCATAGTGCTAGATAAAAACGGAGAAAAAAAACGACTATTTTTGTGAGGTTTTGTTTTCAAATATATTTTACTCGACTAATAAATCACTACTTAGGGTTTTTTATATTTGAATAAGAAACGATAAACATAACTTCATAGACAGAGATTCCTTTTTTTTATTTGAATATGATAACTTATGGCAGAGATTTATTCAAAATAAATAAATATTATTATTATTATTCGTTAATCATGTATTGGCAAATCATTAATTATGATATGATATTAGATATATTCACTCTATCTTTGTTCTACTTTTATTTGTCAACCCGGGACGCTCCCGGGGTATAATATAGTTGTATTGGAGCTTTTGCAAAACATAATGAATTATTCATTTTTTTAATACGTTTGGTATGTTTTCTTCTTTTATCATTTTTTTATTAAGTCATATTAGATTTTTCAACCCCGGGATCTTCCCGGGGTAATCAGCTAGTTTATCATATATTATTAAAATCATTGAGTACAATCAATTACGATTCATATAATATATGTTTTATTATATTAAAATTAAAGAGAAATGGTAATTGTATATTAAAAGTTTTGAGCTTTTGAGGTTGTAAAAATATAGAAAAAAAATGTAATTTAAGGTGATTGATGGTTTCAAAATTATAAAACACAAAAGAATCTTTTTGATAAAGACAAACAATCTTTCAGTTTTATAAAAAAAATCATCCCGGTTCTTATTATCTCCTCTATACAACCCTATAACCACCACCGGTTATAATCACCTCTGCCACCCATCTACACGCACATCTACCCACCTCCGCCACACACACCACCTCCACGTAACTCTGCCACATACCACCATCACCCCGTCACTCCACCACAAACCATCTCCACCACCAAAACCCTACAGGCCGCGTCGATAGTTGTTTCATGTATCTGAAGATCCAAAAAGTGGACGAACCTGAGATAGAGCCTATAACAGGGCCATGTGAACTGGATCTTGAATGTTCTGAACCTAAGCTTAAACCTGCACAAGGTAAAAGACCGTTAGGCTCATTACAGAGGAGGAGGGAGGGCCTCTCTGTAACCACCCTCCAGCGTGAGGATAAGTATTTGTTTAGTGAGAGAAAGTAGAGAACGAAAGTAAGGTTCGGAGTGTAAGCATTCGTGTGTTGATTGTACTTTGATAGGGGTATTTATAGTGGTCAGCAAAGTTGTACTTTACTTCGAACACCCTTTGTACTATCCTTCGGAAGCTTTTGACTTCCGAAGGTATGTTGTACTTTCCTTCGGTGGGGATGACATGTTGTGGCCTAGGGTCCCTAGCTCGTGTCTAGGCAATGAGCCGCGGTATAATTACTTATACCTCTTCATGTCCTCCCAAGTCCTCAAGTTATATGTAACTTGTTGGACTTAGGTATTACCAAAGCATGAGTGCTTTTGCCGCGGTATAATTACTTATACCTCTTCAGTATCAAACGTATGCTGGAGAGAAATTAGCTGCTACCATATATCCGGCAGCAGTGACGATTGAGAGATGTGGTTGCATGTCCAAAGTTTCGGTAGATCTGGAGACTATTCTAGTTTTTCTTAAAAGCCTCCACCCATCTTCCTCTCTCTCTCTCTCTCTCTCTCTCTCTCTCTCTCTCTCTCTCTCTCTCTCTCTCTCTCTCTCTGTGTGTGTGTGTGTGTGTGTGTACAAAACCTCTACCCACCGCCACTGCCAACGCCGTCCAGGTCGTCGATCTCTCCGGCGACGGCAGTTAACTACGATTGGCAATTTTCCAGTGCATCCAGTGGTCAGAGGTTATGATGTCGGTGGTGTTCAGTTTCGTCAACAGTTAGGAATTTCACAATATTGTCCAAGTTAGGGTTCCAGTTACTAGATCTAACCTTGCATGTCTTATTTAGCTGTAGATCGGCATTGAGTGTGTCAATATTTTTCATTGCATTCTTCGGTAATGTGGTAACACGGTTATTTGGACAAAAGCACAATACCCAAATAAGAATGGCTTTTTGTAATTTAGATAGAGGGCAACTTTGTCATTTTAGTCTGTATCACCGACCATGCATTTTAAGTTTATATACAATATTTGCAAAAGTTGAATTTGTATTTGAAAATTTTGTTTCTGGATTGATAATGTTGTAGTTATGTTATTTGGAAGCGTGATTTGTTGAAAATGTTCATGTATCCACACTAAGATTTGTGTATGTGTGTGTGTGTGTATATATATATTGTTATGCGTAATTTCTTGCTAGCTACAAATATATATTGGGTGACTTCTTGAAGTTCTGAAATGAGAAAGATCAGACAAAATTGAAGAATAAGACAAGGAGTCTCTGGAGAGAGATGTCTATTAGAGAATCATGTAGGAAAATTGGTTTGTGTGAGAAGTGTCAGAAGGATTAATAATTGATATATAGCCATCATGTTTTTTTTATTTTGGAATGATGTTTTGGGTTGGTTTGGCTTGAATAACATTTAACACAACAATATACAAAAATTTAAAACACAATCCAATGTATTATAGTCATTAAATTTAAATTACAGATAAAACACACTAATAATTACTTAAAACACTCTGCTTAAATGTTCTTGGCATAGTGTTTTAAGTTGTAAGCCTAAAATACAGTGTTTTCGGTTATTAATTGTTATGTTTGGTGTTTTTTAAGCAAAACAATCCAAAACATCGTGAATACATCCAAAAAATGATGCAAACATATCAATTTTTAATCCTTCTCACACAAACCAATTTTTCTACCGGAACCCTACCATATATACTAGTGGGTTTACCCGCGCGTTGCAGCGGGATCCACAAATGGGTTGCAATACAACATTATGATACTTAGATTTTTTACCGCAAGTTACGCAAAAAGAATAGAAACGTGCACACTATGTTTTAACAAGTATTCGTAGAAAGAAAAAAAAATGTGCACCGCCTCTTACAACTGATTGCAGTTCACCACAAAAAACATGTACTCATTATTAAACAAATCTTAATAAACCAAAGGTATGTTACTGTAACAGACCAATATGAACATAAACATCACTCTTGTGTAAGTTGTCCAGTCATTGCATATCTACATAACCGTGTCATTGAAGACACCTTGCTAAATGATAAAGTTTATTTACATGACAAAAGCATGTAGTAATAATATGATATTGTATAAACTATCATATGAAGGTCATCGTCCATTTAGAAATTAAAAGTTGTGATTTGTAAGTTTGTAATAGACTTGCCCAACTTGACCCAACAGCTAAAAAATTGCCCAATGTAACCAGTGAGTCAAACCATCCCGTCCACTTTGTCGTTGGGTAGACGCATATATAAGAAAAGAGTTTATAATATAAGTATTATTATGACAAAGTTTTAAAATTCATACAAGTTTAGCTGAGATAAGATTATTCATTGCGGTAACATAAATCATTATATGAAATTTATTAAAAAATATTGCTATCCCGTGTGTTATTTAGTTTAGGTGAGTTCCATTTTCATATAAAAGTTAGTTATCTTCTAGGGGCATTTAGGAAAGAAAAGTGGTAAAATTTAGAAATTTGTAAAGAAACCATTGTTATGACATCTTAACATTGAACAATTTAGACATATTTGTCCATGCCTCCTCCTTTATAATCTATTATCTATTAATCTATTAATATATATAAAAGAATTGAACATTGCTGACGTGGCGTGCAATGATGCCTTCAACCTCTCCATTAAACTGCCATGTGTCATTATAATTGAAAGATTTTAGTGTTTTTGGATTATTTCCTTTTTTAATTATAAAAAAAATAAACATAAAACCCTAAATTTATCTCTCTATCTCTCAATTCTCAATTACTAAAATTAAATTGAGTTATTTTAGGAAAAAAGAATTTAAAAACAAATTTAAAATTTTCTCTCTTATGTTCCTCCCATAATTTTTAAATATTAATATCTTTTATATTCGAGATTTTTTTAAATAAAAAAATTACACCAAATTAACGAGCGTTTTATTATCTTTCCAACGAGTACCATAGTGCTATATAAAAAACGGAGAAAAAACGAATATTTTTTGTGGGGTTATGTTCATACAGAAAAAAAAACACAAAGTGTTCAGGTTATTCATTAATCATGTTTTTTTCTTTTAAACCAGGTTCTTATCTACGATGTTGAAATTCAGCACAATCGTTATGCTATCATTGGAATTTTACTCTTCTAAAGATGGATAGGTATACTTCATCAAGAGAAGCTAGAAGAAAGAATCGCGCAACACTGCAACACATGGTGTCACCTTATAACAAGGTTATTTTTTTATTTATTTAATTACAATAGTAATAATTATTACTATTAGTATTAGTATTATTATAATGGTTATATTTTTCAATCTCATCATGAATTTTACATCTATATAAGTTAAAGTCAAATTGTAACATATTTTAAATTACGTGAAGATGATTATATGTTGAAGGTTATCCTTTTAATACTGTATTATGTTTAATATGGTTTATGCTTTTTATTTTTTTAACTTTTTAAATAAATGTTTTTTTAACTAAGATTGATTATGTTTAAGTTATTTACTCTTTTCGTGATTTAAGTTTTCTTCTTTTATCATTTTTTATTTAATCATATTAAATTTTTCAACCCCGGGACCTTCCCGAGATAATCAGCTAGTGTAGTATAGATATATACAATAAATGTGTATTATTTTTATTCGAATTTCGAATCGAATCGAATTTAAAATCTTAAATTCGTATTCGATTTACTGAACTCGAATTGAATTGAATTCGAATTCGAATTCTTGATCATTTGAAAAGTGAACGCAATGAATGTAAGTTAAGAGGGTGTTTGGGATTGAGTTTGGAGATGCAAAAGTGCTTTTGGTCAAAAGTGCTTATTGGCTTATGACTTTTTGAAAAGGAGTTTTAAAAAAAGTGTTTGGATTAGCTTTTGGGATGAGAAACGTCAAAAAGTCAATAAATTGTTGTTTTTTTAAGTGTTTCGCTTAACTTATTGTGAATATTGGTTGTATGGGTGGTATATTTGTAATTTTTTTCTAAAAGTCAAAAGCAAAAAGCCATGATTTCTAACTTTTCAAAAACAGCTTTTCCACCCTTAAAAGCCAAAAGCCAAAAGTCAAAACAGAAAGTGCTTTTGGGTTACACAAACAGCTTATTGACTTATTGGTTTTTTGGAAAAGCCAATAAGTCAATAAGTTGTTTTGAAACTCAATCCCAAACACCCTCTAAATGTCTAGAAGCACCATGTTCACTCTCACCGTAATAATTTCATCCTTTTAATTTTACCAAACATACGTAAACTGTTTCAAAATACATATTCACTTTCACCGAAAATTTCATCTTTTTATTTTTACAAACATAGGTAAATTATTTCAATAATAGTATGTTAAACTTTAGGGCGTTTATATGTTTTCAATTGTACACGTTAAGCCCAAATAATCGTTTGAGTCCGGTTTGCATTTATGTCCTTGTTCAACATCAGCCCATTAAGCCCATAGAAACCAAACTACTTTTACCATATAACTAATGTTCAATATCAGCCCATTAAGCCATAAATGAATTGATCCATAAAATTAAAAAATAAAAAATAAAAAAATTCTACATCACTGACACTTAGATTGTTGTTGTGAACACGTGACTAACCGGGTGTGAGGAGCCACAATAGCTTCACGCTCACCCCAGCCACAACAGCCTCATGCTAACCCGATGCGAACGAGTCAACTTGAGCATGCTCATGACGTAAAGAAAGGAATTTGTGTTGGATTTGTAAGTTGTGATCGCACCGGTGCTCACCCCAGCCACAACAGCCTGGCATGACTAGTTACTTGAGAGTCACGTCGGTGCTCACATCTCTACCACTAGGCTATAACCTAAGCGTCATTTAATATGCCTAATCCAAATTAGAAAATTGGAATTTAATAGGACTAATTTGTCTTGGTTTTTATTTCACTGGACTAAAACTAACTGGGGTTAACTTAGTTAGTTTTATGTCTGATTTTTTTGCCAACCAGAACATTTTTTACACGTCATCTGCCAACGTGGCATGCCACATAGGTAGAAAACTAATTGGGTTAACCCCAGTTAATTTTGGTCCAGTGAAATAAACCAAGACAAGTTATGCCTATTAAATTCCAATTTTCTAGTTGGGATTAAGCATATTGAAGAAACAACGAGTATAATAAGTGGTAAATGGCAGGGTGATATATGGGGTAATGACTCGTGTTCACAACAGGGTATAATCCTTAGCTCACAACGATGGATGCTCTATGTTTGTACACAACTGGCGAGCAATCATATGTAATAGACAAAGGTATAAGTGGTTCGATCTTGTAAGATCTACGTCCACTGTAAAAGGTGATCTTTATTGATGAATGATATGAATAACAATACAAGTGGAAATACAAGTGTGTTAGTTCTTATTGGCTGGTTTTTCTCCGTTTAGAAAGGAGGTCAAGTCCTCCTTTTATAGGAGATGTATGGGCCAAGGGTCGTCTAGCCCATTCATCGTTGATGGGCCGGGTTTTGAGGATCGGGCCGGCCGGTTAGTAGGCCCACCTAGTTGGATTCTAACCTTTAGTTAGATAAAGTGATCCAAGTTGAGGAGGGCTTCTTTCGATTGGACCACGTGTTGCCTCGTGGTTGGCTGGCCGGGAGGTGCTTTGTCCTCCATACACGTGGCGTGTTGTGGATGGTCGGCAGGGGTGTCAGTTGTCAGGCGGCTGACCACTTGGCAGCTGACACCTGACGAGAGGAAGCCAGTTGGGTTCCAAGGGGGATGTTTCTCGGGTGCCACCAACTGATACCTCCGCGCCTTTGGCGCTGCTGTGTCTTTGGAGTAATATTCCCGGCGGGGAGTAGGGTGCGCCTAAAAGCGGTACCCTACCCCTTCACATATTAAATGCCACTTATGTTATAGCCTAGTGTCTCTTGGGTGAGATTGAGAGTTCAATTATAAGAGTGTGCAAAAAAGATATAAAGAAAGGGGTGTAAGGGCACAAGGGGCACTCTACTGAATGTGTTTTCACTTCACTGATTTCTACCAATCCTGCACTGCCACATCACTTCACTGATTTCCTTCACTGAAACACTTTTTTGATGGCAACACTCCACTGATTCTTACCCAACTATCAATTATTTTCACATATAATAATAATAATGGTACATATAAGAAAAAAAAAAGTCATAACTAAAGAGACTTAAGTCTCGTTAACAAGAAAATAATAATAAAAAAAGAGATCTTGGAGCTAAACATTGGGTTTTGAAGCACTAGTTTAGCTTGGTTTAGATTTTGGAAATTTATAGGTAAATGTGAGTTTGGTTTGTCCCACATTGGTGGGGAGATAAAAAAATGGATGTGTTTATAAGGTGAAACCAAATGGAAGAGATTAAATTCTTTGTGTTACATTATACTCCGACACCTACCCGCGCGCGCAGGGGGGTGCAAAAAATGGGTTCTGGATCGGGAAAAATTCTTCAACCAACGCGACGCCCGCATCTGCGGACACGAATGCAGCTCGAAAAAACCCGGGCGCGTGACGTTGGTTTTTGCTGCTGCTTTCCATTTAATTTTGTTATTTTAAGGGATGAAATTTTTTTTATTTTAATTATGGTGTAAAGGATAAAAAAATAAAAAATTGCGTGAAAGTTTGTGCCCACAATCCGTGAACTAGCACGGTAACTACAACCAGAATTTGGTTTACGGGACCACTACCAGCGTAGGTAGCGGCGGTGTTACCGTGCTGGTACTAAGGTACCCGTGACTAATTCTGGTAGCGCCCCGTCCCTCTAAGAAATTAGCCATTAAAAAAAAAAACAAAACAAAGTTTGGATTAATTTTTTTTTTTAATTTATGAAAACAATTTAATTTCATAAGACGATGGGGTATGGGTTCGGTAGGGGGGATCGGTGGGTGAGGTGGAATACCCCACCGACGGCAAACACCCCCCCCCCCATCATAGCTCGGCAAAAACGGTAACTTTCCACCGAGGTCACCGTCCCACTTCCCAAGGCAACATTTAAAATTCGAACGTTGGTAGGGACCGTTTGAACCATTTAAAAAAAAAATTTAACTATTTTACTCCTATTTAAATACCCAAACCCCACATTTTACCCCACACTTTTTGTACCAACTCCAATCTTTTATAAAAAAATTTATAAAAATCTTCATGGATCCAAGGCGTCCTTTCTTCCCTAACACACCCGGTAACCCCTCAAACCAACCCCCGTTCGGATTTCCTAACACACCCGGTACTCCCGCGACTCAACCACTATCTTTTGGCGCGTTTAACACCCCTTTGAATCCATGGCAATTTCAACAACAACCATGGCAAATGCATCCACCTCAAATGCAACAACCTCAATGGCAACCAATACCCGAAACACAAACACAACACGAGCACGATTTTGTTTCTTTGGCCTCGCACGATGATCACATACCCGAAACCCAACCGACCCCAAGCAAAAAAACCATCAAAAGGGGAAAAACGGGCCCAAGATGACGGTCCTAGTACCAAGGCCGATTCCATTCCTTGGACTCCCATCGAGTTGGAGGCGCTAGCACAAGCTTGGGTTATCGCTTCTACGGACCCAATACTAGGTAAATTTCATATTTTTTTTATAAACCTTTCGTATATATATATATATATATATATATGTATATATTTTTTTTAAATTTCGTTTTTAATATTTTATAAAAACTAACTTTTTTTTTATATAATTGTAGCAACAAATCGGAAAAAAGAAGGTTTTTGGAACCAAGTTGTTAAGGAATTTTTCAAGTTGTTACAACGTGAAGATTATCGTCGGGTTCACTCCGTGAGTACCAAGTGTCGGGACTTGATGACAAAATGTCAAGCTTTGGGGGGGTTTTTATCAAAGAGCTTGGAATAATCGTACGTCCGGGCAAAGTGATGAGAATGTGTTGAAGGTGGCTCTTGAAGCATACACCGACAAGCACGGGGCGTTTGGGTACATGAAAGCGTATGAGATTTTGGTGAAGTGTGAAAAGTTCAAACCGGTGCCTAATGAGGTGGAACAAGCGAAGAGGTCTAAAACGAGTGCAACGGGGAGTTATAGTGGTGGTGGGTCGGATGCTCGTTGTACTATCAATATAAACGACGACCCGGAGTTTGAAGACGAGGCTCCACCAAGTGAGAGTGAGAGGCCGATTGGTAGGGACCGCGCCAAGAAAGTGGCGGCCTCAAAAGGCAAGGGTGTTGATACCGGCCACGCATCGAGAGATAAGGCGGTGGAAAAAATTGAAGAGTTGCTAAAAAACTTTAACAATTTTAAACAAGAGCAAACGGAGAGGTACTTGGAAAGAAAGAAGGAGAAGGAAGAAGCGGCGGCGAGGGATTTGGCGAGGCTAGAGATGGAAAGGAAGGAGAAAGAAGACGCCGCGGCGAGAGACTTGGCGAGGATAGAGTTGGAAAGGGACCGCCTCAAAATGGAAATGTCGAGACAGGAAACAACCGAATTTGCCTTGATGAGAGAACCTCTCGATAGCCTTGATGAAACGGAACGTGCGGTGGCGGCGAAAATAAAAGACAAAATCGCCAAAAAATGGCTTGGAGGAGCGTTTAATTGATAGTTTTTTTTATTTTATTTCCGGTTTTTAATGTATTTTCGTTTTTTTTTTAAAATTTTCTATGTAATTTATTTTATGTTTAATGAAAAAAATATTTTAATGAAATCTATTAATCTATTAATATATATAAAAGAATTGAACATTGCTGACGTGGCGTGTAATGGTGCCTTCAACCTCTCCATGAAACTGCCACGTGGCATCATAATTGAAAGATTTTGATGTTTTTGAATTATTTCCTTTTTAATTAAAAACTAGATATTTGCCCGCGTTGACACGCAGTTCAACAACGTACGATTATTTGGAGTAGTATAACGTATAAGCAAAATAAAGTAGAAACATTTTATTAAAATTTAAAAGCAACGAATACACATTTATTCAAATATCGCTGAAAATTTCCTTATAAACCACATTTTTTGTTTTAGTCATCACTTTCCCACCAGCATCAAGTATAAGTAACTTCACGCCTGCCCTGCTTTTAACTCTTGACAATGCGACATAAAGCTGGCCATGTGAGAATACAGGGTTTCTTAAATACAATCCAACCTGAATAAGGCGACTTAAATGGTATGTGTTAAAAATAGACTTATGGCATATTCAACAATAAGAAAGTAATAAAAATGAAAATAAGAAACTAACTACCACCTAAATTTCACAATTTAATTTGACACGTCTAAGAAGATGAGCATTACCCATATCGACCCGCTAAAAAAGCTTCGAGCATATTTTATTCTATTTGACACATTTGAAAAGGCAAACATTACCCAAATCGACCCGTTAAGAAAAGGGAAGATTGCCCCAATTTACCTATGGCCTATGTATAACTAAAAGGAACATCAATCTAATCAAAACAACATAAACACACTGTTGGCGACTTTTACCCTATTTGACCCATTGGAAAAGTTGAACATTACCCAAATCGACCGATTTATAAGTAAACAAATATGAACCTACACCACTAAAACAACATTTTAACCGACTATTACCTTATTTGACCCGTTTATAGGAAGGAACATTATCTAAAGTGACCCATGTATAAGTAAAAGGAGCATTACTCAATAATTTTAACCGACTATTACCTTATAGATGCTATTTATACGCTAAAAATAGTAATGTGACAAATCAAATAATTCAGCATTTATTTTGTGTTTAAATGTCATTAATTTTAAAAACTGGATTTTTTTTTTTTAAATTTTGATTTTGAATGTTTAAAAATAAATTTATAAATGTATTTATATATGATTAATAATTTAATGTTTAAAGGTTATTAATTAAATGGTAATCATAATTATTAACATTAGATGTTTCTAATATTGTGTAACTCACGATAAATGCTAATTATACGCTCCATATTTGCGAAATCGTTGCTAACCCCCACATTGTGTAAATCTTCTTCCACATTTTGCTTCCCGGACTACTCCACAGCCGGGTGTTTAATAACTTTCCTAAACACTATAATCCATAATTTTTAATTTTTTTAAAATAAAAACATTTAATAACTATTCTATTTTTAAAATTCAAAAAAAAGTCATTAATGTTTTTATAAATGTTTTTTATTTTTTAAAAATCGAAATCATTCATTAATGTTTGGGTCAACGTGTTTAATAACTTTCCTAAACACTGTAATCTAGATTTTTAATTTTCTTAAAATAAAAAAAATTTAATGACTATTCTATTTTTAAAATTCAAAAAAGAGTCATTAATGTTTTTATAAAATTTTTTATTTTACATCAACGAAAATTATTCATTAATGTTTCGGTCAAAGTGTTTAATAACTTTCCTAAACACTATAATCCAGATTTTTAATTTTTTTTAAATAAAAAACATTTAATGACTATTCTATTTTTAAAATTAAAAAAAGAGTCATGTTTTTATAATAGAATTTATTTTTTAAAAATCGAAAATCATTCATTAATGTTTCGGTCAACGTGTTTAATAACTTTCCTAAACAATATAATCCACATTTTTTGTTTTTTTAAAATAAAAAACATTTAATAACTATTCTATTTTTAAAATTCAAAAAAGAGTTATTAATGTTTTTATAAAAAAATTTATTTTTTAAAAATCGAAATCATTCATTAATGTTTGGGTCAACGTGTTTAATAACTTTCCTAAACACTGTAATCCATATTTTTAATTTTCTTAAAATAAAAAACATTTAATGACTATTCTATTTTTAAAATTCAAAAAAGAGTCATTAATGTTTTTATAAAATTTTTTATTTTTTAATAATCGAAAATTATTCATTAATGTTTCGGTCAAAGTGTTTAATAACTTTCCTAAACACTATAATCCAGATTTTTAATTTTTTTTTAACATAAAAAACATTTAATGACTATTCTATTTTTAAAATTCAAAAAAGAGTCATGTTTTTATAAAAGAATTTATTTTTTAAAAATCGAAAATCATTTATTAATGTTTCGGTCAACGTGTTTAATAACTTTCCTAAACACTATAATCCAAATTTTTACTTTTTTAAAAATAAAAAACATTTAATGACTATTCTATTTTTAAAAGTCAAAAAAGAGTCATTAATGTTTTTATAAAAATAAATATTTTTTAAAATCGAAAATCATTCATTAATGTTTCGGTCAAAGTGTTTAATAACTTTCCTAAACACTATAATCCAGATTTTTAATTTTTTTAAAATAAAAAACATTTAATGACTATTCTATTTTTAAAATTCAAAAAATAGTCATTAATGTTTTTATAAAAAAAAATAATTTTTTAAAAATCAAAAATCATTCATTAATGTTTCGGTCAAAGTGTTTAATAACTTGTCTAACATTGTAATCCCGATTTTTAATTTTTTTTAAAATAAAAAACATTTAATGACTATTCTATTTTTAAAATTCAAAAAAGAAGAAAGAAAAATCTAACCTCGTATGCAAGACGGATGCCTTTGAACACCTCACCAGCTTGTGAATCCTTGTTAACATTAAATCCACAGTATTAAACGGATTATTATGAAATCATGAAAGAGAAAAATCTTATAAACAATCGAAAAAATCTGAAAATAATTATAACGAAACAACAATATATAACAGGAATCGTATGAAAAAGCAAGAAACAATCGTTACCTTGAAGGAGAGAGACGAAGAAGATGAAACCTAAACCCCCAAATCTGCAAAATTATTTAAAAGCAATCAACAATACAAAAAAATAGGTTAATATCAACAATCGATTATCCCTGAAAATCATTAAATATGGAAATCATTATAAGAAACAAAAAATCGCCTAAATATGAAAATCATTATAACAAACAAACAATATATAGCAGGAATCGTATTAAAAAAATTGAAACAATGGTTACCTTGAATGAGTGACACGAAGAAGATGAATGATCGGAGCCGGCGAACACACACAAAACAAACAAACTGATAATAAGTATAACAAAGAACAATATGTAACAGGAATATTATGAAAAAGAAAGAAAGAATCGTTACCAATGATCGGAGATAGAAGCGTTGGTTTGATGAAGAAGAAACGATCGCAATCTTCTTCTTCAAATGAGAGAGAGCGAATCAGAGAGAATGAGGGAAGAAAGAGAAACGCGTGTGTTTTTATTAGGGTATTGATTGGGTAAGTTAATGATTTTAGGAAACTATTAACTCACCAATTTTGATCATATTTATGTATTTTTAATCTAATTTTAATTTAAAAAAAAGGAAAATTTTATAAATTACAAGAGTACACGTGGCACAATATGGGAAGAGAGAGGAATTGAGGTGAAATGAGGGAGTGCCAAGTGTACAAATTGAGTTTGTTTTATTAGATGTATAGATTCTTAATTGCTAAAATTAAATTGAGTTATTTTAGGAAAAAAGAATTTAAAAATAAATTTAAAATTTTATCTCTCATGTTTCCTCCTATAATTTTTAAACGTTTATATCTTTTATATACGGGATTTTTTAAAGAAAAAAATTACACCAAATTAACGAGCGTTTTATTATCTTTCCAACGAGTACCATAGTGTTATATAAAAAACGGAGAAAAAATCGACTATTTTTTTGTGGGGTTTCGTTCATACAGGAAAAAAACACACAAAGTGTTCATGTTATTCATTAATCATTTTTTTTTAAAACCAGGTTCTTATCTACGATGTTGAAAATCAGCCCAATCGCCATGTTATCATTGGAATTTTACTAGGTATACTTCATCAAGAGAAGCTAGGAGAAAGAATCGCGCAACACTGCAACACATGGTGTCACCTTATAGCAAGGTTATTTTATTTATTTATTTATTTACAAGAGTAATAATTATTACTATTAGTATTAGTATTATTAGAATGGATATATTTTTCAACCCCGGGACGCTCCCGGGAAGAATTGATAGTTGCTGACGTGACGTTCAATGGTGGCCTCAACCATCTCTTGATTATGCCACGTGGCATAATGAGATGCAATGGTTATAACTTCCAACTTAATTGTTTGTTTAGTTGATTAGGTCAGGAATTATAAGAGCCATTAGAATGTGAGAAATTAGAGAGATGTGATAAGTTTTTGAATAGTTGCATCTTATATAAGTGATTCTTTAGATGATTACTGATTAGGTTTTAGATTAGGAATTTGAGTTACTACTGAATAGAATGCTATGAACATGCAATGATTGAGAGATTTTGTGGTTAGTTAACTTGAGCCATTTGTAATAGGTTATCACGTAAAATTAGATTTTTTAACCCCGGGACCCTCCCGGGGTAATAAGCTAGTCTAATTTATAAAATAAATAAAAAATGAAATTAATAAAAAAAGGGAAGAGGGAAGGGGAAACCATTTCCTCTACAAGGGAAAGGGGAAGAGAGAAATGATGTGGTGCTGATGTGGACAAAGGGAAAGGGTGACCAAACCCCATAACCTAAAAAAGAAGATGAGAAGCACAAACTCTCATCCCCACCACCATCAACACCATCACCAGGAGAGGTTTGACGTTCATCAATCATCATTATATTATATTATAGTTATATTAATATTAATATGGCGATGCGAAGAAACCGACGCACAACTTCCCTACGTGACTCGGACACCACTCCACTCCCCGACTCCTCCAACAATATTATTAATATTATTGAACCCACCGCTACTTGGGACGCCCTTGACTGGACCAACATCCATGTAATCTTATTATTATTATTATTATTATTCATCATTCCTCTTCTTCTTCTTCTTCCCTCTAACCCTAGCCTTTTTTTTAATTACTCTATTTACAATTACAAATGTGTTTTTAATTTTGTGTTTTGTTGAATTGGCAGCAGCCTGTTGTTCCTCATGGATTATCTGATTTTTTGTACGAAGCTGAAGAGGTTATCGCTGAGGTAATTAATTAATTAAAATTTTATATAAAATATAAGTTGAATAGTAACTCTGTTAGCATTTAAACATTAAACAAATAGTGGTGTGTTTGATGACTACACTATAAATTGTTCTGTTCTCAAATGTTATGTATGCTTTTATCAGTTTAAACCATATGTATCATCTTAGACAGTAACAAATTGATAATATTAATAGAGTAGCAGATGAAGGATAGTTAAAGCCTAACCGTCTAGTTATCCCTTTCTTCAATTCATCGCTTTAACATGTCGTGTAATATCACTTATTATCACATAGGATATGCCATTAATCACATGCGACAACCTTATTATGTAGTGAGCAGTTTTGAAGAGTTTATGATGTGCAATATGCAGGACCTGCTGACATCTAATTATCTATGATTATAAATTCGTAATAAAAGTTGTTTTCCGCGTCTTCTGTCAAACATCATATTTGAAGTTAAATTTTATGTTAGTTTTGGTGTTAATTTTATTTTTACAACATTTTCTTACTTCCTTTTTTATCTTCTTGTGTTTTTCTACGCTTTTGAAATTTTATCAACACTGGGTTTGATATGAAATTGTGTTTTCTGACTTTTCTTACTTTGATTTTAGGGGTATGGTGTTCTTGTAAATACTGATGAAGCAGGTACCTTGTACGTGACCAATTTTCGTCTTCTTTTTTTGGTAAGTTTTTTATTTACTGACGTTTTTGGTTCATTTGCATATGTTATACAAATGTGTCCATTTAAAACGTGCTCCAAGTTTTTGGCGATAGATTGGATTGACATGAACAGTTTATGCCCTATTGGTCTGTTTATATTGGTCCTGAAATTCCACGAAGCAGTCTAAATTTATACAGAACTATACATGTATGTGATGGACCAAAAAAGCTCATATCTTGCTAATAGTGCATACAGAACGAATACTTTTGATTTGTGCGTATGGCATAAGCATTTGACAATATTATACCATTTGAAAGCTAGTTTTTAACTGTATTTGGGTTATTTTCTCATTGTTGTTGTCATTAAGTCTCATGCACGCATTGTGATAGGTTTTACAAAGAAAAACCTACAAAACTTCCAAGAAATCAAGATAAAGGAGGGATCAAAGCACAAAAGCTTTTCAAATATTTTCTTCTCTTTTTTTTACTCAAACTAATCTTGGCTTTTATAGCCTTACAATCAAGGAAAATAATAACCGTACACTAACCCACTAAGACCCACTAATCTAAAGTCTAAACTAATAAGTTGCATGAAAAGAAATTGAAGGAAACATGTAGAATGTAACCCACGATCTAGTAAGCAGGAACAAATAAACTACTAAACTAATTTGGAAGTGGAAACGTGGCCAAGGAACGTATCAATTCCCGCGCGCCTCAAAACGTTCTTGTCCTCAAGAACGGAACGCGTTTGCCATGGTGGTCGCCATTCGAGTCTTCCGGCGACATTGGGGGCAGTCTCAACGGGACGCCATGGCGGGCGCCACTCACGTATCATGATAACAAAATGTTTGGTTGCTCGTGTAGGCTTGGGTGGTGTGACCGATTTTGGCAACCAAGGCGGTTTCCATTCGAGTCGTACCACGGGAGTGGGCATGGTATCCGCCGTTGCCTTCATTGATTCTCCAAAGTTCATAGTTGAGCTCCAATGGGATGATTGATAAGGCAACCGTGACATAAGAGGTGGCCTTTGTTGAAATACTCCGTAGTGCATAGGTGGTTGTGTTTTTTTCCCGTGGGTTTGAAGGCCATGAGTCCTCTTTAATTGTTCTATGGTAATATTATGGGCACAAATGTTTTCACGTGAATATGGCACAAAAGTTGGAGGTTTGTTGTTACGGGTCAATGAATCAACATGGGTTAAGGAAGAAGCCTTAGTATTTTTTGCAATGGTGGTAATATGGTTATTTAATGGGGCAGTGGGATGGGTTGAAATAGTATGTTGGGTAGATGATGGATCGGTGGTTGGGGTTGGCGTTAGGGACGGTTTGTGAAGGGTTGTAAGAAGGGTAACAGAATTGAACCAAGAAGGGCTTTTGGGCATGGTTGTATGGGCTGTTTTTGGTACAGGAAGGAATTTCGTTAGCATTGCGGTAGTGAAGGACTTCCAACTAAGGTGTTCGGGCCCTCGATACCATGAATTGAACCAAGAAAAAGGTTCATCATCAAAGTACTCAACAACATAGGCAAACCGATCTTCCTCATAAATTGCGTACGAGGAAAAGAACCGTTCAACCTCATGAAGCCATCGGGCCGGATTGAGACCGGTGAAGCGAGATAGAATAGTGGAGTCATTGAGTTCTTCAAAAGCCATGGAGGCTTAGGCTCAATGAAAGCACCAATTGATAGGTTTTACAAAGAAAAACCTACAAAACTTCCAAGAAATCAAGATAAAGGAGGGATCAAAGCACAAAAGCTTTTCAAATATTTTCTTCTCTTTTTTTTACTCAAACTAATCTTGGCTTTTATAGCCTTACAATCAAGGAAAATAATAACCGTACACTAACCCACTAAGACCCACTAATCTAAAGTCTAAACTAATAAGTTGCATGAAAAGAAATTGAAGGAAACATGTAGAATGTAACCCACGATCTAGTAAGCAGGAACAAATAAACTACTAAACTAATTTGGAAGTGGAAACGTGGCCAAGGAACGTATCAATTCCCGCGCGCCTCAAAACGTTCTTGTCCTCAAGAACGGAACGCGTTTGCCATGGTGGTCGCCATTCGAGTCTTCCGGCGACATTGGGGGCAGTCTCAACGGGACGCCATGGCGGGCGCCACTCACGTATCATGATAACAAAATGTTTGGTTGCTCGTGTAGGCTTGGGTGGTGTGACCGATTTTGGCAACCAAGGCGGTTTCCATTCGAGTCGTACCACGGGAGTGGGCATGGTATCCGCCGTTGCCTTCATTGATTCTCCAAAGTTCATAGTTGAGCTCCAATGGGATGATTGATAAGGCAACCGTGACATAAGAGGTGGCCTTTGTTGAAATACTCCGTAGTGCATAGGTGGTTGTGTTTTTTTCCCGTGGGTTTGAAGGCCATGAGTCCTCTTTAATTGTTCTATGGTAATATTATGGGCACAAATGTTTTCACGTGAATATGGCACAAAAGTTGGAGGTTTGTTGTTACGGGTCAATGAATCAACATGGGTTAAGGAAGAAGCCTTAGTATTTTTTGCAATGGTGGTAATATGGTTATTTAATGGGGCAGTGGGATGGGTTGAAATAGTATGTTGGGTAGATGATGGATCGGTGGTTGGGGTTGGCGTTAGGGACGGTTTGTGAAGGGTTGTAAGAAGGGTAACAGAATTGAACCAAGAAGGGCTTTTGGGCATGGTTGTATGGGCTGTTTTTGGTACAGGAAGGAATTTCGTTAGCATTGCGGTAGTGAAGGACTTCCAACTAAGGTGTTCGGGCCCTCGATACCATGAATTGAACCAAGAAAAAGGTTCATCATCAAAGTACTCAACAACATAGGCAAACCGATCTTCCTCATAAATTGCGTACGAGGAAAAGAACCGTTCAACCTCATGAAGCCATCGGGCCGGATTGAGACCGGTGAAGCGAGATAGAATAGTGGAGTCATTGAGTTCTTCAAAAGCCATGGAGGCTTAGGCTCAATGAAAGCACCAATTGATAGGTTTTACAAAGAAAAACCTACAAAACTTCCAAGAAATCAAGATAAAGGAGGGATCAAAGCACAAAAGCTTTTCAAATATTTTCTTCTCTTTTTTTTACTCAAACTAATCTTGGCTTTTATAGCCTTACAATCAAGGAAAATAATAACCGTACACTAACCCACTAAGACCCACTAATCTAAAGTCTAAACTAATAAGTTGCATGAAAAGAAATTGAAGGAAACATGTAGAATGTAACCCACGATCTAGTAAGCAGGAACAAATAAACTACTAAACTAATTTGGAAGTGGAAACGTGGCCAAGGAACGTATCACATTGTCTACTTATATCGAGTAGCATGGCGTCTGTATTGCTTTCTATAAAACATCATATGATATTTGTTTATGTGAACCCTGCGCATTTTCCAGAGTGAAGGATCCAGGGATATTATCGCACTGGGAACTATACCATTGGCCACCATTGAAAGATTCAACAAGATTGTAAGTTATGCATCATGTTCATGTTGATTTGGAATGACAATACAGCTCTGTGGTTTTGTACCATTTATTCTTTTAATAATCTATTGCTATTGTGGCATTGAGTTATTGTTTAGGACTTAGGGCTTAGTAGCATCGAAAGGTACTGCTACTTCTGTAAAGAGAAGTTTGCTAAACTCTG
This sequence comes from Ambrosia trifida, assembly GCA_028751855.1. NCBI lineage: Eukaryota > Viridiplantae > Streptophyta > Magnoliopsida > Asterales > Asteraceae > Ambrosia > Ambrosia trifida. Next base: position 95,133,237 of record CM054130.1, read on the forward strand.
AAAAATGATATCTTTGAAGGAATAGGTAAAATGGGAAAACTCAAAATAGGAAATGAGATCAAGTGAAAGTACAAAATATATTTGAAAGAGGTAGGTCATATTTGAACAGTGTTCGTTCTGTGTGTAAAACCTTTGTTCTGTGCGTAAAGCCCTGCTCAAATTTACAGCCGAGAAGGTTAAAACGCTAATAGAATCCTCAATTTAATACTCAGTCGATCTCAAAATAGGAAGTTAGGAACACAGTTGTACATCTATTATTTATGTGACAAAAGCATCAGAGAGGCATAAAAGGAACCATGCAAAGCTAAGGACTAAAAGGTATTACCAATAAGGGTGGTTTGGATTAAAATTGACTAAATACATGATGGTAACAACCAAGGACGCAACAGAAATATTGGTAAGGCTGGTCCAATCTTGATGTCTTATATGTTACTTAATTCCAAGCATACCAATCTAAAATGTTCAGATCGATGGAGCTCTTGATCTTAGCCAAATGGCCGAGAAAGGTATAAGATTGATGGAGCTAGACGCAACAAGTAGGGATTATTGTTAGGAATCATGTAAATTAGGGGTTGGAAAGTCACTTTAAATGCTGCAGTACTATTAGCTTAATGCTGTTTAATAAGTTAAATTCCTGTTTAATCACCGACTAATTTCTCTAGACATTTAATGGGGTGCTTAGTCTAGAATTGAGATGGTAAGGTGCCACCTACGGCCTACCTTCACTGAGATGCCTGCCTTTCCTTTTCTTAAAACACTGGGACCAGGTAACATTTCAAGAACTCTTTTCAGAACATGGTATGTAATAAGGAACTGTAGATTCACAATCATTTAGCTACAAAAGTCAAAAGCCTTGGCTTATGTTAAACCTTCAATACATATTAGTATACATTATACACACACATGACCAATTGACCACACATATAGGGTGACACAAAAAGCTTAAAAAGAGAGTTTTGGAGGACTAGAGTGAATTGGAAGATTCAATATAACTGATAGTTGACGCAAGGGTGTAAAATGATATGTGGACTTGGATGATTCGAAAAATAAACCTTAAGGCTATCCAGAGTGGGGGCGGGAGAGGGGCGGGAAGGGGGGGGGGGGGGGGGGGGGGGGGGGGGGAACACCGCCGCCGGTATGGCGTGGAGGGGGGCGGCGGGGGGGAGGTCACCGGCGTGGGGCATTTTTGGTGGGTGACGTAACATGATCTGATTGGTCAGGTTTTTTTTTTTTTTTTTTTTTTTTTTTTTTTTTTTTTTTTTTTTTTTTTTTTAACTTTAACACAATATAATATTATTTCCTCCCCCCTCTTCCCCCCCTTCCACTCCCCACAATTCCCCCCCCCCCCCCCCCCCCCCCCACATGGGTCCCACAAGTGCCACATGGCGCTTCATCCCCCTCTTTCCCCCCTCCCACTCCGGATAGTCTTATAAAGTTTTCTCTAAGTGATATGTAGAGAAGTTAATTAAATAATAATTAATAAGGCTGGGAGGTATGGGCTAGCGCCCCCCCTCCACCTCAGCCAAATAACACCCAATGGCGCCCCCAACCATTCCCCATGCGCAGGCACCATTGTACCATTCGCGAAGCAATTTACGAGGGACAATGGAGCATGTGGTGGGGCCATGTGGTTTGGAACCAATCAAATCTTTTTTTTTTTTTTTCCTTTTGCTTTTGCATGGGTGTTAAAGGGAAGAGGCAATGGAGCTCCTTGTCTACGTGATGCTTAATAATGTTGACTTCTGATAAAATACCTAAAATCCCCTGGATAAGATGAATTGGACAAAGCATGTGTATCACAGCCAATCCCACTAATATCTTGTATTAATTGATAATGGTTCAATAGGTACCTACTTCCTATGTATTGGAATCTTACTAAAAGGTAGATATTGCATTTTCTTTGGGCAACCTAAAACAAGTGTAATTCTTTAAGACGGAGATAGTAATATATATTATCTTTATCAAAGAATATGAATTTATTTAAATACAAGTAAAAAAAATCAGTTTACCTTGTTTGAAGTCATTCCTCCTAGAACCTCTTGTCTCTTGACAATGCCTTTTCTATATGATGTTATGTTGTTCGCATATAATTTGTAGGGATTCAAAAGAAGTGCTAAAATGAAATTAAGAATTTTACCAACATTGGATTCCCATCTGTCCATTCTCAAGAATCAGACAGCATCATGCTTATATGTTTCAAATCTCTGTTTTAATCATATTCTTGTCTCCTTGCAATCACTGTAAACTACAAGATATAGAAGTTGTGTTTTCATTTGAAAGTGTCGATTGTTAACTCGCTAATACACTGGTGCTGCTTCCAGCCTGATTATGTATCCATTCTAAGCAATAAGAAAACTTTTGTCATAGTGAAGGGTCATTTACCACTAGATCCTTTTTGTTGTTGCCCACACAAGCTTTTTGTGCTCATATAATTTGAAATGTCGATTGTTAACTCGCTAATACACTATTGCTGCTTCCAGCAGATGATTATGTATCCATTTTTAAGCAATAAGAAATTTTTTGCTATAATGTTAAAGGGTCAATTACCACTAGATCCTTTGTGTTGTTGACATACTCACCCACACAAGCTTTTTGTGTTCATGTTATGCTGATTTTATTTTCAATATGTTATGAGGATATGTATATAGGTAATAAAGCAGCTGTCTGGACCTAGGCAATCTGACAAGACTCCTACACGACGGCTTCTTCAGGTTATCGGTATGTTAGAACTTAGAATGCTTCTATTCTTGTAATGTGGTATTTTGTCATTTGTCAATACAATGTCCGACTTCACCTGATAACTATTTCGAAACTCAGTATCTTCTTGAGGCCTACTGGTTTTGCATGTCTATCCTGATAAATAATCTGTGAAAATGGTATTGATGTTGTATAACTAAAGGTGATAAGTTAAAAGTTCAAGCTCTTTTTAATTTTTAATCGAATCTAGTATGACATTCCAATCCTGTGCATTTAATTTTTGGTCTAGCTGTCTGTGCTGTTTTGAGTCTCTTTTTATGTTCTATTTTATTTTTCTAGTGTGAACATCCTTCAAGTTTAGCTACCTTACGGTAACCCGTCTATAGTTAGGTTGGTTATTTAGGGCTAAGTTCTTAATTTTGTGCTAAGTGCATGTGAGCTAAGAGATCTGCATGTTCATGCCTTCTGTTTTGCAGGAAAGGATATGAGGATTATTATATTTGCTTTCCGTCCACGAAGTAAACAGGTAAATTATGTTGATTACATTCATACTTATAGTATTTAAAGTTCACTTTTCGAAACATAGGGTTACTTGTGTGTCTACGAACTATAGAAGATCAACTTGAGATGCACTTAAATTTGGATATCTATTTTATTTTATATTTTTTAACAATATCAACATAGATGATTCAAAATAATATATGGTAGTCACTACTCTAATAATCAGTTGACCTAGCACGGCTGGCTTCTTTAACAGTTTAGCTTTATTTGCTGTGGTAGTCTATGCCCATTATACAAGGAACTTGGTCAACAATTTTCTTTTTGATAATTAGGCTTGCCATCTAATACTTGTAATGACAGTTTAAAGTTACTTAACTCAAATTTGCAGCTGTTTAACAACTCATTATATTCCAGTTTTATTTTGAAACCAATTAATCTCAACAAGACTTCAATAAATTTAAATTTTTTGCAGAGACGTGCTGTCTTTGAAGCATTACTGAGGTATGCAAGGCCTACAAGGCTCTGGGATCTGTATGCCTTTTCTTCTGGCCCATCAAGATTCAGCAATACTAGCCCTAGAGTGCGATTAGTGAATGAATACTTACGGCTTTTGGGTGTGGAATCACATCATTCATCATTAAGCACCATTGAAGATGGTTCCTTCACATTGTCTAATAACTGGTGGAGGATTAGTGATGTTAATGCAACTTATGAAATGTGTCCAACTTACCCATTTTCTCTGTTATTACCAAAATCTATTAGGTGAGACATGATATACTTACCTCCCCCTCCAATAAAAATATATAAGTGAATAAAAGCTTTTAATGATTTCAACTTGACATCCAATCATGCATTCATTTGTTGATTTTCAGAGACGAGGATGTGCTGCAAGCTTGTAAATTTCGTGCACGGTGTAGATTGCCTGTAATATCATGGTGTGATGGACGTAAGTTCTGGATTTAGTTTAAATTTTTGAAAGTAGCCATCTTTTGACGTTATGCTGGCATCTGATTTTTTTTTTACTTTAATGCATTTATTTGTTTCAACGATATGCAGGCACTGGAGCTGTTCTCGCACGATCCTCCCAGCCATTGGTTGGTCTTATGATGAATATGAGAAGGTAAGGGTAAATTTACCACATTAACCTTGAATGCGTGAGATGTAAGATATGTGAAAATTTGTCTTACATTAGTTTTATTGCAGCAATGCTGATGAGAATCTGGTTGGTGCTCTCTGTACTGAACTTCCTGGTGGAAAGAGAGGACGCAGGTAAATTACATTTGCAGTTTATCCAATATTTCTCATTATTTCGCAGTTTGTTGTTTGAAGTTGATCATTTATTGTAAAACATTTTTCTCTTATTATTTTTTCTAGGAAGTTATATATAGCTGATGCCAGACCCCGAAAAAATGCTTTAGCAAATGGGGCAATGGGAGGTGGTTCAGAGTCATCTTCCAACTATTTCCAGTCTGAGGTCTGTCAAAGGTTTGACCTAAATAATATGTTAGCTTTGTCATCTTTGTCTATCTGTTTTAAAGCTGACCATGTGTTAATTTGTGTAGATCGTTTTCTTTGGGATAGATAATATCCATGCCATGAGGGAGAGTCTTGTTCGTCTCAGAGACTACCTGGATACACATGGAACTAAATCATCAGATGGAATGTCATCGTTCTTGGTATAGTCTCAATCTCCAACATCCCGACCTTAAGAATTTCTTAATAAGATATCTTATATGATCCAAGTTTTTTCACAACAGAGACATGGTGGATCGACATGGGGTGGAGGTAATCTCAGCAGTATGTCTGCATCTGTATCAACCCTTGGTGACAGTGGTTGGTTAATACACATTCAGAATGTCCTGGCGGGCTCCGCTTGGATTGCCGCTCGTGTTGCCATCGAGTCAGCATCCGTGCTTGTTCATTGCAGGTACACGTCAGCATCTGTGACAGTTTCAGACTCATGACTTAAAAGTTATTATTCTATTTTATTACTTCACCACTTTGTGTATGGGATTTATTACTCTTTTTTTAGAAACATAAACGTATGATATTTTTTTATGAATATGTAATTTTTTAATTTTTTTTGTACAGTGATGGATGGGACAGAACAAGCCAGCTAGTTGCTCTTGCAAGTTTGTTACTTGATCCATATTACCGCACCATCAAGGGATTTCAGGTATGTTTTCATTCAAGACATAGAATATGTAAACTTGTGTTGTCACCTAAGTAAAAGAGGTATTTTTAATACCTTTTTAATGTAGGCACTTGTGGAAAAAGATTGGCTTGCATTTGGACATCCGTTTTCAGACCGAGCTGGAATGGCAAGCTTAACGGGGAGTGGTTTAGAATTACCTAGGCAGTCTTCAAGCACAAATTTTCCATCATCACCTATGCGCCAGACACCTGGCTCATTCCCATCTCAGTCTCCAATGTCTAATCAGACACATACTTCAAACAATTATTCTCCAATATTTCTTCAGGTGGGCCTTTTCAATATGCCTATATTCTATTTGGTTTATTAAAAATGTTGTGCATCTTACAACTTCTAGTAATTGAATATTTGAATCATTAACCAGTTCTTCTATGTTTTATCTGTCAGTGGGTTGATTGTGTCTCTCAGTTATTGCGAATGTACCCTTTTGCATTCGAGTTCTCATCGGTATGTAACTTTCATCGACTGACTGTATTCTCTGACAGATTTGTTGACTTATTTTGTCAAAACAGTAATCATTATTGTTTTTTGCAGGCTTATTTAGTTGATTTTCTGGATTGCACACTTTCTTATCGTTTTGGGAACTTCTTGTGCAATAGGCAAGTATAACATTGACAATTTTAGCGCATTTCCTTATGAATGGGTCGATTTGGGTTATGAACGGGCAAAAAAAAATCCAATAAAGGAACCGGATCAAACTAGCCTAACTTGTCAAATGGGTTGTTAGTCACCTGATGTTTATATTTAACGACTTGAACCTTAAGTCTTTTGATTGAATTTTTTTAGTGTTTGTGAAGTAATATGATTTTGTAATTATATTTGGCACCCTAACTGCTTATAACAAAAGTAGATCAACCCAATCGATCCGTAGTAAAAATTTACTATTTGAGCTATACTATGTGAACTTTGAAGTATTTTTGTGAACTTTGAAATATTATATTCATATCGATGTGTGTATATACATATATAAGTTTGAAAAATTACACATGATAATTCATATCCGGTTAATCCTGGTTAATCACTAGTCGGTACCCCACCGACCAACTAGCACCTAAAGGCTTGTGTACGTTAAATTTCAGTGAGAAGGAAAGACAACAATATGGTGTGTTTGACTCGTGTGGATGCTTGTGGATGTATTTAGATGACATGCGTGCTTCAGGGGGGAGTTCTCATGTGCACTACAACCTCTTCTATGATCCATCTAAACATGTGGGTCCTTTATTGCCGCCAGCTGCCGCTTTAGCCCCAACGTTATGGCCCCAGTTTCATTTGAGGTGGTCATGTCCTTCGGAAGCTCAAACCGGGGAGGTTGAAGCTCAATGTAGGAATCTGGTGGAGAAAATCTCCGAACTTCAAAGGGTACTTGACAATTGACATATATACCCCTTCTAGTTCCTGTTGCTACTCTCTTCTTTAATATTGCCAATTGATATAATTCACTTTTGATGGAGTTTGTTTTTGGTGATATAAACAGGCAAAGGATGTTTCTGAGAGTAAAGCCCGAGACACGATTGCCACAATGGAAGCCATAAAAGCCGAGATACGCAATGAGAAACAGATCAGCAGCTCAGCCATGAATCTGGCAAGAAAAGCCAACAGGGAAAACGATATCATAAAAAGAGCAGTACAATCTCTTGGGTGTAAAATACACGTGTCGGAAAATGATGAATGTACAATCAACATTGAAAGCAATCTAGTTAACCTACCTGAAAGACTAACTTCGTCCCGTTCAACCAGAGACAGTCCAGATTCATATGACGAAAAAATGGATATGTCCGTATCCGTTACCTTAACCCCTGATGACGAAGATGTTTCTGAGAACCCGATTCTTAGAGTTTGTGAAAACCTGTGTCCGCAGGCGCAACGGACCCGAGATGGTACGTGTAAGTGGCCTGATTCTAGTTGTGCTCAACTCGAGAGCCAGTTTATTGGTTTGAGAGCTAATTATGATGCTTTTGACCGGTTATCTATTTATGATAGCTACTTTTAACCCGAATGACGAACTGACTCACGGGTTCTTTAGGTTATAGTAGTATATTGAGGTGCTGACGTCCGGGATGTGCAGTTTAGAGGTTCTTCTCAACTCTCAAGCGGTTATCTATTTGTTACCGTTTTGTTTTAAAAATGTATAGGTGACGGGTTAGGGGGAGGGGGGTTTGTTGTTAGAGAGGTGGTTGATCATAATGTCTGTATGGTTGGTATATTTTTTAGGTGTACAGATTCTTGCTAGATGTATTGTTTATGTAGCTAGAGATGTAGATGTAGGTTCTGATCATTTTTGTTGGCTAATAAAGTGATATAAATGTGTTGGTTTTGAGCCTCTCTTAATTTCTTTCCCATTCCCATTACCATTCTCTTTGTATTGTTTATTTGCAAATTGCTAGTTTTCAAGTTCTACAATCTCTCATCTAATCAAGAATCAACCCTTGTTATGCGTAGGGGTGAGCATTTCATGGTTCGGACCCACAGGAACCTTGGACCCGACCCACGAGAACCTTGGACCCGAACCTTTTTAAATATATGGGTCGGTTTCCGGTTCTAGATTTATATGAATTATCGGTTTCGGGTCGGGTCGGTTCCAAACCCACGGTTCTAATATAAGAACCACAAGAACCGATTGTATTTTAATTAAAATAAAAAAAATAATATTTTTTAGTATTTTCACTATTCATTTTTACATTTTATTGTAATCGATTTCATGTAATGTTAATACAATATTAAAAATATTATTTATAATAATAACAATGTATTTTTCTTGAAATATTTTTCGGCTTAATGAATATGCATAGATGTGATATATTATGTAATATATATTATATCCAAATTTGAAGTAAATATTTATATATATATCGCTCTGATGTGTGTGTATTTATTATGTATACATAACAGATTCACATAATGTATCTATCGATGAGAATGACAAAATTGTTACGAAAACATAGCTCGAGAAACGAAAAATGACTTTAAAAAAACTCATGGGCTATTGTTAGACTGTCCGTTGTGGAAGCGCGAGTAGCACGACGCGAACGAAGTTTCAGCACCCATGCTCACCCCCAACTACAACAGCCCCACGCGAATAGTCCCGGCGTGAGCACAAGCGATGGTGGTCGTGTGGGTTAACGGGAAAAAGTTACATTTGGTCGCACTGTTTATCACCTCCAGCCACAACGGGGTCAAGTGACCGGATTACTTGATAGTCACGTCGGTGGCTTGCGCACGTTCGCTCGCGCGTCCACAACGGACGACCTTAGAACCATATGGAGGAATTCTTTTACGAGCATTGTAAAAGAATAGGAATATGTAAATCCTCTAAAAGTGGCTATTGCATTAAAGGGTTCTAGAGGGTCAGACCCTTTTACCCGACCCATCAGAACCTTTAGGACCCGGAACCACATAGCCTTTTAAGGTTCGGTTCGTGGTTCCTAATTTCAACAATTAAAGGGTATACGGTTCTGGTGTGTCCGGGTCGGGTCGGGTCGGTTCCGGACCCTTTGCACAGCCCTAGTTATGCGACTCTCTTTATCCTTGCAAGTAGGAAGGACTAGTGTTTACTAAAAATTCAATGCCATTTAATGTCAAACCGTCGAACACCAGTTTGAAAAACGACAAACCAAACTGGTCAGGTTAATTAGGTAGGGCTGTCCTGGCGTTGCATAGTCGTTTCGTGTAGTTTCATTTCATGTGTTTTCTTCTTTTCTTGGGGGTTTGATACTATTCACAACTTACTAGTTAATCTACCAAGTCGATTGGGTGGGAGCAGCCAGGCAGGGTGTATAAAAACTACTATTGTTGGTGTGCGTGTGTTTGGTTTATGTGTACACCGGGTGGGGGAGGGGGTGGGCGATGTTAGCACCTAGTGTGCGTTTGGTGTGAGTTTAAATTGGGATGCGTGGTCACAAAAGTGTTTGGAGCTAACTAACCCGCTTTACATTTTCCTTTCGCGTTTACATTTAGTGTCGTGTTCTTTTATCTTGGGGTTAATTTTGCGGCTAACTAAAACTTGGACGACATATGTATCTTAGTGGGTCTTAATGCAGCCTTACTAGAGAATCAATGGCATAATCAGGCCATTAAATGGAATGCGCGATGAGTGCAACTCGGATATGTCAATGCAGAAGACAAATCATTGTAAAGGGAGGCCAAGTATTAAGGATTATGTTTTATGATATTGGTCTTGTTGGCTCAATAAGGAATTAAAATGACGAAAACAATTTTTTTGAGATATGCTCGAAGTTTGAAACAATTTCACGTACAATGACAAGGGGATGAACGAAAACAATTTTTTTGAGAGGCTCATGTCTTGGGATCGAATAGAGGTTGAAAGGACACAATGTCATTAGGCTGAAGCGTGTCCAACGCCAATATATTAGGTGAATAAATGGTAAAAGAATGCGCTCTACTGCAGATCCAGAAGCAGAACATCTCAAACGAGTCAAATTTGTGTAGCTTATGTGGCGACAAGCCAACAAAGAGGAGGATTCATATCATTTACTTGCTTCCTGCTACATAGCGACTGGCGTTTGGCATAATTTATTTAAATTGCACCATCATCGTCCATGGGCCTGAGAACCACTCTATCCTCCTATGCATCGCACTCAATGTCCCTCATCTCTCCTTAAAATTGTTGGCAGAATTTGATAAGAGGGAAAGAAGGAAGAATATAAAGAAAATGACTGTTGATGAAGATGATCGGTAAAAGATGTGTGTAAGGAGATAAAGCATGGAGTGTGGAAAGAAGCCACCTGTCAGGGAAAATAATAAAGAAATGTACAGACGTTTTCGTTTAACATCAAAACCTTTGTGGTCAAAATGCAAATCCATAAACATAACTATTGTTCGAGATGTTGTGAATTAATATATATAATAATTTGTTTCATTATGATTTTAATGAGACAATTGCAACGAAAGCCAAACCAGACCACTCGATTTTCCAAATTGAGATTTACCAGGTGCCGTTGAGTATAGCATACAATTGCAAATTCAATCATTTAGATGATTTTTTCTGTACATAATTGATAATCAAACAACCATATAAGTTGAAAATGGGACTTAAAAAGTAAAAAACAATTAATATATATACGTATAAATAATAAAAGGAATGATGAACAATATTAATGCAGGACACATGTTTATAATAAGTTTGAACATATGGTACTAGATAATAATTATGATAGCAAAAGGTGAGCTGGAGCTGGAGTTCCCGGTTTCTGCCACTGAAGTGCTTGGTGCTGTTGAAGTAGCAGACCCAAAACTGAAAACTTGAGGAGACACAGAAGTAGAGAAAATAACAGCAGGGGTAGGGGTGGTGGTAGCAGTAGCGGTTGTGATGGCGCTGGTACTGCCGGAAGCTGAAAAAGGAGCCAACGAAGGAGGGTTTGAAGAAGGTGTCGTGTTGAGGGTAGTTAAGTTGTTGGAAGTGCCAAAAGAGAATACACCATCTGTTGATGTGGCTGCAGAAACAGCAGCAGGGGATGATTTTCCAAACATATTTGTTGACTTCTGATCATTTCCATTTTCAGCCTTGTTGGACACTGAAACTGTTACATGAACATTCTTTGTAACTGAATTGAACGCACTGCACAAACACAATAAAGATGAGGACCATACACAACTAATAACTTCAATTTCAGCAATAATGCAATCAACTAACAAGATATAGGTAAATAAATGGATGTTCTAACCTGACAGGGACACTTGTCTGTGTTGTTGTAACAGAACCACCAAGATCAGTCTTTGGACACTTGTCAAGTAGGCCAACAGCAGAGGTCTCGGGTTTATTATTTTCCTCCAATGGCAACGACACATGCCCGTTGTCATCTTCGTCATCATCTATCTCAAAGTAAGCATCAGGGGCACTCATCTGAAAAGCATGTTTCTTTTGCGGCACTTCTGTAACCTTTAAAGGCAATTCAGTAAATTCAACCATTGGTGCTTTATTTTTCCAAGTATCGTCAAGTTGTTGCAATATCTTGTTGGCTGTTTGAGTGGATTTTGCTGGAACAGAAGCATATCTAGATCCCATGTGATACTTTGCCAACTCAGCAGTCTCCTCCTTGAGCACCTGAAAACAATATAGTCAATGTATTGTATGTAGAAACAATAAATGTTGAAGAATATGATAGGGACTTGTTTTCTTAAAAATGGAACAAAAATGATTACAAAGACAAACATGAAAAGATTACTTACTCCTGAAGTACCAACGGGAGTTAAAAGATTGGCTTTCTGCCGAATCCTACGAAGTGGCCCAATATCATCATCTAGTACAGAACTCCTACGTTTTAGTGCCTGATGAAGACAAACAGTTGGAAAGAGTTAAAACTTTTAGGTTATAATTTATACATTTTGAAATGCATATTGCATAAAAAGAAAATGAACTATAGTTTGATTTCTATTAGGGGTAACAGGCTATGTTTGGACTCTAAAAAGGCTTGAACTTTCAAAACAAAAAAAAAATTAAAAAAAAAATACTAAGATGTCAATGCAGCATCATGACCATAATCTGACTTGGTTCCCTGAACATTATGTAAGCATAAACAAATTCTACTTCAGCAATATTGAGAAGTTAGTTCAATAGCGAAACCCAGATCAAGCAAACCTGTTGGGTAAAAGTTGAAGGACTTCTGGAATATTTGGGGCGGGCCATGGTGTACAATGCAGATCTGCCTCGAGTCTTTTGAACCACTGTTGTAATTGGTGTTCTTTGAAGCAACTTTGAGTCTTGTCTAGGTGTATGACTGGTGTTCTTCTCTCTTTGTGACAAAGGATTGGCTTTCTGCCGAATCCTACGAAGTGGCCCAATATCAACATCTAGTACAGAACTCCTACGTTTTAGTGCCTGATGAAGACAAACAGTTGGAAAGGGTTAAAACTTTTAGGTTATATAATTTATACATTTTGAAATGCAGGTATAATTAAAAACATATTCTACAAGGCATATTGCATAAAAAGAAAATGAACTATAGTTTGATTTCTATTAGGGGTAACAGGCTATGTTTGGACTCTAATAAGGCTTGAACTTTCAAAACAAATATATATATACACACACACACACACTAAGAGTAATATTTACGTTAACCAATTTTCAGGTACAAAAGGCCAAACAAAAGGGTGATTTCTATTAGGGGCTTTCTACTAATTTCCACTTTGTTGTAGTTTACCATATCCAATACAAAAGGGTGTTTACGGTCTGATTCGGCTAGTTTTGACAAAAATTTTGAGTCGAACTAATAACTACATAATTTGGAAATGGCACACGAAAACGGTTCGGGTTCTTTTTCAAAATCATTGTTTTGTATATAACCTCATGTTACGAATATGAAAAACAAATAATGATAAAGGTGGAATTGATAGTTCGGTTCACACGGCATGTTCCAAGTAGCTGAACCTTAAAACCCAGTTTCTCAAACCGTAAACCAAGAACCAAACTATATAAATCTTAAATTGAACAGTCCGATTAGGTTCTGTTAGGAAATTCAATCGGTTTCAATTTTCAACAGGTTATGAACAGCCCTAATACACATTACTTTGAACAACGATAATAATGAAACTTATGATCTTTAAAGAATCAGATAAAGTAAAGACAAGAAAAAAACGTCTTGATGATAACAAGTTCATCACACATCCACAAAAAAGACAATTAAAACACCATTCACAAATAAAAGATACCACACCATAAGAAAAGAAGCCACCCTATGATTTAAAAAAAAAAAACCATCTAAATTAAAACTTAGCCTCTCCGGTCTCCCCCTCAAAAAATGTTTATACTTGACTTCTGAATATTAGGGGGATGTCTGGGATTACTTTCTAAAGTCTGTTGAAATAGGCAACTCTCGGCCTGATTGCTAGGTACTCAGAAAGCTAGAAAAGGCGCTAAAAAGGGAGAAACTTTTGTGCAAGGCGCACAATATACACAGTCCACTTTTAGGGGTTTAGATATGTTTTAGGGATAGTTTAGGCTGGTTCTAGGCCATTTTTTGATGTTTCAGACCAGGTTTAGTTGTTTCAGACTGGTTTTTGCAGAATTTGGCTAGAATTTGCGTCTGTGCGAATTTATGGATGCGCCTTTAATAAACATGCCTGATTATTTAGAAGTGCTTGTCTCAGTCCAGTTATCAACAAAGCAATTTGGATAAGCAATCCAAAACACCTTCAAACTTTCTTGTTACATTCAATATTCGCATGAAAGTTAATCAAAATCAAATTAATTCACAAAACATTTTCAAGTTTGAAGATATCAGAGACTCAGACAAGCCTTAATCTTCAAAATAAAAATCATTCTGTTTTATACACAAATAAAGTAACACGTATTGCATCAACACAAATCGACTACCGCTAATATTTCATTTACAACAGCATTCATCTATAGCACAGAATGCTAAAACTACATCAAAAATCAAAATAACAAGTAATTTAATATTTATCATAAAATAAGGATCAAACTACAATAAAGTGGCAGGTAACCGGGCCAGCTGACCTGTTCAGTCAGCAGCCTCGTTTTAAAGGCGGATAAACACATAATGTACAAATTCAATAAACATATATATAACAGACACTCGTTTTAAAAACCTATGGTAATTAGGTTCTACATGCTTCAAAGTTCATCGATCGGAATATAAAAATTATGGCACAAAATCCATTAATTAACATTGAGAGTGTGTGGATATACGATTATTCAATGAAATCGTATCCTAATTAGGGCAAAAAAAAACTTAATTTTGATTATTAGTGTCCTTATATTGGAGACTAGCCCCTCTCGAATCGGGCCAACTATCTTATTGTTTCAATAAAATCAGCCGTTTATTTTATGGTTCTATGAGTCAAAGTAACTAAGGTCATCATCTTGATCGGATAAGAAGTTCAGATCAGATTGGCCTAAATCAAAGTGTTTGAAACTTTTAAGTCGTTTTATGGGTGAAACCAAACAAATTCTGATTGCGCAATATTGAGAAGTAAGTAAGTTGAATAGAGGAAAGCAAACCTGGTGGCTACTTGGTTCCGTGTTTGCAGACTTTTGAGCCACTGGTGTTGTTGGAATCGGTCTAGATGCCATGTAATACTTTGCGAGCTCAGCGGGTGAAGCAGTCTCCTCCTTGAGCACCTGAAAACAATATATTGTAAGCAGTTGAAGAATATGATAGGGAATTGTAGGTTTTCTTAAAAATAGAGGAGAGGAAAGCAAACCTGGTGGCTAAAAGTTGAAGGTGGTCCGCGGGCCATGCCTCGAGATATCCCAGTAAAGGTTTTTTGTTGCAACAATAATTCAAGGTCTGCTATCCCAGTGGCAGCAGAAGAAGCGGTAGCAGAATTAGCATTTGCGCCTTGGTTTGGAAGAACATCATGAGGCTCTTCATTAATCTCTGGTGACATAAAAGTTATTGTAAGAAGGTGCAAAGCATAAAATAAAATAAAATAAATTCAAGTGAAGTAATAATAATAATAATAATAATATAATGCAGTGTGTGATTGAGAAAGAAAACAACTTTTAATGAAGCAGGCAGGAGATGGAGAGATACAGACAGGTATATGTTATAACGGTTGACTGACCGATAGATACTTTCAAAGAATGTAATAATATTGTTTTTGAAGGCTTTAAACCTGGAGGCTGAGGCTGAGGGGGAGAAGGAAGACGTTGTTTGCGGAAAACAGCAGAGAGTTTATGAGCACCGGCGGATATAAGGTTCTTGAGCATGCTAGAAGGAGGCCGAGCATAGGGTGTTGACGACGGAATACTTCGCCGGAAAGCTTTCTTGCGGAATACATCCATAGGAGGAGCTGGAGCTGGAGCTGGTGATCGAAGAGAGACAGAGAGATTGTATGCATCTCATTAAGCATACAAAGAGGATATTTATAATTACAAATCATCAAATCAGCTCCTAATCCTAAATATGGAGAGTAAATCTTCTCTTCTACTAAAGATATCATTGCCTAATATATTACACCGACTTGGGGTTCTAGGGTTTATAGGACCATCGATGAAGATGAAAAGGAAAAAAATTGGAGTTGGGCTGGAAAAGAGTATGTGGATATCCGTGTAGGGAGGGACCAGGGGTGTTTAATTAGAATGGGTCATAACTTTAAAAAAAAATGGTCTTTGGAATGGGTTATAACAAGTGGTAAATATGGGTGTTTCGTTAACAATTGGGTCAACTTAATACTCGTTTTGATGATAACTAGTTAAATTAAATCTTAGTTAAACATGCGGCTTTGTCGGACAAAACGACGGGCTGTTTCACATACGGCGCGTCAAGCGCGTGGTGAGTGTTGTAGTTACAGAAGATGTGCACGTTGGCTTTGCTCAAATCGACTATGCGGCTGAGGTCGGGGTTGATTTTCCACATGTTTCGGCGTGACGAATGTTACGCCCAAAATTTTATTAGGTTTTTACTAATGTTTGTATTTTTTCTTTAGTAGTTTTATTTTCGTAATTGATGATCTGTTAAGATCATTTAATGATATTGCTCGTACGTGTAAGTGGCCTGATTCTAGTTGTGCTCAACTCAAGAGCCAGTTTATTGGTTTGAGAGCTAATTATGATGCTTTTGATCGGTTATCTATTTATGATAGCTAATTTAACCCGAATGACGGACTGACTCACTGGTTCTTTAGGTTATAGTAGTATAGTGAGGTGCTGACGTCTGGGATGTGCAGTTTAGAGGTTCTTCTCAACTCTCAAGCGGTTATCTATTTGTTACCGTTTTGTTTAAAAAATGTATAGGTGACGGGGTTGGGGGGGGGGGGGGGGGGGATTGTGTGCTAGAGAGGTGGTTAATCATAATGTGTGTATGGTTGGTATATTTTTTAGGTGTACAGATTCTTGCTAGATGTATTGTTTATGTAGCTAGAGATGTAGATATTGGTTCTGATAATTTTTGTTGGCTAATAAAGTGATATAAATGTGTTGGTTTTGAGCCTCTCTTAATTTCATTCCCATTCTCTTTGTATTGTTTATTTGCAAATTGCTAGTTTTCAAGTTTTACAATCTCTCATCTAATCAAGAATCAATCCTTGTTATGCTAGTCTCTTTTTCCTTGCAACTAGGAAGGAGTGTACTAAAAATTCAATGCCAAACTGTCGAATACCAGTTTGAAAAACGACAAACCAAACTGGTCGGGCTAATTGGGTAGGACCAGTGTTGTAGAACTCGCTAGGCGCTAGTCGGCCGGTGGGGTGGGGAGTAGCGATTAATCAGGATTAATCGGATTGGGGTTTTTATATGTAATTTTCAGTTTTTTTATATATATACACACATTTTTATAGGCAACTATTTTAAATGGACATGTTTTAACCCCCTCATCGGCTCATTTTTTTAAGTATACATGACTAATCGCAAGAATATACATCGTTTGATTAGAAACTTGCTGGAATTTTACAAGTTTTGGCCAGAATTTATCTGGAAGTTGGTTGGAATTACATATTTTTGCCAAAATCTAGCTAGAATTGTCTATTTTTGGTTGGCTGACTAGGGCCGATTAGGTCGACTGGGTCCGACTAATCCCGACTAGGCCGACTACCGATTAATGGACTGATTAACGAAACTTTACTCAGTAACCTACCGACTAGCGATTAATCACCGATTAATCCCGATTTTTACAATACTGGGTAGGACTGTCCAGTGTTGCATAGTCATTTCGAGTAGTTTCATTTCATGTGTTTTTTCTTTTCTTGGGGGTTTAATACTTTTCACAACTTATTGGTTAATCTACCAAGTCAATTGGGTGGGGGTAGGGTGTATAAAAACTACTACTGTTGGTGTGCGTGTGTTCGATGTATGTGTACACCGGGTGGGGGGGAGGGGGTGGGCGATGTTAGCGCCTAGTGTGCGTTTGGTGTGAGTTTAAATTGGGATGCGTTGTCACAAAAGTGTTTGGCGCTAACTAACCCGGTTTACATTTTCCTTCCGCGTTTACATTTCGTTGCGTGTTGCTCTTTTTTCGTGGGGTTAATTTTGCGGCTAACTCAAACTTGGACAATATATGAATCTTGGTGGGTCTTAATGCAGCCTTACTAGAGAATCAATGGCATAATCAGGCCATTAAATAGAGTGCGCGATGAGTACAACTCGGACATGTCAATGCAGAAGACAAATCATTGTAAAGGGAGGCCGAGTATTTAGGATTATGCTTTATGATTCTGGTCTCGTTGGCTCGATAAGGAATTAAAATGAAAGGAGGTTAACAGGAAAAGAGGATGAATGAAAACAACTTTTTTGAGAGGCTCATGTCTTGGGATCGAATAAAGGTTGAAAGTACACAATGTCATAGGCTGAAGCGGGTCGAACGCCAATATATTAGGTGAATAAATGGTAAAAGAATGCGCTCTACTGCAGATCCAGAAGCAGAACATCTCAAACGGGTCAAATGTGTGTAGATTATGCGGCGACAAGCCGATAAAGAGGAGGATTCATATCATTTACTTGCTTCCTGCTACATAGCGACTGGCGTCTGGCAAAATTTGGAAGATGATAGAAGTAAACTGTAATTTAGCCCAAAAAATTCATTCAATATTGAAGATTTCGACTCTTGTATAGCTAGGTTTTTAAATTTGTGTGAACCAAATAAGTTGTTGTAAAAAGCTTTCTCGGTTAATAATGGGTCGGGGTTGCTGCAAGTTTACAAGCCTTGTGTGTTTCACCCATAATCCGGTCCATTGATACTCTTACCCCCTTAAAAATTAATTCGTTGCGCCTTCCATATTGCCCAACAACCAACAACGATTACAATTTGTACAAACCGAATTATATGCTCTGGCAGTCCCAAACTCTTGACTTTCATGTGGTTGAAACATAGTTCGAAGCGACACGATTTGGAGCGTGGGAATTGTAAAAAAAAAAAAAAAAAATTCTTTGTAATTTTGGCTTGTAATGTTGTGATTATGGATGTACAGGGTGAAAAAGGTATGGGGTGTTACGTGTTTGTTAATATACTAGTTTCTTGCTAGTATAACATTTGTAAATATTTGAGTGATAGAAATAAAGTTTGTTTGCCGTTAAAAAAAAAAAGTTTCCAAACCGTTAGCCAAACTCTTAATGTTAATATGTCAAACCGGTTAACTGGCATAAAAGCATAACCATTCGTTCAAACTTTTAACGGGTTAGAAAACACATAACCATCTAATAATTTTTTGCATCAACAAACACAGTTTTATACAGGCAAAAGACGTTACATTTATGTGGCTTATTGTAAGTTAACTGAATATTAACAACCGCTATTCGTCACCAGCAGCAGCCGCTGCTGGTGGTGGTTGAGGTGGTGAACCTTCATCAGATGGCTTCTTATTCGCCTTTCGCTCATTCCATCTTGCCAATGCCCACCTCAATATGAAAAATCCTCCAATTGCATACACCTGAACCCAATCACCAACAACATCAGTTACAACTTTACAAGTTTCCCCAACTCAATTACAAAGAGTTATATAAGCACATAAAAATCCACTTTAGTTATGCATATGTATAACTTACTTTTTTTTTAACGACTTAATAATTCCATTCCACAATATAAAACCACGTTACATTTGAATAATGGGTAGGCGAGCAGTGGCGAAGCTTGACCCGAAGGTTCGGGGGGTCAGAAGTCACCGGGGGTCGGAAGTCACTAGTTTCGGGGGGTCGAAAACCCGTTTCGGGGGGTCGAAACCCTATATTTTCAAAATTTTCTATACGAATACTATATAATCGGAACTTCTGCGCGAAAATCCGGGGGGGTCGGCCGCCCCTCCCCGCCCTTACTATGCTTCGCCAGTGTAGGCGAGCAGTGGCGGATCTAGAAATTAATTTCAGTAGTAACGTTTTTCATTTTAGTAGTAACGTTTTCCAAATATCGTAAAAAAAAAAAAACAAATTTTCCACTACGCGCGCGAAGTTGAGTAGCAACGTACACGGCACATAGCTTCAAGCTAGGTCCGCCCCTGTAAGCAAGCAACAAGCTAAACCGCTAACCCTTTTTAAATCGCAAAGCCTTCGGTAAAAGTTGCACTATATAAAAAAAAAAAGTGAAAGTGTAAAAAAAAAATACACTATGGATGGGCTGGCCCCACTGGCCCATGAAAAGAACCGCCCATGATTTTGAACCGAGTTCATAAAAAACATACTCGGTTTCAAATATCACTAACGCGTTTTAGGCCTTAGAAGTAAGAATAAGAAGATAAATTACTGCAATCAACTGATTTAGCTCAATTTAATAACAGACTCAATAACAAAGAGACTCAAAAAAAAAAAAACATAAATTCAAGAATCAACTAATAACAAACTATGATATCTAGATTTGAGAAAACAATAACAACCTGCCAAAGGAAAACAGGATTAGTATCCTTTTCTTCCGCTTCAAGCTTCAAGGGAGCAACAGTCGTCGGACGACCATCCGAAAACTTAACTGTCACCGGTTTCGACTCCTCCGCCGCCGCATCACCGCCGCTAAAAACCGTTTTTCCGGCGTCTTTACTCTCAGTTTCCACCTTCTTTGGCGGTGGCGGTGGAAAATGGAAGTTGATGACTTCAGTGAACTTTGAGATTAATGAAGATAAAGGGTTTGAAGGTGTGATCGGTTGTTCTTTGTTTTCTGCCATCTTTATTGTTGTTGTTGTTGGAGACACGTTACGTTATGCTATGTTTGTGTGTGTTTATGTTTTATATTTGAGTGTGTGTGTGTGTTAATATGGTGGGAAGTTTCGTCACGGAGGTTACTAGATTTATGAAGGTAAGGTGACTATAATGTTTGGATGGGTTGGTGGCAGTCGCAGTACCAAACGCGTGTACATCACCACACACTCTTTTGGGCCTAACTTGTTTGTACCCACAAGCCCAGATCTACCGATTATGTATTGGATTATTATTATTATTAGAGGCGATCAAAAAAAGGGGAACCGAAACCGGTAAAACCGACCCGAACCGAAACTAAAAAAATCTTAAACCGAACCGAATCGAACCGAAAACCGGCCTAAAACCGGCGAAAAAACCGGTCAAAAGAAACCGGAACCGAACCGAAACCGGTTTAAGAAAAATACATTTTTGGCCATAAACACAAATAAAACTTTGTTTTTTTATTAATATTCAATTTCCTTCTTTAAAAAACCTTAAAAGTTATCAAAAGTTAAATTTTATGTAATTTATATGATTTTAAAAAGTGCGCGAAAAACCGATTAAGAACTGAAACCGGTCTTACGAATCGACAAAACCGGTCCAAAACCGAACCGGTTTGGAACCGAAACCAGTTCAACCAGGAACCGGTACTGTAGCGAACCGGATTCGGTTCAACCGAAACCGGTTCGGCAAAAAAAACCAATTTGCTCACCTCTAATTATTATGCTTAATATGAGAAGCATCAATGGCCCAGTTATAACGAAAGCTGTATTTCAACATTTGTTTATATTTCAAGACTTTCTTATTCATGTGGGGAAAGGGAAACACTCACCACAACAATTGAAGATTACTTAGTTTATGTCTTGATGAAGTACTGAAGAGATAGGGAACCGCGCAAGCGCACGGGCCCACATCTCCACATATGCCGACACAACAAGCCTACGTGGGCTTCTAGAAAGCGGCGCGGGGTACCTCGTAATGTGATAGCTAATAACCGACAGGAAAGGGACATCCAGCCAATAAGAGACGTCCATTCCCTGCTCCACGATCGCCTGCAGGTACGAGGTACAGAATAGTACAAGAAAGGACAGACAAGGACACGTGGACCAATAGCGAAGGAACAGCGCAACGAATGACAACGGCCTAATCGTACAGCCAGCTGTCATTCTCCCCTCGACCAATCACAGAAGACCTCAGGTGGCCTATAAATACCCTATGAGGTCAGACGAAGAAAGGGGAGAGAATTTATAGAGAGAGCTGTGAGAGATAGATTATAGTTGAAACGCTGTAATAATCTTATAACAGTGTCTTGTAACTTGTCCTGATAAATAAGAAGTCCGTTCTTTCATATTATTAGTTCATTATCATTGTTATATCTCGATTATTAGATTGGTGTTTCTTCATTGGCGCCATCCGTCTATTGAGTTATTAAGAACAGCAATTTAAAAACTTCTATCTCTCAACACACCAGCGATGAGTTCTTTACCAGTCAACACAAACTCTCCACAAGGCCCGTCCGGCACTGGTGTAGCTCCGGCAATCACCAGCCAGCCCGACAGCCACGTAGAAGAGCAAGTTCACATCACCGACGTGGGCCACACCCCGTCCTCCGGGACAAGGCAAACCCCGTCATTCCATTTTGCAACTGATAACCTTCAGACTTCACCTGCCGCTCATACTACGCCGATGGTTAGCCCGGAGGTATGGTATGCGCAGCAGAAAGAAGCTCTGAAACAAGCATTCATGCACAGGCTTATAGAACAGCATCTGAGAGAGGCATCCCGCGCCCTGTCCTTCAGCGAAGGAAGGCCTGTCACTATCTCGGAAGGGCCGTCCAGAGCTGCAGGACACGTCGGCGGAAGCACCCATAACACTGACCCAACGTGGAGGGAAGACTCCGACGAGTCACAGAGTCGTTTTCAACGTGACACAAGCCAGTACTTGACCAACACCGTTGATCGAGCACACTTGTCGTCCGGAGAAGACGACCTGACAAAACCATATTACCCCCCCTCGTTCAGTGAAAAATCAAAGTTTACACCGCGCATCGCACTCGCCATATTGCCCGCTGGGACAAAAATGCCAAGTACATTGGGAAAGTTTGACGGCACCGGCGACCCTGATGACCACATACGAAGTTTCGAGGTCGCAGGAAAATGCGCGCGGTGGACCTTGCCAGCATGGTGTCACATGTTCGCGCAAACGCTCACGGGCGCAGCGCGGGTATGGTTCGACAGCCTACCAAACGGAAAGATTGATAATCTGAAAGAGCTGACTGATAAATTCTTGGACCACTTCAGTCAAAACAAAAGAATGGAGCGGGATTCCACCGACATTTTGCAAGTCAAAAGACGCGACAATGAGTCCATCGAGGATTACATCACCAGGTTCAACCGCGAAGCTTTACAAATTGGTCCAATCGGATTTGAGCTTATGAAAGCAGCGTTTACGCAAGGAGTCAGATGTGATTCGCTGATCCGCACGCTGGCCGGATGCACGGGCATGCCAAATACATGGGAAGAGATCATGCGCGGCGCTAAAAATTATGCAAAGACAGAAAGAGAACTATCTGTCTGGAGCAGGATTCAAGCACCACAGTACACAGATACACAAGCGCAAGCAATGCGCAACCGAAACAACAAGCATGACAGGAGGGCAAAGGGCAATGTCTGGACGAGGCTTCAAGGAGCCGACCAGACAACCCCAAAGCCTCCTGCGTCACAAGATTACCAGCGCAACACCTCGCTTGTGCACAAGCCCAACCGAAGGAGTCACAACAACTGGACTCCCTTAACCAAAACACCGGCGCAGGTTCTAGCAACGGAAAACGTTGACTTCCCAGAACCTAAGGTCATCAAACGGCGCGAAGGGTTGGACCACAACAAGTTCTGCGCGTACCATCAAGACATCGGTCACGACACCGATAAGTGCTACCAACTAAGGCAAGCTATTGAAGATGCATTAAAGTCCGGCAAGCTCGGCCACCTGCTGCAAAACGTCGAGCGCAAACAAGCGGGGGGTCCTCCGCCCAAAAAGATAAAAAATATAAGCATGATGATACACAGCAGCGGGCACCGGAGCCAAAAACGAAAAACTGAATCGACAGCAGAATGGAGGGAACAACAGGTGTGTTTCCCCATAGTTAAAGGCGGCCCATCGGCCACAAAAGCAATCATTGTCACAGCAATTTTTGACCATTACAGAACCACTAGAGCATTCATGGACACGGGCAGCAATTCAGACATCATGTATGGTCAGTGCTTTGACCTCCTGGACGAGGAAGATAAGCAGCGCTTGCGCCCCATCAATTCGCCAATCATGGGATTCTCCAACGAGGTTGTGACACCCCTCGGAGAAATATCCTTCCCTCTCACCCTCGGCGCGCAGGGCCGATCGCGAACGGAAGAGGTCACCTTCCTCGTCATCCCATCCAAGTCTAAATATGATATCATCCTGGGCAGAGACTCCATGGCTTCCTATAACATGGTCACCTCCACCGTGCACAGCGCAATCGGTTTCCCCACTCCAAACGGGGTAGCCATTGTATGGGCCAACAGAGAGTGTGCCATGACCACGGAACCCCACCCAGCAAAAATATTGAAGCCCTGCCCACGCACCGAACCAGAAAAGTGGATCTTAAACCCACAGTTCCCTGAGCAGCCCATAACAATAGGGCCAGAAATCTCCGAAAATATCAGGGACCATTTAAAACAACTCCTCCGCAAAAATATCGATGTTTTCGCATGGCAACCATCGGACATGATCGGTGTCCCGCGCGAACTCGCTCGACACAAGCTTAACACATACCGCTCTGTAGAACCCATCGCGCAAAAGCGCAGAAGTATGGGTGCTGAAAAAACTCAAGCAATGAACGAGCAAGTCGGAGAATTGTTAAAGGCAGGCATTTTGAGAGAAACACGATATCAAACCTGGGTCGCGAACCCAGTCATGGTCAAGAAAAGCAACGGCGGATGGAGGATGTGTGTAGACTACACTGACCTCAACAAAGCATGCCCCAAGGACTGCTACCCCCTACCAGAAATCGATCTGAAAATAGACTCTCTAGCCCCGTTCCGCTTCAAGTGTTTTTTAGACGCCTACAAAGGCTACCACCAAATACAGATGGCACGTGAAGATGAAGACAAGACTGCCTTTCGCACAGACAAAGGAGTTTTCTGTTACACAAAGATGCCATTTGGCCTAAAAAACGCCGGAGCCACGTATCAACGACTGATGGACCGCGCATTCGCCAAGCAGATCGGGAGAAACCTAGAAGTCTATGTTGATGACTTAGTCATCAAAAGCAAGGAAGAGGATCAGATGCTAAAAGACATTGAAGAGACATTCAAGCATTTAAAAGCGATCTGCATGAAGCTAAACCCAAGCAAATGCGCTTTTGGGATGGAAGAAGGCAAGTTTCTGGGGGTCGTAGTCACCAAAGACGGGTTCAGACCAAACCCCGAAAAAATACAAGCCATTGCGCAAATGCCCTCCCCATCCACCCTAAAAGAGGTTCAAACGCTGAATGGACGCCTTGTAGCGATCAACCGCTTTCTGTCGCATCACGCGAGCAAATCCATTCCTTTCATCGAAACACTAAAAAGCTGCTTGAAAAAGAACCATTTTAAATGGACACCGGAGGCAGAAAAGGCTTTTCAAGAGATGAAGGAATGCTTGATGGACCTACCAACGCTCACCGCTCCACTCCCTAGGGAGCCCCTAACGATGTATCTTTGCGCCACAGAGCAGGCGGTGAGCGCAGTACTGATGGTAGACAGAAAGCTGGTTCAAACGCCTATCTATTACGTCAGCAGAGTACTAACAGATGCGGAGTCAAGATACACCATCATGGAGAAGCTAGTTCTAGCACTCGTTCACGCATCAAGACGGCTGCGCCGCTATTTCCAAGGCCATCCCATCAATGTGCTGAGCGATTACAAGCTGAACAATGTCCTATCAAAGCCAGAAGTCTCCGGGAGATTGGCAAAATGGGCAATCGAGCTGGGTGAGCACACCATCAATTACAAGACGCGCCCGGCGGTTAAAGGACAACTACTAGCCGATTTCATAGCAGAGGTACCAAAAGACAAAGTAGAAGAATGCAAAGCTGAACAAGAACCGCAACCATCGAATGACGAGAAGGCCATCTGGAACCTCTACACAGATGGGGCCTCAAACGAGGATGGCGTTGGCGCGGGGATACGCTTGGTCAGTCCAGAGGGAGCGGAATTCACTTACGCAATAAGGCTCGAATTCAAAGCCACCAACAATGAGGCGGAGTATGAAGCATTCCTCGCTGGACTACGCATCGCGCACAAGCTAGGCGCCAAGCACATCTTCGCGCACGTCGATTCACTGTTGGTCGCCGGTCAGATCAGTGGGAAATATGAGGCTAAAGAACCCTCAATGATTTTATACCTTCAACGCGCCAAAGAGCTCATGGCTACCTTCCCCAGCTGCACCATCGACCACATCAGACGCAGTCAGAACAAGCCGGCGGACGCTCTAAGCAAAATGGCCTCTACAACTTTCAGCCATTTAGCAAAAGAGGTCCGAATCGAAACGCTGAGCGAACCGTCTGTACCACCCAAGGAGGTCAACGTCATCCAAACGGGTGCTGACAGCTGGATGACTCCGATAATATCCTATCTGACCAACGGCGCCCTGCCAGAGCAACGCGCCGAGGCCAGAAAGATACAGCACAAAGCCCTACAATACAAAATACAAGACGGAGTGCTATATCGGAAGTCATACCTGGGGCCACTGCTGCGGTGCGTGGATGCAGTTGATGCGGACTATTTGGTGCGAGAAATACACGAAGGGATATGTGGGATACACGCGGGGCCGCGCATGGTGGTCGCGAAGATCATGAACGCGGGATACTATTGGCCGGGCATGCACCTGGATGCCTTACAGATCATCCGCAAATGCGACTCATGCCAGCGACACGCCCCCAACACCCTGCGTCCAAAGAATGAACTCATACCAGTAACCTCGGCATGGCCATTCCAAAAATGGGCAATTGATCTGGTGGGACCTTTCCCAATGACGACAGGTAAAAGGAAATTCCTGATAGTCGCAATTGACTACTTCACTAAATGGGTCGAAGCCAAGCCGCTGGCTGAAATCACTGCTAACCATGTGAAGAAGTTCATTTGGGAATTCATCATTTGCCGCTTCGGGCTGCCAATGTCAATCGTTACAGATAACGGGACTCAGTTCGCAGATAAGGGGTTGCTGAAATGGTACGCGGATTTGCACATCCAACCAACCTTCACCTCGGTCGCGCACCCACAGGGCAACGGCCAAGTTGAGCGCGCGAATCGCAGCATCGTGGAAGGCATCAAAGCCAGATTGGGAATGAAAGGTAAGGCTTGGGCGGAGGAATTACCGAGCGTGCTATGGGCTAATCGTACACTAACAAAAACAAGCACCGGCGAAACTCCGTTCAGCCTCACATACGGCTCTGAAGCCATGATACCCGCAGAGATTGGATGCCCATCCCTGAGAGTGCTTTCCGCAACTACGACAGATAATGACCAGGAACTGCGCACAAATCTTAACTTGGTAGAATTACGCCGCGATGAAGCAGCAATACGAGAGGCAAATTACAAGCAGCAGCTAGAGCGCTACTACAATGCCAAAGTCAAAGCCCAAGCGTTCAGGGTCGGAGAGTTCGTCCTGAGAAACAACGAGGCCAGCGGAGCCCTCCCCAAGGGAAAGTTAACCCCAACTTGGGAAGGACCATACCGCATCCAAGAAGCCCTCGGCAAAGGGGCCTACAAACTATCAACGTTGGAAGACAAACCGGTTCCCCGAACATGGAACGCGGCGCAATTAAGAAAGTGCTATATGTAACTACAAAACATGATGTAACGAAGGCCGTTGCGCCACTTAAATGAAATGAAGTATAGCAGTTTCCTTTATTTTACATGCGCAACCTAAAATTAGAAATTGCATCGAGAAAATCTGCAATTTCCTAAAAACTGCGCGTTGCATGGTTAAGATGCAACGCGCACCCTAAACTTAGAAATTGCATCGAGAAAATCTGCAATTTCCTTAAAACTGCGCGTTGCATGGTTAAGATGCAACGCGCACCCTAAACTTAGAAATTGCATCGAGAAAATCTGCAATTTCCTTAAAACTGCGCGTTGCATGGTTAAGATGCAACGCGCACCCTAAACTTAGAAATTGCATCGAGAAAATCTGCAATTTCCTTAAAAACTGCGCGTTGCATGGTTAAGATGCAACGCGCACCCTAAACTTAGAAATTGCATCGAGAAAATCTGCAATTTCCTTAAAACTGCGCGTTGCATGGTTAAGATGCAACGCGCACCCTAAACTTAGAAATTGCATCGAGAAAATCTGCAATTTCCTTAAAACTGCGCGTTGCATGGTTAAGATGCAACGCGCACCCCAAACTTAGAAATTGCATCGAGAAAATCTGCAATTTCCTTAAAACTGCGCGTTGCATGGTTAAGATGCAACGCGCACCCTAAACTTAGAAATTGCATCGAGAAAATCTGCAATTTCCTTAAAACTGCGCGTTGCATGGTTAAGATGCAACGCGCACCCTAAACTTAGAAATTGCATCGAGAAAATCTGCAATTTCCTTAAAACTGCGCGTTGCATGGTTAAGATGCAACGCACACCCTAAACTTAGAAATTGAATCAATTTCTTTAAAATAATGTGTCGCATAGTTGAAACACAACGCGCGACCTAAACCTCGAAACCGCATAAAGTATATCTGCAATTTCCTTAAAATTACTTAGAATCCTATGTCTACTGGATTCCCGCGCGGACGCTCAGATAAAAATGTGATGCGCAAAAATAACAAGCTATGAAATAATAGCAAGGCATATGAACATTAACACTAGGCAGAAATAAACTACACTGCTATTGACAAAATAAACATGTTCAACAATATTTATAAACATAAAGTCATTACATACTGTTTAAACAGGCCAACAGTGAAGCTACACACACAGCCAAAGCTAAATACAAAAGCAAAATATTCAGCTTCATTTCTTGGACGAGGAGGACGTGTCACTAAGATCATCATCGTCTGAACCGGACAAGCTCAACCGTTCACCACCCTCCGCCTGAATCTCAGCCGCTAAGTCACTCGCCTTAAGCTTCGCGTACTCATGACGCGTGTGCACCAAGCCAGCCTTGTCAAATGATTCCTTGAGTTCAAAGCAGCTGGGACGATCACGGTGGCTTACAACGAAGTCCACCAGCTCATACTTCAAATCATCAAACTCTGCGGCCTTCTTCGCAAACACAGTGTAACATTTCGTGTCAAATAAATATACGATACGACAAGTTTTATTTTGTTACATTTTAAACAAATGTGCCTAAGTTTTATTTCCCGATCACACGACTTATATATATATATATACATATATATATATAATAATAATAATAATAATAATAATAATAATAATAATAATAATAATAATATTAATCTTATACAAAATTTGTTGAACCCAACCCAAGAAAACAGTCTGACCCAGCTGTTGTTTACCCAGGCCCAACCAAGGCCCAACTGCCCTCTCCCCTCCTCTTCTGTTAAAAAAAAAATAAATGGTGCTCCGGGGTCTCGAACCCGAGTCACCACGCATACACACAAGTTTGTTTCCCATCTGCTCCACACAACCTATTTGATTCTTACCCAGCGTTAATTCTATTTAACACCACATTCAATTCTGTCTTTTTCTCCCCTGTGAACGTGCAGCAGCAGATAAGGTATGATTTTCAAAATTTGACAAATCAATTTCCATTATTACGCGTGATTAATCCAAATTTTAGTAACTATGCACAATTATCGGCCATTAACAACTAAGCACTGCATCAATTACAAGTCAATTATCCCTCAATTTGCCTCTTTTACACGTTCGACATTAAACCCGTAGTCAAACTTACCAATTGAACAAACCATCGATCACCTATATAAATTGGACTTCTGCGAAGCATCACAACTCGCTCACAACTCTCTCTCAATCTTTATTTCACTCTAATTCACTCTGATATTGAATAATTTGCTCGTCGTTTGACTTTTGTTTGACCCGACGATTATAATCAAATTCTTCACAGTGGGTATGATTTCTTGTGTGGGTTATAGTCATCGGCATTCAAGCAACCATAGCCCTAACATTAATCGGGCTATAGTTGCCTGAATCATTCAATTGTAATTCTAGGGTTTAATCATGTTTAATTTGGGGATAAACTAAATCGTGCATAATGTATTTAATTATTTTGAAACTGAAAATCTCACAACCACCGGCCTAGGCCAAGTGGTTGTGACCCTTGTTTGACACTGAGGTCACCCGGGTTCGAGTCCGGCTCTGACCGATTTTTGGTATTCTTTTCTTTTCTTTTCTTTTTTTAGCAAACAATTAATTATATATATATATATTAATCCTTTTAATCATTTAAATTCTTTTTAAAATACCTAAACTATTTTATAAATTCTAAAAAAATTATTATTGTTTAATCTGATATAAAAGTGTTATTTACAATTTTTATTTTTCCAAAATTCTTTTATTTAATATTTATAATAATTAAATCATTTTTATACAATTATATTTATAAAAATCCATTATTATATCAAAACAGTTTTATTAAATTCCCCAAAAATTATCCTAACTTTTTATAAAGTTAAACTTTACTGAAATAATTTTTAATTCAGTAAAATCATTTATTTTATATTTTTAATCAATTTTTGTTAGATTTAATCATATTTAATTCATAATAAATCCAATTTTCATCATTTTTGCACCAAAATTTTATACAAATTATTTTTAATCATTTAGAACAGAAATATGATTTTTGAAATAAGAATTCTTTAATTTTAATATTTTTGAATATTAAAGTTAATAATTGGCTATTTATAAATAAATAGATTTAAAAATCTATTTTAAATGAAATAATTTTATAAAAATTATTTTATTGCTTCAAACACTTTAATATGCACACTCAAAATCCAATTTCTATAAAAAGACTTCCTTTCATTAATTATCAAATTTTCTTTATTTAATTAACATTTTAAATTAAATTTAACAATTGATTATCCCCAAATCGAAACCCTAGGATACACATATTAGTTATATAGACTTAGACTTATTATATATTACCTCATTATAGGGTAATATTTGGAATCACTTTGGGCAACATAATTATCATATCTTTTCAACAAGTTAACATTTGCTAAGGTGAGTTTACATAGCCCCTTTTCTCTATTTTCACTATTTTTGGGGTGAAACATGTTTAAACATTTTATACTATCATTTACTCATATTTACTTGTGATTCAATTACATCATCATACTATCATTTGACTGTAACAAAAAGACACAGTACAATCATTAACAATGATCAAGCCGCCTGTTTAGATTATAGCGCTATAGGTCTGACAAACCCATCCCACCCGCATAGACTCAGGGATGATCGATAACAGTAATAACATTTAACTAACTTGCGAGTTAGTCATCAGTCGACACAAGGTTTGATTGTACAAAGACGCATTGTTGCATGTCGGTATCATACTCTATCATCATACAACCCTGAGTGTTGTACAAACTATTGTTATCAACTATTTCTCAAAAACCTATGTAATTCTCACCAACTTTTGTTGACCCAAAATATTTTCAACTTAACATGTTTCAGGTTCTACTTGTTTGAAGATTTGAGTCATTGCTTGAAGATGTGTGCTTAGTTCAATTTGATGTACGAATTTCTTGTAGAACAATTGTATGTAATTTGTTTAAATCATTTAATGAAATTTATTATTCACCATGAGCTACTGAACAATCATCAATACGTGGCACCCCGATGTTTCCGCCATCGGTTGGGGTGTTACAGATTGGTATCAGAGCCATGGTTATAGGGAATTAGGTTATTAGAGAAATAATCTAGTCTATAACCATAGGATTTAACCAGTACTTGCTTCTTTTGTTTGCTATTCTCTATTCCTCTCCTACTTCATATCCTCCCTACAAGAAGGTTGCTCTCCATCAGTGGATCTACTCATAGACTAATAGGACAAAATCCCCAGGTTTAACCTGAACCACCTTGAGATCTCGTCGAAGTTCTAGATTTTAATAACGAACACGTGCAATCTGGAAGGGTGAACGCCTGTATTCTGAGTCTTCTGTCTAGGCTGGCATTGCGCATATATCCCAATCAGACGAGGGACCCGGATGCCTACCTGGGAATTCTCGGGATGAGTGTTCACTTATAGGCTAAAGCACGTCTTCATATGTTATTAGAATTGAGAATCTTTGATAAGTCAACGTTTTCGTTTATTCGTTTTAATTAATGAATAAATGATTACACTCCTTATATAATCTCATTCATTTCATTGTGTCTATTACAGATCATGCCTCCTCGTCGCAGCACTCGCAACAGCAATGGTGAGAACCACGAAGAAGGTGGTGATAACCATAACCACAACCATGATCAAGTTCCTAACCACAACAACAATGGGGTTGATGCTCAACTGGCTGCGATCATTTCTCAACAAATGGCGCAGCAAATCGCAACTCTGGTTCCCAATTTACTCGCTCAAGTCATCCAATTGAACGGCAACGGGAATGGTCACAACAACGGGAACGGGAACGGCAATGGCAATGGAAATGGACCCCAAGCCTGTACCCTTAAGCATTTCAACTCTTGTAACCCTCCAAAGTTTAGTGGTGAAGAAGGAGCTACTGGACTCCTCCAATGGTTTGAGGGTATTGAGAATGCTTTCATCAACAGTGAATGCCCTAACAACTTCAAGGTTCGTTACGCCATGAGTGTTCTCCATAAACGAGCACTCACATGGTGGAATGAAGAAAAGCGTACTCGTGGGGCCGAAGTTGCTCTTGCTATGACATGGGACCAAGTCAAGGAGGTCATGAAGGAAGAGTTTTGTCCTCGCAATGAAGTTAAGAAACTTGAGGATGAATTCCACACCCTTGCTCAGGATAGTGGGGAAAACCTTGCTTATAATACCCGCTTTCACGAGCTCAGCCTGTTATTGCCTCATAAAGTCACTCCGCTACCTGTAGCCATCGAAAAGTATATCGGTGGTTTGCCTATGCAGATTCAAGACACGGTATGGAGAAGGAACCCTGCTACCCTTGAAGAAGCCAAACGTTTAGCAGCTACCTTAACCGATAATCACGTAAAGAACGGGACCTTAGTTCGGAAAGGCAATAAAACAAGTATTGTAGCCGCGGTAACTACTGAGAATCAGAAGCGTAAGGCCAAGGATCCTGATGTCAACCTCACTACACAAGCTTCTAACAAGAAACCTTATACAGGAAACCATCCATTGTGCAACACATGCAACCGACATCATCCCACTGCTTCAGCATGTCGCTTGTGCACCAATTGTGGTAGGTATGGCCATCTAGTTAATACATGTCGCGAGACCCCAAATCCTAATGCCAACCAGCCCATCAACCCTGCTCAGGCTGTTAATCCTAATCGATACAACTATGGTCAATGCTATGAATGTGGAGACCCAAATCACTTCCGTAACCGATGCCCTA
Source organism: Ambrosia trifida (assembly GCA_028751855.1). Lineage (NCBI taxonomy): Eukaryota > Viridiplantae > Streptophyta > Magnoliopsida > Asterales > Asteraceae > Ambrosia > Ambrosia trifida. The sequence goes on from CM054130.1 coordinate 95,165,758, forward strand.
AACTGAACAGAGATCAAGACCCTCCAGCTACCTGACCAAGACTCACCATTTGACTATTGGTTACTTTTATTCTATGTATTGACGTTATTCGATTCAAGTAATAAAATTCAAGTATTAACATAACATCTGTGTGCATGTTTGTCTGAATGTGAACTAATTGCTATATCTATAATCATACTTGCTTGTACAACAATTAGTTAACTACCAAACAACCAACTTAACGATTGGTAGAGGTCACCATGTCTTTCCAACAGTCGGGAGAGGCCCTACCACCTGAACGACTGGCGGAGACTATCAGATCTGCTTAACAATCGGTAAAGTCATAAAAGGACGCAAAACCCTAATGTAAGGTAAATTGGTAATTACGGTCCGGAACGTAATCATGAATTTACAGGTACGTTAAGGTAGTGTGAAATTTTAACAAGGTTTTCGGTAGTTGGCAAATTGTAACCCTGGTTTTCCTTTAACTTCGGGACGAAGTTCCTAAAAGTAGGGGAGACTGTAACATTTCGTGTCAAATAAATATACGATACGACAAGTTTTATTTTGTTACATTTTAAACAAATGTGCCTAAGTTTTATTTCCCGATCACACGACTTATATATATATATATATATACATATATATATATAATAATAATAATAATAATAATAATAATAATAATAATATTAATCTTATACAAAATTTGTTGAACCCAACCCAAGAAAACAGTCTGACCCAGCTGTTGTTTACCCAGGCCCAACCAAGGCCCAACTGCCCTCTCCCCTCCTCTTCTGTTAAAAAAAAAATAAATGGTGCTCCGGGGTCTCGAACCCGAGTCACCACGCATACACACAAGTTTGTTTCCCATCTGCTCCACACAACCTATTTGATTCTTACCCAGCGTTAATTCTATTTAACACCACATTCAATTCTGTCTTTTTCTCCCCTGTGAACGTGCAGCAGCAGATAAGGTATGATTTTCAAAATTTGACAAATCAATTTCCATTATTACGCGTGATTAATCCAAATTTTAGTAACTATGCACAATTATCGGCCATTAACAACTAAGCACTGCATCAATTACAAGTCAATTATCCCTCAATTTGCCTCTTTTACACGTTCGACATTAAACCCGTAGTCAAACTTACCAATTGAACAAACCATCGATCACCTATATAAATTGGACTTCTGCGAAGCATCACAACTCGCTCACAACTCTCTCTCAATCTTTATTTCACTCTAATTCACTCTGATATTGAATAATTTGCTCGTCGTTTGACTTTTGTTTGACCCGACGATTATAATCAAATTCTTCACAGTGGGTATGATTTCTTGTGTGGGTTATAGTCATCGGCATTCAAGCAACCATAGCCCTAACATTAATCGGGCTATAGTTGCCTGAATCATTCAATTGTAATTCTAGGGTTTAATCATGTTTAATTTGGGGATAAACTAAATCGTGCATAATGTATTTAATTATTTTGAAACTGAAAATCTCACAACCACCGGCCTAGGCCAAGTGGTTGTGACCCTTGTTTGACACTGAGGTCACCCGGGTTCGAGTCCGGCTCTGACCGATTTTTGGTATTCTTTTCTTTTCTTTTCTTTTTTTAGCAAACAATTAATTATATATATATATATTAATCCTTTTAATCATTTAAATTCTTTTTAAAATACCTAAACTATTTTATAAATTCTAAAAAAATTATTATTGTTTAATCTGATATAAAAGTGTTATTTACAATTTTTATTTTTCCAAAATTCTTTTATTTAATATTTATAATAATTAAATCATTTTTATACAATTATATTTATAAAAATCCATTATTATATCAAAACAGTTTTATTAAATTCCCCAAAAATTATCCTAACTTTTTATAAAGTTAAACTTTACTGAAATAATTTTTAATTCAGTAAAATCATTTATTTTATATTTTTAATCAATTTTTGTTAGATTTAATCATATTTAATTCATAATAAATCCAATTTTCATCATTTTTGCACCAAAATTTTATACAAATTATTTTTAATCATTTAGAACAGAAATATGATTTTTGAAATAAGAATTCTTTAATTTTAATATTTTTGAATATTAAAGTTAATAATTGGCTATTTATAAATAAATAGATTTAAAAATCTATTTTAAATGAAATAATTTTATAAAAATTATTTTATTGCTTCAAACACTTTAATATGCACACTCAAAATCCAATTTCTATAAAAAGACTTCCTTTCATTAATTATCAAATTTTCTTTATTTAATTAACATTTTAAATTAAATTTAACAATTGATTATCCCCAAATCGAAACCCTAGGATACACATATTAGTTATATAGACTTAGACTTATTATATATTACCTCATTATAGGGTAATATTTGGAATCACTTTGGGCAACATAATTATCATATCTTTTCAACAAGTTAACATTTGCTAAGGTGAGTTTACATAGCCCCTTTTCTCTATTTTCACTATTTTTGGGGTGAAACATGTTTAAACATTTTATACTATCATTTACTCATATTTACTTGTGATTCAATTACATCATCATACTATCATTTGACTGTAACAAAAAGACACAGTACAATCATTAACAATGATCAAGCCGCCTGTTTAGATTATAGCGCTATAGGTCTGACAAACCCATCCCACCCGCATAGACTCAGGGATGATCGATAACAGTAATAACATTTAACTAACTTGCGAGTTAGTCATCAGTCGACACAAGGTTTGATTGTACAAAGACGCATTGTTGCATGTCGGTATCATACTCTATCATCATACAACCCTGAGTGTTGTACAAACTATTGTTATCAACTATTTCTCAAAAACCTATGTAATTCTCACCAACTTTTGTTGACCCAAAATATTTTCAACTTAACATGTTTCAGGTTCTACTTGTTTGAAGATTTGAGTCATTGCTTGAAGATGTGTGCTTAGTTCAATTTGATGTACGAATTTCTTGTAGAACAATTGTATGTAATTTGTTTAAATCATTTAATGAAATTTATTATTCACCATGAGCTACTGAACAATCATCAATACGTGGCACCCCGATGTTTCCGCCATCGGTTGGGGTGTTACACACAGCATCCAGGTCTTGTTTGTACAAGGGAAACTGCTCCAAAGGTCTCCCATCCTGCGCATGCTGATACCCTTCAATGAAGCCAGCCTTGCGACCCACAAGCTTCGCAGCTGCGTTCACTGCGGCCACCGCTTGACGCGTCTGCGCGCAATTTTTCACATGATGGGCGACCTGCACGACATTCAAGATATATTGTTAGTGCAAACAAACACAAAATAGTGAGAAGACAAATGCAAAATAGCGAGGAACATACCTCAGGGACACAACATCCCAGGACCCAAGCGCGGTCCTCCTCTGCCACATCCTTGTCACTTTGGGCCTCTAACAATTGCCCCTCAAGCTCAAGTACTTTTCGGTGAAGGGACAAGTTTTCCTTGTCCAACCCATCATGACCTTCACGCAGGTCAGCGATCAACTGATCCTTCTCCTTGAAAAGCTCGCGGGCCTCAATCAATTTGTCTTTATGCTGCTGCACCAGCCGTCGCTGCACTTCCAATTCTTTGCAGGTCTCATCCCTCTGAGCTTCAATCTCACTGAGGCGCTTCTTGGTTGCCTCCATCTTCGCGTTATCCTTCGCGCAGGCAACCCTCCATTGCTCCTCCCTCTCAGTGATGTGCTCACGGAGCTTGTCACGCTCCTCGCGAAAAGTAACAGCGTCCCACTTAGCACGCTTAAGCTCCGCTTGCACGCGGTCACGATCCTCTGTCACGCGCTGCAAATCTTGATGAAACCTATGACGGTCATGCGCCATAGACCCCCACTCCCGCACTATCTCAGCGGAAGTAGACAACATGTTGGCCACACTCAAAATGTGGTCATCCATAAGGTCCCCGCGAGGACGTGTGGCCTGGTGCTCGCGCTCACCAGGAGGGATAACATTCGCCAAAAATTGACGACATTCCTCCACATTCAAAAAACGAGCGGCCGGAGTCAACGTCCAATTAGGCACAAAAATGCCACTGGACGACTCCTCGCCCTCAGCCGGGCGCACACCTGAAGGACCAGGATTCGGCTCCGTGGTCACCTGTTTCTCGTTCTCCTCATCATCAACGGTCATATCAACTCCATGACCATACCCCTCACTAATGTCTGTGGGTGACACCCTTCCCTCATCACCTTCCGGGTCATTCCGCGGAGGAGTAGGGAGTCGCACAGGCGACGGCGATTGCGGCGGAGTTGGAAGACGCGGGGGAGTCGATCCTTGCACAGGAGAAGGCTGGCGAGGGGGAGATGGCGGATCCGCCAACACAGAAGTAACCAGCACATTATCCTGCACATCAGTACGCGCAGACTCCTCAACTTGCTTTTCAGGGGACGCCGGCCTGATGGGCCCAGTCTCAAACCCCTTGTTAATGGGAGCAACAGTCACATCCTCTGGCGCGGCCGTGCCCAACAACGAAGCTATAAAAAACACAAGGTCATTAGCCAATAAAAAAGAAAAGAAGGGAGAAACAGGTAACAAACTCACCTAACAAGTCTTCCTCCACAGACCGGACGAGTGTGTCCAGCTTCACTCTCTTCTCAGCGGGCGATGTCAACTCCCCGCTGATTCTCCTCTCCCTACTTGACCGCCTCGAACGTTTCTTCTTCTGCGGAGTCTGTTGGGCCACAGACTGACCCACTTCGGTCTCTACAGTCAATGGAGCCTGAAGAATCACCCCCTCCACCATGTCCTTCAACGCAGCTGTTCCCTCGTCCGTGAACGCATCTGAAAGTTCAACGTAGCTTCGTTCAATAGGGTTGTAGTTTTGAAGATACCTGCTAACGACCTCATGGTCTAAAATAAAGGCAACACCTCCACTTCGACTACCATCATGCGCTACCCCAGCCCTTGGCTGCCTCACTCGACGGAGCACAAACTCTTCAGACTCCGTCTCCTCTCCGCTGTCGTCCGCAACAAAGGTTGGCAATACTTCTCTCTCGCTTCCGCCTGCGGACGACAAACGCGGAGAAGAGGATGCGCCAGAGTCAGACGACTCATCACTTGAAATAACAATAAAAGGACAACCCGTCCGCATGAACATGTTCACCGGAGAGGGGTTATCAAATTGAGAAAAAGGCTCACCTGTCTCAGTTATCTGCAAAGGCGCATTGACACCCTCCTGCGCCACAACCTCCAGTTGAGGACGAACAAGCGTGTCCCACGCCTTCTCCAATATATACAGCTCCCCATCCGCGAGCTCTCTGAAGGCGAAACCCATATTATCACCACCCAACAGCACGCTATGTAAACTCTCCACATCTGCAAAAGAACAAAACAAGTAAATACAGACGTAAAGCAAACACACTGAGGAGCGTACCCCGAGAGACAAACCTTTGCCATCCTCAGTCAGATGAGGATTACGCCCCCGAATATCATATTTCAGGCTCATCCCTGCCATCACCAGCGCCGTCTCAGGGATTTCACACAAATCCACTGGATGCGCAGTAAGAGTTTGGAACCAATCTTGGTCTTTGTAGTCAATCAACACCGCCTTTGGCGCACCATCATCCGGGTCCAACCGACCCATCACAATAGGGATAACACCCTTGTTGATCCAGAAAAACTTAGGCTTCCAATCACGAAAGCTCTTCACTCCTGCCTTAGCACAGGGAGCCACTCCTGCGCGTGGCCTGCAAGACAGCCAACTCTCTACAAAGCAGAGAGAATAGAAGACATAAAACATGTCAACTAACGGCTCGATCTTCTGAGAGTGACAGCAAAACTCAAAGAACATCAGCCGCGACATCAAACCGGGATGAATCTGGTTAACATGTACGCCTACAGTCTGAATGAACGTCTTCAAAAAACAAGTCACCGGAACCCTAAAATTACAATCCTTGAAGTACGTAGCGTACAACCCAATCTTGCCAACTGGAGGCTCCAAGATGGTTTTATCGGGGGCAGGAGCCTCAACACCATAACTAGAAGGAAACGCATGTTCCTTCCTAAACTTACGAAACTCTCCTTTTGCCCACACTGCCGTAACTTCGCCGGCGTGTGGTGGCCCTTTTTTAGAACCATCGTCTCTCCTTCTCGAGCCACCACGCTTCTTCTTGGGAATCTGAACAACGTTCTCCATTACAAAAAGATAAAAATTTTTCGAAAAAGGGGAACTCAACTCTTGAAGAATGCAGAAAGAGTTTTCTTTTGATAAGGTTCGAAATTTGTAAGTGTGTGAATAGAAGAGAAGGAGGAACGACCCCTTTTATATGCAAGTCACGTGCCACACAGACGGTTACAGTCGTGTGGCACGACCGACCGATAAGAACGTGACACGTCAGGAGAGAGAAGGACAGGGAGCATGCGAAGCGACAGGTCGGGCCCACCTGTCCCTGCAGCAGTACAACTGTCAGAAACTTTTCGGCTACCAACCTGTCCCATCCGCCCCGCACCCTGACACATTTGATGTGTGCATTAATTACTGACGTGCGCAGGAAACCCACTTGGAATGACGCTGCACAACGCGCAGCCGCATTTAAACAAAATAAACAACTTAACAAAAACACAACAATTTCCTTTTTCTTTTCTTTCCTTTTAGTGCAGCGCCCTGCATGCAACGCATACAGCACACTACACTGGGGGGACTTGAAGAGATAGGGAACCGCGCAAGCGCACGGGCCCACATCTCCACATATGCCGACACAACAAGCCTACGTGGGCTTCTAGAAAGCGGCGCGGGGTACCTCGTAATGTGATAGCTAATAACCGACAGGAAAGGGACATCCAGCCAATAAGAGACGTCCATTCCCTGCTCCACGATCGCCTGCAGGTACGAGGTACAGAATAGTACAAGAAAGGACAGACAAGGACACGTGGACCAATAGCGAAGGAACAGCGCAACGAATGACAACGGCCTAATCGTACAGCCAGCTGTCATTCTCCCCTCGACCAATCACAGAAGACCTCAGGTGGCCTATAAATACCCTATGAGGTCAGACGAAGAAAGGGGAGAGAATTTATAGAGAGAGCTGTGAGAGATAGATTATAGTTGAAACGCTGTAATAATCTTATAACAGTGTCTTGTAACTTGTCCTGATAAATAAGAAGTCCGTTCTTTCATATTATTAGTTCATTATCATTGTTATATCTCGATTATTAGATTGGTGTTTCTTCAAGTACTTTATAAAACGAGTTGAACTCCTTAAACCGAAGCAAGTTATCCCGTTTGAGGATTTGTACAATGCAGTTCTGACGGGTTAACAGTGTTAGTTTGGAAAATCATCCTTGGTTTACAAGAAAAATCATTCACATCGTTATTGTATAAACTCTTTGCTCAACGTATGTGGATTTCATATTTTGGTGTGATAATATTGTTAGTTATATTTGTTTATGTCATTTTTTGTGTTCGTAGGTTGAGTAGTATGAGGAATGAAAATCAAGTAAGTGCAGATGTTTGGTGTTATTGTGTGTTGTTACTTGCTAGCTTGTGTCTAATAAACGTTACAGTTAAAAAAAGTAATTAAGTGCATATATGAACAAGATATCTTCAATTCATATTCTCTAATTAACTTTCAATGGATGTATATTTGTTAGGCTTGACATAAACTAAGACTCTGATCAATTATTATTATGGTAGTAAGAGTTTACTTTATGTAGATGAAGAGATATGTATCAGGACGCGCGTGCGCAAGCATAGTCACGTCAACCCTAGCATAAAAGCATAAGAGGCTTCTGTGGGCCCCATGCGACACCTTGGACATGACAGCTGATAAGAGAGAATGAAAGGGACATTTAGTCAATCAAAGAAGAGAACTCACTGCTCCATGGTCTCCTACTAATCATCTGAACGCAACAAGGACAGAAAGGACAGTCGACCAAACAGAGAGAGACAACACATTATTCCCTAAAGGTCAACACTTGTGGGGCCCATGCAAATATAGGCATGCATTATTCTTACTATAAATATCCTTCTCATTATGGAAAGGGGTCGGTCATTCTTTTAGAAAGAAAAACACTAAATAACTCTAAGTTGTGATAGATTGATTTAGTCGAATCATTATTCATTGTGTACTCAAATATTAGTCCTTGTAATCGTCATTGCTATAAGCCTATAATCAATAGTACATATCTTTACTCTCCTCATATCATTGAGTATTATTTGGATTGGTTGGATTGGTGTTACTTTAATAGATTTTTTGTTTGAAAAATTAAACAAATGCTCGCATTAATACATGAAAGTCGTTTGATTGTGATATTATAAGTAATTTTTGTGTTAATTTAATTGACCATGTTTTTCTATTAATGAAATTTTCGGTAAAAAAAACCCGGGTATTATTCATGCTTATTAGCCGATGGTGTCATCTTATGATCATAGTGTAATTCGAATATGTCTCGTTGGCATAACTAGTGCAAATTTCTCGATGGTGCTATTCCACCTGGTTAAGTAGCTAAGGAATGTTCTGTTGATGTGGTTTACCGATTATTTTACTGTCGTGCCTTCGGGCGGGTGAGTGGTCGAGTTTTCCCGGGAATTGGTGGCAATTGGTGGCCCGGGTACTCTCGAGTACCTGATTCGCCAAAAAGGTGCACGAGAGTGCTCGAAAATTGATTCGTTGGCCGTTAAAAAAAAGTGAGTACGTGTTTTCCTAGCTAGTGTTTTGCCTTCCTTGTTTCTTAGATTAAATTGCAATTTAGTTACGCTCTAGTATAAGTCCATAATCAAAACAAAACCTTTTGTAATTACTATTTATTAAGAATACTCGGAGTAGGGCTGTGCAACGGTTCAGAACCGGATCGAACCGAACCGAATCGGATCGAACCGCGAACCGTTTATTCCAAAATATGAGAACCGGAACCGGAACCGATAATTACTAAACGGTTCGGTTTCAGAACCGGGTGAAACGGTTCCATGAAACGGTTCTAGACCGGAACCGGTTATCAATAAAATCCTAAAATTAACATTAACAATTAAATAAAAAAATAAACAAAAACAATGATTTTTCTTAAAAAAAAAATTATCAACAATTTGTGTTAACCATGGTTACTAAAAGTATAGCAGTTTACGTATCAAAATATGTTTTGTTCGAATCAGATCATTCTTTTTATACAAATTAAACGGGTCAGAACAAGCTGTGCTGACTGCTGACCATCACATAAGGCAATACTCTATATTCCTACCAAGTAAAACAATTTATAAGTGTTAAGAACTATAAAGAAGGAAACATCACATTCTATTTCAAACTAATAATAGAATATTTAAATATTTAATTTAATTAAAAATGGTTCTAACGGTTCTTAACCAGACCCGTCGGTTCTAACCGAAACCGAACCGGGAACCGATTATGCCAAAATATGAGAACCGGAACCGGAACCTATAACATTAATTCGGTTCGGTTCTAGCGGTTCCGGGTCGGTTTCACGGTTTTCGCGGTTCGGAACCTTTTATTGTTCACCCCTAACTCGGAGTGGTGGGGGGGGGGGGGGGGGAAGAGGGGGATGAAGCATCATGTGGCACTTGTGGGACCCTTGTGAGGGGGAGAGGGGGGGAAGTGACATGTGGCATTTCTTTTTTCTTTTTTTAAGTAATTAAATTAACATTTTTAATTAATAAAAACCTAGAATAATACAAAAATTAAAAACCTAGAAAATTAAAAAAAACATAAAAAAATAAAAAAAACCGAAATAAAAAAAAAACTAAAAACTAACAAATTAGTTAATATTATATTTTTCCATAAGGTCATGCTTCATTTGTAGCGTCATCTCTAACTCTGGCCCGTGAAGATGATCGGTGTTCATGGCGATAAATTTCATATCTTCGCGTTTTTCGCGCTGTTCTTTGATACTCAACTTTCTCTCTTTCATACTCAACTTTTTTTCAAACGCTTCGCGAATGATTTTTTTCTCCTCAAGCATTTTTTCTTGAATTGTATTGAACTGAATCATGGTGGAATTTAAATCTTGCAAGTCAGCGATGTAGGCGCCGGTTGATCCAGAACCCGAACCCGAAGCAGGAGATTTTTACGACCTCTTTTTTGACTTATCTCGACCATGTAGGCGACTCAATTCCTCTTCGAACTCGTCATCATCCAAATTAACGGCTTCAACGTTTTCAGGATCAATTGAACGGTTTCTTGACGAATTTGTTTTCGACCTTTTTGCGGAGTTGGTTGCAGTGGGGACGTACGCCCATTTTGAATGGTGCTTCGTGACTTCGCAACAATAAAGAAACTTGAATTCGACACCGGTTTCGTTACGATACGCTGTTCCACTTAATCGCTTGGCGGTTAGCGACGGCTAATGCTTTCTCCTCCGGCGTCTTCCTCCTGTGACTTCTTTTTGCAGGGGGGGTTACCCGAAGATGATCCCGCAACATTTTGGGTTGTGTTTCAGGTACGGTTTGCGTTAAAGGAAGTTGTGAATGAACGAGAGAATCATTGAATGGGAAATTAGGATAAATTTGCCCACTAATGAAACTCGCATAACCCGCGTAGTCGGGACAAGGTGAAGGAATGGGTGGACGGTTTGGGATCGGGCGAACCGGTGGTGTATGCGGGTTTGGGACGTACGCGTATGGGTTGTTCGGGTCAAAGCCTCGGTTGTATGGGTTCATTTTTTGTTGAAGAATGATGAGTAGTATGAAAAATATATGAAGAATTGTATAAAAATGGTTGAAGAAGTGTATAAAAATTGTGAATAAATAAGTTAAAGTGGTGTTTTGTAGTGAAATGGGGGTAATTTATAAAAAAAAAAAATTTGACCGTTTGATTATAACGGTTATATTTTATTTTATTTTTTTTTCAACGGTAACAATCCTTCTCCCCACCAATCACCAAATGCCACCTCACCTCCATGCCCTCCCCCACGCCAGGCCAACTGCCCCCGCCCTCACCTCCATGTAGGGCTGTACACAAGCCGAGTCGAGCCGAGCCAGGCCCAGCTCGAGCTCGAGCTCGAACTTAAACCGAGCCAGCTCGGCTCGGCTCGTTTTTCTGGTCGAGCTGAAAAGTCAAGCTCGGCTTGTAAATGTTCGAGCCGAGCTCGAGCCAGCTCGTTATATTTTTTTATTATTTTTTTATTTTTTTACAAATATTTATTAAATAAAAAACAATAAAATTACACATAATCATGTATATTTTTTTTCTTTTTCTAAGTTATGGTTTATTTATTATGAAAAGATGGGGTAGATAGGTAGTATGAGCGAGATTTTCAAATTTTGAATTTTAGAATTAGGTTTGGAGCCAAAATATATTAGTTTCATCTATATATTAATTACACATACACAAGCCTGAGTCGAGCCATATGTCGATCCATCGAGTCGAGCCATCGAGCCGAGCCACGAGCCGAGCTCGGCTCGGCTCGAAAACAAAACGAGCCTCTTCGAGCCGAGCTTATTTCAACCTTTTTTCGAGCGAGTTTCGAGCGACCCTCGAGCCGCGAGCTTTTTGTACACCCCTACCTCCATGCCCCTTCCACGCCATCCATGGCGGCGGTGTTCCCCCCCCCCCCCTATTCCCGCCCCCACTCCGGGCAGTCTAATAATCAAACTAATTTGAATAGTACTTAAAATGAATAGTAAAATATTAATATTTTATTTATATTATTATTTTATTTAAAAACTTTATTATATTATATACTATTAATATATTATATTATATACTATTAATACATTATATCGATACCGAACGGTTCGGTATCGGTACGGTAACGGTATGGTAATATACCGATACCATACCGATCCCGTACCGATACTGATAATACCGAAACCATGGTTCGGTATCGGTATGGTATCGGTATTTTATTTACCTTAAAATACCGATACCATACCGATCCCGTACCGATACCGATAATACCAAAACCGAAAATCCATAAATATGGGTACCGATACTGATCCCGAAAATCACTAGGTTCGGTATCGGTTCGGTACGGTATCGGGATCGGGACGGGATCGGTATTCGGCCATGTATGCTCATCCCTAATTAATATATTATATACTATTATTTTATTCATATTATTTTATTAAAAATATTTATTATATTATATACTGTTAATATAAATAACATAATCTTATGTAATTTCGTTACAAATTTCATGTGTTACCTTATGTGTAGATTTCTTTATTTTTTTTAACGTTTGCAACCAAAATGGAATCTCAATTGTATAATTAATTGATTGATTAACACCTCATCTAAATCTCGATTGTAAAACGCACAACGCGCGTGATTTTATACAACTAGTTTTATTATAAAATCAAACAAAACGTGTTTTATTAAACACATGCTGCTCGGGATATTATACTATTACTATCCTACTTACCCAATTATATAAATATGTTTGGTAAGAAGCTTTTAGGACTTAGGAGGCTGAGCTTCTAACTTCAATCTTTTAATAAAAAACTCATACTTAATAAAACCCTTGTTTGGTTAAAGGAACTTGAAACTTTTAGGTTATGAGAAAAAAACTTTATATTGAAAAGCTGCTACTACTAGCATTTAAAAAGAGCTACAAGCTTTTAGTATTTAGATTACTTAAATAACCTTCCAAGATAATATTTTTTTTTAGATTATAATTATTTATACCTATTTTGGTCATTTTATTAAAAACTCCAGCTATAAGCTAGTTTTGCTAAAAACACCTTGTATAAGTAAATTAGATTTTAGCAAAACTTATGACAGTCATGAGACCATAATTTTGATAATATACAACGTAGGGGCGATAGTATTACTTTTTGAATAGAATCGTTTGGTTGGTATATGTGGTTTACAAATATTTGGTTTACAAATATTGCATTCTTGATCCTAAGGGTTCAATAATTACACCATTGGTCCTTGAGTTTGGCAAAAATGCACTTTTGTGGTCCTTCCCTCTAACTGCCGTTAATTTCCTTGGTCAAAAATAAGTAAATTACATTTTTACCCTCAATGGTACAAATAAACAACTAAAAAGCACTAATAGAAAAATATTAAACCCACCCTCACCCGCTTATTCTTCTTCCCCGAACTACCACCATCTCCCCTAACAAACCCTTATCATTACTCAATAGTGTTACTTTAAATCAACCAAACCTACCACCAATCGCCACTGTACAACCACCACTAAATCCACTGTAACACCCCAATCACATCCACTGTCATAGCAAAGACATAGAAAGAGAGAAAGAGAGAGAGAGAGAGACCTCAGAAGCAAGAAGGTTTTTAGAATGCGGTTTCTAGAACCCGACTCCACCGAACCGGGTCACAGCCTCTTTGACAAACTCAAAGGATGCTGACGTGTCAACTTCACCTCTAACAACACCACAACCATTGCTCTGTTTCGGGTCAGAACCGGTTTCAAGAAACCCAGACCCGATATTTGCATCTGAATCAAGAGATTCCATGGGATGAAGTGAAATGAAACAAAAAGTTGAGGATTGTGATGGGTATTGGGTTGGGGTTATTTATTTTATTTTGATCTGAAAGGAAGGGGTAGAGTTGTAGTTGGGTTGTTCCTGGTGTTGAAGGTGGTGGTGGCGTTGACAGAAGTCATGATAGTGTCACAAAACCGATAATGGTAGGTATGGTGGTGGTTGGAATGTCGTCGAAGAAGGTGGTTACTAGCGATGGAGATGTCGTTGGGCAGTGGTTGAAGGTGGAGGATAAAGATAGTTGTTGATAATAATTATGGTGTATTCGTTGGTGGTGTTACGGTGGGGTGGGTTTTATCAAGATTCAAGAAAAAGATAGGTGATAGGTGGAGGAGGTGGTGGTGATGGCGTGGGGAAGAAGAAAAGGTTGATGTGGGGTAGTGGGGTAGTTTGTTATTTCAAACTATCTTTTTATATTTGTTTTTTTATAAGTGTAAAATGGGCATTTCATATTTGTTTAACAAAGAATTTTAACAGTCGTTAGTGGAGATGACCAACAAGGTAAGAAAATTGATACATTTACAACCATATGGACCAAGTGTGTAATTACTAAACACTTAAGATAAAGAGTGTAATATTTGTAAACCGCATTAACCAACCATGCCACTCCAACGTAGGGGCGATTGTATTGTATTGCTTTTTTAATGTATCTGATAAATCAATGTCACTCCAATAATGATTTTGTAGCTATTATTTAAAATTATTGTAAATAATAAACACATGTATATATTCAAAAGGAAAATACAACCCTTTTTGACTTTTAGAAAATTGAAAGGACAACTTTTATAAGTGGAACTTGATAGAATATTTACCCATTTTTTACCTCAATATCATTTCATAAGAGTGTGTGTAGTGGTAGATAGTTATGTGGGGGTTATAGGATTAAAATATTAAAAAGTAATAGAAAAGGGGTTATGTTGGGGTTATGGAAAAAGAGGGTGTAGTGGGAAGGGGGGTTATGTGGGGGTTATAAATGATTGGTAATGATTGGTTAATTATTGTTTTTTATTTAAATAAGAATATTTAATAGTTAATAATATTTCATTAAAAATAAAAAAATTACAAATACTAAAACAAAAAAAAATACAAATACTAAAAAAAATTACAAACCATAAATAAAAGATAAAAATACTACAAACCATATTTTTTTTCGATTTTAGCCTTTCGGCTCATCGCCATTTCCAACGCTTTCCCCTCTAAGTGGTCGTGATTTGCCGTGTAAAAAGCAAAGTCGCGTTCAAACTGTCGTTCCCTCATGATGTCAACCACCTCTCGGTTATCTTGGATACGCTGAGCCCCGATGTCCCGTAAGTCTTGGAGCCGCTGGTTCATTTCAGCAAATGCCGGGATTAACTGGTTCAACCCCGACGAAGACTCCGTCCGTGCGGCTCGAGCAGCCCGTCGACCGGGGGGACGAGGTAGCTCCTCCGCCCCCTCCTCCCCTGCAAAAAAGGCATTTTCTTCTGGTGAGTTGAGGTCGACATAACGCGCGTCAGACGTGGGCGTTTCGGGGTCAACCGAGTCAGAGGTCCTCGACTTTTTTGAAGGCCTCGTATTTTTGGCCCTAGAGGAAGAAGTTCCAACCGTTGGGCGGACGGTGTGCCATTTGGTGCAGTCTTTCAGCACGCGCCAACATTTAACGTACGGGAAATTCCCGTATGTCTGGTTGTATTCTTCCAAAGCCGCTGTAAAAATACCCTCGTCACTTTGCCCACTTTTCCACCCGTACCGGGTGCGCTGGTAAATGCCTTGAAAGTTGGTGCATTTTTTGTTGATATCGGTCCACTTGCCCGATATCGAGTCGTTCTCCCGGTAGCCCTCTCCTTTACCAGAGAGATCAAAAAATATTGCCCGTACTCTTTTCCAAAAATCGCCTTTGGATTGGTAGTTGGCTGAAAAAACAAACCAATAATATAAATAAGTACCCGTTTAGAAAACTATATGAAATAAAAAATAACATTACCAAAAAATATATATATCTTACCGACTTCAGGATCCTCCGACACGTCAACCCACGCTCAGGTTAACGAGTACAACTCGTGGTCGGTCCATGGTATAACGTTTTTCTTGGCACGACCGCCCGTCTCTTTTCTTGTGTGGCGTCGGGCGGGTGCTTTGCCTCGCACGGACTCTTCCTCTTCAACCGGGCCTTGTGTCTCCGGAACCGACTCTTGCCAAGCATTTGAAGAGCCGAACATTTGGGATGACCCGTACACTTGTGTTTGGCCAAACCCACCTCCTATGGGCATCCCAAAACTCCCTCCCATGTTAACATTATACATGTTCGGGTCCCAACCATACGGTTGGTTTAAGAGGTTCGTGAAACTTTGCGGGTTTGAACCCGAACCCGGAGCTATAGGTCGGGTGTTGTCGCCAGTGGTTTGGGAACCAAACCCGAAACCTCGACCGAAAGGATTCATGATATAGCCTTGAAAGAGTGTGTGTATTGCTTTGCTCTCTAGTCTTGTGTGTGTGTTTGTGTTTGTGAGAAATGGTGGTTTGAACAACTTTGTGTGTTTGTGTATTTATAAAACAAAAATTAATTTTTTTTTTCAAAACCTCGAACAAACCTCACAACCCGGTCAAAAGCATTCCACCTTTCTCTCCTCCCAACGCTGCACAACGCCTGCTATGGCCATAACGATTCCCACCCAAAACGCCCTATAGCGCCTGGGGGGCGGTGTTCCCCGGCGCTATAGGGGTTAAAACGCCCCAAAACGGTTCCCACTACACATACCCTAATTGACTAACTATGTTAGGATGACATGACAAGTTGCATTGTCACCCATTTCTAAATATCAAAACTTAACTTACTAAAAAAGCAAAACTATAAGTGTAATGTGTTATCACATTATTTTGATGACACGTTTGAAATGCGATCAGGGGCGAAGCATGGTGGGCCATTGGGACCCGCCGTTTTTTGCGCATTGGTGTTGCAATTTTCGTAGATACTTTTTATATGAGTTGAGTCCTGCCCCCATTGATTTGATCTTCCAAACCCTAATGATCGGAAAAAAATATGTCCAACCCCTACCAATTCGATGTCCAAGCTTCACTGAATGCGATATCTTATGAAAAAAAAAATATCCAAACATATTCATTGATGCTTTTCAATTTCACAGGGATGCTAAGACCGTAACATCCCTCCTCCATTTCTACATCACTCTTTTGTTCGTCAACAGTTGTCAAATCTCAACCAAGATTTGTTACCTTTTCTTCAACTCACGTGCTATACCACATAATAACTTTATTATAATAATAAGTTAACATTTTTGTTGGATGGACCATAGCTAAAGCCTTGATGGATAACTGATAAGACCAAGAGCTGTCCCAATGCAACGTGTCATCCACGTGGCAACGTACACATCGTTGACCTTACCTTTATTCCACAACAAGTTTCTCCACACCTACAAACACTAAAACCAGACTCAAAACGCTATAACAACTTGTACCATTCCCTTAATAACTTATACCTTAACTTAAACTCAGCCATTTCAAAACTTAAAAATAACCTCCTCTGTTGATCTAGACGTCCATTCGGCGACGGTTCTCCCTCCACAGAATCACAGCTCTGTATTATTATCATTTATCACTTATATCACTTATTATTATTATTAATATTAATATTTGTTGTTTGAATCAGTAACTAAGTTTATTATTAAGAAAATGCATTCGCATCACTTGCTTCTTGAGGAACCCATCCGTATGGCTTCACTTCTCGAGCCTTCTAAACCTGTAAGTAATCAAATCATTGCTGTATTGAATTTCACTACTTATGTTTATGATCATAGTAAGTTTGAACTAGTGAGGTTACTGGAAGTCAAATTATTACTAGTTCGATCGTACGGAGTAATAATATTCATTACTTATTCGAATTCATTTGATTTTGAGTATATTTTTACTAATCGTATCTGAAATTCATGTGAATTTGGAGCTATTATGATCGCTTACTAGTGATTCGAATTTTTATTGATTTTCGGTATATTACACTAATTATATCTGCAATTAATGTGAATTTGGAACGAGTGTAATTGCCGCTTACTAGTTTATAGCTGCATATGGAGTAATAATATTCATTACTGAAAATTGATTCGAATTTATTTGATTTTCAGTGAATTTTCACTATCGTATCTGAAATTGTTTTGAATTTGGAAGTAGTATGATCGCTTACTAGTTTATGGTTACATACGGAGTAATAATATTCATTTCTGATTTGATATATTTGATTTTCAGTATATTTCGCTAATAGTATATGCAGTTGATGTGTATTTGGAACTAGTATGATCGCTTACTGGTTTATGGCTAAATATGGAGTAATAACATTCATTACTGATTCGAATTTATTTGATTTATAGTGTGTTTCACTAATCGTATCTGCAATTGCTGTAAGTTTGGAACTAGTAGGATTTTCAATGGCTGTTATGTCATATGTGATAATCTTCGGTCTTACTTGTTATTGGAAAAATTGCGATGGTTTTGAGTAGTATTTTATTTTATTTTGCTTATTTCTTTTTGTGTGTTTTGTGGATGTAAACGTGAAATATGTTTGATTACTGTTGCGTAGAGCTTCTTTCCTGCTATGACGAAGATCGTTGGGACACTGGGACCTAAATCGCGATCGGTTGAGACGATATCGAGCTGCCTTAAGGCTGGGATGTCAGGTGATGTTTACTTCCTATTGTATTGTTCGGATTATATAACTTGCTTAGGTTTATAAGAGAGACAGTTTGACTTATGGCACAAATTTATATTAGTTTGAATTGTAATGATGTTTTAGTCCTGCTTGTTTTTTGTTTGGATCATTTTGACATAATACCAGTACATCCATTTTAATAGCAATTATTAGATGTGTTATTTTTCCATTACAAAGTTGATGTTGTGCTGTCTTAATTAGACGTGTTACAGTAATGAATAAGCTATCTTGGAATCATATACTGTCTGTGTAGTGGCACGCTTTGATTTTTCGTGGGGTGACACTGAATTTCATCAAGAAACACTGGAAAACCTTAGGGTCGCTATGAAGAGTACAAAAAAGCCTTGTGCTGTAAGTTTGTTTCCTGCACACAGAGAACAAAACTACTTTCCATATTCCACTTTTACTTGTAAAGTGTAAAATTCCTTACATATAAGGCTTTTCCAACCCATAATATGCTGGTAAGATTTATTAGTTCATAGACGTTCTCTTTTACCAGATTCTGTTGGATACTGTTGGTCCAGAGTTGCAAGTTGTCAACAAAACTGAGCGTCCTATTTCTCTGGAGGCAGAGACCTTGGTGACCCTCACATCCAATCAAGAACAAGAAGCCACTTCAAATCTGTTACCGATAAACTTTAGTGGGCTTTCAAAGGTAATAACGTTAAGTATGTTAGTATCATCCACAAGAACCGGCATATGATATTGAAGAAGGTTGTTGGTAAAACAAAAAATCTTACTAGTAAATGAAGGGCTGTATATGTTATGGACTGAAATCATTGCAAGGTATGGGACTTGTCCCACATCGGTTGTATGGGCAACCAATGTGGGGTTTATAACCCAAGTGGGCTCTCTCTTCCATCAGACTAGTCTTTTGGGATGAGTTCTCCTGTTTGGGTTGTAACAATGGTATCAGAGCCAAACTCGGAGTTGGTGGCCCACGGAGTGGTGGCCTGTAGAGAGACAGCCGTGACCAACGTGGCCGTGACCAACGAGGACGTTGGCCCTTAAGGAGGGTCGATTGTTATGGACTGAAATCATTGCAAGGTATGGGACTTGTCCCACATCGGTTGTATGGGCAACCAATGTGGGGTTTATAACCCAAGTGGGCTCTCTCTTCCATCAGACTAGTCTTTTGGGATGAGTTCTCCTGTTTGGGTTGTAACAGTATATGCTTATAAAGCCTTTATTCTAAGCCATCATGTTGATGTCCAGTAAAATAGTTAACTTAGCTGACATGCGGTTAACTAAGTGCAAGCTAGTAGAAAGAATAAACATAATCACATGATTGTACTATTAGGTTGGTATAACAAGATTTAAATCATAGACTCTTGGATTCTGGTTGTGAATATATCTTTTGCTTAATGTTTGTGTTTTAGAATCAGTTTTATTCCACTTAATTCACTTTAACCCCACATATGAGAACAAGGGATGGACGAATGGTCGCCTGTTGCACTGAAATCTCAAGTTAAACTCTTTAACTCTTTGTAGGCTGTGAAAACTGGTGACACTATTTTCATTGGACAGTATTTGTTCACAGGAAGTGAAACAACTTCTGTGTGGTTGGAGGTAAGGCAGCTCTGAAGAACATTTCGCATATCTCATATAGAATCTACTTATAAACTTAGATGTTTTCCAATCAGGTTTTTTGCAACCATTAATTCTGCTTTCCTGATTCACAGGTCAATGAGGTGAAAGGAGAGGATGTTGTTTGTCTGATAAAGAATTCTGCCACTTTATCTGGTTCACTATTCACCTTACACGTATCCCAAATCCGTATTGATCTGCCAACTCTTACCGATAAAGATAAGGAGGTGAACTTTCTTTTGTGTTTCCATTTCATGTTCTTGCGGTCATAAGATCGTAAGTATTGGCATTAGCAATAGCACTAGCATTTTTATTATTTGAGCTTTTGTTGGTTTACCGATTTTTGTTTGAAACACTACAAAGTACAAACCTTATTCTAACATCTTCTAGTGTAACGGATGTGTGGTATTAGATCATTAAATTTTGTGTCATATCATATGTAGCTTGTTTGAGTTCGATTGGTTGCTCAATTGTTTTGTAAAAATATTTTCACAATTTAGTAGGCATATAGCTTCTTGGCAGAGCTTATATACATACTTGTGCTTATCTAATACTATTGCAAATTTAAGGTTATAAGCACATGGGGACTGCGTAACAACATAGACTTCCTTTCCTTGTCTTACACTCGTCGTGCAGAAGACATACGACAAGTAAGGATTCTTCCTGTGCAGTGATGAATGATGATATTTATTCGTCAGTTTTTTATTAACTCTTATATATTGACCCTCACTACCTATGTACTATATGTGTTTTTTGGAATTTATTCTGCTCATTTCTTTTTCCATGCAGGCTCGTGAATACCTCTCCAAATTGGGTGATCTCAATCAAACTCAGATTTTTGCAAAGATTGAAAATTCTGAAGTATGATGCTATAATTTTCAAGCTTCAGGTGATGTAATCGTCGCTTCTGCTATGGCTGACATCAATCTACATTGCTTTTTCTTGCAGGGTTTAACCCATTTTGATGAAATCCTTCAAGAAGCAGATGGTGTAATCCTTTCTAGAGGAAATCTCGGGATAGATCTGCCCCCAGAAAAGGTATATTTCATTCTTAAACTGTGAAGTGTACACTCAGTGAAAATGATAATAATAAATCCCAACGTTCATTGTTTCTGTGTTTGTAGGTGTTTTTGTTTCAAAAACAAGCTGTTTACAAGTGCAACATGGCTGGAAAGCCCGCAGTAATCACCCGAGTTGTTGACACCATGACAGACAACTTGAGGCCCACTCGCGCTGAGGCAACTGATGTTGCCAATGCTGTTCTGGATGGTATATATTTATTATTTTTCTATGGTTCAACTGAAGAGTGGTTTCACCTTGTAGCTATTTTATGGTTAAGTGTTTTGAAGAATCAAAGTGCAATTATTATACAAAACTGTCATGTATAAAGCCGTTACAGCATTTACTGATATTCTTGCTCTGGTTCAGGTAGTGATGCAATTATCCTAGGTGCTGAGACCTTGAGAGGATTATACCCTGTTGACACTATCTCCACTGTTGGTAAAATTTGTGCAGAGGTAGATTGTTTGTTGCTTTTTTATTGTAAACGTTGTACCATTACACATCTCGACACTTGTAAATATTCTTTGCAGTCAGAAAAAGTATTCAATCAAGATTTATTCTTTAAGAAGACTGTTAGACATGTTGGAGAACCAATGTCGCACATGGAATCTATCGCTTCCTCTGCGGTATTCAACTTCACTTTTTTGGGCTCTTATTTTGCTCATATATTATAATTTTTATGGTGCGTACTGATGTTCATATTTTCTTTATTTTCTTGATTCAGGTGCGAGCTGCCATCAAGGTTAAGGCTTCTGTTATCATTTGCTTCACATCATCAGGAAGAGCTGCCAGGTTTGTATGCATCGGTGTGTAATAGGTCGAAAATGATATGTTTTATTTACGGGTCATTACAAATATTACATTTTCTGCCGTTAAAAAAAAAAATATATTACATTGTTTAGAAGGTAGAAGTGATCACTGATTAGAGGCACCCATTGGTTAAATAGCAAAGAAAACAATATGGGGTGAGAGAGGCTCGAACTCTCGACCTCAGGATTACTCTTAGCTATGAGACCTACGCGCTAGCCAACTGCGCCACCACCCCTTGATGTTTCTAAATCAGATTGCTTTTTTGTTATCCTGATTTTAAGCTCGATTTTTTAAAAACACCAATATTTTTTAATCTGATTTTTTTTTTGGTTATCAAGGTTTATAAGCTCAAC
The DNA here is from genome assembly GCA_028751855.1 of Ambrosia trifida. Taxonomy (NCBI): domain Eukaryota; kingdom Viridiplantae; phylum Streptophyta; class Magnoliopsida; order Asterales; family Asteraceae; genus Ambrosia; species Ambrosia trifida. Next base: position 95,187,651 of record CM054130.1, read on the forward strand.
TTTCTAAAAACATATACCATATTGTTTTGTGATATTTTCCAGATTGATTGCAAAGTATAGGCCCACGATGCCTGTGATTTCTGTTGTGATTCCTCGCCTCAAAACAAATCAACTACGATGGACATTAACCGGTTCTTTTGAGGTATACCGCAATGACTGTTACTTGATACTAGCTTGAACATTCGTTGGCAGCTAGTTTGTTCTTAATTTTCTTTTAAAGTTCTAGCGATTGACCTCATATGTATGCTCCTGAATGATGTTATTATGCAGGCAAGACAATCTCTCATCGTTCGGGGCCTCTTTCCAATGCTTGCAGATCCTCGTCATCCTGTGAGATTCGTCCCAATTTTCCAAACCCTTTTTAATTTCACACAACCGTTCATGTCAGCAATCGTGCTCTTAAAATTCGGGGACATGATTTCTTATATGTGTATATTTTCATTTTTTGGGACAGGCAGAGTCAACAAGTGCAACAAGTGATTCGATCTTAAAGATTGCATTGGATCATGGAAAGGCGAGTGGTATGGTCAAGCCCCATGATCGTGTTGTCGTATGTCAAAAGGTTGGCGATGATTCCGTGGTGAAGATTATCGAGCTTGAAGAATAGCGATCAGTATTCAAACCCTGAGGTATACCGGATTCTCGGGTTGTCGGTCAATTCACAACTTACAATCACATGTTTTTATTATTAGTGATTACTAATAACTCATAATGCTACATTGCTGCTTCAAATAATGACTCAACAAAACTACCTAAACATTCTTATTGCAATCCATTCCATGTATTAAGCAACTTACAGATTCTTGTTGCAAACAAACCCATGTATCAGGCAACTTATAGATACTAAGAAACAAAACACATAAGTAATAGAACATGACAGAAAGATCAAAAACAGAGCAAGCAAACAACAAAACACTACAAAACAAACCCTAAAACCACCAAACCCTAACCATGTTTAGCTTGGAACTCCTTCATGAAAGCAACCAACTTCTCAACACCAGCCAACGGCATAGCATTATAAATCGAAGCCCTCATCCCACCAACCGACCGATGCCCCTTAAGCTGAACCATACCCTCCTTCGCCGCTTCCTTAACAAACTCCCCTTCCAACTCCGCCTTCTCAAGCGTAAACGGCACATTCATCAACGACCTAACCGACTTCTCAACCGGCGACCTATAAAACCCGCCACTCCCATCAATCGCATCATACAAAACCTGCGCCTTCTTCGCATTCTTCTTCTCAACCTCAACCAACCCACCCTGTGCCAACAAATCCTCAAACACCAACCCACACATATAAATCCCGTAACACGGCGGCGTATTATACAAACTATTATTCTCAGCATGAATCTTATAATCCAACATCACAGGCGTTATCCCCTGAGCATTCCCAACCAAATCCTTCCTAACAATCACAATCGTAACCCCAGATGGTCCAACATTCTTCTGAGCTCCAGCATAAATAATCCCAAATTTCGACACATCGACCGGCTTCGAACAAAAATTTGAAGACATATCAGCAACCAAAACCCCATCTTTATTCCTAACCGTTGGATAATCCTTAAACTCAACCCCATGAATAGTTTCATTAGCACATATATGCAAATACCTAGCATCCAAACTCTGATCCAGATCATTAAAAACCGGTAACCCGGTGTATTTCTCCGGTTTACCGGTCCAGATCACATTAGGTTTACAATATTTGTTAGCTTCTTTAACCGCCTTATCACTCCATGAACCGGTGACAATATAGTCAACCGGATCTTCCGGTTTACATATATTTAAAGGGATGCTAGCGAACTGGGTAGTAGCGCCGCCTTGAAGGAACAAAACATAATAATCATCAGAAATGTTAAGTAATTTCCTTAGATCTGACTCAGCTTTTTGAATAATTGATAAAAACTCTTTTCCTCTATGACTCATCTCCATGACGCTCATGCCGGCGCCTCGCCAGTTGTAGAGCTCTGATTGGGCTTTAAGAAGGACGTTTTCCGGTAGGGTGGCGGGACCGGCGGCGAAGTTGAAGAGGCGGTCGGTGGTGGTGGAGGGTGGGGCGACGGTGGTGGAGTGTTGGCATCTGATGGTGGTGGGTTTGACGGTGGCGCGTGAGATTGGGAGCGCGTGGGTGTTATGGGTTGGGGTTTTGAAGAAGTTAGGGGTTTTGAGAAGAAGGGTGTTGGGGGTGGTGGTTGATGTGGCCATGGTTGTGTTTGGGTTGGTGGGTTAGATGCAGGTTTTGAGAGGGTGTGTGTATGTGTATATATAGGTGTGATGAGTTGGGATGTGACAAAATAGCAAAAATGATGTTCATAATTGTAAATAGTTAATTTTTTAAAAAAGAAAGAACCTTTGGATTAATATCACTAATTTATCGTCACTACTGCCGGTCTTAACTAATAAAATGCGTGCTTTTTTAATATATTAAGAGTGAATAGCCAAAATCGTCCCTGACGTTTTTCCACTTTTGCTAGATTAATCCAAAAAAGTTTTTTTTCTCACCTGAGCCATTGACGTTTCACAATTATTGCTAGATCCATCCAAATCACTAACATTGTTAAAAACTAATGAAAATATAGGGGTAGTTTGGTCTTTTTCTTTATTTATTAGTTTTGATATTTTTTATTTTGTTTACGTATATAGAACCCACCTCCCACCTTCGACAGCCGAGGTTGTATTCGATAGCGTCTGCAGGTTGTATATTCCACATACAGTAAGCCGAGGTTATATTCATACTATACCTGTTAACCTGTTAAGCATTAATCGAGGTGTATTCGACATGCTGCAGCTGCAACTGAGGTGTATTCCACAGTTGAGGTGTCGTCGACATGCTGCTGCTGCAAAACCCATTTGACCAGCTTAAAACCCATTCTTGACTGTTAAACATTTGACCCATTTAGTCAATGTACATATTGCGACTGTATGTACAAATTAGCATACATTTAGTCAATGGATCTAGCGACTGTTAAACATTTTACCCATTCTTGATTTGTTGTTCATCGAAAAATTCTCCAGGTTATCACGTACCGGCGCCGGTGACGACATCAATTCGAATTACTTTAAGTTTCAACGCCTAACGAGTGTCAGTAGTGTCGGTATCGCAAACCGAATTCTCACCACAATTTTGAAACATGTCGGGTTGAATATAATACATTTTCATTTAACGAAAATTCGATCAACTGTATGTTTCTGCGCCGCGCATAGCGCGGCGGGTAATATACTAGTTGCCAATAAACTACAAAAAGTCAATCGCCTAAACACTCTTCTCATCTTAGCTAACAATAAAGGGAACAAGCACGACGCCGTCTAAAGAGTTAAGCGTGTTCGGGTGGGGAAATCCATGGATGGGTGACCTCTTGGGAGGTCCCCACTCGGGAAACCAAA